>CAWUFW010005546.1:0-1314126 GCA_963921515.1 Calotriton arnoldi | reverse complement strand
GTGTGGTAGAGTTGTGCGTTGTCAGGGTTTGATAAATCTGACGGATCTTATGTGCACCTACGTCACCCATCAATAAGCGCCCTTCTACGGGGTGGAATTCAGGCAAGGTGTCGGTCAGTCATAGTATGGGGGTGAGTGCATGCCTGAGTTGAAGATATTTATAGAATTGTGTCTTGTGCAATTGAGACTCTGTCTGGAGCTGTTGAAACGATTTCAAAGCGGTGCCTCGTACCACATCCCCCAGGGTGGATATTTCCACAATGTCCCACCCACGAAATCCTGTAAGTGCTGACACAGAGCGCAACATAGTGCCCTGCCACAGCGGGGTCGCCCGAGTCAGTCGGCCACGCCATCCCATCTGTCGGACCGTAGCCCGCCATAGTCGGATGACGGTGCTGCTGGCAGGGGGCAAGAAATCTAGGTTCTGGGCACTATACAAAAGCTGAAGGAGCGGGACGTTACCCATTGCCATATGATCCAAAGCAAACGCTGGGTCCGAAGGTGAATTGTACCACCATTCATTGACCACTTGCAGATGGGAGGCTGTGTAGGAGGCATAAATGTCCGCTGCCGCAATACTGCTGCAGTAAGTTGACTGCGTGCATGTGTTTAATGCCACTCGCACTGCCCCGTCATGCCAGAGAAATGTATTATGTATGGCATTTACCTGTGCAAACCAAGCCCGCGGAATGGCATATGGGAAGTTCTGGAGCCTGTAGAGTATTCTGGGTAATGACACCATTTTAAAAATTGATGAACGCCCGTATAATGAGAGCAGGAGAAAGGACCAAACTGTCGTCTCGTCCTTGAGGCTTTTGAGAAGGGGATTAATGTTATTAGCCCACGAGGTCTGTGAACACCGCGACATAAAGATACCCAGGTACTTAAATCCTGTGGTTGCATGCGACAATTGTTCAGCCGATTTCTCCCAGCTCTGGTGCCCGCATACTAGGAATAGTACAGACTTGGTGGGGTTCGTATGAAGTCCAGTGGTTTGGCCAAAAACACGCAGGATCAGCAGGATGCGGGGCCCCGAAAACCATGGGTCGGTGATGAAGAAAAGGACATCGTCCGCGTACAATGCAATGCGGTCCGATCTAGATGAGTCCCAATCAAAACCCCTGAGCACCGGGTCGCCACGCACCCACACCGCCAGAGGTTCCACAGCAAGGGCGAACAATAATGGAGACAGGGGGCAGCCCTGTCGTGTACCACGGCATATAGGAAATGGGGTTGAGCGGTGGCCCACAACCAGTGCTTAATTTGTAAAGAATGAAGTGCCGGGGCTCAAAATTTTGCTCAGAAGCCGCTGTCTCCAGCGCTGCAGAAAGTCATGGTGCCAAATACCAAGGCTGGATAGGTTTGAGCGCCCTTCATGCATCTTTAACACACCACCAAACACTCCCTGCCCATCTATTTCACCCCTGCACGTTCTTTGTCTTCTTTGCTTCCTCCCTTTGTCACTGTTCCATCTTGCTCTTCGTCCTCCTTTCACCCTTTTGTGTTTTTCACCCTTTTGTGTTTTTCTCTCTTTTGTTCTGGGTCAAAGTGTGATGAGCAAAAATAAGTGCTAGTGCTGTGCCCCACAGTAAGTGCTGGTAGCTCCACCTGCAACCACCAGCTCAAAGTGAGCACTGGAAGAAACAGTAATATGCTACAAGAGAGCCAAGGGCAGTCCAGAGTAGTAATGATGAGCCCAGAACTGGTCAATGTCTGTTCTGTAAAATGTTTGCCTGTGCAAAAATCCTCTTATCAACCACTAGTGGTTAAATATTCCACTTACAAGTCAAAATCCTGTGATAAGAAAAACAGTGCTGCTCTTAGCATCTCCATAAGCGGGTGGTGTTAGGGAGGGTGGGCTGCAAGCACTGTGAGCTATGATCTGGAAAGTAAAGGATGCAAAACTCTTTAATTGGAGGCCAAGAAAAGTTTGGGGTAGTCTGCGGATGGGTGGTGCAGTGTGCAAAGGTTCTTGTGTGAATGTTTTAAAGAGTCTTCACATTTAGAAGAAACTCATCTTCATATAGACCTGTTTCAACTGTCACTTAAAAACAAGCACAGAGATACAGTCAGATGTCTCATACACACACTCACCACACACACAAAGACTGACTTGCAAGCGCGCGCACGTCAGCATAGATGGACATGCAAGCACGCTTGTACACACACAGTTCTACTTACAAATGGTGGATCCTAAAATAGCTTTCAAAACGTTTGGTCAGAAAGAATGAATCTAAAATAACTTCTCTTAAACTGCATGAACGCTCTTAAAATATCACTCACAGTGATGTTTCTAAAAACCGACTGAAGCCTTCGTAATATACCATGAAATCATTTTATTCACAGTGTGAATCCTCCTGTAACAGTTACTTTTAACAATCAGTTAAAACAATGTATATGGAAAAAATGACAAAGAAAATAATTGTAAAGAAAAATGTTCTCATACTTTGCCGGTTTACGCTACTTTGAAGGGCCATACATCATACTAAAAGCTTTGATGATGCAGTCGCCTGGCAAGATATCACCCATTTCCCAAGACACTTCTGTTTCCGATAGTTGAATCTGGTGTGCTTGTGTTTTCAGTGTAGGAGACCTTTACTGCCCAAAGTACTCCTCTTTAATAAAAATTCTTTTGGAGCGCATGCCATGCGCTCAGACGCGCTCGATTCCAATCAAGATTTGTCAGTGAGTGACGGCTCCGAAATTTGGACGGAGGGACAGTGTTATTTTACAGTCCGACAGACAGTAGACCATTAACAGTTAGTTCATGATTTAGTAACTGTCTGTCTTCTTGACTTGCTTGCATACATAAACTGCCCGGCCTGATGGAAGGAAGAGGGAATTGGTGTGTGCGTCGTGCGTGCACAAGAACTGGTTTCAACTTTAAAAAAGCGAAGCCTAAGCCAGTTTATTTTTTTTATTTTTTATTTTAAAGCAGATTTATTTAGCGCGAACTCGACCCGAAGGTATTGGAGCGCTTTGCGCTTTACATTAGCACCGGTCACGTTACAAGGAGGACACATTCAGGGCAGGCACGGGGAGAAGATTAAGTGATTTGCTGATGGAAGGAAGATGGTCAGGGAATGGATGCCGCCTCTTGCCTATATTTTAGGCAAGGCTCGGGGTTACTCGGAGCATGCGTGCCCAAATTAATTAGCCGGCGGCGGTAGTGCGGTACCGTACCCAGCCGTTTGTTGAGTGAGACTGAGTGAGACCTGAGACCAGTACTGCCTGAGATGGGGTGGGTGACCGAAAGTGAAGCCAAACTGCGTTTAATTAATCCGTGTGCGGCTGCGCGCCATGTTTGGACAAGTCAGAGTCTCAGAGAGCCAGGGGCTGGCCTGGGCGGGCAGGGCCTGCCTTGGATTTTTTTAACTTACTTCCAGTACTGCGGCGCCAGCAGGCCCTAGGCTATCCGCGGCGCCTATCGACTATCAAGATGACCTATGATGAGGCGGGCCTACAGCCGGCGGCGGGTGTGCTGTGCACTGCGGCGGCTACTACTAGGCCAGGGCCAGGCACTGCCTGGTCTGGCAATCAGTTAATCTGAATGAATATCACATCCTAACAAAACTTGTGCCGGAGGCAAGCTGCCTAGTGCCTACCACCACCACGGTGATCTGACGACACGACCGGACGGTCCGGACCGTCAGGGACTCACGCCATCATGCTCTGAGTCCGAAAAAAATAAAACAGCGTGGTTTTGGCATGGCATGTAAGACATCAAATCGCTAGTTGTCTACTACTCTACTCTGCTAAGTAAGTTAGAGTGATTAACTGCTTACCTTTACTTGTGGGGTGGGCCGGCAGGGAGTCAGGGACACACACTGGCTGCATTAGTCTCACACTGCCTTCAGCCTTTAATAACTTATTAGGCGCCGGCGGCCTGGGGATGCTTGCTACGCTAGTACCAGACAATTCTGGCTGATCGATGCCTGCTCAGGCTGCCGCTGCCCTGCCCCTGCCCTCAGGCTCAACCACGTCGTCGTCGGGCGAGGTGGGGCTGTCGCTGAACGAACGACGATGACTCGTGCTGAGCTGCGCTGCTGCAGTGGTTATGCTGGGGCGTGGCAATGTGAAAAAAATCTGCGCACGCTGCCTGCAGCACAGCCCACCTGACCCACCCATTCAGAACCAAAATGTAGCCCAAAAATCTTGAATCTCCTCTGACTTGGGGGCTCGCTCGCAGCTCAGGGCAGGCTAAGGCTAAGTCACAGTGACTAAGAGTCACAGCCGCAAGTTGCACTACAGTTAAGGACTGGTCCGTGACTCACTCGGGAGACCGGAGACCGACTGACCGAGACGTGAAAAACATGCTGCGGCTGCACCATACAGTACAGGGTAAATAAAATTAAATATATACTATCATCGTGCAATATGTGACGTGCGCAGCAGATGCGTGTAGACCCGGCCCTAATAATTAAGTGCCGGTGCTAAGCACCGGAAAGCACCAGCACAAATTAAACCCTGCCCACAACCCGGACCAAGGCGGTAAGCCCTGTATAAAGGAGGCGCACATAAGTTAGGAAGCGTGGGCCGAAGTTGATGGCGTCTAGAAGGCAAAAGAGGTATGTCCAGCTGAGGGAATCGAACGCCTTGTCGATGTCGGCGAGCAGTATGGCTGCAGGGCGTCTGAGCCTCTGGGCTCTATCGATAGCGTTATGTACGTGCCTGATGTTATGTTGTGTGGAGCGGTGGGGCATAAACCCAGATTGGTCTGGATGAATCAGGTCGTGTATACAGGATCGAAGGCGGTCAGCGAGGACCTTGCCCAGAAGCTTAGGCTCAAAATTGATAAGGGAGATAGGACTGTATGATGCGGGATCTTCTGGCGGGCATCCCGGTTTTAAGAATATGACTATCTCCGCGTGCCGCCACTCCAGAGGAAGTAGGGAATGGTCCGCGGCCTCCTGTATAGCATCTAGTAGGTGGGGACCCAGTGTATTCATGTGCGGTCTAAGGAATTCCATAGGAAAACCGTTAGGTCCAGGGGCCCGGCCTGGGTGTATGGCCGCCAGTGCAGCGCTAAGTTCATCAATCGTTATTGGAGCATCGAGCAGGTCCCGTGCAGAGTCTGATAGTCTACGGGGGGGATATCACGCAAGAATTTGTTAATGGAGGCCTCCGATAGCTGCTCCTGGCACGTATATAGGAGTGAGAAATAGCGTGCAAACTCTGCAGCCACCGTCTCGGGAGATGAGCACAAGGCCCCACTATCGTCCTGAAGCACCGGTACATTGGTAGGGGACTTCTCAGCTTGGCACAATCTATTGAGCATTTTGCTCGATTTATCCCCCCATTGGTAGATTCTATTTTGAGATGCTAACCAAATTTCTTTGGCCTCACCCATAAGATGATGGTGTATAGACTGTTGTGCCTGTAGTAGGGTGCGTTTTAGTGTGGGGTTTGGGTCGGTGAGACACTGCGCCTCCAGGGTCTTCTGGCGGTCCTCTAATTCCAAGAGTTGCGCCAGACGTTTACGTTTAGTCATGGCACGAAAACTGATATCTACCCCACGTATGGTAGGCTTCATGGCTTCCCATAGAGTGCACTTAGAGGGGGTCGATGCTTCATTAAATATATAATATTCTGAGACCGCTTGGGACAAAATCTCATGATACTCTGGGTCTCGCAAATGCCAGGGAGACATCAACCACCTGAATGGGGGTTTGTACAAGTGTACACGGAGTAGTCACTGAACTGGGGAGTGGTCTGAAAGGCCTCGAGGGAGATGTGCCACCCGAGAGACCCGATGCACATATCGATAAGGGACGGACATATAGTCCAGGCGAGATAAGGATCTATGGACTGCGGATAAGTAGGTGTAACCTTGCTCGGAGGGATGGAACTCGCGCCAGATGTCTGACCAACCCAATGTGGTAGCCAGCATGTGAAGCTCGGTTCTGTCTGCCGGGGGAGCTTGCCTTGACGTGCGTGTCCTATCTATTACTGACATGGTGTCGTTCCAGTCTCCGCCCAAGAGTGTCAGGACATCAGATAATTCTCCCCATAAGCGGGTGATCCTTTCGACAAAGGTGGCCCCAACGGCAGGGGGGGGCATAGATACTGGCTAGATTTATGCGTTCACCAAACAGTGTCCCTGATAGCAAGACATAGCGGCCACCGGGGTCTAGCCAGTGCTTAGTGTGTATGAAGGGGACGCGGTGGTGTATGAGAATGGCAGTCCCCTGGGATCCCTAGTAAACCCTGCATGGTATACGGTCTGATATCCAAATCTGGAGAGACAGGGGGCCTTGGTGCCCCGCAGGTGTGTCTCTTGCAAAAAGAGAATGTCGGCCCCATAACGTTTGGCTTGGCGAAGTATGGCGCCCCTCTTCACTTTGTTGAGTAGGCCCCTGATGTTCCATGAGACAATGGTCAGATCCCCGGGTGAGGGAACGTTCTGTTGAGTTGTCATCTAACCCCAAGACTTGTGTGCACTAGGACTAAAGTGGTGGGAACGGGACTGGACCTCTGCGCGTGTGTAAGAACAAGAAACAATATTAACTTAATACCTGAATAAAACCCCAATCCCCCCTCCCCCCACCCAATACTACCTGAAACACGGAGCATCTGTGGCGGTGGAAGATACCCTTAGGCCCCCAACATAGGGACCCAGGGCGCCTCCACCAAAGGTACCCAAAACACCCATATAATTCTAACAAGCAATAAAAGTGTCCGGGGCGGGAGGAAGTGTATGGCCGAACATCCACGCCATCATTATGGTCTACACTGTGCAAATGAACTTATGGATTAACTGCCAGTCTGGCCCAGGGTCTGTAGAGGATCAAGGCCATCTATCCGTGCGCGGGTGCTTCCTCCGGGTCCGAGGAACGCCTGGTGGAGCCGATCTGTATTGTCTTTTGGATTTGTTTCTTCTGGGCCTGTTCCTGTGCTGGTCCTGAGATGAATCTGACTCCAGTGGCGGTGGGGTATGCGATTTCGGATGTGATCGTTCATCAGTCCATGCAAAGACCGCCTCTGGGGTGTCGAAAAAGTAGGATTTGGCATTGTATATGACACGCATACGGGCTGGATAAAGGAGCATGTACTGTATGTTCAAGTCATGTAGCCTGCGCTTTGCCTCCATGAAAGACTGGCGCTGCTGCTGCACCAGTCGGGCATAGTCCGGAAATATCATTATGTGTTTAGAGTCATGCTTAAGTTTATCTTTTTGGATCCTGGCGAATTGTAGAATGGAATCTCTGTCAGCATAGTTTAGAAACTATGCAATTACAGGTCTCCTGGGGGTGGTTTCCTTGTTAGCGCACGGTGTGCCCGCTCCACCACGAAGCAGGTAGACAATTTGTCTGGTGGCAGGAGGTCTGTTAGCCATTGTGTGAGGAAACGGGTCATGGATGGGTCCTCACAGCCCTCCAGAAAGCCGATGAATTGCAGGTTGTTGCGTCGCGCGCGTCCTTCCTCTTCTTCGACCCGGGAGGCCAGGTCCTGTGTCAATACCGTAAGTTTATTAACTTTCTTTTGTAGGGTGGTTACGGTGTCTTCAACTGTGGACACGCGCGTCTCCGCCTCTGTAATGCCGACCACCTCCTTTCGGAGATCCTGGCAGAGAAAGGAGACCTCGAATCCCACCGCACCAATTTTGGCGTCTAGCGTATTCTTTGCCTCGGTGATGGCTGCCAGGAGTTTCACATTGTCCGGCATTGCGCCACTCGTCTCACCCCCGGTGGCACTGCCTGGGGCCGTGTCGAACTGGTCCAGGGTACTCTGCTTAGGGCCAGTCATGCCCGGCTTATCTCTGCCCATGGCGATAGGCGATCCAGCGTCTGGATTAGGATCCCGGATCCTATTGCTGGGATGGGGGAACGTGTCTCTTGTCGTTGTCTTGCACCCCCAAACTGCCAGGCAGCCGCTGCATTTCTAGAGGGGGCGTGGCAGATTGGTCCTCACGGAAACCGGCTTGTCGCGGACCGCCAGCTGCACCGAGCCTAGCTCGACCGCTTCCGCAACCCTTGACCGCCGGCCAAATAGGCCCCGCTAAATGGACCAGACTCGCCGGACCCCCAGTCTACCACACGACCTCAGTCTGCCGTAGTATGTCACCACCACCACTCAGTAATTCACCACCAATATTGCGCACCCTGGTCGTTGTCGCTGGGCAACCAGGTCACCAGCACCATATGAGTTCGTAGGGCTCAGAGAGGGATTCCTTCAAGTAATTCAGCAGCACCCCTGGGCTACAGCAGACTACCTCGACTCATCCGGCCAAAGCCGCTCTCTTCATCCCACCGTGCATTGCCACCCTTGCCCCAACAGGGGGTGCGCTGGATTATATGCCGTGTGGGGGTGTGAGGGTCGGGCCCTGATAACTCTTCAAGCGCTGAATCGGGGCCAGCGCGGGGCCTCCAGGCCCATAGGCTTTCAATCTGGCGACCGTCCTCTATAAGCAGGAGGAGCAGGTTCCAACCGGGGGCTCGCCACCGAGGGGTCCACCCCGGGGGCACCCGGGATCAGTAGGCCGCTAGCAAGCGCACTCCGCAGGCCGCCCCCGCCAGACGATGACTGCGCCGGTAGCCGTAGCCCAAGAGGATCACAGATGTGGTCGTGCGGACTGTCCTAGCACCCAGCGAGACCAGAATGTATCGAGCTACACGGCCGCCCACACAGCAAGGAGACAAGGGCCGGAAAGAAAGGGCCTATGCCCAAGTCTGTTTAGCAGCGTCCTCAGCCGGCGGGCCCCGTGCGGCAGCGAGCCCGCCAACCCCCCGGGCCTCGGTCACAGCCCGGGGCCGGTCAGGCAGCCCCCGGGACCCAAGGCGTCCTCCCCTACCTCGAGGAGAATGATGGTCCAATTAGGTCCGCTGGTCCGCAGATGGCACGCAGGGCGGAGGTATGAGGCGGTCTCCAATCTCCCGCCGCCCGGCAGCAGGCCCCAGCACTGTCGCAGCACTACTCGCACTCCTCCAACTCTGGAAATCGCGGCACGGTATTCAGTCGGGTCTCAGAGGGTCGTGGCCGTGGGCTGGTGAGTACAGTAAGACAGGATTATGTCGGATATAAAAGGGTTACTGGCGTGGATGTGCGGAGCTCCGTTAAGGTGTGTCCGCCATGTTGGCCTTCCAAGCCACGCCCCCCCTGCTCTTTTGTTTTGATGTGGGCAGCGCAGCAAGATTCCTTGCAGTGCTGCTTTACGTCAAAATCTAATAAATGAGGCTCATAATTCCTTGGTGAGCGTGGCATCTTCTACTATGGACTCCCTTGTAAGAGGTTACTGAAATTTTTAGGAGGTTACAGTGAAGTCCCTAAATCTACCACATATCTCTTACATTTTACATGGTGTAGGAGACATGAGAGGATTCCAGTTATTGTTCAATGACAATTAACTGCCCTTTGGACACACGTTTTTGCACAAGCCTATTACCACTAGTAGCTGGGTGGTATTTAGAACGCCTGGGTGAATTTTCAAATATAGTGGCGTAATTCGAGTAATTTGGTGTATTTCAATTTATGCTTGCCAGGTGTAAAGTGAAATTCGACAGCATTTATGACTAAATTATAACACAGGAACAAAGCAGATTACCTGAATGCGAGCAGTTGATTTTTTTGCATCATGTTTTTAGTGGGAAATGCGTCCTCACATCCAAAAGGGAAACAAGGACGCATTTTGTTCCAAACTACAATGCTAAATGCTTGATTTTCATTTCAAGTAATTATGATAAATTTTTCGTAATTGTCCTCACATTTCACACACATAATTATGTGAAAGCAAATGATGTGACTTTTGCACTTTCCTAGTATCTAGTAAAGGGTGAGTGGTTTGGGATCCTGTTTTGCAAAGTATTCTGATTAATTTGGATCAATATAAAGGAATTCAGCTTAATATTTCAATAACAAAGGTAAATCCTTTCGGTTGTGACACAGAGGGCCAAGGATATGCCCAGATGTGGATCCCCTGTTCACTAAACCACTGGGACCAAGTTACACCCAACGTAAGAGCCCCAGTCAGGTCTAAATCGGTGTTTGAATGCTTGTGTTCCGTTCAGGGAGAAAGTGCCTGACAGTTTGGGCTGAATTATTCCTATTGGAGCAGGGTCAAGACTGATTTGCATATGGCTGGGTCCAAATTGAAGTGGCTTGGTGAGCAAAAGAACGATGGGTCAGAAGGCTACCCGGAGCAATAGCCAATGGTTAAACATATTACAAGCATTGCTCCCACTAACTTTTGTGTGTTTGATTTAAATTGTCTCAACAAAAACAAGAATTGAACTTGATTGTACAAACGTTATGAAGGTGCAGTGCACCTATAGTGGAGAATTCAGGTTAACACAATGTATAACACTTAAAGTGATGGGGACATTTTGTAACGGGAATGGTCTACCAGAATGAATGGTAAATGTGAGCACCACATTGAAAGAAAAAGAAAAGAGGGTCTGTTGATAAATACAATTAAACTGAAGGTTGCATACCACTGGCATTATACTATGCTTACAATTATAAATAGTGGCAAGCAACTGACCTCAGTGACTTGCAAAAAGCTATTTGTCATATGTAATTCAATGAAATTATACAAAAATTAGAAGGCCTGAAATAAAAATGAACGAATGACAGATTTGTAGAGCTCGAACAGCAGAGACTGGAGAAATCTGAGGGCCAAAGGAGAGCTCCTGACTATGTCTGACTGACATGTTTTTATCTAACTTCCCCAGCAGCGAAGGGACTACAAGTTCGGAAGGCCATCAAGGGAGAGACCAAATAGATAGAGACTTGCCAAAAATAAGGATTTCAGTCTTCTCTGCGTTGCAGATAGCCTTACTTAATCGATTTAGATATGGAAATAAGATCAACTTTGAATGGACAGAACAGCGCTCTCGAATATGGTGAAAATAAGCTGGGTATTATTAGCATATTTAGACTTGTGAGAAAAAGCGTTCTTTTGCACGGTCTCCCGCCCCCTCCCCACACACACACACTTTGTGCTGGATTTTATTGCTAGCGTATGGACTCTGACCACTGGGACACTGCCGTCCAGTAACCAGTATATGAGTTCTGACCCCCAAAACATGTATAAGTTTTTAATTCTTGATTGGCATATTTAACTTACTTATATGTCCCTAATATATGGTACTCTAGGGGCTGTAAGTTAAATGTCACTGGAGGACTGCAGCACTTATTGTGCCACCACTAAAATAATCATGTCAAACATGACTCTAGACCTGCCACAGCAGCCTAGGTGTGCAGTTTTTAAACTGCTAATTCAACCTGGCAAATTAACCCTTTTGACAGGCCGGAACCATCCTTTTTAATACTTAAACCTCACCCCTAAAGAAGGCCCCATGCCCACAGGTCAGGGGTATTAAAAAAGTAGGGCATGTGTACTTATGGTTAACATGCCCTGGCAGTGAAAACTCCCCACAGTAATTTCTCACTGTGGTAAGACTGGATCTCCTACAGAAAAGCACTAAGTTACATAATAACACCTTGTAAAGCATAACTTTAGTTTGGAATAGCTTGAACCATGGTTCAAGCGCTACAATTATTAGGAATTTAAAGTCCAATCTAGTAGTCAAGTCAGATTGTAAATTACTATTTTTAAAAAGCCACTTTTAGAATGTTGACTTTTTTCTGCCTAAGCATAATGTGCCTTTCTGCCAGTGTTCAGTGGCCCCTAACTGTGAAGGGCTATCCTGTGGTGAGATGTGTATTGCTTCAAGGCGGTGGGCTTGGGGATGGGGAGATACTTTTTCCCCTGACAGGATGGCCACCTGGGTTATTCTCAGGACCTTAACTAAATTTCTAAAGGTGCCTATTTTGTCACAAGCAGATATAGATCGCACTTGGGCCTGGCACATTCATTGTCCAGCTAGCCAGTCAGGCATCAATGCCTGGGGAGAGGGGATGCCCCAAGAACTGGTTCTGAGTAACCACAAGGGAGCGTTTGCCCATTATCATAGCCACACCTCTGAGTGGGCACAAGGAGCTCTGCACAAGGGAAGAGAGGTTCTGCCATGTTTGTTTAGGTAGAGAGGTGCACTGCGTGATAGTTTACAATAAAATACCCAGTAAGTGCTGTGAATGTGAGTTACAGTGTCCTTGAGAATGGAATGGCCAGGAGTTTGCCCCACTGGCAGACTGGCATTGGGCATAAATGTGGCACCCGAGTACCCCTCTGAGAACCCAACTGGACATTTGGAAGACAGAAGAAGGACTGTACCTGCTGTTCAACCTTTTGAGAGAGACCATCTAGGGCTGTACCCTCTCCCACTTGTACCCAGGATTGAGAAGTGGCTGACCTTCTGTTAACCTACAGGGACACAAAATCTCCAAGAGGGTCACCTTCCTGAAGAGCCCAGCTGACCAGTTCCAACTGGATCTGCCCTGGACCCTGCTGGTGACTTTCCTAGGAGTGAATCTTGAGACCCCAAGTGTTGTCCCTAAGGTCATGGGGGCCTTGGACACCTGTCATTGTGTATTTTTCTAGCCTAACCATAAAAGCTAGGACTTAGAAACATTTTCATGGATTTTTGCCAGGAGAACGGATAGAATACCGGCACCCAACATCCAAGAAAATCCGGCAAAGGTGCATTGCTGCTAGGCCAAAGGTACAGGTTGCTCCCACTCTGAATTTTTCCGTAGCAGCAAATTCATTTCAGCAGGACATTGCAGAGAACATATCTGGCCTTGTGCAGACCTGTTTGACTCAACTTTGCAGCCTTGCCCCCACTGGAGATATCTAAGGTACAAAAAAAGTGACTAAGTCCAAAGGTATAAACCTTCATTAGGAGAAGTAACCAAAATTATCCATCCAGTGAGGCACCTTCCTTGGGCACAAATTTGGAATTTCTACCGCTCAGAGCTTTCCAGGCAAAAGTCAGCGGCTTCACTAGACGCCGTCTGATGACTATCTTGCTTCAAGGAACCCATCATGGCCATAGCCTGCTACCTTGTTCTGCTGAAGATTCCTGACTTCCATTTCAGAGACTAAGGTAAAACTTCCAACTGGGTCAAACCTGGCCTCTGCATCCAACCCACGCTCCATTGCGATCAGCCTTAACTTTTGACTTTGACACGATTCCTTGTAACCAATTGCCCATGGTTGGCGCTTTGTGCCTCTTGGAGATAAAACTGAATTAAAACTTCAAAAATTCAGTTCCTATTATTTTATTTTTGTCTTTTTGATGTCTATTTGTTCTTTAAATTGTCTTTATTCTTACAAATTGAAATGGAATTTCTATTGGTTGCTGTGTTTTCAAAATTTTAACTGTTTTGGTACTGATAAATGCTTTACTCATATCTCCAAAGTTAAGCCTATCTGCTTTGTGCGACAGCTGTCAAAGAAAAGTTGCAACGTGAACTCACACACAAGACAGTGCCACTATAATGGAACAAAAAATGCTAAGCCGAAAATAAAGTTTTTGAGAATCAGATATGACCTCATTCTAGCTTTCCTACCCAGAGCATCATAAGATGGAGATGGGAGATAGACTGAGAGTACAAACATGAGAAATTGGGCTGGGCAAAAGTCTATTTCTGTAAACAGATAAAAAAAAAATAAGCTGGAAACCTCTTATTCATGAAAAGCAAAACAAATTAATTAAATTAAACCCATGCAAGTCAAGTTTTTTACATTTTTGTGAAACACTGCTAAACAGACTGAGAAGAAAAACCATGCAGCAGAGAAATGAGTGGGTGATAACACTGAAAGAGTTTGAGTCCAGAGCACATACCCATCTAGGTGCACATGCATCAAAATAGTCAATAGCGATTCTTTAATTGCGATTTTTAAGGAATCGCAATTATAGAACCGCTATTGCCTATGCATGTAGGAATTGCAAAAAAATGTGCAATTCCTACATATTTCTTAATTGCGACTCGCAAATAGGTACTCGCAAATTGCGCATGCAATTTCAAGGGTGCCAAAAGGACACCCTGTTGCACCCCTGAAATTTCAATTTAACCACATGTTGCGCACACACACATGCCTCAAGGGCATATGTGTGTGTAACATGGGACTATGAAAAATGCACTTTAGTGCATTTTTCATAGAAATCGCAAATTACCATCAACTTGTGATTGACGGTAATTTGCCATTCCTATTTGCGAAATCGCAAAATTTTACTGGTTAATGCATTGCATTTAAGGAATCACAATTTGCGATTCCTTAAATGCAATCGCAATTTAAGTAATCGCAAATTTTGCGATTACTTAAATTGCGATTTTTGCATTTGGGATGATGCATCCCAAATGCAAAAATACCGGTCGCAAAGGGGCAGATTCTGCGAATCTGCCCGTTTGCGACCGGTTTGTTCCTTGATGCATGTGGCCCCTGGTTTCATGTGGTCTCAGTTCCATGATGGTGTTCGGTCTTCCCATATTTCATTTAAGGATGCTCAACGAATGTTGTTCTTTGAGCTACTAAAGAAATTTTCTGTACAAACATTGGACCTTTAGTGTAAAACATGTAAACATAAAGTGATGTTTTGCCTACTTAGGTAGGATTCATGGATAAAACATTATAAACGTGCCTGGGGTACATTGGGCACACATAGTGACCACAGACTTTGGACAGCCCCTTGCAGTTGGGAAGATATGATTTTAAATTTCCTTAACAAGATGGTGATTGAGGCGTTTACCTGTCTTGAAGGCAAAAGGGGAGCTTTAGGAAATTGACAAATTTTGAGTAATTACTCAAATCTTCCCCAAAAGGCTTTGTGAGGTTCCAAACAAGGGCAGCTTCAATAAAACATTTTGAACAGAATAGTGATGATTTTCATCACAATACATGCATATTATCAACATAATAGATCCACAGTTTTTATTGTTATAAATGGCGATGTATTTTTGAGCTATTGATAATTTAAACCTTGCTGTGGGTTCCTTCTCCGTAGCCACCCTAATCAATATCTCACTTTCTTGTGACGTATAATAGGAAAGATTATGCCAGCTGTGCTATAATTTCAAATAGATTGATTTTAGTATGCAGGACAATGAATTAGGTTACTAGGTTGTGTCATACACTTATGGCTATATTTATGACCATTGTTTGCATCGCTCTTGCACCATGAAACGTGGTGCAAGAGCAACACAAACCTTGAGTCAGATTTTTGAAGCCACACAAAGCCACTTTACGTTGCTTTGAGTGGGTACAAAAATCTGGAGTAACACAACTCAGCACCAATCGCTGTGTTACATTACTCTGCCCTGGGTAGGCATTCCATGGGCGTTGCCTGGGTGTTCTCATGCAACTCCAATGAGTTTTGACGCATTCCCAGATTTACAAGACCTTGTAAACCTGGGACTGCACCAAAAAGATACACCTCCCCAGGAGAGGAGAAATATCTTTATTTCTCCTCATTACTTCCTCTTTCTGCAGCACACATAGAAAGAGGAAAATGCCTCTCAGAATTGTCTTTGTGCAGGAAGGTGTCCTTTACTCACAAAAACAATCCTGCATGCAACGCAGTCACTTTTGCACCATGGTGCAAGGGTGCCTGAGTTGGCGCTAGACAGCTCATTTTGCACCAGCACAGGGGGAAAAGTCAGGAATGCACTGTATGCCTTAAATACAGTGCATTCCTGCCCTTTCCCAGTGATTCAGTGCAGAGCAGCAAGGTGACTTGCTGCGCTGTGCCACTATTTCATAAATATGCCGCACAATGTAGAATCGAAATAAGAATACATCATTTGAATGAATGTATTCATATTTAGAGGCATTTCATGGTCATGTAAGGGCTAATATACATTTAGTGTTATTCATCTGGTAAGCATTCAATGTCCAATTAAGGAGCAGTTCAGTCGTTCTTCAACATTCATTACTCAAGTAAATGTGTGCACAAAGTAACTTTGTCATCAAATCATCATATCATAAAGGACTAGCGAAGTAATCGTAAAGACACCAGCATAGTGGTATAATGCAGGGCTATGTTTAGAAGCCCACCACTTATTGTGGGAGCACCATTCAGGGTTGCACTGAGAAATTGCAAACGAGGGGATTGAGGTGTTTAATTTTTTAATATGCGCTTCTCTGGTAATCCAGCTGTTTCATACTTTATGCTTCCATTTGGCACAGCATCAACTGTTCATAGAGAATCTCCTCTACGATGTGGCACTATTGAATAGATAGATAGATAGATAGATAGATAGATAGATAGATAGATAGATAGATAGATGGATGGATGGATGGATGGATGGATGGGTGGGTGGATGGATGGATGGTATTACTATATTTAGACAATCAAGTCCATTAAAATGCAAAAAAATTATTTTAAAAGGATGTACAGACCTGAGACATAAATCTTGATTTAAATATGATAAACCGATCTTAATATAATCACCAATATAAAGTGCAAGTGTCTGTTTACACAGTGTCTATTTACACGATCCTAGTTGTTTCTTGATTAACGGATGCCAAAATTAGATGAACCTCAATATGTTTACCATTGTAAAGTGCATGTGACTATTTACAAAATCATAATTGTCTTAAATCTATAGCCAGCAAACATTTTTAAACAATTTCACACTTTTGGCCTGAAGTTTCTAAGACTAAGTAAAAACATAAAGTGCTATAAAAGGGTAAAGTGCTAACTCTGGGGCAGGACAGATGGTAAAAATATGCATTCCACCATTTGAATTTTTGTTCTACATAACTAAAGGCATGAGGATATGACAGATTACATAAAAAATATCTATGCGGCAAGATGTACATCTGTGTCTTGTCCACCTCTAATAATATCGTGTGAATAAGGTTTCTGAATGATTTTCATTTAAAACATTCTTCGATCACAGTAGAGCTAGGGGAGGCTATTAATGTAAAATAACTATAGAACTCTAGCCAGTGCTTAATTTGTGCCGGTGCCTTCCGGTGCTCCGCACCGGCACTTAATTGCCAGCACCAGGGCTTATGACTGTCTGCCACATGGTAGTGGTGTCTGCCAATTTAGGTACAAGCACAACAACTTCTGTTTATTATTTCAATTTCAATTTCCAAATATTAGTATTTGCCTCCAAAGCCATCCTTATAGCTTTTGGGGCATGTAATAGAATGAATTGTCACACTTTTAAGAGTGTGATGATTAGTAGTTTGTTGGTGCTGTCAATGGCAGTGCTACCAGGGGCAACGGATGGTGCAAGTTCTAGTGTCCACCTGCCGAGAGCCCTGGCACTAAGTTTTTTACAAATTAAGCACTGACTCTAGCACTCTAAAAATGCATACTCGAGGGACGGAAGTTAAGTGTACTGCAGTAAACAGTTACTGGTCGTTATGATCCTGGTAGCGGGAGGATAGATAGGTTTGTCCCATTAAAACCAGCATCCAATGTTATTTGCAAGTAAAATCAGGATAAAGATGACAACCTTCCTCTAGGAGCCTGACCTCTGCATTCACGGGCAGTCTTTTGCTTTTTGCACTTAAACATTATTCGATTGCAACAAAACTGGAGGGACTGTTGATGTAAAACAAGCACAGGAACTATGGAGCTCGACCACTCTAAAACAAGCATGCTCAGGGGATGGAAGTTAAGTATCCTACAGTAAAAAGTTACTGATCGTTATGTTCTGGATGGTGGCAGGATAGTTACGTGTATACCATTAAGTAAGGGGTTGTCGAGAAGTCTTCTTCCTTCATTTATTAAGTGGGGACAGATGCAAAGAAGGTGTGACAGTATCTCCTGAAGCATACCGAATAAATGACACTTGTTGGTAGGTAGTTGGAGTGCCCAAGGTGGCAGAAGATTTAATTAAGAGAAGCATCCCATACGTAGCTGACAAAACTTGGCTTTGTGATAGGCAGAAAATGGTTCAATTGTGTACTTTTGAATCCCTCTTTGAGTGTAGCTATGGATGACGAGGTGAGCATGCTTTCTTCTCTTGAAATTGTGCAGAAATGTCAAGAAGGAGGTTATATGAACCTCTTTATTTAGAGCTGTTTTAAACTGCTGGTGAGGGAGATGTTGGTTCCACAGAGTGGCAGCGCCTTTCAGTTCCAGGGCTTTGGTGAGGGCATTTGGACCAGGAGTTATGGCCTGTGAACTACTTGAGGACATTGCTTCTGACCAAATTAATGCTAATCACAGCTTGGGGTGAGGCTGCTGGTGCCCATAACCTCACCTGATGCACTGCTGGAAGCAAGGCCTGATGTTTCGGGGTCACTGTTCTGTCCGTGGATCATTTTTCAGTGCTACTGCCTTGATACCTTTGAGTATTGGTTCATACGTGAAATTCTGCCTGTGGCGCTCCTGCATCCTGCTGTCAAGGGTTCCTGTAATCTCCTGATGGGCCAAAGCTGGTGAGGGTCATGCTATGGGCCTTCTGGCAGCATCCTGCTACTGTCTGCCTCTTTTTGCCAGGTTGTTTTTTTGGAACTCTGCCTGGGGGCTGCAGCATTCCCTGTCCTTTGGAGCCTTTCTTCCTTGTTCGGTACTCCAGTCTATCCTGGATATGGCTTCTTCTTCTGGTGGTATCCTCATACTCCTCTTGCTATTTAGTAACATGAGTGTTTGGTGGACAATGGGTTGGCTTCCCCAGGCTCTTGCAGACCTTTCTCTGATAGCAGTTCCTCTGTGTCCTGCTGGTTTTTGCATGTTCCCTTTGTGTTGGTGATGCTTAATAGGTTATTACATCCCTTGGGTCTCCGTTTTCTCCTCCCAGTGGCATCACGTCTTCAGCAGTCTGCTTCTGTCCTTGGGGGCTATGCTTCTGAGTCTGTGGTTATTTTTGGTGGGCTCACAATGACACGTGTCTTCTTCAAAGGTCACCAGGTGTGACTCTTCTGTGTTTAAGATGGGGACATGGTGACCTGGTGTGACTGACTCCTCTTTAGTTCTCCTTTTGCATGAGATATTGTTACAGGTGTACGGTGTTTGTGAATTTTATTTTATTTTCAGTTATGGTGAAATTCTGCACATTACTTGAACTACATTTCAGCTGTAGTTTTAGTGTGGTTTCACTGCAAGGGTCAACCTTGCACAGAAAAGTTTCATGAAAAACTTCAGAAAATGTCGTGTTCAATGAGAAAATGTCTGAGTGAGAGTACCCCGCAGGCCAACTAACGAAAATCTCACACATTTTTTGTAATGAGTAATGTTGGAAACTACGTGAGATCATGCCCAGCCTAGTCCGAAGGTGTTTTTCTCTATCTTTCTCAATAGTTTGGAGTTAGTTCTGTCCATTTAGGCTGTTGGTTCCTGACTGTAGAGTTTTATGTTTTGCATGTTTCATTGCCCATTTTTGTTTCTACCCCCTTCTTGGTCTTGTCCTTCGTCTTTTTGTCTCGCAGAGTGGTAAGACTTCCTTGGACTGGCATTTGCTTCCTAGTCAAAGCTGCTCCTATTTGTCTCCCATTTGAAGCTTCGAGATCGCTCAGTGTTGAGCTAGAGGTTTAACTTTGGGGTATATTCTGCCACTGGGCTTTTCTCTTACCTCCTGTAGCAAATGGAGTCTGTTGTGAAACCCGCCAACCTCTATCTATGTACTGTGATGTTGTGTTTGGACCGGTAACCTGCAAGTAAGCCCTCAGAAGTACATTTGCGGTTAGTTAAAATCAGAAGAAATAAGCATCCACTTTGGAAAAATATTAGTTGGTCACAATTAAATGTGGAATGTGCCTCTAATGAGTAAGTTGGAGGAGATGGAGCTGAAAGCGACTGTGGATTAGACTCTATACAAATACATTTGTAACTGTTTACTTAATTTGTTATTTGATAGATGAATACATTTTCACAGCCTGATTCCCATCTCAGAAGGTGGCCTGGGTCACTTGGATTGGCCGTACAGAGCTTTCTTTCAGGTTGAGATTTGGCACTGTGTCTGGCTACCTCTTTGCCTCAATATAACTGTTAGACCCAGATGTATCTGGCTCTCTGGGACTCACCGAAGCCAGACAGAATCCACCGTTCTGGATAGGATGAGTACGATGCACTCGTCGGATAACCTGTGCTCACCCTCTGGTAGTTTGGCACAGAGCAGTCAGTCTTATCCTCAGGGTTAAAGTGTAAGTATTGGCACAGCATCACCCTCGCAACACACTGAGTACACAACAAAAAGACTCCACACCGTGTGTATAAA
The DNA here is from genome assembly GCA_963921515.1 of Calotriton arnoldi. Classification (NCBI taxonomy): domain Eukaryota; kingdom Metazoa; phylum Chordata; class Amphibia; order Caudata; family Salamandridae; genus Calotriton; species Calotriton arnoldi. The sequence continues at coordinate 1,294,107 of CAWUFW010005546.1, read as the reverse complement.
ACACTGGTCTTTGTATTACACACACATTGAAATCAAAATGACATACACATTGGCTATATGCTTTACAGTTATATGCAATTGTCGAACTCTCCCATTAGCAGCAGAATGGCATGAACATATATGTACTCTTCATATGAATTCACTTGCTCCGTTATCCCCTGAGCCTCGAAAGAGACATAAACCCATGTGCATCCTCTCTCTGAGTTATTCATGATCCAAGCGATTCCTCCCACATCTAAAATGACAGAAACATATATGCAGGCTGTTCAGAGTTATTCCACTTTGCCGCTATCACATTAGCATAAAAAACGACATTCCCAAATATCGCATACTCTGTACAGTTTTTGACTACGCCTCGTGACCCAGCCCCTCAGCCACCCAAACTACACCAGCCAGCGATACACGTTGCACCCGCTTGCAACACTTTAATTAGATTGTCGGGACCACCTAAAGCGGAAGGAAACAGTTACTTGTTTTCATCCATCCGGATTAGACCGTCAAAGCACCCAGCGGCACCTTCACGAGTGCGGGATCACTACCCCCCGTAGGTAAAAGACTGTGACACTGGAAACTAGCACACTTCCAAGTTGGAGAAATGTTTCCCCCCAGGTGGAGGTGGGAGCCGCAGTTGCTCCAGGCAGCCAGCTGTTGGTGCACACAAGCCACAACGAGAACCCTCTGGTCCTGTCACGATGTTACCAACAACAGAGCACATTGTGACGTGAGTCCAGGGAGAGGGAGTCGGCAAAGTCAGACCGAGGCCATGATTTTAGGCACTGTCGTCCTCCTGATCTGGAGGTCAGAGACAGTCCAGGCTTCTGGCTCGGGTCCCACGGACTCTACAAATGTCCCCCAACACCCCTCGGACATCATACGTTATGAAATGCGAGCTAGCACAGGTTTCCGGTTACAAGCTCGGGTCTTTCGAACTAGGCAAACTTCCTCCAGCACTCCTCGAACTGCTCACGTTATGGCACCCCAGGTGGGCCACTGATCTCTACAAGCAAGCACACTACTCTGCATAGTGTGATGACTGCATATGTCAGGACGGTCCTTGTCCCAACCGACAATAACTTCCACCCATTTCCACCGCACCCTGCACGGTCCTTACAATCTTGTGGAAACAGGGAGATCCTTTCTGTCCCTGGGAACATGTGGACAGGAGGCCAGCCAGCCGGCCCTTGGACAGTGCTCAGGGACCCGGGCTATGACAGTTGGTAATTAGCAGCAGGCCAGCAACATCCAGGCAAAATCCACCAGATGATAGTCCCCTTCCTGGAGCACAACAAGCCCCATCCCCCACGAATCTGCTGATAATCCAGCTGCAGTCCCTCCTGCCCCAATGGTTCCTCTTGTCGAAGTCCCAGAGTCGAACCAGCATAGTATGCTTCCAATCCCAAAAGTGTCTCTCAACTCCTGATGATGTAGCTGCAGTAGGTATACCCACAATGGCCTTTGAAGATAAGATCAGTTCAAAAGGCCACCTCTGTAATGCACAGGCCCCCTCTAAATGTAGAGTGTCTGCCATCCTACCCTGGGAGGCTTGATCAATATTTTTAGTGGGGCCAGGACCCAGCCCCTTGGAATGCAGGTACCAATTCCACCCGTTTAGCTGCCCCAGGAAGGTGCCTTGGAGTCAGAGGTCTAAAGCTTCCCTTGAGTGCCCCTAGTTTATGGACATCTATCAGGAATGCACAGATGTAGTTGCCCCCCAGCACCCAGATGTGGATTGGAGACAGGCAGACAGGCACACAGAGAGCCACGAGCATTGAAATGCCCACTTTCCCAAAATGACATTTCCACCTTAGTAATGTCAAATCCACTCACAACCGGAGAGGATTTGGCATTACTAATCCATTGATAGCAAAAACTACACTAATACTCTTCTGCACATAGGAAATACAGCTCAATATCCTTTCCATGGATCCTCCATGTTAATCAATGCGAGAAGCAGGCCTTACCGTACTGAACACACCAACTGGTGGTATTCACTACTAGGGCATGTAGCACACATGTCCCCATGCCCTCCCTCTTCCCTACACTGCACCCTAAGGAGAACTCAGATGCTTTTAAATGCCAAACTGAGTAACAGTAACCTGCACACACAGGCCCTGCCATGGCAAACTTGTGGTGCATTTGAAGAGCTACCTCCTTGGGTGCACAACCAGTGATGCATGTCCACGGCATAGCATTTGAGTTACATGCCCTAGGTATATGTCTTACCACTGGAGAAGGAACTTATAGCTAACACAAATCGGCCAACCATGTATACACCAATCACCAATATGTATATGATAAGCACAGGGCTTTGGCACTGAATGGCAGTACCAAAGCACTCAAAGTCTTACGCCAGCATAACAAAGTGCAATTAGGAGGTCAGAAGCCACACGCTTAGGGGAGACCACAGAAAAAGATGCCAGCTCTAACAATAACTTTTCAGAAACCCAATTGTCCATCAGTTTAATGTGGGAACTCTGGGATATGATTCCTGGTCTCTAGTCTGACCATGGTCTTCCACTGTTTCCTCTGCTCTCCTGGTTTCGGGTCCTTGGGTGCTGGAGGACAATACGGATATTATGTTTCTGGTCCAGTGGCTTTGTACATCTTGCTGCCTTCTCTGACTTTGTTGATTCTATACAAGTGTACACCAATATTTCTCTCTCCTTATTGGTCCTAGTGTCCTTCCACACCCAGATGCCCGCAGGGGTGACAGGGTGTGCTCTACAAATACTGACTGATTGACTGATTGACTCCACTAGGCTTGATAGAAGGGTTTCTTGGAGGATGTATGGGACTATCAGGCATGGGTCTTGCCGGTTTTAGTGGATCGGTTACATTTTCTTGAAGTGCCTTGGAATGGTATTTATTACCTGCTTTCTGAGTCATTTTTAGGTCTCGCCTACGCAGCGTGCATGCGCTGCATAGGAAAAAGACCTTTAGCCATCGAGTCGGATTTGAGGCCAAAAACATGCACGCGTTGCATTGCTTTCAATGGCAACGCGTGCACGTTTGGTGATTCCCTTGCGGGAGCGAGCAGCGGCGCCATATGTTAGCAATTATCGCGCCTTGCTGCTCGCTCCCGCAAGGGAATCGCGCAGGCCCCCTCCTCTCTCCCCTCCCCCTGCTGCCACGGGAGGCGCGCGCGCTTGTGCTTGTTCTTTTTCTATCTGTCATTCGGCCTATGTTACTTGTCTGTCTTGGTTTGTCTTTTTCCATGCCATGACGTCTGTCTGCCTGTGTCTTACTGATTGCTTGCATTTTACTCTACGTGTGCCTGCTTTTCTAAGTCTGTCTCTGTGTCTTTCACTGTAAGCCTGTTTATGTCTCACTCTGTCTGTTACTTTCTATGCCATTCTGCTGATTTCCCTGTCTTTCTGGGTACCTGTCTGGTGCTCTGTCTATCTCTCTCTACGTCTGTGTGTCTGTTTGCCTACTTTTAACCCTGAGTGCATGTATGTGTCTGACCCTAATTAAGGCTGTTTCCATTCTGCCTGTCTACCTGTTAGTCGTCTGTGTGCAGTTGCTATTGCGGTCTCTCTGATTTTCATTTGCCGAACATATTATTCTGTGCATCTGCCTATTCCGAATTCATTTTATGTGCCTCGGTGTCTCATTTTGATGGCCGTTCTGTCCATCCTCTATGTGTCCCCAAACCTGCCCATGTGTTTCTGTTCCATTCCCTGCATATCCCGCACCCTGGTGCCTTTTTCTTTCTTCAGTGTCCTAGTGATTACTCAGTGGGCCTCACAACCTCGTTCTCTTTTACGCCTAAAATTGCATATAATTGCAAGCTTACTCGTCGACTACCCGCCTGTACACAGGCCGAGCGGCTCCATGCCATGCGTGACGATGTTTTCAGTCCTAGCTGTTTTCCCTGCAGCATATCACGCGCTTTTACTTGCAGTTTTGTTTTTAACATTGAAATTAGAGGCTCACCAACCTCAACATGCTAAATGCTGATTAAAGAGTCATGGCTGCTAGAACACGTCATGGCCTGGGGCCTCTAGACAGCTACGTCCAGTCCCTCCGATCTCATACAAACAGCCCAGTTATTGGCTTTCGGGCAACGACTATAGTCCCAACAACACGACTCTTTTCTACCTCCCCCCTCCACTGCTTTTAAAAATCCGAGGTCATTAAGCCTCTCTCGCCTCTCCCCCCTTACCATTGGTTGACAACCCCGAGCTGCGTAAAATGCGCCTCCGAGCTCCACTCTAGGGTCTAGTTCCTCTTCTGTGTTCACAAATCGTTTAAACATACATATCTAACCTATTGTTCCTTCATCTCCACTATGTTATAGCCTCAGAGTATTAAAATGTTTGTGCACACGTCCTCGCTCATTCCTCTGCTGTTTAATATTACAAAGAAACTTAAATGTTTTCATTTTATCACAACCTTCCCATGCACATACCTCAAACGTAACTCCTTGCATCTTTCTTTAGATACCAAGAGGCAGCTTCACCATATCATAGGCCAACATTCCTCAGGCCCATCTGTCTATTCCCTAAGCCCGCCATTTCCTATTTATGTCGCAGGTGCAGCTTGAGGAGTCCATCCAAAAGGACCACTGATCAGCCAATCGAAGTGCATTAGAAACAAGCATTGGCATAGCCAATAGGTCTCGCCTTTGGGACCTTATAAGTGTTTAGCCATGCAACAGTTGATGTTGTTGCACCAAGGATATTGTGCTGCATAACTGAATACTTATAAGGTCCCAAAAGCGAGACCTAATGGCTATGCCAATGCTTGTTTACCTCTTCTAGTGGTTTGCAAACTTGTTCCACACTAGGGTTTACTTGGGGTCGTCTGGGCTCAAAGGTTTGTTCCTTTTGAGCTGTTGTGCCAAGACACCTGGTGTCCGGAGGTCTGGAGTAGCTTTTGTGATGGCTTTTTCCTTACTTTGGCAGTTTTGTTCCCATTTGAGGGTTTGTGTGATTGGTATTCTTCATCTTCCTGGCCTGGTTTCTACCTTGGCTTACTTTGGTTCCGCACAGACTGAGTTATGGAGTTTCCTGTATTACACTTTCAACTTCTTCCTTGAAGTTGTCAATGGCATTTCCTAGAAGTGTGCTGGGCCTTCCCAGGTTTTCAACAGCCTGCTCGTTTCCATAAGCTACTCAGGCTGTTTCTTGTGTAGTTTGTGCACTTCCAGGATGGTGGTTCTGTGTTCTGTTGGTTTATTTACTTTGGCCACTCATTGGGCATCTCTTCCTTTGTGCATCCGGCCATCTCACTCTCTGGTGTGGAGGCTGATGGAAGGAATTTAGGGGTTGGGGACCTTAGTTCACTTCTGTTGCAATGTGTTCTTTGACTCACACTGAAGTGACTGGGTTGTAGTTTTGATGGCTTTGTGCAATTCTGGTTAGAGGTTCTAAGGTAGGGAATGGTGGCATTAGTATTCTCATGAGTAATAACCAGGGCGAGAACAAGGAACATAAAGGTAATTTCCCAAACTCTCAAACTACTTAACATAATCTTCATTACTCTTTGTTGTACTTGTTCATGTCGCATTCATTATTGACTTCCCACTTTCTCCAGACTAATCCTTCAGTTCTGGCTTGAGTATGTCAGGCTGAATACTGAGAATGGCAGTTCTTATATGTGATGATACACACAAAAGGGACCTGAGGAGGTTAAAAGACCGGCAGGGGGTGACTCACCTCATGACAAATATGGCAACACAAACAAGCACCCCTGGGTCTGAATGGAAATGGCAAAGTGCGGGGGAGTCCCTTTTTAAAGGATGGTTTTCCTCACCCACCCGTAGGTGGCATGCTTCATTATCGGGAACCTCCTTGCACTGCGAACCTAGTCGCAGTGCGGGCTACAACCCCCTCACTGAGAGGGAGGAGCTCAGGGATGTTTTATCAAGGTGGTTGTGAGGTATTCTAAAACCTTCAGATGAGCCAGGCATGGGGGGAGTATGTAAGGATAGTGAAGGTGAAATTAAAACTAACTCCCTGTATGCTTAAGACAAACTTTAATGGGATATCTAGGGGTCAGGATTAAAAAGGTGTGGGCTATGGCAGGAAGATTCAACCTGTCATGGTCTCTAGATGGTCGACATGTTTCAGCCTAAATGCCCTCCGCGGTGGTGACGTGGCTTTCTTCAGGATCAAGTGATGTGTGAAAAAATGTGTAAAAGTGAATTATGCCACAATACCAAACCTGGTAGGTGGAATAAAAAGATTTAGACAGCCAGTGTGTTATTGAACAAGTTATAAGGATCTGAGGGGTTGGGCGTGCGCAGGCAATGAAGTCCAAGAAGTCAATGTTTAGTTTTTCAAATGAGTCTTTATTTTCACTTAATTAGTTCTCACAGGATTGAAGATTTTATGGTCAGCCAACGCGTTTCGTTCTCATGACGAGAACTTCGTCAGGGCTCAGTAGGCGAATGTCATTCCTTTGATGTATACTAGGTAAGTTTGGCCTGGTTCCAACATTCTGGCAGGAGAACTCGCAATTTGAGATTTGCTACTTAGGCCAACTGAGGCCTTGCGATATCCTGAGTGTTTCCAGATTACTTACCTGGAACACCGACTTGGTTAAGGGATCGCGTATTCGAATCCTACACGAAAGGTCACGTTGGAACCAGGCCAAACTTACCTAGTATACATCAAAGGAATGACATTCGCCTACTGAGCCCTGACGAAGTTCTCGTCATGAGAACGAAACGCGTTGGCTGACCATAAAATCTTCAATCCTGTGAGAACTAATTAAGTGAAAATAAAGACTCATTTGAAAAACTAAACATTGACTTCTTGGACTTCATTGCCTGTGCACGCCCAACCCCTCAATTGCTTAGGATCTGACGTACAGAGGCATCACCCGACGGCTGGTGCAAGGGCTAGTTGCGCAAGGAACCTAATTTAACTGAAACTAGTGTGAGGTGCAGAAACAGCAGTCCGCCGTCAAAGTATCGTTGTTAATAAAGTTATAAGGATCTGCTAGTCAGCATCGTCCCTGTAAAAAGACAAGTGTTTAAAACAGAAAGTTTTTACACATTCCACACGCACTCCTTAGTTCACGTGCCACATATATATATTTTTAGTGTAAAATGTTGCTACGTAATAAATGCAAAATAACAATTTCCTAATGCTTACCCGTATTATCGGGGAGCTAGTGGCAGCTCACCCTCAGTGCACGCACTCGAGGTGGCTTCCAAACCCTATATTAGGAGGGTGGCAAAAAGGGTTGACTGTGGTGTACAGTCTTACATATACATACAATACAGTTGACTATATATGCTTCAGTTCTTATATGTGCCCAGCTCTGGTGGGCAGGCTTGTTTTTCCACATTCTTCTGAAGTTTGCTCTTTTTAGGTAGGTTTCACCTCATGAGTAAATACTTGGATGACAGCGAGTAGGAGTAAGAGGAGTAAGAGAAATTAAGATATTAAAATTACAAAAGAGCAATCTGTGCATTGCTTAACTTAGTTTAACATTCGGATTAGACCTCGAGAGTGGCTACTTATTATGTTCACTTAATGTTAAGCATCAGAAATCTTTGGTTTCTGTCAAACTAATATGATCATATCACTCATTACCAGCAGCCTCAACCTATCCTGTTATAACCTGGTCTCTATTGCACTTATAACTTGCCTGTTATCTCTGTACTGTTTGTAAAACCTCAAATAAACAACTAAGGAAATAAAGGTGTACACCTCAATCCTGTTATATATATATATATATATATATATATATATATATATATATATATATATATATATATATATATATATATATATATATATATATATATATATATATATATATATATATAACAAAGTTTGCCCTTTCTTGAGCGCAATTATCAATTAAAATTAATGGAACATCATTGCTGGTCTTTGCATGCCTTCTTTGTTTGAAAAGCCCAAGGAAGAAGGGCGTAAGCCCGAAACGCGTTAGCTGGAGTAATGAGGTCTGGGTCCACGCATGAGGCGCCTGTCAGGTATCAACGAGAACCTTCCAGCGAGTGCAGCTCAAGAAAGGGCAAACTTTGTTTTTGGATAGAGTGGCTCTGCCTGAGCCACGAGCATTCACCGCCACGATATCCTTGTGGCTCTGCCGCTGTTTACTGGGGCAGCGAAATGCGGAGCTGGTTGGAGCTGTGTGATTTGTACAGGCGGGATTGTGAAGGACATGAACCTCTAAGAACTTTCTGTGACATTTTATGGCAGCAATTCATGTGTATGAAAATTGGACTACGAGTCCCAGACTCCCATGCGTAATACTCACCTGAGCGCAATTATCAATTAAAAATAACGGAACATCATTGCTGGTCTTTGCATGCCTTCTTTGTTTGAAAAGCCCATGGAAGAAGGGCGTAAGCCCGAAACACGTTGGCTGGAGTAATGAGGTGTGGGTACACGCATGAGGCACCTGTCAGGTATCAGCGAGTACCTTCCAGCGAGTGCAGCTCTAGAAAGGGCAAAGTTTGTTTTTGGATAGAGTGGCTCCGCCTGAGCCACAAGCATGACCGCCACAATATCCTTGTGGCTCTGCCGCTGTTTACTGGGGCAGCGAAACGCAGAGCTGGTTGGAGCTGTGTGATTTGTACAGGCGGGATTGTGAAGGAAATGAACCTCTAAGAACTTTGTGTGACATTTTATGGCAGCAATTCATGTGTATGAAAATTGGACTACGAGTCCCAGACTCCCATGCGTAATACTCACCTGAGCGCAATTATCAATTAAAAATAACGGAACATCATTGCTGGTCTTTGCATGCCTTCTTTGTTTGAAAAGCCCATGGAAGAAGGGCGTAAGCCCGAAACGCGTTGGCTGGAGTAATGAGGCGCCTGTCAGGTATCAGCAAGTACCTTCCAGCAAGTGCAGCTCAAGAAACGGCAAACTTTGATTTTATATATATATATCTATTTATATATATAAAGTAGTTTTTTGCATATATATATATATATATATATATACATATATATACACCACTCTTCCAATGAAGGAAAGTCGACGCCGTGTCGTTTCGCTACAGTTACTTTATTGTCAGCTGATAGTGTCAGACGCGTTTCGCCTGCCCAGGAGGCTTGCTCACTAGTTATGCTCAGAGGATGAAGTCCACTTGTGTCCTGAGGTCCTCAGGACACAAGAGGACCTCATCGCCCCACCAGCAGTGCGCCAAGAGGCGCGTTTGCAGAGTGGTGTAAAAAGGGGCGTGGCCTCGGACCACCTCTCTGCAATCCAGCTCTGTGGCGCTTACTGGAGGTACCTGGTGGGCAAGTTGGCCCCCAAGGACCCTCAGTATTCAAGGGGAATTAATTCCCCAACTTACAACGCGCCAGGGGGTACGTTTGCAGAGTGGTGGAGAAAGGGGGCGTGGCCTAGTATGAGAAGTTAGCAATCCTGCTGTGTGGAATTTACTGGAGATAATAGGAGGGGTAGTTGGCCCCCAAGGATGTTGGGGGCTAACTACCCCTCCTGTTACCTCCAGTAAATCCCACACAGTGGGATTGCTAAGAGGTGTTCGGAGGCCACGCCCCCTTTCTCCACCACTCTGGAAACACTCCCCCTGGCGCGTTGTAAGTTGGGGAATTAATTCCCCTTGAATACTGAGGGTCCCTGGGGGCCAACTTGCCCACCAGGTACCTCCAGTAAGCGCCACAGAGCAAGATTGCAAAGAGGTGGTCCGAGGCCACGCCCCTTTTTACACCACTCTGCAAACACGGCTCGTGGTGCCCTGCTGCTCAGAGGATGAAGTCCACTTGTGTCCTGAGGTCCCCAGGACACAAGAGGACCTCATCGCCCCACCAGCAGTGCGCCAAGAGGCACGTTTGCAGAGTGGTATAAAAAGGGGCGTGCCCTCGGACCACGTCTCTGCAATCCAGCTCTGTGGCGTTTACTGGAGGTACTTGGTGGGCAAGTTGGCCCCCAGGGACCCTCAGTATTCAAGGGGAATTAATTCCCCAACTTACAATGCGCCAGGGGGTGCGTTTGCAGAGTGGTGGAGAAAGGGGGCGTGGTCTAGTATGAGAAGCTCAGCCCTCCACAGGGCTTGGTCTCCCCACTCACTGCTGCCGCTCCTGCCTGCCTTGCCGCCTCCTGCCTGGAGATTCCTTCGCTCGCTGCCCGCTGCTCCTGGGACTTTCCCGCTGCCTGCTGCTCCTGGGACTTTCCCGCTGCTCCTGGGACTTTCCCGCTGCCCGCTGCTCCTGGGACTTCCCGCCACTGCCTCCCTGCGGCCCCGCCCCCGTGATTCCATTCGCCGCCCCGCTCCCGCCACCCAGCTGCTCCTCCCTCCCGGCTCCTTACTTAAGGGGACCGTAGGGGACCACAGAGTGTGACCGCTCAGCCCTCCACAGGGCTTGGTCGCCCCACTCACTGCTGCCGCTCCTGCCTGCCTTGCCGCCTCCTGCCTGGAGATTCCTTCGCTCGCTGCCCGCTGCTCCTGGGACTTTCCCGCTGCCTGCTGCTCCTGGGACTTTCCCGCTGCTCCTGGGACTTTCCCGCTGCCCGCTGCTCCTGGGACTTCCCGCCACTGCCTCCCTGCGGCCCCGCCCCCCGTGATTCCATTCGCCGCCCCGCTCCCGCCACCCAGCTGCTCCTCCCTCCCGGCTCCTTACTTAAGGGGACCGTAGGGGACCACAGAGTGTGACCGCTCAGCCCTCCACAGGGCTTGGTCGCCCCACTCACTGCTGCCGCTCCTGCCTGCCTTGCCGCCTCCTGCCTGGAGATTCCTTCGCTCGCTGCCCGCTGCTCCTGGGACTTTCCCGCTGCTCCTGGGACTTTCCCGCTGCCCGCTGCTCCTGGGACTTTCCCGCTGCTCCTGGGACTTTCCCGCTGCCCGCTGCTCCTGGGACTTCCCTCCACTGCCTCCCTGCGGCCCCGCCCCCGTGATTCCATTCGCCGCCCCGCTCCCGCCACCCAGCTGCTCCTCCCTCCAGGCTCCTTACTTATGACGCCCCTGAGCGACCGCGCAGCGGCCGCGCGCAGTGGGAGCACCGACGGAGCGCCGAAGGTGCGCCAAAGGTAAGCCCGTCTGCGCCCGTCCGCGCCTGGCCCGCGCCCAGCGCCAGGACCCCTGGATCCCACCGATGCAACACTACTCGACGGACCTACGACGCCGCCACCCTCACCGCACTCAATGCCGGCCGGAACCCTGCCTGCTACCGAGCCTCACCGAGACGCACCCACGGACCCTTCACCTGCCAAGCCTGCCGATTCACCTGCCCCCGGACGTGCACCACCTCCGCCAAGTCGAGCACCAGCAGCAACCACCTGAAATGCATCCTGTTGAACACCCGCTCCGTCCACAGGCACGCCGTGGAACTCTGGGACCTGCTCGACGCAACAGCACCGGACGTCGCCTTCCTCACCGAAACCTGGATGAACGCCTCCTCAGCGCCCGACATCGCCATAGCCATCCCGGACGGATACAAGATCACCCGGAAGGACCGCGTCAACCAGACGGGAGGAGGCATCGCCATCGTACACAAGAACACCATCCGCATCTCGACTAACTCCGACGAGACCTTCACCGCCGCCGAACACCTACACTTCCAGATACACACTGACCCCAAGACCACCCTCCGAGGCACCCTCATCTACAGACCCCCGGGACCACGCACACTATTCAGCGAAGACATCGCAGACTTCATCAGCCCGCACGCCATGCCCTCCGCCGACTACATCCTCCTAGGGGACCTCAACTTCCACCTGGAGAACAACAACGACAGAAACACCACCGCCCTGCTGGACAACCTCGCCAACCTCGGACTCAAGCAACTGGTGAACACGCCCACCCACTACGCCGGCCACACGCTTGACCCCGTCTTCTCTTCCAGCAAGCACATCTCCTTCAGCCACGCCACCGGACTCCACTGGACCGACCACAGCTGCGCCCACTTCAGCTTCAGAAAGACTGCGACCCACCACCACCCGCAACAGGCTCCCCGCCGGAGCTGGAGCAAGATCACCGCCGAGCAGCTCACCGCCTCCTCAGCCAGAACACACCCACCAACACAACGGACCCAAACGAAGCAGCCAGCAACCTCGCCAAGTGGCTGACCGCCTGCGCCGACGACCTCGCACCACTAAAAACCCTCCCAGCAGACCCGGAAGCAAGAAAACCCCTTGGTTCACCAACGAACTCAAGGAATCCAAGAAGAACTGCCGCACTCTCGAGAAAGCCTGGCGACTCGACCAGACCACAGAACAGGACCGCCCTCAAGCACGCCACCCGCAAACACCACCAGCTGATCCGTGCCACCAAGAAGTCGGCACTCAAAGAACGACTGGACAACAACGCCCACGACAGCAAGGAACTTTTCAGCATCGTCAAAGAGTTCTCCAACCCCAGCGCCGGAAACAACGACATCACCCCCTCTCAAGACCTCTGCAACTCACTCGCCGCGTTCTTCCACCGCAAGATCACCGACATACATAACAGCTTCGACGCACAGACCACGCACCCTACCGCCGAACCAACGCCCGCCACCACCACCCTCTGCAACTGGACCCCGATCAGCACCGAAGACACCACCCGCACGATGAACTCCATCCACTCCGGATCACCAACCGACCCCTGCCCACACCACGTCTTCAACAAAGCCGACGCCACCATCGCACCCCATCTCCGGGACATCATCAACTCCTCCTTCCACACCGCCACCTTCCCGGAGAGCTGGAAGCACGCCGAGCTTACCGCCCTCCTGAAGAAACCAACGGCGGACCCCACCGACCTCAAGAACTACCGTCCCATCTCGCTCCTTCCGTTTCCGGCCAAAGTCATCGAGAAGACCGTCAACAGACAGCTTGCCGCCTTCCTCGAGACGAATGGATCCCTCAACCCCTCGCAGTCCGGGTTTCGGGCCAACCACAGCACCGAGACCGCCCTTATCGCAGCCACCGACGACATCAGAACCCTAACCGACAACGGGGAAACAGCAGCCCTCATCCTCTTGGACCTCTCCGCGGCGTTCGACACCGTCTGCCACCGCACCCTAGTGAAGCGCCTCAGCAACATCGGAATCCGAGAGAAAGCACTGGAATGGATCATCTCGTTCCTCGCCGGAAGAACCCAGAGAGTCCGCCTCCCCGTTCAGATCCGAGGCCACCGAAGTCATCTGCGGCGTTCCACAAGGATCTTCACTCAGTCCAACCCTCTTCAACGTCTACATGAGCCCCTCGCAGCCATCGCACGCCAACACAACCTCAACATCATCTCCTACGCCGACGACACCCAGCTGATCCTCTCCTCACCAACGACCCCACCACCGCCAGAGCCAACCTACACGACGGGATGAGAGACGTCGCCGACTGGATGAGGAACAGCCACCTTAAACTGAACTCAGACAAGACGGAAGTCCTCATCCTGGGCTCATCACCCTCCGCCTGGGACGACTCTTGGTGGCCCCCGGCCCTGGGCACCGCGCCCAAGCCAACGGACCACGCACGCAACCTGGGCTTCATCCTGGACTCCTCCCTGTCGATGACCAGACAAGTCAACGCCGTCTCATCTTCGTGCTTCAACACTCCTGCGCATGCTCCGCAAGATCTTCAGATGGATCCCCACTGAAACCAGGAAGACCGTCACCCAGGCACTCGTCACCAGCCGACTGGACTATGGGAACACCCTCTACGCCGGAACCACAGCCAAACTTCAAAAAGACTCCAGCGCATCCAGAACGCCTCCGCACGACTCATCCTGGACATCCCCCGACACAGCCACATCACCGGACACCTGAAAGACCTGCACTGGCTCCCCGTCAGCAAGAGAATCACGTTCAGACTCCTCACCCACGCACACAAGGCCCTCCACGACCTGGGCCCCAAGTACCTCAACGACCGCATGACCTTCTACACGCCCACCCGCCAGCTACGATCAACCAGCCACGCCCCGCCACCGTACCACGCATCCGCAGAGCCACCGCCGGAGGAAGATCCTTCTCCTACCTGGCAGCCAAGACCTGGAACTCCCTCCCCACTCACCTTCGGCGAACCCAGGACCATCTCTCCTTCAGGAAGCAGCTCAAGACCTGGCTGTTCGAGCAGTAACTTACCCCCTCCCCCAGCGCCTTGAGACCCTCCCGGGTGAGTAGCGCGCTCTATAAATGCCGTGATTGATTGATTGATTGAAGTTAGCAATCCTGCTGTGTGGGAGTTACTGGAGGTAATAGGAGGGGTAGTTGGCCCCCAAGGTTAACGTTGGGGGCTAACTACCCCTCCTGTTACCTCCAGTAAATCCCACACAGTGGGATTGCTAAGAAGTGTTCGGAGCCTACACTCACCTTTCTCCACCACTCTGCAAACGCGACTGCTATGTTATAGTTAGAAATTAGCACTTAAAAAACCTTTGAAATTCACTGAAAAACCATAGGTTTCAGGGACGTTATAGTTAGAAATTAGCTTTTAAAACCCTGTGAAATTCACTGAAAAACCATAGGGTTCAGGGACGTTATAGTTAGAAATTAGCATTTAAAAAAACGATAGAAATTCACTAAAAAAAACATAGGTTTCTGGGACGTTATAGTTATTTGGACATTTCACTCCTACAAAACCAGAGAAATTTGGCCGTTATAATTAGTTGAGCTAACTATAACTTGCGCCCCCGCAATGCACTGCTGATGACGTCACATATTACATCATTCATGACATGGTCAGTGACATCACTGATGACATCTCAAATGACATCACTGATGACATCATCCACATGATAATATGATGTACCTCCTCACACCCTAATATAACCTTTGATACACCCACTCTAAAATACAGACTACCATTTTCAAAACCATAGACACACCAGTACCAGTTACTACATACCCACTCACTGATTCCTAGGTCTACACACACATCCACTCATTCACCCATACAGTCACTCACACATGCAGTCACTCTTCAATACAGCGCTATCATATGCACTCTTATACCTATACAGACACTCACACACCCCCAATCACCCATAGAGTTACTCACACACCAAGTCAGTCATGCAAAGAATCAATTACACTCCCATTTACTCACCTATACCGTTATACACACACCACCTCACTTATTCATACAGATAATAACACATACTTACTCTCTTATACAATCAATGATACATGCACACACTCATCCATACAGCCACTTTCACAATCACTCACTCTCAGGTATAGTCATTTATATACTCCAACACTCACATATACTGCCTTTCACATATGCAGTTACTCCCACATGTACCACTGAGACATCCATTCACTCACCAACACACCATACACACACTCACCTACCCATACAGCCCTTCACAGATGCACTCTTGAACCCATATACCCAGTGAATCACCCACTCACACATCTATGCACAGAGTCACACACCCCCCACCCACCCACACAGACACTCAGGCACCCATGCAGATACTCAGACAACCAATCGATAACCGATATAAACACTCATGTAGCCACTCACCAACCCATGCAGCCGCTTACTCACCAACTGACAGACTGATACAGACATTTACACAGTTTAGTCACTAACCCATGCATTCAGTCGGACACGTTTAATCACTCACTTATACAGTCAGTCACGCACCTACTAAATCATCCATTCAGACACTTATACACCCACTCATTCTTCAATACACCTTGGCATATATATACATATGCCAAGTATATGCCACGTTGCGCCTTCCCCAACCTGACACAAACGAATTGCCCCCCCTCCCCAAGACCCAAAACAGTACGGCATAGTGCCATCAGGTGGAGCACACGCAGGGGCGGATGTTGCCACTCCACCAATACTAACTTAGCTGTTGCCAAGTGTGGATAGCAACCATTGAAACAACAATGTGGAGCTTTGCACCACCCATCTTGAAACCTCAAACGTATATATAAACAGCCCGGTTGTCTAAGGCCAATTCCCGACCACCCAACTGGAGCACATCAATCTCTTACACAAATACCATGCGCAATCTCAAGGCCCGCAGTGACCTCCCACTTCAGGTCAACTGTTGATCACTGTTAGGAGAGAAACTAAGGGCGCCTCAAAAGGGGGATCGTGCAGGTGTGACTAATGGAGCAGTAGAGCCCCAGGTAAGCTTCCCCAGCCCACACATACCCACTTCAAAATGCTATATGCAGGGAGGGGCGCAATATTAACGAACCAAACCGGAGAACTGGGCATCATGGTACTGACATCGAAGGAGCTCCCCCTCTTCCGTGACTAGACCAGATCGCCAGTGCGATGTTCAAGGAGCAACATGACCTGTAAATCTAAGGTGTGCAGCAACCCTCCCCACCCAACCCCCTCACTGTATACGTCCTACTGGAACTATAGCGTTAGGGTCAAATCTAGTCATTTTTCTCTATAGTGCCTCCTGCAGCCCCCTGCAACTGCTCCATGTCAGGCTTGCACTGCTGCTTTGTGGAATAGTCCTTTAGTGCCTTCTGTAGGGATTTAGGGTCCAGGAAGATCTTCAAAATGCCATTCATGGTCACTCTGAGACGTGCAGGGTAGAGCATAGCATAGTTCAGGTCCTGAGCACGCAAAGCACGCTTTAATGGGGCAAACTGCCTCCGCGCCTCCTGCACCTTAGCAGTGAAATCAGGGGAACAACGAAATAGTAGAGCCCTCATGCTGCAAGTTCCCCAGTTCTCTGGCTCTAGTCTTTTTAAGGTGGCATCTCTGTCCCTATAGTTGAGGAGTTTAGCAATAATCGGGCGTGGAGGAGCCCCCCCCAGAGGAGGTCTAGGGCCCAAGGAATGGTGCGCACGCTCGATTACAAACATGGCGGAGAAGGTTTCACGGCCCAGGAGAGTCCCTTAGAGAGTTTCGGTGAACCATTCAATGTTTCCAGTAGCAGTTGACTCAGGCAGGCCAGTAATATGTATATTGCTTCTCCTAGACCTAGTTTCCAAATCCTCCGCTCTATCCTGCAGCTGTGCAAGGGCCTTGCTCATTTGCTTTAGCGCTACATCTGACTCCATGTGCGCCTCCTCCACCTCAGTCACTCACCTCTCTGCCATGTCATCTATTGAGCTAAGACTTGACTGTATAGTGGCCAAGATTTGACGGAAATTTGCAGGTGTTTCTTCCACCATATCGCACTGTTCTAGGGAGGGTTGAGGTTCACCCGTCTCCCGGGTTCTGGTTTTACGTTGTTCAAATGGGAGCTTGGACTGGTCTTTGTCCACTTTCCCCATTGCTGAAGGGACCGTGCTAACTGCAGTCTCCCAGATCAGCACCACTCCAGGGGACAAAACTGCAGGTACATATAGCTATGCTGGCACAGGTAGTATAAAGTAATTGGCGTTGTTCCCCCTACACGTCCCACCAGAGCAATCAGGAGGCAAATACATTTAGGCGTGCAGCAGACGGGGGGCAGCCACAGGATCTGATCCGTCCTGCAGGGATTCCCCAGGATCACTGCCTCTCAATCAGGCGCCACCTCTCAAAGCGACCCCGTGTGGCGATCAGCAGCAGAGAGGAGAAATGAATACTCTCCCCCTATGGGCTTATACAAAGCATCTCTCACTGTGTAGAGCACCGCTTATGCCCCAGGACAGGTCGTCCGAACAGCAGAGGCAGAGCAGAGCCCCAGGTCTCCCAGCCGAAGCACAGCAGCACATACAGCACTCAAGCAACGAGGATCAGGCCTCTCTTCGCATTACAACGTGCACACCCTGCCTGCGCCCTCCGCGATAGTCTGCCTCCCAGGGGGGTCCAGGCGATGGTCGCGCCGTCACCACTCAGGATCCTCTAAGCCAGGCCACACCCCGTAAGGCGCTCCATTCACTTGATATCATAAGACACTGTAGAGACAACAGGCAATGAGAACGTAGGCCAGTAACAATATGAGCTCGGAAAAATATAGACAAACGTTATATAAAGGATGCTAGCTAAAATCAAGAGAACCGAGTGCAGTGCATGCAAAAGTTTAAAGACACTATTCGATGCTGTGTCACAATCATGGCTACTTCAGATGACAAAAGTTTTCCCACTAACTGCTGAGGTGATGCTCCTGGAGTCCTGGGAAAGGTTTTACTGCAGTTTATAAAATGAATGGTACACGTGTCTTTTAAAACAAAAAAGCCACACGTACCTTGTCTGGTGAGAATGGTGACTCAATGGCAAACATGGAGGAAGCTGGAGCCCAGGGGAAAGGCTGCCAGGACGGGAGAGCTGGCTTAACTGGGTAACAAGGCCTCACCAGTCCTCCAAAGCTCCAGTTCTCGGAGGAAAAAGAAAGTGAAAATAAACAGATACCCATGCCTAGTGTGTCTGTGTACTGCCTGTGATCCGACGTCAGAGTCATCCATACTTTGAGTCTGACGCCAGGTCACGTGGTGAAGGCCCATCCCGGTGTCCCGCCCTCCTGCCTCCTACTAAGGCAGCCTCTGGATGACCCTTTGAGATTAACAGGTAGCCCCGGGTAGGGCACGGCTGATCCTCACAGCGCCCGGGACTACCTTACTGAATGGCGCTTGCATTGCATCATTATGGGTGTCACCAGGGCGACCTGAGATTCGACAGACGAGGGCTGGAAGAAGGTAAGCCCTGGCTTAGCCCAGCATTAGGTTGGCACATGCGCACCAGCCCCTGTGCCTGTGAATGTGAAAAGTGCCTGGATGCCTGACCCTCGCTGCTGCGAGGGTCAGAAGTGACAGCCAACCAGGCACAGCTCATTTTCTAATTACTATTGTAATCCTTATAATAGTAATTAGAAAATTAGCATGATGCTGATGTTAGGGGAAACAGAGGGGGGCGCAGCCCCTTTGCCCAAAGGAACCAGTCGCCCCTGGTCCAGACACAAGGGAGCACCCAGTATAAGTCAAAACAATACCCTTTCAGGCATAGAGTGCTGCATAAATTATGCAAAACAAGAAGCAGAGAACTCTGGGTAGTTCTCAAGTTTAGGTGGAAAGCAGCTCCAGCACAGAGCACTCCCAACACCAGCGACACTCTAAATTTGCTCACCTCAAATGTCTGCTTTTCTTTCAAAGTCTTTAAGCATAGGATTAGCACAGTGCCATCCAAGCCGAGATAGAAAGGGACAAAGTCTTTTTCCATTTCTATAGCAAAGTCTTTGAGCATAGGATTAGCACAGTGCTATCCATGCTGAGCTGTAAAATGACCAAAGCCTTTTACCACTCCAGGCACAGTATTACAGCTTCGGATTGGTAAAATCCCATCCAAGCCAACCTGAAATGAATAAAAGCAAACCCTGACACGTGTTTTGCTCTCATTAGAGCTATATATATATATTCATTGAAAAAAACAAAGGTTACAGGGATGTTATTGTTAGGCTCAGGTTTCACTCATACAAAACCAGTGAAATTCAGCAGTTATAGTTAGCTGAGCTAACTATAACTCGCACCCTCGGCAATGCACTGCTTATGACCTCACATATTACATTACTCAAGACATGGTCATATATATATATATATATATATATATATATATATATATATATATATGTATATATATATATATATATATAGTTTATATTATCTACTGGCGGTCGCCAGTAGATAGTTATAGTTACAACCTATTATCCATAGGAAATCTGCGACATTCTATTTGAAATAACTCTCTTGCCGGTTGACGTATCTTCGCAAAATTTTCAAACTTTGTGGGGCGCTCCGGTCCGCTCCTACCCTGAAAGTCTCGGGGATTCGACAAGCGAGGGCCGAGAAAAAGGGGGTCCCAAAACGCGTTTTCCCCATGCAATTTTCCATAGGAAACTTTAGACACGGTTACAGCTCGAACTGCTGAACGGAATTACACCAAATTTGGCAAAGAGGTAGTTCTTGGTTCAGAAAGAACCCTTTTGTTAAATGGTGTAAATCCGTTCAGTAGTTGCTGAGAAAATCAAAAGTAAAAGTATAGATATATCTATGGCCGCGTCGGATTCTCGCACCCTCCCGATCACGAGCTGCATGCTAATTGGCTGTCAACACTCCAAATCAGGAAGTGTTGGCAGCCATTTTGTCCCTCGGTAGAACCGAGGGACAGAAACAAGTGCGCAGAACGCACAAAGGGGGCAGGGTAGAAACACCCTGACCCCCTAGGTCTGCTCAGGAGGTCCCACAAGGACCCCCTGGGCAAAAAAAAAGATTTAAAAAAAAATCAGCAGGATGCGCTCAGGGTGCGCGAATCCTGCCGAAAAAATCGAAGCGCGGTCTCCCGCGCTCGATGTTAATTGCCTCCGGGTGGGCCAAGTCCTGGGGGCATGCTGGGGGGTTAATTTTATGTATGGGGGCCTCTAAGGGCCTCCCAAGCCCCGGGGACCACCACCCCCGGGGCTTTATGTATAATGGTGCGGGAGGGCTCTGAGCCCTCCCGCAGCCCCGGGGACCACCACCTCCCGGGGCTTCTTTTTATTTTTGAAAACCTGTGTGGGGGGCTCCAGCCCTCACACGCCCGGGACCACCACCTCCCCGGGGCACTAAGAAAATTACAATGGGGGTCCGTTTTGGACCTCCAAGCCCCGGGACCACCACCTCCCGGGGCTTTCAAAATGTAAGGAGGGGGCCGCGCGGCCCCCTCCTGGAGCCTGTGGTGGCCCTGGGGACCGCCACCCCCAGGGCCGGCTCCTGCAGTGTCCCGGGGTGCCTACCCCGGGACACTGCTGCTTGCAATGACAGGACGGAGCCTCGCGGCTCCCGTCCTGTCATAGCAAACTGCTTTGGATATTGGAAGAGAGAGCAGGAAACCTGCTCTCTCTTCCAATATCCAAGCTGATTGCTTTTCACATGGGGAGCAGCATGTTAGCTGCTCCCCATGTGTAAAGCAATGCCGGCTCCCGTAGGACACGGGGAGCCGGCGGGACTGTGGGGGATTTGGGGACCCCCCACAGTCCCCAACGAGAGGCCAGGCCCCGGGGATGGGGTCCCCGGGGCCATAAGTGGCCACGGAGGGGGCCACGCAGCCCCCTCCCCAAAGGTAAAAAAAGTTTTTAAAAAGTGCAAGGCCGGCCCCGGGGATGGGGTCCCCGGGGCCTTAAATGGCCTGGAGGAGGGGGCCACGCAGCCCCCTACAAATAAAAAAAAGAGGCCATGCCCCGGGGGATGGGGTCCCCGGGGCCAATACAGGCCCAGGGAAGGGGGCCACGCGGCCCCCTTCCCGTTTTTTTCTTTAATTTTAATTTTAAAGGGGGTAAGGCCCTGGGGGATGGGGTCCCCAGGGCCTAAAAATAGGAAAAAGGAAGGGGGCTACACAGCCCCCTTCAGGGGGAAAAAACGATCGGGCCCGCAGGCCCCGCCCCTTCCTTCACCACTCTGCAAACGCGCCCTGGCGCGTTTGCAGAGGGGAACGAATTCCCCTTGAATACTGGGGTTCCTGGGGCCAACTAGCCCACCAGGAACCTCCAGTATGCGCCAGGGGCTGCCTTGCAGAGAGGTGTACAGAGGCCACGCCCCTTTACACCTCTCTGCAACGCAGCTCTGTGGCGCTTTTGGAGGTATATGGTGGGCTAGTTGCACCCCAGGGACCCTCAGGATTCAAGGGAGTTAATCCCCGACTTAAAACGCGCCACGGGCGCGTTTGCACAGTGGTGAAGGGAGGGCGGGGCTTCAGGTGACATGTGTGCAAACAGGCCCCGTGGCGCTTTTTAAGATGGGGAATTAAATCCCTTCTATCCTGAGGGTCCTTGGGGCCAACTAGCCCAACAGGTACGTCCAGAAAGCGCCACAGAGCTGCGTTGCAGAGAGGTGTAAAAGGGTGTGGCCTCTGTACATGTCTCTGCAACGCAGCCCCTGGCGCATACTGGAGGTTCCTGGTGGGCTAGTTGGCCCGTAGGGACCCTCATGATTCAAGGGGACTTAATCCCCCAACTTAAAACGCGCCACGGGGCGCGTTTGCACAGATGTCACCTCAGGCCCCGCCCCCTCACTTCACCATTGTGCAAATATTCCTCTAAAATCAGCCGAAATACGAATCTGATTTACTCACCTGTTATCAGGAGAGACCTCACTGCTGCATCTTTCAGCCCAGTACTAATCCTGAAAAGTAATTTTAACCGTACTTACCAGTAACTTGAATTTCCTTCCATAGGCTAACATTGACTGGTTTCACTTGGAAATTCTTCTAAGTGTGGAGATTTGGAACTTTAAAATATTCCTCTAAAATCAGCCGAAATACGAATTCCGATTTACTCACCTGTTATCAGGAGAGACCTCAGTGCTGTATCTTTCAGCCCAGTACTGGTCCTGAAAAGTAATTTTAACCGTACTTACCGGTAACTTGAATTTCCTTCCATAGGCTAACATTGACTGGTTTCACTTGGAAATTCTTCTAAGTGTGGAGTTTTGGAACTTTAAAATATTCCTCTAAAATCAGCCGAAATACGAATTCCGATTTACTCACCTGTTATCAGGAGAGACCTCAGTGCTGCATCTTTCAGCCCAGTACTGATCCTCAAAAGTAATTTTAACCGTACTTACCAGTAACTTGAATTTCCTTCCATAGGATATAATTGCCTGCTTTTTGCTGAAAAAGTTTCTAAGTGTTGATTTTTGAAACATACAAATATTCCTCTAAAATCAGCCGAAATACGAATTCCGATTTACTCACCTATTATAAGGAGAGACCTCAGTGCTGTATCTTTCAGCCCAGTACTGGTCCTGAAAAGTAATTTTAACCGTACTTACCAGTAACTTGAATTTCCTTCCATAGGCTAACATTGACTGGTTTCACTTGGAAATTCTTCTAAGTGTGGAGTTTTGGAACTTTAAAATATTCCTCTAAAATCAGCCGAAATACGAATTTCGATTTACTCACCTGTTATCAGGAGAGACCTCAGTGCTGCATCTTTCAGCCCAGTACTGGTCCTGAAAAATAATTTTAACCGTACTTACCAGTAACTTATATTTTCTTCCATAGGAATCCATTGTCTGGTTTTCAGCAGAAAAGTTTCAAAGTGTCGATTTTCACAAACTACAAATATTCCTTAAAAATCACCTGTATGACTTAAACGCATTCTTTCAACTGTTTACAGGAGATGCGCCAGTGCTGGATCCAGGATCCAACACTGAGTAAGAAAAAGTAACGATAACAGTTTTTACCTGCTAAGTGAATTTCCTTCCATAGGATAACATTGGTGATTCTATGAGAAAAAGTTTCTAAGTGTCAACTTTTAAAATACAATAATATTCCTTAAAAATCACGACTGTAACCAAAACGCTTTTACTCAACTGTTTACAGGAGATGTACCAGGACTGAATCTAGGATCCAGTCCTGTGGTTAGAAAAGTAATCCATAAAGTAACTAATTGCATTTAACTAGAAATTCACATTGAGCTGAATGTTGCATTGTGTTTGAAAATGTGGTGCCCATTGCAACAACTGTAACTACTGTACTTAAAAGTCTATTGCCTATGTGCAAAGTATTTAAACTAAAGTAATTCATTCTGAGAAAGTATTTTTTGTAATGTAATGTATAATGTAATTACAATGTAATTTAAAAAATAAAATATGTAAAAAAAAAATCTAAAAATGTAATAAATCAGTATGAAAAAATTAATATAACAATTAATACATTTAAAAATTGTCATTTACAAAACCTTTGAAATTCACTGAAAAAACCGTAGGTTTCAGACATGTTATAGTTAGGAATTAGCATTTAAAAAACCTTTGAAATTCACTGAAAAAACCATAGGTTTCAGATAAGTTATAGTTAGAAATTAGCATTTAAAAAACCTTTGAAATTCACTGAAAAAACCATAGGTTTTAGGGACAGTTATAGTTAGTTGGACATTGCACTCGTACAAAACCCGTGAAATTCCCCCGTTATAGTTAGTTCAGCTAACTATAACTCGCGCCCCGCAATGCACTGCTGATGACGTCACATATTACATCACTCATGACATGGTCAGTGACATCACTGATGACATCACTGATGACATCTCAAATGACATCACTGATGACATCATCCACGTGATAATCTGATGCACCTCCTCACACCCTAATATAACCTTTGATACACCCAATCTAAATTACAGACTGCCATTCGCAAAACCATAGACACTCCAACACCAATAACTACATACCCACTCACTGATTCTTAGGTCTACACACACACATCCACTCACTCACCCGTACAGTCACTCATACTTATGGTCACTCAGTACAGGACAATCATATGCACTCTTACTCCTATATAGACACTCAAACACCGCCACTCATCCATAGAGGTACTCACACACCTAGTCAGTCATGCAAATAATTAAACACACTGCCATTTACTCACCTATACAGTTATACACACACCAGCTCACTTAATCATACAAATACTAGCACATTGTTACGCTCTTATACAATCACTGATACAAGCACACACTCATCCATACAGCCACTATCACAATCACTCACTCTTGCTTATAGCTATTTATATACTCCAATACACATATATACTGCCTTTCACATATGTAGTTACTCACACATGTACCACTGGGACATACATTCACTCACTAACACACTCTTACACACACTTACCCACCCATACAGTCTATCACAGATGCACTCTTGAAACCATCCACCCAGTGAATCACCCACTCACACATCTATGCACAGTCGCACACACCCCATCCACACAAACACTCAGGCACCCATACAGATACTCAGACAACAAATCAATAACTCTTATAGACACTCATGTAGCTATTCACAAACCCATGCAGCCACTTACACAGCAACAGACAGATACAGACATTAACCCAGTTTAGTCACTAACCCATGCATTCAGTAAGATACGTTTAATCACTCACTTATAGAATTAGTCACGCACCTACTAAATCATCCATACACACACTTATACACCCACTCATTCTTCAATACGCCTTTCCCTATATATATTAAAAATATTAAAACTTTACAGAAACACACAGTCACTGGATGATGTCATCAGTGATGTCATTTGAGATGTCATCAGTGATGTCATCAGTGATGTCACTGACCATGTCATGAGTGATGTAATATGTGACGTCATCAGCAGTGCATTGCGGGGGCGCGAGTTATAGTTAGCTGAACTAACTATAACGGGGGAATTTCACGGGTTTTGTACGAGTGCAATGTCCAACTAACTATAACTGTCCCTAAAACCTATGGTTTTTTCAGTGAATATATATATATATATATAACCCACACAAGTCCTGAAACATCTAGGACCCAGGGCCGGCACTGGTGCGTGTCAGGCTTGAGGAGCCCTGCTTACTTTCCAGACCACTTCCGATTGCTACATGTAGCATACGGGGCACGCACTCGTCTCAAACAGAGATCATAATCCAATTTAGCTCATGAAGTTTATTTTACTCGACACTGAACAACCTTACACGTTTCGGCGCAGAACACGCCTTGTTCACACGTGGTATAGGTTTGATGCCTTTGAAGTGCAATGTGATACAACAACATAGAAAATGGACATCAACAATCATGTGGTGTTTAAAGCTGAAAAATGTTTGTCCATCTAAGAATGTGCCTTTACAATAATCAGACTGAATAATCACAGGAATATGTCCATAACAGATCTCAATTACTTGCATACAAAATAATAATCAACATACATATTCCCAAATGAGCAATGATTATACTGTAAAATTACTTTGGCAAAATTCACTACATTTTCGTGCCATACACTGGGCTACTAATTGATTGGCCATTGTAACACAAGTCATTTTGCATAATTATATAGCACAGAAGGAGCAACTTAATTAAATCCATGGCTTCTCCAATGGGAAACAACATTGCATAGCATACAACTACAGTCATGTATAGCAATGGTCGTTTTCTAAATCTATCTAAGTGCTATGATGGTCAAGCGAATCAGCATCATCTTACATCTCATTCAATTAGGCACAATATTGACATAAAGACAGCCAAATAATAACTAAAAAAATAGATATCAATGTAGCCCCAGTGGGCACATTTCAATATATCTTCAATAAATATGCCTGAATAATAAGTGGAAACGGGACATTCAATAATAATACGACTAGTTGCTGACATATGTTATAAGTTATCAATTCTCAGAATCTTGGATATACAATTCAGCCCCAGTGGGCATATATTTGAGTCTGGACACTTCTTTTCCCTTCTTTCGTGGGAGGCTGAAGATTTGTCTACAGGCAGTACGACAACATACAGTTTGTTATTATATTTTTTTAAATGTTCTTCTTTCTCTTGTAAAGTGATGTATATATCGCATTATTTTACTCCATTTTATCAATTTCTTCATTTAATAGTTAGATAGTACTAGATGCTTGTAGGAATACTAGTATTATTGTAGTGACTGTGACACTACAGGCGTACTCAGATGTGCTACTTCAAATATATGCAAACTGGGGCTGAACTGTTTATGCAAGATTCTGAGGATTGATAACTTATAATATGTGTCAGCAACTAGTCTTATTATTATTCTGCATCAAGTAAAATAAACTTCCTGAGCTAAATTGGATTATGAACTCTTTTTGAGGTGCTACGTGTAGCAATCGGAAGTGGTCTGGAAAACATATATATATATGATAGAGAACCAAAACAAGGCAAAATCCGGATATCAAAAGATACAATGAGTCATAAACATATGAAATTAAATATCCAAGAAAGAAGTGACTCAAACAAATGGGCTCTCCAAATTTCAAAAATATATTTCCACTACAATGCTTCGGCTTTCCTCAGTTAGTACAAGATTGTTTGCTCAGTGACTGCATAACTGATACTGCTAAATTTTCACAAAGCATCATGAGTGAAGATCCCATTTGGAACATAAAATCAAATCAGTCCTGGGATCTCATGAGATATGCAGTAATAAGGTTGTATTGTCAGCCATGTTAAGTCCATCTGGATGAAATGAGTAAACAAGTTTTCTCTCGAGTCTAGTAGTCCATCCTTTAAGACTTGTTCCACAAGGAAAATCTTCAACTCTCAAAGCAAATGGTCCACAAGATTAAAAGAATTGACAACAGGCTGTTCTCAAGTTTCTTAATAATTATTGCTGGTTTGTGATTCCTGTATGGAGGTCAATCTCAGTTTGGCCTACATATTCTTTTTACTGCTTTCGCTTTGGCACTGAATCACATAAGTAATTAAATAACGCAAGTCATGTTGATCAACAAATACATATATATATATATACATATATATATACATAAAAAACCAAAGGTTACAG
Organism: Calotriton arnoldi; assembly: GCA_963921515.1. Lineage (NCBI taxonomy): Eukaryota > Metazoa > Chordata > Amphibia > Caudata > Salamandridae > Calotriton > Calotriton arnoldi. The sequence continues at coordinate 1,267,018 of CAWUFW010005546.1, read as the reverse complement.
GGACATTATAGTTAGGTTCAGATTTTTCACACACAAAACCATAGAAATTCAGCAGTTATAGTTGAAGTTATCTCAAGTAACTATAACTCGCACCCTAAGGTAACTATAACTCGTGCCCCCTCCATGCACAGTTTTTTCATCAAAAATTTCACTGCAAATGTTGCAGTGATATTATCAATGATGTCATAGAAGATGTCTTGTGTAATGTAATATGTGGAGTAATTAGCAGTGCGTGGCGAGGGCGAGAGTTATTGTTACCTTGCACAGTACCATGCACTATGATTTTTCACATTATATCATTTCAGATTTCATAAGTGTTGTTATTTATGCAATCATTTCACAAGCTCTAACGTCTGTAATATGCAAGAGTATAGGTAGTGCATGGAGACGGGGTGAGTTACAGTAGTGTGGCGAGTGAGGTGAGAAGACTGTGTATGGAGGTTTGCTAGTTATATGAATTTTAAGGTTGTGCGTAAGCGTAAATGTGAGTTATAAGTATGATTTATATTCATTTGAAAGTGACGCACAAATGATAAATTAAAAATATAAATATAACTTTACAATGTCTAATGCTGTGCATTTTAAGTTGGCTTTGTATGGCAAACATGAATAAAGTTTTCCTAACTATAATATAGCAAGGTAGCTAGCTTAATGGAAAGTTGTTTCCTTGAAAGGGAAGAGTTATAGATGGACTGAACATTACTGATAATACAACCTGATTACTGCATATCTCAAGAGCTCTCAGGACTGCATTGATTCCACATTCCAAATGGAATCTTCACTCATGATGCTTTTTGAAAATTCAGCTGTGTCATCTGTGCAGCCAGCGAGCAAACCATCTTTTACTACCTGAGGAAGGCGGAAGCTGAAACGTTGTAGTGGAAATATATTTTTGTTCTTTGGTGAATCTATCTGTTTGAGTCACTTCTTTCTTGGATATGTATATGTATGTATATATATATATATATATATATATATATATATATATATATATATATATATATATATTCACTGTACTTCACTGCCATTACAAATGAATTCTAAACTCATTACCTTGAAACCACTTTATGAGGTTACATTATCATTGGCTTAAATTTCATATGTACAAGACATGAACGAAAGCAAATATGTAAATGTGTGTATTAGTCTATGATGATATGCTGGGAATTTGTTTTGCAAAGAGACACATAAAGAAACTCAACACTATGTTCTTAAATCCTGTGGAATGTATGTCACTCCAAGGGCCTGATTCACACAACTAACTTACGTCAAAAACGTAAAATTAGTACTTTTTGGTATTCACAGAAAACACTTACTCATTTTGGTATTCACAGATTGAATTTACTCATTTCGGTATTCACAGAAGTCCTAACTTTAGGACTCCTAAATGCCTTCTGTGAATACCGAAAGTCTTAAAGTTAGGATTTTTCTCAGTTTAGGAGTAGTAAAGTTAGGACTCCTAACTTTAGGACTCCTAAATGCCTTCTGTGAATACCGAAAGTCTTAAAGTTAGGATTTTTCTCAGTTTAGGAGTAGTAAAGTGTCCCATTTGTAGGAGTGTTACGGTTAGTTGGTAGCGTTAGTACTGGCATTTGGCAGTGCTGACAGAAACAGTGGGTGAGGCAAGCTACAGTGACCTCCTAAGAATTATCTTGGACCCTTGCACTTATTTATTTATTTTATTTATTTATAAAGTTTTATATAGCGTGAACAAGATCCCAAAGGATATCAGAGCGCTTTACATTAGGATGGAAGGAGGGAGATAAATGCAAAAACGGCATCAAGTAGGAGTAAAAAAACAGGATTGATCGCAGATTCCAGGACAATTGCACCATGAAGGGTAATACAATAAACGGGTATAAGCGGGCAATGAAGGGGGTCACAGTATGCAGTAAAGAGGAGCATTTGTTAAATAAACACTGCACAGAGCTTTCTATTTGTAACATTGTATCCAGTCTTCCTTCTATCTTTCTAATCTGTTTTAATTTACCTTTTAGGCTGTTCACAAGGCAGTGCTAAGTGTTGATGAGAAAGGAACAGAAGCTGCAGCCGCAACTGTTGTGGAGGCTATCCCAATGTCCCTACCCCCTGTGTTCACAGCCAACAGACCCTTCCTGATATTGATTTACCATAAGGAAACCAGAAGCACCCTCTTCATGGGAAGGATTGCGGACCCAACTAAAAATTAGTTTCATGTTCTTTTTACATTCCAATTGACCTTTTAAATGTGACATATAAATTGCAAAGTTGTGGCCTTCAGTGGAACTGGTAACATTAGATCATGTTACTCAATTTACAGAAAAAATATTTTGAATTTATATGGCATCAATATGCTCAGGTCATCAGTGATTTCACCACTTCAGTTTGTATTTACCTTCCCATGTAACAACCACACAAATGAGGAAACAGTTTCACTCTTAATTATTAAGACATTGCCCTGTTTGCTTCTCCGGTCTCCAAGCAACAATTTTCCAAATCACAGAGATCCACAGCACACACTTACCCACTAGTGAGCCACAGATCTCTTTCGTGCACACAAGGAATCCACCACAAAACATAAACACACAATCCTACAGACTACCAAAGACAGAGGAGCATTTCACAGCATGCATAGAAAGAGGAAAATGCCTCTGAGGATTGTTTTTGTCTAAGAAGGTGTCCCTTCCTGCACAAAAACAATCCTGCCTGCAACCCAGGCAACCTTGCACCATGGTGCAAGATTTCCTGCTTTGGCACCAGACAGCACTCAGGGGGCCAGTGCAAAGAGAGATCAGGAATACATCACATCTTATCAGATATGGCATATTCCTGGTCTCTCCCTGCCTTACAGTGCAGTTAGTAGTCTTGCTGCGTTGAGTTACGTGACATTTTAGTAAATCTGATCCCTAATCTGACAAACAATTTTAAGTCAACGGCTTTTCATCTATGCTTTAGCTACTGATAAGGCATGTTTGTAAAAATACCTCACACATATTCTTGAAATGAGCAGAATAGCATACACCATTACAACATTGCTTACAATCATTCTGTGACTTGAACTGCCCCAGCATTCTTCAACAATGTATGTCGCAAAGTTTTAACTGAACTTCTGGATGTTAATATCTGTACCTTATAAATGTCCAGTTTGTATTAAAATGGTCAATAGCACTACATGACACTCTTTAATGCCACCATGTGCACAGAACTCCCCAGGTGAATAAGATATTGTAAACAGGAGCTTTAGCTTTTCTCACATATTTTGGCAAGTGGACTGTAATTTAAGATACAGCCTGTTTGCAACATACGTCTACAACTCACAATAGTTGTTTGTGCTCAGTCTTTACCTTGGTTAAATGAAGTAGTGTTTGCACTTAAAATGTTGCTAGTTATTAAACTGAGCACCATCTACATTTTGCCATAATGAGTAAGGCTGGTCTCCAGGACTACACTACTTATATTGCATAGATGCACAGATGCACATAGTCAATGTATATGCTCGTGGGCTCTTTAATAATTACTTTCTTTTCTAAAATGATTGAGTGGCGTGTAGAGTAATTTGAGGGACAGTAGCTCAGATGATGTCATCGGTGATACCATTAATGATGTAATTTGACATGTCATGAGTGCTGTAACATGGAAAGTCATGAGCAGAATGTGGTGGGGGCTCAAGTTATAGTTAGCTGATTAAACTTTAACTGGCCAATTTCAGTTTTTTTGTTTTTTTAGTGTTAATTTTTAACTAATTTCAACACCAAACTATAATGTTACTTCACTCTTTGCTTTTTTCAGTTAATTTCTAGGTTTTTTTTAGCGTGAGTTAGGAACTTATTACCATACCTTACCATAACTTCTAATTGACCTTTATTTTTTATTTCAGTGACGTTCTAGGGTACTTTGCCATTCATAACAGGTGGTTGGCACAGCCCCAACCCCAGCTTGTGGCTAACCCACCACAGCCTGGCATAACCTCAATGGTCAGTTTGCTGCCCTTGACACCCTTCTGCCTTCTTGCTCTCTGTCCTCTATCTGCGTGCCTCAACCCTTGCGCCTGCCATCCATGGTCAGCTATCTGGCCCTGCCACCAATCCCCTTACCCTCTGTACTTCATGTGCATGCCCGTCCCTCTCGCCTGCCCTCGGTCATCTATTGTGGTGCACCTGCCATGCCGGCCTGCCCCTGTAGTCAGCTTGTTATCCCTGCTGCCTACTCTCATCCCTGACTTCTGTTCTCAATATGCATGCCCCTGCCCCACCCTCCTGCCCTCTATGGTCCATTGTGTGGATCCTTCCCATGCCAGCCTGCCCTTTGTGGTCAGATTGCCGCCCTGGTCCCCTTCCTCCTGCCCCCAGGTCACTATCTGTGTGACTCTGCCTCATCCTGCCTGCCCTCTGTGGACTGCTTATTGCTGTCAGGATTTCACCATACTGCCATCAGGTGGCACTAACTGGGGCCCTGTGGGGTTCAGATGTTACACAAATATCTCCACATTGTGTTGCAGTCCAGGCTTCTGCACCACCTTCCTGATGCATCATGGGCCTTTAATCCTTTCAATCTCCAAATCCTACATTGGTCACACCCTGGTGTGTGGTGCTCTGTTCCCTCTCTTCATTCATGAATCCCACAGCCTTTCTTACACTTTTATGTCTAGATTCAGGACCTTTTTCTCTCTGGGCTCTGATCCGCACTGGGTTCCTATCTTTCCTGTGTCCTGTTTTGTGCCTGCTGGTTTCCCTGGTCTTCCCCTTTCTAAGTCCCAGTTCTACCTTCCCTCCATTAGTGCCCTGATTGCTTACATCTGGTTGATTCCTCTCTCTCTACACCTGTTCTCCTCCCCTGATCCTCCTACTATTTCAGCCTGGTGAGCCCAGAGTGCAGCTGGTCACAACTGATTTTGCTGCTGAGTCTCCTTGTGCTCTGTTTGATCCAAGGGTGACAGTTAGACTCAAAAGCTTGTGTCTTTGTGTTCAAAATGTTTTATTGAAGGAATTATTCATAAATATGAAACACAATACAAAGAATAATACCGAACTGTATAGTATAGGATCATATTACAATATAAGAAAAAAGAATTAAAAAACAGTCATGAATAATGAAATAGAATACCTATACCAGCATTAAAAAAGTACATACTAGATATAAATAATAATATAAACAAAAAAAGGGCTACATTACGCAAAGATTAATTAATACAAATTGAAATAAGTATTCTAAATTGCAGAACATGTAATAATATAGGAGTCTCTAGACTGGACCACATACTAGACCTAGAAGAAGAGGAATCTTTATGAGAGTGTGGAAAAAAGCATTGCCCACGTCTAAGAAAAATAATCCATTCCCACCATGCAGTAACAGAAAATGAAGAAGTGTCTTTCCAATTACAGGTAATAGATTTGATTGCAGTAGAAATAAGGAAATCCAACAATTTACAATCCATAGGGGATAAAATGGATTTAAAAAGGGAGGATTTGAGAATTAGAACATGAAATGATAGAGTTTTTTAGATCTTAAGGATCTGGGTAATAATATGCCATATTTCTAATAAAAACTGATGAATAATAGAACAATTGAAAAATAAATGTTGTAAGTCACCAGTTACAGATTGACAGTGCCAACAGTTTGGAGTATCTAGAAGTTTAGCTTTAAATAATTTGTCTGGAGTCCAAAAGCATTGATAAAGCAGGTAAATATTAGTTTGTATAATGGTAGCCGGAAGATAATTAGCCGTGTTGGAATTCCAAATGTCCTTCCAGGTTATGCTAGGTGAATGAAGATTTACGTGTGGTGACCATTTTTGATTCAAATGTGAGGAGGACTTTGAAGTGGTAAGTTTTTTATATACTTTAGAGGCTATGGGCCCGATTCTGATGCGGGTTGGAAAAGCTTCCCGACCGAGGGCCTGATTCTGATGCGGTTAGGAAGGCCTCCTAACCGCATTTGGTCCTTCCAAATCGGATCGGGAACGTGTCTTCCCAACCGAGGGCCCAATTCTGATGCGGTTAGGAACAAATGTTCCCATTGAAGTCAATGGGAGTTCAACCAAATCGTATCTGGAAGCATCCGGATGCATCCTACTCCGCCGGTCGGACTTTCCCGATCCGAGTGGGTCGGAAACCATTTCCCAACCGATTCGGTCGGGAAGCTTTTCCAACCCGCATCAGAATCGGGCCCTATGTGTCCTGAACGGCTGAACACAGAAATACAAAATTCAATACCAGAGGACTGAGACATAGAAAGTAGTTGCGGGTAAGCATTAAGAATCGTATTACATAGTAATGTATATTTGGGTAGCTCAGACAAGGGCAGATTGTAATTAGCTTGAATAACATCAAATGAGTAAAACATATCATATTGACATATGTCTGCAACAAAGAAAATACCAGCAGTAATCCATAATTTCCAGAAAGAAATATGCTTATGATATTGGAGTTTAGGATTGAACCAAAGAGAAACTTTTTTAGTGGAAGACAGAGTAATAGAAAAACTACTATCAAATGATAGAAGGGCAATTTTAGAGTTGGCAAGAATAGGGGAACACTTACCAAAAGAGCCATTGGCCATGGTGAGAAACGCAATTAAAGGGTATGGAGCCAAAATATTTTTTTCCAGGATAAGCCATTTAGGTGCATTAGAGGGGGGGACAGTTTGGAACCATAAAGAACATTGTGCCACAAGGAATGCAAAATGATATTTTTTTAAATCTGGAAGACCAACCCCACCTTCACATTTGGGCAGTTGTAAAGTCTTAAGACTAATGCGTGCGGGCTTATTATTACAGAGGAATTTAGTAAATAACTTATATAATTTAGCATAAAAAGTGGACGGGAAGAAGAAGGGTAACATAGACAATAAATATAGAATTTGTGGAGTTATAGACATTTTAATTGCTGCAATACGTCCCCACCAGTTTAGATGTAGATTAGACCATCTATCAAGTTTCTCTTTGGTATTAGTTAAAATAGCAGAACAATTGGTTTCAACTGTATCTTTAACCGAACCAGTAAAAATTATCCCTAAATATTTGAGTTTTTTGGAGACCAAATTATATCAGTATTCTCCAACATTGTAGAATTACAAAAGGAATTTAATGGAAAAAATTCTGTCTTATTAGTATTCAGTGAGTAACCATAAATCTCAGCATATTTATGAATAATATCAAGGATAATGGGTATAGAGGTAAGAGGGTCAGTAACATATAATAAAACATCATCAGCATAAGCAGAAAGTTTAATGGTAGTATCTTTCAAAACAACACCTGTATAAGTATCACTATTACGAAGGGAGCATAAGAGGGGCTCTATTGCAATAAGAAAAAGTAAAGGGGAAAGAGGACATCCCTGCCGAGTGCCTCTATACAGCCGAAATGGGGAGGAGCACAAACCATTGACTAGAATAGAGGCTGAGGGGGCTGAATACAATGCCTTAATCATATTGATAAAAATAGGACCAAAACAGAATGCTTCTAAGGTTTTAAATAAAAATTGCCAATTAACCTTATCAAATGCCTTTTCTGCATCTAAGGCCATTACACCAATTGGACCACTGGATTCTTTGGCAAGGGATAATGTATGACAGAGCAACCGGGTATTATGAGCGGATAGTCTACCTTTCATAAAGCCAGTTTGATCAGGTTGTATAATATTGGATAGTAGGGGTGATAATCTATTTGCTAAAATTTTTGCATATATTTTACAGTCCTGATTGATTAAAGAGATGGACCGAAAATTTGAGACTAAGGTATGATCTTCATTAGTCTTGGGAAGAACAATTATAGTGGCTTCATTAAAAGATCCCCGCATCATGGAAGTATGCTGAAACTCCATAAAAGGGAAAGTAAAAAGGGGATAGTTGGTCCTGATAGCATTTATAGAATTCAGCTGGAATTCCATCCGGGCCAGGAGTTTTTTTTTAATTGAATGCATTAATTGCTGCAAAAATTTCTATAATGTCAATTGGGTTATCTAAGGTTGCTCTATCATTATCAGATATCTGAGGCAATCGACAGGAATTAAGAAAATCATTAATAACCTTGTTGTGAGGGACAAGAGGTTCGTGATATAAAGAAGAGTAGAAAGAAAGGAACTCTTTCAGTATATCCTCAACCTCCGTCACCAATGTACCATTATTCGTTTTGATAGCTGGAATTTGAACTCTGTCACGCTTGAGGCACAGATAGTTAGCTAGCAGGCGACCAAATTTGTTGGAATTAAAATTAAAATTAGATTTTTTTTTTGGAATAAGTAAACCTGCTCATTTACTAAGCATACAATTATATTCGTAGCGGTATTTCTGAAGTTGGGATTTATATTGTGGATCTCTAGATGTAATAAAAAGTTGTTCCACTGATGCAATCTGTGTCTCTAATTCATTGAGGTGGGAATAAAAAGATTTATTTTCGTGTGCCATAATAGAAATTGAAACTCCACGGATGTAAGCTTTAACCCCTTGTATGCTCACGACGACTCCCGGCCGTCATGCGTTACGGAGGGCGGGTGCTCACGACGGCCGGGAGCCGTTAGCATCCCCGCCCGCTAATGCAAACCCCCGCACAGCGCGAAAATTCGCCGCGCACGCAAGGGGTTAAAAGCATCCCAATGTATAATTTTGGAGGTGTCACAAGACTTATTATTAAAAAAATAATCAGTAATAGCTGAGGCCATTTTTTTAGAATTGGTTGGGTTAAGAACTATTTCCGAGTTCATTCTCCATCTTTTATTAGGAATTTTGGGATCGGAAATAGATAAAGAAAAAGAAATTAAAGCATGGTCTGAAACCGTAATAGGGTGTATAACTGATTCACTAATCATGTGACATAAATTACGTGAGGACAATAAGTAATCAATTCTAGAAAAAGAGGAGTGAGCATTAGAATAAAAAGTACATTCTTTGTCAGTAGGGTGTTCCAATCTCCAAAAATCGACCAATTTGTGAACAGAAAGGAAGGATTTTAGGGCAAAGAAAGCCTTGCTAGGCCGGAATTTAAAAACAGAAGACCGGTCCAACAAAGGATCTCTAATAAGATTAAAATCACCACCCATTATAAGGGACGCATTGCCAATTTTAAGTACTTCAGCAGAGACATAGGACCAAAAGGCAGGGTCATCAAAGGCAGGAGCATAAATATTAACCAAATTTAAAGTGAGTTTGTCAATGCGAAATTGAGCAGCAACAAATCTACCATCTGCGTCATGGTGATGTGACAAAATTTGTGCACAAGCTTTGTGTGAGAAAAATATAGCTACTCCATTTTTATGTTTTGCAGCAGGAGAGGAAACTATAAGCCCTACCCACCCTTTAGACATAGTATCCAATATTTTGTCATTAACATGAGTTTCTTGAACAAAACAAATATCTACCTTAGACTTGTGTAGATATTCTAAAATTTTACGTCGCTTAACTGGGTGTCTGAGACCCTTCACATTTAATGAGGCAACAATTAACTTTTGTGGTCTAGACATATTCTTCTATAAGTAACAAAATTAACAGGAGAGAAAAAGAGAAAGACAGTAGCCCATATAAAAAAGACAAAACAAGACAAACAAAATGAAGCGAGGTCAGTCACCAAGACCTCATACAAATAGAACATTGGAGACGGAGGTACGAAGCAAGAAAAACCACCATTAATATGCACCTGCAAAGAATGTGAGTAACAACCTATAGTGAGGGGGTAGAAAAAATATTATTATTTTCAGCCCGCAGAACCGGAAGGCTGAGAGTCCATGAGAACAGGATGATGTTGATCCAAGAATCTTATTAAATCAGCAGGAGCTCAGAAAGACTAGAAATTTCCTTTTTCCAGATGCGCATAACCGCAGGGTCAAAAAGACCATATTTGAAGCCAGCTTCTCGCAAACGAGGTCGCAAATCTGAAAATTGGCGTCATATTTGAACAGTCTCTTTTGCAAAGTCTTGATGAATGAAGACTTTGTTTCCTTCAATTAGGAGAGAAGGGATCTCTCGGACAGCCTTTCGTATAAGAAGAAGATGGTGATGCCTCAGAACTTTAAAAATGATTTGTCGTGGTTTGACTTGATGGGGTTTACGAATTGAAGGTATTCTGTGGGCTTTATCAATCTCAAAGCGCTCAGGAAAGTTAATATTTAACAGTTTAGGGAGAAGATTTTCCAAGAAAAGACGATAACTCTGACCTTCAACTCCTTCAGGAACATTAAATATGCGTAAATTGTATTGTCTATTTCTATTTTCCAAATCAAGTAGGGAACGTTGGAGAGAAGCAACCTGAGTAGGAAGTGGAGCCATAGATGTAATGGCTGCAGTATTATCACGAATTCTAATCTCATTGTCAGCAACTCTCATCGATAAGGAAGTCATATCTCTGTGAATATTTTTGATATCTGAGGAAATTGTGTCTGTGTTGGTATGAATAGCTTGAATTTCCTCCAAAAATGTTGCCAATGAATCCTCTTGGGAGTCAATAGCTTTGGCTTTGGCAGGAGGAGGTGAGACAGCTTGTTTGCGTTTATTTGGACCCATTTTGGACTCCATACTGGTAAAACAGGGAGCAAACAATAGGAAGAGAAAAGTTAATTACACTACAAATAACCAAAGTCTGCAGTGTGGTAAGGAGCCTTGGCAGGATATTAAAAAACAAAACAGTGTTCAGAAAATCAGCTCCAAAATAACTTAGTACACTGTGACAATAAGCTGCAATAGAGACTAAAAGGACAAAAATCCCTTTAATCCTTTCCGGAAAGCAAAGTTGTGGCAAACAAGAGGCAGGACGAAAACCCCTTTAAGAAGGGCTGAGGCTTCTAAAGAGAGGAGGTGCCCAGTGGGTTAAGTCTGCCTCCTCTGTGTGGAAGGCTGCTGGAGAATGCTGAGGAGAGCAAGAGCCCTCTGTGAGGAGAAACTAAAAAACGCCTACCGCACTTCCCACGGAGGCACCAGACCTCCAAAATTGAGCCAAACGCTGCTGCAACCACAACGGAACAGCTGGGGGCAAAAACGAAGCTTTAACAATGCCCCTATCGTCGGAATAAACTCGTCGGCGAAGCAGGTGAGGACGGAGCTCAAGGCGCGGCGGCCATCTTGGTTCGCGCGCGCTGCCGACTCCCAAAGCTTGTATCTTTGGCACAGAGAACCTCCCAGCACTTCTTATTCATAGGAGATGCTTGGTGTCTCCTTGAACTCTCTGAGATTAATTTCCTCCTTGCCTTCTTGTAAGGTCTTTTTCACTTCGTAGAGAGATAATTTCTGAGGACCAGACAAACTATAATTTATGATAGTTTGTCTATTGTTTCCCTGCTTTCACCTTATGTTATTTATACTCATGTTATCTTTACAATTTACACTGCAGGCTTTCCAGTTCCATGTTCAATGCCTATTTTCAAGTCCTCAGCTTCTGCCCTGCTTACTTCCTAGCCTTCAGGTACTCTCTTGTTTATATGTAGCCCCATCTCAAGGGGGGGCCTTTGTACTTGCAAGGAGCAAGCACCTACCCCCATTGCTTTGCCCTGTCCTAAACTCTGCTAGTGTCCCTGACCGACTATTCCTGAATTAGCTAAATCCCTGACATTGTCCCCTGCTCATGCAGGCATGTACTATGTGGTCAGCTTGCTGTCTCTGCTCCCCTTCTCTGTGCCCTTCATTCTCTGAGAGGATATCCATTACCCCTCACTCCTGCCCTCCATGTCCGTTGTGCTGCCCCCATCCCAGTCAGGCCTTTCCTCTGCGGTCAGCCTGCTGCCCGTGCACCCCTCTTTCCTTCCCTCCATTGTCCAAGTTTATGCCCTGCCGCTCCCTCCTTTGCTGTCTGGTATTTTGTGCTACCACTCAGTCTCCTGCTTGTTCTTCATGGTGCTAAATGTGCTGCTCCACCCATCTACTCCTTTGAGTCTGTGACCTGCCACCTCCCTCCTGCCCAGAATGGTCTGGGGTGCTGCCATTTTCCCTACCACTTGCCCTCCATGATTAGCTTAGTCTCTCTGCTCCGTCCCTGTCCCCTACCCTCCATTGTCCAAGTCCATGCCCTTGCCCCTCACTCCTGCCCATTGTGGCCTGATTTGCTGCCACTACCCCTCCTGGCTGTCGTTCATGGTTAGTTTGCTGCCCCTACATTTCTCCCTCCTCTGTTGTCTATGTGCATGCCCCTGCTCCCTCTCTAGTGCCCTCTACCCCTCCTTTATGTTCTACTGGTCTGGTGTGCTGCCACTGGCCTACCATTTGCCCAGCATGGTCAGTCTGCTGAACGTCTCCAACTTCTCTCCTGCCCTGAATGGTCTGATATAATGTGCTGCCACTGCCCCTCCCACTTGCCCTCCATGGTTAGCTTGGTGTCTCTGCTCCTGTCCTATTCCTCCTGCCCTCTCTGGTACATTAAGCTGCCCCCTTCCTGTCTGTTTTACATGATCTGGTGTGTTGCCACTGCACCTCCTGTCTGCCCAGCATGGTCAGCTTGCTGACCCTGTCCTTCCTCCCCCTCCATGCCTTCCATCATCTCAGTCCATGCCATTATGCCCTCCCTCCTGCCTTCCACAGTCCATTAGGCTACCCCCCACCTGCCCTCCATGGTTAGCTGAGCTGCCACTGCTCATCCTGCCCACCCTGCATGGTTAGCTTGCTGCCCTAGCTTGTGCCCCCTTCCCTCTACCATCTGTTTTCTGAGTCCAGCCCCTACCCCCTCCCTTCTGCCCTCCATGGTCCTTTATGTTGTTCCTGCCCCTTACCCCCTCCTACCTTCCCTCTATTGTTCATGTTCATACCCCTATCGCTTCTCTTTTGCCCTCCATAGGGTGTTGTGCTTCCACTGTTTCTCCCTCTTTCCCTGAATGGTCAGCTTGCTACCATTCCCTCCCCTCCGTTGTCCGTGTGCATACCTCTGTCCACTCCCCCTTGCTCTCCGTGGTCTGTTCTACTGCCACGGCCCTCCCGCCTGCCCTGTATGTTCTATGGTGCTACCACTACCCCTGTCAACTGCCCTGCATAGTCAGTGTGGTGCCCTTGCCACCTCTGTCCTGCATTCCAATGTTTAAATCCATACTCCTACCCCATCCCTCCTACCCTCCATGGTTCGTTGTACTGCTACAGCGTCCCTCACCTGTCCTCTGCCCTGCCCTCCATTGTCTGTTTTTTTTTATTTTTTAAAACAGATTTTTATTGAGAAATTTAAACTGAAAACAGCAGTTCTGTCGGATGCATAGTATATATCAATACACTTGGGGAAATATAACGATCAACAAATAAAACACTATCTGTTGTGGGCGATAAATATGTAAATAAATATCAACATGTCAGGCAAATATCCGTGAGCATAAACAACATATCATATCAGCACTGAATAAGATCATATAATGGCGGATAAAATAGGCATGTTAAGTAAAACAAATAGGCAGTATGTAAACAAGTAATTAGTCCCATCCCCCATCCTGCGGCATCGTTCCCCTCCACCCCTTAAAGAGAATTGGAGAATAGCGTCATAGGTAGGCAGCTCTCCAACAGCACACTATGAATGGAGCCCCACAGTGATGTACAAGAATGGTTTCAGGGAGCCGCAGTCTCATCTAAGAGCCAAGAACCAGTCCATGGGGAACCCAGCAGAGACACCTCATCTGAGGAACATCTAGTCAGAGACATCATCCGCACACCCAGTCTCGTCTCCTCGAAATTCAGCCCGTATTACATTCCAGGCCCTTGGATATTCTAAGGGTCTCCTGTCCTGGTGCGCTTCGTGAAGCAAAGCAATACCCTCCCATGTCACCCATCACAATTGGGGACCTTTAGCGTGCTTCCATAGCATAGCAATTCTACTCTTAGCTAATACCAAGGCCAGGTCAATGATTCGGCTGGTAACCCTGTACTTAGCAGGGCGAGGGTAGAGGCCCAGAAGACAAAGTCAGGCGAAGGAGTCTGTGGTCTGCGGCCTGCGCCAGCAGGCGTACCACTTCAGTCCAATAATGGGTTAATTGGGGACAGCATATGAAGGATGTTCCCTGTAGTAACTCAACAGCATGGGCAGTCAGGCAAGGTCAGTGGAAAGTATACGCTAAGCTTTGAGGCCGTGAGGTACGCTCGGTTGAGGACATAAAAATGGATTTACTTAAAGTGAGCATTGCTGGAGATCTTGGGTGTCACCTCCCACATTTTGGTACAGTCTCCGTCTGACAGGGATGCAACCAGGTCCTCCTCCCAGCGACCCTGCAGCACCATAAGAGGGGAACAGGCATCTTTCTGCAAGACAGTGTATAAACCCGAGATCAGGCGACTGGTGTTGAAGGTGTTGTATAAGAAGCAACACCTATGAAGGAGTTCGGGTTCTACACTGCACTGGCCCCAAATCGTGTGTACAGCCACCGTCAAGGTACCGTACAACAGAAATTGTCTCGCTGGGATATCATATTCTGCGTATAAGTAATCAAATGGACGCGGCACTCTGTCAGCAAATAATGTGCCCACCGTCTCCAACCCCGCTGCTTCCCATTCCAACAAGCGACCCTCTTCTATTCCCTGCAGTTGCGTAATCAATGCCCGCAGCACCAGTTTCAGAGAATACAGCTGATGGCAATCAAGCCCAGTTAAAAAAGTGCATTCAACATGACCTGAGGAATGTTAAGTCATGGCGACCCATATGGGTGGCCCGCTTCAGGTTGAGTTTCAGGGTCCATAGCTGCCGCGAGTCAAGGGGTTCCGGTAAGTGCAGGACCCTGGGGAGTCCAGTCCCAGGAAGCAGCCGGTGCAACTGGGCTACTAAGTAGCATGAGTAAAAAGTAAGGGCGTTCATCCCCCATCCATCATTGCACATTGTAATTTAGCCAAGGCCACACTTCTGCGACCCTTATTCCAAATGAGATCTATAAGAATGGAATCCAGATCTCGTAATGTGGTTCATGGTATCACTAGTGGGAGCACCGCAAGGAAATACAGGATGCAAGGCAACGCCACTTTCTTGGCTACAGCTATGCGACCCTCAACTGATAGGGCTAAGGTCTTCCAAAACCCTATGCTTAGATGCATAGCAGTTATCACCGTACCTATAATGCCCTCCAGAAGGTCGAGGAGAGTGCATTTTATCCGAACACCTAAGTACTGCACTACTGTTGGCTTCCAGCATAAGTCGCCTAAAGCTGGGGGATCTTCTCTATCATCATGTACCGAAAACAGACTAGTTTTCAGCCCATTCACATTGAGGGCAAAGGATTCTACAAAGGCTGAGAGGAGATGAACCGCCCTTGCTGGTTCCGTCCGCAGATCATGAAGGTAGAGAGGCATATCATCTGTATAAAGGGTAATAAAATGGGATATCACGCGGGTTTGCATACCAGAAAAAGGCAGGCCACTATGTGCCCTACGTGCCAGTGGCTCTACTGTGAGGGCAAAAATTAACAGTGATAGCAGGCAGACCTGCTGGGTGCCACGACCCACCACACACTGTTCAGAGATTGTGCTTCCGGTGCGGATACTAACAACAGGGTCTCTATATAATAAAAAGGTCCAGGCCACAAACCAAGGTCCAAGTCCCATAAAAAGCATGACAGAGCGGAGGTAGCTCCAGCCTAGACTATCAAATGCTTTCTCTATGTCCACAAACATGCACCTTGCCCATTCTGGTAGCCGCTGACTCTCCCCAAGATCGCCGGATTTGTCCCCCTCAGGGTGCGTCCTGACCATATAAGCCTTGTGATCAAAACATCAGAGACACTCTACATTATCAGCTACTCTTTCTTTTCCATCCAGCAGCTCCTGCTGTAACTCCGGTCGGTCTGGGCGCTGGCGCTCCAGATCCGTGAGTGTCCAGTCATTGACGACAATATCTTGCAAAAGGATCTTCCGGATCCCTGCAGATTCTGACATACAGCGCCCCCTAACAACCACCTTAAAGGCTTCTCACTCCACAAGTGGGGAGCAAGTAGAGCCACTGTTCTTGTCATAATAATTCAGAATGCCATCCTGGATTGTGTCGCAAAACATGGGGTCCTCTAAACTTACCAAATTCAGGTACCAACCAGGGATGCAGGTGCGCGTCCCCCCATTGCAATGTCAGCAACAGGGGATTATGATCGGATATGGTGTGGGTGAGAGATTCCGTATTCAATGAAGGATATGGCACGAGTATGTCAGGGGAACATAGAAAGGAGTCTAGGCGCATGTGTTGCGTGTGTATGGTCAAGTGGAAGGAATAATCCCACTCTTGCAGGTGGCGATGTCGCAATCCATTGATCAGGCCCCATGGCCCTGCCAGGCAGCGAACTTCCGAGTCAACTGACCTGCAGGGGAATCAAGGAGCGGGGTGCGGAAGTATCTAAGTCAATAACACCCCTCCGTATCAACCCTGCTGTTAGTAAGCTGGAATGGGACACCAGGCTTTACCCATATTAGGGTTCCCTGTGCAAAGACTGAGTAGGTGGCATACACACCTAGTCCCAGCCATTTCTTGCAGAGGGCAGCCCCCTCTTTAGTGTTCAAGTGAGTTTCCTGCAGGAAAGCTACATGGATCCCCCTGCGCATCAGATACGCTAATACCTTATACCGCTTAATCATACTATGCAGGCCCCTGACATTCCAGGAGAGGAATTTGTAATTATGATGATCATCCCCCATCAAGCAATGCTAAAGGTGAACCCGCACCTGTAGAAGAAGTGGGCACCAGTAGAGGGCTGCACAGTTGTAACCAGACAGGAGGGGAGTAGGAGGAACCAATCACAGGACCCCAGGAATCCCATAGAAACAACAAAACAAATCAAAACCCCCTCCCCAGGACAGCTAGGCAATGATCCCCCATCCAAACTGAAAAGAAGAACATACAACTAAACACTTCTGTAGCTAGAGATAACCTACAGTCTACTCTGAGGGCCGGTAGAAGCGTGACACAGTAACCCTGAAAGGGAAAGGGATGCCCAACAAGGCACCCCCACTCATGAGCCTCAGCAAAAAGAGAACAACCCTCCCACTGGGGCCCTGCAAAAAAGGGGGTGGGGGTGGAGGGAAGATCCCCAAGCCAACTCTCCATGAAAGCAAACAGCAGCCATCTAGATAAGCCGGAAAGGAAAATGGGAATAGAAAAGAAAGGAAAAGAAAAAGGAAAAAGGAGAAGAGACACATCATGGAAAATATCTATAACAAATGGGAGAGCAATTTCACAGCCCCAGTATGTAATGGATAGTTTCTGCAGTCTGAGGAGTGACCTCGGGCAGGTCCCAGCTCCGGTTAGAGTGCAACGTGGAATCAGGCTCCGAGCCTGTTTCAGGACCACTAGATGTGGCCCGCTCTTTGGGCGAGTGTCAATACGGGCTGGAGATTGTAAGCTTAGCAGCTGCCTCTACAGCACTCTGGTGGACCTTGCGCACTTGGTCTGAGTTGGAGCTCCACTTCTCCCCCTTCTGGTCCAGAACTAATTTAGAGAATTTCGACTGCGGCCCTGCATCTCAGGGTGCAAGTCTAGCCAGTCCCATACCTCGTCTGGCTCTAGGAAGAACTTCATGCCCTGATCGGAGATGACCAGCAGCCGTGAGGGGTAGAGCATTGCATACTGGATACTGAGGTCCCTAAGTTTGAGTTTAGCTTCCAGAAATGAGGCCCTCTGCTTCTGGACTGAGAGATTGAAATAGGGGAAGAGCAGCACATGACTGTTACCAACTGTCACCTACCCAAGGTTTCTGGTGCATTTAAGAATGTGCTCTATGTCTCTGAAGTGGAGGAGGTGCACCACAATAGGCTGAGGTGTCCCACCAGGGGGTGGCGAGTGGTCCGGCACTCTGTGATCCCTTTCAAGTGCAAAGAAGGGGAATAATCCCTCTGATGTCACCTTCTCCTGCAGCCAAGCCTTCAGAAAGGCCACCATATTTTGTCCTCCGATCTCTCAGGCATATCCACCACACGTACATTTTTCCTGCTGGCACAACCTTCAGAGTCCTCTGCCCGGGCTTCAAGCACACAAACTCGAACTAGCATGTTCTCCATCTGGGCAGATAGGTCTTTCATCATGAGGACTAGCTCCTGCAAGGTGAGTTCAGTGGCAGCAATATGTTCCCCCAGTTTACGATGGTCAGCCGGAGTAGGCCAAGATCCACCACCAAAGTGTCGATTTTATATTCAAGGTTGTCCTTTGAGTCTTTGATGGCTAGAAGGATAGAATCCAATTCATCCTGCAGGACTGGCACCGAGTTGTGGAGCGTGCAAGGTTTCTCAAGAGAAGAAGGGGATTTTTCAGGACCCTTTCCATGGGTCTCTTTCCCTCGACCTGGGTGCAGCATGTTGAAAGGCAAAAGAGAAAGGGGGGGAGATAACCAGCTCCTGCCACCAGCTGCTAAAAGAATCCAAGACAGGTGAGTCCCAATATAATGAGTTCACTCCCTGGAGTCGTGTATAGGAGCAACTGAAGAAGCCAGCACATCATGGCCAACCAAAGAAGCTTGTATGGCCTGGAGGTTCCATAGGGGGGGTGCCTCACAGTCAAGTGGGGGCCTTCAGCTGGTAATGGGCTCCCCCCACCACTCTTCCCATCACTGGCCTCCTCCGGGGATCCAGGGGCATCTCCAGTGCTCAGCGACAGCTCCCACTGTATATCGGGAGGTATCCACATTTCGCTGCAGTTAGTTTTGAGAAGCCACCATCTTGGTAGTAGCACAATGTGGCCAGGAGCAGTCTGCAGCAACCAGTGGCTCCGGGAGGTTCTTACAGGGTCCACAGATTATCAGGGGGGGTCCCCCGGAAACACAATGGTAATATCAATGGTTAGTAGCCCTTTCAGTGCTCAGCGACAGCTCCCGTTGTACACAGGGAGGCGTGTGCACCACTGCTGTCAATCTATTGAAGCCGCCATCTTGTTAGGAGTGCAGTGTGACTGAGGCTGTTGGCAGCATCCAGCAGCTTCGGATAGCTCTTTTGGGGTTTACTGATCGTTAGAGGGGTCTCCCAACAACCCAATGGCAATATCAGGTGTTAGTAGCCCCTGGGGGTCAAAATCGCTGACAGGATGGGGTCAGATATAGGGTCCCCGTTGGGAGCTCCCACAGGCCACGTCTCACTCCATTGGCTGCTAACCATGCCCTCAACTGCCCTCCATGGTCTGTTGCTCTACCACTATCCCTATGGCCAACCCTTCATGGTTGCCTGAAAAGGAAACCTCCCCCTCCTGCCACCGCCCCACCTCCTCCAAACCCAGAAGATCTTCCTTCCCATCCTACCATGGGGAAGAAATTAAAAGTCAAAAAGGCCCCCCTCCCTATTCCCTTCACCACCCTTCAGGGCTATAAAATTCCCAAAATGGTGAAGCTCAGCCCCTCCCCCTACATCCAGACCTCCCACTGACCCAGCCTTCCCCCACCAAATCCTGAGCCCAGGTTTGTGTACCTACATTGGCTGGGTGTCAATGTCCGCATGAGGTTTGTGTAGAAGTATGGGGTGAAGGGCCAAAGCTTGCATTGGACATTGTATGCATTCATAGTTTAGTTACATTTCTAAGTCCATTGTGCAAGTGTGTCAACGGACAAAACTCAATGAGATGTATGCTGCATATGTATTTGATGTGTACAAAGTGAATCTTCTTGTCAATACACTTGGAGACGTTGTGACTCTAAATGCATGATAGTTAGTTCAGCCACACATGTACACAAAGCAATGTGTAAATTTCAAAATGTGACTTACTAGATATGGGCCAATTGCTGTTCCTTCGTTGTATCTTGTTAAGTACTTCCAATGATAAATGAGCCGCATGTGGATGCCACTTTGTGCCAATAGCCATTAGTCCCAGCTGAGACTGAATCTCAATGTCCTGTCCTCGTGGAGGGTGTGAGGTAGGTACAAATCAGACTATGTCCTGGCCATGTTGTCTTCCAGGACTCCCGACTCCCCTTAAATTAGAGTTCCATTGTATGCAGGGTGTCTATGCACTGTGCCCTCCTGTGTAGTGGAATTTGGATGATTGTAATGCTATTCACATTAGTTGCCTATTTCATATGGATGGTGTGTGTGGGTCCATGACAATGTTTAATAATTTAGACTGTGTTTTTGTATTTACTAATTCACTACTTATGTATGTGTTAGTTGCATGAGGAGCTGGATTATGGTACAAAAAGGGGTGTCACAGGAGTTGATAGCTAATATAATATTGTGTGATTGTTGATTTGGGCACTATGTTGCGGACTAATGTACATCATCTTCAGGGCTTAATGATCAGTTAGATTATGTGTGTCTGTGCATATACATTATTAGTAAACGAAACATAGGCCACATCATGCTGACGTGATGTGCCTTTATATTCTCTCTTGATGCTCACATGGTCCCACATTTGAACTTTGACCCAGAGATATCATGCCCCATACTTGACCATGGTTACCATTAATAACATATTTGAAGCCATTATGAAATGGTGTCATAATTTTACACATGCAACATTGGGGTTTCTTCATAGGCCTGTTCATCATATCATCTTCAGCATCACCTTTGAGTTGAGGGCATTTTGTTTGTCCCTTTGAGAGACAATGGAATGAAAGACATCAGCAACACCAGATGCCTGGTTTAGCCATATTTAGACATTGCCAATTTAGATGAATAATTGTGCATAAATTGAGGGGGGCCGAGGATTTATTAATTTTTACAGGGGGGGGGGCACAGCATTGATAATTTTGAAGCCCACTGGTGGGTTTGACGCCACAAACAGCACATCCCCAAAATGGTGAAGCTCAGCCCCTCCCCCTACATCCTGACCTCCCGCTGACCCAGCCTACCCCACCAATCCTGAGCCCAGGTTTGTGTACCTACATTGGCTGGGTGTCAATGTCCGCATGAGGTTTGTGTAGGAGTCTGGGGTGAAGGGCCAAAACTTGCATTGGACATTATATGTATTCATAGTTTAGTTACATTTCTAAGTCCATTGTGCAAGTGTGTCAATGGACAAAACTCAATGAGATGTATGCTGCATATGTATTTGATGTGTACAAAGTGAATCTTCTTGTCAATACACTTGGAGGCGTTGTGACTCTAAATGCATAATAGTTAGTTCAGCCACACATGTAGACAAAGAAATGTGTAAATTTCAAAATGTGACTTGCTAGATATGGGCCAATTGCTGTTCCTTCGATGTATCTTGTTAAGTACTTCCAATGATAAATGAGCCGCATGTGGATGCCACTTTGTGCCAATAGCCATTAGTCCCAGCTGAGACTGAATCTCAATGTCCTGTCCTCGTGGAGGGTGTGAGGTAGGTACAAATCAGACTATTTCCTGGCCATGTTGTCTTCCAGGACTCCCGACTCCCCTTAAATTAGAGTTCCATTGTATGCAGGGTGTCTATGCACTGTACCCTCCTGTGTAGTGGAATTTGGATGATTGTAATGCTATTCACATTAGTTGCCTATTTCATATGGATGGTGTGTGTGGGTCCATGACAATGCTTAATGATTTAGACTGTGTTTCTGTACTTACTAATTCACTACTGATGTATGTGTTAGTTGCATGAGGAGCTGGCTTATGGTACAGGAATGGGTGTCACAGGAGTTGATAGCTAATATAATATAGTGTGATTGTTGATTTGGGCACTATGTTGCGGACTAATGTACATCAGCTTTAGGGCTTAATGATCAGTTAGATTATGTGAGTCTGTGCATATAAATTATTAGTAAACTGAACATAGGCCACATCATGCTGACGTGATGTGCCTTTATGTTCTCTCTTGATGCTCACATGGCCCCACATTTGAACTTCCACCCAGAGATATCATGCCCCATACCTGACCATGGTTACCATTAATAACATATTTGAAGCCGTTATGAAATGGTGTCATAATTTTACACATGCAACATTGGGGTTCCTTCATAGGCCTGTTCATCATATCTTCAGCATCACCTTTGAGTTGAGGGCATTTTGTTTGTCCCTTTGAGAGACAATGGAATGAAAGACATCAGCAACACCAGATGCCTGGTTTAGCCATATTTAGACATTTCCAATTTAGATGAATAATTGTGCATAAATTGAGGGGGGCCCGAGGATTTATTAATTTTTACGGGGGGCACAGCATTGATAATTTTGAAGCCCACTGGTGGCAGGGTAGGTGTGTCACTTACTGCCAGCGACGTCCGCGACGGTCCTGGTTTTGCTGGTCATTGAGTAGGTACAGAAGCGGTATGACATGCACAATGGGCTCCATAACTGTACATGAACTGTGGAAGCGTGTTGTGGTGAGTTTTGGCCATATAAGCCCCCCCTTCCGCCAGCTCTGATGAGGTGGTTTGACGCCACAAACGGCACATCCCCAAAATGGTGAAGCTCAGCCCCTCCCCTACATCCTGACCTCCCACTGACCCAGCCTACGCCCCCCCAATCCTGAGCCCAGGTTTGTGTATCTACATTGGCTGGGTGTCAATGTCCGCATGAAGTTTGTGTAGGAGTCTGGGGTGAAGGGCCAAAACTTGCATTGGACATTATATGCATTCATAGTTTAGTTACATTTCTAAGTCCATTGTGCAAGTGTGTCAACGGACAAAACTCAATGAGATGTATGCTGCATATGTATTTGATGTGTACAAAGTGAATCTTCTTGTCAATATACTTGGAGGCGTTGTGACTCTAAATGCATGATAGTTAGTTCAGCCACACATGTAGACAAAGAAATGTGTAAATTTCAAAATGTGACTTGCTAGATATGGGCCAATTGCTGTTCCTTCGATGTATCTTGTTAAGTACTTCCAATGATAAATGAGCCGCATGTGGATGCCACTTTGTGCCAATAGCCATTAGTCCCAGCTGAGACTGAATCTCAATGTCCTGTCCACGTGGAGGGTGTGAGGTAGGTACAAATCAGACTATGTCCTGGCCATGTTGTCTTCCAGGACTCCCGACTCCCCTTAAATTAGAGTTCCATTGTGAGCAGGGTGTCTATGCACTGTGACCTCCTGTGTGGTGGAATTTGGATGATTGTAATGCTATTCACATTAGTTGCCTATTTCATATGGATGGTGTGTCTGGGTCCATGACAATGCTTAATAATTTAGACAGTGTTTCTGTACTTACTAATTCACTACTGATGTATGTGTTAGTTGCATGAGGAGCTGGCTTATGGTACAGGAATGGGTGTCACAGTAGTTGATAGCTAATATAATATAGTGTGATTGTTGATTTGGGCACTATGTTGATGACTAATGTACATCAGCTTCAGGGCTTAATGCTCAGTTAGATTATGTGAGTCTGTGTATATACATTATTAGTAAACTGAGCATAGGCCACATCATGCTGACGTGATGTGCCTTTATATTTTCTCTTGATGCTCACATGGCCCCACATTTGAACTTCCACCCAGAGATATCATGCCCCATACCTGACCATGGTTACCATTAATAACATATTTGAAGCCGTTATGAAATGGGTCATAATTTTACACATGCAACATTGGGGTTCCTTCATAGGCCTGTTCATCATATCATCTTCAGCATCACCTTTGAGTTGAGGGCATTTTGTTTGCCTCTTTGAGAGACAATGGAATGAAAGACATCAGCAACACCAGATGCCTGGTTTAGCCATATTTAGACATTGCCAATTTAGATGAATAATTGTGCATAGATTGAGGGGGGCCCGAGGATTTATAACTTTTTACAGGGGGGGGGGGCGCAGCATTGATAATTTTGAAGCCCACTGGTGGAGGGGTAGGTGTGCCACTTACTGGCAGCGACGTCCGCGACGGTCCTGGTTTTGCTGGTCATTGAGTAGGTACAGAAGCGGTATGACATGCACAATGGGCTCCATAACTGTACATGAACTGTGGAAGTGTGTTGTGGTGAGTTTCGGCCATATAAGCCTCCCCTTCCGCCAGCTCTGATGAGGTGGTTTGACGCCACAAACGGCACATTGGAAATACGCATCGCAATAGGGGGCGGTTTCAGGGCAGAACTGCGCTCGGATCTGCTCCATGGGACTGTTCCGAAACCATCGCAGTCAGAATTTCCAGTTGGATTCTGAAGAACGTGTTGGTCGATAAGCCATGTATTGGAGTGCATGATACTACTGCGGTCAGAATGACCATTTCCGACACAAGATCGGGCGGTGAGACCGACCTTGACAAGCCTGCGGAGGCTTACCAACCGATATCATAATAAGCCCCTTAATGTTATAAAACAACAGTCAATAAACTGCCTACCACTACATTAGGTAATGGCAACACCTGTTATTTACAGCACATAAAAACTACAACATTGGTGGTACAAAGGACTTTATAGTCGATAAACCAGGATTAATCTGTGTCCTACAATAGTGATATGATTGAAGGTGGACAAATCAAGAGACTTGTGGGGCCTTGCTCACTTTTCATTAGGCCCAATTACAATTCCTCCCTTGCACCACAGAGAGCTAGCTCAAGGGTTCTTTAAAGCCACATTATTAGCATCTTAATGTCATATAAAAAGCATTGCAATATTGCACCTGTTTCATGGCAACCAATTCAGAAGGTGTAGACTGAGACGAGTATTGCTTAACTTAATGTAGATGACAAGTTAACATTCATAATAATGACAAAATGGCTCATTGTTTTAAACACTCGCCATTCATATTAGGGGAAACTTACAGGTGCCTGGCATGACCAGCTTAGTGTGTCATACTTTGTAGTTCAATTAATTTTACACCATCACATTTGGTAGCCGTAAAATTTGCCCATATCCAGGTGGAAAAATCCATGTTATTCACAGCAACCCATCTTCATTTTACTGTGGGATTTGTCTCCCAAAACCATCTCCACTTCTCATATCAGAAATACAGGGGACATTAAGGAGTAGTCCACAACATGCAGTCTTCTCCCTCTGCCTCCCTTAAAAATAGCTGGTTTATTGGCACCCACTTTCTACCATTCTTGACTATCTCTGCTCCCTGCCCAGCAAAAATGTAAATAGAAAAACACATTGCACTGACACCTTTCGCGTCACCCAACCCACTTCTTAATCCCCAAATTAAATACATGGTGGCCTGACAACCTCACCTTCACCATCTGAAATCGCCTCTTTTCATCTATCCTTCCTGGATACATAAAATGTTCCTGTTGTCTGGCCATACTCCCTGTCCACCCTCAGCAATACAGCTCCTCATCCTCCTTCCTAATGCACAAAAAGGTACCATGCATCTTACCACCCTCTCTTGCCACCATCTGTGCCTCACCCCCTCCCCCATTTCTCAATGTCAGAGAGAGAGCTAGTTCTGCTCCTCAAGCAGCCTGTTTTATTTCCCTGTCAGACACAGGTTTGCGTTAATTCATGGCAGACTTGGGACATGGCAGCTGCTTAGGGAGGACCCACCCACAATCCCTTACCTCTCACTAGAGCAGTGGTGTAGAGCAAGGCTTTTACTGGCTACATTCTGTTGTAGTTCAAGAATATTTTTCAACCATTTTGAAACAGGTGAATTGTCCAAAGTAATTTTTCTAAAGTGCAAAAATACATTGCCACAATTTTTTTATCAGAAATAACCTCAATGTTTGTTTCATTTTTACCTGCATCCAATTTAACTTGAAACCAAATCCCTACATGAATTAGAATTGAACGGCTATAGTGGAACCATAAGGAACTTAACTTTCATATTAAAAATATACACAGGGCCGGCTTTAGAGCTGTTGCCCCCCAGTGTGACAATTATTTTTGGCGCCCCCCTCTTACCCTCAATGACCACCGCCTTGGATTCCCTCACGGCCGCCAGACAAAAGTGCCCCTCATCTCTCAATAGCCCTCTCCTGCATACATTTCATTTGTTTTAAAGCACTGGTAAGGACTGACTTTACCAATAAGAATGTATATCTACCCAAACAAATACTTTTCAGCAACATTAGGAATAGATAATGAAAGACTTGGGTGAAAAAGCTGAATGCCCAAACCTATTTTATGCAGTTTGCATGCAGCTCTTTGATGACAGTTCATAGCAGTCACTGTTCAATATTAGGGAAGACATGGCTTGGCAGTTCGGTCTGGACTGTTCCCATGAGGCACAGGGTCAAGACTGATTTGCATATAGCTGTGTCTGAACTGGGGTGGCAAAGTGAGCTAAAGAATGATGATGGATTCAACCCAGATCTGTGACTGGGGGTGAGTGTTTGAAAAGTTTCAGCACTCCGTCCATCATCTCCTTGTGTTTGCTTTGTTCGCCCTAAGTTGGCAGGGTATGCCCAGACGTGGGTCCCTTGCTCACTTGGCCAATGGATTCAAGCTAGCCTGGCTGATGAGGGCTGTTAGCCCGAAACTAGTCCCAGGATGCTTGATTCCGGTCCAGGGAAGACCTGGCTTGGCAGTTCGGTCTGGACTGTTCCCATGAGGCACAGGGCCAAGGCTGATTTGCATATAGCTGTGTCTGAATTCGGGTGGCAAAGTGAACTAAAGAATGATGATGGATTCAACCCAGATCTGTGACTGGGGGTGAGTGTTTGAAAAGTTTCAGCACTCCGTCCATCATCTCCTTGTGTTTACTTTGTTCGCGCTAAGTTGGCAGGGTATGCCCAGACGTGGGTCCCTTGCTCACTTTGCCCCTGGATTCAAGCTACTCTGGCTGACGAGGGCTGTTAGCCCGAAACCAGTCCCAGGATGCTTGATTCCGGTCCAGGGAAGACATGGCTTGGCAGTTCGGTCTGGACTGTTCCCATGAGGCACAGGGTCAAGACTGATTTGCATGTAGCTTTGTCTGAACTGGGGTGGCAAAGGGAGCTAAAGAATGATGATGGATTCAACCCAGATCTGTGACTGGGGGTGAGTGTTTGAAACGTTTCAGCACTCTGTCCATCATCTCCTTGTGTTTGCTTTGTTCGCCCTAAGTTGGCAGGGTATGCCCAGACCTGGGTCCCTTGCTCACTTTGCCACTGGATTCAAGCTAGCCTGGCTGATGAGGGCTGTTAGCCCGAAACCGGTCCCAGGGTGCTTGATTCCGGTCCAGGGAAGACATGGCTTGGCAGTTCGGTCTGGACTTTTCCCATGAGGCACAGGGTCAAGACTGATTTGCATATAGCTGTGTCTGAACTGGGGTAGCAAAGTGAGCTAAAGAATGATGATGGATTCAACCCAGATCTGTGACGGGGCTGAGTGTTTGAAAAGTTTCAGCACTCCGTCCATCATCTCCTTGTGTTTGCTTCCCTCCCCAGGACAGCGCCCAGTGTGGACGCACCAGTCGCACTGCCCTAAAGCCGGCCCTGAATGTACATGTTGGAAAAGGCATGCCCTTGTTGGTGCATCACTCTAGGTGTGCAACAGCAGGTTTTCTTTGTAGATTGCTGGCCTGGCACATTGAGCGTTTTCCAATTTGTGTTAAACACAAATATAATTTTACCCAAATACAACAGTAAAGTATTTTTGTAAATCTGCTAATTCTGGGGACAGGGCTGTATTTCGTCCAATATTTATCATTTTTTCATGCAGCACAACACAGCAAGTCCCCTTGTGCACTGCTTGATAGGGAAAGGGCAGGAATGCACCATATTTAACATTACACAGTGCATTCCTGTCCTTTCCTAGCACTGGCACACTTTTGGCTGCCTAGCGCCAATGCAGGCACCCTTGCGTCATGGAGCAAGGGTGCCGGCATTGTAGGCAGGATTGTTTTTGTGTACAAAAACAATCCTCAGAGACATTTTCCTCTTTCTACGTGTGCTGCATTAAGCAGCACATGCAGAAAGAGGAGAAACGAGGAAAAATAATGATATCTCTCCTCGGTACGCCTCACCTGGGGAGGCATATCTTTTTGATGCATTCCCATGTCTACCACTCATGGTAAATCTGGGAATGCGCCAAAATCCATGGGTGGTTGTGTGGGAACACCCATGCTCCACCCATAGCATGCCTCCCTGGGGCCAGGTAACGCAAGGCAGCAATTTGCGCTGCCTTATGTTATTCCAGATTTATCAAGGCATACAGGGCCACGCAAGATGGCCTTGCATGTCTTGATAAATCTCACTTAGGCATTGCGTCACCCTTGCGCCACCTCGTGTGGCGCAAGGGTGGTGCAAAACCATAATGAATCTTGCCCTTAGAGTTTGTGGCACCCTGTGGGGTAATTTGTGTGAAAGACTCAGCTCCATGGCCTCCTTCACAATGGATTCCCTCACTACCACCCTACAATGGTGTCCCTCCTCTCTCCATAGACCCTCTCTTACATTTAACTTCTTTCGTAGCGTTACTTATCCCATTATAGTGTGTCAGAGCACTTTTCATCACACACGCTATATAGAGACAATGAATCATACAAGTGTGTAAATCAATGTATGGGAAATGTAATATAAGAAACTGAGGGCTACAAGGTGTAGGAGTTAAGTGTGCTTAGAGTGGAAAAACACAAACTCTGGATTTAAAATGTAATGACGTTGTTGGGGTTGTCTGCATTAATAAGAATTTATTACTAACCAAAGGAACCCTTTTAGCACCCTTAGAATAACGAAAGATTGCGGGTAAAAACAATAAGATGATTTTAAAACCTACGCCTTGCTGTTAGAAATTGGGTTACTGGTTAACTGGTGTATGGGTCCTGGTCAAGCAGCAACCACAATCCTAGTCAGGGTAAGAGGCAGCCAAAACCTAAATTTACCTGTGCCTGTCGTCTGGTAGCCTGGATAGCAAAGGTAAGATGCTCAGAGTCCTAAATCCAACAAAAACGAATTCAGCAAAATGTTTGAGGAGGAAGGCAAAAAATGTGGGTGGAGGACCCTGCAGAAAGAGCCATACTAGAAAGATTGTAACTGATGAACTGCAAGCAACAAAAGGATCTCGGTGAAAAAGGCATTTAACCCACTGAGGTAAATGCATAAAATACAAATGTGAGATCTGCATGTTATACGTTGTGCTTTACAGCTGGGACATTAACACTCTGCATCACTTTATGATAAGTCAATACAATGGCATGACAAAACACAGACCTTACCAAATGCAAATATATTAATCACCAGTCATTCTGCCATTATTATTATTGTTCTCTAAAAATTGCTGCGCACTCAAAGATCTCTGCAGCAGCTACCTTCACCCTCTAAGATATTATAAAATGCAGCACTTGCCAAACTTGGTGCCCATTGTGGCAGCACTGTGTGATGCTCGTGGATTAGAACAAAAATTCCTATCACTGCCAACTCATCAAATAATACTGGTATAACTCATACAAAAATTGCAATATAAACATTTGAGCCAATGTGTATAGAAAAGAATATATTTATTCATGCAATAAGTCCTTTTTCATACTTTTTAAATATTTTTTTGTATATAGGCCCATTCTCATGCTATATGTTTTACATATCCATACTAATGAGTTTGGCAGTCTTACTGCCATACCACTGCCACTGTGGTCCCAAGAAGACTGCCATGGTGGCGGTCTCCTGCCTGCCATATTACGATGTCACCGCTAAGCTAGCAGCAGTGTTTCTGAAAGCGAGGAATATTTTTTCATATGTGTCGATGCATGTGTGTATATTTTGATTGCACAAGTGTTAAATGTAAACATATGCATGACACGTGAAAAAATACCTACTACAATTACGTTCCCATTGCTGGAGTCTGGACCATATGTGCCCAGTCCAGTCAATGTGTAAAAACTGCAAAACGGACTTACCTGGATTTTGGTGCCAACAGGGTAATTTTCTTCGGAGTCAAGATGCTGCTGTGAAGGTGGGACCTGGAGGAAGGGATCAAAGTGGATGACTGAAGGTAAGAAAAGGAAATGGTGAGTATGCACTCCAATTCCTTCAATTCCACCGACTCGAAGCTGGCGGTTTTCCCCCCACAGTTGGTTCAATGGAAATCCAACTCGGAATTCCAAAATCAGTGAACTTGTCTGTACTGCCCTCTGACAGCTGCTTTCCGCCTGCCGCCGTTGAGGCAGTTGGCGACTGGCTGGCAGTAGCAACAGTGCTCCAGCAGTCTTTCGTTTTGCAAACCACCAGCGTTGTAATACAGCAGGCGGACCACCAACTAGGTGGCGAGGTTTCCGATGCAGTTTTGACTGCAGTTCCCTAACCGCCAAACTTGTAATCAGGCTCTAAATGGCGAATATACAAAAACAATAATACACAATACATGAAATACATGTATGGCCATTCAGCAGCCCCCCGACATTCCACTCAGACTAAAAACCATATCCACGCTCAAACTCATATCAGTCATACTCTACTCATTCTATCACTGTCTAAAGGTCAAACATTAAAAACAGAAGAATCAATGAAACCAGACTATGTCCTCAAAATATACAAGCACATAAATCCTTCAGTTGTGTTTCTAAAAAAACA
This sequence comes from Calotriton arnoldi, assembly GCA_963921515.1. Classification (NCBI taxonomy): domain Eukaryota; kingdom Metazoa; phylum Chordata; class Amphibia; order Caudata; family Salamandridae; genus Calotriton; species Calotriton arnoldi. The sequence continues at coordinate 1,236,873 of CAWUFW010005546.1, read as the reverse complement.
ATTTTAGGCAATTTTTGTTGCGGGGATTCTGCACATATACAGAACTATGCGCAGGAAAACAGGACCTCGGTGTATAGGGGTTGTACCTTCCTACCACCTTAGTACCCAAATCCCAAAACCGACTAGCTATAGTGTCTCATTCGTTCTCCTACATAATCACAAAGCTGCAAATGATTAGACAACCCAGAACACAACACTCCCGACTCTCTCAGGAATCGCGGTAGCAAGACATACCCTTTTGCTCACTCACTCGTACTTGTCCACAATAAGAATTGGCAGAGTCACTGTAATAGTTCAAAATGTTTATTTTAATTATCGTGCTCTATAATGCAGTATACGAGCCACTACCAGCAGCGAAATGCATAAACTCAGAACAATTAGCATTGTTACAATTCCATAGAATATAAAGGGGGATGTCATCATATACAGACAGTGGAAAAAGGACTATAAGGCCTAACCACCCTCCCCTTGGCTGGAAGAAGTTTTATTATATAAAAGAAGATCTCTGGGCTTTGTCAGCAGACCCCATACCTTAAAGCCTAGATGGAAGCTTTACATCATAGGAACAGCATAGCTCTTCTCCATGGAAAGTTCTCTCTCCAAGTGTGTGTTTGAACAACATGCATCCCCGTAATATCAAAGCACGAGTTTCTAGCAGTGCAGCTGTGTTTAGCATGTTTTGTCTAGGTGCTAGGGACTGACCAGAACAGAATAACAGGGGGCATTGTTTATCGACCTTGCACATCGTGTTCAGACTAAACTCCAGGAGTTAGTAGAGAAAGCGAAAAGCAGGCAGTTCTCATGTGAAAGGCATAAACAGAGTCTTGCAAAATAAAGTTATGTAGTAACGTGCGCAAAAGCAGCATCATGGCAGCAGAGCTCAGGCTAACTTAGCAGTGTCGACAATGACCCTAATGGCTATATAACAGTTTACATATAAATTCACAACATTAGTCAGTCATTTTGAAATAATGTTTTCTTCACATTCGCATCCAAGTTTCAGTGCTTAATTTGTGCCAGTGCTTTCCGGTGCTCAGCACCGGCACTTAATTGCCAGCACCAGGGCTTATGCCTGTCTGCCACAAGGTAGTGGTGTCTGTCAATTTAGGTACGAGCACAACAATTTCTGTTTATTATTTAAATTTAAATTTCCAATTATTAGTATTTGCCTCCAAAGCCATTCTTATAGCTTTGGGGGCCTGTAATAGTATGAATTGTCACACTTTTAAGAGTGTGATGATTAGTAGTGTGTTGGTGCTGTCATTGGCAGTGCTGCCAGGGACAACGGATGGTGCAAGCTCTAGTGCCCTAGTGTCCTCCTGTCGAGGGCCCCGGCACTATGCTTCTTACAAATTAAGCACTGCCAAGTTGTGATGGCGCCGACGCAAGTTTCAGTGCAAAACCAAAATGAGGGACCACCTTCTTCAGGGCACAATGACACAGACGAAAAAGATGCCAAGGACAGAGGGAAAACGGAGGCTGTCCAGTCAACAAAGTTAATTCTGAAAATTGGAAAGGCTCAAGTTAAAAAACAAACAATAATACAACTCACATTTCTATAGTAAGGTGTACTGCAACCACAAACCCCGAACAAAGGAAGGAAGACACAATGCCCAATGTAACACCATTGTGAGGGTAAGAGTCCTGGTGAAGGGCTCTCAGGACATCTACTGTAAGGATTTACACGCCAAACAGGGCCAATGTTTGTGAGGCCACCACCGGGCTGGAAACAATGAAAGAGAAAAGACAAAAATTGTCCCTCAAAACAGCTCTCACAGTGCATGGCATCCACGGACGTGTCCGAACAAATGCCATAGGACCAGGTACAGGTACATTAACCCCTTTATTACACAGCAACCGTGCAGTAATCCAGGGATTAAGAATCGCCCACCAACAATCCTTCGATGGAACATGGTGAGGCTAGCACTTCAAGTTTCCCATATTGATCCGCTTGCATTCATTTCCACAACAGAATGTAGATTACGTAGTACATTTGGAAAATGCCAAGATTCCCTACTCATTAAACCTTACACTTTCTGTCTTACAACAAACTGGAAGAGCTGCTCTGCGAAATGGTGGAGCTGTTACGGCACATACAAACTGGAAAAGGCAGCTAGACGATAAGCCAGGGATGTAGTGGACCAACCTGGAAATCACTGGAAGATTAATTGAGTGTCAATCCTAACTAATTTTAAATTCAACATGCAACATACAGTCCATAGGTCTGTTTTTTGCACGAATTCATGCAAACACAGGCGTAGAAAAATGGCAAACACAATTTACAATGTTACTGTGTAGTATGCCACACAACAGCACTTGCCTTGGGACTCAAAAGGGGTCTGAGACAGAGGAACCACATAACAAAAGGCAGGTTGCAGAGAAACAAGGAGCAAATAGTCTGCATATTTCTGAATACCTTTCTTTACATTTGTAGAGCATTATAGCCAGACATATTGGTTTTCACAATGCTTGTTTGCTTTTCTCAATGAAACACTCTAAGTACATGGGGGCAGATTTACAAGAAAGTGACACATCTGCAGAGATGTGTCACTTTCCCTCCGCCACCCTGAGAAACCCTTGCGCCACCATGGATGCGCTGTATTTACAATACGGCGCACCATGGCGCAAGGATTGACAGATGCGTCAGAAATTCTGGCACATCTGTTGGGGCAAAAGTCACGCATTTCTGGAGTCGTGTCGCAAGCACGACGCAACTCCAGCAATGCATTTTGAGGCCTATTCCCACTACACTGCGTCACTCCTTACGCCTGCTTCAAGCAGGCGTAAGGTTTTGAAGCAGTGGTGTCCTAGAAGTGACGCAGTGAAATCTTGCAGATTTCACTGAATCACTTTTACGAGGCGTTCCTGCGTGGGAACGCCCACCCTGCATACATTATACCTGACGCAGGTATAATGCGACGCAGGGCTTTACAACGTGACGCATCTCCCTAGATGCGTAACGTTGTAAATTGGACGCATTTTCGACGCCGCCGCTGCATCACAAAAGGGACGCAACGGCGGTGCAAAAGTGTCGCAAGGGGCTTGTAAGTCTGCCCCATAGTTTTTACTCAGAAATGGGCCCTGCGCTCCATGTGCCATAGGTCTCGAGCTGTATTTCACCGAAGCGATCCAACAAGCTGAAACCGGTCTAGCGTTGCTTGTGTAACAATTAAGATGGGGCACAGCTTAGCAATTCACACTGAACTGTTCCCATTGCAACAGAACCAAGTTGGATTTTCCTTCAGTTGGCCCCTGTCTGCAGTGGCACAGTGTGCATAAAACAATGCACTGGAATGCAGCCAGAGTAATTGCCAGTGTCTGCGATTAAATCAAGCATTTCACATATCACCTGTTTCTTTTTCTTGATGGTTACAATGGTGGTCACTTATGTTATCCCTACCTTGCCAGCAGTTGTTGCTGTGGTTGGTGTCCATGATGAGCCGTAGCTACTGTTGTCACTACTGTGGTTCTTATTGTTGTGGCAGCAGGTGATGCTGTTGTCCCTTTGGGGTTTAGAATTGTGGTCAAAGGTTTTGTCCATGCCTTGCTGACAGCTGTGTCTGCTGATATTTTCTTTGTCATGGAAGCAGCTCTGCTCACTGTCAGATCACTGCTGAGGTCTCTGCAGTTGTAACAGCTGTTGTTACTGCTGTTGTGGCAGTTGTTGCTGCTATACCACTTTTGTAGTTGCTGCTGTGGTCTATAATGAGTTTACATTTTGTTGCCTGCTGTTGATGTTACTCCTGTGAATAATGGCATGCTGACAGCTGATTTTGCTGTTGGTATTGCTGCAGTGGTCTGCTTGTGTGATAGCTATTGTCCCTGTTGATATGGCAGCTTTGGTCTTTGCTTTGCTGAGTACTGTAATTACAACTTTAGTGAGAGCAGTCAAACATGCTGTGGTTCATACTGTGAATGATGCTATTGTTGCAACTGTGATTAGTTCTATAGTAGTGTTGTGACAACTCTTATTGCTGCTGCAGTGCCTGCTCTGGTTGAGCCTCTTGTGTTGCTCTTGCTGCCTGGTTGTTTGGTAACTTTGATTCATGTTGTGGTTACCCCCTGTGATTTAGGCTATGGTACTGTTCATGCCCCTGTTGTGGTGGAAGTTTGGGTCACTTTGTAGTCCCTGCTGTCATTATATATGTGGTTACTGCTGTTGCCCTTACTGTGCATGCAGCTGTTGCTGCTGTTGGGGTGGCTATTATGGCAGCTGTTAAGTTTAATATAATGATGGCTAGTTTGCTATGATCCCTGATCTTGTGGCAGCTCTTATCAATGTTGTGGTTCCTTGTGTTGTGGCAGCTGTTTTTGTTGCTATTGTCCCTGAAATGGTTACTTTTGTGGTCACTACAGTTGCCCCTGCTTTGCTGGCAGATGTTGTTCCTACGGTTGTCCCTGTCATAGTGCAGCTGTGGTCAATGTTGTGGGCCGAACCATGTTTACAGGAGTGGTTACTGTGACTGTCCCTTATGTGCTGTAGCTGTTGTTGCTGTTGCTGTCCGTGCGACAATTGCAGCTAAAGTTGTTGCAGCTTCAACCAGTTGTGGCTGCTGATGTGGCAGTTGTGGGCCTGTTGTGGTGGTAGATGTAGTTACTGCTGTTGTCCCTGTTGAGGATGTGTGCCAATGCATTGGTGTCAGGGAAGCTCTGTAGTGTGATTGCAGTGAGGAGCTTATTTTTATCTTCCTCACCAATGCAAAACAAACAATGAAAAATGTATAACTGCTCAAATCAACTCTGGAATCCCCTTTCTGTATTTTTTTTTGCTATCATATGATTTCTTCAAGACACAAGACAGCTAAAGCTGTCTCTAGCTAGACCTAAAGCCGTTTACATTTCTTCTTCTTATATTAAACGTCTTTCCAAAGAAAGTTAGATTTTTGATATTTATGGCTTGGTGAAAATTAGCAACATAATGAAGTTGCCATCACCCGTGTTACATTTCTTCTCCCTTTCCTGTCCCCATATGTGCACCTTACGTTCCTTCTTTTACCATATTTTTCCCTTCATTTTTTGTGGTGCAGTTACAGACAGTTCCTTGCTCATGATTCGATTTTTTTGTCAATCTCACTTCAATGCTTTTCATGAATGGATTTCCTCCCTTTTCTGTGTTCTCCTGGAGTAAGACTTGTTTACCCATGCTTTTGACTGACTCAGGTGAATCTTTCCATTGATGATGTCATGGAACTACTTTTTTGTTTTTATCTTCCACTAGTTTTTTAATATTCCATGAGAGTGCATGTGTTGCTCCTCAGAGTACACTGACACTCTTTCCCCTTTTCCCCTAGCTCACCCCAGCTCTCCCTTCCCACCTTCCCACTTGATGAACCTCATGGTCTTCCAGGCGATCCTGGATGTTGTCTTTGCACCGTTTGCCCATGTCCACCCACTGTCTGAGATGTTTCTCTGTGGTGTGTCAGACACTGGATGGTGGAATTAATGACGCCCTGTATGTTGTTCCCCTGGACTATCCTGTGCTGCTCCACTTCATGGTGGTAGCCGCTATTGGATTTACCAATGCCGGACATACTTTTAAACTCTATTGCTGTTGGAAAAGCCAATAGCAGCAACCGTCCATGATGCAAGTTTAGAAAACAATGAAAAAATAGTTTTGCTATAGTTTTAAAATGGGACCATGTTATTTGGCAAAGCATGCATTGTGTCATTGAAGCAGGGCATGTGACTCGTGACTAATCGTAGCATGTTGCGTCACGCAATGGGGTGGCAATCTTTAAAGTATTAAAAACAATCAAAACAAGTTTTTTCAAACTTTTTACATGGTCAGACTCACATCGGCAGAGCCTATCTTGTCATTCCCTTAACATTGGCAAAGCCAGATCGATTGACTTTGCTAATGCTTGTCTTTTTTCTGTTTGTCATATGAACATATACTTTTGATCTGCATGACATAGGTTGCCTATATTATTATTATTTTGTCTAAGATATTTAGAATGAATATCAATGTTCACATATGTTGCTGATCTGTATTACAAATATATGCTCCAATTCCGTATTTGTCTATACAGTCAATCCCTCACCCAATGATTCATTAAACACAAAAGAGAAGAGAAGGTGAGCTACTCAGTTCGTACATATCAAAAGAGTAATTCTCCATTTCCCCACATGGACGTGAAACATTGTGTACATTTAGCAAAGATCAGAGCACACTGGGAGTGAGGGGGGAGCCTGTACAGATGATTGGACTTCCCTGTAGGGACCAATGTGCAACATTGGCAATGTTTGCTATGGATCTGTCAGTTTACTCTCTATCTCTTCGAGTCCTTTGCCCCTACCATGCTATGACCTCTAAGCAGATGTGTTTACATGGCCCCGGTCAGTGCTGCCTTAGTGCTGGCCATACTACAACAACCTTAGTGACTTCACGAAACTGCAAAGCAGGCTTTTCGGTGATTGAGAAACATACAGCCTTTATTCAGCCATAAAGAGATGCCAGCCTTGAATGTTGCTGAGGAATATTTCCCGTCTTTCTTTTTCCACTCATATTGTGATATTTGGGAACATTCCTGGGAAACCAGGAAACAACGCTTCTCAATGATTACGTTTATGAAATTCAGACTTGTGTAACAGATCAGAATACTTAAATCTAGAAGATTGAAAGATAAAATATCGAATTGCCAACAATACACTAAGTCATCTTAACTACTTGTATTATATTTTCACTAGGACAAAGAATTCTTTGGAGGGCTACTTTTTGAGAGTTATTTTAAACTATGTCAGGAGAATACAAATTCTGAATGCAACAGTCGTGTTTACGATTTTGTTTATTTTTTAAGGTCATTTGTTTTTCTATGGGGCTTCATCCCACACATTTTGCAGTGTCTTTGTGCTGTATCTAGTACGCGTTACCTTTAACAAATATGTGATGCCACTTGGAATCGCCTAGTGGAATACAACCAGTTATTAACAGCTATTCGCCGATAATTCTATACAATAATGGTATGCTGCCATTCTGCGTGCATGGAAACCAGCCTTCAGTTAAGCGCTATTATGTATTCATAATGTCTTCCGTCATCACCCTGACTCCGACTTGGTCCTGTTGGCACGGGGCAATGCTTCTGAAGCAGTAGATATTGATGACAATGTCTTGTTTAATGAATTTCATTGAGAGGATTTTCACACAGAACCCCCCTCTTTTGAACAATCGGAAAGGGTTGGACTTGTCTTAATATCCATTTGTTAAAGCATGGGCTCATCAAACTATTTCTTGGTGCTAGGTGATAAAGCGGTAAACTATATATTCAATACACTCATTTTGAAAGAAAACAAGTTTTGACTTCTTTCCTGAAACAACTACCTGAAGAGCTTTTGAGAAGCTGGAGGAACAGTTGGTCCTAAAGTGAAGGAGCTCCGACTGAGAAACCACTTAGAAAGAAAAGGTGACTAAAATGAGGAAGCGAAAGAAGGTAAAGTAAGGAGGAACGTCATGTCCTGCAGGCAACTACAGTGAAGTATGCCTCTGAATGAATGACGGAATATGATCATATAATGATCGTTGAATGGTAATAGTACTTTTAAGATAGTATGTCCCTGTACAGGAAGTCAATGTAGCGCCAATAAAACTAATGACTTCTCATATATTATCACAAACATTTGAACAAATAATGAATGGAATCAAGACTACAGAGTCTTGGCATATGGCAACCCTGGCAGGCAGACAGATATCACAAATTAAACACTGCCAAGATAACCAGAGCTTGGATTATCTGGTTGTAGTCTAACTGCTAGTCTTCTTCCATCTTCTTTACGGAAGGGACTAGAGTTTCTCAACTTCTTAAATTGAAGATACATGATGACACTAAAGATTAAGGGGCAGATTTACAAGCCCCGTGCGCCACTTTTGCGTCACTTTTCCCATGTTATAAGTGACACAAAAGTGGCGCAAGGAGCTTGTAAATCTGCCCCTAAATCTTTGCAGAATGAGAGTGTGGAATGGATTATGCACACCTTTTTACGCTAAAGTTAGTGCTGATGATTGACTGTTTCAAACTATATTGCGTGCAACGTGTGACCAATGTCTGCCTGACGTGTGATCTGATCAAAAAGTGGTCAAGTCCCTCGCGGGCAACCTGGACTCAAACGTGCACAGCAGGGGGGTTAAATCTTTGCACCCATATTGAGACCAGAGTAACATTTAATACACAGGTTGTTCACTGCATTAAATTGAATGGGTAAACTATCTGTCTCACTCAGTCAACAAGAGTCCACTCGTAAGTCACGTTAGCCATTATCTGCCATAACCTCAGTTTTTTCTCGATTAATGTGTAGAATAAGCTGCTTCTTTTTCTTTTATTGTATATTTGTATACACTGTGGTGACTGGTGATCTCACTTTGCAAAAATTAAAAAGATGTTCCAAAAAAAAAAAAATGAGCTGCTTCTACACTGTTTACTCTGCCTGATAAGCCACACGTGATTTGGTGGTTAATGTTCACCCAGGTAAGCCGTTTTCTGAAAGCGGTGCGGCTTTGCAGGTATAAAGGACGCCGCTTAGATGAGCCTGGGCCTGGTGACGTCTGGTGGACCTTTCGAAACTTACCGTAAGAATCATTACTTCTTATTTTCAGGTTTTGTTTGTCCCTGTTTGCTTATATAAAATGTCTTCTGTGCTGTGGGATTCATGTTATATTTCAGCATATAGTATTCAATTCGTATTTTGTGCTCTGCCCAATGAGATTGTTTTTTGTAGCAATAGTGGTTGAAAAACGAGTCCTGTCTGCACACATCATGTTTTTCGAGTTTAGAGTGCATTTAATTTGGTCGCAGAAATGCAATCGGTACTCAGCTGCTCATCACAGTCGAGTAAACTTGTTTTGGAAAGCAGGTAGAGGGCTTTTTGTGTGCTGTTTCGTATTGTTCTGCAGCAGCCCTATCGAAAGCGGGATTGCTGTCGAAAAATGGGATAGTGCTGTCAGGCACACATCATGTTTCAGCCCTCTATGCATGAGAGATGCAGAAGCTTCTGCACCTGCCAAGAACCCTGCCCTGCCTCGAGAAGACAATTTGTACACTTTTGGGCCTTATTCACAAAAGTAAACTTACACTTTTGTGTAAGTTTACGATTGTTTGCTATTCACAGAGGGATTTAAGACTAGTATCTGTACGAGTGCGGAGTCTCCGCACATAAAGATAGCACAGTCCTATCTTTTTTTGCGGGGAGACTCCGCACTGGTAATCCATTTGTGAATAGAAACAATTGTAAACTTACACAAAAGTGTAAATTTACCTTTGTGAATCAGGTCCAGAGTATTTGTGAGTGTTGTGCATGAAATGTACAGCCACAGAGCATAATGAGGTCTCCAACCTTTTCTATACTAAGAGCTACTTCTGTTCAATGAAAATCACCCTGAGCTACTTATATGACTAGAGTTTTAATACTGACCAAGTCAAGCTTACATTAGTGGTCCCCATATACAAGATTATCTGTAATGTGAGTGTATCAGGCACGGTTCCCACCAATAATGTAAACGATGCTTTGTCAATTTGAAATGCCTCTACATGGGTAAAACATAGCAGCTATAGCAGTAAGGCCCCAGGCACCAAGTTACTATTAGTAATAAGTCTCCCAAACATCAGTGTATGAGTTATAAACATTTCCACACATTTTCGTCTTGAATACACACTTCTCGATTGCACACAGGAGAGCTACTTATGGGTAGCTGGAGGGCTACCAGTAGCTCAAGAGCTGCTGGTTGGAGAAGTGCAAACTGCAACGTTTCCCATCTATTACGAGGTCCAACGACTTAAGTGCCGGGATATTAGAGGGTCAGAATTTCTGATTATGGCCGGGATTCCCACATTTAAATCCAAGGATTATAAATTATTGCTGGAAGGGGGAATACAAAGAGAGCCTGGGAAGGCTTGATCCAGTTCCGTATAGTATTTCCTCCTGTGCATAGGAAGTGGTAAAGGCTATTCTGAGGGCTGTGGTAGAGGGGGCGGGAGGACAGAATTGGTGAGGGGAGATCTGGGGGTGCACTCGCTGCTCCCCCATGCTGTAGTCTGCATGCAGGTAGACCAGGTGCAGCAACTGTTCGCAGTGCTGAAGAATGTTCCGGGTCCAGTGTCTCCTGGCAAGGAATTATGAGGTTCAGAGTTTGGAGACCTTATATTTCCAGACCCAGAGACACTGCAAAACGTGGAATGCCTAGAGCCGTGCACCCCCTGGGATTACTGCTTCACGATTCTCATAATGAGGGCCTTACACGAGCAAGGATTGGGAAAAACATTTTCTAAATCTGGCACTTACTGATACACAGCTTTGGCTCATTGTTTGCTAAACTTTCATGCCCAAACAGGGTTTTGTTGCACCCACACATAAACGGTTGAGCTATTGGTGGATTTATGAATGCAGCACCTGTGGAAATTCCTGCAGTTGAGCAAATGTCATCAATTCAAATGATGGATAAACTCACAAGAAACACAGTATTATCTGTGACAGTAACCCATAGTAGCAGCTTCACATATCCGCATTGTATTACTAAACCCTATCTTCGCAAAGAGGAATTACACAGACATCTCTAAGGAAGAAAGACATGCTACAGATAGATACTACATTTCCTAGGTGAAATTTGTTTCTCATTATTGCTTCAGAGAAAGCTTGTATATGCTGCCGGCGTGTGTTATAAAAGCTTGCAAATTGATTTTTCTTGCATATTTATGACATTAAGGTGTTGCTTTCTTTGCTCAAGTACTATCGATACAAAACATTTGTATGCACCCAGAGACAACATTTGTCACTTTTCGGTCACTACCCTAAAATGGCAAAGTCAGGGCTGAAAAGAAACACAGGGCTTTGCACAAGAGTTTATTGGGCGGGATACTCCACTAAAAAGGGACGAATAACTCGTCTGCCATATTGCAAGAGCCATAGGCTATAGTTAATGTATATTATGAAGGACAGGACATTTGCCACGTTTGTGATGGAGTATCACACCCTGCAAAACTCTATAGGAGGCCCTTAGAGACCATGAAGCCATGCAAACCTGGCCTGCTACCATGAAATGATAAAAGTGCTATAATACACTGTCAAAGAAATAATATTGTTATGTCTTCCTGTTCCAGACTCATATGTATGAATATTATCTATGGCAGTAACCCATAGTAGCAGCTTCACATATCCGCATTGTATTACTAAACCCTATCTTCGCAAAGAGGAATTACCCAGACAGCTCTAAGGAAGAAAGACATGCTATATATAGATAGATACTACATTTACTAGGTGAAATTTGTTTCTCATTATTGCTTCAGAGAAAGCCTGTATATGTTGCCTGCGGGGGTTAGAAAAGCTATCAGTGTTTAAGGAAACAGAAACTACTATTTGCAAATGAAATCATCTGGGTTTAACAATTACTAGCATTTCCAACATGTGTTAACTTTGAAATAAAAAAAATAAAAATGCAGTACACCACATAATGCACCAAGCATATTTGTAAATACACTGTTACCTTTTTGAGATTCATAGATAATGTACGGTCTGGTAATTGCAGAACTGTTAATAGCTAGGATGTTATGTTTTTTAGCTGTATCTCTTTACAAGTGCGATGGAATTCCTTATCCTTCTGGCAACTCCTAATTCTGGGCCAATCGAGGATTAAAACTCATGCGGTAAAAGCACACTTCAGATTTTTAATTTACAGATTTTGCTGCAGCAAAAAGCTGCTGTCATGTCAGGTAAATGTAAGGAATTACCTGCATGAATCAGGCGCAGAAACGCAGACTTATTCAGTAATACCCCACTTCTTTTTTTTGTGTTTGAAAAGCTTTATTTAAATATTTCATAACAATACAGAGGTCAGCAAAACAAAAGTGACCAACAAAATAATATATGCAAGAAGAAAGAGCTAACAGTAAATTCAAAGGAGAAAGCTGTTTAAGGTTATTTGTATAAGAGGGCAGGGAGGGGGATTGAAAGGTAGAAAAAGGAAAAGAAAGGAGGATAGGGAGGGAAAGAGGGAAAAAAGGGGGGAGGGAGGAAAACGGGGGGGAGCAGGTGGGAGGTAAGGGAAAAAACTCTTTCATATGGCAAATATTTTATAAAGTTGCATATTGAACTAGAAAAGAAGACAATAAACAATAATCATGATGTGCGAATAGAAGACAACATAGTAATTGAAATAGAAACCGGAAACAGAGAAAATATTATGTCTAAGGAGGCTTGAAATTTTCAGCATTTATATGAGATTTTTTTAACATTGCTGATTTATCTAAATAGGTAGTGAGTGGGTTCCAGAAAAGTTCTCTGTCAATTATTGGCTTACAGGAAGAAGCAAAGGCAACATCTAGTCGATGAAAATAACAAAGGCTATTCCACCAGTGCTGGACAGAGAGCTGAGAAAATGATTTCCAATTGAGTGTTATGTGTTGGAAAGCTAAGGCTATCATAAGATCAAAGAGGCCATGCATATATAAGGGAATATCTAAGGGCTTAAATAGACTGCCTGCAAAAAGGAGAGGGAGAGAGAAGGGAATACGTGTATCAAACACGCGAGAAATGTAGGTCCACATTTTTTCCCAGAAGGTAGCAACAGAAGGGCATAGAAAAAGAAGATGACTGAGGTCAGCATTAAGTGATCCACAGGACCAGCAATTAGTAGCAGTGGAATGAGCAAATTTAGCAATAGAGATAGGGGAGAGATAGAGTCTGTGATATAGAAAGAACATAGATTGAGTGAGAGAGGCAGAACGAGAAATTTTTAGGGAGCGAGACCAAAGTTTATCCCAAAAATTAATTGTCCATTCACATGCGAGATCAGATTCCCAAGCAATTTCCACCTTGGATTTAGGACGTTCAGGTGAGGGAGAAAGAAAGAATTTGTAAATAAGAGAGGCTTTAGGGAAAGAAAGAAGAATTTTACAAAGGGGTTTTGAACCAAAGACGAAGGGACAGAGGGAAGCAAATAAAATGACTCAAGAATAATAGCCATGAGAGTGGAAAACCTCAGAAGAAAGGAACGAGGGCAATGAAACCTGAGTTGAAATTGGGGAAATTATCATGGCTCTAAACCATCAAAAAGATCTTTAACCCATATTATGCCTTTAAGTCTCCAGGACTTCCAAAAGATAGATCTATTATTAATGGTAATATGAGAATTATGCCATAATGGGGAGTCTAAAAAGGCTTCCCTGGAAAAGGTATCCTTATGAAATAAAGGTTTTAGAATAGCACAAGTGTGTTTAAATAAAGGGAGAGAGGTAAGAGGTATCTTAACCGAAAAAGCCAAAATTTCCGTAAAAGAGAAGGGAGAAATTAGAATGCGTTCAATATTACACCATAAAGGAGTAAAGGGAGATTGATCCACTAGGAGCCATTTCGCAGCCTGACGAAGGCAAAAGGCTTTGTGATAGAGACGAAAATCAGGGAAATTAACACCTCCATTAGATTTGGTCCTACGAAGAGCAAATAAGGAAATCCTGGATCTCTTACCCTTCCAAAGAAATCTAGAGAGAAGGGAGTCGATTTTTTTTAAATAAGCAACATGAATATGAACTGGAAGCATGGAGAGAGTATATATTAAGATAGGAGTTATCATCATCTTGATGGAGTCCAACCGACCCCACCAAGAAAGGAATAAAGGATTCCAAGAGGAAAGTAAATTATCTATCCGAGCAATAACCGCATTCATATTTAATTTAACAGAAGAGGAGATGGAATTAGAAAATATTATACCTCGATATTTAATTTTAACAGGGGACCAAGCAAATCCCGTGGCTGAAAAGAAGTGTGGAAAACAGGATTTCGTGAGAGGTAAAATTTCTGTTTTATCAGAATTGATTTTATATCCGGAAACAAGAGAAAAAGCATTAAATTCATCTAATAAGGGAGGAATAGAAGTCTGCGGATTGGAGATAAAAAGAAGAATATCGTCAGCATAAGCGGAAATTTTTAAATTGTGATCACCATAGGAAAACCCAGAAATTAAGTAATTGTTACAAATTGAGGATAACAAGGGTTCAAGGGCCAAAATGAAAAGAAGAGGGGAGAGCGGACAGCCCTGACGGACCCCACGACGAAGAGGAAAATAAGAGGAGATGGAACCGTTGACTAAAACAGAGGCTCTAGGGGCAGTGTACAGTAAAGAGATAAGCGAGATTAACTTAGGGCCAAATCCATGCCATTTCAGAGAAGCTAGTAAGAAAGACCAATCAACTCTATCAAATGCTTTCTCTGCATCAACAGAGATAGCAGCCAAGGAAGAGGAAGGAGCAGGAATTTTATTAAGAACATTTAGCAAGAGGCGAGAGTTATCTGAAGTTAACCTACCCTTCACAAAGCCACATTGTTCCTTACCCACCAAATGTGGCATAAGAGAGTCCAAGCGCAAAGCAAGTGATTTGGCAAATAATTTATAGTCTACATTCAGTAATGAGATCAGCTGGTAATTCTTGCAGAATTTAGGGTCGCGTCCTTCTTTGTGAATGCAACAAATTGTGGCCTCCTGAAAAGTTCCCAAATTCCCTTCAGCAAGTGGGAAAGAATTAAAAAGATGCAAAAGTCTAGGAAGTAAAAGATTAGAAAAGTGCAAATAAAATTCGACGGAAAAGCCATCCGGACCAGGCGATTTACCCTTTTTTAAAGAGGATAAAGCGTGGGATAATTCCTGAAGAGAAAGATCTGTCTCCAATTGTGAGAGATTAAGATGATCATTGGACGGAATCGGAAGAGCATCAAGATAAGACTGTATAAGGGAAGAAGAAGGTGGGGAGTCAGATGTATAGAGATCTTTATAAAAAAGCATAAATTCGTTAAGAATATCTTCATTTTTATGAACAAAAGAGCCGTCAGAGGAGTAAATCATATCTATGAAAGTGCGCTCTTTGCGGGATTTAAGGTAATTTGCCAAGAGTTTGCCTATTTTATTCCGACCTCCATAATATCTAGCACTGCTACGCAACAGTATCGAAGAAGCATTATCAGTTGTGGTTTTATTAAAATCTAACTTGGCACGAATAAGTATTGGCAAAATAGAATCTGCCGATGAGGTGTAAAACTGGTGTTCCAGTGATTTAATCTTTAGTAGGGCATCTTTACTTTGTTGACGAAAACGTTTCTTTCTCTTGGCTACAAAATCTATTATGAATCCTCGTGCTGTAGCTTTAAATGAGTCCCATAGTATATGTGGTAAAATATCGGGGGTATTATTTAAGTTGAAGAACTCCTCCGCAAAAGTCGTGAAAGAGGAAGAAAAATTTGAGTCAAGAAGAAGAGAATTATTAAAGCGCCAGCGGGATGAAATAGGATGAGAGGGGAGCAGATCTAGGTTTATGAGAATTGGGGCATGATCCGATATAACAATAGGTTCGATAGAGGAGGATAGCAAATTTTGAGAGAGAGATTTAGATAGAAAAAGATAGTCGATACGAGAAAGAGAGTTATGAGGAGGAGAGAAAAAAGAGAAGTCTAGAGAGTCAGGATGTGTGAGTCTCCATGCGTCTACTAAGTGAACCTGAGAGATAGTGTTGAGAAAGTGCTTATGCGTCTTATGGGGCACAAAACGTGTTTGCGATTTACGATCAAGAAACGGGTCAACAACCTGGTTGCAATCTCCTCCTAAAATAAACAGATCATCCCTATATTGTATGCATTTCTGGGTAATCAGGGGCCAAAAGGAGCAGTCAGGATGTGTCGGACCATATACATTAAAAATAGTTAAAGAAGTATTGTTAATTGATAGCTTAGCCAGTACCCATCTACCTTCAGAGTCAGTTTCTTGGGAAATTACTTTACATTTCAATCTCTTGTGCCATAAAACAATCACACCATTTTTCTTGTTAGAGGTGGGTGATACCAAAACCCCACCCACCAACCCCTTTTCAATTTTAACGCCTCAGCTTCTGAAAGATGAGTCTCCTGTAAAAAAACAAATCTGGGTTGTAAGAGGCCAAGTGAGAGAGAATTCTCTGTCTCTTAATTGGGCTATTAACACCTTTCACATTCCATGAAATAACTTTGAACTTTGAGCTATCAACATTACATAACAAGTTAAATATGCAACACTAATGATAAGACAAAAAAGAGAACATGATAAAGAGCTAAGAAATAAGAAGAAAATAGCGAAAAGGAACCAATTGACGATAAGAAAAAAGAGAGATTCTAGGAAAGAGTAAGGGAAGGAAACAAGAAGGAAAAAGAAAAAAGGGAAAGGAAGATTAACAGCAAAAGTAGACAGTACATGTCGAAATGACGACTGTAATACGTACCTTACGGGGAACACAAAAGGATGAGACGACGACGGACAACAGAGGACAGCACGGCCAACGGGGAGGCACCGCAACACACCAGACATACCCAAACATCACAAAAGAGAAGGAGCGGTAGGGAATTGATAGTCAAAAAAGGGTAAACATCATTGAAACCTGCAAAATAAAAATAAAAATTAAGCACCATCAAGACAAACTATTTCTATAAGAAGAGTAAAGAGATTGGTTATAACAATGTCATCACTGCAAAAGATACAAGAGAATAAGCACAACAGTCACGGTGCAGAAGTAGATGGAGAAGTCTCCATTGAGACGTGAGTATGAGACTGGATAAATCTTCTGAGATCCACAGGGTTTTCGAAGGTAGAAGTTTTGTTGAGGAAAGTAACTTTGAAAATACAGGGATGAAACAATCCATATCTAGCTCCCATGGAACGTAGCGATGGTCGAAGGTCCAAAAACTCTTTGCGCCGTTTAGCTGTGGCTGAAGAAAGATCTTGAGATAAAAAAATTTTGGAGCCTTGCCAGGATAAACCTTTCTTAGATTTAGCGGTGGTAAGAACCATCAGAAGATCAGTAAATTGTAGAAAAAGGATAATCACTCCTCGAGGTCTGGATGGTGCAGAGGTGGAAGAGAGACGAGGGCCTAGTCTATGAGCTCGTTGCAAGTTCAGGTTAACTGAAGGTGGAAGATTCAAGAGTTGTGGAAGAAAGGAAGTGAAAAAAGCAACAGGGTCTTCACCCTCAAGACCTTCAGGCAAACCATACACTCGTAGATTATTACGACGATTCCTGTTTTCCAAGTCTTCAGAGGCCTTTCGAAGCTGTGAGACTTCCCTCTCCAAAGAAGAAATTCTTGAGGGTGCGTCCTGCACCTGAGCAAGATGCTGCTCCACCACAGTTACACGAGAGTCCATAGAGGCCCACTTGGCATCCATTGACTGCAGACGAGTGTTAGTTTCTTCTACAAACGGTCTGATAGCACGAATCTCTTCAAGGACCATGTCCAAGGATACCGGGGAAGTAGACTTGGGAGGCGAAGGAGGATCCTGCTTTAGTCTCTTGCCAGTAGTTGAAGGTAACGAAACTTTGGAAGCCATATCTGCAAATGAATCTGTCGTATAAGAGCACTCACTATGTGGCGAGGACTCAGACAGACAAGAGAATCTATTTGAAACAGTGCAGTAGGTTCCAGGGAGATTAGAGGCATTCACTTTCAAATTATGAGTGTGACGTAGTGCTCGTTTACTCCTACCCATGAAACAAAGGCCTCAGACCAACTACGTCAAGTGTAAGCACAGTATCACAAAGCCGCGCCAGCACAAGAAGATATGCTTGAGAGATAGAAAGAGGGACATCAATGGAGGAAACTCTTTTTCAATAGAGGAGACATTCTATGAACAACACTGGGTCTGCGCGGAGGATATGCAGAGTCGATATGCAAGATAGTAAATCCCAAGTGGACAAGAGAAAGCCCAGTAATATTCATCAGCAACGTCCAATATATCCCTCACAGTAAACAAGTAGCGCAGCCTTTGAAACACACTCACAATTCAAGCAAAAGCATAGTAGATGTAAGGCAATGATGGTAAAGGAGATAACGTGAAACTCCAAAAATAGCGCTTCGTGGACTGGACGACTCCATTACAATATCCAGTTGCATTGTATCCAGTTGGCATCCAAAGCAGGAAAAAATCTGTAAATATATATTGTCTTTATGAAAAAGGCGGCATAGTAGTGAATTAGGCACCCAAAATATGCCAGATAAGGTATAAAAAGGCTCTCCAAGGCATTACGTGAAGGAAAAAGTTGAGGGGAGAAACAGCAGGTAAAACACCTAAAATGGCGGCCGTTACCTGACTGAAAATGTCCACTGCAGAATCTCCCCTTTTTTGTGGTACAATTCCCAAAAATAAACGCAGCCTCCAGGAGAGCCAATCCTCCGGTTCAGGAATGTGGCATTTGAAGAAGGTAATGAGCCGTGAAAACGCTCATAATCATCCTCGATCTCCGGCGATCCGCGGAGCTCCGAAGTCAGGCGGCCATCTTGGATTGCCGCGTGCGCGCGACCTCAGTAATACCCCACTTCTTATGAGCCACCGAGGCTTCAATCCAGAACGCCACATTATTCACAGACTTTGGAATGACTGATACGCATGGTGTTGGTATTCAGTATTCCAGAGTCACCTATAATGAAGGCCTAAGTAGTCGCTCTATAAATAATTGTATTATTCAAATCTATGCTTGACCAGTTGGGAGTCTGTGCATACTCTTTCTACTCATAAACTGCATTTGCTTTTCTTCCACCTGATGTGCAACTTCATAGGGCTTGAGTTTGAATTAAATGAAAAAAATGATTTTTTTAACGAGAAAATTTACAAAAGACAGCCTAGTATTCATAAACAGTTTAAATCGCATAGTTCCTTAGTAGTGTAATATGGTATAGAAGTAAATTCCACCCAATCAGAAAGGGGGATTGGGCTATTTAAGGAGTGGGTAGCCTTGAAAGTTTGTGAGTACTGGCAAACATTGGAGTTCATTAATGCCCGCAAACACCTCTCCACCAACTTTACTCCTGGAAACTGGTCAGACATTTACTCTTGTCAAAGGCAGAAGTAAATTACTTCCCCAGGTGTAGAGGGGTATGTTTCTTAATGGGCGAGCCCTTTGTGAGCTGGTTCTAACCATTTTAGGTAGGGATCCATATATTTGGGCTCAGACAGTTGGTCACATCCTTTGTCATGCAGGATGAAGGGGTAAGTACCCTGGAAGGAAACTGCAGGCAAATTACTAAACGAGAAATATAACACCCTTCAAAGGACACTGTAAGTTCCTACTGTAAGACACTCAGGGATCGGAAAGAATGCAAAGGTCCTGGTTTCCAGGTAAGCAGACTAGTTCCATTTTGGGTTGTCCTACATGGACAGGGAATCAAAATCTATTCTTTTCTGCAAAAAAAATGCACCTAGGCTCCACACTTATCTCCCACAAGTGAACAGCTCACTTATACCTTTCATTCATAAGCCAAACAGATGGAAGAGAAAGGCCCCAGGTAAGGGAGACTGATAGAACCCTTTAAACAGTGGAAGCATGGATCCATATCCCTCCTGAAGGAGAAAGGTAAAAAGGCCTGTCATTCTTTATGAATTATATTGCCACCACTATTAGTGTCACAAGCCAATGTTGAGAGGATAAAAGCTGCTCTTTCAGCCCTCAAATAGTCCCTTGTCCAGCCCTGTGATGCTGGTACCAATGACTACCCCACCGGGCGCTACACCAGAACTTTGATTCTGCGTGGACTACCGAGGACTCAATTCCGTCACCAGGAATGGCGCACACCCCATCCCCTGAGCTGATGAGTTGATTGACTGCCAAATTCCTCAGTACCTTTGATTTGACATCAGGGTACAGGCAGATTGCTTTGACTGAGGCGGATAAAGAGAGATCAGCATTCTCAACCCCAGAGGGCCACTTCTAATTTTTGGTGATGCCCTTTGGTATGAAGAAAGCCCATGCCACATTCCATAGGTTGGTTAACAGGGTCCTGGCTGGTAAGGAGGTATTTTGTGCCACCTATGTAGACAACATTGCTGTCTACAGTTCTAGCAGGGAAGAACACCTGGAGCACCTCCATAAGGTGCTTCAAGCCCTGCAACAGGCTGGCCTGACCATCAAGGCCAGTACATGCCAGATTGGGCAGGGTTCAGTGGTATACCTGGGTCACCTGGTAGGTGGGGGCAAGGTGAAGCCTCTCCAGGCCTAGTTTGAAACTATCATAGCCTGGAAGCCACCTAAAACTCAAACAGAGATGAGAGCCATGCTGGGACTCACAGGACACTACAAAAGATGTGTTAAGGAATATAGCAACATTGTTGCACCCTTAACAGAGCTGATCTTCTAAGAAGCAGCCCAGGTTGGTGATCTGAACAAATGCTTGTCAGAAAGCATTTGATACCCTCAAAGAAGCCATGTGTACAGCACCTGTACTCAAGGCACCTGATTCTCCAAACAATTCCTAGTGCAGGTGGATGCTTCAGAGCATGGCATGGGACGGTCTTAGCACAGTTGAATGAAGAGGGCCTAGACCAACCGGTGGCCTTCATTAGCAGGAGGCTACTTCTACAGGAACAGAGGTGGAGTGAGACTGAGAAAGACGCTTTTGCTGTGGTCTGGACAAGGAAGAAGATAAGACCATACCTGTTTGGGATTCACTTCCTGGTTCAGACAGACCACACACCCCTCAGATGGCTTATGCAGATGAGATATGAAAATCCCAAACTGTTGTGGTGGTCTATCTCCCTACGAGGAATGGACTTTATGGTGGAACACCATCCAGGGTCAGGCTACACCAATGCTGAGGTCTCTCCACGTTATTCCGCCTTAGTAAAGGGAACCTCCAAGAGGTTGGGTAGCTTTCGCCACTTTCAGCAGGGGGACACATGTTAGACCTGACAGCCTTAGGGTGGTCTTCCCTCCAACTTTATGACTTCCTCCTCCACTTTTTCTGACCTCATTTGAGCTGGCCTTAGGCCTCTGAGCACTTTACCACTGCTAACCAGTGCTAAAGTGCTTGTACTCTCTTCCTCAAACATGGTAATATTGGTTCATCCCCACTTCGCATATTTAATTTACTTATAACTCCTTAGTAAAGTGCACTACATGTGCCCTGGTCCTGTAGATTAAATACTACCAGAGGGCCCCAGCATGTATTGTTCCACCCACTTAAGTAGCCCTCTGACCTTGGCTCAGGCATACAATTGCAGAGCCTGTGTGTGCAGTTTACACTGTCATTTCAACCTGGCAAGATAAACCTCTTGCCAGGCCCAAGCCTTCTCTTTTATGCATATAAGTTACCCCTAAGGTAGGCCCTGGACGACGCAGAGGGCAGGGTGCAGTATATTTAAAAGGCAGGGCATGTACTTTTAAGTTTGGCATGTTCTGGTAGTGAAAAGCTCTCAAATTCATTTTTCAGTACTGCAAGGCCTATCTCTCCCATAGGATAACATTGGGATTACCTTATTCCATTGTATAAGTGTAATTCCCAATAGAGAAGAGATGGACTTTCCAAGTTTGATGTCTCTGGAATCCTAACTTAAAATCCTAACTATGGTGAAGTTAGGTTTTAAATTACAAATTGTGAAAATGCCACTTTCAGAAAGTTGGCATTTTTCTTACTTTAGCCATTTGGTGCCTGCTGCCTGTCTCTGATCACATGTCTGAGGTGGATGACAGCTGGGCTTTGTGTTTTTCCCCTAGACAGCCACACACAATGGGAGCTTAGGTGTGATTCGATGGGCCTTCTTGGCAGGATGGGAGGGAGGAGATGGACCCAGCCTCACTTCCACCTGAATAGATAGTGTCCTGTCCCCACAAAAAGGGCTGCATACCCCCCAGTAGTGAGTCTGAAGCCAGGGCAGGAAGGGAGGACCTATGTGCACTTCAAAGGCATGTCTTTGTAGTCATTCCCTCTTCAAAGGCACACTGGGTATACGTACTGGACCTCAGACACCACCACTTCAGTACACTTCTGAGCATGTGAAGACTCTGCCAGGAAGGACTGCCACTCTGCTGGACTGCTGATTTGCTGGACTCCTGCCTTGCTGTGCTGCCCTGCTGCCTGCTGTTCCCCTGCCTGGGCGAAAAGGACTGGACCTGCATCACTTGAACCCAGAGTGACTCCAAGGGCTAGCTGGCTCCAACCGCCCTTCTTCTGTACCTGGACTCTGCCATCTGTGAATCTGCCCTGCCAAGTGGTGCACCCCACTCCTAGGCCCTTGGAAGTGTACCAGCAGAACTGATGCATCTGCTGTTGAACTGACACATCACTGCTGCTGCGCGGATCAGAACCGACGCATCACCTCTGCTGCACAGATGAGAACTGGCACATCACCTCTGCTGCATAGATTGGCACGGAAGCATCACCTTCGGAACCACCACTACGCAACGCCCTTCTCAGCACAAGGTCCTCGCATCTCTGTCGATGGCAGCCCCTAGGATGCTGTCGAACTGCTGCATCGCAGCTCACTGCTCATCAGAGCCGACGCATCACTGCTGCTGGGCGGATCAGGACAAGAGCATCATCGCCACTGCGAAGATTGGCATCAACACCACAACTATACCACGCATACTCAATATCGATGTTCCCAGGATTAAGGTACTTTTGTTCAGCGGGCCTCACTGGGTCCCTGTATCCAGCCCGCGCTCCCTCGCTGTCAACCTGAACTTTTGACTTCATCCTGGTCCGATGAGACCAGATATCCCAAATTGCTCTTTTTGCTTCTAGGCACTATTTTTACCTAAACACTTTGAAATTCAATCTCTCTAGTTCTACTAGCTGGATTTTTGTCGTTTTGGTCTTTTTTTATTTATTAAAGTGAGAACTATTTGTCTAACTTTGTAGGGTATCTTCTTGTGTGGTAATTTCACTGTTGGAAGTGTTGCACAAATACTTTACACAGTGCTTCTAAGTTATGTCTGACTGTTCTGTGCCAAGCTACCAGAGGGTGAGCAAATTTAGGGTTTGCTTGACTCTTACCCCGACTAGGATTGTGGTTGATATTTGACTAAGATTTACACCCCTGTCAACCAACAACCCAATTACTAACAGGGATGAACTTTGATTGCCCTATCAACCTCTGATCCACACTCTGGGTTCTCAATCCACGTAAAGGTGAGACTGTAAAGTGATTAGGGATAAACTCTTTTTAAAGATGTTTTTATTTCAGTTTTACATCATACACTTATGCTTATCTGACATTTCAGTTACATTTGTGCATCTTTCATGAAAACATTTTTCCAACAATAGCAATATCTTTATATTACAACAAATAACAATAAACTCCTGCCAAAGAGTAGGCATAAAGGGTTTAGCTTACTGTACAGTGTATACCGTGTTGATGCCTGCAAATACCAACGGGTTCCAGGCTGGCTGGGGAACAGTCAGTATTGCCCATAACTCACCATTTCTTTTCACTGGCACTCCACTGGGGACACATAATAACTATATATTCGCTACTACGCGATCATGGTGGATGCTCATCCTTGGGGAATCGCAGTTTCCTAGTCAGCGCATTCCATAGGTCCATATCTGCTGGGAGCTTAGGGGCTATTCTCCCCAACATCCTTCTAAGACCTTTGGTAAAGTTCCACTCAGCCACATCTTTTAACCATACATCTACTGCAGGCGTTCTAGAGCTGAGCTAAGGGATTGGCAGGCATTGCCTGGCTAGCAGCAGTGTAAAATCTATCAACTTTTCTTTATTTCGTTTTTTTCGTGCTGTAGGCCCCAGTACCTAACAAAGCACTTGTAGTCTGAGCCGCAGGTCCATTTACAACCTGGTTTTGTACATGTCTGCCACTTGCCCCCAATTCCCTTGAACCCTAATGCATTGTCCAGATGAGGTGGTCGTGGTGTTGTGGGCCCTGGGACACCGTGGGTAGGCTGGTTAACTGGCCACGGGCACATGCGCCCAGCCTCTTTTATTAACAGGGTCACCTGACCAGTGATGACTGTGATGGGTGGGTGTAAAGTGTGGATACAGCACAGGGCTGAACACTAGAACGTGTCCAGCAGGACACTACAGTGGTGATCTGTCGCCTCAGACTGACCACATTCTGGGCAGTGCATGAATCTTGTGTTAGCTAGTTTGTGAAGCTTTACAGGTTTAAAGTATGTTCGTTGTATGTAGTTAAACTTTATCAGTCAGAGTCGACTATTGCTAGATGCTCTAATAAGCAGCGTAAGCGCTTCTAGTCATTGTGTGTCTTTAAGAGGTTTCTTACTATCTGCTTCCAATACCTGTCTCTCAAGAAAAGGGATCGTAGCTGTATCTTTGCTATTGCTGGGTATATCCAGGTAATTACCCCAGTGCCCTTATCCGTCGGTATCATGAGGGTGGGGTGGCCGAACTCCGAGGTTCCTCCTCTCTCCCAGTCTAGATCTTCTTTGCGATCCCACAAATTGCACAGCATGTAAGAACTTCCCTCTTCTAGCTGAAATGTATCTCTGGCCTGCCCCCACTTGGGAACACAGGAATCTTTCCATGCTCATACAGGTCTCCTGCCTCTTGTCGACACCCCCGCCCTTTTCCAGCATCTCATAGTCAAGTCTCTGTCTAAGCCTTCAAACTCAGTGGTAAAATCTGAGAGAAGGGTAGCCTGCATCCCCAGCCCCTTCTGTAGAGGCCCAAGAATACAGCGCCAGCTGCAGGGCCGAACTGGGAACACAAACCAGCCCTGGCAATTGAGTAGGGCCTGCCACAGGGGCAGGAGGTGGAAAACACTGCAGCTGCTTTTGTTACAGGGGGCCGATATTGCAGCTATGCTGCAAAACCGGCCCTGGTAACAAAAACGGCCCCCCAGGTGCCCAAAACTGGCCCCCACCCTGGCAGCCCACCTGGTAAATGCCTGGTGTCCTCTACGGACCATCTGGCCATGGCCAGCTGCACTATACACTCGCCTCTATCTGAGGTTTTAAGACTTTGAGCCTGTACCAATGGCCCTGGCTTAAGCCCATCATTAGATGCACATATTGCCAGTGTGTTATGCATGCATGGAAGCTTGCACAGTGTCTGACCAGAGGCTGGAGCTGAGTGCAGTGTTTTGAAAAAAACACACATTTACTGAAAAAATGTTTAGAATGGAGTTATGGTCAAGCACTTCGAAACTAAAAAACACAATTAAAAAGATAGATATTCCCTAATAAACTTCAGTCAGGGAGTACTATGTTTACGATTTTCACTCTAAAAAGCATGGCATTTGCTTTTTGTAGTTAGTACTACTGCAATAACGCAACCCATTGCACTATGAAGTCACACATGAAATCACAGAGGCCATCACGAATGGCATTGTAAATGATACTACAGGTGACATTAAAAATCACCTCAACTTTTGAATCATTCTCTTTACAGGCAATGGTGTAGATCCTAAAATTCCATCCATATACCACTAAGCCATTCCTTGGACAACAGGAGTGTGCTGGAGCCCACCCAGACACACTGGCTTAGAGCACTCTCAGAATGCACAGTGGGGGAACCAAGACATTCAACAGGTGCCAGGGAAAAATACTATACTCTCAATCAATCAGGGGTTCTCTTGCAATTAAAACCAAAAGGATTCTCAGTACCACCTTAAATTACTCTACCTATTCATCTTTTTAGTCATCCATGAGTCAGACACTGGTTACTTTTTCACCTTTATTGCTTGTGCAGCTATCGCAGATCTTTTTTGTCACAGACCTCCAAAAGAATGAGCTCACAGAGCTCACTGTGCATGGTCTTTAGTCAAAAACTTCACCCAGCCCCAGGTACCTTGCATATGAGGTGCATGCAGGAAAACATTATGCAGACCTGGGTAAGGAGGTAGCTGTCTTGGGTCTGCTGTAAATGGCATTGGGCTGTGGGACACGGCTGATTTTCTCACTAAACCAACCCCCAAAATCACAACTCAACAGAGTTTATTGTGCACATCTTCTGGCCCTGTGCAGTGGGTAATGGCTGCAGGGTGTGGCTTTTAGCTTTTCTATCCGCCGTCACTGTAGTTTACAAATCAACTATGGGCAGCCTGCCACAGTGGATACTCTCATGGGTGATTAGAGCCCTCTAAAATTCGACATAATGTTTGTAAAATAAATATTCTGTGTCTGGTATTCACAACCTTGGCTATGTGTAGCTGCTCATAATTTATTTTCACTCACTCCAAAATTTCTAACTCCACACAGCACTCAGCTATCCTCTTAAACTGTGCCCAGGAGAGGCTTAGTTCTGGTGACTGCCTTAGTATATACCCAACACCCAGCCTCTACACCTGGGTCTAACCTCCAAATCCATTGCTCCGCAGCTGGTACACTATTGGAATATCATGTTAAATATCATGCTTGAAAAATATTGTAGCAAGAATATTAATAACAAAAATATTGTGACGGTGTAAGAAAATTGATTATTGGTTGGAGAGGGTATAAGTCCTTTCCAAATAATAATTCAAAATTCCTTTCAGGTTAAACATACACTTTTAATAACACACAAAGGATGACAGGCAACACAATCACAAAACAAATCCGTTCAGCAGTGGTCAAATTTCAGTCAAATTAACAAGTTAGTCCATAATTTCCATTTTTGCTTGACTGTTCTTTTTTTATTTTTCTTCTTTTCTTTTTCAAACTTGAAATTTGATACAAACAGATGCAACCAACGTGTTTCGCTCCAGACGAGGGCTTCTTCAGGGCTGCAAATACATATAAAAATAAATGTGTACACATCGAATAAGACAAAGTTACATAAAAGAGACAGAACAACATACAAACAGTTCAATAAAACACTTAGTCCAAACAAATTTGTCGAAAAGACACTGAAATGGCATCAGTTGTGCCTGAGCACCCACAGTAAACCCAACAGTGACATAGCTATCTGACCCAGTATTGGTATCTAGATGCAATTCATCGTTCTATTTTCCCTTGATACCCACAAGTGGTAAAACATTATTTCCTATTTATAAATGCACAACATGTTTTGAAATACAATTGTTTAATACACCAGTCCATTATTTATGAACCTTTCCTTTGAAAGTGTAACCTCATAGAAAAAAAGCAAGATAGCTTAAAAAGGGATATTAACAGAACTGCAAGTAAAGGCAACTAGAGTGACACTAAGGAGGTAGATTCAACGTCTCATGTCCACAATGACATGAAATTATGAGTGGATATTATTCTGCCCAAAGATTCTCATCACTTTTTCATTAAAAGTCCCCACACAGGCCCAAACGTACACTTGAAAAGTCACGTAAAAGTGCTTACCACAACAAATCTTGTACAGGCGATGATAAAAGTAAAGGGCAGCCAGAGTCCTGCCAGAGTTCCAAATTCTTCATTGCCTGCTTCAATGTAACATCCAGTAGCTAGCAATCAAAAGAACTTATTTCAGATCCAGACTCACCTTAGACTATGCATAATACGGCATACAAGGGAAACCACCATTCAGCCTATCTACCCCTTAGTCAAAAACGAAGTATAAGTGGTTTTCTGTGAAGGCTAATCACCTCATAGAGTATTTCGTAGCATTAAGTAGTGGCGGTGCATACATAATATTGTGAGAGTTACAGTCCATAGGTAGGGATGCTTCCAATTATAGTGAGTCCCCAAGTTAGTACCAGTCTTAACCAATGTCCATTATATTGGAACAAAAAAGGATGAACTTGAAGTACCAGTAAGTGATCCACTTGGAAAGCTTGAGCAATCTTAATTCGTTGACCAGGTCATGTGTTTTTTGGTAAAAAATACGCGTACATATGGGAAACCATAGTCCCAATAAGAAGAGCACTTAAAAGGTCAAAGGAAAGACAAAAAAAACACAAACAAAATTTATAAATTTTCAAGTAATTCATGAGCAGCTAAATACAACAAGCATTTGCAATGCATTCGGTCTCACCTTTGGGACCTTATATGAATTTAGCTATGCAGCGCATTACCCTGGGTGCTGAAACATCTACTGTTCTTTAACATGGAGGGAAAGTAAGCACCAAACTGCGTGACACGCCAGGTATGGGAACACATGGAGAGAAATATTGCCTTTCAGTGGGAAATGGTATAGTCCAAAGCTCTGTTTTTAATATAAAAGCAGGGCTTTCAGTGGTCATATCACTGAAAATACAAGATTTGAAAAAAATATTATTGTCTACGGGTGCTCGTGGAAGACAGTTTCTATGGACTGGAATCTAGAGAATGCTAAAGTGATTCTGGTATTTTCCTAACCTCTGCTGGTCGTTTTCTATCAAGAAAGTTAAATAGAGGCAGTTGCCAGAAAAATTAAAAAAGAAAGTCCCTCAGCAGAAAGCAATTCTGGTATTTTACTGACCTCTGCTGGTCATTTTCTATTAAGAAAGTTAGGTAGAGGCAGTTGAACAGAAAAGAAAGTCCCTAAGCAGAAGCAGACAAGTCCTAGGGCTGATCTCCAGAGCCCACAAAGTACATACACATATAAGTATTCACTAAAAAAAACATAGGTTTCAGGGACGTTATAGTTAGAAATTAGCATTTAAAAAACCTTAGAAATTCACTGAAAAAACCACAGGTTTCAGGGACGTTATAGTTAGTTGGACATTTCACTCGTACAAAACCAGAGAAATTCGGCCGTTATAGTTAGTTGAGCTAACTATAACTCGCGCCCCGCAATGCACTGCTGATGATGTCACATATTACATCATTCATGACATGGTCAGTGACATCACTGATGACATCACTGATGACATCTCAAATGACATCACTGATGACATCATCCAGTGACTATGTGTTTCTGTAAAGTTTAAATATGTTTTATATATATATAGGCCAAGGTGTATTGAAGAATGAGTGGGTGTATGACTGTCTGAATGGATCATTTAATAGGTGTGTGACTGGCTGTATAAGTGACTGATTAAATGTGTCTTACTGAATGCATGGGTTGGTGACTAAACTGTGTGAATGTGTGTATCAGTCTGTCACTTGGTGTGTAAGCGGCTGCATAGGTTGGTGAGTAGCTACATGAGTGTCTATATGGGTTATTGATTGGTTGTCTGAGTATCTGTATGGGTGCCTGAGTGTCTCTGTGGGTGGTTGGGGGTGTGTGACTCTGTGCATAGATGTGTGAGTGGGTGATTCACTGGGTGTATGGGTTCAACAGTGTATCTGTAAAGGGCTGTATGGGTGGGTGAGTGTGTCTATGGGTGTGTTGGTGAGAGAATGGTTGTCTCACTGGTACATGTGTGAGTAACAACATATGTGAAAGGCAGTATATGTGAGTGTTGGAGTATATAAATCACTATATGTGAGAGTGAGTGATTATGAGAGTGGCTGTATGGATGAGTGTGTGCTTGTATCAGTGATTGTATAAGAGAGTAAGTATGTGTTAGTATCTGTATGAATAAGTGAGGTGGTGTGTGTATGACTGTATAGGTGAGTAAATGGGAATATGATTGATTCTTTCCATGACTGACAAGGTGTGTGAGTAACTCTGTGGGTGAGTGGCGGTATGTGAGTGTCTGTATAGGTGTATGAGTGCATATGATAGTGCTGTACTGATGAGTGACTGCACGTATGAGTGACTGTTTGGGTGAATGAGTAGACGTGTGTAGACCTAGGAATCAGTGAGTGGGTATGTAGTAACTAGTATTGGTGTGTGTATGATTTCGGAAATGGTAGTCTGTATTTTAGAGTTGGTGGATTAAAGGTTATATTAGGGTGTGAGGAGGTTCTTCAGTTTATCACGTGGATGAAGTCATCAGTGATGTCATCAGTGATGGCACTGACCATGTCATGAATGATGTAATATGTGACGTCATCAGCAGTGCATTGCGCGGGCGCGAGTTATAGTTAGCTGAACTAACTATAACGGCCGAATTTCTCTGGTTTTGTACGAGTGAAATGTCCAACTAACTATAACGTCCCTGAAACCTGTGGTTTTTTCAGTGAATTTCTAAGGTTTTTTAAATGCTAATTTCTAAATATAACGTCCCTGAAACCGATGTTTTTTTTAGTGAATTTCAAAGGTTTTTTAAATGCTAATTTCTAACTATAATGTGCCTTAATCCTAAGGTATTTTTATTGACTACATATATATATATATATTTAATTTTAAAAAAAGTTGAGAATAATTTATAGTTTGGAAAACTATATTCATTCATTCTTTTTTTTTTATTATTTCAGAGAAGTCGCGCACCCTACGCGCACCCTACACGATGGCTGCGTGCACCTCGCTACCGCACACTGCTCTGACTTCGCGACGGCATCGCGCCGGGGTCGCGACTTCGGTGTAATTTGAAAAGTATGAAATATTATTATAGAAATTATCACTACATTTTTTGGCTTTGGTGTTTGACTAATTTAATTTAGAAAACTATTTAGAAACTATTTTTTTCAGTATACTATTAACAATATAAAATGTCACGTGTGCGCGACGTATGCGTGTACGGTATGCGGCCCCTCCTTGCACGTGTTTCCGTGTTTACAGGTACGCGCCGGGATCGCGCCGGGGTCGCGACGTTGGCGTATTTCCAAAGTGTGAAATCTCACTATATAAAGTTCAAATATCAGATTTGTATAAACACTTTCAGTAATATGCTTTGAAAAATATTGTATAAACATTTATTTATAATTTATAAATATGTATACAATATTTCACGGGTGCGCGACGGTTGCGCGCACACTACGCGACGGTGTGTCAGCAGGAAAAGAAAGAATTTGATTGGTTTAAATCATTTTCATTTTGTAAGAGGGAGGTTCCTTCCTTGTGATATTCCTCTTATTATTTGGCTACCTTGGAGAGAAGACCTGTTTGTTGTTTCTCTCTTCTTTTCTACTTTAGTGTGTTTATTGATTTTATTTTTGGGAACACTATGGCTTCCAATGATCCAACAATTGACCCCTTGGACTTAGAAGAGGAAGAAGAAATTGTAGAACCCATCAAAAGAGAAAGGAGAGTATTGTGTGGGCATTTTTTTCTGTTCCGGAGGGGGAAAAAAAGGTGAACGCCCGTAAAGTTACGTGCACCTTATGCCAACGAATACTATCGAGAGGATCGGAGAAGAAATATTCATGTGTGACCAGCAGCATGAAAAAACATTTGGAAACTCTGCACCCGAATCACCTGGCTAGAGAAGAGAGGAGGAGACAGCTTGCTGAGGCGGCAGAACGAGATCCAAATGCCCCTTCTATGTCATCCTAGCAAGTTCCTCCAGCGCCAAGGCCCCACATTGTTCCCGAACTTTTGAAGCTGCAATCATTTGCAACACGTGTGAGACTAAACTCTGCATTGGAGAGCAATGTGTCGATGTTATAACAGCTGCCATAAAAGCACATAAATGTTGATTCTTTTTTATAATGTGCTCTTCTTTTTGTTAAGCAGCTCGTTTGTTGTTTTTCATTTTTCTCAAATCTAAAAAAATCAAAAACACACAAAAAAAGAAAAAAAGGTTTAAAAAATACAATTTTTTAAAAAATTGTTTAAAAAAATAAAAGAAAAACGGTTCTTATGGAACCACATCTCTTGGTTAAAAAAAGAAAAATACCTGAGTGATTGCATGAGAGCGAGGACCTTGTGTGGGTGATTGGAAAAGTGCATGGGTAATGACTGGGAGATTGTATCACTACAGAGGTAATGTATAGGTCATTGCAAGAGTGCATCATAGTACCTGTGTAATTGGAGAAGTGCATGGGTAGTGAGAGGATGATTGCTGGACTGCATGGGTACTACATGGGTAATTGAAGGTGTAAATCAGTAGTGTGTAGGTGGTTAGAAGACTGCATGGTTAGTGCACAGGGGATTGTAACAGTGCATGTGTTAGTGACTGAGTGATTGCATGAGTACATGGGTACTGACTGAATGATTAGAGTACTGCAAGGAGAGTGCATGGTGAATTTATAAGTGCTTGTGAATTGGCGAAGTGATTGGATAAGTACATGGTACCGGCTGGGTGATTGGAGGAGTGCATGGGGAGTGACAGGGTGATTGCTGGACTGCATGGGTACTACCTGGGTAATTGAAGGAGTGAATCAGTACTGCGTAGATGGTTAGAGGACTGCATGGGTATTGCTCAGAGGATTGTGGCAGTGCATGTGTTAGTGCCTGGGTCATTGCATGAGTACATGGGTACTGACTGGATGATTAGAGTACTGCAAGGAGAGTGCATGGTGATTTTTTAAGTGCTTGGGTATTGGTAGAGTGATTGGATTAGAACATGGTACTGGCTGGGTCATTGAAAGAGTGCACAGGGAGTGACAGGGGCATTGCTGGACTGCATGGGTACTACCTGGGTAATTGAAGGAGTGAATCAGTAGTGTGTAGGTGGTTAGAGGACTGCATGGGTAGTGCTCAGGGGATTGTAGCAGTGCATGGTTAGCGCCTGGGTCATTGCATGAGTACATGGGTACTAACCGAATGATTAGAGTACTGCAAGGAGAGTGCATGGTGAATTTATAAGTGCTTGGTTTATTGCATAAGTACATGGGTAGTGCTTGGCTGATTGGGAGAGTGCATGGGTAGTGCCTGGGTAATTGAAGGAGTGAATCAGTAGTGTGTAGGTGGTTAGAGGACTGCATGGGTAGTGCTCAGGGGATTGTAGCAGTGCATGTGTTAGTGCCTGGGTCATTGCATGAGTACATGGGTAGTGACTGGATGATTAGAGTACTGCAAGGAGAGTGCATGGTGAATTTATAAGTGCTTGGGTATTAGCGGAGTGATTGGATAAGTACATGGTGCTGAATGAGTGATTGGAGGAGTGCATGGGAAGTGACAGGGTGATTGCTGGACTGGATGGGTACTACCTGAGTAATTGAAGGAGCGAATGAGTAGTGTGTAGGTGGTTAGAGGACTGCATGGGTAGTGCTCAAGGGATTGTAGCAGTGCATGTGTTAGTGCCTGGGTCATTGCATGAGTACATGGGTACTGACTGGATGATTAGAGTACTGCAAGGAGAGTGCATGGTGAATTTATAAGTGCTTGGGTTTTGGCGGAGTGATTGTATAAGTACATGGTCCTGGCTGGGTGTTTGGAGCAGTGCATGGGCAGTGACAGGGTGATTGCTGGACTGCATGAGTACTACCTGGGTAATTGAAGGTGTGAATGAGCAGTGTCTAGGCGGTTAGAGGATTGTATGGGAAGTGCACAGGTGATTGTAGCAGTGCATGGTTAGTGCCTGAGTCATTGCATGAGTACATGGGTACTGACTGGATGATTAGAGTACTGCAAGGAGAGTGCATGGTGAATTTATAACTGCTTGGGTATTGGCGGAGTGATTGGATAAGTACATGGTGCTCGATGGGTGATTGGAGGAGTGCATGGGAAGTGACAGGGTGATTGGTGGAGTGCATGGGTACTACCTGAGTAATTGAAGGAGCGAATGAGTAGAGTGTAGGTGGTTAGAGGACTGCATGCGTAGTGCTCAAAGGATTGTAGCAGTGCATGTGTTAGTGCCTTGGTCATTGCATGAGTACATGGGTAGTGACTGGATGATTAGAGTACTGCAGAGAGAGTGCACGGCGAATTTATAAGTGCTTGAGTTTTGGCGGAGTGATTGGATTACTACATGGTCCTGGATGGATGATTGGAGGACTGCATGGGGAGTGACAGGGTGAATGCTGGACTGCATGGGTACTACCTGGGTAATTGAAGGTGTGAATGAGTAGTGTCTAGGTGGTTAGAGGACTGTATGGGTAGTGCACAGGTGAATGTAGTATTGCATGGGTAGTGCTTGGGTTACTTAATCTTACCTTTTTATAGTAGATATGAAAGTCATTGAAACAATTTTTTCAGTTCTTTTTTATAATCTAAATTTAAAAAAGTTTCAAACTTTAGAATTTGGGTCTGTAAAAGAGAAGAAAAAAATACAGTTATAACATATAATATTATAGTTTTAAGAACACAACATAATTTTACAATTACATAACAAATTAAGTTAGCCTTTTTTGCTGTTTTCAGATTCTATTGAATTTCACCATACACAGTGATTTCAATGTTGACCTTCATGTAACAGCGGGCAACATAATACAATAAATAAGATTGTTAAAAAAAAACAAATCTGTGTTCAAAATATTCACAACAAACTCAACTATCTGTTTACTTTTCCTAAAATAAACACCCTCAATAACATTGCATATAATACAAAGATCAAATATATGAAATGCTTCTTTCTAAAACAATTTTCTAAATACAATATCAAAGAACAGAAATGATAATTGAATCAGCAAGTCTTGATATCTTCCCTATAGGCCTAATGATGTTTCCGAAATCATTTGCATTGAGAATATCCAAAATAAACTTCTTAATTCATATTGACATCTTCCCAATAGGCCGAATGATGTTTCTGAAATCGTTTATATTGAAAATATCCAAAGTAATCTCATTAATTCATGTTGACATCTTCCCAATAGGCTGAATGATGTTCTCAGAACTTTGGCATCAAAAATATTAGGTATGAATTTGGTAATTCATTAGGCAACCGATATTTGAATAGCAAATGGGCATCATTACAATGTGTCCATCCTTTATTGCACTTTAAATACACAGTATAGTGTCCAGATGTTGTAGAAGATCCATCATGGAAAATAATTGCCACTGCTTTGAAAGTTCTTCCTGAAATTGACAGTTTCCAATTTTCTTCAATCTGCTCTACAACGTTGTATCATTAAAATGACATATTGTCCAAATCTTTCTATAAATAATGTTGATAACATTTCAGATTTGCAGTGACTACATTCCATATTTTGATTAGCTGATTTTACTAATTTGTTAAAAAAGACACTGTTTTACAATCTGGTATTGTCAAATATATGAATCTTTCAGTGTCTATTTTAGTGGTAGAAGTAAATGTACAATCTTCACATTCATGATCCCATCTGTAACGAAGTCCAAACAAATTTTCAATTCGTATTCCTTCATCTTCCAATATTGCAAGCATAAACATAAGAAATTCTTGAGCATCTTGCTGTATATTAAGTGTAACTTGTGAAGAACCAGAACATATATCCAGAAGATTCCGATTGCCAGAAACACTTTGGATTTTAGTTTTTATCAGTTGTCAAGTTTTCAAAAATAGAATGCAACAAAGAACAAAACCTTTTTTCTCGATTCTCCATAATTTGTTGTTGGAGATTTTCTAGAAAAAATACGACGTTCACAACTACATTAGCATAGCAGTTGATACCTTAACTATTTTCTAACTGATATCCTACAATATCTTCAACACTGTCCATTTTTTTGTTTGTTTGGAACCTCAACATTCTCTTGATTTTTTTTCTTATTTCCAACCTCACTACAGAGTTTCTCATATGTTCGTTATCGACATACTACACGCTTTTCATATACAGGATATTCACCTAAGTTGGGAGCATACAGTCTTCTTAACCGATTATACTCTCTTACACAATTTGCATCTGCACTAATCTTTCTCTCATCAAAATCAATCAAATACAATCCAGATAAAGTTCTGACTCGGGACAATGCAACATATGCCATTCCCTCTTTAAATACGGTACTTCCAATGTTTACCAAAGCACTGTCTACACTTAAACCTTGAGATTTATGAATGGTCACCCCATATGCTAAAGAAAGAGGAAACTGTTTTCTACGAACATACAAGTCTTTAACAAGCAAAAAACGAACAGAACAAAGTCCAATCTGTTTTACCTCTTCAATCTGATCAAATTTAATCTTCAAAAATTCAATTCCATCTCTATTTTGATAATTAACAAAATCAACAACTTTTCCCATTGCTCCATTTACTAAACCTTTTTCCACATCCAAATTACGCCGTAAAATTACCCGACAGTTTTCACATACATATAAATTCTTTTGTAAACCAGCAGTCTTAGATATAGATTTTTCCAAAGAGTCCAATTTTGTTTTAAATTTTTCTGTCAAAATAATAGTAATTCCTTCGTGCTCTATTTTATCAATGGCTTCCATTTTTATTATTTGTTGTTTTTCCAGCTTTAAAAGTTCTTCATTGAATGTAGAACACTCTCGCAGTGTTGGCATTAGGCAGATTATAGATTTCTTTTCTCCAATTTTTTTGTATATTATTTCCGGAGCAACATTTTCATTTGGAAACAAGTTTGTAAGTAGCCGACTTTGCAAAGCTTCTTTACCATGTTCTGTCAATACACCAATTCTTATATCTTGGAGAATGCTTCCATAATCTTCATCACTTGCCTGTCGCATATTTTTAATAAGTTCTTTGTATTCAAAATATGACCAAATGTTGACATTTCCAATACTTCCCAAAGATTTTCTGGTGTCTTCATTCACAAGTGTTTTAAAAACTGGTTGCCCTTTTATAGGAGTAAGTTGCAGTAGATCGCCGAAAACCATCACATGTTTTCCTCCAAATAACACATCATATTCTGTTTTTAAAATTTGCTGCATTCTTAAATGTACAAAGGCAAGCATTAAGTTTGAGACCATGCTCACCTCATCAATGATCAGAAGCTTCATTTTCTTTAGTACTCTTGAAACTTCCAAACAAGCTTCTCCAGAAAGCTTGTGATATTCCAACTTGTTTTCATGTTCAACAGGTAGCATTAGTAAACGATGTAATGTAATCCCTTTAATGTTTTGTGCTGCTAACCCAGTTGGAGCGGTTACAACACAAGATAAATGTTATTCAGTGGTTTTCTGTAAATACCTTGTTAAAACTTTAATTAAGAAACTTTTTCCTGTACCAGCTTGATCACAGATATACATTTGAATATGTTTAAAATGTGCAGTTGCATTCTTTATTTTCATGAAGTAAACCATGGTCGATCTGTTGTGTAACTTGCTGATATATTTCTTTCTGTTCAATATTTAGTTGTTCTTCCAAGTTTCCTAAGTCCATAATATCGTGTTGAGCTTGATGCATTGCTGTTTCCACTTCACTCATGGCGATTGCTGCTTCATTTTCAAGAATTGGTTGTCATAGTGGATCTTGATTCAGTGGAGCAGAACTTTGACTATCTTGAGAACTGTCTCTAGCAATCTCAGCTGCAATACTAGCTTCTTGTTCAATTTCTTCATTCAACATTTGGAGATAATTTGGAAAAACTGTGCATTCAATGCTATCTTTACATGCATTAAAAGAATCTTCATAGCACAGAAAATCACCAAGTAATTCCATTTCAGTACGCCAATGCTTGAACAGTTGCAGAAGTGCTAAATAGTAAAATTCCCTTTTATCTGGAGTATCGCAACTCAGTTTCCTTTGACTAATGAGATTTCCTTTACTATGTTTCACCAAACATCCATCAGAACCAATCACTGCATATTTTTCTTCATTTATGTTCTCTGTTATATTTCTCTTAAAGCTGTAATATTGCAGTACTTCATAGAGACATATGTTTTCAAGATAGGGACTTCTTTTAGGATAGTATGTATCCAACATGTTTGTTTTAACAATATCTGTGCTTTCCGGTTCATTTAATGCTAAAAATTCGATTTCTTGTATAGATTTAAGTACTCGATTTCCTGTTGCAGCAAGACCTAGACTAACCCAAATGATTCCTCTTGACTTTGAATATAAACTTGCAGAGGTCAACCGATCCGAACATTCGTAGGATCCAATCTCTCGATGGGACAGCATCTTCAAACTAAAGCTGTACAATTTCTTACTAAGAGTCTTCTCTTGGGAAATTTCTTCCCACATTTCTTTCAATTCCATCTTTTCAGATTTTCATATGTATGACGTAACATACCGAGCAACAGCAATGGAATTATCTGCAACATACTGGATATCCATATTTGCATTCCACGTCGACAAAATCACTGGATTATAATCATTAATATACTTTGATTGTTCACTTCTTTTTTAATTGTAAGTATTTTTTGGAGATTTTCTAGTGATAGTATGCCTCACTGCTGACATGAAACTGTTGACTCTTCCTTTGGATATTACTGGACGTGGAAATCCAAAATGACATTTTGTATAAAACTTTTCCTTTGACTTGTATTTCCGTCGACAGTATTTGCCACATCGATGAGTTTGAAACCGTAAAACTTGTTGTCTTAAGGTATTTTCTTCTCTTGTTTTTGGTATAGCACATGTAACATAGTCTTCAATAAAAGATAAAACAGTCTCATCCGAATCAATTCCAAACTTAGGTGCATCCTTGATCCATAAAAGCATATGTATATGAGGAGCACCTCTAGCTTGGTACTCCTTTCTCCAAAAGAAATCAATAACTTCTCCAAGAGGTGGGTTGTTTTTATTGCAGATAAAAGACATCATAGCTTGAAACCTATGATTAAAATATCTGCACACATTTACAGGATCCAAGGAACATAGTTCTCCAGGTGTCTTGAATTCAATGTTTTTAATATTTGAATTTGCTTCTCGAAGAAATTCAAGTAAATCGTCCCATGCGTATTCAGCACAGCTTAGCGTAACAAACCACGTAGGGGTTCCTAAGTTCCTTAACATACATTTAAGTTCTCCATGACGACAATACCAATACTCATTAGTACCACGTTGACACGCCATCAAATTAATCAATTGAGATTCTAAATGATCGTCTCTCTGTTGTACTTTGTCCATGAATTCCTTTGCAGAAACATGTTCAAGATGAACTCTTGTTTTTAATATGTGGTTGACTGCATATGAAATCCAGACAAGTCACTTTCAAACAAAAAATGAAATATATATGGAATACATTGTCGAAATCTTGGAACTTCTGAGTACAATCTTGTTGTTCGATATTCTGATGCTGGAATCTGTACTGGTTGTTCGTCATATCGTCCACCTTTTCCAGTGGGGAAGAGCTGTGGAAAACAACGAGCTTCCAAACTTTTTTCCCAAACACTCATGGGAGTACCCTTCGCTTTCTTCATTTGGAATAATTCAATAGTATTTCCAATCACTTCCTTTGAATATAAAGGATGTACACTATAATGTTCATAAATTTCTTCACTTTTGGAGATGTCCACTTTTTCAATTTGGCCACTTGAAATTTCGCTATCATCTCCTAAAACTATTTCTTCTTCTTCCACATACACATTTTTGTAGTAAACATTGTTTTTTATGAGATATAACATAGCCTTTTGCACTTTGCTGACATCTACTAATTCTTGCCATATTTTCCGACTCTTCATAGGAACACCATTAACTAGAATAACTACAGGTTCAGTTTCCTCTTTCTCTACACCAATAGTTTCAATATTTTTCTTTAAATCTAAAGGTAAATACACAACTCTTCCTTTTAATCCTCTTTGTAAATCTGTGGGAGGCAACTTACCTGTTTTAGGCTCCATACGAACAATAGCCTGAAACGGGTGCACAGATTGAATCAGAATGGACTCATAAGTATTTAAATCTACCAGTTCTGGAGGAATACCTACCAACTCTAGGTTATTATGTACAGCTCTAGCTGGCATTTTGTTGTCCTCTAATTTGGTATAACAATATTTACAAATACATTGATCACTACCCAAATCAAAGCAATCTTCTACCAACAAATGAGCTCCAAATTCCTTCCACTTATCATTGTTTTCTTTTTCACTTTTTAAATACAGATCAACATTCCTAGTTTGATTTCGATAGTGAGTTCGTCGACAACAAATACAAACATAGTTTGGTCTTTCACAGCAAATTACCTTAAACTTCGTAATTTCTTCTTCAAACTTCTCAGTACTACTATCTTCCACGTCTTCTTCAACACCTACACCTATCAAACTCTCATTTTCTCTACACTCTTGTTCAGGACCAAAGTAACGAAACTCTATTTCATCACAAACTTTTTTTACATCTGATACTGACCCATGCAAAAGAGCACTGTTTAAGTCACTTAAAATTATTGCAGGACTTTTTACCTAGTACAATCTTCTTACTAACTTCTGCATTTGAGAGTGATGTACTGCTAACATTCTCAAATGATCAAAAACGCTTTTACACACTTTTCTAGAAAGACAAGCCAGTGAATGACCTTGCAAACCAGTATTTTTTCTCACTTTGCAAGGATCTAGTCCTTGCAGCATCTTAATCTTTTGTTTAACACTTTTTTACTATACTCTCGCAAGAAATTTCGTAAAATATCAATAGACTCCTGTCGTATACTACAAATACTACTACAATCCCAAGTATACACTGGGGCTTTAGTACATCTCCCTAGAACTTCATCAGCTATCACTTCTTCTACATTTCTAGGAACCATCTTTTCTTTATCAATTGCACAACCGTTCTTCACTTCATAAGCACGACCATTGGTATCAACTGCGTGAACTAATGTATTGCTTTGACAATAGCTCTCTTCATTAAAAAAGGCTCTGCACTTGAAGTGTGCTTCCATTCACCCAAAAAAATATCACAAAAGTTAGTTCTGTTAATTAGTCTCTTCTTTTTAGTTTTGTCCTTCATAAAATGCATTGGTTTATCTAATGATCGCATTCTGTTTAAAACTAAAATGAACAATTTTCTTTTTAATTCAAAAGCCTTTTCAACAATAGTTTCAATCTGTTTTTTCTTTTTATAAAATGCTGATCCTCTTATATTTTTTGCCATCTTTTAATACATTTTGTACTGCTCTACTTTGAAACATAGGTTTCCTTATTTCACAAAATTGATTCATCCTTCTTTTAGCATAGATTGTTTTTTCAGAACGTGATTTGCCATTAATTTGTCCTTTTTTCATTTCATTCTTCTTTGTTCTAGAGGTATTCTTTCTATTTTTAACATTGTCAAAACCCTTTCTAGTCCTTGAAAGTCTTTTAATAAATTCTTTTGTTCTCTTACCGCAAGACTTTTTCTTTTTTCCCACATGTTGTAGTTCATCTAATTCTTGCTGTTGTCTTTTCTTTAAATAGTATTGTTTCTTTTCTTGTTTTCTCTTTCTGTTATTTTTTTGTCATGGTAAGTCTTTCTTATTGATGATGAAGAATATCTGAGAAAAAAAAGTAAAATAAATTTAATATTATTAATATAACTATATAGAAATATACTATTCTATTACTAAAGAAACACGTTCTACATAAAAACCAATGAAATGCTTTCTTTTGAAACCACATGGGGTTTGCTGCACTACATGGGTACTACCTGGGTAATTGGAGGAGTGAATGAGTAGTGTTTAGGTGGTTAGAGGACTGCATGGGTAGTGCACAGGGGATTGTAGCACTGCATTTGTTAGTGCCTGGGTCATTGCATGAGTACATGGGTAGTGACTGGATGATTTGAGTACTGAAAGGAGAGTGCATGGCAAATTTATAAGTGCTTGGGTTTTGGCAGAGTGATTGGATAAGTACATGGTGCTGGCTGGGTGATTGGAGGAGTGCATGGGTAGTGACAGGGTGATTGCTGGACTGCATGGGTACTACCTGAGTAAATGAAAGTGCGAATGAGTAGTGTTTAGGTGGTTAGAGGACTGCATGGGTAGTGCACAGGGGATTGTAGCACTGCATTTGTTAGTGCCTGGGTCATTGCATGAGTACATGGGTAGTGACTGGATGATTAGAGTACTGCAAGGAGAGTGCATGGCGAACTTATAAGTGCATGGGTTTTGGCAGAGTGATTGGATAAGTACATGGTGCTGGCTGGGTGATTGGAGGAGTGCA
This sequence comes from Calotriton arnoldi, assembly GCA_963921515.1. Lineage (NCBI taxonomy): Eukaryota > Metazoa > Chordata > Amphibia > Caudata > Salamandridae > Calotriton > Calotriton arnoldi. The sequence goes on along the minus strand of CAWUFW010005546.1, from coordinate 1,195,619 downwards.
TGGGTAGTGACAGGGGGATTGCTGGACTGCATGGAAACTACCTGGGGAATTCAAGGTGTGAATGAGCAGTGTCTAGGCGGCAGGAGGATTGTATGGGAAGTGCGCAGGTGATTGTAGCAGTGCATGGTTAGTGCCTGGGTCATTGTATGAGTACATGGGTACTGACTGGATGATTAGAGTACTGCAAGGAGAATGCATGGTGAATTTATAACTGCTTGGGTATTGGTGCAGTGATTGGATAAGTACCTAGTACTGGCTGGGTGATTGGAGGAGTGCATGGGGAGTGACAGGGTGATTGCTGGACTGCATGGGTACTACCTGGGTAATAGAAGGTGCAAATGAGTAGTGTAATGGATCGCTATAGGACTGCATGGGTAGTGTACAGGGGATTGTAGCAGTGCATGTGTTAGTGGCTGGATCATTGCATGAGTACATGGGTACTGACTGGATGATTAGAGTACTGCAAGGAGAGTGCATGGTGAATTTATAAGTGCTTGGGTTTTGGCGGAGTGATTGGATAAGTACATGGTCCTGGCTGGGTGTTTGGAGCAGTGCATGGCAGTGACAGGGGGATTGCTGGACTGCATGGGTACTACCTGGGTAATTAAAGGTGTGAATGAGCAGTGTCTAGGCGGCAAGAGGATTGCATGGGAAGTGCACAGGTGATTGTAGCAGTGCATGTGTTAGTGCCTGGCTCATTGCAAGAGTACATGTGTAGTGACTGGATGATTAGAGTACTGCAAGGAGAGTGCATGGCGAATTTATAAGTGCTTGGGTTTTGGCACAGTGATTGGATTAATACATGGTACTGGCTGGGTGATTGGAGGAGTGCATGGGTAGTGACAGGGTGATTGCTGAACTGCATGGGTACTATATGGGTAGTTAAAGGTGTGAATGAATAGTGTCTAGGTGGCTAGAGGACTGCATGGGTAGTGGACAGGGGATTTTAGCAGAGCATGAGTTAGTGCCTTGGTCATTGCATGAGTACATGGGTACTGACTGGATGATTAGAGTACTGCAAGGAGAGTGCATGGCCAATTTATCAGTGCTTGGGTTTTGGCAGAGTGATTGGATTAGTACATGGTACTGGCTGGGTGATTGGAGGAGTGCATGGGTAGTGACAGGGTAATTGCTGAACTGCATGGGTACTACATGGGTAATTAAAGGTGTGAATGAATAGTGTCTATGTGGTTAGAGGACTGCATGGGTAGTGCACAGGTGATTGTAGCAGTGCATGGTTACTGCCTGGGTCATTGCATGAGTACATGGGTACTGACTGGATGATTAGAGTATTGCAAGGCAAGTGCATGGCGAGTTTATAAGTGCTTGGGTATTGGCGGAGTGATTGGATAAGTACATGGTGCTGGCCGGGTCATTGGAAGAGTGCACGGGGAGTGACAGGGGGATTGCTGGACTGCATGGGTTCTACCTGGGTAATTGGAGGAATGAATGAGTAGTGTGTAGGTGGATAGAGGGCTGCATGGGTAGTGGACAGGGGATTGTAGCAGAGCATGAGTTAGTGCCTGGGTCATTGCATGAGTACATGGGTAATGACTGGATGATTAAAGTACTACAAGGAGAGTGCATGGCGAATTTATAAGTGCTTGGGTTTTGGCACAGTGATTGGATTAATACATGGTACTGGCTGGGTGATTGGAGGAGTGCATGGGTAGTGACAGGGTGATTGCTGAACTGCATGGGTACTATATGGGTAATTAAAGGTGTGAAAGAATAGTGTCTAGGTGGTTAGAGGACTGCATGGGTAGTGGACAGGGGATTTTAGCAGAGCATGAGTTAGTGCCTGGGTCATTGCATGAGTACATGGGTACTGACTGGATGATTAGAGTACTACAAGGAGAGTGCATGGCGAATTTATAAGTGCTTGGGTTTTGGCACAGTGATTGGATTAATACATGGTACTGGCTGGGTGATTGGAGGAGTGCATGGGTAGTGACAGGGTGATTGCTGAACTGCATGGGTACTATATGGGTAATTAAAGGTGTGAATGAATAGTGTCTATGTGGTTAGAGGACTGCATGGGTAGTGCACAGGTGATTGTTGCAGTGCATGGTTACTGCCTGGGTCATTGCATGAGTACATGGGTACTGACTGGATGATTAGAGTATTGCAAGGAGAGTGCATGGCGAGTTTATAAGTGCTTGGGTATTGGCGGAGTGATTGGATAAGTACATGGTGCTGGCCGGGTCATTGGAAGACTGCACGGGGAGTGACAGGGGGATTGCTGGACTGCATGGAAACTACCTGGGTAATTGAAGGTGTGAATGAGCAGTGTCTAGGGGTAAGAGGATTGTATGGGAAGTGCACAGGTGATTGTAGCAGTGCATGTGTTAGTGCCTGGGTCATTGCATGAGTACATGGGTACTGACTGGATGATTAGAGTACTGCAAGGAGAGTGCATGGCGAATTTATAAGTGCTTGGGTTTTGGCACAGTGATTGGATTAATACATGGTACTGGCTGGGTGATTGGAGGAGTGCATGGGTAGTGACAGGGTAATTGCTGAACTGCAAGGGTACTACATGGGTAATTAAAGGTGTGAATGAATAGTGTCTATGTGGTTAGAGGACTGCATGGGTAGTGCACAGGTGATTGTAGCAGTGCATGGTTACTGCCTGGGTCATTGCATGAGTACATGGATACTGACTGGATGATTAGAGTATTGCAAGGAGAGTGCATGGCGAGTTTATAAGTGCTTGGGTATTGGCGGAGTGATTGGATAAGTACATGGTGCTGGCCGGGTCATTGGAAGAGTGCACGGGGAGTGACAGGGGGATTGCTGGACTGCATGGAAACTACCTGGGTAATTGAAGGTGTGAATGAGCAGTGTCTAGGGGTAAGAGGATTGTATGGGAAGTGCACAGGTGATTGTAGCAGTGCATGTGTTAGTGCCTGGGTCATTGCATGAGTACATGGGTACTGACTGGATGATTAGAGTACTGCAAGGAGAGTGCATGGCGAATTTATAAGTGCTTGGGTTTGGCGGTGGATATGTACATGGTGCTGGCTGGGTGACTGGAGGAGTACATGGGTAGTGACAGGGTGATTGCCGGACTGCATGGGTACTACCTGAGTAAATGAAGGTGCGAATGAGCAGTGTCTAGGTGGTTAGAGGACTGCATGCGTAGTGCACAGGTGATTGTAGCACTGCATGTGTTAGTGCCTGGGTCATTGCATGAGTACATGGGTAGTGACTGGATGATTAGAGTACTGCAAGGAGAGTGCATGGCGAATTTATAAGTGCTTGGGTATTGGCGGAGTGATTGGATAAGTACATGGTGCTGGCTGGGTGATTGGAGGAGTGCATGGGTAGTGACAGGGTGATTGCTGGACTGCATGGGTACTACCTGAGTAAATGAAGGTGCGAATGAGCAGTGTCTAGGTGGTTAGAGGACTGCATGGGTAGTGCACAGGTGATTGTAGCACTGCATATGTTAGTGCCTGGGTCATTGCATGAGTACATGGGTAGTGACTGGATGATTAGAGTACTGCAAGGAGAGTGCATGGCGAATTTATAAGTGCTTGGGGATTGGCGGAGTGATTGGATAAAAACATGGTGCTGGCTGGGTGATTACAGCAGTGCATGGGTAGTGACAGAGTGATTGTTGGACTGCATGGGTTGTACCTGCGTAATTGGAGGAATGAATGAGTAGTGTGTAGGTGGTTAGAGGACTGCATGGGTAGTGGACAGGGGATTGTAGCAGAGCATGAGTTAGTGCCTGGGTCATTGCATGAGTACATGGGTACTGACTGGATGATTAGAGTACTGCAAGGAGAGTGCATGGCGAATTTATAAGTGCTTGGGTATTGGCGGAGTGATTGGATAAGAACATGGTGCTGGCTGGGTGTTTACAGCAGTGCATGGGTAGTGACAGGGTAATTGTTGGACTGCATGGGTTCTACCTGGGTAATTGGAGGAATGAATGAGTAGTGTATAGGTGGTTAGAGGACTGCATGGGTAGTGGTCAGGGGATTGTAGCAGGGCATGTGTTAGTGCCTGGGTCATTGCATGAGTACATGGGTAGTGACTGGATGATTAGAGTACTGCAAGGAGAGTGCATGGCAAATTTATAAGTGCTTGGGTATTGGCAGAGTGATTGGATAAGAACATGGTGCTGGCTGGGTGATTACAGCAGTGCATGGGTAGAGACAGGGTGATTGTTGGACTGCATGGGTTCTTCCTGGGTAATTGGAGGAATGAATGAGTAGTGTGTAGGTGGTTAGAGGACTGCATGGGTAGTGCACAGGTGATTGTAGCACTGCATGTGTTAGTGCCTGGGTCATTGCATGAGTACATGGGTAGTGACTGGGTGATTAGAGTACTGCAAGGAGAGTGCATGGCGAATTTATAAATGCTTGGGTATTGGCGGAGTGATTGGATAACAACATGGTGCTGGCTGGGTGATTACAGCAGTGCATGGGTAGTGACAGGACGATTGTTGGACTGCATGGGTTCTACCTGGGTAATTGAAGGTGCAAATGAGTAGTGTGTAGGTGGTTATAGGACTGCATGGGTAGTGCACAGGGGATTGTAGCAGTGCATGTGTTAGTGTCTAGGTCATTCAATGAGTACATGGGGAGTGACTGTATGATTAGAGTACTACAAGGAGAGTGCATGGTGAATTTATAAGTGCTTGGGAATTGGCAGAGGGATTGGATAAGTACATAGTACTGGCTGGGTGATTGGAGGACTGCATGTGTTCTACCTGGGTAATTGGAGGAATGAATGAGTAGTGTATAGGTGGTTAGAGGACTGCATGGGTAGTGGTCAGCGGATTGTAGCAGAGCATGAGTTAGTGCCTGGGACATTGCATGAGTACATGGGTACTGACTGGATGATTAGAGTACTGCAAGGAGAGTGCATGGTGAATTTATAAGTGCTTGGGTATTGGCAGAGTGATTGGATAAGAACATGGTGCTGGTTGGGTGATTACAGCAGTGCATGGGTAAAGACAGGGTGATTGTTGGACTGCGTGGGTTCTACCTGGGTAATTGGAGGGATGAATGAGTAGTGTGTAGGTGGTTAGAGGACTGAATGGGTAGTGCACAGGTGATTGTAGCACTGCATGTGTTAGTGCCTGGGTAATTGCATGAGTACATGGGTAGTGACTGGATGATTAGAGTACTGCAAGGAGAGTGCATGGCGAAATTATAAGTGCTTGGGTATTGGCAGAGTGATTGGATAAGAACATGGTGCTGGCTGGGTGATTACAGCAGTGCATGGGTAGTGACAGGGTGATTGTTCGACTGCATGGGTTCTACCTGGGTAATTGGAGGAATGAATGAGTAGTGTGTAGATGGTTAGAGGACTGCATGGGTAGTGGACAGGGGATTGTAGCAGAGCATGAGTTAGTGCCTGGGTCATTGCATGAGTACATGGGTACTGACTGGATGATTAGAGTACTACAAGGAGAGTGCATTGCGAATTTATAAGTGCTTGGGTTTTGGCAGAGTGATTGGATTAATACATGGTACTGGTTGGGTGATTGGAGGAGTGCATGGGTAGTGACAGGGTAATTGCTGAACTGCATGGGTACTACATGGGTAATTAAAGGTGTGAATGAATAGTGTCTATGTGGTTAGAGGACTGCATGGGTAGTGGACAGGGGATTGTAGCAGAGCATGAGTTAGTGCCTGGGTCATTGCATGAGTACATGGGTAATGACTGGATGATTAAAGTACTACAAGGAGAGTGCATGGCGAATTTATAAGTGCTTGCGTTTTGGCACAGTGATTGGATTAATACATGGTACTGGCTGGGTGATTGGAGGAGTGCATGGGTAGTGACAGGGTGATTGCTGAACTGCATGGGTACTACATGGGTAATTAAAGGTGTGAATGAATAGTGTCTAGGTGGTTAGAGGACTGCATGGGTAGTGGACAGGGATTTTAGCAGAGCATGAGTTAGTGCCTGGGTCATTGCATGAGTACATGGGTACTGACTGGATGATTAGAGTACTGCAAGGAGAGTGCATGGCCAATTTATCAGTGCTTGGGTTTTGGCAGAGTGATTGGATTAGTACATGGTACTGGCTGGGTGATTGGAGGAGTGCATGGGTAGTGACAGGGTAATTGCTGAACTGCATGGGTACTACATTGGTAATTAAAGGTGTGAATGAATAGTGTCTATGTGGTTAGAGGACTGCATGGGTAGTGCACAGGTGATTGTAGCAGTGCATGGTTACTGCCTGGGTCATTGCATGAGTATATGGGTACTGACTGGATGATTAGAGTATTGCAAGGAGAGTGCATGGCGAGTTTATAAGTGCTTGGGTATTGGCGGAGTGATTGGATAAGTACATGGTGCTGGCCGGGTCATTGGAACAGTGCACGGGGAGTGACAGGGGGATTGCTGGACTGCATGTAAACTACCTGGGTAATTGAAGGTGTGAATGAGCAGTGTCTAGGGGTAAGAGGATTGTATGGGAAGTGCACAGGTGATTGTAGCAGTGCATGTGTTAGTGCCTGGGTCATTGCATGAGTACATGGGTACTGACTGGATGATTAGAGTACTGCAAGGAGAGTGCATGGCGAATTTATAAGTGCTTGGGTTTTGGCGAAGTGATTGGATAAGTACATGGTGCTGGCTGGGTGACTGGAGGAGTACATGGGTAGTGACAGGGTGATTGCCGGACTGCATGGGTACTACCTGAGTAAATGAAGGTGCGAATGAGCAGTGTCTAGGTGGTTAGAGGACTGCATGGGTAGTGCACAGGTGATTGTAGCACTGCATGTGTTAGTGCCTGGGTCATTGCATGAGTACATGGGTATTGACTGGATGAATAGAGTACTGCAAGGAGAGTGCATGGCGAATTTATAAGTGCTTGGGTATTGGCGGAGTGATTGGATAAGTACATGGTGCTGGCTGGGTGATTGGAGGAGTGCATGGGTAGTGACAGGGTGATTGCTGGACTGCATGGGTACTACCTGATTAAATGAAGGTGCGAATGAGCAGTGTCTAGGTGGTTCAGAGGACTGCATGGGTAGTGCACAGGTGATTGTAGCACTGCATATGTTAGTGCCTGGGTCATTGCATGAGTACATGGGTAGTGACTGGATGATTAGAGTACTGCAAGGAGAGTGCATGGCGAATTTATAAGTGCTTGGGTATTGGCGGAGTGATTGGATAAAAACATGGTGCTGGCTGGGTGATTACAGCAGTGCATGGGTAGTGACAGAGTGATTGTTGGACTGCATGGGTTGTACCTGCGTAATTGGAGGAATGAATGAGTAGTGTGAAGGTGGTTAGAGGACTGCAAGGGTAGTGGACAGGGGATTGTAGCAGAGCATGAGTTAGTGCCTGGGTCATTGCATGAGTACATGGGTACTGACTGGATGATTAGAGTACTGGAAGGAGAGTGCATGGCGAATTTATAAGTGCTTGGGTATTGGCGGAGTGATTGGATAAGAACATGGTGCTGGCTGGGTGATTACAGCAGTGCATGGGTAGTGACAGGGTAATTGTTGGACTGCATGGGTTCTACCTGGGTAATTGGAGGAATGAATGAGTAGTGTTTAGGTGGTTAGAGGACTGCATGGGTAGTGGTCAGGGGATTGTAGCAGAGCATGTGTTAGTGCCTGGGTCATTGCATGAGTACATGGGTAGTGACTGGATGATTAGAGTACTGCAAGGAGAGTGCATGGCAAATTTATAAGTGCTTGGGTATTGGCAGAGTGATTGGATAAGAACATGGTGCTGGCTGGGTGATTACAGCAGTGCATGGGTAGAGACAGGGTGATTGTTGGACTGCATGGGTTCTACCTGGGTAATTGGAGGAATGAATGAGTAGTGTGTAGGTGGTTAGAGGACTGCATGGGTAGTGCACAGGTGATTGTAGCACCGCATGTGTTAGTGCCTGGGTCATTGCATGAGTACATGGGTAGTGACTGGGTGATTAGAGTACTGCAAGGAGAGTGCATGGCGAATTTATAAGTGCTTGGGTATTGGCGCAGTGATTGGAAAACAACATGGTGCTGGCTGGGTGATTACAGCAGTGCATGGGTAGTGACAGGACGATTGTTGGACTGCATGGGTTCTACCTGGGTAATTGAAGGTGCAAATGAGTAGTGTGTAGGTGGTTATAGGACTGCATGGGTAGTGCACAGGGGATTGTAGCAGTGCATGTGTTAGTGCCTAAGTCATTCAATGAGTACATGGGTAGTGACTGTATGATTAGAGTACTACAAGGAGAGTGTATGGTGAATTTATAAGTGCTTGGGAATTGGCAGAGGGATTGGATAAGTACATAGTACTGGCTGGGTGATTGGAGGAGTGCATGGGTAGTGACAGGGTGATTGTTGGACTGCATGGGTTCTACCTGGGTAATTGGAGGAATGAATGAGTAGTGTATAGGTGGTTAGAGGACTGCATGGGTAGTGGTCAGCAGATTGTAGCAGAGCATGAGTTAGTGCCTGGGTCATTGCATGAGTACATGGGTACTGACTGGATGATTAGAGTACTGCAAGGAGAGTGCATGGCGAATTTATAAGTGCTTGGGTATTGGCAGAGTGATTGGATAAGAACATGGTGCTGGCTGGGTGATTGGAGGAGTGCATGGGTAGTGACAGGGTAATTGCTGAACTGCATGGGTACTACATGGGTAATTAAAGGTGTGAATGAATAGTGTCTATGTGGTTAGAGGACTGCATGGGTAGTGCACAGGTGATTGTAGCAGTGCATGGTTACTGCCTGGGTCATTGCATGAGTACATGGGTACTGACTGGATGATTAGAGTATTGCAAGGAGAGTGCATGGTGAGTTTATAAGTGCTTGGCTATTGGCGGAGTGATTGGATAAGTACATGGTGCTGGCTGGGTCATTGGAAGAGTGCACGGGGAGTGACAGGGGGATTGCTGGACTGCATGGAAACTACCTGGGTAATTGAAGGTGTGAATGAGCAGTGTCTAGGGGTAAGAGGATTGTATGGGAAGTGCACAGGTGATTGTATCAGTGCATGTGTTAGTGCCTGGGTCATTGCATGAGTACATGGGTACTGACTGGATGATTAGAGTACTGCAAAGAGAGTGCATGGCGAATTTATAAGTGCTTGGGTATTGGCGGAGTGATTGGATAAGAACATGGTGCTGGCTGGTTGATTACAGCAGTGCATGGGTAGTGACAGGGTGATTGTTGGACTGCATGGTCTACCTGGGTAATTGGAGGAATGAATGAGTAGTGTGTAGGTGGTTAGAGGACTGCATGGGTAGTGGACAGGGGATTGTAGCAGAGCATGAGTTAGTGCCTGGGTCATTGCATGAGTACATGGGTAATGACTGGATGATTAGAGTACTACAAGGAGAGTGCATGGCGAATTTATAAGTGCTTGGGTTTTGGCACAGTGATTGGATTAATACATGGTACTGGCTGGGTGATTGGAGGAGTGCATGGGTAGTGACAGGGTGATTGCTGAACTGCATGGGTACTACATGGGTAATTAAAGGTGTGAATGAATAGTGTCTAGGTGGTTAGAGGACTGCATGGGTAGTGGACAGGGGATTTTAGCAGAGCATGAGTTAGTGCCTGGGTCATTGCATGAGTACATGGGTACTGACTGGATGATTAGAGTACTGCAAGGAGAGTGCATGGCCAATTTATCAGTGCTTGGGTTTTGGCAGAGTGATTGGATTAGTACATGGTACTGGCTGGGTGATTGGAGGAGAGCATGGGTAGTGACAGGGTAATTGCTGAACTGCATGGGTACTATATGGGTAATTAAAGGTGTGAATGAATAGTGTCTATGTGGTTAGAGGACTGCATGTGTAGTGCACAGGTGATTGTAGCAGTGCATGGTTACTGCCTGGGTCATTGCATGAGTACATGGGTACTGACTGGATGATTAGAGTATTGCAAGGAGAGTGCATGGCGAGTTTATAAGTGCTTGGGTATTGGCGGAGTGATTGGATAAGTACATGGTGCTGGCCGGGTCATTGGAAGAGTGTACGGGGAGTGACAGGGGGATTGCTGGACTGCATGGAAACTACCTGGGTAATTGAAGGTGTGAATGAGCAGTGTCTAGGGGTAAGAGGATTGTATGGGAAGTGCACAGGTGATTGTAGCAGTGCATGTGTTAGTGCCTGGGTCATTGCATGAGTACATGGGTACTGACTGGATGATTAGAGTACTGCAAGGAGAGTGCATGGCGAATTTATAAGTGCTTGGGTTTTGGCGGAGTGATTGGATAAGTACATGGTGCTGGCTGGGTGACTGGAGGAGTACATGGGTAGTGAAAGGGTGATTGCCGGACTGCATGGGTACTACCTGAGTAAATGAAGGTGCGAATGAGCAGTGTCTAGGTGGTTAGAGGACTGCATGGGTAGTGCACAGGTGATTGTAGCACTGCTTGTGTTAGTGCCTGGGTCATTGCATGAGTACATGGGTAGTGACTGGATGATTAGAGTACTGCAAGGAAAGTGCATGGCGAATTTATAAGTGCTTGGGTATTGGCGGAGTGATTGGATAAGTACATGGTGCTGGCTGGGTGATTGGAGGAGTGCATGGGTAGTGACAGGGTGATTGCTGGACTGCATGGGTACTACCTGAGTAAAAGAAGGTGCGAATGAGCAGTGTCTAGGTGGTTAGAGGACTGCATGGGTAGTGCACAGGTGATTGTAGCACTGCATATGTTAGTGCCTGGGTCATTGCATGAGTACATGGGTAGTGACTGGATGATTAGAGTACTGCAAGGAGAGTGCATGGCGAATTTATAAGTGCTTGGGTATTGGCGGAGTGATTGGATAAGAACATGGTGCTGGCTGGGTGATTACAGCAGTGCATGGGTAGTGACAGGGTGATTGTTGGACTGCATGGGTTCTACCTGGGTAATTGGAGGAATGAATGAGTGGTGTATAGGTGGTTAGAGGACTGCATGGGTAGTGGTCAGGGGATTGTAGCAGAGCATGTGTTAGTGCCTGGGTCATTGCATGAGTACATGGGTAGTGACTGGATGATTAGAGTACTGCAAGGAGAGTGCATGGCAAATTTATAAGTGCTTGGGTATTTGCGGAGTGTTTGGATAAGTACATGGTGCTGGCTGGGTGATTGGAGGAGTGCATGGGTAGTGACAGGGTGATTGCTGGACTGCATGGGTACTACCTGAGTAAATGAAGGTGCGAATGAGCAGTGTCTAGGTGGTTAGAGGACTGCATGGGTAGTGCACAGGTGATTGTAGCACTGCATATGTTAGTGCCTGGGTCATTGCATGAGTACATGGGTAGTGACTGGATGATTAGAGTACTGCAAGGAGAGTGCATGGCGAATTTATAAGTGCTTGGGTATTGGCGGAGTGATTGGATAAAAACATGGTGCTGGCTGGGTGATTACAGCAGTGCATGGGTAGTGACAGAGTGATTGTTGGACTGCATGGGTTGTACCTGCGTATTTGGAGGAATGAATGAGTAGTGTGTAGGTGGTTAGAGGACTGCATGGGTAGTGCACAGGGGATTGTAGCAGTGCATGTGTTAGTGCCTAGGTCATTCAATGAGTACATGGGTACTGACTGGATGATTAGAGTACTACAAGGAGAGCGCATGGTGAAATTATAAGTGCTTGGGAATTGGCAGAGGGATTGGATAAGTACATAGTACTGGCTGGGTGATTGGAGGAGTGCATGGGTAGTGACAGGGTGATTGTTGGACTGCATGGGTTCTACCTGGGTAATTGGAGGAATGAATGAGTAGTGTATAGGTGGTTAGAGGACTGCATGGGTAGTGGTCATCGGATTGTAGCAGAGCATGAGTTAGTGCCTGGGTCATTGCATGAGTACATGGGTACTGACTGGATGATTAGAGTACTGCAAGGAGAGTGCATGGCGAATTTATAAGTGCTTGGGTATTGGCAGAGTGATTGGATAACAACATGGTGCTGGCTGGGTGATTACAGCAGTGCATGGGTAAAGACAGGGTGATTGTTGGACTGCGTGGGTTCTACCTGGCTAATTGGAGGAATGAATGAGTAGTGTGTAGGTGGTTAGAGGACTGCATGGGTAGTGCACAGGTGATTGTAGCACTGCATGTGTTAGTGCCTGGTTAATTGCATGAGTACATGGGTAGTGACTGGATGATTAGAGTACTGCAAGGAGAGTGCATGGCGAAATTATAATTGCTTGGGTATTGGCAGAGTGATTGGATAAGAACATGGTGCTGGCTGGGTGATTACAGCAGTGCATGGGTAGTGACAGGGTGATTGTTGGACTGCTTGGGTTCTACCTGGGTAATTGGAGGAATGAATGAGTAGTGTGTAGGTGGTTAGAGGACTGCATGGGTAGTGGACAGGGGATTGTAGCAGAGCATGAGTTACTGCCTGGGTCATTGCATGAGTACATGGGTACTGACTGGATGATTAGAGTACTACAAGGAGAGTGCATGGCGAATTTATAAGTGCTTGGGTTTTGGCAGAGTGATTGGATTAATACATGGTACTGGCTGGGTGATTGGAGGAGTTCATGGGTAGTGACAGGGTGATTGCTGAACTGCATGGGTACTACATGGGTAATTAAAGGTGTGAATGAATAGTGTCTAGGTGGTTAGAGGACTGAATGGGTAGTGGACAGGGGATTTTAGCAGAGCATGAGTAAGTGCCTGGGTCATTGCATGAGTACATGGGTAGTGACTGGATGATTAGTGTACTGCAAGGAGAGTGCATGGCCAATTTCTAAGTGCTTGGGTTTTGGCAGAGTGATTGGATTAGTACATGGTACTGGTTGGGTGATTGGAGGAGTGCATGGATAGTGACAGGGTAATTGCTGAACTGCATGGGTACTACATGGGTAATTAAAGGTGTGAATGAATAGTGTCTATGTGGTTAAAGGACTGCATGGGTAGTGCACAGGTGATTGAAGCAGTGCATGGTTACTGCCTGGGTCATTGCATGAGTACATGGGTACTGACTGGATGATTAGAGTATTGCAAGGAGAGTGCATGGTGAGTTTATAAGTGCTTGGGTATTGGCGGAGTGATTGGATAAGTACATGGTGCTGGCCGGGTCATTGGAAGAGTGCACGGGGAGTGACAGGGGATTGCTGGACTGCATGGGTACTACCTGAGTAAATGAAGGTGCGAATGAGCAGTGTCTAGGTGGTTAGTGGACTGCATGGGTAGTGCACAGGTGATTGTAGCACTGCATGTGTTAGTGCCTGGGTCATTGCATGAGTACATGGGTAGTGACTGGATGATTAGAGTACTGCAAGGAGAGTGCATGGCGAATTTATAAGTGCTTGGGTTTTGGCGGAGTGATTCGATAAGTACATGGTGCTGGCTGGGTGACTGGAGGAGTACATGGGTAGTGACAGGGTGATTGCTGGACTGCATGGGTACTACCTGAGTAAATGAAGGTGCGAATGAGCAGTGTCTAGGTGGTTAGAGGACTGCATGGGTAGTGCACAGGTGATTATAGCACTGCATGTGTTAGTGCCTGGGTCATTGCATGAGTACATGGGTAGTGACTGGATGATTAGAGTACTGCAAGGAGAGTGCATGGCGAATTTATAAGTGCTTGGGTATTGGCGGAGTGATTGGATAACAACATGGTGCTGGCTGGGTGATTACAGCAGTGCATGGGTAGTGACAGGACGATTGTTGGACTGCATGGGTTCTACCTGGGTAATTGAAGGTGCAAATGAGTAGTGTGTAGGTGGTTATAGGACTTCATGGGTAGTGCACAGGGGATTGTAGCAGTGCATGTGTTAGTGGCTAGGTCATTCAATGAGTTCGTGGGTACTGACTGGATGATTAGAGTACTACAAGGAGAGTGCATGGTGAATTTATAAGTGCTTGGGAATTGGCAGAGGGATTGGATAAGTACATAGTACTGGCTGGGTGATTGGAGGAGTGCATGGGTAGTGACAGGGTGATTGTTGGACTGCATGGGTTCTACCTGGGTAATTGGAGGAATGAATGAGTAGTGTGTAGGTGGTTAGAGGACTGCATGGGTAGTGCACAGGTGATTGTAGCACTGAATGTGTTAGTGCCTGGGTAATTGCATGAGTACATGGGTAGTGACTGGATGATTAGAGAACTGCAAGGAGAGTGCATGGCGAATTTATAAGTGCTTGGGTATTGGCGGAGTGATTGGATAAGAACATGGTGCTGGCTGGGTGATTGGATGAGTGCATGGGTAGTGACAAGGTAATTGCTGAACTGCATGGGTACTACATGGGTAATTAAAGGTGTGAATGAATAGTGTCTACGTGGTTAGAGGACTGCATGGGTAGTGCACAGGTGATTGTAGCAGTGCATGGTTACTGCCTGGGTCATTGCATGAGTACATGGGTACTGACTGGATGATCAGAGTATTGCAAGGAGAATGCATGGCAAGTTTATAAGTGCTTGGGTATTGGCGGAGTGATTGGATAAGTACATGATGCTGGCCGGGTCATTGGAAGAGTGCACGGGGAGTGACAGGGGGATTGCTGGACTGCATGGAAACTACCTGGGTAATGGAAGGTGTGAATGAGCAGTGTCTAGGGGTAAGAGGATTTTATGGGAAGTGCACAGGTGATTGTAGCAGTGCATGTGTTAGTGCCTGGGTCATTGCATGAGTACATGGGTACTGACTGGATGATTAGAGTACTGCAAGGAGAGTGCATGGCGAATTTATAAGTGCTTCGGTTTTGGCGGAGTGATTGGATAAGTACATGGTGCTGGCTGGGTGACTGGAGGAGTACATGGGTAGTGACAGGGTGATTGCTGGACTGCATGGGTACTACCTGAGTAAATGAAGGTGCGAATGAGCAGTGTCTAGGTGGTTAGAGGACTGCATGGGTAGTGCCCAGCTGATTGTAGCACTGCATGTGTTAGTGCCTGGGTCATTGCATGAGTACATGGGTAGTGACTGGATGATTAGAGTACTGCAAGGAGAGTGCATGGCGAATTTATAAGTGCTTAGGTATTGGCGGAGTATTGGATAAGTACATGGTGCTGGCTGGGTGATTGGAGGAGTGCATGGGTAGTGACAGGGTGATTGCTGGACTGCATGGGTACTACCTGAGTAAATGAAGGTGCGAATGAGCAGTGTCTAGGTGGTTAGAGGACTGCATGGGTAGTGCACAGGTGATTGTAGCACGGCATATGTTAGTGCCTGGGTCATTGCATGAGTACATGGGTAGTGACTGGATGATTAGAGTACTGCAAGGAGAGTGCATGGCGAATTTATAAGTGCTTGGGTTTTGGCGGAGTGATTGGATAAAAACATGGTGCTGGCTGGGTGATTACAGCAGTGCATGGGTAGTGACAGAGTGATTGTTGGACTGCATGGGTTCTACCTGGGTTATTGGAGGAATGAATGAGTAGCGTGTAGGTGGTTAGAGGACTGCATGGGTAGTGGACAGGGGATTGTAGCAGAGCATGAGTTAGTGCCTGGGTCATTGCATGAGTACATGGGTACTGACTGGATGATTAGAGTACTGCAAGGAGACAGCATGGCGAATTTATAAGTGCTTGGGTATTGGCGGAGTGATTGGATAAGAACATGGTGCTGGCTGGGTGATTACAGCAGTGCATGGGTAGTGACAGGGTGATTGTTGGACTGCATGGGTTCTACCTGGGTAATTGGAGGAATGAATGAGTAGTGTATAGGTGGTTAGAGGACTGCATGGGTAGTGGACAGGGGATTGTAGCAGAGCATGAGTTAGTGCCTGGGTCATTGCATGAGTACATGGGTACTGACTGGATGATTAGAGTACTGCAAGGAGAGTGCATGGCGAATTTATAAGTGCTTGGGTATTGGCAGAGTGATTGGATAAGAACATGGTGCTGGCTGGGTGATAACAGCAGTGCATGGGTAGAGACAGGGTGATTGTTGGACTGCATGGGTTCTACCTGGGTAATTGGAGGAATGAATGAGTAGTGTGTAGGTGGTTAGAGGACTGCATGGGTAGTGCACAGGCGATTGTAGCACTGCATGTGTTAGTACCTGGGTCATTGCATGAGTACATGGGTAGTGACAGGATGATTAGAGTACTGCAAGGAGAGTGCATGGCGAATTTATAAAGTGCTTGGGTATTGGCGGGGTGATTGGATAACAACATGGTGCTGGCTGGGTGATTACAGCAGTTCATGGGTAGTGACAGGACGATTGTTGGACTGCATGGGTTCTACCTGGCTAATTGAAGGTGCAAATGAGTAGTGTGTAGGTGGTTATAGGACTGCATGGGTAGTGCACAGGGGATTGTAGCAGTGCATGTGTTAGTGCCTAGGTCATTCAATGAGGACATGGGTACTGACTGGATGATTAGAGTACTACAAGGAGAGTGCATGGTGAATTTATAAGTGCTTGGGAATTGGCAGAGGGATTGGATAAGTACATAGTACTGGCTGGGTGATTGGAGGAGTGCATGGGTAGTGACAGGGTGATTACTCGACTGCATGGGTGCTACCTGGGTAATTGAAGGAGTGAATCAGTAGTGTGTAGGTGGTTAGAGGACTGCATGGGTAGTGCACAGGGATTGTAGCACTGCATGTGTTAGTGCCTGGATCATTGCATGAGTACATGGGTACTGACTGAATGATTAGAGTACTGCAAGGAGAGTGCATGGTGAATTTATAAGTGCTTGGTTTATTGCATGAGTACATGGGTAGTGCTTGGCTGATTGGGAGAGTGCATGGGTAGTGCCTGGGTGATTTCATAAGTGTTTGGGTAGTGGCGGAGTGATTTCATGAGTGCTTGGATACTAATTGGGTGATTGCAGAATATGGAATCAGTCAATCATTACTCATGCAGTGTTAAAATCACCTAGTCACTACCTTTGCACTCCTGTATTCGGTCAGGCACCTCTCAATAGTTCACTAAGCATGCATACAACTGTATAAATACAATCTGAATACATAGATGAGTCATTACATATTATCTAGTTAAGTAGATAAGTACAACATGCCTGCAAGGTTAATATGTGGTGTGTAGGAAGGTGGAATCTGACTACATGGTTGCCCCCACTTTTTTTATGGTGTTTAGATGGTTTTTGACTTAGTTTGGCTGGGAACCTCCTATTCAGGTCCCCAGCCTATCTGCTTTCTCTTATAAATTGATTCCATGTACTTTAGGTACACCACAGATTGGATTCGGGAGTGCCCTTATAAGTCCCTAGTATATGGTATACTATGTACCCAGGGCATAGGTACCCCAGAGGCCTACCAGGGGCTGAAGCATGTATTGTGCCACCCCTGGAAAGCCCTCCAAAATGACACCACAGGACTGCTACAGCAGCCTGAGTGAGGTGGTGCATGCACCCCTTACGGAGATATAGGTTCACATCTCACTTATCACTGCACTTAGAAACCTATCAGTCACCCCTATGGCAGGCCTTATCAATCCTGAAGGCAGCGTGCTTGGTTATATGTGAGAGGGTGTCCATGCATGAGCAGAGCACCCCTGCAGCCTTCGGAATCTAGCCACCGGGGTTGTCAGTGGTGCAGCCTGATCATATACTCTTAAGTGCATTATATCCTCATGGTAAATGCTAACTTTGGGATGGCTGCACGGAAACATGTCGTGTTTGGTTTCAAACACCTTGGAATCATACCCCCACACCAGTAACTGGTGTGGGAGTATGATCCCACCCTTCTAGAGGGAGAGACATGACAGCACCGGTATACCCGGTAGAAACTTTACAGAGCCTGGCATCACAAAATGGATGCTGCAGCCAAAGACACGAGTCTGGCCTCCTGCTGCTGACCGAAACTCCGGCAGGGGAGGCCTGGACAATAGGTTTCCTGTCACAGAGAGATGTTACCACCTCCCAGACAGGCCTTAGTGGATTGGGGCTGTGTGGGTGCACTCCAAGAGTGCTTTGAAGTCCTGCACTGGAGGCACATTTGGTGTCCTCGTGCATACCCCAGTTCAAACCGGTTGCATGGGGCTGCCAGCCCCTGCTCTGGCGCGAAACTGGGCAAAAGAAATGGGTGTAGCCACCCCTCTTTCCAAACTCTCCCATAGGTGGGTCCACAGAGTTAGTCCATCCCCTTTCTTAGGTATAAGTAAGTAACCCCAGGCAACAAGACTTTAGATATCCCTGGACGAAACTCTGCAACTGAATCCTGGAACTTCGACGCTCTACTAAAGACGAGAGGACTGAAGAAATCTCCCTTGGGGTCAAGGAGTGACTCACCTGCTTGGCAGGCACCAACAAAGCATTTGCTGGTCTGCATCTCCAAAGCTCCCGCCGGACTCCGAAGTGCTTGCAGCCCAGAAAGAGGATTTCCAGACATCTCAGAGGCCGACCCGAGTCCCCAGCAAAGCTGAGACCCGCAGCCCTCGTGAGTAGCGTGGAACCAGAACTCCTGGTCACCGGGCACATTTGCTAGTGCATTGACTTCTCAATGACTCTTGAAGTCCTGCTTCAGGTTACTCATAGCCCAGGCCCCGAGCACCATTTGCACTGAAGATTGTGAACCTACACTCCACGAGTGTTCCGTGGGCCCACTTCCTGCATTTCCGCTTGGGGCTCCTTTGCGATCCCTGGTCCGTTGACTGGTGGGTCCCTGTGAAGGCAACTCTGATTTTCTTTGGGCGTTTCTGGTTGCTCCAGACATGCCCTAACACCCCACCAAGTGGTGAGTCCCTCAGACCTTGCTGGTCTGCTCCGAAGCATCTTTCTCCTTTCTGCGTGGGTTGCTGTTGCCAAGGCTTGTTGTGTTCAATCCGGACACCAATGCTACAGCACTCGACATCCTTTGTGGGACAGCTCGAATCCAGCTCCTAGTCATCGTCGATGCCTCCTGGTCCTCGTGGCTGAACAGTCAAGCTTCACCTCTTTCACCTGAAGCACCCGACATCGGTGGGCATTCGACTATCGTGCCCCTGGTCACTGGCAAATGACCCAGACTCTGTCCCCTCTGCTTTCAGGTTCTTCTCATCTCTGATCCAGGCTTGGATCTCTTCGGACACTTCGCATCTTCCCGGCAGCAGCACTTCGTGGCAGGCTGCCATTGAAAACGACGACGCGACGCGACACCATTTGACACCTATGCACCCGGCTTCCCTGGGTGAGGTAACTCAAGTACTCCGGTGCTCCCGTGGGTGTTGACCCTAGAACTGTCTAAGTCCAAGAGGGTTTGGTCCTAGTCGATTTCTAAGTGTCCTTAAACTCTAAAACTCTTACCGCGACTTTCCCATAGACTTTAACGGAGCTCGCATCTGTGTTCACACACTGCACACAGCCCCCGTGGGTCCCCTGTGTCACTACCTTGGGTGGTTCCTTGGGGTCCCAGCGATTCTACAGGCTCTAGGCCTTGTGTCTACTCAAGTCGTGGTTCTTATACCACTTTCTTAATATATGGTTTGGTACGCCCCTAGGGCTAATCGTATATTGTGCTAATTTACTGTGCTATTTGACTTGTAACTTGTGTACTTCGACCTCTAGCCTCATAAAGAGACTATTGGGTAGTGTTTAGAAATAAATACATATATTTTATATATATACCTGGTGTGGTTCTCCTTTCATTTGGTCATTCATGAGCTTATAACTGGTAAAACAAACAGCTTAACACTCCTTCAAGACTTAGCCTGAAGGCTGCTCTCCATAGCTACCACTAGGATAGCTTTCATTAAAGGTTGTCTTTAAACCTATCATCAATAAAGGTCGTTTGGACTGGTGCAAGGTGCAGCATATACCAGGCCAACTTCTCACATGGTGGTTTACTTTTGAGCTACATCTTGACCATTCTATCTACAAATATGCGACACCATTAAACTATACCTCTCAACAGACTTAAGAAAGAAGGCTAATTAACAACACCTTTTATGAGCATTTTTAAAACCACACTTTTATTCTACATCTTCACCTTTGTATCTAAAATTATGTAGCATCATTCAACTACACCTTTGTTCAGACTACAAAAAGAAGCCTAATTAACAGCACCTTATTTCACCATTCTGTCTTAAAATATGTGGCATCATTTAACTTTACCTTTATACAAACTAATAAAAGAAACCTAATTATTAACACCTTATATGATTATATTTCAAACAGCACAGTTGTGCTGCATCTTTACCAAACTATCTATAATTATGCAGTATCATTCAACTATACCTTTGTAGAGACAACAAAAAATGAAGCCTAATAAACTACACCTTATATGAACATCTTTCAAACTACACATTTGTACTGCATCTTCAACCAACTATCTAAAAATATGCGGCATCATTCAACTATACCTTTGTACAGACTTAAAAAACAAGCTTAATTAATAACATCAGTAATCATCTTAAAAAATACACATATTACTGTACAGACTCTTTTTTAAACAACATTTAAGTACAATGAAACAAACTCCAATATACATCTCTACATTTAATAATATATTTCAAACAACACAGTTTTAGAATAATGTCAATTTTTTTTAAATAAACCTCACAAATGTATAACTCACCTTGCAAATAAATGTGTTGAATGAAAAATCTCACAAACTCTGACAGGATTTTCTTTTACACACAATCAACATAATGCACCAGACTCAGCAAGGTAAACCCAGTAATGGCAAGGTTTCCCTCTCTTTCTCCATACAAATACACATAAGCAACAAATAACATTGCTTCCCAGAGTTTTTCAAATTGTAAAACACATTTCCATTGGTTACACATAATAACCCTTAGCAACTGACTTCTTCCCCCATTCTGCTTAATGCCAGTTTCCATAGTAACAGTTCATGGAACATTCAACTTAACTGACAGGTCACAAGTTCACCATATTTTCAAGTTCACCACACAATGTTGCAAATGCAAACAGCAGGTGTGGTTGGCTTTACAAAACATGACCTTATCCTTTCTACTGTACCTTTCGAACATTTTTTACTAACCAATAAGAAACATGCTTTTTAAACAAAGTAAAATGCACCCTATTTTTTAATGTATAATGTTCTTAAACAGCCAATCAATTCTCTACTTTCTTAAAAACAGCATCATCTCCACCATTTTACCGGCCCCAGGATGCTTGTTTCCGGTCCAGGGAAGACATGGCTTGGCAGTTCGGGCTGGACTGTTCCCATGAGGCACAGGGTCAGACTGATTTGCATATGGCCATGTCTGAACTGGGGTGGCGGAGTGAGCTAAAGAATGATGATGAATTAAACCCAGATCAGTTGACTGGGGGTGAGTGCTTGCAATGTTCAACACTCCGTCCATCATCCCCTTTGGTTTTGCATTGTTCGCCCTAAGTTTGCAGGGTATGCCCAGACGTGGGTCCCTTGCTCACTGGATTCAAGATAGCCTGGCTGATGAGGGCTGTGAGCCCGAAACCGGTCCCAGGATGCTTGTTTCCGGTCCAGGGAAGACATGGCTTGGCAGTTCGGGCTGGACTGTTCCCATGAGGCACAGGGTCAGACTGATTTGCATATGGCCATGTCTGAACTGGGGTGGCGGAGTGAGCTAAAGAATGATGATGGATTAAACCCAGATCAGTTGACTGGGGGTGAGTGCTTGCAATGTTCAACACTCCGTCCATCATCCCCTTTGGTTTTGCAAATGCAAACAGCAGGTGTGGTTGGCTTTGCAAAACATGACCTTATCCTTTCTACTGTACCTTTCAAACATTTTTTACTAACCAATAAGAAACATGCTTTTTAAACAAAGTAAAATGCACCCTATTTTTGAATGTATAATGTTCTTAAACAGCCAATCAATTCTCTACTTTCTTAAAAACAGCATCATCTCCACCATTTTAGATACCTCTCATTCTACCAACTGACTACCTCAGCTACAGACATATTTTGATTACTTACAGACATCCCTTCAAGATGCTTTCTGTGTGGATTGTTGGGCACAGCTATGTTTTCAGGTGCAAAAGGTATGCTGAACGCAGAGGTATTGACAAAGACCTAGCTTTGAAAAATGTAGACATTAAATGGATTGGACAGAGAGGATTAAAATGGCATCAATTAATGCCTTTGGTTACAACCTTTTTGCACCTCCAACCCCCTGACCTCAAGATTGTGCACTGTGGTGGCAATTTCCTAGGCACATTGACTGGGGTAGGTCTGGAAATGCTAATGAAGGACACATTTGCAGAATTGATGTTGCTTTTCCCCAAAACTGTCTTTGTATACTCTAACATATGCCAAAGACAGAAATGGAAGTGGTCCAATCAATTTTGTCCTCAGATTGAGAAAGCTAGAAAAAATGTCAATAAAACTGTTTCTGCTTACCTCAGAGTCCATAGGATGGGCTCCATCTATAACAACAATCTACGTTTCCATTTGGATGGCATCTGCAGAAGTGATGGAGTACACTTCACTGATCAAGGCAACAGAGTGTTTCTCAACAACCTGAAGCTCTGCATCCGCACTTACATGTAGCTACAATGATCTCCCAATGTAAACAAGGGCTCTTTTTAGAGCGACACAATGACCCAACATATAACCTAGGTTTATGTAAAAAAATCTTAATCATTTTTGCTTGGAGTCGCGCACCCAGCGCGACTAAAGGTGCTGCGCACCCATCGCGTTCCACCAGGGGGCCACGCTGGGAGCTGCGCACCCATCGCTTTCCCACTAGGAGCCACGCTGGGAGCCGCGCACCCATCGCGTTCACTCTAGGGGGCCGCGCTAGGGTCACGACTCCAAACTTTGGCAAAAAAAACCCGTCCACTTCCATTAATTTATATTCGCCCCGGGGACCCCATCCCCCGGGGCATGCCCAAATCTATATATTTTTTTTTTTAAAAAGGGAGGGGGACCACGCGGCCCCCCTCCCGGGCCATTTTTGGCCCCGGGGACCCCATCCCCGGGGCATGGCCTCACAGTTGGAGACCGTGGGGGGAGCCCCAATGCCCCCACGGTCCCACCGGCTCCTTGCCTCCTGCGGGAGCCGGCATTGCTTTTGAGCAAGGGGAGCTGCTGACATGCAGCTCCCCTTGCCCAAAAGCAATCCTGCTTTGCTTCATTGAAGCGAGAGCAGGTTTTCCTGCTCTCGCTTCAATCAAGCAAAGCAGCGTTTGCTATGACAGGGCGGAAGCCGTGCTCCTGCCCTGTCATAGCAAACAGCAATGTCCCGGGGGTGAGCACCCCGGGACATTGCATGAGCCAGTTCTGGGGGGTGGCGGTCCCCAGGGCCACTATGGGCTCCTGGAGGGGGGCCACGCAGCCCCCTTCCTACATTTCTAAAGCCCCGGGGAGGTGGTGGTCCCCGGGGCTTGGGGGTCTGTAACGGACCCCGAATTTCAATTTTTAGTACCCCCGGGAGGTGGTGGTCCCTGGGACTTGGGGTAGCCCCCGAGCCCCTCTCCCCTTATTTAATAACCCCACACTCTGTTTTTAAAAAAAAAAATCTTGCCCGGAGTCGCGCACCCTGCGCGACTTCTATTCTTAAAAAATAAATAAATAAATAATTGGGGACCTGGGGGTCCTTGTGGGACCCCCAGAGCAGGCCTAGGGGGTCAGGTTGTTCCTACCCTGCCCCCTTTTCTTGTTTTTCATCCTTTTTTGAACTGATTTCTTCTGACTCGGTAACCGAGTCACAAAATGGTTGCCAACAGTTCCTGGTTTGGAATGTTGGCAGCCAATGAGAATGAAGCTCGTGCACGGGAGGGTTCGCGAACCCACCGCGCCCACAGATATCGAAATTTTATTCTTTTTCAAATTTCTCAGGAACTACTGAACGGATTTACACCATTTAAAGAAAGGGCTCTTTGATTGATTGAACCAAGACCTACCTTTTTGCCAAATTTGGTGTAATTCCGTTCAGCAGTTCGGGCTGTAGCTTTGTCTAAAGTTTCCTATGGAAATTAACATGGGGAAAACGCGTTTTGGGACCCCCCTTTTTTCTCGGCCCGCTTGTCGAATCACCCCGAAACTTTCAAGACAGGAGCTGACCGGAGCGGGCCACTAGTTTTGAAAATTTCGCGAAGATTCGTCAACCGGCGCCAAAGTTATTGGGAAAAGAAAAAACGCTTTTTGAATAGAAACGAGGTCCTAACTATAACTACCTACTGGTGACCGCCAGTAGGTAATATACTAAAGTATATACTAAAGTATAAATACTAAAGTATATACAAGAGGTCTCGAATGCCGACCTAAATATGACATGTATCTCGGCTATGCGTAACTTTTATAATGAACAACCTGTTCAACGAATTGCCGGGACTTATTTAGTTGAATACAAATCTCATTTGGCCATTGCGTTCAACATCTCATAAACTTAATGTCTCAATGTGAGAATTCACCCAGCGCTACATAACCTGGTTACAGCCAGATGATCACGTGTTCTTAGAAAATCAAAAGATAGGTGACAACATGCGGCAACAAAACTCAATACCATAATGAAAGTCAAATCGTCACACCTATTATGTTCCACCATGCGATACCAGAATTTGATTCCAGCATTTTTTCCATGGCGCAGCATGTAGGAGAGTAGGATCTGCCTCTTATGGTTACCCCCACTTTTTGCTGATGTATCACTGTTTTTCGACTTTAGTCTGGCTGGGGCCCTGCTATCCAGGACCCCAGCCTAGCTGCTTCCTCTCTAAATTGATTCCATGTACCTTAAGTACACTTCAGATTGGATTCTGGGGTGCCCTTATAAGTCCCTAGTATATGGTATACTATGTACCCAGGGCATAGGTACCCCAGAGGCCTACCAGGGGCTGAAGCATGTATTGTGCCATCCCTGGAAGGCCCTCCAAAATGACACCACAGGACTGCTACAGCAGCCTGGGTAAGGTGGTGCATGCACCCCTTACAGAGATATAGGTTCACTATATCTCACCTATCACTGCACCTAGAAACCTATCAGTCACCCCTATGGCAGGCCTTATCAATCCTGAAGGCAGGGTGCTTGGTTTTATGTGAGAGGGTGCCCATGCATGAGCAGAGCACACCTGCAGCCTTCGGAATATATCCTCTGGAGTTGTCAGTGGTGCAGCCTGACCATATACTCTTAAGTGCATTATATCCTCGTGGTAAATGCTAACTTTGGGATGGCTGCACGGAAACATGTTGTGTTTGGTGTCAAACACCTTGGAATCATACCCCCACACCAGTAACTGGGGTGGGAGTATGATCCCACCCTTCTAGAGGGAGAGACATGACAGCACCGGTATACCCGGTACCAACTAAACAGAGCCCTGGCATCACAAAATGGATGCTGCAGCCACAGACACGAGTCTGGCCTCCTGCTGCTGACCGAAACTCCGGCAGGGGAGGCCTGGACAATAGGTTTCCTGTCACAGGGAGGTGTTACCACCTCCCAGACAGGCCTTAGTGGATTGGGGCTGGGTGGGTGCACTCAAGAGTGCTTTGAAGTCCTGCACTGGGGGCACATTTGGTGTCCTCGTGCATACCCCAGTTCAAACCGGTTGCAGGGGCTGCAGCCCCTGCTCTGGAACGAAACTGGACAAAGGAAATGGGTGTAGCCACCCCTCTTTCCAAACCCTCCCATAGGTGGGTCCACAGAGTTAGTCCAACCCCTTTCTTAGGTATAAGTAAGGAACCCCTGGCAACAGGACTTTAGATATCCCTGGACGAAACTCTGCAACTGAATCCTGGAACTTCGATGCTCTACTAAAGACTAGAGGACTGAAGAAATCTCCCTTGGGGTCAAGGAGTGACTCCCCTGCTTGGCAGGCACCAACAAAGCATTTGCTGGTCTGCATCTCCGAAGCTCCCGCCGGATTCCGAAGTAACTGCAGCCCAGGAAGAGGATTTCCAGACTTCTCAGAGGCCGACCCGAGTCCCCAGCAAAGCTGAGACCCGCAGCCCTCACGAGTGACGTGGAACCGGAACCCCTGGACACTGTGCACATTTGCTAGTGCATCAACTTCTCGACAACTCTTGAAGTCCTGCTTTGGGTTGCTTGTAGCCCAGGCCCCAAGCACCATTTGCACTGAAGATTGTGAGCCTACACTCCACAAGTGTTCCGTGGGCCCACTTCTTGCATTTCCGCTTGAGGCTCCTTTGCAATCCCTAGTCTGTCAACTGGTGGGTCCCTGTGAAGGCAACTCTGATTTTCTTTGGGCTTCCCTGGTTGCTCCAGATGTGCCCTGACTCCCTATCGAGTGTTGAGTCCCTCAGACCTTGCTGGTCTGCACAGAAGCATCTTTCTCTTTTCTGCGTGGGTTGCTGTTGCCAAGGCTTGTTGTGTTCAATCCGGACATCAATGCTGCAGCACTCGACATCCTTTGTGGGACAGCTCGAATCCAGCTCCTGGTTGTCGTTGACGCCTCCTGGTCCTCGTGGCTGAAGAGTCAAGCTTCACCTCTTTCACCTGAAGCACCCGACATCGGTGGGCATTCGACTATCGTGCCACTGGTCACTGGCAAGTGACCCAGACTCTGTCCCCTCTGCTTTCAGGTTCTTCTCATCTCTGATCCAGGCTTGGATCTCTTCGGACACTTCGCATCTTCCCGGCAGCAGCACTTCCTTGCAGGCTGCCATTGAAATCGACGACGCGACCCGACACCATTCGACACCTAGGCACCCGGCTTCCCTGGGTGAGGTAACTCGAGTACTCCGGTGCTCCCATGGGTGTTGACCCTAGAACTGTCTAAGTCCAAGAGGGTTTGGTCCTAATCCATTTCTAAGTGTCCTTAAACTCTAAAACTCTAACCGCGACTTTCCCATAGACTTTAACAGAGCTCGCGGCTGTGTTCACACACTGCACACGGCCCCGTGGGTCCCCTGCGTCACTACCTTGGGTGGTTCCTTGGGGTCCCAGCGATTCTACAGGCTCTAGGCCTTGTGTCTACTTAAGTCGTGGTTCTTATACCACTTTCTTAATATATGGTTTGGTACGCCCCTAGGGCTAATCGGATATTGTGCTAATTTACTGTGCTATTTGACTTGTAACTTGTGTACTTTGACCTCTAGTCTCATAAAGAGACTATTGGGTAGTGTTTAGAAATAAATACATATATTTTATATATATACCTGGTGTGGTTCTCCTTTCATTTGGTCATTCACGAGATTATAACTAGTAAAACAAACAGCTTAACACTCCTTCAAGACTTAGCCTGAAGGCTGCTCTCCATAGCTACCACTAGGATAGCTTTCAATAAAGGTTGTCTTTAAACCTATCATCAATAAAGGTCGTTTGGACTGGTGCAAGGTGCCCACTATAACTAGTGGACAGCATATACCAGGCCAACTTCTCACGTTGGTGTGCAGCGGTTGGATTCAAGCTTGCCTTGTTTTACCAGATAATCTCAAGTGTGTGACTAACTGAAAACCACTAAAGGTACCTCAGGTACATATAAATTCAAGCTTAGAAATACAGTAAGTTCTACTGAACTTAGAGTTGTGTGTCAAGGGCTTAGCACACCCTTTCTACAACTCAAGAGAGTTTAGTAGGCCACACTAGAGTAGGTAGTGCATACACCACACCTCACTAGTGATGTCTTCAAGGCCAGGAACCAGTGGGTCCCTGCCAGAAGCCAATGGGCTTCTACCATCCAAGTATGACAACCTCCCATTCTTGGAATTGAGAGCATTGTGCAGTACTAGGAAGCTGAAGACAGGCAAAAGTGCCAACACCCAACGCCTCATAGAGGTGCTTCTGTTGGATGATCTCAGAAGACCCACAGGGTCTGAAGGGGTAGGCAGAGAGGGTGGGGCAGAAGATGAGGAAGGGACCAGGGTTGAAGAAACCCAGGACCTGACCTCTGAAACTGGCCAGGAAGTTGACAATGATCTTGCCCTGGAAAATCCAGCTCGTCCTGAAGATGAGGAGGAGGACCAGAATGGCCTCCCCTTTGTCCCACCAGGAAGAGTTGTGAGTGTGCCTAGAAGGTCAAGATCTCCTTCTCAGGAGTCTAACCATTCTGACACCTCAGTAGGGACCTCTGTTTCCTCTCATAGGAGGGAATCCTCTCATGAAAGGAAAGAGAGACTGCTCAAGTATGGAGAAGCTCAGCTTAGGATCAGAAGAGAGCAGTTGGCTATAGACAGGGAGTCCCTAGAGCTTCATAGACAAAGAAGAAAGTTGGGACTAGTGTCCCATGGTGGCAGCAACTTCCCTAGTAGTAGGGAAAGGTCTTATGACCATAGAAACCTGAGCAAGATTGTCCCTCCCTACCAGAGTGGGGATGACATCCACAAATGGATTACTGCACTGGAAAGGGCCTGTAAAGTTCAGAGGGTCCCCCAGGAGCAGTGGGCAGCAATCTTGTGGCTCTCCTTTGCAGACAAAGGTAGAGACAAGCTCCTCACTGTAAGAGAAGAGGATGCTGATGATTACCATGTCCTGAAGAGTGCACTGATAGATGGGTTTGGCCTAACCACTGAGCAATACATGTTAAAGTTCAGAGATACCCAAAGGCACAGACACAGGACTGGGTGGACTTTGTAGATTGTGCTACTAAGGCTCTGGAAGGCTGGTTACTTGGCAGTAAGGTGTGTGACTTCAAAGGATTGTATAATTTAATCATGAGGGAGCAGATTCTTAATAACTGTCAGAATCAGTTGCTACATCAGTACCTGGTTGACTCTGATCTGACCTCTCCCCAAGAATTGGGAAAGAAGGCAGACAAATGGGTCAGAACCAGGGTGAAGCAGAAGGTACAGAACCAAGGTGGTGACCAGAAGAAGCAAGATTCCAAAAACTCTGACAAGGGTGGGGAAAAGGGTAACGACCAGAAGTCTTCTCAAGGTCCCCAAAAATCTGCATCTGATGGGGAATCCCAATCTACCAAAGGAAAAGGCCAAAAGAAACCATGGTGCAAAATCTGTAAGCAGAAAACTCACTGGACCAGTGACTGCACCAAGTCCAAAGACTCTAATCCAGCCACCATTGCCCCTACGGCAACTGTTCCACCTAGTGCATCTACAAATGGTGGTGGAAGTACTCAGAATAAGGGTTTAGTAGGGTTGACCCTGGGTACTGAGATGGGCTCTGGCCTAGTCAGATTGCCAACTCAGGCTGTCCTAGTCTGTGATGGGGGCATGGATATGTCCCCCTTAGTGAGTCCCAATAATTTGGGCAAATACAGACAGCAGCCTTTAATTAATGGAAGAGAGGCTTTGGCATTCGGGGACACAGGAGCAAGTGTCACCATGGTGACAAAAGATCTTGTGAATCCTGGACAGATTATACTTGGTGAAATGTACCAAGTGACCAATGCTAGCAATGTCAGAACAGACCATTCTCTGGCAGTTGTTAACTTCTCCTGGGGAGGGTTAACTGGCCTTAAGAAGGTTGTGGTGAGTGCAGACCTACCAGTAGAATGCTTGCTTGGCAAGGATCTTGAAACCTCAGCTTGGGCAGAGGTGGAGCTCAGGAAACATGCAGAAATGCTAGGGATCCCTGCACATGTCTTTGCTGTGACTAGGTCACAGGCCAAAATGTCAAAAGCTGAACAGGCCCTGGATTCTGGAACAATGGACCAGGTGCCTCCCAAGAGGAGGAGCAGTAGGGTTAAGGCAGTGCCTTCCCCTTGGCTCAGGAAGCAGATCAGTCTTTTGAGGAAGATGATCTCAGGCCTGAAGAAGGAACTGTCCCAGAGGAGCTTGAACCTGATCAGGTTGAGTTCTTGGGGACAGGGGGCCCTTCCAGGGCAGATCTGAGCCAGGAGCAGCTGAACTGCCCCTCTCTTGAACCCCTCAGACAGCAAGCTGCTGCTGAGGCTGCTGGGAATGCTAGTGGCACCCATAAGATATATTGGGATGATGGACTCCTGTAGTCAGAGAGTAGAGATCCCAAGCCTGGAGCAGCCAGGAGGTTGGTTATACCTCTGAAGTTCAGGGGCTTCCTATTGGCACTAGCCCATGATATTCCTTTAGCAGGTCACCTGGCCCAGAACAAGACTTGGGACAGAATTGTCCCTCACTTTAACTGGCCCCACATGTCTGAGGACACCAAGGAGTTTTGTCGCTCCTGTGTAACCTGCCAAGCCAGTGGGAAGGCAGGTGGCACCACAAATGCCCCCCTAATACCACTACCTGTGGTGGGGGTTCCCTTTGAGAGGGTGGGGATTGGCATAGTTGGTCCCATGGATCCCCAAACAGCATCTGGGCACAGGTTTATCCTGGTGGTGGTGGACCATGTCACCAGGTACCCAGAAGCCATTCCCCTTAGGACCACTACAGCACCTGTGGTGGCAAGGGCCCTCCTGGGAATTTTCTCAAGAGTGGGCTTTCCTAAGGAGGTAGTATCTGACAGAGGTGCAAACTTTATGTCCAGTTACTTGACTGCAATGTGGAAGGAGTGTGGAGTGACTTATAAGTTCACCACCCCTATCACCCACAATGCAATGGTTTAGTTGAAAGGTTCAACAAAACCTTGAAGGGCATGATTAAAGGGCTCCCAGAAAAGCTTAGGCGAAGATGGGACATACTCTTGCCCTGCCTTTTATTTGCATACAGGGAGGTGCCTCAAAGGGGGTTGGCTACAGCCCTTTTGAACTTTTGTTTGGCCATCCTGTCAGGGGTCCATTGTGTCTGGTGAAGGAAGGTTGGGAGTTACCTCTCAAGCCCCTAAACAGGACATAGTGGACTATGTACTTGGTCTCCGCTCCAGGATGGCTGAGTATATGAAAAAGGCAACCAAAAATCTTGAGGCTAGCCAGGAATCACAGAAGCCTGGCATGACCAAAAGGCTGTGCTGACTGTTTACCAGCCAGGGCAGAAGGTGTGGGTGTTGGAGCCAGTGGCCCCAGCAGCCCTCCAAGACAAGTGGAGTGACCCCCATACAATTGTTGAACAGAAGGGAGAGGTTACCTATCTGGTAGACCTGGGAACTCCCAGGAGCCCCCATAGGGTGCTCCATGTCAACAGGCTGAAGACATATGTGGACAGGGCTGACATGGGCTTGCTCATGGCAACTGATGAGGGACAGGAGGAAGAGAGTGACCCACTCCCTGACCTGCTCTCACAGAACCCTGAGGATGGGTCAGTAGATGGTGTAGCCTTGGCAGGCAGCCTCACTGCCCAGCAGCAAACTGATTGTAGACAGGTGCTCAATCAGTTCAGACACATGTTCTCTCTGACTCCAAGTCAGACCACCTGGTGCACTCATGAAGTGGACACTGGGGACAGTCTGCCTGTTAAAAGTAAGATTTACAGGCAACCTGACCAGGTCAGGGACTGTATCAGGACAGAAGTCCAGAAAATGTTGGAACTGGGTGTCATTGAGCCTTCAGATAGCCCTTGGGCTAGTCCAGTAGTCCTGGTGCCTAAACCTCACACCAAAGATGGCTAGAGAGAGATGAGGTTTTGTGTGGACTACAGGGGCCTCAATGCAGTCACTAGGACTGATGCCCATCCAATCCCCAGGGCAGATGAGCTAATAGACACTTTGGCCTCAGCCAAGTATCTAAGCACATTTGAACTGACAGCTGGCTACTGGCAGATCAGACTAGCTGATGATGCAAAGCCAAAAACTGCATTTTCTACCCCTGGTGGGCTTTACCAATTTGTGGTGATGCCCTTTGGTTTGAAAAATGCACCTGCCACTTTTCAGAGGTTGATGAACACAGTCCTTACAGGTCTGGAAGCCTATAGTGCAGCATATCTAGATGATATTGCTGTCTTTAGCTCCACCTGGGAGGATCACCTGGTCCACCTCAGAAATGTTTTGGAGGCCCGGCAGATGGCAGGCCTAACTATCAAGGCCACAAAGTGCCAGATAGGGCAGAGTCAGGTTGTGTACCTGGGCCACCTTGTGGGTGGAGGCCAGGTTCAACCATTGCAGAGCAAAATCCAGACCATCATGGACTGGGTTGTTCCAACTACCCAGACTCAGGTGAGAGCCTTCTTAGGCCTGACTGGGTATTACAGAAGATTTGTCAAGGGGTATGGATCAATAGTGACACCCCTGAATGACTTAACCTCTAAGAAAATGCCCAAAAGGTTCAGTGGACAGTTAGCTGTCAAAAGGCATTTGATGACCTGAAGCAGGCCATGTGCACTGCTCCCATTCTGCAGAGTCCTGATTACTCCAAAAAGTTCATTGTGCAAACAGATGCACCTGAGTTGGGGGTAGGGGCTGTACTATCACAGTTGAATGTTGAAGGTCAGGATCAGCCAGTAGCTTTTATTAGCAGAAGGCTAACCCCCAGAGAGAAACGTTGGTCAGCCATTGAGAGGGAGGCCTTTGCTGTGGTTTGGGCTCTGAAGAAGCTGAGGCCATACTTGTTTGGCACTCACTTCATTGTTCAGACAGACCATAAGCCCCTCTTATGGCTAAAACAGATGAAGGGTGAAAACCCCAAACTTTTGAGGTGGTCCATTTCCCTACAGGGGATGGACTATACAGTGGAACATAGACCTGGGAGTAACCATGCCAATGCAGATGGACTCTCCAGATATTTCCACTTAGAACATGAAGACTCAACTGGTTAGTTTAATGTCCCTGCGTTTGGGGGGGTTGTGTAGGATCGTAGGATCTGCCTCTTATGGTTACCCCCACTTTTTGCTGATGTATCACTGTTTTTCGACTTTAGTCTGGCTGGGGCCCTGCTATCCAGGACCCCAGCCTAGCTGCTTCCTCTCTAAATTGATTCCATGTACCTTAAGTACACTTCAGATTGGATTCTGGGGTGCCCTTATAAGTCCCTAGTATATGGTATACTATGTACCCAGGGCATAGGTACCCCAGAGGCCTACCAGGGGCTGAAGCATGTATTGTGCCACCCCTGGAAGGCCCTCCAAAATGACACCACAGGACTGCTACAGCAGCCTGGGTAAGGTGGTGCATGCACCCCTTACAGAGATATAGGTTCACTATATCTCACCTATCACTGCACCTAGAAACCTATCAGTCACCCCTATGGCAGGCCTTATCAATCCTGAAGGCAGGGTGCTTGGTTCTATGTGAGAGGGTGCTCATGCATGAGCAGAGCACCCCTGCAGCCGTCGGAATATATCCTCCGGGGTTGTCAGTGGTGCAGCCTGACCATATACTCTTAAGTGCATTATATCCTCGCAGTAAATGCTAACTTTGGGATGGCTGCACGGAAACATGTCGTGTTTGGTGTCAAACACCTTGGAATCATACGATCCCACCCTTCTAGAGGGAGAGACATGACAGCACCGGTATACCCGGTACCAACTAAACAGAGCCCTGGCATCACAAAATGGATGCTGCAGCCACAGACACGAGTCTGGCCTCCTGCTGCTGACCGAAACTCCAGCAGGGGAGGCCTGGACAATAGGTTTCCTGTCACAGGGAGGTGTTACCACCTCCCAGACAGGCCTTAGTGGATTGGGGCTGGGTGGGTGCACTCCAAGAGTGCTTTGAAGTCCTGCACTGGGGGCACATTTGGTGTCCTCGTGCATACCCCAGTTCAAACCGGTTGCAGGGGCTGCCAGCCCCTGCTCTGGCGCGAAACTGGACAAAGGAAATGGGTGTAGCCACCCCTCTTTCCAAACCCTCCCATAGGTGGGTCCACAGAGTTAGTCCAACCCCTTTCTTAGGTATAAGTAAGGAACCCCTGGCAACAGGACTTTAGATATCCCTGGACGAAACTCTGCAACTGAATCCTGGAACTTCGACGCTCTACTAAAGACTGGAGGACTGAAGAAATCTCCCTTGGGGTCAAGTAGTGACTCCCCTGCTTGGCAGGCACCAATGAAGCATTTGCTGGTCTGCATCTCCGAAGCTCCCACCGGACTCCGAAGTAACTGCAGCCCAGGAAGAAGATTTCCAGACTTCTCAGAGGCCGACCCGAGTCCCCAGCAAAGCTGAGACCCGCAGCCCTCACGAGTGACGTGGAACCGGAACCCCTGGACACCATGCACATTTGCTAGTGCATCAACTTCTCGACGACTCTTGAAGTCCTGCTTTGGGTTGCTTGTAGCCCAGGCCCCGAGCACCATTTGCACCGAAGATTGTGAGCCTACACTCCACGAGTGTTCCGTGGGCCCGCTTCTTGCATTTCTGCTTGAGGCTCCTTCGCGATCCCTGGTCTGTCAACTGGTGGGTCCCTGTGAAGGCAACTCTGATTTTGTTTGAGCTTTCTTGGTTGCTCCAGACATGCCCTGACTCCCCACCGAGTGGTGAGTCCCTCAAACCTTGCTGGTCTGCACAGAAGCATCTTTCTCCTTTCTGCGTGGGTTGCTGTTGCCAAGGTTTGTTGTGTTCAATGCGGACACCAACACTGCAGCACTCGACATCCTTTGTGGGACAGCTCGAATCCAGCTCCTGGTTGTCGTCGACACCTCCTGTTCCTCGTGGCTGAAGAGTCAAGCTTCACCTCTTTCACCTGAAGCACCCGACATCGGTGGGCATTCGACTATTGTGCCCCTGGTCACTGGCAAGTGACCCAGACTCTGTCCGCTCTGCTTTCAGGTTCTTCTCATCTCCGATCCAGGCTTGGATCTCTTCGGACACTTCGCATCTTCCCGGCAACAGCACTTCCTTGCAGGCTGCCATTGAAATCGACGACGCGACGCGACCCGACACCATTTGACACCTATGCACCCGGCTTCCCTGGGTGAGGTAACTCGAGTACTCCGGTGCTCCCGTGGGTGTTGACCCTAGAACTGTCTAAGTCCAAGAGGGTTTGGTCCTAATCCATTTCTAAGTGTCCTTAAACTCTAAAACTCTAACCGCGACTTTCCCATAGACTTTAACAGAGCTCGCAGCTGTGTTCGCACACTGCACACGGCCCCCGTGGGTCCCCTGCGTCACTACCTTGGGTGGTTCCTTGGGGTCCCAGCGATTCTACAGGCTCTAGGCCTTGTGTCTACTTAAGTCGTGGCTCTTATACCACTTTCTTAATATATGGTTTGGTACGCCCCTAGGGCTAATCGTATATTGTGCTAATTTACTGTGCTATTTGACTTGTAACTTGTGTACTTTGACCTCTAGCCTCATAAAGAGACTATTGGGTAGTGTTTAGTAATAAATACATATATTTTATATATATACCTGGTGTGGTTCTCCTTTCATTTGGTCATTCACAAGATTATAACTGGTAAAACAAACAGCTTAACACTCCTTCAAGACTTAACCTGAAGGCTGCTCTCCATAGCTACCACTAGGATAGCTTTCAATAAAGGTTGTCTTTAAACCTATCATCAATAAAGGTCGTTTGGACTGGTGCAAGGTGCCCACTATAACTAGTGGACAGCATATACCAAGCCAACTTCTCACACAGCAATTATGAGTTTGAAAAAAATTGAACAGGTACCATCCTGATCACGGTATAAGTGAGTAGTACATTACTACTCCCCTTTATCCATGTACCACACTACATGGTACTGTAATGCGCCAAACATGAGCTTTTAAAAGTATTTAGCAACAAAGCAAGGAACACACTAAATCCTTATTCAAACCATAAAGAAATACCTTTCTTCGGCAACGCCGTCCAGCCCGCCTCGTCTCAGTTCACGCCCGCCAATCTACCCCGATCCCAGAAGCCACTGTAAAAGAAGGCGGTCATGCCCACGGTGCAACACTAGACCGCAGCTCTGTCAATTGAATGTGCATGCGTCCAGCGCAATCTTCCCCAATCCCGGAAGTCACTTACAAATAAGGCGGTCACACCCAAGGTGCAACACTAGACCGCAGCTCTATCAGTTAAGTGCGCATGCATCCCACGTTACTTGTATTCAGAGCAGAAAGCTGGTTACAAAGACCAAGTAGCCATGGTTCAAATTCACCCAGTATAGGATAAAACCCAACATAGATATCCCACTCCAAATATGGAATTATGAGTATACACTAACACAGTGTACCCATACTTAAATACCTTAAATTAAGAATAGACAGTTGGTCATAATGGCCAAGCATCCAAGGTACAGACCCATGGTACTGGCCCACCCCGCGTATCAAATGAGAACACCAGCGTTGCTACAGTAACAAAATGACCAATCTGATATGGATATACTCGTGGTATCCGGAGGAGACAGAAACTCCCGGTCCTCCAGAGACCTCTTGCTCCAGCCTCCGCGCTTTTGAAAGGAAAAAACCTATAATCGGTGCGTTCTCTGGGGCTACACCAAGAATATGGAACTCATTCCCGCCCGCCATTAGAAGAATTCCGTCTCTGGCACGTTTTAAAAAGGAAGCCAAAACCTTCGTAATGGGCAAATTCCTCTCCTAATTCTTGCATTGGACTCACCTCAGCGACCCTGTTTTTATTCTATTGCTACTACACCTTGGACTGACCAGATGCTATCCACCCGGCACCTCCGGGCACTCCACCCTTATACTCTTGGACCTTCGTTCTTGTGAAATGTTTGTACTTGTTTTTATCCCAAATGTTCCACCCCTCTACCTAAGTCTTATTTGTATACAACCTGTTAACCCTGTAAAGCACTCTGATACCCTAACGGGTCAAGTCCGCACTCTATAAAACACAAATAAATAAATAAAATAAATATACTATTGGCCATATCTATATAATATTCACGGCATTTTAGATCCCAAAGCCACAATCACGCAAAATCAGACAATTAGTCACTTAGGCAAAATATTTTTAGTCAGTCAAGATTTCTACCTCCTGACATAGGGACTGATTTAAAGTTTGCGTAATAGGTACTCCATCACAAACATGAAGAATATCCTGCCAGACCTAATAAAAGTGCATTAGGATGCACTTGTAGTAAGGTGAACCTTGACTGGTAGGTCGCTCCCCCACCACACAGCTCCGTCTGTGTGCCCTGCTGCTGCCCCTGATTGTGCTCGTTTTTCCTTTCTGTGCCCCCTTGCTGCCCCTGATTGTGCTCGTTTTTCCTTTCTGTGCCCCCTTGCTGCCCCTGATTGTGCTCGTTTTTTCCTTTCTGTGCCCCCTTGCTGCCCCTGATTGTGCTCGTTTTTTCCTTTCTGTGCCCCCCTTGCTGCCCCTGATTGTGCTCGTTTTTCCTTTCTGTGCCCCCTTGCTGCCCCTTATTGTGCTCGTTTTTTCCTTTCTGTGCCCCCCTTGCTGCCCCTGATTGTGCTCGTTTTTCCTTTCTGTGCCCCCTTGCTGCCCCTCATTGTGCTCGTTTTTCCTTTCTGTGCCCCCTTGCTGCCCCTCATTGTGCTAGTTTTTTCCTTTCTGTGCCCCCTTGCTGCCCCTGATTGTGCTCGTTTTTTCCTTTCTGTGCCCCCTTGCTGCCCCTAATTGTGCTCGTTTTTCCTTTCTGTGCCCCCTTGCTGCCCCTCATTGTGCTAGTTTTTTCCTTTCTGTGCCCCCTTGCTGCCCCTGATTGTGCTCGTTTTTTTTTCCTTTTTGTGCCCCCTTGATGCCCTGATTGTGCTCGTTTTCCCTTCTGTGCCTGTTTCCCGCCGCTGCGCCCCTGCGGCCCCGCCCCCTCACTGCCCATTCGCTGCCCCATTCCCTGCTCCTCCCTCCCACCTCCCCATTTATGGCGGCCGCCAAAGGCGCGCCTAAGGCAAGCCCGTCTGCGCCCGTCCGCGCCGTGACCGCGCCCAGCGCCAGACCCCCTGGTCCGGGCATCCCCCGCGCCCGCCACATCAAGAGACGCCGATACGACGCCAGCACCCTCCACGCACTCAATCCCGGAAAAGATCACGCCTGCTACCAGGCCACCCCGAAGCGCACCCAAGGGCCCTTCACCTGCCGGAACTGCAGCTTCGCCAGCACCCGCCCCGCCAAACCACCGCCCAGGAAAGAACCCAACTACCTCAGATGCATCCTCCTCAACACCCGCTCCGCCCGCAAACACGCCATCGAACTCTGGGACCTTCTCGACTCAACCTCCCCAGACGTCACATTCCTGACGGAGACCTGGCTGAATCCCACTTCAGCCCCCGACATCGCCATTGCCATCCCGGACGGATACAAGATCACCCGCAGGGACCGCACCAACGGAGTCGGAGGAGGCATCGCCATCGTCCACAGGAACACCCTCAGAGTCTCAACCAACACCGACGACACCCTCAGCACCGCCGAACACATGCACTTCCAGATCCACACCGATCCCAACACCACCCTCAGAGGAACCCTCATCTACAGACCCCCCGGACCCCGACCACAGTTCAGCGATTCCATCGCTGACTTCGTCAGCACACACGCCATCGCCTCCACGGACTACATCCTCCTTGGGGACCTGAACTTCCACCTCGAGAACAACAAGGACACCAACTCCACCACCCTGATCGACAACCTCGCCACCCTCGGACTCAGACAGCTCGTGACTACACCCACCCACGCCGCCGGCCACACACTCGACTCCATCTTTTCCGCAAGCCCACACGTCTCCTTCAACCACACCTCCGAACCCCACTGGACTGACCACCACTGCATCCACTTCACCTACAGGAAGCACACCACGCACCACCGCACCGAACAAATGCCTCGCCGCTGCTGGAGCAGAGTCACGGAAGACCAGCTAACCACAACCCTCGCCCTGAGCCCACCCGCCGAACCCTCCGACCCCGACACCGCCGCCCGCAACCTCAGACAGTGGATCGACGACTGCGCCAACACCCTCGCCCCGCTCAAGAATCTGCCCAACAGCCACACCAGCAAGAAAGCCACCTGGTTCACCGAAGACCTCCAGGCCTCCAAACGAACATGCCGAAAACTGGAGAAGATCTGGCTCCACGAACGGACAGCGGACAGCTACGCCGCCCACAAGAGCGCCACCCGCAGTCACCATCACCTCATCAGATCCGCCAAAAGGGCCTCACTCAAAGACCGCCTAGACAACAACGCACACAACAGCAAAGAGCTCTTCAACATCGTGAAGGAACTCTCCAACCCCAGCTCCAACACCAACGACATCCAGCCGTCGCGAGACCTGTGTGACTCACTGGCCACCTTCTTCCACCGCAAAATCGCCGACATCCACGACAGCTTCAACACCACGACTGCCCCGGCAACCACCGAGACCACTGCCCCCACAACCACCAACCGCCTGCTCTCCTGGACCAACATCAACGACGAGGACACCAGCGAGATCATGAACACCATCCACTCCGGTTCACCGCTAGACCCGTGCCCTCACCACATCTTCAACAAAGCCAGTACAGCCATCGCGCCCCATCTCCGGAAAATAATCAACATCTCCTTCGAGACAGCAACCTTCCCGGAAAGCTGGAAGCACGCCGAGATCACCGCCTTACTCAAGAAACCCAAGGCAGACCCCAAGGACCTCAAGAACTTCCGACCCATCTCTCTGCTCCAGTTCCCCGCGAAGGTCACCGAGAAAATCGTCAACAAACAACTGACCCGCTACCTCGAGGAGAACAACATCCTGGACCCTTCCCAGTCCGGCTTCCGCAGCAACCACAGCACCGAAACCGCCCTCATCGCCGCCACCGATGACATCAGGACCCTGCTAGACAACGGAGAAACAGCAGCCCTCATCCTCCTGGACCTATCAGCCGCCTTCGACACGGTCTGCCACCACACACTACGAACACGCCTTCACGACGCCGGGATCCAAGAGAAGGCCCTGGACTGGACCACATCCTTCCTTTCCGGCAGAACACAAAGCGTCCGCCTCGCCCCTTCCGATCCAAGGCCACCAAGATCATCTGCGGCATACCCCAAGGCTCCTCCCTCAGCCCAACGCTGTTCAACATCTACATGGCACCCCTCGCCCACGTCGCCCGACAGCACAACCTCAACATCATCTCCTACGCCGACGACACCCAGCTGATCCTCTCCCTCACCAAAGACCCTCACACCGCCAAAGCCCACCTCCACGAAGGAATGAAGGCCGTCGCCGAATGGATGAGGACCAGCCGCCTGAAGCTGAACTCGGACAAGACGGAGGTCCTCATCCTTGGTTCCAACCATTCAGCCTGGGACGACTCCTGGTGGCCAACATCACTGGGAACAGCCCCGCCACCCACCGACCACGTACGCAACCTAGGGGTCATCCTCGACCCCACCCTCTCCATGACTAAGCAGGTCAACGCCGTTTCCTCATCCTGCTTCAACATCCTCCGAATGCTCCGCAGGATCTTCAAGTGGATCCCCACCGAAACAAGAAAAACAGTCACCCAGGCCCTCGTCATCAGCAGGCTGGACTACAGAAACGCCCTCTACGCAGGAACGACGGCTAAGCTCCTGAGACGGCTGCAACGCATCCAGAACGCCTCTGCACGTCTTATCCTCGACATCCCCCGACGCAGCCACATCACACCCCACCTGAGAGACCTGCACTGGCTCCCTGTCAACAAGAGGATAACCTTCAAGCTCCTCACCCACGCACACAAAGCACTCCACAACTCCGGACCAGCCTACCTCAACAGACGACTCAGCTTCTACACCCCCACCCGCCAGCTCCGCTCGACCAGCCTCGCCCTCGCCACAGTCCCCCGCATCCGGAAAACGACCGCCGGCGGCAGATCCTTCTCCCACCTCGCCGCCAAGACCTGGAACACCCTCCCCACCAACCTCCGACAGACCCAAGACCTACTGGCCTTCAGAAGACTCCTCAAGACCTG
Organism: Calotriton arnoldi; assembly: GCA_963921515.1. Taxonomy (NCBI): domain Eukaryota; kingdom Metazoa; phylum Chordata; class Amphibia; order Caudata; family Salamandridae; genus Calotriton; species Calotriton arnoldi. The sequence goes on along the minus strand of CAWUFW010005546.1, from coordinate 1,155,341 downwards.
GCTCTTCGATCAGTAGCAGCACCACCCCCCTCTTCCCCCAGCGCCTTGAGACCCTCGCAGGTATGTAGTGCGCTTTATAAGTGACATGATTCATTGATTGATTGATTGAACAGGATAGCTGTTACATGTGACAGAGTATCTGCCCACCAAACTCTGAATCAGGCCATTAGTCTCCTTTTTGGAGCTTGAAAACTTCCAGCTAGAGAAATATTAAACCTGTAGTCAGATGTTTGCACCGAAGACAGGAACCCTAGCCGCAAGGGTCCACTGAAGTCTTGTGATAAAAACCAAGACAAGTACCAACCTATTTTTCTTGCCTGCTCAGGTCATGCCTTGGGAGGATAGCATTTGTTACTCTCAGTCCTCTGAAGGTCAAAACTTTTCTAAGACACAATTTTTCCAGCTTTTTTGGAGTAGCTCTTCTTGGTCACTTCTAAGGCTCTCTGGACCTCAGATACAGCACTAAGAATGCAAGACAAACTCTTACAGAGGCCACTGGACAAAATCATCACTCAGGGTCTACTTTTCACTGGTCAACTGTTCACTACAGGAAAAGGATTCTGGCAGCTATTTTTCCCTTTGAAACATAGGAGGTCAATCGACCAACCCATGGAGTCCACTTATCAGTCCTAGGTACAAGTGGAAGCAGGTCCAGCTCTTAACATCTCCACAGAGGTCACAGACAGCAGGTCAAGTCCCCTTCTGTTCCTCCACAGTTCTAGACAGGGTGGACATTCTTTTTTTGTTCAATTCACTAGCCAGTGAATGAAAGGGTAACAAAAGTAACCCTTCCTGTTTTCCACTACATCTTGTTTGTCTTAACAAAATGGCAAAACCTCTCTGCCCTTACAGAAGGCTTATGACACACCTACGGTTGTGTCTAGGGTATTGAGCAGCCCCTGTCATAGGGTTTCTGCACATACAGAGCTATGCACAGGATAATAGGACCTCGGAATATAGTGGTGAGCCAACCATAAACCTTAGCACCCAAAACCCCAACCCGACTAGCCTTAGCGTCCCATTAGCACCAATGTACCAATGCTTAGAGAACCCAGAACACGGTATCTCTCTCTCAGGACTCGCAGAGGCAAGAACACTCTTTCGTCACATTCGTACCTGTCCACAACATGCGTATGAAGAGTCACTGTATAGGTTAAAATGTTTATTTCAACTTACGTGCTCTAAGGTACAGTACACGTGTCAGTACTAGTAGCATAATACATAAGAACAATATAATCAGCATAGTTACTACTCCATAGAATACGAACGGGGAAAGCATCTCATAAAGCAGTGGATATATGTCTAAATAACATTACCACCCTCCCCGTGCTGGAAACCAGTTTATTATAATAATAGAAGACCTTTGGGCTTTGACTAGCGAACCCCCATACCTCAGTCTCTTGATGCAAAACTACATCAGCAAACAATCACAGCTCTTCTCACTGGAAAGGTCGTCTCCAAGTGCTATCTTAGAGCAAGCGAGCGCATTATTAAAAGCCCACTAATTTCTCAATGGCAGCTGTACAAGTGTTATGTCTAGGTGTGAGGGACGGGCCAAATCAGTAGAAACCAGGGAGTTGTTATTCGACCTTGTAACTGTTGTTCAGACTGAGCCCAAAAGGGAACAGGAGAAAAGGTGAATAACAGAATATGCAGACTGTTGTATAATTACTTGGCAATAACAGAGGGCGACAGAACAACATCCAATAGTAACGTGCGCAAGAGTCATCATGGCAGCCAGGCGTGGTAACGTAGCCAGACCTGCCAGGAGGCCATGAGCCACAAGACACCCTCCCCTGGTCAGTCCAGCGGCCACGGCGAAAACGAAGACAGAGTTCCAAATACCTGAGCAGAATAGAGGCGGTCTACTAACAACTAACGGCAAGTTAATCAATCTAAAAATGTGAAAGAGCAGAAAAATGCTATACCGTCCAGAAGGACATCATTGGAATCGTCAAAAAATGTAGACGCCATCCAGTCCAATAGGTCAAAGCTGCAGGAATGGTCTTCAGAGTATGGAGTATCCAAAAGCAATGCGGGACAGCTTGCGTGATATTCAATATAACTTTGTTGTAGGAGATTCTGAGCAGCCGCCCAGATATCCCATTGTGCCAAAATCCCCAGTGCAGCCGCACGCATCATAAAGCCAGCAGCGGAACAGTCCCGTTCATGGGCCTCTAAGGGACCCACCAACCGAACAAAATCCGGGACCGACAATGACGAATTGGAGAGGCAATAATCCATGGTCCATGTAAACGGACAGCGGATGCAAGACATCACAGGTTGCACGCAAGTGAAATACGCAAAGCGAAAGGAAAGGGTGTAGGACACACTGATAGTCGCCAAGGGCAGAACATCGAAGCCAACCAGGAGTCGCTCACGGAGCAGCTGGAGGCGTTCGGGATCGAGAAGGGCCCATTGGAGTGCAGCCATTGCGCAGAAAACAGACCAACAGCAAGACACCGGCCGCCAAAGCGAGGATTAATGGAAATCCACCAAAGACGCTAGAAAAAATGGAATGAATGAATGCCGGTATCACACCGAAAATAGTTTGAAAGGTGGTCACAAGGCCAGACCCAACAACCTTAAAAAGTGCACCAGACCCTCAGTGTTTGATGCGTTAAAAATACGATGAATTAACTCCCCAAAATGCTGGGGGAGGTCAGTGTTCAAAAGGGCCTGTATTTCACTGTGGGTGCTCGCCACCTGGAGAATGAATGTCTCCCGTGCGGATGTGAGCATAATCTCCTCATTCAATAATAGGGCCTTTATTCTGCTCAACTTATTGAAATCTGCCTCCATGGTAGGAATGGAAGGCCAAATAGAGCTATCAACGATGTCGTGAGGGGGAGGAAAAAGCACATTCTTGCAGCAGACAACTCTGTGCGAGACTGTAACAATATACGGAATGCCGGCCTGCAGGCCACAACAATTTTCGTTATTTAAAAGCAAATAGCTACCGTTGGTAAGCAAAGTAAAAGTAGGAGAAATAGCAGGAGCAGGAATACCCTTCAGGACACATGCAAGATTCGGAACTGAAACGCTACAAGCCCCGTGCAATTTAATATGTTTACAAATAAGCGAATGACCCACAGTTGAATCACAAGACTCCCCCGTGAGAAATACTTCCTTGCCATCTCTGAGGCATTTATACATGAAAGGCAAGGACCAAAGTTCATGCAGGAAAGCACCACCCAAAGGCTGGAAACGGCCCACAGGATAGTGCTTCATGCACGAACTGAACTCAAATAGGGAAAAAGGTAAAGCTATAACCCCATGAACTAGCCACACCGCAGAATCGAGTTCTGCTACAGAGAACGGTAAAGGATCCACTTTTTCAATATGTAACAAGGTGTAGGATGCATCTTTCATGGACATGAACTGCTGTTTGTCAGTCAAATTAAAAGGCACAAAGAGGGCAGTGGTGTTTAACAAATTCCAAGGAACTTTACCCAACTTAAGAGTTTGCAAAGTCCATGCAAACTGCATCACTGAGCGCAACTGATTCTGACCATGATACAACATAGAGACATCATCTTGTACAATATCAACAACAGAGGATACAATATTGTCCAATGTGTAAATGCGGGAAGACAGGGTATTTATACTATTGTCAACAACAGCAAGCACCTTTTCCAAATTTGCTTGGTCTATTTCTCTAAGACGGGAAGCAGCTTCCATTTGTGACAGCTTCCAGAGCTCATTATACGCTTCATAAATGAATCTCTTCGGTCGGGGACCACGAGGTCCCAAGATAAAGTCAGATAGGTCAATAGTGCCTGATAGGAGGGATAAATGGTTCTTAACAGAGTCTAAGGACGAATGTTGTAACCATTGTTTACATAATTTACCAACTGAATACGTGGTCACAGTACGAGTTTCAGTAAATCTTGGATCAGGCTTGTCCTGTATGTAACCAGGAACTGTGCCATGAAAACGAAGTTGGCATGCATTAGATGATATGGGCCATGCCAACCAGGGTGACTGTATTAGTGCAGAAACGTTAAAGGAATTGTTCTGAAACTGAGCCTGTAACGCCATAAGGGACATATTAAAACGCAAACTATCATTTGGAAGACTCGACAAGGATGGGATGTTTGGCGCATTTAGTTGTTTAACAGTAGCCAACCCCCAACACGTGGTCTGATAAATGGAAGCATTTAAAAATAGAATTTGGGCTGGAATAAGGCAAGCACAGTGCAGGGCCTCAGTGCCCTGCACCTGCCATGGCTTCGAACCCCAAATTGATTTCAAATCCACTGTGTCTTTCCAATATTCATAACCACCCACCGCCAAGGCGCTCAAAAAGGAACCCGAATATAATAATTTAGTATGGGTCAACATTATTTTCTGAGTCAATGGAGTTTTTAATTTAAAATAATATGACCCAGGGTTTGATCGATTAAAATCAGTAAAATAGGTGAATTTATTTCGAAGAGTCTGGGAACTACTTGGAATGGGGTTTGGACAGTGTTCCCATTGGGTGTAAGTAACAGGGCTGCGTAGTGCACTTGGTTTGTGGAGAAAATGATTGCCCCAATGCTGGTAGCAATACAAATCGGCATAATTCGCAGAATTCATATACAAGTCTTCAGCATTAAAAGAGGCATAATATTTTAAATCAGCAAACAATGCTTCAACTGCATGCACATCCCAATCATCAGAACGAATATTGCTTTTTACTACATCACCCATCGAGACTCGAAGGACATTCGGTACATTAATAATTTCTGTCGGGCCATGTATTTGAAAGTTTACCGCATCCCATACGATGCCATCAGCAACTGGAAACGCTGAAATGTTCACAAATGTGTGGTCACACTTCATGATGTGTGAAGAGGAATGTGGAGCCAAAGTTCCAGCAACACTGTTCACAGCAGAGCGTTCAGGTAAATAGTGACCATTGATGAGTAGAAAGAACACTGTGACAAAGCCAATGGACATGAACAAAAAAAACAAGAAAAGTACCATCCAAATATATGTCCAAGGTGGAATCAAAAAATTGTCTCTAAACCAAGATACATAAAGACTAAACTTGGACGGGACTTGTGATGAATTGGATACTGAGTCAAAAGAATAACGTGTCGGGCTCAGTGGCGTTGTTGGTTGGTGTGCCACCGACTCTGTGGCGGGATAAGTATACTCGTCCTCGGCTATGCAGGGTGATGCAGGGGGTTCAAATATATTTTCAGGCAAATCAACCATCTCCATGGTAACATCAGTGATTGTTCGTGCAGGCGTGCCTCGAACGCTTGTCCGATAAATGGCAGGACAAGAGACCGCTGGTGTGACACTATTTAGGATCGGCCAGATGTTGTAGCTTGACATTTTCCACTGAGATGTATCTGTTTTCCTTGCGACCGGGAAGCGGTGGTAGGATGACTGTACGTGTTCCCTTCAAGCCCAGTACTGGAACCGGTGCACGAAAAGAGGGGCCGAATTCTTTTTTGTTCTCCACCTTCTCTCGTACCAGGTCGCCAATCTTCGGAAGCCAGCCGGCAACCGGAATCTGCTCAGCAGGGTCTGTGGCTGAAGGTAAATGTGCAATCGCTAGTTTGTCTCGGGCTTCTTGTAAGTCCTGTAACATAGTAGAATGATTATCTACATCGAACTTGGCGGATTGCGCCGCCATGTCTAGACCATCAAGGTCAGGCACAAACATTCGTATGCCAAAGAGCATTTCGTAAGGGGTCCGCCCACCCAGAGGCCTTCTAGGGAGATTATTAAGTGCACGTTGAACAGTATACAAGTGGGCCAGCCAGTTCCTGCCAGTACCTATAACTCTAGCTGTCAAGGATTGCTTTAAGTCACGGTTCATTCGTTCAACGATAGAGTTGCCCTCAGGCCTATACGGAGACGAAAATTTCACCCGCACCCCTAAGGAGCCCATTGCGTCCTTGTAAGCCTTAGAGGCAAACGCTGGACCTTGGTCAGAATGGAAGGTGCCGCATGCAAAAATTCCCACAAAGACTCGCAAATCCCTAATGACATTTCGTGCGTCAGCACTCCGTTGTGGCCAGACCCAGATGAACCGTGTGCACGAGTCCACTGCCACTAAGATATATTTATAGGCAGTGTCTGAAGAAAATGGACCGCAGTGATCCAAGTAAACACACCCAAAGGGTCTGTTCGAAATTGCAAGCGAGGTCTGCGGTGGTCTTGTGACTGTTGAAGGCTTGATCTGTTGACAAACGTCACAGGAAAGCACATAAGTACGTGTATCTTTGTATAAACCACGCCACCAGTAACGCTGCTGCAAAATGGAAATTGTCGCAGACACACCAGCATGCGCCGAAGCTATGCCTTCGTGTGCCGCTGCCATCAAGGAAAGTCTGCGGTCCGCGTTGGGGATCAGCCGAACCCCAACGTTAGGTATTGTTACATAAGGAGCCTGATCGGGACCTATCTGGTAAGAATATTTAGAAGGGAAACCTCTAGGGTAATTAATTCCTTCTTTTGTTGCAGCAATAGCTGCCAAGATATCAGTGTCTATTTTAGACATGGATCTAGTAACTGCTGCTACTGAACACGTGAGTACTGCTGATCTGGCAGCTTCATCTGCCAGACTGTTACCAATAGCGTGTGCGCCCACTCGCTGATGGCCTAGGGTGTGAACCACCTGTGTGAGTGGCAGACGTCTTTGTAAATCTGCCACCCTAACCCAAAGCATTTTATGCTTGATTGTGTTGCCTTTAGTGTCTCTATAGTCGTTTTGCGACCAAAAGAACAGATTGTCATTGTATGATTGAACACAGTAATAAGAATCGCACACGATTAAAGTGGTCACATCAGGATTTACGAACTCAAGCGCAAGCACCAAAGCACGCAACTCGGCCAGTTGTGCGGTACTGTCCCCGAGTGCCTGTGTATGCACCACAGTGGATTTGAACTTTCCGTTCACAAACGTACCTGCAACAATAGCACATGCGGCTGAATAAGCATGCTTGGAACCCGTGGCCGGTTGTGCCGAACCATCGGTGTAGATCACACAGTCGTAATCCTCAAGCGGCAATAAGGACAAAGGAGGAGGATGAATGAATTCATACTGTAAAAACTCCTGAGTCTGAAGAGAAGAGTCGAAAATGAAAGTGACATCCGGAGATGTCAACGATGTTGCCCATTGAATCCAACGGGGGTGCAAAGCTTTAGAGTTTGGCACACTTGCTTTAGTCACTGCCTCTAGGGCAGGATAGGGTGTCACCACCAGAATGCGTTTTCCCTGTGCCAGTGCGCGCTCCTTCAGGATCGCCATTTGCACTGCTGTTAGCACTTTCTCCACAGATGAGAACCGCATTTCTGCAGAGGTGTATAGATGTGACTTGTATGCGATAGGTACTGTGTCTCCTTCATTAAAGGTTAAATACGTGAAACCCACTGCCCCTGGAATGATTCTAATCACCAAGTTTGTGTGGTTATCACGCGTCAAAAGGTATTTAGACTCAAGAAGGTCTGTCTGCAGTGATTGCAGAATGGAGGTATGCTCCGGAAGCCAGCAAGACTTCGAAAAAGTAGGCTGTATCAAGGCATACAGTGGCTTGATACGCTGGGCATATTCGGGAATGTATGTACGTCCGAAATTCAGAAAACCCAGCAAAGACTGAAGCTTCTTCAGATTCGTAGGAGGGCACAGAAGTGCACATTTCTCCAGAAAATGGGGGCTAAACCCTTACCTTCATTGTTGAGCTCATAGCCCAAGAACAAAACGGTAAATTCAGCAATATGGGATTTGGCAAAGTTAATTTTGTATCCCTGAACCGCAAATTCAAGAATAATGCGGTCCACCCGGGTCAGATGCGGAAACAATTCATCGTCTGTCAGATAAATGTCATCCACATACGAACAGGCGTCTGGATCGATGCCGTCTAACAAAGAGACAACACGAGCGGCGAATACACCTGGACTATTCTTGTAGCCCATAGGAAGACGCCTGAATTTGAACATTTTACCACCGGAAGTAAAGGCACACCATTGGCCACTCTCCGGGGCTAAGTTGTGCGTGTAGAATCCATTTGAAAGGTCAAGGGTCGTTTTGTATTTTTTACGAACAAGACTGTCTACAAGCGCAGAACTATGGGTATTTTGCACCGCAAAGGTCCGACAATGAGAGTTCAAATGCCGGTAATCCAATACTAAACGGTACGATCCATCGGGTTTAGAAACCGCGAAAAGGGGATTGTTCATAGGTGATACACAGGGTTCAATCACTCCCTGATATTCCAACTGTGTCAGAATTTCGGAAACGGGGCCTTTGGCTTCACGTTTTATGGGATATTGGGGTTGTGGCTGCGGCAACGATCGCAAAGGTATTTCATGGGGGGAGATTCTTCGTCCCAACCCACGTGATTGCGGAATAACGCTGGTGCCAGGGACACAGCCCACTCTGCTGCAAGAGCCTCTGCTTTGTCTTTTGGGACATGTCGAGAAAAGCTCGGAAGGATTACCTCCTCCCCTTTACGCGCAGTAATTACGAATGGGGGTGGCCAATCCGCCTCTGCTAATAAAATATCATATGAAGAGGTCAGATTTTCCCAAAAATACCTTTAATTACTCGCTGTATATCACCTTCAATTTGGAGGACTATATTAAATAGTCTATCAGGGGGTGCCACTCTGGTGTCTGCTGTTTCAACAGTAATGAATGTTTCAGTTGCTGTCGCCTCCATATGAGGACGTAGCGCCTCCCGCACTATGGTTACTTCCGCGGCGCTGTCTAGGAGGGTTACTGCCCACGTCCAATTCAGGAGTCTCGTTCTCACCGTCTGTGGCATATTTCGCTGTTACAGCGGCAACTTTTTTCTTCTGAAATTGGGGTCGAAAACGTTGAACGTCTTCTTCTTTTCCTCTGACTTGTTGTCGAGGCTGGTCTCGTCCCTGTGGGGCCTCACGGGCCCTTCCTCTATCCTGGCGGTCTCCTCCACCTGCTTGTGACGAAGTCTGTGCCTGTAAAGAACGAGGAGAACGCGTATCAGGGATCTGAAACCTATCCGGTGACTTAATTCTCGCTCTATCGCGTAAATCATAAGTACGTTCAGAAGAAACTGAAACCGGGGATTCGCCTCGCGATCCCTGTTTTGTCTGTTGCTTACCCTGTTTTTTCAGCCTCCAGCTCTTTTTAGTGAAGACTGGTTTCTCATCCTTCTCAGATTGAGATTTGGTTTGTTGCTGTTGTGGTTGCGATTGTGTTTGCAGTTTAGCAAAAGGCTTGTTACCCAGGCTGTTTCTACCAATAGTTTTGTAAGCCTGGGTAATAATTTTCGGTAATTCGCGAGGCTTGTCCAATTCTGGGACCAAAGCCAAAGCGTTCGCTACTTGAAAGTTCACTGCATCGCCCTTGACATTCGCAAGGATCAGTTCAGCTACTACTTCAAACACTCCCACTAGTCTCATCCCTAATTCCACTGCCAATTCAGGGCCGTGTTCATCCTGTACTTTTTTAATTACAGAGGGGAGAACTGTCATGGAAGGCGTACCAAAACATTTAGAATATACTGCTGCGAATACTCTACCCCAGTTGTCACATGCTGTCAACTCGGGAATTAAGTCTTTTGGCAAACTAATCGTCAAAATACGATGTTTATCCACTGGAGTTGTATGTGGAAAAACTGCCTCCAACTGATCAAATTTTTCTGCAAGCCAATAAGGAAAGTCGTCCTTATGTTGTGGACGTTTGCCCATCACTGAGTTCACCATTACAGAACTTATGGCAACTCCGGCTGCACCAGCTGGATGGCCTGCAACCCCAGGAGGGGCTCCCTGGATGTTGCCTGTGACATATTGCACTAAGGCTCGATGCACTCGTACTAAAGCCGAATACATGTTGCGCAATTCCGCGACTGGTATCGTCATATATCGCGGATGTGGGGTGTAGCCGGCCAAAACAGGCCAAGTGGCCCCATCAATAGATAAGGGGCCTAAACGAACCGTGGTAGTCGGTTGTGGGAGGGCGCCATTAAACCAAACACGGTGTTGCCAAGCCGTGAGCGGTACCTCAAGACATGAATAAGGTATATAGTTATTAGGAACTGCGGTGGCTGTATATTCATGGAACAAATCGTCTGTCCCATCCACTGCAGGAAAAGTTACCCATGAGTAGAACACCTCTAAAGTGGTAAGCCGGATCGGCTTGTACCACAAAGATCAGTTCAACTCCAGCATCTGGCACTCCATACACCCGTAAGTGTGTCCGGAGTGCTCCGCGGCTATGCGCCGCAATTTGAACAGCCATTTACGGCTAAAATACTTCGACAAACTAACAGGAGGCAGCACAAGTAGGGTTTTAATCAAGAAAAACCTTTTCTAATAACTTCAAGCTTGAAAGAACCTACAATAACTGTAATATAGGAGGTATCACCATCACACACGCTTCCGGAAGCGTACGTGAGGGTTGTGTGGACAAGCACAAGTACTACTCAAGCGTCTCGCAAGTAAGCTGCCCCACTTGTTGGTTGCGCCATGTCATAGGGTTTCTGCACATACAGAGCTATGCACAGGATAATAGGACCTCAGAATATAGTGGTGAGCCAACCATAAACCTTAGCACCCAAAACCCCAACCCGACTAGCCTTAGCGTCCCATTAGCACCAATGTACCAATGCTTAGACAACCCAGAACACGGTATCTCTCTCTCAGGACTCGCAGAGGCAAGAACACTCTTTCGTCACATTCGTACCTGTCCACAACATGCGTATGAAGAGACACTGTATAGGTTAAAATGTTTATTTCAACTTACGTGCTCTAAGGTACAGTACACGTGTCAGTACTAGTAGCATAATACATAAGAACAATATAATCAGCATAGTTACTACTCCATAGAATACGAACGGGGAAAGCATCTCATAAAGCAGTGGATATATGTCTAAATAACATTACCACCCTCCCCATGCTGGAAACCAGTTTATTATAATAATAGAAGACCTTTGGGCTTTGACTAGCGAACCCCCATACCTCAGTCTCTTGATGCAAAACTACATCAGCAAACAATCACAGCTCTTCTCACTGGAAAGGTCGTCTCCAAGTGCTATCTTAGAGCAAGCGAGCGCATTATTAAAAGCCCACTAATTTCTCAATGGCAGCTGTACAAGTGTTATGTCTAGGTGTGAGGGACGGGCCAAATCAGTAGAAACCAGGGAGTTGTTATTCGACCTTGTAACTGTTGTTCAGACTGAGCCCAAAAGGGAACAGGAGAAAAGGTGAATAACAGAATATGCAGACTGTTGTATAATTACTTGGCAATAACAGAGGGCGACAGAACAACATCCAATAGTAACGTGCGCAAGAGTCATCATGGCAGCCAGGCGTGGTAACGTAGCCAGACCTGCCAGGAGGCCATGAGCCACAAGACACCCCTTGACACATAATCTTCTGTGGCTTTCAAATTCGTTAATTTCCTGGACCCTTCTCAGCTACCATTTATGGGCTGACCTTAGTCACATACCTTATCTAGTCAATCCTGCCAGGCTCATGCAGGAGTTTTTAACACCACATGAAAGGGGAACACTATCAGAGTCAGCTGCAGACAGGCTAATGCTCATTTACCTCGAAGGTACTTCAGGCACCAAAAAAAACGGTCTTATTTACAAGTCATGTGCGCCACCGCAACATCGCTTTCTGTGATTTTGTGGTGGCATATGGGGTTTAGCCATATCTACAAGGCCACTTAAAGCCACCAGGCATGGATTTTCATGGCCTTGTAGATATGGATTGAGGCAGCGCATTACAAGTCACTGCGTTGCCTCACAGTGCATTGGGGAGGAGTGCCATGGCCATTGCAGAGGTTGTTCCCAAGCAACGTCAATAGGTTTTGGCACATTCCCAGGATTACAACATGGTGTAAATCTGGGAATGCTTTTAAATCATGCGCCTGCCCGTGGGCGGCGTAACGAGGAGAAATAACATTATTTGTCCCTTCCTGCTTAAAAACAATCATGCCAACAACACAGACACCCGTGCACCATGATGCAAGGTTACCTGCATTGTCGCATTGCTGCTAATTGTGCGCTGGTGCGAACTGAAAGGACAGGAATGCACAGTATCTTGTAAACAAGGTGCATTCCTGCCCTTCGAATTGGCGTAGGGCAGAACATCAAAATGACTTGCAGTGCTGCCCTATGCCAATTCTTTGTAAATTTGCCTCTATGGGGCTTATTTACAAGCCCTGTGCACCACCGGAGCTTCACTTTTTGTGAAATGCTGTTAGCACACAGGGCTGAGTCATATCTACAAGGTCATGAAAGCCACGCAGGGTGGCTTTCATGGCCATGTAGATATGGAGTTGCCTCACACTGCGTTGGGAAGGCATGCTGTGCCTATTGCTGTGGGTGTTCCCACACAACGCCCATAGGTTTTGATACAATCCCAGATTTACAACATGGTATAAGTCTGGGAATGCGTTAAAACCATGCCCTCCCCAGGGGTGGTGTAACGAGGAGAAAAACACTATTTCTCCTCAATTGTTCCCTCTTTCCAGGTGTGCTGCATTCTGCAGCACGCAAAGGAAGAGGACAACGCCTCCAATGATTGTGTTTGTGCAGAAAGGTGTGCCTTCCTGCACAAAAACAATCATACCAACAACACAGACACCCTTGCACCATGGTGCAAGGATGTCTGCGTTGGTGCACGGCTGCTAATTGTGCACCGGTGCTGGCTGAAAGGACAGAAATGCAACCGTTCTTGTAAATACGATGCGTTTCTGCCCTTTTGAATTGGCGTAGGGCAGCGCAACAAAATGACTTGCAGTGCTGCCCTATGCCGATTGTTTGTAAGTATGCTGCTAAGTTTTGAAAAGTTATTCTTTCTGTATATTTATTACAAATCCAACTTCACAATTGAATTGGATGTTTATTAGACATTAAAATAGTGGTTGAATTAACTTTCTAGTGTTTTCTAAGCCAAAGGTTCAAGCAATAGTGTTTTAATTGTTCTGGAACTTTTCTTCTGGAACAAGCCACAGCCCTCTACAGTGATACTTTTAAGGCTAGTCACTGCAGGAGCATACCAACCATAATCTCTTGCATGTTTCACTTTTAAACACTGGGTGTCCTACCTTCTGGGCAGTGCCCCGGTGCACCGAGTTCAGAAAACAGCAATACAAGTCTACAAAAATGGGGGTGACCATGCAAAAAAAGGGGTATTTTCCAATTAAAAGTAAGATTATATAGGGTTTACTATACTTGCTATACAAATGTGTTCCCTGGCTGTATGTACATCTTCAAAGAACTTAGAAGTGGAATAAAGAATAGTGACTCAATACCTATTTGTATATATGGGTGTGAGAAACCAGGGCTTTTGGAGTGCCCCTTCCTACTTTTTGCCCCCATTTTGACTACTAGACTGGTTTTCTGACTCTGATTGTGCCCTGAACTCTGCTAACCAGACCCAGTTCCTGTGATCTGTGTAAAAGGTGCATGTAATTACATTTGGTACTGGCAACCTACCTTTACGACCCTAGCATATGGTAGGGCATGTAGGTTTAGAGGACCAGCAGATTGCATGCACTTAAGTGTGCACTTCTGTGTTGCCTGCTGTCATTTTAAAAGCAGCCCTGTTTTGCCGGCTCCTTTTAAAATTAATTTATATGCAAATTCGACTTTGGAATTAAGGTCTCCCCAAGGTAACCCAGGGATAGGGTGCCTTGTACCTATAAGCAGGGACATTATAAAAAATGTTTTATATGCCCTTGTGAGAGAAAAACTACCAATTTTGATTTTCCTTATTGCAGAACATTGCCTCCATAGGCTAACATTGGAATAGTTTAATAAAGTATAACTATTGATAGGAGTGAGCTAAAAACAAACTTCAAAGTATTAAAATAATAGTTAGAATACATTTAACAGCTTGCCAAATTTGGATTTATTATAACTATCACAGAAAAAAAGTTATAGAAATTGCTTTTCTGGTGTGCTAAAATCCAGTCGTCCAACAGCCTCCCCTGATTGGCCAGCCTTTGGCAGGCTGAGGCAAACTGCTCCGATGAGGTGTGAAGTGGCCTGCATAGAGAAAAAAGACATCTGGCGGGAGTGGATCTGCAGCTACAGAGCAAAAGACAGAATAGGCGTGGAGTAGCTAAACTTGTCTTCAAAAGTAATAACAGAAAGGAACTTACACAGGCTCACCCCACTTCCTGCACCACCAGCCAGAAAGGAGCCCCAGTAATCGAATTAGCAGAGGGGCTGAAAGGGGAGTGTTAGGGAAACTTAGCCATACGAGTAGGTCCGCTTAGCCAGATCCTAACCTCCAGGAGAGAGTATCTCCATTTTGGATTTTATAGGAATAGCTTTCTAGGATAAAAATATGCCACCTTTGGAGGAATTTGTCTTAACTCTGGCTGTTACCCTGTCCTCATTGGTGCCCCCCTGCTTGTCGCCCAGGAACACTGGATAAATATGGTAGAGCTGTCCAGCAACTCAGATTCCTGCCCTGAAACTTCAAGAAGAAGAAGGACAGCCCTGCTGGACCCTTGGACTGCACAAGAGAGGACTGCACCTGCTGCACACTTTGGTCTTCAGCCCAAAAAGGACTTTGCCTTGCTTTAAAAGATGAAGAAGTAGAATCCCTGAAAAGCAACAGGTTACAATAGCTCCACCTGCATCATCTCCACCTAGAAGAACCAAATGGACTTTTAAGAATTTGATCAGGTGCATTGTGAGAGGTATAGTCCCTACATCCCAAGGAGAAGCTCAGAGCTTCTGGAACCTTGAATTTGGTGTTGTGGACACTATGGAACCTCAAAAGGGCCTTCTGGTACAATTTTTGGTAAAAAGCTCCATAAGTTGACCGACCCGTCATCGAAAGTCAAGCCACCAAAGTTGAACCGCGAGAAGGCCTGGATTTCAGGTTTGCCCCACTGAAAGCTCCGGAGCTCAAGAATTCCAGGATTTCACTGTGGCTTCGCGCTGAACCAAGCTGCCGACATCGACGCAAAACCTGGCCTGAAGAGGAGTCTTGCTTAACATCAAGACAAAATCTCCTAAAGAGTGACTAAGTCAGAAGTTAAACACTAGCTCCTGCTCATTGTATTCGACCCGAGCTCCATCGCGGTCAGCCTGAAACTTTGACTGTGTCCTGGTCTAGCACAACCAGATGTCCCAAATTGGCGCCTTCTGTTTTTAGGCACTAAAAAATGTTTATACTTTAAAAATTCATATGCATTGGGTTTTTGTTGTTTTGGTGTAATTTTTATCAGAAACATATTTCCTATTTTTATAAATTGATGTTGAATTTCTTGTGTGTGTAATCTTTTACTTATTTAATGTATTGGCGTTTTTAAATGCTTTACATGCCTGTCTCCTAAGTTAAGCCTGCTTGCTAGCAGCCAGCTACCAAGGGTTGAGCATAGGAATAATTTATTGAGAACTTGACTTGACCTTATATTGTGATTGTAGCCTTATAACTAGTGGTAGGTACCTGCCTACACCTACTAGTAAACCACCATCCACATAACCTGCGCAATATTTTTGTAGTTGATATTCTTGCTATGATAATTTTTTTAAGCACAGTATCTTTGTGGTCGATATTCTGATATACAATAACACCACCGCAATAGCTACTGAATAAGACCATTAGCTATTATACCGGATACACACAGCTTTAGACCCTTTACAGTAAGAACATGTTGCCAGCAGTGGACGAAGTGGACGGGATCAGCAGAGAACGGCGTGCCCCTACGTCTTTAATTTAATAGATTCTTTTCCCCAACTTTTTTATTTTAAACGCGCATCCCAGGACGGCAGAAATAGCCAAGGTCTATAGATAAGGCTCGGCGTTCGTGGCTGTTCGGGGACAGGCGGGGTGGGCAGAGAAGAAAAAGGACTCTGACTTTTCCTTCCTGCCCAGAATAGACAAGGACAGTGTTCACTTCTCCTGCTCTGCCGCTGGCAGCTGCCCCCTCCCCTTTATTACTCTTCCTCCCTCTTTCTGTCTGCTCCTCCTCACTTACTGAAAACCGTGACTTCAAGAAACAGTTTTTACTCCCTCTTTTCTCTCCTTTAGTTTATTTGTTCCTCTGTGAAATGGATCCAAAAAAGAAAAACACTTTTGCTGGAAATGTCGTCTTTTTCGGTCATTTTTCTATTCCAAAGTGCAGCTTTGGGACGGAGAGAAATAAAAGGTTCAAAATGTGAAAAATAGCGAAATAAAGCAAGATAGAGTCCTCCAGTTTGATTTTATTCATACCCAAACACATTAGCGCCAACTTACAGTGTTTGCTAGTGAAGCGCTACTTTTGTTTTCTCATCTTTCTTTGAACAACATTGTTTCCCTGGGTGGGGAGGTGCACCATTCCTGGAGGTACTGTGCAATACATGGTTGATGGGTGGATTGGAAAACAAATTGTGTACAGCGGCTCTGTGTTCAGGGATGTGGTCCTTTTAAACCGTGCTGCTTATGTTTTGTTAGGATATAAGCAATGGACTTTGAAATGGGTCCCTTCTGGGCCCTGTAGTCATATTCTTAACTTTTCAGGCAAAAACACTCACTGCTTTCTGAATATTAAGTGCAAAAGCATTAAGGTAACCATGTTGTTCCTTCTTACATTTCCCATGCTTTACTTAATCTTGCATTCCCTTAAGCGTTTGCTTTTTCCAGTTTTTTTAAGCAGCATATTTCTCTTGTCTAGTGCATAATTTGAATTGAGTCACATCCAGGTGTTTATAGCAGGGCACAATTTGGTTGTAGTTGAAGGCAGTGTGAGTTTCTCTCAGTGGGGCAGTATGGCGTTCAATGGGGTAGAGGATGTGGTATTATGGTCAGAGCTGCCAAATTTGGAACTGGAGAGCCAGGTTCCACCTTCATGACCAGTCCACCAGACCACTCTCCTGAGGGAGCACATTCCGGTGCTAGACCTTAGAAGGCCCTGCAAGACCTTAGAAGCCCTGGTGTCTTAGCACCAGCAGGTGGACCCTGGCAGTGGCAAGTGCAGGGTAACCTTGAAGGCCAATCCACTGCAATCCATACTGAAGTTCACCTCCAGTCTTGCGGGCAGGCCTATGAAGCAGCACACACTAGAGCGACAGTGACTCTGTCACTGAAGTCACAGGACCCTTGAGCAGGGTGGCTCTAGGGCAGTGCGACCGGTGCACTTTGGGTGGGGGCATCATGTTTGCAAGTATATTATGTTTCTAAAAGCACTTGATGCCTCCTTCCTGGACTCCAGAAATTTTCAGCAACAGTAAAAATGTCAGAATAACTCCAGTGATTAATGCTCTTCCTAGAGAGAGATGGAGTTTGTCAAGTGGAAGTTTTGACTTGAGAAAGGGTAGCACAGAGGCTTAATGTGCCTGCTGCAAAGAACATGTACCATGCATATCACAAAGTGCACATAATGTAAATAAGTCAGTGGGTTACTGCTTTTGTCAGTGAGATCCTTTTGTTACTTGCAGTTTATAAGTCAAAATCCTAACAAAGAACAGTGAGCTATTAACTGTCATCTAAGAGCTGCATGTAAACTGCAAGGTATAAATGAGAGTGTTATAGTTTTATCCCCTGTCTTTGATTATCCTAATGTTGCAAAAAGGGTTAATTTGGATACAAATCAATTCTAGTTATTAAAGAGAACCCCCAAACATGGTATTACATTCTAAAGTCAGAGTTTGTGTTTCTCCAGACCAATCACTATTAAACTATTCTGCCTACTAGTATGGTTGTCATGTGATTCCTACACCTAGTAGTCCTTTGTCTTGTGTAACATTTCCCATACAGTGATTTGCACCGGTATGATTGATTGTCTCTGTGTAATGTGCATGATGTAAAGTGCTCTGACACCCTACACTGGTATCAGAGACACTGTAAATCAAATTAAATGCGTCTAAGTGAGAGTGTGTTTAGGGAGACTTGAGGGGTACTGTTAAAGGGTGGTAGTGAGGGAATCTCTGGCGGAAGGAGTCATTGGGGGGCACCAACAAACATTGTCACACAGAGCTCCACCAGCGTTAAAGTCGGCCCTGCCCTTGAGGCCAGTTCGCCTCACCCATTGGTACCTCCATTGGCCTTGTTTCAGCAGACGTAGCTGCAACTCACCAGGGGTTGGCAATGCAGGATTTGCACACACATCAACCTAAGTTCACAAGCTTCACGGTCTCTCTGCTTCATGCACCAGCACATTTAACATGTGCAGCCTGCTTTGGGACCAATGGAATTATGCAGCAATGGAGGACAAAATGATGCCGCAGTGTTGACTAAATTATGCAGCAAAAAAGAGGCTGCAGCGTAATGCGGTATATTTTCTGGTACTTTATTATTTTGACATTTTTACACATGCCAACAGTCTCTGCAAAGATTTTGACTTATTAATACCAGTGTAACATAAAATGCAGCAGTGAGAAAGGTGATCAGTCAACCTTTGCAAAGGGCTGTCCACTTCGCAGAAACACGTCACATGTTTTAGTAACTTTTGATCTGTTGGAGCTGCAAACAATTTATTAGTTAAAATCGTCAATTTATGCAGAAGGTGATGCATTATATGGCAAATATTGCAGAGACATAATTATATAGAAAACATTTACAAACTAGGATCTTTTGCCATTCATGTTTGAACTGCTCTTGTGGAAAAAGGGAGGAGAAGTGCTGATGACAGAAACTCCATGGCTCGGAAACAAATGGCTGGTGCTTCCACTTTTAAGCATGTTTGGGACATTCTGTGATTGGAAACAAATCCCACTTTGTGAATGTATTTTAATTTCAATAACTCATGTTAAACCTTCAATAAACGTGTATCCATTGTTTGAATTAAATGAGGTAATAAGCTGTAACTAGGTAGTGAAATGCCAAACAAATACAAAAAGATTTGAATGATTTCCACACCTCTGACTCCGCCCACTGGCCCAATCCTCGCGTTATTCCTGCCCTTGGATTCTCCGCCCACAGTACCCTTACTTATTTCCCCCCACTTTGACCACTGGTTGCCAGGCCCCCATATCTACAGAGAAAATTTCGCACAGAATTGCTTAGTGGGAGTCTGATATATGAAGATGTGGCTTTTGGCTCCTCTCCGATTCGAATATGCTTAGCTGCAGAACCAGATGCACAGTCAAGGCTGTATGTAGTTGGCGTTGTGGATATGGAGGGGCACTGAGCCTAAACTTCTGCTGCAACTGTAAACAGAAAATGTGACCTTTTGACCTTCCCTTTAACTTTCCCTCCCTTTATGGACATGCACTAAACATAAAAACCAAGTCTGAATATAAACCTCCTCCACCACTTTTAATGAAGATTCGTCAAATGGTCGCAAATGTTTTTTGAAAACAAAGGCACCTCGACCTTATTGTTACAAGAAACAACTTGAGATTCAAGGAAGAAGAATACAAACTCTGTGTCAAATTTCAAGTATAATTATCAAGTAGTACCAAAGGTATTAGCAAACCAACCCCCTGTAAATTTGAGCAACGTTTACGTAGATGCATGAAAAACCAACCATAACAATCCATACCAAAACAATGCTAGACATGCAAAAAAAATTAGAGGTTCTCTTGCCCAAAAATACAATTTTCCACCCTTATGAAAATTGCCTCAGTGATTATTGTCTACCATATT
The DNA here is from genome assembly GCA_963921515.1 of Calotriton arnoldi. Classification (NCBI taxonomy): domain Eukaryota; kingdom Metazoa; phylum Chordata; class Amphibia; order Caudata; family Salamandridae; genus Calotriton; species Calotriton arnoldi. Next base: position 1,135,818 of record CAWUFW010005546.1, on the reverse strand, counting down.
AAATATGAACTAGACATTTGGGTCTACATCGAAGCCTTTTCCCAAATTAATAACATTTTCCCAAAAAAATCAAATTTGTATTACAGAAATCATGATTTGAAATTGATTGGATCAGTCCAGATATCTCTACATGTTTTGACCTCATTTCATTCCTGTTGGTTTTCCCTGAAACACTGAAAGCATTGTCCTAAAAACACAACTGATTGATGAATAGGATCAGGTTAAAACCTATCCAGTGTTTTTTTTGCAAGTATAAACAATTATAGAAATTATAGAAAGTTACATATGGAAATTTACTTTGGAGTCTTTCTTTATGACCATTGCCCCCTTCTTGAGTCTTCATGAATTTATTGAGGCTCTGCAGGAAAGTTCAGGCACCAAATTTATTCAGGATACAATACACACATTTTCAATGTGGCGTGGGACGAAACCATATCTATAGAGTCACTATCTATGTTTCTATGCACCAGCCACTTTTTCAACCATCTTATGAAGAACGGTTCATGTGATAGTGTAGTAAAAATCACATCACAATTTTTTTAGGACATCAGAACGGGCCCAACAGTTTGGGGGGCGAAATTATAACACTCAATTCTCCATAGTAGTTCATTAGGGAGCTAGACAAGTGAATTCGAGAAACACGCTCTTCAACTTGCACACTTTCTTAGCCAGATCCCAGGCACGGGAAAAGCAGCTGAATGTTTTACAGCAAGCTGTACATCAATCAATCAATCAATCAACAGACTTTATTTCGCACTTAGAAATGCATAAAAGTACACAATAAATAGAGAAAAATGTCATTACATTTAAAAGGCCTATAGAATAGTGAATACAGTACAAGTGGCAGAAGATTTAAGACATCAAATTAAAATAAAAACATTGTCGGGAATCATAACTATTAAAAAAAGGTACATCGGTTAAAACGAAAGACTTAAAATATGGAAGATAATATACTATGAGCCTTACGGGTTCTCTGGGCTGCCAATAAAAAGGATGCAAGTATATAACAAACTAATTTCGTTTCTAATTGATAAAATATAGATAGTGCTAAGCATGACATAAGTATAAAGAGTAGTGGAACCCTGGGTTTAGCAGACAGGCAACATCAAGTAAATGCCACCTAGTACAGAAGCAATGGTGGAAACAAAAAACACACTCTTAATTAAGTGAATTAATTTATTGTCTAATAAATGGCTTGGTGAAAATTTTCATGTTTCTAGGAATGCTAACTTTTCCCTGTTTTCACAGATACTCTCTCAAAAGAACATGAAGTCTGCACTATATCTCTGTTTGTTTGCCACCTTTTGTTATGGATTAGTCCTCTGTGATCATCATGAAGGTCATAAAGGCCACGACGCCCATGGAGGGCATGGAAAAGAAGGCAAACATAGCCACTCTGACGGCCACTCTCATCACCAGCATAACCATCATAACCATCACCACAAACACCATGGAAATGAAACTATGTCCTGCCACAAAATTTCAGAGCCAATTTCAAATTTTGCATTCCAAATCTTTAATCACTCTCTTGGGGTAGGAGAGTCCCGTAATGTATTCTTCTCCCCTGTAAGTATTGCAACTGCCCTGGCAATGTTGTCTGTAGGTGCAAAAAATGCCACTTTGAGTCAAATCTTACATGGCCTGAACTTTAACCTTTCGAGCATTACAATAGACGATATCCACGAGAGCTTCAATCACCTTATCCAGATGCTAAACAAAGCTGATGGTGAGCTGCAACTGAGCATGGGGAATGCCCTCTTTATCAAGGAGGGATTGAAACTTCTGCCCACATTTCTAAATGATGTCAAAACCCAATTTCATTCAGACGCCTTTTCAACCAATTTTGAAAATGAAGAAGAAGCAAAAAACAGATAAACGATTACGTGGAGACGCACACAAACGGAAAAATAGTTGACTTCTTGAAGAGTCTTGATCAGCAGTCTGCAATGGTTCTAGTTAACTACATCGTCTTCAGAGGTAAGACTGAATGCGATACTGCACTGGTGGACCCACGCTTAATTGCTAATACTAATTTCCGGATTTAAAAAAATGTATTATGAAGTCTTTAATTAAGGTTACTACTACATTCCTTCTAATACAGGGTTGTATATTTTTTGTTTGTTTGAATCTCTTATCTCAGCTAAGGACTAGCAAAGCTAATTACATCTTTGCGGATCTAGATAAGATGTGTGAAAGTCTGCAGAAATTAAATGAAATGTAATGTTCAAAACTGCTCACCTTCAGATGTTGCATTAAGCACTGCAGTACTATCAAGATGTACTTCAACTTGCTATTAAAATGTGTTTTTTTAATAATCTCATTATACTCTGAGTCTGTAGGTTGAAAGCCATTGAAGGTAATACGTTTACTTTTTATTAACCTTTTAGTGTGTGATACATGGACAGATTTTATTTTCTCATCAAATCTCCTGTACCCCTTTTGAGAATTCTCTCAGTGTTAGCCAAGCCCTTTTTCCTTATCAACCATTTATGCAAAACAGGATGATAATCATTTTACTGTCACCATTCTTGGGTTACTGTGAATCAAATATGATAGCTGTTTTTTTTTACATATGGTGAAACAGGGCCATCCTACTAATTGACCCAAACTAGAGACCAAGAAGACCCCTGCTAGCACTTGACTCTTAGGACAGCAAGCACAGCATGACAGAGCAGTCCAAGGCTTACTGAAGGAGGTGCTGTGGGCAAGATACTCAGCAATGCAATCTAAAAACACTTACTAAACTAACGTTCAGCAAGCACTTTTGTTTTAAAAAGAAAAGGTACGTTTATTCACACACAGCTAAACACTACATATAAAAATATGGCTTTATGCACAAACATTGGCTATTGTATTTATTATAAGCATTTCACAATGCACAAACCCTATCCTACGCAAGCTTTCAAAATATTATAATGTCTTCCTACTGCATTTGACATTGGATTTTTCAAAATATAAAAAGGCCTGCCTATGATATTTGACATTCGCTTGTCACATTGTAAAGATGCTTGCCAATGACATTTGACAACATTCATAGGAATACAGATGGTAGAATAATGACAGGTGAATGGCAGATTATCTATGATCTGGAGTATAAAACCCTCAAGGGGGCCAACTTTAAAAGAATGGCATTCCTTTCAAGATGGCTAGTGTTTGATACTCCTAGTACTCTTCAAAGGATGTTTACAGAAATTTCAGAACACGCCACTAACAGTAGCAAGGAAATCTTTGCCATTGTTAAAGAGTTCATTGTTCCTGCAGCTGCCTTCAACAACATCACCACCTTACAAGACCTCTGTAACAAGCTCTCAGAGTTCTTCTGCAACAAAATCACATCCATATACTGCAAATTCGACCCTCACCTGTTGCACTCACTACTCATCTCCCCATCATGGCAGAAGGACTGACCGTGACCACATGGTCCACTGTCACCATGAATGAGACCACCGCTACCATAAAGTCGCTCCATTCTAAGGCTCCGTCCGAACCCTGCCCCACCAAACCTTCACCAACTTACTCATACCCATCAGCGAAGCTCTTACTTCCATCCTCAATGCCTTCATCATCTCAGCCACCTTTCTGAATGCTTGGAAACATGCCACGGTCTCGCCTCTGCTAAAAAAAACCTCAGCAGGCACAGCCTCAATCTTCAACTACAGATCAATCTGCCTCCTATCTTAACCAGTAAAAGTCCTTGTGAAGCTCATCAATAGATGTATCACAGACTACCTCATCAAACACCAGCTCCTTGACACCATGCAGTCTGGCTTCAGGCCCAACTATACTACAGAAACAGCACTCATCACTGCCACTGAGGACATTTGCATGATTCAGGACAGATGAGATATGGCCGCCCTCATCCTCCTAGACCTCTCTGTACCCTTCAACACATTCTCATACCACATCCTCATCAGGTGCCTCCATGAGATTGGCATCCAAGAGCCCTCTCTCGGACATAACACAAGCTCTCAGCCTTCAACCATACTCCTCTGAAGCTCACAAACTCATTTACGAGTGCCTTAAGGTTCGTCCATCTGCAAACCCTCTTCAACACTTAAATGACCCCTCTGGCCAAGGTCATCCATGCACGCAACATCAACATCCTCATCTTAACAGACCACATGTAGCTCATAGTCTCCATTTCGGACAAGACCCCCAACACAAGGAACACATTCATCGCCTACATGACTGAAGTTGACTTCTGGATGAAGGCCAATTGTCTCAACATCAACACCGAAAAGACAGAAGTAATGGTCTTCAGAAAGAATACCTAACCATGGGACTCCATCAGATGGCCTGCCGATCTTGGAAACACACCAACCCCCAGTAGGTTTGCCACTTGACCAGTTTTCTACCACTACCACCAGTATGTTGATGTCACGGCCAGTACAAGAATAAGGAATATCACAGAAAGCCAGTATTTATACTTTTTATCTGTCACAGCCAGTACAAAAATAAGGAATCTCACATAAAGCCAGTATTTAATCTTTTTATCTGTCCATACTTCAAACAGCAAATATAAATAGAAAGCACTGTTGAATGTGTTCTGGAGCTGCACTAATGATCCCTGACTAATAGTAAACAAAGACATAAAAGTCATGTTATAAATGATTACACACGATTTTTGTTTGCAGTCCTATTTTGTACCACGTCCAGGCCTTTGCAGACTCTTAAAACAACACTAAATGGCCGGTATTTTTCTCTTGGAGAGGTGGCAACCCTAAACCCCAGCCACCGAGCAGTGAGCCTCTGTATCAGTGACAGTAAGCTGGATAGGACCGCTCAAGTCAATGCTGTGACTGCATCCTGGTTCTGTACCCTGAAGATGCTGAGGAAGATCATCATATGGCTCCCAAACAACACCAGAAAAACCATTGATCACGCCCTCTTTACCAACAAGCTGGGCTATGGGAACACCCTCTATGCTGGAACTACAACTCACCAGAAGACTACAAACGATCCAGAACTAGGCAGCCAAACTCATTCTCAACCTCCTTTGCAGAACACTTCACACCTCACCTCAACTCAGGGTGCTCCACTGGCACCCGATACACAAATGCGCTCAGTGAAAACTCCTCACTCACACATTGAAGGCACTACACAACATAGAACCTGCCTACCTGAACGGCTGCATCTACTACCATCAACCGTCCAGACACCTCCGCTCCACCAGACTCTGACTTTACACACATCCTATGAATCTCACACATCCATAGAAATAATTCTGGAGGCCGGGCCTTCTTATACATTGCTCCTAAAGAGTGGAACCACTTCCCTGTTCACATCAGAGCCTCCTCCTCACTTCTTGAGTTCCCTCGTCCTGGCTTTTTGAATCACCCCCCTGCCGTAGTCGAGGCTAGGTGCACACACCTGCTCTGCACCAGGATACCTTCATGGGTAATAGTGCACTTTACAAATAAACTTAACATATTTGTGTGTTAACAATGGTTGGTCTTCTCCTAAAGTGCTTCCTAGCGGTCTTACAGAGTAATTACACCTCTTCCCCAGACAACCACACCTTCACCAAATTTATGTTTACCAGCTCTGTTCAACTTGTAACCTTCTAAAGAGAGCTTCTGTTTTGAACAGCATAAGCAATCAAAATTAATGGCATTAACGAATGGCTGCGTGCCGTGTATCCAGTGGTTATCAGAGATGCTTTCTGCAGTTCAAAAAAGAATGAAAAAGAAAGTTAATAATTAAATATATACAGTATAGACAAATGTTTCTAAAGATCTTTACTCACCACAGCCCACTCAGCATGTTCGGAGGCAGGTCTGACATCTTGAGAGTTGTTCAGATCCATTGATGCATAACAGCTGTTTGGCGCTCATCTCTTGCCCCCATACCTTCATACACCAGTGAGTTGGGAGCTGTTCTAGATTCATCTGCAACTTCCATTTCACCGAAAATTGTTTTCAGCTGATGTTTTGTTACTGGAGGATAAACAGCTATTGGAGCCCTTAATAGCAAATATCAGATGTGGCTAAAAAATGGGTCTAAGTTATGATTACCTCTGGCAGAACTCCTCATTGAAACTGTTGACATTGTGGCCCTCATCTTTAATAATGCTCTGCTGCAAAGCCTGCTTCCATCGTTGTAGGTGTCATGCTGTGGTAATATTTATCAACAGTGTTCACATCATTTATAGTGGGCCTCTTTTTGGCAATGTAGTTGTATCGCTTCATAACAATGGTATGATCCCTTTCTTGTAGGAGCTCTGGGGTATGACATGACCTGTGTAGAGATCCCCTTTATGTATTCAAAGCCCGATAAGGGGAGAGGGGCCTCTGGGCGTACTGTTCTACATAACTTACTGATCACATGGTCTTTAGGGGTCAGGGGTTCACGGAGGACCTCACAACCCCAGCCACATGATCTTCAGGGGTCAGGGTTCACAGGTGACATCTCAACCCAGTAACATGATCTTATGGGATCATGTGACCAAGATTGTGATGTCACAAACCCCAATTACGTGACTACATATGGTCACGTGACAAACCATGGTCATGTGACCTGGAAGTAAAGTCACTTTCCTGGCGGTATAACTGTCACTTTTGATTTTGATCAAAAGGGTCCACACTTCCTACTGGCAGCCACGCTTCTCCTGGCAGCCACCTATGTGTGCAGAGCAGGACAAAGAGAATGGGCAATGTATTGGTAAACTAGAGGAACTTTGAACTTTAATCATAGAGTCAGTATGGCTGGAACAGCCCAGTCAAGAGTGAATTTCCTTACACCGCCCGCTAGGAAAATTATGATCTATATCAAATATACGAAGCAGTTGATTTAGGTTGAAACTATTATACTAAACATACATTCTGGGCCTATTCCAAAATAGCAATAGCACTGACTCTAGTCTCTGAATTATGTGTCAGCCAAAAACAGCTTTTAAAATGAGTAGCCATAAAATTCCTGCTCCCTGTGAAAGCCCAGGAGTCAGCACACTGTATAGAAAGGAACGGTCTATTGCTTTTGGTGCCAATTGAGTTAAGGTAACCATCATCACTGTGCCTTTGATAAACAGCCAAAGTTAAAATGAGCCAGATGACAGCCTTAGTCAGTCAAAACCGTCTCTTAGACTTCACATGTGCATACATGTTACATATGTAACCTTCCTCCAACACAAGGCCAACTTTCCAAAGCTGCCCACAGGTAGTTCAGCAAAAAAAAGAATTACCTCAGTGGACTCAAATTTCAAAAAAGAGATAGAAACATCAACAACACCTGTTGAAGCAAACAATATCATTCATGTTGAACACATTTTATTCATGTGGAACATGGAGTCTCATATTCACAAACGTAACATCCGTTACATGCAATTATGAAGAGGTGCCCCAGCAGGGAGGGAGGGGTAAGTGCTGCAATGTGCAAAGGTGAGGGTGGGTGAGAGAAGGAGGGCAGTGAACAATATATACATCTATATCCTAAAAATAGCCAAACCAGCCTTGTCCAAGGCTTAACCTATTTACAACACCATAATGTTATGGCAGATGGGGATACGGTGAATCTATCAGTGTTATCCACAAAGGTAAACACAAAATATAGCCATCAACATTTTGACCCTGGGATTGTGTGTAGGCAAGTAGGATCCTTACAGTAGGGTCTTCATCAGGACGAAGTGGGGGACACCCTAGCGCCACAGATGCAAGCAGTAGAGAATTAGATGCAGATGGGCCTTCCGGCTCCACAGTCAGAAAAGGGACGTGATAGTAGGTTATTCAATTGAAATCCTGTCTCTCTTCTATTTTCTATACTTCGTGGGCTTGACAAATCAAGTGCTCCAAGTGTCTTGTTTGTGGAAAGGCGTCCGTGTCACAGCAGTGAAACAGCCAAAGTTCAAATGAGCCAGATGACAGCCTTAGTCAGTCAAGACCGTCCCTCAGACTTCACATGTGCATACATGTTACATATGTGACCTTCCTCCAACACAAGGCCAACTTTCCAAAGCTGCACACAGGTAGCTGACCCTATGTTAAACACTGTAATTGCAGCTCCTAACCACTGTTAGTGGCTCATGTGGGTGAGACACACATTTATTTGGCAGCTTCACACAACAGCAGCTTCAAAACCCAGAGGTTCAAAAAGCAAACAATCTAGGTGCTTTCACACGTAGAATCCAATTCCTCTGACTTACCATATATACCTTTTTAATCTGAGCTCTGTTTCCAAAGGGACAGTCAGTTAAAATTGAGGTCTCAAATTGAAATGACATTGCTATTTAAGTGATATTGATTGACCTATTTTTAATTTTTTTTCTCCATTACTAACAGGGCCCTTCTCCACCTTTCTTAAACGTTTTGTAAAAGTTCATAGTGGCATTCCAGTTATATAAATCACACAGTTTCTTTTAATAATTACATATGATTGATTGATTGATTTTTGGATTTGTATAGCGCTCGAATGCCCGGAGGCGTCTTGGCGCTGGTGCAGACTGGTGTGGCATTGCATGGAAAATAGTTGATACTAATTATCGGTTTGTGAACAGCCAAGTTTTGACTTGCTTCCGAAAACTCAGGAAGTCGGAACAGTTCTTAATAGGCAGGGGTAGGGCATTCCAGAGCGTGGCTGCCTTCAGTGAGAAACTCCTACCACCCCAAGCCATTAGCTTTGCTCTAGGGGTGGAAAGTAGCATTGCGTCAGAGGATCTGAGCTTTCTGCCTGGGGAGTACCAGGCCAACTTATAACGAAAATAGCTTGGTCCAGAGTTGTGCAATGCTTTAAAGGTTATGCATAATGTTTTAAACTCTAGACGTTTTGCTATGGGTAGCCAATGCAGATTGACCAGAGTTTGGGCTGCTGACTTGTGTCTAGAAATTCTGGCAAGAAGTCTGGCTGCCGCGTTTTGTAGTGTTTGTAGTTTTTGTAATAACTTTTTCCGAATACCGATAAAGAGAGCATTTCCGTAGTCCAGCTTGGTCAAGATAAGTGAGGTAACAACAGTTTTTTGGAGTTCATTCGGGATGAAAGGCCTAATTTTCTTTATCAGTTTTAGTGTATAAAATACAGAAGAAAATAGTGCTTTTACTTGGTGATCAAAGTGGAGCTTATCATCACAGATAACTCCCAGGTTCCTTCCTTTTTGAACAGGTGTCGATAGGGGTCCCATGTTCTGGGGCCACCAGATTGGCGACCAAACAGATCTGTTGTTTCCGAAAAGTAGCACCTCTGTTTTGCCAGAGTTTAATTTTAGGCAATTTGCTTTCATCCAATGATCGATTTGAGCCATACAGGAACTGAATCTATGGCCCATCTCTTCCTGATCTTTGGGGATTGACACCACAATTTGTGTGTCATCGGCGTAGGACACAACTGAGAACCCCAGGGACTTTATCAGTTTGACCAGGGGGGCGATATACAAATTGAAAAGGGTGGGGCTTAGTGAGAAGCCTTGCGGCACCCCACATGGCAAACTGAATTGTTGTGATGTAAAGTTGCCCAAGGCAACATGGTTTCTTCTATTTGTTAGAAAGTCTTTCAGTAAAGTCAAGGCTACGCCTCTTATTCCCAGCTCCCTTAGTCGGTTAATCAGGATGGTGTGGTTAACCGTGTCAAATGCCACCGAGAGATCGAGTAATATCAGGACGGCTTGACCATCTTTATCCATGGTCCATCTGATCTCTTCAGAGGCGGCAAGCAAGGCAGTTTCAGTGCTATGCGCCTTTCTGAAGCCGTATTGGGAGGGCTCCAGCAGATTATTGCTGTCAATACAGGCCATCAATTCGTTATTTAATGCTTTTTCTAGTAATTTGGCTGGGAAGGGAAGTCTGGAGATGGGCCTATAGCTACTAGGTTCCTGGGGGTCCAGGTTGCTTTTTTTCAGAATGCGTAGGATGGATGCCACCTTCCATTCAGTGGGAATATGTCCTCTGCTTAGCACTTTGTTGAGGATTTGTGTGAGTTGTTCTTCAAAAATCCTTGGAGTTAAATGTATGATTTTAGGGGGACAGGGGTCTAATGGGGACCCTGATTTACAAGCTGTTATGAGTTTAATAACCTGCTCTCCGTCAAGGGGAGAGAACCTATCAAGAATTGTGGGAAAGTCGTTCTCAAGAGGTATGGATTCTTCCTTGTGGTTTAGTACGAAGGAATCGAAAACCTCAGTGACTTTGCCTTGAAAGAAGCTGGCAAGGGTATCACAAAAAGTTTTATTTGCTGTACTATCCTTTTTTGTTCCCATTTTTGATAATTTAGTTATCGTACTAAAAGTTCCTTGGCTGAGTTTTCAGCCAAAAGATTTTTTTCAGTAAAGTATTTTGTTTTCTCCCTATGTATCAGAGTTTTATATTCGGCAATGGCTTTTTTGTAGGTCACTCTATCTAGAGGATTATATTCGGATCTCCAGTTTCGTTCTAGTCTTCTACATGTTTGTTTCTGTGACCTTAGGCTCTCAGAGAACCAGTTTCTGCACTTTTTCGGGTGCTAGAAAGTCCATGGTCTCTTTTACCCAGATAGTGTATTTATGAGCAGCTATCTCCACATCGTCATCATTTTTGCTTATTGAAGGAAGTGTATCTACCAGGGTCCTTTCAAGTTCATGTGAGTTTATCTAGCTCCATGATCTGAAATTAAGGGTCCCTGAAGGTGACGCTCTGGCTACTTTTTGTGAATGGGGTGGGCTGATAGAAAAACATACAGCCTTATGATCAGACCATAGATGGGGAAGAATGTCTGTGACTACTAGGTAAGTATTATTTGAAAAAATCCCGTCCAGTGTATGGCCCGCTAAGTGGGTGGGAGCTTCAATTCTCTGGTCAAGGCCTAGAGTCTCCATGAGTTATAACAAATGGATAGTGTCCTGGTCGTTGTCATTTTCTAGGTGAAAGTTGAAGTCGCCTAGTACTAGGTTATCAGAACTAGTGACACTGTGCTCTATTAAGGTGCTCATATTTGCGAGAAAGGTTTCTCTTAGCCCCGGGGGGCGATATAATAGTATTCCATTTAATGAGTAGTTTTTCGTTAATTCAATTTGAAAAAAGATACTTTCACAGCTTGCGACACTCGTGCCTGGAGTGTACTTTATATTAATAGAATCTCTAATAATGATAGCTAGCCCCCCTCCTCTCTTTCGTTTCCTGTCAACATGCACCATTTTATATCCTGAAGGTGTGGCTTCAATCAAATCTGGGCCTGATGCTTCGTTTGCCCATGTTTCAGTAATAAATATTATATCTGTCTTATAGGTGTCGGCATGGAGCGCAAGTTCGTGTCTGTTTTTAACTAGAGACCTTGCATTTATTAATGAACATTTGAAGAGCTTGTTTACCTGTGTCTTTTCTTGTGTCTTAGGTAACCTATGCTTATGATACCTGATTGGAAGCTTTGTGAGGGATAACTTGCATTAAGGGCAAGTAGAGAGATTTAAGTCATGGCCCGGTTCTAGTATGGAGCAATTTCGGTGCTTACCTATTGTATCCAATGCTCAAAGCTCATCGTTTGAGTAAAATAATGGATGCATTCTTCCTGGGATAAAAAGGGCAGGAGGTCCGACCCTCGGCGCGATCTGGGCGCGGACGGGCGCAGACGGGCTTGCCTTTGGCACGCATACTGTGCACTGTCCATAATTTGACATGGAGAGAAAGATAGGTTTTTCCAGAGGGCTTCCAAAGTATCCTTTGCCATCCAAAGCTAGACAGACATGTAAAGCTCTACAAATATGTTGTAGAGTTCTCCAAGTGATAGGTTTATTACACTTATTCTCTGCAGCCTCCTGCAAATGGAAATATGCTCACTTTCTTGGAGGAAAATGTTTCACCATTGTCTTCAGTAAGCATCTTAGTAAGAATGATAGAGATTTGCAAATTCTTACTTGAAACTGTGGCCATTCAAGGGCCTCAGAAAACTAATCTCATGGGTTTTAGAAAACCAGTCAGTGAGACTGCGATATCTCACTTGGAGATTTTGCCAGCATGGAAAATAGTAAACAAGAAAATTAAAAGCACTTCTACTTCCTGGAAGAATAGTTCTTAGCGTAACTTCAATTAGAGGAAGGACTTCGGGTAAGAAATTGGCCAGAATGGGGATGAAGTGAAGAACTCATAGTATGGGGGAGGCTAAACGTAGCATTGGTGTGTGCAAGAGGAAAGAAAAGTGTTGCTAATTATGTACACAACGAATTGCCTGTTATAACAGCACATAAAACTAGCATTGGCAAATGGAATATGTCTGCACTGACTGACAGCTTTTTGGCTTTGCCATTTTTTACAAATGTTTTGCAACTCTTTATCATAAAAACTTAATAAAAACGTTTTTAAAAAAGGCACACAAATGTGGATGCATAGGCAGCCTTCTTTTTTAAATAAGCATTTATATAAATATTCAGAGATGGCCACCTGTGCGTTCAAGCTCATGCAGGGGTGGAGATTCTAGACTTGCTCTGAAGTCCTTTCACAGTAATGGCAGCCTGTGCATGCGCATATCATTGCAAGCTTACAGGTGGACAGCCATCTTGAATTGGAAAGGAGTCCATTCCACAAAATAGAGGCCACAAACACTGTCCGTGCAAGATGTGGTGCGCTGCAGTTAGAAGCGTGGGCCTGGTAGCAGTGTTTGTGGAGGAGGTGAGCCATTGTAAAGTTAAAGGGACTTTATAAGGGACTGCTTTGTGTGAGGGTGAGGACATTGTGCTTTGGCAGAATACCAAACTCACAGACAAAGGAACCAGCCAATGAGGTAGACTGCTCATTGAATCATGCTGTGGTTAGCAAAAAACTAAATATGAAGGACACAAAACCAGACAATGTACGATGAGGTCTGTAGGAAAGCCCATACATATACTATGTATGTGTTTTTAGTAAAATTAAAAGATCTTGGCTAATGACGACTCTAGAAATTCAGTGAGAAATTATTGAAAAGTCTGTGTGTAACCTGAATATCACAGGTTTGTATTCTTAAAAGGCCAACCCGGTTGTCATGGTTTCAGGTGAATTCACAGGTGGATTACGATAATTTCCTTTACGTGCCGGTTTTGTTACTGCATTAAATTCCTTGCAGGTTGGCTTATTTTTTCTTTGAAGTGGCTCTAACCCATGGGACAGAAAACCCCCTTGCTTTCCAATGCAGATCCTTCCTCCTACAAATTTCGATTTTTACTACGAACTGGCCCTATGCCAGTTAATTTGGCCACAGCCATGCTTGTTCACAAAAGCGTGGTGTAAAACAGATGTGCGCCAGGAGTTGAAGCAGGCTACACATTAATGGAACAGCCTGTTATCCAGAAGCAAAAGCACGTTTAGCACCGCAGCCAACATGGGGTCTGTCCAGGTCATTTCCACTTCTGTTGCACAAGTCTTTTTCTCGCAGCTCTTGGTGTTATTGGGCCTTTTTAGGACTAGCTTAAAACAGCTTCAGCTGTCTGGCCAGCCTCATATTTTCCAAAAATATCATACAAAATAAAAACATACATAGATGCTCTCAATCAACACTCTTCCACCATTGGCCTCTTGAAATGTCTCTCAAATAATGCTACCTCACGCCACAGCACAAAGTATAGCTCAGTTGTCCAGCCCTCTCCAGCCATTCAACACCTTCTCTTGAGTGACTACATCTTGCCCTTGCACAGGTATGGATGCACCAAAATAATAGTTCTCCAAGAATAGAACGTTGTAGACAGAGTGACTACTAGCCCCTATGTATAATACAGCGTCATCAACTATTTACATCATATTCATATTCATATATTTTTTATAAGTTGCAATATTGAGTCATCACCATCAACCAGCGTGGATATTTTTTTCATCTTTTAGATAAACATTAGAGTAGCAAGAGTGTATATGCAGAGTTCTAGGGTGAAACCACACCCTGTCCAATTTGTGAATTTCAAGCAATTGTATCTTACTTGAGAGAGACCTCTAGTAATCACTTCAAGAAATGCAGCAGCTTTGCAGTCCTTACATTTCTTTCTGATACACTGGTGTTGCACTTACATGCATTCATTGTCTGCAAATATTCCAAGATGTTAGAGTCATCCCAGAATATTTGTGTAGTAGCCATTCTCCTTTAGGATGTTGCTATGATCTGTCAATGTTGCTATTTCTTCCTCTTACTTTTTGCCTGGTTATGTCATCTGTTATGGAACCAGAAGGTTGGGGATGTCATGGGGTGGAATGCTGGGTTTGTAGAGTTGGTTGGGAGCTGGTTGGTGGACGGTTCATGTTGGAGCTGCTACGAGGGTTTGATGGCTTGTACCTGACTTACCTGCATTAAAGATCCTGGGGCTTATTTATGAGCCCTTGCGTCACTTTTGCGCCGCCGGTGCGTCACTTTTTGTGACGCACCAGCAGGGTAAAAAATGCGCCATGTTGCGTCATATTTACAAAGTGAGGCATCTAGGTAGATGCGTCACTTTGTAAACCCCTGCGCCACATTGTACCTGCGCCAGGTATAATGTATGCAGGGTGGGCGTTTTGACGCAAGTAAGCCTCGTAGAAGTGACGCAGTGAAATCTATGAGATTTCACTGCGTCACTTCTAGAACGCAAATGCGTCAATATCTTACGCCTGCCTCACAGCAGGCATAAGACTGACGCAGGTACATTTGAAATGGGACTTGCCCATGTGAAATGACCCATTGATGGAGTTGCGTCACTTTCGTGACACACTCCAGCATTGCGTCATTTTTGCACTTACAGATACGTCAGAAATACTGACGTATCTGTAACTCCTTGCGACATGATGCATCATACTGTAAATATGACGCATCCAGCATGTCGCAAGGAGGGCGCAATGAAAAGTGACGCATCGTTGTTTTCACGCAGCGATGTGTCACTTTTCATAAATGAGGCCCCCTGTTTACATCTACAAGAGTCTTGGATTTATTACTGGCGACAAGCTATGACTCCATCAAACCTGTTGATTTCGAACCCACGACAGAACAGTGATTACTTACCCTAATCTGCCTCTTCTACCCTGCGATCGGCTTTCCACACTTCCTAGGCTGAGACGAGTCAAGCGTGCCTCAGCTGGTGTCCTGGAGTCCTGCAGTCCAGAATCATGAGCTCATCTTGGAGGTCCTGTGGCCAGATCTGCGTGAGGAGGCATGGAGGCTTACGAAGCTCTCTCTTCCACCTCTGCTCTTCAAATGATGACGTCAATCTCAAGTTGAAGGCGGTGCGTGCGACGTGCTGTTAGCCGTTGCTGATCTTGTTTTCGTCATCGTGGGGTGAGTTGACGTCCTAGTTCTGCAGGAGGTAGCGTGCACTTGCGCAGTCACGCACGCTGTCGCACGTCGGTAGCCATCTTGAGTTGCTTCGTATTCACCATTGGATCTGTAAAGTTGGTGTGCTTGTGTTTCTCCAGGAAGCAGCGTCACGCACGTTGTTGAACGTCGGAGGCCATTTTGAGATGCCTTAAATTCATCTTTGGGACAAGTGTGCTAGTGTTCCTCCTGGAAACGTCGTCACGGACATCAGTGGCCATTTTGAGGTTGCCTCAAGTAGTCAAGCTATCAGAGGAGTGGCATTCTAGTGTTGGCGCTCCGCTGCCTTAGTTGCCTTGTTTTTTTAATTTATTTCTTCATTGTCCGTTCTTTATTCAACGGAGCAGCGCAAACAGTCCCGGGTTGCACTGGAGGGATCCGACACTCGCGCCCTCTCTCAATCAGGTGGGGGTTTAAATGTTTCCGTTGTGTGAGTGATGCACATGTCTCTAGCAGCCCAAACTGTTATGCTAGGTTTGCCACCTGTAACATATGTGGCAAGAAGGGCCACTATGCTTGCGTGTGCAGGGGAGCGTTTTCCAAGCCTAATGTAAATCAGGTGACTCCTGATGAGTACAAATTCATGTTGCGTGTGAGAAGTGATGGGGTGGTGGATGCTGATCCCTTTGAAATGCCCGAATGTGTGATAGCAGTTGATGGGAGGAATGTTTCTGTTTTAGCAGATTCCGGATCCCCATATACCATCATTGGGGACAAGAATTGGGATACTTTATTTGGTTTGGAGAAGATAAAATTGCAAGATCCTGATATAAATCTTATAAGGTATGGTGGCAAGAAGATTGATGTCTTGGGTTATCATGAATTCAATTTAAAGAGCGTGCAACTGTGGGCAAAATCTATGTAGCCAAAAGAGGCAATAATCTGTTGGGCTGGAGGCATCAAAGAGACATGGGGATAACCTTGAACCCCAAAGCCAAAGACAAGGTGATGGTTGTTAGCAAGGTGGGTTCCCCTGAATGCATTTTCTCAGAATTTCCAAAGGTGTTTAGTAACAATCTTGGCTTATTGACGAATTTTGAGCAAAGATTGTCCTTAAAGCTAATGCCTCACCATTTGTTTCCAAGGTGAGGAGGGTTCCCCATTTGATGCTGTTGCCTCTGGAACAACAGCTCAACAAGCTAAAGAGCAATTGTGTGATTGAGGAAATAGAGAGCTCTGAGTGTTTGGCACGCTGGTTTTGGCTCCCAAGAATGGTGGAACTGAAATCCAAATGTGCGTGGACCTTAGGGGTCTGAACAAGTACATTTGGGTTGACTGGCAACCGTTGCCCAACATTTCTGAGACTGGCTTTAATCAAGGATGCCAACATTTTTAGTGTTATGGAATTGTCTTCGGCATACCATCAAATTATGTTGCACCCTGACTCCAGGCATCTTACCTCCTTTGTGACCCCCTTGGGTGCATTCACTTCATTCGCATGCCGTTTGGGCTTGCCTCTGCTGTGGCATGCTTTTAGAGAGTCAATAAGAAGATTTTGGAAGGGTTGGATAAAGTTCTCTTCTTCCAGGATCACATATTGGTATATGGGAGTGATGTCCAGGAAACATGATGTCATTCTGCGGTTAGTGTTGGGTCGTTTGCAGGAATCCAGTCTTGTGCTCAAAAAGGAGAAGTGTAAGTTCAGAGTGCCAACTGTGACATACCTTGGGCACACCATCTCGGGGGAGGGAATAAGTCCAAAGTTGGATTTGGCTAGCAACATTGTGGGCACTCCTACACCTGAGAATAGGGACCAAGTTCATTCGTTTCTTGGTTTAGCAGAATTCTGCTCTAAGTTTATTCAGAATTTTGCCTGCATTGCCCAGCCTCTCAGATGTCTGTTGAAGAAAGGCAGCCAATTCTTGTGGACCGAGGATTGTGATCTGGCCTTTAAGGTACTCAAAGAGTCTATTGCCAAGTTGCCCACCCTTGGTCATTTTGATGCTAACAAGAAGACCATTCTTTCCATGGATGCAAGCTTGAAGGGGTTGGGAGCTGTTCTAGCTCAATTGGATAAAGGTGAGCTCAAGATTGTGGCTTTTGCCTCTCGTTCCTTGAAGGGGGCAGAGGAGCGCTACTCTGTCATTGAGAGTGAGGCCTTGGTGGTGTATTGGGCTATCTTGCATTTTAAATTATTTTTGTGGGGTCTGCGTTTCACTGTGAGGTCTGATCACAAGCCCCTCAATAGAAATTTCTCTTGCAGAGATTCGGAGAATTTCACTCCTAGAATAAGACGATGGATGGAAGGATGAGCCTGTTATACTTTTACTGTAGATTACATTCCTTGTTCACAAAACTTTGCAGCTGACTGCCTATCCAGATTACCAGCCAATGTGGAATGCTGCAAGGTCGAGAATGGGTTGGTGAATTGGGTGTGCGAGTCTGCATTGAAGGATGATGAATGGGTACGTGCTGCGAGTGAAGCACACTTGGAGGATCTTAAGACGTTTATTCTGGAAGGGTGGCCTGACAGGAAAGAGGTTCCAATGTCTCTTGAGGGGTTCTTCTCTGTCAAAGACGAGTTGTGCATTGTTGGCAACAAGAGTTTTATGGGGGAGAGAATGGTGACGCCGAGAGTTCTGAGGGAAAATCTCTTTAACTTGGCCCATGAGGGGCACCTTGGCAGGAATAAAACTAAGGCCAGGCTGCGTGAGTGGTACTGGTGGCCGAGTATGGACCATGATGTGGAAGAGATGGTCAAAGACTGTTGGCAATGTGCCAACAGTGACAAATGCAAGAAAACCCACACTGCTCCTTTGTCCCCTGTTGAGATTCCGGTTGAGCCTTGGACCAAGTTGGCGCTGGATAGTGCAGCTCCCTTCGAGCTCTTCAACCACAATGAGCGGTTTGTCTTACTGTTAGTGGACTATACGTCCAAATGGGTGGTGACCAAGTTTGTTCCTGTTGTCAACACCAAGGCTGTTATTGAATTTTTGAATGAGGAATTTTCACAGGAGGGTATATCTAAATGTTTAGTCACTGACAATGGGGTGCAATTTACTTCCCAAGAGATGTCTGATTTCTTGAATCATCTCTCCATTGTTCATTTCAAAACAGCACTTTATTCACCTCAAGCCAATGGTCTTGCTGAAAGCATGAACAGGGTGGTGAAGGCCTGTGCTCATCGTGCCTTGCTTGATAAAATCTCCTTACGTGAGGCCTTGAGAGCAACTTGGTGTGCTCATCGTGTTACTCCCAATTAGGTATCTGCAGTCTCACCTTTTGCGTCTTTGAGGGGCCGGAAACCTCATTGCAAGCTTAGGCCAGCTTGGTTGAGTTTGAGCACCAGGGTGACGAGCAAGTGGTCTGAAGATGCTATCAGGCAGCGTAGACTGGTGCATGAGCACACACACAAAAAGCGGTTTGATGCCAAGTGCTGGGGTTTGGCACCAGGGGGACAAAGTGTGTGTGAGGAGGGCTAGGTTCATCAGGAAGGGACTGTCTCAGTTCATGTGTCCCTTTCTGATTTCTGCGGTGAAGAAAAACGTGGTTGTCCTGGACTCTGGTGATGTGTGAGAGCTGCAGATTCGCCTGCCCGGAATCGAGGAGGTGTTAAACCTTCCTTTGGTGGCCCTGTGGTTGGTCCTGTTTCTTGCAAGAGGTCAACCGTTAGGCCTAAGTGACATGATGATTTAGTGATGCATTAATCTCTTGTCTTGTTTTTCCTCTTCCCATTTTCTGTTTATTTTTTTATTTTTTTTCCCTGCATTATTAAGGGGGAAGATGTGCTATGATCTGTCAATGTTGCTATTTCTTCCTCTTACTTTTTGTCTGGTTATGCCATCTGTTATGGAACCAGAAGGTTGGGGATGTCATAGGGTGGAATGCTGAGTTGGAGAGGCGGTTGGGAGCTGGTTGGTGGACGGTTCATGTTGGAGCTGCTCTGAGGGTTTGATGGCCTGTACCTGACTTACCTGCATTAAAGATCCTGCTTACATCTACAAGAGTCTTGGACTTATTAGATGTGCACTCCAATTGCTAAATCAGAAAACAAAAGTTTAATGGTGGAAGTCAGTTAATGATAAATGTGATGTTGCAAAAGTTAATATGTTTGTTTATTGCACTTGTTTGTTGGGGAAAATGTGAACCTAGGTGCAAAGCTGTGTTTAAGTTTAATGGTGACAGTCAATCAGTGACTAATATGATCTTGCAGAAGTTAATATGTTTGTTTGTTGCACTTGTTTGTTGGGGAAAATATGAGACTAGGTGAAAAGCAGTGTTTTAAGGATTTTCTCAAGATGTCAATGTTGCCACTCTCTGGCAGGTGCAGTTCTATAGACATAAGGGGGGGTCCTCCTCCAGGGGAGTGAAGGACAACCCTCCGCTGGCCTAGTGGAATGGAGGGAACCCCACCTAGGGCTAAATATGGACATTTGTTTCCTGTGGGCATCAGAAGGAACTCATGTTAAATATTCCTGAAGCAGCTCCCTTGGTCAGGCAGATTTTTGAAGACTGCCTTTAGATTCTTCTGATGGGCGTGCTGCAGGACAGCAAATTCCTTGACTGGTTCATGATGTTCTACTCACAGATCTTTGCTTGGCACACTACAACCAGTATTCAAAATGGAATTTCAGATACTTGTGCTGCATTTGATGATTGATATTTCAGTTTCAAAAGTGTAACCTGTAATACCACACAAGGTAATACTAGCAATCCTATCGGATTTGAATATGAAAGCTCTCTATTTTGGTTTGCTACAAATCCTTCCTTAGGAAAAAATAGTGCTGTTTTATAACAATGGTGTGTAAGGCTCTCAGTACAAGTTGCCAATTTAGGTAAGGAGAGACCGGTGGGACAGAATCTAAGACTTCAGTTGGTGTGCCCGAATATTAGTTCAGTGATTATTAGTTTTTTCCTCAGAATGGGGAATAACATTGGACCGAGGAATAATAATTCCAAACCTTTAAGCAACAGACTCAAATCTGCACACTCATAGCACCTGCTTGAAGCAGGTTGTAAATTTGTTTGCGTTTTTAGGCGGAAGATTAGGTTGGGTGGAGAATTCTGCTCCCCATATACCATGAAAGAGAGGAGGTGGGAACCAGGCACACCAGTTGCCCACAAGTCCATGCAGCTCTGCCCTGAACTCCCAGTACCTCTGGACCTATTAGGTCTGAAGTTTGCAGACCTGATAATTCCAGACCCGGAGATACTTGAAATATCAGAATTGCTCTGAACGCTATATCACCCCTGGCAATGATGGCTTCAAGTGTGGGATGAGTACAGGAAACTCATTTGCTTACACGTCAATGGTCTTGTTCTCCTTCACTAGTTTTACGTACAGCAATTTCCCACTTTTTGTTGTCGAATTTTCTCTCTACCTATTCTCATATTTCTGCATATTAGCAGAGCGCTGCAAGCTATTCATTTCCAATAAGGTTTGCTGAGGATTCTCTATTGTGGCTCTATGGTTTAAACATTTATAGAATCTCACCAAGGTTTCCCTTCTATACGGGTTAACCTTTTCATGCAGTGCCAGTTAATCTCAAGTTGCAGTACACTTAGCTTTCAAACCCTTTGTTTATTTAGTAGTAATCCTTTTGATATTTAGGGATGATCGTGATTTAAACCCGGGTACCTGGAGCTGGTGGGCGGTGATGAATGAATAGAGCTCGACTGGAGACCAGTAAGATGAGGATGGCTTGTGATGATTAGGAATAAAATAAATCATTGACGACACCCGCGCCATGCTCAGATCCTCCCATTTCCTTATCCTCAGCTCTACCTTTCTCCTTTAATTGCAGCAGGCAGGCCCTCCTTACCATGTGAGTGCACTGTGCCACTCCTGACATTGCTTCTCCTGCTGTTCTCCAACTCATCGCTAGCAGCTTCGCCTTAATATAACTCTGTCATTAACACTGGCAGAGACCAGTGAGGTCCAGTAACAGCAGTTGGGTAATCAGGCAACAAGAACTGGCAGCCCACAGAATGCAGAAAGCTTCATCACCCTGTACCACATCTACACAAGGAACCAGCGGTGTGAACTACATTGTGCGAGTCAAGAGAGGCTGTCAATTGAGAGCAGAGACAAGACTTTCACCATAGCTCCTTTGTGGGGAGCTGACTGACTCAATCCTGCGAAAGATATACTTCATTTTTTGCATCCGCCTACTATTGTGGATTGAAATGAGAACCTAGCAAAGATAACCTTACTCCAAAGGTCACAAGGGGATTATTTCTGTCACTTTTCATAGTTCCATGCAGCCGTGTTCAAGTCTAATGAATGATGCTCTTAAGCTGGCTTATTTTGAATTTCTTATGGGCTGAGGGAGGATAGAGTAAAGGAGAGAGATAAGTGAATCATGTTCAGTAAAGATTCCCTGTACTATAAATCTTGGTGACTGATTTTTCTCTAGAAAAAATACTTTTCGGAATGTACAAGGAACATTCTCTTACATTTACAGGAGATAGGTACCCTAAATTCTCATGCCATAACAATACATATTTTCCCTTATAGGAAAATGGGAGATGCCTTTCAAAGAGGAAAACACAAAAGAAGATGACTTTCATGTTGATGAGAAGACAGTTGTGAAGGTGCCCATGATGTTCCGTTCAGGAATGTATAGCAGCGACTACGATGAAGATCTTTCCTGTACCGTGGTGAAAATACCATACAAAGGAGATGCCAGTGCTTTACTGATTATCCCCAAAGAGGGAAAAATGAAGCAGGTTCAGGATGCTCTCTCAGGACCAACAGTAATGAAATGGGTCAAGTCTTTAGCACACAGGTAATGTCTTATTTATTATTTTAAATTGCATCGTCCATGACATCAACCTTTACTTTAAAAGATCACATTGTGAAAAAAGGGTAGGTTATATTTTGCAGGGTGCACTAAAGGACTGTGCAATTGGGTTATTCTCAAACTCTCTGGAATTCAGTGTTCCTTCAAGAAGAAAAAAAAAAGAGTGATAGATTTCTAGTGCAGGCTTCACCTCAATTGGTTGCACTCAGTTTTCAAGTTTAAAAGTATGTTTATTGAAGAAATATTAAAACGTCAATACATAATACAACAAAATATGAAAAACTATATAAACAACATTCCAAAAGACGAGTGTCATACAAAGTCTGGATTTAGGAGAGGCTGGTCTATATACGAAAAAACATAATACAATGTGAATATGAATAATTATAGTACTAAGAATAAACAAATTAAAACAGTATTAACATCAATAAGTGGGAAGTGAAGGAGGCTGGGAGACTTCTTGTTGGATAGGTGCAGGAGTAGATGAGTGTCTCGCATTATCATGTAAGAATTGTGTAAAAGGAAACCATAAATATAGACGTTTCATAGCAGGAGACATAGGGTACACATAGGTGGTATCTAATCTATGATTGTGACAAACCCCATACCACCATGATTGAAAGGGTAATTTGGACAAATCTTTCCAATTTCTTGTGATCTGCTGGAATGCAACTGCTAGTAACAAGTCTAGAATTCGCATCTTAGATTCACTCATTTCCCAATCAGTAGATAGACTTCCTAAGAAAATGTTAACAAATGAAAAAAGAATTGTGGTTTGTAAAATTAAATTAATTTGAGTCCATACTTGTGTCCAAAAATTAAACACAAAGGGACAGGTGAAAAGTAAATCTTTCAAATCAGATCAGTCTGTACTAGAGAGCATGCCCAACAAGAATCAGGAAGTTGCATTTTGTGTATGGCCATAGGAGATAATAAGAGTCTATTGTATATATAGAAAAGAGTTTGTGTATTGTTTGCAGCTCTAGAGGATTTCCTAAGTTTGTTCCAAATATTATTCCAGAGGACAATGGACCATTCCACTCCCAAGTCACATTCCCAAGACAATTCTACTTTGTTTTAACCCTGTTAGTAGAGGAAGAGAGCAATTGGGAGTAAATAGTGGACGCCTTGGGATTCATGAGTAAAAGATTGCGCCATCCGGAATCTGATGGAGGAAAAGAGGAGGGGAGAGGATTGGAAGAGAGTACTTTATTATAATTTTTTTTAACAACTTTATTGGCATTTTTCTAATTCACATTGATATCATCTCAGGAGTCATACAAACAGTTTCTTTACGTCAGAGAATACGTTGATAATCTGCAATGCATCAAGCTAGTATACATTTCATGTTCGCACCTGGTCAATATTTCACATTTTGTATACTATTCCCATTATTTCAACTCCTTGTTCTTTCCCCTTTTCGTTTGCTATTCATGTGATTTTAACTCATGCCAACCTTATCCCTCAACTCCCCCCTTGTGAATGTCTGCTCCCCGTCTATGTGTCTTTGTTGCGTCTGATCTTGTCCAACAGGGAATAAACAGCTGCCTTGTGCCCTTCCCTATTTATACCCAATCTCGCCTCGATTTACTTATTCATTTGATCAGGAGGGGGCCTTAGATCAGTGATCCTTGCCGTCCAGGCTGTGATGTCATCTTCTACTTTATCATCTTTGGGGACCTGCTTCATGCTAACTTTCTCTGCCGTTGCCCATTCGCATATGTCTTTTAACCACATGTCACACTTCGGAGGTGTTGGGTTTAGCCATGTTATTGCAATACGCTTTTTTGCTAACATTAGTCCTAATAGTACACATTTCCTGCTCAGTTTCCTATTCTTGGGTGTGGGCAGTAGTCCTAATAGTGTTCTCCGAATTTCCCTGGGAACCTCCCATCCCGTGGCTGCCCGGAGTTTCTGTAGAACTTCAAACCAGAATGGGACAACAAGGTGGCACGTCCATACCATGTGCAGAAAGTCGGCATCCACTCCCCCACACCGGGGGAAAATACTGGACCAGTCTGGGTATATTTTGCTCAGCACTTTGGGGGTGAGGTAAGCCTGGTGTACGAAATTATATTGGACTAGTTTAAATCGAGCGTTAGAGCTCACCAATTTAACCCCTTCATGTATCCTGACCCATTCCTGTGCTGTCATAGGGTCTCCCACCACCTCATCCCATCTCGTCTGTATAGGAAGTATTTTCCTTGGCATATCATCCCCTATCGCCCGATATATGTGAGTAATCAGATGCCGACCCTGGGCCATACATAGTATGACTTGCAGTGTTTTTGTTTTGGGGGCTCCTCAGGGAAGGACGGTCAAAGCTCCCTAGCCACTCAAGAGATTTTTGCATATAGCAAAAATTGTCCACTGCCCAAATTAAAGGAAGCCTCCGCACATTTCCTCGTAACAAATTGGCCATTATTATATAAATCCCCCAATGTTAGACATCCCCAGACCCTCCATTTTTGTATTGACATTGAATCAGCAATGTTGGTGAACGGCGGTATTACCCATAGAGGCATGTCCAGAGCGTATGGTGCATGTCTTACCACTTTTCTTACTGTGGTCTCCCAGATCTCGGCTACGTGCCGGATGATGTAAGGGCAGTCTCTAGGGACACCTTTGCTGCACATCAGTAATTCCGGCAAGGAAGTTCCCCGTGCGTTCCTGCCAACAGTCGTTTTTCCCAGTTATCCAGATCATCTAACCAGTGAGTGGCATGTTGCAGTTGTGCAGCCATATAATAAAATTCTATACATGGGACCTCTACTCCACCTTGCTTCCAAGGTCTATGTAGTGTTGATAGGCAAATGCGTTTACATCTGGGGCCCCACATAAGGTCCGTCATTAAGCTATCCAGTGTTTTAAAATAACGAACCGGGATTTTATATAATGAATTTGGTAAAGCATAAAGACATCTTGGCAAAATGATCATCTTGGTTATCGCAACCCTGCCCATCAGGGATAAGGGCAATTCCCTCCAGAAGTGTATTGAGCCCCGAATCCCCTCCACGACCCTTCCTATACTAAGTTCCAGGAATCTTTCAGGCGTATGTGCTAGGTTAATCCCCAAATACCTGGGAGCCGAGGATGTCCAGGGCAGCCCCACTTTGGGAAGCAGGGCAACCGGTTGGGCTGCTAGTCTTCCAAGCTGGAATAGTTTAGATTTCTCATGGTTAGTTCGGAGACCCAACACAGCACTAAAGTCCTCTAGAACCTCTACGAGGGCAGGTACCGAGCACGCTGGTTGCCGGATATACACCAGCGTGTCGTCGGCATACAAGGAGACCACATGGTTGGTGTTGCCAACCGGTATCCCCCGAGTGCTCAGCCGATCTCTAAGTGCCACAGCCAGTGGCTCCATTGCCATAGCAAATATGAGGGGTGATAGGGGGCAGCCCTGTCTGGTACCCCTTTCCAGCGTAAACTCCTCCGATACTCTGGCCCCTACCCTGACCCTAGCATAATTGAGTCCATTTAAGGAATGTCTGTCCTACCCCCAATCGTTGTAATACCACCCATGCATGAGGCCAGGCCACTGAATCAAATGCCTGCTCTATATCCAGGAGGGCTAAAGCATAGTCCTCCTCCGCTAGGCAAGGGGTGTGCCAAACATGTGCCAGCTGCCTTAGATTGTACGTAGTGCTACGCTGTTTTATGAAACCGGCCTGGTCCGGATAGATCAGATGGGACATATGAGGGAGAAGCCTATTCGCCAGGATGCCACTTAATAGTTTCACATCTAAAATTAAAAGTGATATGAGCCTATGTGAGTTCAGCAACTTTGGGTCCCTGTCTTGCTTTGGGATCATTATTACCAGAGCTTCCCTCGTGGAAGCCAGTAAGATTTGCACATGTAGTGCTTCAATGTAAACCTCCAGCAGTCGGTCAGCTAGTATAGGTGCGATGTGTTGATAAAACTCTGCCGGGAAGCCATCACTTCCTGGGGTTTTGCCATTTTTTTAATCGCTTGATGGCCTCTGTTATCTCCTCTTTGGTGATGGGCGCCCCCAGCGTCTCCTCAGCCTCCTGTTCTAGTTGGGGTAGCTCTATGGAGGACAGAAACTCGTCCAATGCCTCTCAAGGAGGTACAGCGCGCCTCCCATAGACATTAGCCAGGTGTTTAGTGAGTATGTCAAGGATCGCTCCCTGTGTAAGTTCCAATTTCCCTTCACTATCTTGAAGTTGTAAGATTGGTAGCATGTTTGATTCCCTTTTTAAAAACCTGGCCAACATGGCCCCAGACCTGTCCCCCTCTCTGTGTAGGCATTACCTATAGACAGTGTAGTCATATTTTTCTAGATGCTTCCATGATTCCAGCAGCTCAGCGCGAGCTGCGCACCATGCTGTCCTTTTCTGCGGGGAAACAGGCATCTCTGCCTCGAGTTTGACCAGATTACGCTCCTGGGTATCTATATCCTGTTCCAGTTGCTGCCTCACCCCATATGTTTTGTGCATACAAATCCCCCTAAGAACCTCCTTCATAGCCTCCCATTCGTATGCCCTACTTGAGGCTGATCCCCAATTTTCCTCAAAATATCTTACCAAGGCGGTCGACACAGCCGCCGCAAAAGGAGGATCCAGTTGCGCCTCCGCCATGAGACGCCACATAGGGATTTCCGGCTTAGGTCTGCGGCCCTCAAAGCTGAGCAAGACCGGCGAATGGTCCGAGATATACCGTGCTTGGTATGTTATCCCTTCTACATCCAGGATCAGCTCATGTGAGATGAAACAATAGTCTAGACGGCTAAACGTGTTAGTTGCTGGTGTGTGGCAAGAGAACGTTCTCAGTCCCGGGTGGCGCACTCTCCAGATATCTGTAGGTTGCATGCCCTGCAAAATATCTGTCAATGTTTCAGTCATGTGTGATTTTGTGTGTAATTGGGGGGGGTTCACGGTCTAGAGTCCCACCCAGGACACAGTTAACATTTCCCATCAACAACGTTGCCACTCCTACATATGGCGTTGCTGCCACCGTGACGGAAGGGAACAAATTTGGACAGTCAACATTGGGAGCATACACATTTATAATGCACATTTCCCTCCCTTCCGACGTCCTGTGCAGGATCACATACCTTCCCTCTGAATCTATCACGTGATGTAAATGTTGGAAGGGGACACTTGGTGCCAAACATATTAGTGCTCCTCTAGGGAATTCTGAATAGGAAGTAGCAAACATCTGTCCCCTCCACCTACATCTAATACATGGTAATGAGTCCCCCCACACATGAGTTTCTTGTAAGCATGCAATTGAGACTCTAAAACGTTTTAGGTAGGCAAATACCCGCCTAAGTTTCTCGAATGCTGCCAGTCCCCAGACAGTCCAAGTGAGAATTTTCAATAAATTAGAAGCTATCCCAGTCATTTCACCTTTAGTGCTTTCCCCCTCCCACTATCAACCACCCCTCTCAGACTCCTCCTAGCGAGTTGGATTAAAACTGCGTATATGACACATCGAGCTGACACATTCCTGAAAGACATCCACCATGCCCTAACTAGTTGAACAAACTGAACACCCCACTCCCCCACCCCCTGGGCAGCACGGCTGGTCCCGCATCCCCTTCACAGTAGAAATTCAGGGCTCGCCAATGCCGCCCCATACCCCCCACATTAACAAATTACAAGATGTGAATAACTAGTGCACCAATGTTCAAAAGTCTCTGTCAATATGTTTTTCTCAAGCTTGGTGCCTTTTAAGTTAATTACTCCCACAGTCTTAACTTATAAGCGACCGAGCAGATGGCAGGGTGCGAGGACTAGCCTCCAGCTCCCAGCTAGTGACTTGGACCCTGTAGGGCGGGGATAGGTCCCCCCTCCGGTGGTAGCAAGTTACTAAAATAACAGTTTTAACCTGGCTGCTGCACCATTCCTTTGTGTGAGACTATTATACTTATCTGTTACACCCCTGTAAGGTTGTTCACTGCGGCGCCCTTTGACAAAAGCGAGTCCGGAATTACATCCTGTGATCCGTCTTTGGAGTCAGGAGCCGACTCCACCATTTGCAGGGTTCCGTCCGGACGCGCACCCCAATTCTACTCGGGCTGTTGCCGTGGTCCCCATGGGACTGTTGAGTGGCCTGGGACTTGCTCCCAGCCAGTTTCGCCCTCCACAAGGACCTGTCAGATCCCAACTGCAGCAACAAAGATGAGTCTGAGTGGCCAGACTTATCCAGCCATACTGTCACTTCCATCGCCGACAGGAAAAAAAAGAATTTTCCTTTATGTTCCACCCGCAGCTTGGCTGAGTAGAGAAGACTGTACTTCAGTCCGGCGTCCCGGAGACGGTGTTTCACTGCCAGGAAGGTTCTCCTTTGTTCCTGTACTTTTTGTGTATAGTCAGGATAAATCGCAATGGTGTGTCCTTGATATGATTGTTGCCATTTAGAACGGATGATCTGCAGAATAATGTCTCTATCTCTATAATTAAAAAAACGGGCAATGATAGCTCTTGATGGGGCTCCAGGGTGAGGCGGCGGAGCAAGCGCCCTGTGGGCCCTTTCTATATTTAAAAATGTTGAGAGTCTCTTGGGGGCCAGCTCATTAAGGATCCAGTTCTCCAGAAAGAGCTTAGCAGGCGGGCCTTCAGCCTTCTCGGGAAATCCTATGAATCTTAGATTATTCCTTCTGGATCTTCCTTCAGCATCCTCCGCGCGGTCATCCAGGTGGACCAGCTTTTTCTGTAGAAGCTCGACTGTATCTCTGAAGAAACTAACCTCCTGCTGCATGACCTTCACATCTTTTTCATTGGAGGACACTCTATCTGACACTTTATGAAGATCACATCTCAATAAATGAACGTCTATCACCACTGCGTCTATCCTGTGGACCATATCTTCTCTGGTGGAGTGAATTGCCGCCATAATGTCTGCAGGGAGGGATCCGGGATGCGCTGCGAGTCCTTCCCCCGCTCAGCCTGGATCGCATCTGGGTCGATAGGGAGTTGAGGGCATGGCTGCGCATAGTTTGAGATTTTGTTCGTTTGCACTTTGTTGGCTTTATCTTTCACCATTTTGGATCTATTTCTGGTCTTTATCCCTTTTAGAAGACCACTTCTCCGCAGCATGCCTCTTCCAGTGTCTCCTACACCGAATGACCCCAAGACACCACCAAAAGTTTTCTTGTCTCTCAAACTTCGTTGTTGAACAGCCTGCGCAGCCACCCCTGTATAACGCTCTTTTTTGCCCTATTAGCAACAATGTCAAAGGGGGTGCCGACCAGTTTCTGGCCGCTCCCTTCCCAGGATCACACCTCCCTTCAATTGGGGCACTCCCGGATCCTGTTGCAGATGTTTGCTAAAATCCGACCACAAGCCCATTTCCCCCAGGCCTTCGTGATCTTGCACTATCCACCAGGGAGCGCCCGGGCACAGCCGACTAGGAGCCAAGTGATCCAATGCCATAGCTCATTAGGGTGCTGGGGACCATGTCAGAGGCTCTCGACCCGAGTGGAGCAGGTCGGGGGTGCAAGCGCCCACTACAATGCTATGGAGGTGCCCCCAGTTGCAGTGGTCCCCGGGTCCACAGACAGTCCAGGTCCACACACGGACAGACCGCGTCTCAGGCTTCAGCAGTAAGTACCCTCCCGCAAAGCTGTCTCTTGGCTCACCGTTGCTGCTCAAGCAGGGGGGCTCCAGCGCCTTCCAGAACCCCCTGGTTACAGGATACTCTCCCCCCTACAATCGCTCGGGACCTCCAACCAATGGGGGACTCGAGCCACCAAACACTTCTGCGCTTCTCTACTGCACACTGTGGGTGCAACGATCCCCGTATGTCTTTTTCCTTCTGTGACGGCCCGGGAGGCCCCTCACATCTGCATCACTCACCAGTCACGTCGGTCCTCTCCCTGGGCGGCACCTCTGGACTCTTTAATCCAGGCCGGAGCAGATCGAGGGTCGACCGGCATTCACAGGCTCACCTTCCCGGCTCCTGCCCGGAGAGCCTCCCGTCTCACAGGGCTTCAGGGGGATTCCCCTTTCCACATACGGATTTCTCCTTTGCCCGCTCAACTCTGACTGCCTCCGTCCGTGATTCGCCTCCTCAACACGATTCGGTGCTCCTCGAGCCGTCCGACCCAGAGCCCGATCAGGCTCGATAGCTTCCAGCGCACCGCCCGGCCGCCTATCAAGATGGCGTCCCGAGGCACTGCCGGATCACGCCTCTCCAGGGTCCGTTCGGCAGCAGTCGCCGGTGTCTGTGGCAAGTCTCACCCACCGGATAACCTTTCCCACCACGGTTGCAGGGTTTATGGCAAAATATTAGTGCAGGGTGATGAAGGATTTATTCGCCACCGGCGGGAGCTCCGGCAAACGTGTCTAGCCTGCCATTCGCCCAGCAGGATTAGAAGAGAGTATGAGTAGCATCTAGTGCTTTTCGTAAAGCTGGAAATTTGCTTTGAAAAGAAGAGGGAAGCTGAAAGAGGGAGCGAGCTTGTGAAAACCAAAGAGGTGTATCTTGATTAAAGAGTTGGTGTACCCAAATTAATCACTTATTTCTCCATGACTTCCAATAGATAGGCTTGTTATTTATTAATATAAATGTATTATGCCAAACAGTGGAAGTAAGAAAGGTATCAAGGTCTTTAGGAATAAAACACAATACCGAATCAAGCAATTTACAGGAATGTTTGAGAAATGGTGTAGATATTGTTTGTGGTTTGCAAGTGAAAGATAAGTATTCTTGAAAAGAGAAAGGGGAAAGAAAAGATTTCTCAAAGTCAACCCATAACGGTGAGTTCAATGAGGAGTCTGAGAGCCATTGAAATGCTTGACGTAGTAAAAACGTCTTATGATACTTAAAAGAATCTGGGAAATGTACTCCTCCCTCAATTTTTGGGCGCAGTAGTTTTGACAACGCTATGCAGGATTTTTTGTTAGTATAATAGGCATTAACATCATTTTAATGGTGTCCAGATGGCCCCACCATAACAAATATAATGGATGCCATTTCATAACTAAATTAGTCAATTTATGAAGACATTTTTCCATATTTAAAGAAATTGAAGTTTTAATGGATAGAGTGAACCATAAGCCAAGATATTTAAGTTGCTTAGGGCACCATAGAAAATTGGATATTAAAAAGTCTTCTTTGAAGGTAAATTTAGTTAATGGCAATATTTCACATTTGCCATTATTCAGTTTATAGCCAGACACTAGCTTGTATGTGTCAACTTCTTTCAAAAAAGCTGGGAGTGAGGATGTAGGTTGAGAAAGAAACATTAAAATATCATTGGCATATCCTGCTAATTTAACCTCATGGTTATTAAATGTGAAACCATGTATATGTTGATTCTGTTGTATTTCGGATAAAAAAGGTTCTTGCGCTAAGTTGAAAAGGAAAGGGGATAGAGGGCAACCTTGGCGAACGCCTCTATGTAGCGTAAAATATGAGGAAGTAAGGCCATTTACGAAGATAGCAGCCTTCGGGTCAGTATAGAGAAGGGAGATAAGGGATATGATTTTAGGACCAAACCCATACCATTTGAGAGTATGAAAAATGAAAGGCCAATTTACTCGATCAAATGCCTTTTTGGCATCCAAAGCGACTGCTGCAAGAGTGTCAGAATAATGTGACGCTTTGGACAAGATATCAAAAAATAAACGAGTATTGTCAGAAATACAGCGCCCTTTGACAAAACCGGACTGTTCCTTACCAAGTAATTTAGGAAGGCAAGAGTCTAGTTGTGTGGCTAGATTTTTAGATTTTTAAAAAATAATCAACATTGACTAACGATATAGGTCTGTAATTTTTGCAAAAATTGAGGTCTTTCCCTTCCTTTGGAATGAGGCATATAAGGGCATCGAGAAAGGAGCCAGAGGATCTGTGTGAGTGTGAGAAAGAAGTTATGAGAGCATGCAATTGGGGGAGGAGTATCTGAGCAAAGTATGTGTAAACTCAACTGTGAATCCATCTGGACCCGGGGCCTTATCTTTTTTGAGAGCATTTAAAGCATTGTGTAGTTCCGTTTGCAATATATCAGATTCCAACAAGTCAAAATCAACTGGAATATCAGAGGGCTTTTTAATAGTGGAGAGGTAGTGGGAAATGTCAGAGTCTGATGGTATGTATATAATGACCTATAAAATTGCACAAATTCCTCCAAAATTTCAGAGTCTTTGTATTTTGGTATCTGGTTCATGTCAATAATGGATTCAATGTGGAGCTTATTCTGTCTAACTTTAAGGTAATTAACAAGCAATTTTCCTAACTTATTTTGACCACCATAGAAATATGCGCTGGATTTTAATAGGTATAAAGAGGTGTTATCCATAGATCCCTTATTAAACTGGATTTTAGTTTTAAAAGTTCTGCCAGGCATTCTTTCAATTTAGAGGTGTAAAAAGAGTGTTCCAGTTTCTTAATCTTTGCTAAAAGTGCTATAGTGGACACACAGGATTGTTTTCGTTTATTGGAGACGTACCTAATTATGAAATCGTGAGCTGCAGCTTTAAATGCGTCCCAGATGATGTGAAAAGATAAAGTGTCAGTTTGGTTAATGGCAAAATATTCATGGAAGAAAGAAACAAAGGAGGAAGTAATAGCAGGGTCCAAAAGTAGTGAGTTGTTAATGCGCCATCGTTTAGGTAATGTGGGTGGGGAAATAATATCCAATTAAATTGAAACAGGAGCATGATCAGAAAGAAGGATAGGTCCTATATCAGCTGATCGTAAAGACTGAGAGATATTATGTGATATGAAGATATGATCTATTCTAGATTGGGTTTGGTGTGGTGCCGGGGAAAAATACGTGTACTCTCTCAAGGAAGGGTTACATAACCTCCAGGCATCAATTAAGCTCCTTTGTTTAATAGTTTGCACAAAACACTTGTGTGCTTTATTGGGGATAAAGGTTACTGCTGAGTTACTGTCATTAAAGGAATCCGTATTCAGATTACAATCACCAGCAAGAATAAAATTATCTGCAGGATAATTTACAAGGCGTTGGGTTAAATTAGAACAAAAATGAACATCACCATTGGTAGGAGCAAATACATTAAACAGAGAAATCAGAATCTTTTATTCTGTTATAATCGTATAGGAGATATGGCAGAATAAACCAGATACAGTATAAAGGATGCAGACTATAAAAAGAAAAAGAAAAGATAGCTATATTGTGCATAATGATGTTAGAAAGTAGTACGTAGGAAGGAAAAAAGAATAGAGAATGAAGAAAAAGTAACAAGAAAGTGTATCCAAAGAATGGTCTAAAGAAAGATACGAGAAAGACTGAAAAGAGAAGAATAACAAGGAAAATAAGAAAAAAGAGTAGAACATACCTACAGAAATTTCAAAAGGGGTGGGAGGGTGGTTGAGACCACATGGAACAGATGACATGTCCGGACTCCGAGGGGAAGGCAGGGGGGACCGCAGCATACACGGCATGAAAAAAGAAAGGAAAGCCACAAAACGAAGGGGATGATATCTGAAAGGAAATAAAAGGTTGTTAATAAATGAAAAACTCCAATAACTCAATAGTATATTATAAATAATTGTAAATGGATACATGAGTATCAGAGTAAAGCATTTAAAATATTACAAAGAATAACAAAGTTAAAGTCAATTAAGAAGCAGACGTTGTCGAAGTATCCATAATGTCCATCTTGCAAGCATTAAGAAAGCTTTTCAGCTTGACAGGATCCTTGTAGGTAGTTGTTTTATTGTTGTACGTGATCTTATACAGACAGGGGTGAAAAAAGGCAGAAACGGGCTCCAAAAGAACAAAGATCCAACCTCATGGCAAGAAATTGTTTGTGTCTGTCTGCTGTGCTTTTTGCATAATCTTGAGAGAAGAACAGAGAATTGCCTGACCATGAGATACGTTTCATGGGTCTAACCGCAGACAGAACTTTAAGAAGATCAGTGTATTCCAGGAAGTATAAAATAACACCTCTTGGCCTTTTCAAGGAAGAAACAAATTTAGACTGGTGGCCCAGACTGTGAGCGCATTGTATGTTAAGAGGAGTACCATCAGGTAGGTTTAAGATCTTTGGGAGAAATGTTTTAAAGAAAGCAATTGCACCAAGACCTTCCGAACACTCTGGTAGACCGTAAAGGCGGAGGTTGTTTCTTCTTTTCCTGTTTTCAAGATCTTCAACTTGCTTCTGAAGGGTCGAGACTTGAGATTGAAAGGCATCCATCTTAAGAGCAGTAGATCCAAATGATGTAATATTTTGCCCAGCGCAAACTCAAGGAGATGATGGACAGAGCGCTGAAACTTTTCAGACACTCACCCCAAGTCACAGATCTGGGTTGAATCCATCATCGTTCTTTAGCTCACTTCGCCACCCCAGTTCAGACCCAGCTATATGCAAATCAGTCCTGACCCTGTGCCTCATGGGAACAGTCCATCCCGAAATGCCAAGTCAGGTCTTCCCTGGACCGGAAAACAAGCATCCTGCGACAGGTTTTGGGGTAACACCCCTCATCAGCCAGGCTAGCTTGAATCCAGTGGCAAAGTGAGCAAGGGACCCACGTCTGGGCATACCCTGCCAACTTAGAGTGAACAAAGAAAACACAAGGAGATGATGGACGGAGTGCTGAAACTTTTCAGACACTCACCCACAGTCACAGGTCTGGGTTGAATCCATCATCGTTCTTTAGCTCACTTCGCCACCCCAGTTCAGACCCAGCTATATGCAAATCAGTCTTGACCTTGTGCCCCATGGGAACAGTCCAGCCTGAACTGCCAAGCCAGGTCTTCCCTGGACCAGAAACAAGCATCCTGGGACCGGTTTCGGGGTAACACCCCTCATCAGCCAGGCTAGCTTGAATCCAGTGGCAAAGTGAGCATGGGACCCATGTCTGGGCATACCCTGCCAACTTAGGGCGCTGAAACTTTTCAGACACTCACCCCCAGTCACAGATCTGGGTTGAATCCATCATAGTTCTTTAGCTCACTTCGCCACCCCAATCCTGTCTGAAAAATGTCAGCGCTCCGTCCATCATCTCCTTGTGTTAGCTATATTTTGTTCAGCAGCATTAAGTCTTCCTTGCATCTGTGACCACCTATCCGTTAGAAGTTGTGGCTTAGCGTTAGTCTCGTGCATAAAAGGACATAGAACACATATTTCTTCCAGGAAGAGATCCATAGAAAGGACCGGGAATGACTTTGGAGGAGATGGTGGATTGTGTTTCACACGTTTGGTAGACGCTTTTTCAGTTGCACTTGGAACAGTGGTCCCATTTGAATTTGATGAAGGAGTGCCTCTGTGTAAGGAGACCACTGAATCCCCCATTGTTGCGAGTTGCAAGAAGAATGATGAATTATTTATGAACTTATGAGCAGAGGACATCAGTGCAGACTTATATTTTTTCAATCTGCCCATATATGAAAGAGAGGACACGTCAGGCTATTTGTCAGGTATAGGCTCCGTAGAGCAAATGAGTAATTAGTCACAATATTGAAACACAGTACATCAAGGAGTATTCAGGTGACGAAGTAAGAGGATGACTGATGACATAGAAGGAGATGAACCCAGTCAAAACCATTAAGTAGGTTGTCAGTGTTGTCGGTACAGGCAAATCTCAGGAAAATGACATCCCAGTCACAAAACATATAAAAACCTAGGGGCTCATTACGATGGTGGAACGATCGCCACCGCCGGGCTGGCAGTGGCGATCGTTCCGCCATCACAATGAGATTTTCCCACCGCCATATTAGGATGGCGGTGGGTATCGCGGTGGATGCAAAGTCCGTCCGCCGCTTTTCCGCCGGTGGCAATCGCACCGATTGCCTGGCGGACGGAAAAGGGCCACTAATATGGTGGCAGTGCCTAGCAGGCACTGTCCGCCATATTAGGATGTACTTATGGAGAGGCCTTTCCATGGCGGCGATGCCGCCATGGAAAAGCTGGCGGATTGGGTTTGGGGGCCCGTTGCGGGCCCCCCTTGTGGGGGGGGTGTCGCTGCACTGGGGGGTACCCATGGTACCCCCCCACATTTCCATGCATCAAGTGGCAGGCACCGCCTAACTTTACTACTACTAAATGCCTTTTGTGAATACCGAAAGTCGTAAAGTTAGGATTTTGTCTCAGTTTAGTAGTAGTAAAGTTAGGAGTCCTAACTTTACTACTACTAAATGCCTTCTGTGAATACCAAAAGTAGTAAGTTTAGGATTTTATCTCTGATTAGTTCTGTGAATCGGCCCCACTGTGCTTTATTAGAAGAATTACAATTTATGAACTACAAGTAATAAAGGATCTTTGTTTTAAAAGCAGTAACCCCCTTACAAAAGCTACATAAAATTTAAAATTGTCACCTGCATATTACACTTTGTACTTTGCAGGATACACATTAAGCCTATATGCTACTTTGAGTCAAAACTGTGATTAGACACAAAACTCTCCAGCAAATGCATTAACCACCAGAGATATCTTACCATTAATTTTATTCCCTGAGATTTACTGGGCACACAAAGATCTTTGCAGCAGGTGCCTTAAAACACATAAGATATTTTGAAATGCAGCCTTGAAACCAATTAAGCCAGAACAGAATTACTGCCACATTTCTACTTGTTGACAATTTCTTTGTGGCATACTTTAAAAAAAATAAGGCCTAGATTTGCAAAGGGCTTGTGCTGCCTGTGCATCAGGCAAGGGAATGCAAGGCAACGCAAGCCCTTAAGTCAGATTTACTAAGCCACGCAAAGCCACCTTGAGGGGAAATAGCCATCACATCGCATGCATTACAACGCATGCGATTACACCGTGGTCATTACAACGAGCCTAAGGAATAGTATAATTTACTATTCCAACACCTTCCCTACTGTTGCGGACACTGGAGTTGGACTAGTAAATTATACTATTCCTAAGTCCAGCGCGCCCCCTACAGCAAGTCGATGTAACGACTTGCATTGTAATGGTACTGCGATTTAACAACGCGGTCGTTGTAACGACTGTGTTGTAATCGCATGCTTTGTAAACGCATGCGATATAAAGGGCTGTATTCCATCTTGAGTGATTCTGCGTGCCATAGTAAATCTAGATCCCCTATGACCCACATCTTGTATGCCGACGATTTGCTTCTACTGAGCTTGACACCCGTGGGGTTGCAGCATCTACTAAATAGTCTCTCCACCTATATGCAGCAGAACAAATTAGAAGTAAACCTTACAAAAATGAAAGTAGTTAAATTTATGAAGAAAATTAGAATACCTGGCATTTGGACTATTGATAGTTCCCGGCATGTGTGCACCTCACAGTACAAGTATCTTGGAGTGGTGTTTGACTCTAGAGACACCTTTATTCCGTATGTGGAGATACGGAGGGCATGAAGTCGAAGACCACCTTGCAAAACCTTTGTACAGTCCAATTTTGGGACTCCTACAGAAAGTGATGGCAGCAAAACATTTACTCACTATAGCATACGGCTTAGAAATTGCAGGAGAGAAGTGGCAAACCCCTTAGACCTATTAACTGCCAAGACCTATTGATCAACAGTCAATCTCCCAAATCATACTGCACAGTCCCAGCTGTGTCTAGAGTTTGATCTCACAAAACACAGCTGGGCTATTAAAAATGCTTTCCTCAAGATGTGTCATGGTTTTCATCTGGCTGAAAATAACACTGTAACAGCCCAGGATTGGCAGGAAATAAATAATCTCAACTCGAAAGCTGAACTAAATGATTATCTAAAAGATGCAGCTCACTCTCCCCATGTGGGAAATTTATGGAACCTTCAAGTTTCATCTAAAGAATTTAAAAGACACAATAATCGAATCAGCAGGTCACTCTCTTTAGAAGATGATTAGGCAACTTTGGCAAAGAAGGCTTTTTCCTTGCACGTTCTCAATTCTTAAAACCTCAGCCTTATTTCGATCATGGATACCCATTCCAACTGAAGATAGCATTCATGTGCCTGCATCTTGGGGTCCAGTCAACTCTGGGATCAGATTCCTCTCTGGTCCAGAATAACTGAACAAAAGAGTGCAGGCTTTGTGGGAAGGGAAAGAAGACTATGATTCATATCCTTTTTGTCTGTCCAGTATTTCTCCTTGAAAGAAGAAAATTACTGAGGGGCCTCTTTATTCAAGTCGGAATAATAGCCTGTAGAAAAGCACTCATGCAAGGTCTCATTCCAGTACACACACACCCGGATTGAAAGGTTGTTAAATTTGTACAGCTATTTGTGGCAAACGTAAAAGACCAATAACGATGAGAGCAAGACTGAAAATAATATATGAAATGAATCAGCTAGTCCACTGGAAACTGGCAAACTTTTTGACATCTGCAAGATGCCTTGAACACAAAGAGCATATCATGCTCAACGGGGCGAGATTCTAGAGTGCAGTGAATATTATAGTATTAGCTCTCAGCTGAGCCCGGAGAGCCTGCCCCTTGAGGAATGTTTTGATATTGGATACTATAATATTCACTGCACTCTAGAATCTCGCCCCATAATGCTTTGCTGGGCCTTTGGTTGACATTGTATTTTTGCCCATAACTTTCGCTTGGGGTGGTCCTAGGAGGATTGGACCACCACCGTATCGTTCAGCATGATATGCTCTTTGTGTTCAAGGCATCTGCTTGCCCTCCCCCTAGGTTAGGGGTGACCCCAAAATCATCACCTCTCTCATTGCCTGGTATTTTCCAAAGTTCACTTTTGTGAATTGGTTATATGCTTTTAGCATGTAAAGGTAAATTTGATTTATCAAAGGATTGTGGGTGCAATAGTTAACTCCGCTACGTGGTAGAGTTGAATTATTGCATGAATTCCATGTTTTCAATGTAATGCGTAGTTAACAAATCTCTGTAAGAGCGGAGTTCATTGCCCACGGTTAGCCTTTTCATAGTT
Source organism: Calotriton arnoldi (assembly GCA_963921515.1). Classification (NCBI taxonomy): domain Eukaryota; kingdom Metazoa; phylum Chordata; class Amphibia; order Caudata; family Salamandridae; genus Calotriton; species Calotriton arnoldi. The sequence goes on along the minus strand of CAWUFW010005546.1, from coordinate 1,097,091 downwards.
GTTACAGATGATCCGTGGTAGAGGATATTGGCATAACAGACTTTTGACAGAACAAGAGAGATAGTTGCCTGGACCTTGTGTGGAAATCCCAGGTGGGGAAAAATGTGTTGCAGAGTCTTTATAGTAATGAAGCTGGATCTTGCTAGTTTATCCACTTGGGCATTCATTGATAGCTTGGAGTCTATGGTAATTCCGAGGTTTCTTACTTCCTTAGATACTTTAGGCAATGTTCCCAGGCGAGTGGGCCATAATATTTCCAGTCACCACATGTGAGTATTTCCATTTTGAAGCTTTCAATTTGAGATGGATCCATGTCCTCCACTGATCAACTGCTCTGAGGAAACTCAAAATTTGTGAGTTTCCAATGTCTTTGATGCTTTCCAGTTTAAGGAGTATTTGTGTGTCATCTGCATAATTATAGCATGTGAGGTGAAATTTATTGCTGGGTGCCGGTACTGACTTCATGTAGATGTTCAAAAGCATGGGTGAGATGATAGAGCCATGAGGGACCCAGCTTGTGTGAAGTATGGTTTCGATGAGAAAGGGGGGGTTATGGATGACATTAGTTCTGTTTTGAAGGTAGGATGTGGTTCAGTTGAGAGCTGGCCCCTCTATGACAGCTTCGTAGAGTCTATATATTAGAGTGTCACTGTCAACCATGTCAAAGGCGGCTGAGAGATCCAAGAGAAGTAGTGCAGCAACCCCGTTCTGGTCAACTGTGTTCTTAAGATCATCCCAGATGGCAATGAGGGCAGATTCTGTGCCTCTTCCTGGACAGAACCCTGTTTGGAAGTCTGAAAGTATGGAATTGTCTTCAATTAATTGTGACATCTGGGCGAATGCTGCTCTTCTATAAGTTTGCCCAGGAAAGGTCCATTTGTAATTAGTCTGTAGTTGTCGGGGTTGAGGTTCTAGGTTTGTTTTCTTTAGTAATGGGTGTATGTATGCCTTTTTAAGGTCTTCTAGAATTATTCCCATAGTTAAGGAATTGTTGATGAATCTTCCTACCCGTATAGCAGCAGAGGTAGTTAGAAGAATTTTCTTGAAGGTTGTGGTGGACACGGGTCAGAAGGACTGCCGGCAGGCCTGCTTGCTTTGACCAGGTCCATAGATTAATTGTGATGTTTGTTGGAAGGAATGCAGAGGCAGTTTAAGCCTACTCTTGGAGGGTTGTTTTGAAAAAGGGTCAGTGCTGGTGATTTTTCTTTGTTATAAATAGGAGACCAACGTGTCTGCTTTGGTTGTGTAATGATTTGCCAGTTTGTCTGTGTGATCTTGAGTAATGGGATGAGCTCCTTCTAGGCAATTTGATTTATGAAATTCGGTGAGAATTTTATATAATTCTTTGTTAGGACATTTAGCATTTTGAATTCTGTGTGAATAGTATTTTTTGTCAGCTTTTTTGATTGCTGAATTGTATATTTCGCTTAAGTTTCTGTAGATGAAGTTTTTCTTGATTGGTGTTTGTTTTGACCCAGGTGCATTGCAGCTTTCTAATTTGCTGTTTAATCTCTTTTAGCTCTGTATTTCTCCAAGGTGCTTGTTTTCTTGTGTTCTTTTGTGTTATTCTGAGTGGTATTAGGCTATCAAAAGCTTTTGGTAGCCACTCCTATAGTTCTTGAACTGAATTTATCGTGTCTAGATCTGTATTGGATGTTAGTTGTGTTTCTAAGTTTTCAAAATTGATTTTGTTCCATGGTTTTAATGTGTTATTTTTATGTGTAATGGTTTTAATTAACTATGCACTTTATTAATGAACCTGAACCTGAGTAAAGCAAGGCAACGTAAGTTGCTTCCTTGTGTTACTCTTCTTTGGGGGGACGGTCCATGAGTGGAGTGTGAGTGTTCCCAGACATCCACCCATGGATTTTGGTGCAATCCAATATTTACTAAGACTAATACAGCTGGGAATGCATCTAAATGGTACGCCATCTCAACAGAGGAGCAACGAGGATAAATATCTTTATTTCTCCTTGCTATACCTTTCTATACATGAGTTGCATTCTGCAGCACATATAGAAAGAGGAAAATGCCTCAAAGGATTGTTTGTGTAGGAAGGTGTCTCTTCCTGCACAAAAATAATCCTGCCTGAAATGCAGGCATTCTTGCACCATGGTGCAAGGGTGCTGCCTTGGCACTAGGGGCCACTCAGTGTGCTAGCACAGAGAGAGCCGTAATGCAGCATACATCAGTAAATGTGGCGTATTCCTCCTCTCTCCATTTGACCCTGCGCAGCAAGTTGTCGTGCTGCGTTCTCCCAAATATTAGTAAATCTGGGCCCAAATGTATATGTTGAGGCCCAGATTTACTAAGATTTTACTTCGAGGTTGCAGCTCTATTTTTGGCACAGCCCCAGTGCAAAACCTATTTTGGGATTTGCAAACCTATGCAAATTTGATTTGCGTGGCTTGGATTTGTAAAAATAAAAGCAACACATAGTGCTGCCTTGCATTACCTTGCATCAAGTAGGCGTTACATCTATGGTGCATGGACTTTCCAGTGCATCCATCCATGTATTTTGACGCAAACCCATAACTATGGGTTTGCACAAAAATGGTGCACCTACCTGAGGCTGGCGTAAAAACAAGAAATATCTTTATTTTTCCTCATTTCCATTTTGCATGTGTGCTGCATTCTGCTGCACACAAACTAAGAGGAAATAGCCTCAAAGAAAGTTTTTGTGCAAGATAGTATCCCCTCCTGCACAAAAGCTATCCTGATCACAGTGCAGTCACCCTTGCGCCATGATGCAGAGGTGCCTGTGTTGGCACTAGGCAGCCACATGTGCGCCAGCGCTATTAGAGAGCAGAGCTGTGCCATATCTTTGAAAATATTGTGCTTTTCTGCTTTCTTGCTTTCAAGCAGTACAGTGCCTTCATATAGAATGATATCAATCTTGCAATTCTCCGAGAATGTAGTGCACCAGGAAACTGGAAGATCAACATTTGTTGCACAACATTTTAAAAAGTGAGCAGTCAGAATGTTGGCCATTTTGTTCTTGAGCACCTACACCTGCGTCATACCCCTTGCCTTTTGCCTTCCATTGGAGCTGGAGCATACACTGCAAATGTACAGAAAGAGGAAGAAAGATGCCAAACATAGATGGCTGGCGGAGAGAAGTCGGCTGTATCCAGGACTTCATTCCTCCATTTGGTAAGTACTACTAGCCCAGCCAGACTAAACCCAAGGGTACCATTACAATCACCCAGACCCCTGCCTTGCTTTCAAATGCTAGCTTTTTTAGATGGGGCGAGCAAACAAATTAACAGGGAAAGCCAGTGCGTGAGCTGAGCCATGAAGCTCGCAAGTAATTCATGCAACAAAATTTGCAAAGTCACTTCATAATTCAAAAACCTGAATTTGCTTAAAATGCAGAAAGGTTTCACCATAGTATTTCAGATTATATATTTGCATTGATAGGCATTTACTAAAAGTGATAGCCTGGACTGAGAACAATGCTATTAATGAATTAAGAGACAAGCCAATTGTCATGAGTAGCCTATATGTTGTCTGGACTCTTATTGTACATGCAGAAACATTATAGTCTTTTAAATCAAACACAAGAGAAAGAGTTGCCTAGGATCAGACAATATTGTCAAGTAGGCAAGCAGGGATCGTACCCATGTTTTCTGCTTACACCTTGTTCATTTTACCCTCTAGATGGGCATCTCTTTATTTCTCCTGTTTTAAATAAAAAGTTAATGTTTGGTCTTTAATTCTTTGTGCATGAAGTAGAAGCTTCTGTGGCAGGCAGAAGTCACATGCAAATCATGTGTCACGTACACCCTATATATGGCCAAAATTCTATTTATACAGGAAACAGCACTATAGTTGATGACATTACACAAAATGTACTTGCCTACCACACACAGCTAAACCCCAGTTCAGCTTTGACTTATTGCTGTATGTTTATGAAAGTGCATAAACCGATGTATGTACGTTACTCTTCTCAATTTGAACTGGTTGTTTCAGGTTTGGCCAGTCCCATAGGATGATGCGCACTTATTTGCCAACTTGCGAAAAACAGCTGTACTCGCGTCTTCTCTCATCATTGCTGCAACTATGCATTTTTCACTTCAAATAAGGGCGGTCTCACATAATTATGTTTGTTCCTCCATGACCCAAATATTTCAGTTTTATGCAGAAATATCTAAATCTGTCACTACACATGAAAAAATGATTTCCAAACATTCCAAATTATATGCTTTATTTACAAGTTCCTATCACTAAATGTTGAAGACAAGTTTCTTTTTATAGCTCTGGAAATTCGAGAGCATTGAACATTGCCGTTTTAAAGTTGTCAGGTTATTACCTGCCAGACTATGGCTGGTCTTGTTCTTAGTTTGGGTTAGGGTATCGACCTATGCAGGAGGTTCTCACTTTAATATAAGCTCATGTCAGATGGTTTCAGAAACTATTTTGACAATGGTGGTAAAGAGAGTTACAGAACAATAAACACACTACCAGTTACTTCAAGTGACTGCGAAAGAGGTTTCAGCAACATGAACATAATAATGTCACCCTCACGAAACTGTCTTGGTATGGCACATCTTTCTTCACTAGTATTCATAGATCTCATGGGCCCTCCTCAGGCCTCTTTGGAATCCATTGCCATATGTTAACAGATGGCTCACTGCTTATTGCCATGTGGATGATACTCCGTCTAGGAAGGCCGATCCTACTTCGCATCACAACAAAAGAGACCTGATGCATGGAATTCTTTAAGTGGTTTTGTTGCCCAAATGGGATTCAGTGAGGCAGAAGGTGTCACTAATTACTCGTTTTGTATGGCTAAACATCCTGTAGCAATATAGCATGGTGATGTAACGTACAGTGATGTCAGTTGCAGACTGCTTTCCCTGGTTAGTCCCCCCAATACTTTTTTAGGACTTGTGCCCTAGTTAGTTATGTCAGTTTATTTGTAAAGCACACAAAACCCAAACGCTTTCTTGGTGGTAGACTGATTGGTATCCGCTATGATTAATGTGGTTAGTTATAAAGGGATAGAAGGAAATGCCATGTGTTAATTGTACGTCTGATGGTTAACAGATCTGGTTAAACTCTAAGCGAAGGTGGTTGCTTGTTCCATAATTTTGGGGTAGAAACAGAAATTCTACATTCACCTTATCCGGCGATGTGAAACTTAGGGACAATTAATGAGTTATTTGAGGAGCATAATGTTTTGCTAGGTATGTATCTTCAAGCGGCAAGTAAAATGCCAGTATCCTTACTATACAGTGCTTTGTGAACCATACAAAGAGACTTGACCTGGATTCTATACTTGCTAGGAAGTCAATCCAATATTTGTAATAACGGGCGAGCAGATGTCCATCTATGAGCTTTTAAAATCAAACTTGCCACATTTAGCATGTAAAACCTATTTTAGCTAAAGCCTATGTCAGTGGTGCTACAAATATTAAATAGATGCAGTGAAAGGGCAAAGCAACAGGTTACTCAACACAATACCACAATCCTACTAGCGATAAGCGGCGCAGATTTCACAACTTGATAGTGCTCACCTAAAAAAGACTGCATCCATTTAAATGCACTGCCTTCCATGGCTGCAGCTACTGTACAGCCTAAAAAGATGTTATGGTCAACTGTATCAAAAAAAGCCGAAAGGTCTAAGAGACTGAACATACTAATAGGACCTGATCTAGGCCTGGTAATAAATCATCTAGAATGGAGATCAGCATACTCCTATGCATGGTCCATTGGTGGTGGCATGGCTCCTTCACCATTTCTGAGGATGAAATGGCTCCTCACCCTTTCATGATGCGGATCTGAGGAGATCTTGAGGAGAACAGTAGGTGGGTGAGACATGCTACTTAATGTTAGAGCCACCAACAATGGGGCAGAGTTGTGAACAAGGTTAGTACTCTATTCTTTTTGGTGTGGTATTGGGCTCTCTGATCTTGTTGTAACAGATCATTACCTTTATGCCTTACAGGTGTCAAATGTAAACATATCTCTTGTGACAAAGGGAGCTTTTTTTATAACCAATACCTTCAGACTAATTGTGCCTCTACCATGTGGTAAATAACTTGTTCAGTCTGATGGTGTGTGTTCCCAAAGTTAGAGGTGTCACAGCAACCAAGACACAAAGTTGTCTAGGCAGTCCAGTGAGATGGAGAAAACAGGATGTTCAAGTCATATCCAGATCCCATTACCTTAAATTATTGGGGATAGTGGGGTTCCTAGGACTGTGTGTAATTGTATGGACCCCTGAAAATCAGTTGTGACCCCTGACCATGTATGAAGTTCACAGTGGGACTATCCTTCCAATACAGATTTCCCACTTTGTTTCTGTGGGAGTACATACCACACCCACATCCTCTAGCTTCCTAAATAAAGGAGTGTGATCTGGTGACTGTTGTTCCCTATGAGGTGAGATATTGTTATGCAGTTCAGGTATGCATTTTGTTTTTTCTAGTTGGTAGGGGAATCCTTCAATGCATGCACCCTTGCTTAGGACCATTAGCCCACTCTTGTTCTCCACTGGTGGATGATCTTTCAAGCTTCATCCTACTAGTTACAGGAAGCAATGCCCATCCTTGTAGCCCTTATGGAACATAGGTGTCCTGAGAGACAGTGGCGGCTGGCTCAGGTAAGCGTGGTGGGCGGGGCGTGGTGGGAGGGGGATGAGTTGACAGACGACGGAATAGGTATAATTAAATAAATAAATAATACCTATTCTGTCGTCTGTTGACTTCCCCCGCCGCGGCCTGTCCCGCTCCACCGCCTCACCGCGCTTACCTGAGCAGGCCGCCACTGCTGAGGGTTTCTCATCGGCTACATACAGCTCTTTCAGTTGCCCGTCAGTACATATGGAACTCCTTTCCACCTTCCTGGTTTTCCATTGCAGGAAGCTGAATGTATTAGATTTTAATTTGTTCCATGGATATTCTTCCATATATCGAATTTCTATTGGCAATTTCTCTGTTTGCATTTTGCCGTAAAGGAATATCAGCCCCTCCGCCTGAATAAAGGTTTAGCATGAGAAAATGAGGGCTGAGGTGTTCAGTAAGTGACTTTGGTGCTGTTGTTGTTAATGCAATTTTTTGTGGCTCTCTACCATTCCCAGGCAAGGAGACCAAGATCTGCTATATGATATGTTTCCCATAATTAGTGTGAATATTATGCATTCAGAAAGCTGAAAGCACTTGAAAGAGTGCTTTTATGTTTTGGTTAAAAGTCTTGGTTGAGTGTACGATTAATTGGGTGTGAATGACAAGTGACAATGATTAAGTGTTTCAGTCCACGAAAATTCCATCAGAAATCTCAGCAAGACAACTTCTGCAATCAGTTTCGCCGAAAACTCAAGAGTATTTCTCTGGCAGGGGAAATATTAGTATAGAGGGTGAGCAGCCAGCGGTCCTACATAACGTCATTTTTCCAAATCCAAGGTCTCTTTTGAAGATAAGCACAGTGAAGTAATTCTGCTACTAACACAGGAAGGGTCTGATATCTTACACATAGGGAAACTATTGAGGAGTTGAGGCTTTAAGATACTATTACTTAATTATGCACGGTGGCAAAGATAAAGACAGCTGTAACTGAGGCACTTTATTCAATAATCATGGTAGGCGGTTCTTTCGAGGTAAGTGCAGGATCACTGTTATTCTCCATTTTGGTTCTGTTATTTTAAACTACTTCAACTAAGCCTAGTGCCACCAAGCAGTCAGAAAATGGCTGTCCTCAGTTTCAAGGCTTTGAATAAGGTTTACAATCAAACACCACTTGTGCACCTTGGTATTAATAAGGTCAGAGAGAGTGTTTTACTTTTTGGAGCAAGGACCCTCACCCACCCAAAACTTGGCATGCTTCATCATCAGGCTAGATCTTTGTTGAGCTGGCACTGTAATGCCCAACAGGCCCAAAATAAGGAGCTCTTTGCTAGCGATCTTTTCTCTCAATTAGCAGTAACAGAGTAAACTAAACTTGGTGTAGTTCAGGATCTATTCATCAGCCAAATAGGTAGACTGGATGAATTGTAGTTAAAATTAACTGGAGTAACCCTCTGAAAGTACTTTATTCTAAGGGTCTCTATTTAAGGTTAAAAACAGCTGGGAATATACTGGGAAATAATGTCCCTTATATTGCCCTAATCGGTCGACATGTTTCTTGCCCTTCTCAGTCTTTACAGTTCTATCGCAATTCATCAAGACCAAATAAACCTAATGTACATATAGTGGGCCCCTAATGTGAATTCATAATGTGCACCCCCTCAAATGATCGCCAAATGTGTATTCACAATGGTATAACTTATACCTCGTTGTTTCTAGAGCAATGATTCCAAACACTAAAACCGACCTGAAAAATATAATGATGTAAACAATTAAAATGTGAGAGGTTCACATCACAGGACAGGGACCTGTAGCCTCATTACATTTAGGGAGGAGTTTCTGCAGTCACATCTCACACATACCAATGTGATACCTATCAAAAACATGACAATCACACAGACTTCTAATGTGCAGTGATACTACGTATACCACATACTCAGAAAAATGGGATCAATGCATGAATCGTAGATAAGTTATCATACGATTGGTGTGAAACAAATGCAGGCTCACTGTTAGTCTCTTACCCAATCCCCACTGGGGTGGGGTCTTAGGCCTCCTGTAGGTACTCTCTAACTATAAAGAAAATGGTCATGAGTCCTCATAGTACAATTAGACAGACCCAAATTACTCTGACCTCCACAGACCCGAAGGTACCTGTCTGATTGGGTGTGCGAGATTTAAAACCATTTCCCCAGCGTATCAATGGATCATGTAGTTCAGTACTAGTGTGACCATGAGACAGCATGATAACGCAGACGCATAGACAAGACTTCAAATACTGACAAATCCAGGTGTGTCTAACCACAAGGATTTTGTAGTGTTTCTTTTGCATCTAATCCCACCCTATGCTCATTGATGCACATTTTTACTGCTCCCATTGTTATCCCCACAAATTTCATATTGCAGTGATCAAGTAGACACAATTCTTTGTGTTGCAATTTGGTATGTTTCCTGATGAACCACTTTTTTCCCTCTTCTACTTCGATCTCTTTTATTAGTTTTGTCAATCCGCACACAATGTCCATTCCGAAAATGACCCATTAGGGGTGAGAATCCTCAATCACTGTGCCTCTTCTGTGGTTTTGGTCATGGTCTGGTATAAAGCAACATGTCTTTCAAATTCCTGGTGCATTTAAATGTGAACCAATGGCGATAAAAGTTGTGTCCCACTATTGATAATATTCTATTGTTTGTTAATAATCTTCTTGATCTTATCAGAACTGGGAGTGAAAGATGAAACCAATTCAATCCAGCAAGCTTTATTCGACAACAAGTCATAAAAGCACAATAAATACAATACACTCTCCGTGAAACATAATCTAAATATGCAATCTTAAAACCATAATTGTTACTTCGAGTCATGAGCCGGATTGATATAAAAAAGTAGGACAAGTTAAAACAACTATAAAATTCCAAGACATAAAACATATTAAAATTCATTATATAAATTGGAACTAAGACACGCAATACTATCATTAACAATAAAAACGTATACATATATTACATGTGTGCCAATTTGTGTTAATAAGCTGATAAGATCTTTAAAGTGCATAAAGTGCCTTCGATCTAATAGGCCAGGCCCACCCCAAATATTTCGCTACCGCAATGGCAATTGGAACTGAGGTATTCGTACGCAATATTCTTTGAGCGTCTACACTCCTTCTGGTGCCCAATGTCCTGCAGATTGGTGTCAGCCATAAACGACGCGGAGCGTCGTATGCTGAACAGACAAACAACAAATGGGCCAATGACTCCAGCTGAGCCTTACAAATGGGACATGCGCTATCCCCCTCTGCAACCCATTTGCTGTGTAAGATTTGACTGGTAAAGAACCCACCCTGAATTGGAAATATAATTTCCGATCGTGTTGTTTGGTTAATATGTCCCAATACTGCTCCAGGCGCGGGGATGGTTTCGATTCTATGAATCTGCCCGTAAGTGAAGACGTGTCACCATTCCTGTAGATATTGTGGGACACCAGATCCCAATATTTCTCTTTTAGGATCTCCTTGGAGGGAAAAGAAGCACATGAGGGATTTTCCCAGAGTGTTACCATGCCCATATTTACTAAGGATGCTCTGACCTCCCGTAACCATTTGATTTTATAAGAGCAGTCTGCACTAATTACATCTTTTAGGCCTTCAGCGTAGGTGGCCAGTTCTGGGGTGCACCAAATCCTGCGCCAATACAATATAGGGCGCAGTCTCGCTAGGTCAGCCAGCGCTTTCCTACCTAAATCATAAAGCAATGGGCATGTTGGAGTGCTTTGTGGGAGAATCGTGACCTTGCGTAAAAATCTGTTTTCGGCTACTGTTAATTTTGGCATCTTCTCAATCCCCCACAGTTCCGCTCCATATAAGGTAGAGCTGACCACCTTCATATTATATAACTCCAACACCGGGCAAACTGGTGTTGTCAATGAAGTATTGAATTCAGACTGTAAAACTCCTGATAGCTGGCGGTGCTTTAAGGTAGCCATGTCTAACTGCCGATCCCACCTCAAGTCATTCTGTAACATGACCCCCAGATACATGAAGGCGCTGACTTGTTCCAGGGGACGATCGTTCAGGAGTATGCCCCCTCTAAATCCCTTGTGTGGGTTAAACTACATGAGTTTTGTTTTAGACACGTTAATTTCCAATCCCCGAAGGAGACAAAACTCCTCAAAAAGCTTCAATGCTCACTGAAGACCGCTCGGTGTTTTCGATATGATGAACGTGTCGTCAGCGAACATTAAAATAGGGATTTTTACACCAGCTAGGGTCGGGGCATCTGTGGGAATAGCCTCTAAAAACTTTGCAACCCCGTTAATAAACAGATAGAACAGTGTGGGAGCCATGACACAGCCTTGGTGCACACCTCTCTCGATGGGAAAGGGGTTGGTGACATTACCCTGAGTATCCCACCGAATTTGGGTATAATTGCCCTCATGAAGTCTGACAATGAGGAACAGCAGTTCAGGAGGCATCCCCAACTCCTGTAATACTGACCATAATTTACTGCGGGACACAAGATCGAAGGCTGACTTAAGATCGACAAAGGCAGCGTACAAGCTGCCCTTGCCTAGGACCACCGTCCTCCAATACACTAATATAAACCTAAACACTTGATCAATGGTGCTGATGTGTGACCGAAACCCAGCCTGCAGTGGGGATAAAATGCACAACTCATCGATCCAATCTTGGACCTTATTTAAGACTAGCCGCCCCATTATTTTTTGCACTGAGTCTATAAGGCTAATGCGCCTGTAATTACCTGGGTGGGATTTATCCCCTTTTTTTAAAACGGGGATAATCTCCGCTCCTTTCCAGTTGTCAGGCACAGGCGCGCCTCGGGCAATTGCATTTGCTAGCAGGATAATATACCGGGACCATCTTAGCTGATCATGAAGGAATAAATCGGCCGGGATACCATCAAGGCCAGGGGCTCTTCCACCCGTTACTGCTCTTAGTGCAGTAATAACATCAGACCCTTCAAAGGGTATGTCTTGATAAAATGAATATTTGAACACGATCTGAATACCCTCAGATATACAGCTAGCATATTGGGGTTTAAAATGGTTAACCCATTGATCCTGGGCTACGTAATTTTGTGGTGGTGATGGCTGGCCTCCCCTGCCCCATTTTACTATATTCCAGAACTGCTTAGGGCAGTTACTAGCACAAGCCTGCCTGAGGTCCTGCCATCTGCTTTCGTCCCATGCTTTCTTTGCTTTTTCCTGGGCCCTCTTATAATTTAGTCTAGATGACCGTACTAAGGCAGGATCCCCTGCCTTAATGGCGCCCCATAGAATCCCACGGGCCGATCTACAATCCTCATTAAACCAATGGGTTCCTTTCCTTGGATGCGGGCTCTTAGCCTTATGATGCCTCACAAAGTGAGAGCGAAGCTGAGTAAAAAATGTATTATGAATAATGATAGTCTCTCCAAGAGCCGTGGGGATAGCTAAACAGGCTTCTAACTCAGCTATTGCAACATCAATATCATTATTAATAGTAACTAAAATATCGGGCTTTGCTAGTACCTGCACCCACTTCACACGTCTCATGTTATTTGTGGGGACCACGTCAAGAGTGGTCAGCATGCTGGTCGGCCGGGGGAGTACCCTCTCCGGTAACAGGTCAAAAGTCGCACATAAAGGGTTGTGATCACTCTCTACCCGCCCTATCACGGACATGTCCCCAAAAGCATACCATAGCCGCAAATTAATTAAGAGATAGTCAATGCGGCTGGAACTACGGCCATTGTTAAATGTGTTTGTCCCCTGCTTGTCAGAAGGAGATCTTCCATTTGCTGCCTGAAGGCCTTTGTCTAGGCACATGGAGTTTATTTGGATTGTTACATCCGTCCACTTGAAACACAAGTTAGTGCTTTAGATACTTGTGTTTTTTTTTCCAAAAGTGCATCGCGGTTATTTTTACTGGCTCTTATATGTGCCATATTCATAACATTCAGAGGTTACTTCTATCTCCCCAAGCGTGTCAGCTTGTTAATCATAGTCCATCACTTCATTGCAATTTCTTCTGATCCTTCAGAAATTGACCAAATGGCTGATTATTTCTCAATGATCTAGAGTGATGACTGTCTAAAAGCAACAAACTGTTGCAGTCTATTTGTTTTTTAAAGGTCTTGGTTTAAAAAAAATATATATATTCAATTGAAATGGTTAGAACCAAGAAGGACATTTCTTTATCGGATATATTTTTTGAAAGTCTCAAGTATGAGTCTAAGGAATTAACCCACTCAGCAAAATCTTCTGCTGCTTCCTGTTCTCCTCTCTACACTATTAAGATATCAGCAATGAACCTATGCCACAAGTGGATGTTATTCCTGTAGGGATTGTTGCCACATAAGATGAAGGTTTCTTCAAAATGGGACATGTATAGACAACCCTGGCTGGGAGCAAAAATACTGCCCATTGAAGTCCCTTGTATTTGTAGGCGTAAGGTGTCCTCAAATTTTTATTTTTTTATTTTTTAATGCTATAGATGTACAGTCAGTGTTGAAATGTATTGGTTTGGGGAAGTCCAGTCGCTAGCTCTCATTACCTCCTCAATCACTTCCAAGGTGAATAGTGGTGGGTGCTGAGGTTGAACACACACAGAAAAGGATTAAATGATGATATCTCTTGGAGTGAACTGGTACACATCAGGAATTCATTCACACATCGGAAAGTCTGCCCACTGCTCTTAGGGTTGAGAAACACAAGAGGACCCCGTTTTGGGAATTCCCTTCTCATTTATGTATGATATCTACAATTATGATTGCCACCATGTGTGGTAGCCTTGTTTCTATATCTAAGAATGACAATGAATAGATCACAAAAGTGACATACCTCCAGTAAGATACGAGTTACTGATTAGGCTGATTATATGGTATAGGAAAATATATCCCTTTCTATAAGACCATAAGAGGAGAGCATCAGAAATTGCCCTTGTATCGCTCATAAGCACACTAATTTGAATCTAATACTCCCTACAGCTTATTGTAGACTCCTAATATAGCACTTGAGGTTAGACATATACTGGTGCATTTGTCAATAGTTGAAGTCTTGTCTACGTGTCTGCGTCATCACAATGTACCGTAGTCAAGCTAGTGTTGAATCACATGATACATCGAGACACTGGGGAAATGGGTTTAAATCCCACCTCCTCAATCAGGCAGGTACTTACGGACCATGTAGACTGGATTGGATGATAGCAATGTCTACAAGCTACATGTGAGCATATTGGGGTCAGAGTAATTTGGGTCTGTCTAATCGTACTGTGAGGACTCTGAACCATTTTCTTCATACTTAGAGAGTACCTACAGGTGGCATATGATCCTGCATGTCCTGATTCTAGTGAGGATTGAGTAAGAGACTAACAATGAGTCTGCATTTGTTTCATGCTGATTGTAGGAAGCAGCCTAGACATGTTATCTGGACAGTTAAGTGCCGGAGCGCTTTTGACACCCTGAAGAAGGTCATGTGCACAGCACCTGTGCTCAAGACTCCTGATTTCTCCAGAGAATTAATTGTGCAGACAGACGACTCAGAGGCCCATGCTCTCACAGCTAAATGAAGAGGGCCTGGATCAACCTGTATTCTTCATCAGCAGAAGGTTACTTCCCAGGGAATAGAGGTGGAGTGCAATAGAAAGGAAAGCCTTTGCAGTGGTCTTGGAACTGAAGAGGTTGAGACCATAAATGTTTTGTGCTCGCTTCCAGATTCAGACAGACCACAGAGCCCTCAGATGGCTAATGCAGATGAGGGGTGAGAATCCCAAACTGTTGAGATGGTCCATCTCCCTACAGGGAATAGGCTTGATAGTGGAACGCCGGCCTCAAACTGACCATGCCAGTGCTGATGGTCTCTCCAGATTTTTCTGCCTTAGGGATCAGAACCCCCAAGCGATTGATTAGCTTTCCCTACTTTCAGCTGGGGGGGGACCCATGTTAGACCAGGCATCCTTGGCTTTCTTCCTAACTTTTTCCTTTCAGACCTTCTCTTTTGCTGACTTCGGTTTTGCTGGCTTTAGGACTCTGTGCACTTTATCATTGCTAACCAGTGCTAAAGTGCTTGTGCTTTTGCCTTAAAATTTGGTAGGATTGGCTTATACCCAATTGACATATTTTATTTACTTGTATGTCCCTAGTAAAGTGGCACTAGCTGTACCCAGGGTCTATAAATTAAATGCTACTAGTGTGCCTGCAGCACTGATTATGCCACCCACTTAAGTAGCACTTTAAAGATCGCTCAAGTTCACCATTGCAGCCTGTGTGTACAGTTTTAAACCGCCACTTAGACCCGGCAAAATAAACCTTTTGCCAGGTCTCGTTATTTTACCGGGTGGAGGATCCCGGTTGGTGTAGTGCCTTCATTAGGATCATCATATCAGACTTCTCTTTGATATGTGATACCTTCATGATTTTAAACATGAACATATATTTTTAACTAATTTAAGGATGGACCTCACAGACTCCTATGAAGATTTAACTTAATTTATACTCTCCCGCGCTTTAATAGTGAGGTTGGCTTCCTATCAGATAAGGCAGGTGCATATACATTGTTATTAGACATGTTCTTTTGCCAAATGGAGGATCCTGGTTGATATAGTTCCTTCATTAGGATCTTGATTGCAGACTTCCCTTTAATATGTGATACCTTTGCACTCTTTAATCCCGAACATATTTTCAGTGTTTTGTTTAAATTTAGGCTGGACCTCAAGGAGCCATATAAAGATTTGAAAAGTAAATTTATAGATTTTGCAATTCTGACATCTCATTCAATCCACGTGTGGCTGTATTAAATTGCGAAATTAGGTAAGCTTCCCTTTGAGTTAAAAACCTTTTAAAGTCACTGTGTGTAGTGTCTGGTTGGTTCACTGCAAGGACCATCTAATTTGAATAATTTTCCATGTGCTTCTTTTAATCAAAATCAAAATAGAAAGTTGGCATTTTCCTGTCTTAGCCATGCAGTGCCTGTAGTAGCCTGTCTCTTGGTCACATGACTGAGGGTAGCTGACTGTATGGCTTTGTGTATTGCTCCTAGACAGACAAACACAATAGAAAGCTTAGGTGTGCTTGGATGGTCCATCACTGGCAGGATGAGAGGGAGGGTGGAGCTGGACGAGGTACTAAATGATGTAGATTGAAATCATATGGACATCGAAGCTGAGAGTGGCAGTCCTGACTGTGAGGGTCTCCCAATTATGGTACCTGTTGTTATTGAGCTAGGTATCTTTTCTTCTACATTTGAAGACATGTAAGATTGGTAAATGTATAAGTCCAATGTCTTATATCAAAATATGAAACAGTTTGCTTTTCATGTAAGTTTATGTACCCATTAGTGTACATGATACTTTCTGATGATATCTAAGCATATGCCCTAGAATGCTGACACTTAGTATTTGCTACTGCCTGCTCAAAAATATTTTCAAGCAACATTGTAGACTGTTACTGTTTTGTTCTGTAGAAACACTCTCAATACATGCTGCTCAATGGATCTCTGGTTGGATCACTCAAGGTATCCTTTCCTGGCAGACACATGTTACTCTGAGATTGTTGGTAGACTGGCTTCTGACTCCCCACCCGCGTTAATCCCTTGAGTGTGGCTTGAGATAGGTTGTGATATGAAAGTTGTTAGAAATGTGATGAGATGTTGAAACTGAGATGAGTAGGGGAAAGACACAACTTGGAATTTGAGAGGTCTAAATAATCAGCGTGAAATTAAACATATACTAACCTAGAGTTGCTGCTAGATGGAGTGGCTATATAACGTGGTTCACATATTTTTCATGCACTAGAAGTGACAAACCGATTCGCTGGTTGCCGGTTGATACGCGTTCCACATCCAGGAACAGGAGAAAGATTTTCTATCGTGCTGACATCCCTATCACCATTTGAAATATCTGAACTCCATCGGACCTAGTTTCAGATAGTGTTCACTGAGACAGAATCCTGAAGAAGGCATCGCCGAAACACGCGTAGTGCTAACCTACCGCCAGTTTTCCGAATTCCATTATGCCAGTTGTTCATATAAGATATATGAAAAGACCTTCTAAAATGATCGATATGGCTTTATGAATTCAAACAAATTAGAGATAACAATTCAGAATATATATCAGTACTGTGCATTTACTGAATTACTAAGACCAGTTATAACAACGCCTGATGTATCTTTGCTGACACCTGTATTATATATAATTCTTTTTCATGCAAACAAGTGCTATTTATGGAAAATCAATGTATTTTAAACAAATGAGAAAAAGTTAAAAAATAATTTGTATACAATAAATCAAACAATACTAAAAGTTTTCTGTATGTGTTGAATCTGGTGTCTTTCACATACTAGGTTTTTCTGCCCAAAGCAGCATACTTTTTCGCCTCGCTCAGGCTTATTTCCTTCAATTGCACTAGAAGCACTGTCATTCTTGTTAAGATAGGGATAGCATTACACTCTTCCACGAGGTGAACAATCACCAGGGTTGATATAAATTGATTCAGGTGGTACTGCATGGCAAACATTTAACAATAGTCAGCGTATAGGGACTTAACTAGGATGATCCTGATTTTATAGGGCAGGTTTAGCTGAATTGACACCTCAGACCATACTATGAGGCGGTGCCTTTAACGAGGTACTAGACAGAAACAATGTCAGTTCCCACCCAATGAGTTGCACCCACCATTCAACAGCACAAGCATTACTTGACATCGTAGAATCAGATAGCCATCATATAAGGATTAGCACATACCGCTCTTTTCAAGAGGGTACTCATGTTTCTCTGCCTATGGATCCTGGGCACAACTCGACTACTGGATAGGTTCATGTGACATATTCACCTTGGTAACATAATATAGCATTACATGTGTATTTGCAAAGTGCACATTCTACCAGAAAGGTATCTTGGTGCTGAATAACAGATGTTTATTGTTACCCAGCTCAATAGTACTCATATTATCGACCTCAGAAGGATAAAAGGCTGAGTGGACCCACCAGGATTTGAACCTGTGACCATGAGGTTAAACACAGGCCCCTACAGTGGACGCATTAGCCCACTAAGCCACCAGACCTGGCTAAAGTCCATTATCACTTAATTTGCACCTATTAAATTAGTGGGAGAAATACCCATTTCGTGTTACCAAGCCTTTACTTGGTATCTGTCACTCCTGGAATTCTTCAACTCTGTGTTTAGGGAGGAGTTTAGAGCAGAGATTGTCAATTATTTCCAGCTGAATAAAAAATCAATTAGCTCATGCTCTGGGAGTCCTTCAAGGTGTACCTTTGGGGGATCTGTATCGCCAAACAGCATGGTGCACAAAGACTCCTGCCTGACTGCCCAGATAAGTTAGAAAGGGAGATACTTATCCTAGAAGGGCAATATATGCAACAGGGCAATGCACAAACATTAAAAGATATCAAAAGCAAACTCATCACATTTAAGGAAGTGATTACAAAGTGAATGGAAGCCAATCATAACTGCCTTTGCTGTTGTCATTGCTATTCCTATTCACATCAATATAACTATCTCTGGTCGCCCAGCGATTATAGTATAGACAGAACTCTACAAAAGCAATTTTCTTTGAAATTACCTTGCATTTTTGTGAATTTCACCTCAATCTGTGAACGTAAAGTTTGGTTGCTGTGCTTTTAGGGCTGAACTGAATTTCATTTTTAAGTAATGCCCTGCAGAACCTCAAAGATCCAAGATCTTGGAGTACAGAAAGTGTGCAATGATACAATGCCACCTGTAATGGCCACAGAGAAAGAGGAATGGATGACGAAGTAATGAATGTGTAAGGGGTGGAATAGAGATTACATTTCCCAGAGGTGGCCAGAGATGGTAAAGTGGAAAAAAGAGGTGACACAAAAAGCCCCCCAAAACACATTTATTTAATTAAGAACAAGCAAGGTTTATTTCCCTCAATATGCCACAGTCCAGCACAACATTATGCGCTCATCATATATGCCTTCACCCATACATTCATCCATGCACTCACTTATGTGCCCAATCATTCATTCTTCCATCCAGGAGTGCATGTGTGCGTGCATGCATACACACACACAAGCACACTGGTTGTTTAACATATATATTCTTTTTTTGGGAGATTTATATAGTGCGAACTAGACCCAAAGGTATCAGAGCGCTTTACATGAGCACCAGTTGCTTACAGATGGACACATTCATTTTTTATGTGATGCACGGGGAGATTAAGTGATTTGCCCAGAATCACAGAATGTTGAACATCCCTGCAGAGACTCGACCCCGATTCCCCAGCTTCGAGGTCCGCCGCCCTAGCCTTTAGGCCATATCCTCTCCCCATGCATCTTCATAAAGATGGACTTTCTGTTCTAAATGAGCCAAGCCATTTGCTTTGCCTCTATTTGTTATTAAATGCTTTCTGTTAGAAAATACCCTTTTTGCAGGGTTATCCCTACCTTTTTGCCTTCCTCCTCCTAATTTTCTGACCTCATTTTTGTTGGTTTTAGGACTCTGACCACTTTACCACTGCTAACTAGTGCTAAAGTGCTTGGGCTCTCTCCTCTAAACATGGTATAATTTGTTTACACCTATTTGGCATATTTCGTTTGCCTGTAAGTCCCTTGTAAAGTGGTATAACATATTCCCAGGGCCTGTAGTCTAAATGACACTAGTGGGCCTGTAGCACTGGTTGTGCCACTCACATAAGTAGCCTTTCAAACCTGTCTCAGGCCTGCCATTTCAGGGAATGTGTGTTTAGTTTACTGACACTTCGGCTTTTAAAAACACTTGCCAAGCCTGAAACTCGCCTTTTATTATGCATAAATCACCCCTAAGGTAGGCAGTAAGGGCAGGGTGCTGTATAACTAAAAGGCAGGGCATGTACTTTTAAGTTTTACATGTCCTGGTAGTGACAAACAGATACATTCATTTTTCACTGCTGTAAGGCCTACTACTTCCATAGGCTAGCATGGGGGATTCTTTAAAACACCCTTTAACCTGTAATATCTGGTTGGAAAGGAGTAGCTACTTCAAATTTAGTATCTTTGGAATGGTGGTGATAAATCCTCTTTAATGGTAAAGCTGGATTTAACATTACCATTTTTGAAATGCCACTTTTAGAATGTGTTTATACAAATGTGGGCAACCCAATATACCCTTGTGGGCTTGGGTAGTTAAAGTTAATCAGGTAATGGTGCCTACAAGGGAAATAAATCCCTTGTAAGCACCATTACCGGATTAACTTTTAGAAAGTGGATATTTCTCTGCTCTTACTGCTCTGTGTGCCTTGCAGCCTGTCTCCAATACTCGTCTGGGCTGAGTGACAGCTACACTTTGTGCATTCCCTCTAAATATTCATAACACAGGAAGGGCTTGGTGTGACAGCAGATTCATCTGCACTCAACTTCATACTGATAGCCTTCTTGGGCAGGAAGGAGGAGAGGTGGCTCACACTTACATCTGAATAGGTTGTGTCCTGCCCTGACACACAGGGCTGATTTACCCCCTACTGGCAGTCTGGAGTCAGGACTGGGTTGAAAGGGAGCCTTGCATACTTCGGAGAACTCCTTTGAAGTCACCCCCTACATCAAACGCACTTTTGGGTATAAGTGCTGGGGCTCTGACCCTACCAAATCAGTACACTACTGGACCTGGGAAGAACTCTACTGGAGTACTGACTGCTGTGCTGAAAGGATTTCCACTTTGCTGTGACTGACTGTTCTGAGGAACTGCTTCTCTGCTTTGTTGAGCTGCCCTGCTACCTGCTGATCTCTGCCCTGCTGCGGACAAGGACTGGACCCATCTTACTTGAACCCAGAGTGGCTTTCTGGCTTGCCTTCTGTTTTCTGAAGTCTCAGGGACACAAAAGCCTTCCTGCAATCTTGCTGGTACTGCTGGTCTCTGCCATCTGTCAGTCCTACCCTTGTCTACGTCCAGTCCTGAGCCTCCGAAGTGGGGTCTGCGGATGTATGATGTCACAACGCAAACTATTACAACGCATACCTTTACAACGTGGTTTTTCCAACGCAACTTCCATTACAACGCGTGCCATTGCAACGTAAGCCATTACAATGCATGTTCCATTACAACAAAAATTACTATTCTAACACCGCCGGGTGCTTACCTCAGGAAAGGTGCTGGTCAGTGAGGGATATGCGTTGTAATGGCATGCATTGTAATGGAACTTGCATTGTATTGACCATGTTGTAAAGGCATTGCGTTGTAATGCCTGCGTTGTAATGGATGTTTCTCGAGGTCTGCAGCTGATTTCTGCAAAAACTGACGAATTGTCACCACTGCGCCGGTCGGAACTGTCACATTGCACTTCAACGTCGACAACAGTGGATCCACAGCCTTCGTGGCTCGACTACGACGCATTGCACAGCTCAACGACAGTGCATTGTCTTCACTTCACTAGAGCCCACTGACGATGCAGTGATCGGACTATGTGGAAAACATCACTGCATCATGCCCTCGACAGTGAGGATTTGCTCCATCCTTGGTACTTTTTCAGCAGACCCTGCATGAGTTCTGAAGCCGGCCTGCCCTCCATCGCGGTCGGCCCGAATTTTGACTTTGCACCGGTCCCTCGCGACCTCAGGTAACCTTTTGACTGCTAGTGACGTCTAAGCACCACTTTCATATTTAGTGCCTGATTTAGATCTTGGAGGATCTGGTCCCGCCGTCACTTTTCCTATGGTTTGCCCACCTGCTGACTTGGCGGTCAACCCACTCTATTTAGATGTTGGCGGGTCTATGGACAAAAGATATTCGGAGTCCCGCTGTCTCCGCCAGAATTTTCCTCCCGTGTCAATGGTGTCATATGCAAAAGCGGCTGTCAGAGGGAGTCCAGCCAAGATTACCGTTGTACCGATTACGATGTGCCTTTCGATCAAGGAAACTGTGGTGGGGAAACCTCTAACCTCCAAACTCAAACTGGTGGAATCAAAGAAAATGAAGTACAAACGTACCTTTTTTCGTTTCCCACTTCCGTTTCCATCTTGAACCCCATTTTCCAGGTCGTTTCTGTGCTGCCACTTGACCACGACGCTAAGCAGCCCTGGGGTCGCCGGGATCTAAGGTAAGCTTTTTTTTCACTTGTCTTACAATGAATCATGCCTTAACATTTGCTTTAGCCTTGTGTATTTTTACATTGGCCCACATGCAATTATTTTGATGTGTAATGAATAAGTGTTCAACTTATCGAGGTAAAATGTACATGCCTGTATTGACACTTAAAAAAATATTTATTTGATGGTGGTGCTTGTGGGTGTTGTGCTTGTGGTGCCTGTGGGTGTACATTCAATTTTGTGTGTATGTTAAGTTTATCAGTTGTACCTCGGCACTCCCAATATTTATCACTTCATTTAAACTTGTATTCAGAGCATTGTTTTGGCATATATTTCAGGCAGCTCAAATCACAGCAGAAACAAATCGTTGTATTCGAGATTGCTTGAATTTAATAGTTCACACGCAACCTCTTAAATAAGTGCATTCATTATGAACAATGAAGCTCCAAACCCTGGCCTGACGATCACTGCCAGGAAGCCCAGGCGCGGACCTCGTTACGCTCAAAAAGCTGACACACCAACGTTATCGTGTGTTGAAAAGCAGTGCATTTTTTATTAAAGATACACCACAAGTTGACCAGGCATAATGCCTGCCATGACGCGTTTCGCTCGCCTCACGCGAGCTTGATCACATGACGCGTCTCGTGACCGGGAACCCAATAAATACAAAATAACAAAAATGTGCACAATTACCTTACAAAACAATCTAAAACCAGTGAAAAAATAGAAAACGGACTATAGCACTTACGAAATTTCCTTAAAAAAATCCTCAGATTCATCTGTAAACATTAGACTTTCCATGGCTTAATAATATACATAATTTCCAAAATATATTTCTACACATTCCTAACTTATGACAAATATATGATGACACAACCACTCTTTATGTCAACACTTAAAGTGCAAAAGCAGCAATTACACGTACACAAATATAAAGTGCAAGTGCAAACTCCCTGAGAATATACACAGTACTGATCGATGATGAACTGCAAGTGCATAATTATTCAAATATCCAAAATAGGATATGTCAATTGACAACCAAAAAGCATACGTATAGAAGTATAAGACAGGGAACTGTAATTATCATATACATGTAAATAAATACATAAATATAGAATGCAAAATCCCCTAATATTATAAACAATACTAATTGGATAATAAACTGCCAGTGCATGAACAATATATACATTTGTTGTGAACATTTAAACATGAAGGAACAGCATAGTCAGGAGATTTGTTTCTCCTGTGCTTTGATCTGCCTGAAATGTATGCAAAAACAATGCTCTGAATACGAGTTTAAATGAAGTGATAAATATTGGGAGTGCCGAGGTACAACTGATAAACTTAACTTTAGCACGGGAATCTGGTTAGATTTTCGTGCACTAACACCCTAGGTAGTGGGGTCAATCAATCAATCAATCACAGAATTTGTAGAGCGCACTACTTACCCGCGAGGGTCTCAAGGCGCTGGGGAGAGAGAAGGGGGGGGTGCTGCTACTGGTCGAACAGCCAGGTCTTGAGTAGCCTCCTGAAGGTCAGCAGGTCTTGGGTCTGTCGTAGGCTTAGTGGAAGGGTGTTCCAGGTCTTGGCGGCGAGGTGTGAGAAGGATCTGCTGCCGGTGGTTGTTCTTCGAATGCGAGGGACGGTGGCGAGGGAGAGGTCGGCGGAGCGGAGCTGGCGGTTGGGGACGTAGAAGAAGAGTCGTCTGTTGAGGTAGGCTGGGCCAGGCTTGTGGAGTGCCTTGTGTGCGTGGATGAGGAGTTTGAAGGTGATCCTCCTGTCGACGGGGAGCCAGTGCAGGTTCCTCAGGTGGGGGTGATGTGGCTGTGGCGTGGTACGTCGAGGATCAGGCGTGCGGAGGCGTTTTGTATGCGTTGCAGTCGCTTGATGAGCTTGGCCGGGGCTCCCGCATAGAGGGCGTTCCCATAGTCAAGTCTGCTACTGACGAGGGCCTGGGTGACTGTTCTTCTTGTGTCTGTCGGGATCCACCTGTAGATCTTGCGAAGCATGCGGAGGGTGTTGAAGCAGGAGGAGGAGACTGCGTTGACTTGCTTGGCCATGGAGAGCGTTGAGTCGAGGATGACTCCCAGGTTGCGTGCGTGGTCGGTGGGTGTCGGGGCTGCTCCCAGCGTCGTTGGCCACCAGGAGTCGTCCCAGGCTGACGGGTTGGAGCCGAGGATGAGGACCTCCGTCTTGTCCGTGTTCAGCTTTAGTCGGCTGATCTTCATCCAATCGGCGACGGCCTTCATTCCTTCATAGAGATTGGCTTTGGCGGCGAGGGGTCCTTGGTGAGGGAGAGGATCAGTTGAGTGTCGTCGGCGTAGGAGATAATGTTGAGGTCGTGCTGTCTGGCGATGCGTGCGAGCGGGGCCATGTAGATGTTGAACAGTGTTGGGCTGAGGGAAGATCCCTGGGGTACGCCGCAGATGATTTCGGAGGCTTCGGATCGGAAAGGTGGGAGGCGGACTCTCTGGGTTCTGCCGTCGAGGAAGGAGGTGGTCCATTCCAGGGCCTTGTCTCGGATCCCTGCGTCGTGGAGGCGTGCGCGTAGAGTGCGGTGGCAGACAGTGTCGAAGGCGGCGGAGAGGTCCAGCAGGATGAGGGCTGCGGTCTCACCGTTGTCCAGCAGGGTCCTGATGTCGTCGGTGGCGGCGATGAGGGCAGTCTCAGTGCTGTGGTTGCTGCGGAACCCCGATTGGGATGGGTCCAAGATGCTGTTTTCTTCGAGGTATCGGGTTAGCTGTTTGTTGACGATCTTCTCGATGACCTTGGCTGGGAACGGAAGCAGGGAGATGGGCCGGAAGTTCTTGAGGTCTCTTGGGTCCGCCTTGGGTTTTTTGAGTAGGGCGTTGATCTCTGCGTGTTTCCAGCTCTCTGGGAAGGTCACGGTCTCGAAGGAGAGATTGATAACGTTGCACAGGTGGGGTGCGATGGAGCTGCTGGCTTTGTTGAAGATGTGGTGCGGGGTGTCTTGTTACCTTTGTTTAGCACCAAAACTTTTGTTACATAGAGTCAATAATAACATTCCATTACCCACAACAAATTTCTTTTTCCCTGAGGTGCGACTTCCTATACCACCACTACCCCCTGGTCATATTGTAAAGTGTGTATATGTTGTTGGTGTGCTAGGCTATATGTATAAAAAGGGCATAACACATTACCTACATATACTTTTTTAAGCAAACACAACATATATGTGTAGTGACACAATAATAAGTAGTATTTACCAGCCTCCACTACGCCAGGGACTCACTCAGTCAGGAATCTGCCTATAGGGCAACGCCAGCACAACGGGGAAATCGAAATTGGCTCCGCGCAAAACTGCCTGCTTGATGGCGATGGAGTACTGTTAGCCAGCAGAGAAGACAACCGCGTTGACGGAAAAGAGTCTGTTGATGCCGAGAAATCTGATGCAGCGCGTACAATGAAAACTATTCTCCTCCCAGGTTACTTATAGGTCATCCAGGGGCAAACTATATTTCTCATATCCTCATGACGATGGGGCCCATAAACATCGCCTAACACACACGCACACTCCTGGATTTCCTTTTACACCTTTATGAAATTCTGTACTCCTAGGAGAAGCATGAGAACTAAATGGAGAACACCATTTTGTGTACCGCTGGAAGAGCTAGGATATCTATTTACCTTAATTTGTCACTTTCTTTTAGTTATTTCTTAAGATATTCCTGCTCATTGTTTTGTCGATGAATCATTCATGTAAGAAATTAGTTCATAGTGATTAAGATCAGCTGAATCACAATCAACCAATTACTCATGTCACAATCATTTAGGAAAATAACCACTGAGTCATTTTGGGTTTAAAGAATCTTAAATTTTATATAATTTTAAAAGCATGGAAAAGAATTTAATACTTTATTCAATTATTCATTTTTAAATTCACAATTTTATTAAGCATAACCAATTTATTGCAGAAAAGGAAATTTTGTCATGAAGCCAAAAACCCTAGTTACCTGCCTAGCTTCCTAATTTAGCCTAATGATTTCTAACCTAACTTTGGGATTAGAAATAGCCTGATTCTCATATTCAACTGTAAAGTTAAGACAGCAACAGCAACTTCAGCTCGTCAGCATCAGCTACCTGCAACCCGTCTCCTCTACTGCAACCACGACTCTCGAACTGCCTGGAACTCTGACTGGAACTCCCGGGAACTGACTGGAACTGAACCCCCTCCCACTAAGAGTAGGCCCTCTTATACCCTAATTCTAACTTTGCTAACTAACTGTTGCAACATTAATATCACGCTTTTCTTTCATTGGTCCATGCATGTCAGCTTATTCATTCTTTAATCAAGTTCTCTTGGATTCAAGGGTCCTTGGATCATTTCCTTTCCCATACGCTTAAACATTTCCATCCGATTCGATCAGTCCATTTGTATCTTATTTTGACACATTCAAGAACTCCGCAGTCATTGTCCTTTCTCTTGGGCTCCTTTCCCACGGACTCTCTCCTGATCATCACGGCACACTATCAGTTCAATTAGGTCACACCAGCCTTGACCATTTCTTGCATCCTAGCCTCTCAGAGACATCACGAGGTTCCAGATTTCTTCAATCTCATCCCGTACCACGTGTCCCCTTGCGCCTGCGCACATCTTCCCACTGGCGGCCATTTTATATCGCCACTCGGTTCTACTTTAGAAGCACTAATTTGAGGCAAACAAAACATAATTAAAATAGAGAAAAATATCCCTTTCGTTTCCCTCCCGTCTACGTACCCCAATTAGTTGTTACCTAGCAAAAAGCGACATTTAAGCTGCTCCTTACTTACCATCACTATTGTTTTTGCAACGACACATTTTATTTCTATGAAGCACAAACATGCATTTATTTTATTTAGTACGCTTTTTATTCTTACGTTATGATTAGACACACGGACATTCATTAATAGATTATTTAGCACATACATTGGCATATTACCATTCCCACATATACAATGTTGATTAATACATTTAAACGAACATTTTTAATTAATTAATTATGTAATTTGTTAGGGGTTAAATTTTTTATTTTCCCTGCTCCATCAACTCCCCCTTTGGTGATTTTTAAATCACCACATAAAACCCAAGTCATACTTCTTTTCAGGCAGCATGTCTTTCATCCTTTACTTTCTGTTATTCATATCTCTGTCTCTTCTTCATCTTGCCTTTTAGTCTCTTTATACATGCTTTCTTTCAATTTCTCCAATTCAATTTCACCCATTTCTCTCTTTCTCTCATTATTCTGTTATTTCTTCTTATCTTATTCTGTCTTACTTTTCTCTTTATACATGTTATTACTATTTTCAATATCATGGCTAATAATATCACTATAGTTGCTACTATTATAACTTTCCCTATTACTAGTTTACTCATCCTAGTTAACCAATTTGCTACTGAGGAAAACCCTCTACCAAGTTTTCCCAAAACACTTTCAACCTCCAGTGGAACTAATTCTTTGTGCAGACTTGTAATATTTGTAATATACTTCTGTATATTTTCACTGTTATCCGGAATGTAAGTACAACAATGTTGGACTTTCAACATTCCACAGACTCCACCCTCTTTTGCCAAAAGAATATCAAGGGCAAGCCGATTTTGCATCACCATAGCTCTCATGGCAACCATTTCGGTATTTACCATTAAGAACCCTCCCACAGTATCTGTAGACAAACGATCTACTACTGTGGATAACTTCCGAATTTTAAATGCATTCAAAGATATTCCCACTGCTGGTATTAATGCTCCAAAAATATCACCTACAATTTCTGAAAAACTTTCCCTTTTTCTACGTGTAAATCTATTAATCATCTTGTATGTTCCCTTTTCTTCTCTGTCCATGTGAAAATTTTTTGGAAAGACCAGGCCTACATAGCAAGTTCCATACCAATGGTCCGGTAACCTGTAATAAGCTCTATTCCCACAAATATAATAGATACCTGGAAATATTGGGTCCTTTCCACCTTTGAATCCCCAACCTCCCAGAATTTGATAATTGTCATGGCAGATACTGGAACCTACAAAGTAATTGTCATAGACTGTCTTATTTCTCTTAATGCACAACTTTCCTGTTTGTGGCCAATCTAAAGTCATTGCTGCATTTATCTTTTTCCCTTCATGATTTCCTTCCTCAAACGTCCATAAACGTTTTCCTTCCTCTTTATTGCTTCTTTTTGAAATTTCATTCTTCTTTCTTCTACCATGTCTAAGAATACTTTTTCTTCTTTCTTTAACTCACAGGTAAGATTGTTACTAACTATTTCTTCTAACGTTAATTTTCTATGTTCTAAAAAGAATTCTCCTAAAACCTTTGCTGGTTTCACTTTGTTAAGTTCTGGTACTACTGGAATGTTTGCAAATATCTTATCTATATCAGTATAATAAGATTCTAATCTACCTGTTTTATAAAATAAACTTGCTATTACACTACATGTTATTCCATAAGTCAAAGGTAAGTGATGATAAGTCACACCTTCCGATACTGATGCAGGCAACTGCATACAAACATAACAATCTCTTACTTCCATTGTTTTTACGTACTCATACAACAACTTTGTAAAAACATTCTTTGAGAAATCTGTTACTGACCTATCCTTATGCAACTCTGCACTACTTCTTAAAACAACTTGTTCTTTAATATTAGTTTCTTTTTCTTGTTTAGTATCATTCTTTGCTTCTATCACAGCTACACTAATAGGAATTGTGATTGCTAAAACTATCCATATGGTCATTAATAACCCTGTACAAAAACAGCACATTTTGCACCATCTCTTTATAAATTCACATTTATCTCTTCTATTCTCATTATTTTCCATTTTTTCTTTTTCTATTTGTTAAGTTTTCAGAAAATTGTGTCACTACACCTCAAAATGACTTAGACGCCACTCTGCTTTCAAAAAGTCTTTGCTTGGTACTTTCTTTAATTCTCTCCAGAATTCTTTCGTTGTCACATCCGGTGATTTGTCACATCCAGTAAATTTGTCACATCCGGCAGAAGCACTATAAGTCTTCACTTCAGTTTCGTTGCATCTCACCTTTTCCCATCCGACTTCTCAGTCTCTGGTTTCCGTGAGTGTTTTCTTCTTCTTCTTTGTAATCAGTTAATGCAATATACAGCCACTCAGGTGACTTAAATTTTGAATTCACTTTCTTTGTCCTTTTGGACTTTTGTAATCTTTTTCCACTGGGTTTTTCTTGTCCCTTTTGACTTGTTACTTCATTTACTTGTTCAGCATCTTCGTCTTCTGCTCTTATTATTCTATATCTCAATTTTCTTACATAGCTGTTGGGCCAATTATCTCCTTTTCTTGGCCTTTTGGCTTCACCTTCTCTTTCTTCTCTTTCTGATTTCCAATTTCTTTTTCTTGATTCAGTCTTTGCTTTTTCCTCTCCTCCACTTTCTTCTGTTTCTGTTTCAACTGTCTCACTATTGTCTCTTATTTTGAAACTTATAATCTCGTCATCTCCTACTGGTGGATCTGTCTTCTCCTTTTTGTTTTCCCTTATCACTGTCCCTCCTCGGGGTTCTTCCGATTTGGTGTTTTCCTCCTTATCTGTTTCTGAATTTCCCTGTTCTCCTGTTTCTCTATCTATCCCTATTGCTCCTCGGGGTTCTTCTCGATTTTCTAACTTTTTGTGTACTTCTTTCCCTACTTCATCTATTAATATTGTTTCTGAAGGATTTCCACCATAACTTGTACTTGGTTGTTCATCTAACTCAATTTCTTGCTCAGTTTCTTCTCTAATTGGTTTATAACCCCAAGTTCTCTTTCGGAATTCTTCCCAGTTTGCAGCTGAATCATCAGATCCTGAAGTTGTGTCAGATATTTCCAGATGTCGACTTACAGGTCGATCTTCAAGTTCTGGAACTTCTGAATTTCTTTCTTTTCTTCTTCTTGTTCCTCTTCTTCTATAGAGGTGTTTTCCGTTGGGGTCTCCAGATGTCGACTTACAGGTCGATCTTCAAGTTCTGGCACCCTTTCTTTTATCTTGGTTGTTCCAGCCGTTAAACTTTTATCCCACACTTCCAGACGCCGACTCACATGTCGATCTGTAGGTTCTGGAATTCTGATTGTGTGGCTGGCATGAACCCAGTTCTTTACTCCTGCACACTTAACAGCAGTCGTTGTTACTAGGATTACCTGTCTTGGCTCATCCCAACGCGGAACTAGACAGTTTCTTCTCCTGTGGACTTTAATACGGACCCAGTCTCCTGGATTCAAGTCGTGGGCTGGTTTTCTTTCAAGAGTGGTCGCATCCGGTCCAACCTGATGAAACACAGAACGCACCACATCAGCCAGTCCTTTGCAATAATCCAGTATTAGATCATCAGTTATTGTTAATAACTTGTTGACTGGTACGTGGGCTTGTCTCATTGCTCGTCCCATGATCATTTCATGAGGACTGAGTCCCGTTTTCTTTTCAGGGATGCTTCTGATGGTCATCAGAACAAGAGGCAGTGCATCTGGCCATTTGAGTCCTGTAGCTTGACACATTTTCCCCAATCTGTTTTTAATTGTTCCATTTATCTGCTCTACTACCCCAGAAGCCTCTGGTCTGTAAGCACAATGTAATTTTTGTTTAATACTCAGTGCTTCACAAATCAATTGGATCAACTCATTTTGAAAATGTGTTCCTCTATCTGTCTCAACTGTGACTGGAAAACCATACCTCGGAATGAACTCTCGTAGCATAAGTTTTGCCACTGTTGTTCCATCATTCCTTCTTGTGGGGTATGCCTCCACCCAACGAGAGAACAAACAGACGACCACCAGAACATATCTTAATCTGTTACTAGGGGCATCTCAATGAAATCCATCTGTATCCTTGTGAATGGACCTCCTTCTCGTCCTATTGTTCCTAGACTCACTACGGTTTTTCTTCCTGGGTTAAACTGTTGACAAATAAGACATCTTTGACAAAGACTTTCAGCAATGGCTCTGAATTTTGGGTTATACCAGGTCTGTCTAAAAGTCTGATCATTGCATCTCTCCCAATATGAGCTTGTCCATGGTACATCCGTGCCATGTCTGCAATCATGCTATCAGGCATAACTGGTCTTTCATCTCTGTATACCCACACTCCATTATCTTCCTGTCTTCTACATCCTGCTTTAATCCAGTAATCCTTTTCCTCATCTCTTGCTGTTTCTTGTAACTGCCTTACTTCATCCCATGTTTCGACTGCATTAGTGAAAAGCAAAGGACAAGAGACATGCTCTCTTTCTCTATTTTTGTTCAGGGACGCCATGTTTTCCGCACAATATCTAGTGATCTCATCAGCATAATTATTGCCGACCGCTATGTAGTCTTCGTTTTTCTTATGCGCCTTGCACTTCACTACAGCTATTTGTTTAGGCAGCTGTATCGCCTCAAGCAGTTTTTTAACATAATCTCCATTTCTGATAGGTGTTCCTGCAGATGTCAAAAATCCTCTTTGTGACCAAATCTGGCCAAAATCATGTACGATGCCGAAACCATATTGGCTATCGGTCACAATCGTGATTCGTACATTTTTCCCCAATTTACATGCTTGAATCAAAGCAATTAGTTCCGCAACTTGGGCAGACCTAACTCCTTTCAGACAAGACGCTTCCATCACAGTTGCCACTGTGCATACTGCATAAGCTGCGCTTAACACTCCTTCCTTTGTGCGTAAACATGAACCATCTACAAACATGACATAATCGGATTCCTTTAACGGTTCATCTTTTATGTCAGCTCTTGGTTTTGTGCAATATTCCAGCACATTCAGACAATCATGATCTACTTCATCTTGTTCAATTATACTCTCTTCATCTGGCAATGATGTCGAAGGATTTACATTTATGCATCTATCTATGGTCACATTTTCTGCACTCAAGATGACTTTTTCGTACTTAGTCAGCCGACTATGTGTCATGTACTGTGTTTTTGTTCTTGTCAAAAGAATTTCTACTGAATGGGGAACATATACTCTCAGTGGATACCCCATCACTATACCTTCACTTTGTTCCAGACTTACACAAGTAGCAGCAACTGCTTTCAAACATCCAGGCAATGCTTTTGCTATAGGATCTAAAACAGCTGAAAAGTAAGCTATAGGCCTCTTCATGGTGCCGTGTTTTTGTACCAGTACTGAAAATGCACATCCATCTCTTTCACTGCAGTATAACTCAAAATCCTTCTCATAATCAGGCATGCCTAATGCAGGGGCCTCACACAGTTTCTTTTTCAATTCTTTGAAAGATTTCATTTCTTCTTTGTTTAACTCAAAAGGGTCTTTTACATCTTTCTTTGTTAGTTTTTGTAATGGTTTTGCAATCAAAGAAAATCCACTTATCCACTGTCGACAATATCCAACCATTCCCAAAAACATTCTTACCTCTCTTTGAGTCATTGGTGCTCTCATTCCTTGAATCATTCTTACTCTTTCTGTCGCTATTTTCCGCACTCCTTTCTCAATTTTATGCCCTAAATACTGGACTTCTTTCTGACAAAACTGTAATTTTGAAGGAGACACTTTATGTCCTCTTTTCTCTAAGTGGTTCAGCAAAGCAATTGTATCACTTACACATGCTTCTTTGGTTTTCGATGCCACCAATAGGTCATCGATATACTGCACCATTACTGATTTTTCTGGCATTTTTAAATCTTCCAGAGATCTCTTTAGAATCTGATTAAAAATTGAGGGGCTTTCTGTATACCCCTGTGGAATTCGGCACCATGCCAAAATACGCTCTCCGAAACGGAAGGCAAATAATGGCTGGCTATCTGGATGCAAAGGAATAGAGAAAAATGCATGACACAAATCTATCACAGTGTACCACTCAGCTTCATGCGGAATTTGATATAGAATCACTGCAGGGTTTGGCACTATTGGACAGCATGGTACAACTATTTTGTTGATCTTTCTCAAATCCTGTACTATTCTGTATGTTCCATTTGGCTTTTTCAGTCCCATAATAGGTGAATTACATGGACTGCTCATGATTTCTTTCAGAATTCCCTGTTCAATCATCTTATTTATCACCGGAGTTATTCCTTCAATTATTTCTGGAGTTAATTTGTACTGTGGCGTGTTTGGATAACTTATCCCTTCTTTCACTGTCACTTTTACGGGATCAACTTCTCTCATTAATCCAATGTCCTCTCCTGTAAAATCCCACACACTTTCTTTTACTGCACCTTTTAGCTCTTCTGGAAGTTTTTCTGCATCAAATGCAGGAAATAAACCATTCGTTTCAGGTTCTTGATTCATCAAAGTTACTTTATACAAAACATCTTCATCCGAAGTCTGAAAACCTATTCCTTCTGGTGTACAATAAATCGTGCAATTCATTTTACACAAAAGGTCACGACCTAGAAGATTTACAGGACTACAATCGCACACTACAAATTTATGCATTTTTCTAAAAGAACCAATTTTTACTTCTACTAATTCAGTAAGTGGGGTTTTAATCTGCTGATTGGCTACTCCTACCACTTGGATGCATTCACCTGAGAGAGGAAGGTTCGGAATTTCCACTGACCTAACAGTAGAACGGGTAGCTCCAGTATCGACAAGGAATGTTACGTTTGCTCCATTCACTTCTCCATCCACAAAGGGACCAGACTGATCTACCTCTAGAGTTGCGCCAAGCACGCACTCTTTCCCCTCTCTTGCGCACCGTCAGAAACTTTCATCCGGGTCATCCTCACTCTGATGCAACCAATACTGGGAAATGTTAGCTGCTCTCGGCAACTGTGTTACCTGCTCTCCTCCGTAGAATCCTGTTTCTGTACTGTATCTTTGCTGGTTAACAGTGTTGGGAAGTGGTGGTTGTGGCACCTGACTTTGTTGAACAACTACCTCATTCTGCACCTGTGGAGTTAATGATTGATGTTCCGGATTAGGTTTAGGTGGGAACTTACACTCATTTCTCCAATGCCCTAATTTTCCGCAATTATGACATGGCCATTTCTTCTTTGCCTCCTCTAGACTCACTTGTCCTTTTCCTTTACCTATATTTGGTCGCATCTTATTCTGTCCTGATTCGTTTCCATTATTATTATCCAATTGGGCTTCTTGTTTTTCTGCCACTTTCACTTGTGCCCACATTGCTTTTTCTTTCAACTTACGCTGTTTACTCTCTATTTCATCACTACAATACTTAGCATACCTCAGCACCTCATCTACACTTGCATTCTGCCAGTTTATCATATGTTGCTTAATCATATCGCTTATTTCTTGTTTCAAGCCAAATACAAATCGGTATACAAAATGACTCATATCCTTCTCACTTAATTCCTCATAACCACTATACTGTTTGAAAACCAACAACAATCGCTCATAATATGCATGTACACTCTCCTTACTTTCCTGTGTAGTTCTATCAATCTTAACCCAATCTGTCTCTTTTGGAGGAATCTTATTTTTCAAAAAGGTAATCACCTTGTCGTATTTCTTCATCACATCTGGTCCTGGAGCTCCTGTCTTAGGATCTCTTGGATATTCTGTAGTTGGCCAGTCAACTGTAATCTTACATTCTGACCACAGATCCGTTGGTACCACTATGTCAAACAATCCATCCAAATCTATCCACAACACTTTCGAGACCTTTACAAACCTTTCTACCTGTCGGTACCACTCAACTGGCTTTTCTCTTAACTTTGGAAAGTCATTTGTAAATGACAGGATGTCCTGCCTAGTCCAGGGAACATGCACATAACTACCACCTGGAGTTTCTCTCATAGGGTACTCTTTAACAACATGTTCCTTTTCTGTTATCATAAAAGCCAATGAACCTTTGTCTACCCTTTTCTCATTCTTCTTTGTCCATCTAACCTTCCATCTGTCCACATCACCCCATTTTCTCAACAAAACAATCAACTCTTTTATCTGTGTCAGCCTTCCTGCTGTATTCAAATTTTCAATATCTTTTTCACAAAAATCTACTCTGTATGGTTTCTGCAACGTTTTTACTTTTGCAAAATCTATTCCAATCTCACCGGCCACTTCTTCTAGTTTGTCATGTAAATTCTTTGCCCTCCATGTTATACTTTTGCACAGAAACATTATTTCATCATCCTGATAATTCTTTATCTTTTCTGTACCAATCGTTCCTAGAATTAATTCTTCCATGTCAATTTTCAATCTGATCACATCTAATGGTTTTTCTTCTGTTTCTTTTATTTTAAAAGCTTTTATCCACTCATTTAACTCATCAGGAGTCGGACCTATAGGAGTACTATTTATTTCTGTCCAATTTCCACTCTTTTCAGGTGTCACTGTTGCAGATTCAGTTACCATAGGCATTTTCCTACCGCTACACTCATTCACTGTCAAATTTTCAGGTGGACTTGGTCTGTAAGCACTAGTCAAATTGCTCGTACCTGGACTTGTTTCCATTCTTTCCTTTTCTCTTTGGAATTGCGAACTCAAGGGAATCACCAAAGATCGTTCATCAATTTTCTGATTCTCGAAAACTGGTATTACTGGACCTATTGTTACAGGTACGGTAACTGCTTCCATATTCTTGGTTAATTCTCTAATTTTCTCAGTTAATTCTTTTGTTGTCCTTGCCAATTCTCTTGCACTATCATTTTCTATTCCCTCATTTTGGGAAGTTCTTATTTGTTCTTGTGACCTATTTATTTCTTGTCTTTTTTCTGGACTTTTATTTCGCATAGTTTCTATTGGTGGCGCATTTGGTGTCACCACTGTAGAATTCTGCTGATACGGAGGTGGATTTTTATTTAATATATCTTCCAGCAACTCGTCATCCGTTTCGCTCTCATGCATATACTTTTCTCTCTCTAAATGTTTCTTTTTCTCAGTCCGTTTTTTCTTAGTCCCTTCCTCAACTGTAAAAGCTGGAAACAAACCTCCTGTCATGTTAGCACATCTCCATCGTTTTATTCTGTCCTCATGATTCATTCCCCACATTCTTCCGGGCACGAACTCATAACCTTTCATACCTCTGAATCTTTCTTTTTCGTACATCTCATCTTCCCATTCTGTTAAAGCTTCAAACTGTGTCGGTCTAGGTCTAGGTTCCAATTTAAGCATCTTTTCTTTTAAATTCCGTAAAATCGCTACATTAAAAGAACCATTTTCAGGGAAAGCCAATGCTCCATCATTCTTTGTATATTTTACCCAATTATCCAACCATATGCACGTATGATATCCATATTTCAGCATCATATGTGAAGCTGCTGATTTCGAGCGGAGGAATTACTTGTCCCTCTCTAGTCACAACCTTTTTGTCTTTCTTAAAGAAATTCTTTAATTTCGTTGTCCATGACGTTCTCTCCCTTTCATACTCGTAATACGGCATGTTTTCTATTTGTTTTCTCTTTACTCTAACGCTGTTTCTGTGTACGGAACTTCGTCCAATTACAGCGCGATTCACACTAACGTACCAATCAGAACAATTTCCACCGTCCGCGAACCAACCAATCCTAGCGCGGCACTTTTCTACGTCACTCCTGCTCTGTATTCATGTGACTAGTGCACTAACCAATCCTAGCGCGGCACTTTTCCACGTCACTTCTACTCTTTACCCCTCCTTTACAAAATTTATCGGCAATTTTTCTTTTTACTGTTTTCTTCGTTAGTTACAACAAATAAACAATTCCATAGTCTGATTCGCTAAACAAAGTGACAGCTTTGTCCTTTTACAAGAATCCTGTTTTTCCAGTAGGCAGCGCTTACCTCTACCCTACCACAGAATTATTTACTTTCGCCGATAAAGTAGCACTTCCCTCTACCTTACCCTTCTTTCAAACAAACAATTTACTCGTTTCTCTGGGGATAAGACACATGTGGAGACTAGGCTCCTGAGAATTAAGGCCAAAGTTTCACAAGTAAACGTGATTTGCTATTTCATTTACACACTTTTCACACCGAAATCCCTAACATAACACAACCTGCGTTATAACCAAAATGAATTCAGACCATGTACCAAATTCCATGTGACTTCTCTTGCCACACGTGTTCCACTTCCTACATCCCAGAAGCGTGAAAACTTACATATAACATAACGCGACTCAACATATAATGTTAGTCATCAAATAATCAATAATCAATAAACAATAATCACTAAACTAATCTATAGAAAACCATAACTCTGCTACCAAGAAATCTGATGCAGCGCGTACAATGAAAACTATTCTCCTCCCAGGTTACTTATAGGTCATCCAGGGGCAAACTATATTTCTCATATCCTCATGACGATGGGACCCATAAACATCGCCTAACACACACGCACACTCCTGGATTTCCTTTTACACCTTTATGAAATTCTGTACTCCTAGGAGAAGCATGAGAACTAAATGGAGAACACCATTTTGTGTACCGCTGGAAGAGCTAGGATATCTATTTACCTTAATTTGTCACTTTCTTTTAGTTATTTCTTAAGATATTCCTGCTCATTGTTTTGTCGATGAATCATTCATTTAAGAAATTAGTTCATAGTGATTAAGACCAGCTGAATCACAATCAACCAATTACTCATGTCACAATCATTTAGGAAAATAACCACTGAGTCATTTTGGGTTTAAAGAATCTTAAATTTTATATAATTTTAAAAGCATGGAAAAGAATTTAATACTTTATTCAATTATTCATTTTTAAATTCACAATTTTATTAAGCATAACCAATTTATTGCAGAAAAGGAAATTTTGTCATGAAGCCAAAAACCCTAGTTACCTGCCTAGCTTCCTAATTTAGCCTAATTATTTCTAACCTAACTTTGGGATTAGAAATAGCCTGATTCTCATACTCAACTGTAAAGTTAAGACAGCAACAGCAACTTCAGCTCGTCAGCATCAGCTACCTGCAACCCGTCTCCTCTACTGCAACCACGACTCTCGAACTGCCTGGAACTCTGACTGGAACTCCCGGGAACTGACTGGAACTGAACCCCCTCCCACTAAGAGTAGGCCCTCTTATACCCTAATTCTAACTTTGCTAACTAACTGTTGCAACATTAATATCACGCTTTTCTTTCATTGGTCCATGCATGTCAGCTTATTCATTCTTTAATCAAGTTCTCTTGGATTCAAGGGTCCTTGGATCATTTCCTTTCCCATACGCTTAAACATTTCCATCCGATTCGATCAGTCCATTTGTATCTTATTTTGACACATTCAAGAACTCCGCAGTCATTGTCCTTTCTCTTGGGCTCCTTTCCCACGGACTCTCTCCTGATCATCACGGCACACTATCAGTTCAATTAGGTCACACCAGCCTTGACCATTTCTTGCATCCTAGCCTCTCAGAGACATCACGAGGTTCCAGATTTCTTCAATCTCATCCCGTACCACGTGTCCCCTTGCGCCTGCGCACATCTTCCCACTGGCGGCCATTTTATATCGCCACTCGGTTCTACTTTAGAAGCACTAATTTGAGGCAAACAAAACATAATTAAAATAGAGAAAAATATCCCTTTCGTTTCCCTCCCGTCTACGTACCCCAATTAGTTGTTACCTAGCAAAAAGCGACATTTAAGCTGCTCCTTACTTACCATCACTATTGTTTTTGCAACGACACATTTTATTTCTATGAAGCACAAACATGCATTTATTTTATTTAGTACGCTTTTTATTCTTACGTTATGATTAGACACACGGACATTCATTAATAGATTATTTAGCACATACATTGGCATATTACCATTCCCACATATACAATGTTGATTAATACATTTAAACGAACATTTTTAATTAATTAATTATGTAATTTGTTAGGGGTTAAATTTTTTATTTTCCCTGCTCCATCACCGGCAGCGGTTCAGACAGAACACATCTAAATATGGCGGGCGGGAAGCCATCAGCTAAGCAGAGTACTTTTTAACCGCCTTCATGGAGGGCCTATGGGAGTCCCGCCAAGAATTAAATCAGGTCCTTAATCTTTAAAAATTCATATTCCAACTTCTACTTATTGGATTTTTGTTGTTTTGGTCTTGCTTTACTTAGATAAATATTCTCTATTTTTCTAAACCTGTGTGGAGTCTTCTTGTGGTGTTTTCATTGAGTTACTGTATCTCAAGTGTTGCACAATTGCCTCTTAAGTTAAGCCTGACTGCTCTGTGCCAAGCTACCAGACGGTGAGTGTTGGTTAATTTAGGGTGTGTATCTGACTTAACCTGACTATAGCGGTGGTCTCTACTTGGACAGGGGTCAAGCCAGTTGCGGCTCCTCTGCTATGGCAGAGGAGCGTCACCCCCCCTCTCCCCCCACCTGCAGCTGCAAAAATTGAAAAATAAAATGATAATAAACCTAGTTTATTATCATTTCATTTTTCTCTCCCGGGTGAGTCTTGGGGGTGGGACCATCCTAGGGGCAGTCACGGAGGGGGAGTGGTGAGCACTGTCAGTGCATGTGGATTTTGGCCAGCCATCTCAGGATGGCCAAATCGACATGTGCACTGAAGCTGTCTCCAACCCCAGCTGTGTTGCTCGGTTAGAGACAATAGGCACAGGCTCCCAGTCTCTGGGAGTGCAAATCGAGGGGCTCAGGCCAATCCTGGCACTGCTCTCACGCAGCACAAGAGCAGCGTCAGGATTGTCCACAGGGGAATCTGGGAGCCTGTGCTGGTGAGGAGCAGAAGAGCGTTGCTAAGTTATTTTTTATTGTTTTATTGTCGTCATTCGTCCCTCCACCCCACAACGCCTCCCCACTCAACCCGGACACCAGCCACTACTGCTGCAAACCTCTGCCGACTAGAGACCCTATTTCTAACACTGTCGTCACATGACATAGGCTAGTTCCGGCCCTACCATCTTAGAGTTGGCCACCTTTAATGCATCTGTGTGCCCAACTGTCCCTGGTGTTTAAAGTGCTGCCGCCCACGGACCAGTATTCTATTGCAACTGCCTCTTGGCCTCAGTACATTACAACTATGTATGATATTCACAGCAGCATCAAAGACAACAGTTGTGAGCAATCATATAAAGAAAGGTAGAACTACATTTTATAGGAATCAGCCCACAGGCTAAATGCCGAGATTGCGATGACAGAAAATATATTTACCATCTGACCGACTAAACTGAATGGTGGACGAATTAGTACTGATTTCTCAGCATAGAATGCTGTAAGAATGTTCCTAAATCACAATACCTCAGAAAACACAATGCAGAGATTTTAAGTGACAATGTGTGATATTATACATTAACTGTTTCCACAGTGGCAGCTGATAACATTTCTTCCAGAAGCCGCAGTAAACTTGGGCTGTCTGTTTGCCAAATGCATCTTCATAGCCAGCTTGCAGATTCACCCTCTTCTGTGGTATATCTTGATTTCTAAATGTCCTTAATGATTTCTGCATTAACAATTTTCAAAATGCCAAGTTTGTGGCCATTTCATGAAAGAATTAAAATATTCCTTTTATGTTGCTAAGGCATGTTTGTTTGTGTGCTTGTCTCTCTGCAGAAGGGGCCCTGTGAATCTCTTTGTACCAAGGTTTTCCATCGCCACCACTCTGGAGTTAAAAGACATACTTCAAGATTTAGGAATGACTGATATGTTCATCGACCACGCAGATTTTTCGGGAATCACCGGAGAACCGAACTTGAAAGTATCAAAAGTAAGATGTTTGAACGATCAGATTGAATTGCACCCTACTAAACTGCACAACTCACATTTGTATTTCAAACTACATATTTTAGGAAAGTTTAATCACAAGTTGTTGTTATAGTACATATGCTTAGCATTTTTCTAGCCTTTCTTTTTTCAAGCATACCCAGTGAATAACAATGGAACCATGGAGAAGGCTGTGGACTCAGAAAACACTCATAAGCAAGCTGAATAGCAGTGACATAAGCCTCACTGTGAATAATTGGAGAAATAAATGACTAATCAATAGTAAAAGAAGTAGGCTGGGAATTAATGGGCTCCCTACAGAAAGTGGGGCCCAGAAGGATCCCCAGTGACTTCTACCACATCCCAAATAGTTTAGCTTTGATATTAATATAGAAAATTGAATTCCTTTATATTGATCCAAATTAATCATAATGCTATGCACAACATGATCTCAAACCACTAACCTTTTACGAGTTACCAGGGGTGAGGGACATGTGCATAATTTGCTTTAGCATAATTAGACAAAGTTTTGGAAAATTACATGAAATTACTCGTAACTACCCAAAATGCAATTGAAGCATTGAATCTCAAGTATCTGGCATTATATTTTAGAGAAAAAAAGCACCCTTGCATCCATTTTTGATGTGAGGGGGTGCATTTCCCTCTAAGAAAGTAGTGCGAAAAATAAATGTGTTGTGAATAACAGCTGCTCACGTTCTGGTCATTCACTTTGTTCCCGAGGTATAATTTTACCACAAACATGATGGAATTGCTCTTTAGGTGTAGCACAGTGGCATAAGGAAACTTGAAGGAGCCCTCCTGCAAAGTGCCCAGAGGGCCCCCCCCCGCCCCGACTCACCTCTGTTACAGGCCTGGCTCTTCACGGCCTGGTGTATTGTGCACTCGGCCCCAGCGCAATAACACTCACAGACACTGGTGGGTGGTTACATTGCCACGAGGTTCGTGCTTTGGGCACTTTTATTACTTTCTATCCCTACATCACAGCCTGGACTGTAGGGAGCATGGTTGGAGGGTTCAATTCATGAACACCCCTCCTGTCTCAGCTTACAGTGAGCTCACCCACTGAACAAACACAACATTCCTCCTCTACCCCAAACAAAACAAACCAATAGGATAAAACAGATACACTAAATTCGTGGCTTACAGTTATGGACAAGAGTTAGACAGCATCAGACAGAGTGAGAGAGAGAGAGGGTAAGAGAAAGAGAGGACAATACAGACGAAAACATAACAATGATTCAGTATATTATGAAATCCTTCAGACGAGAAGATCTTGCAAGACAGGGTCAGTGATGGTATCTTTCCCTCCCTTGAAGAGTGGCTTCTTCATTTGCCTCATCTCGCCTTGCCAGCTGCGGATGCTGGCTAGAATCACACGTAACATCTAGATTCAGCTACGAGGAAGGGCACCTCCCAGCTTCTGGGGACAAAGTCACAATCGGAGTACAATCTGTTGATCGTGGATGCCTGGTCGGGGAAACATCTTCGTCTTTCTCCGCTTCACCTCCTTGGGTTTGTGAACAGATCCTTCCTGGGCTGATTAACTGGAGTTAATAGTGTTTAAAGAAGACTTGTGATGGTCTCTCCAGCCTTCTGAGCAGTGATGATTGTCCCTTTCACTGGCTGCAACCGCCATGGATCAGTCTCAAAAGGAAGCATAAACTTAGTCTGTGGATGCCTATTTTTCACCATCACCAGATCGGACTCTGGACATGCGGTTGTTCCATATCCGGCACTGCTGCAGTGTTTCAGAAACTTGTTTCTGCATTGTTGATGGCCCTTCTGTCTGGGGGATGACATCACATACTGGTCGGTTCAAACACAGAGAGCTGGGGCTGATTTGGGCTGTCGAATGAGGTCTAAGGCGGTATTCTCAGAGGAAAGCGTAAAAAGCACATTCCATGTTTTGTCCATTGGCCAAAGCAATCCCGAGCACTTTGTTTAAAGTGTGCATGAACCATTCTGCTTCTCCATTCACTTGTGGCCAGCGAGGCATGACTTTACGGTGATGAATGCCTCAGGACTGTAAGCATTCTGTAGACTCCTAACTCGAAAAATGAGGGCCATTGTCAGTGCACAATTCTTTGAGAAGGCCGTGGGTGGCCATGGCTTTCTCCAGCCGAGGTATTGTTTGACCTGCAGTCATCGAGTCCATGACTTCAACTTCTGAATATTTCGAAAAGCCGTCTATAACAACCAACATGTGCCTCCCATTGGGGAGGCTTCCAAACTTAGAACTGACTCTCTGCCGCAGTAGCGGCGGGATATTTTCAGTTATGATTGGTGCTGACGGTTCAGCCGGTCCTGCAGCTTGACACAGTGGGCACTGGCGAACTGTTTGTTGAACTAGGTTGTCTAAACTCGGAAACCAGACCTTGCATCTCAGTCAGGACTTTATCTTGGCCATTTCTTGATGAGCCAAGTGGGCAAGATCAACCACTCGTTGTAGAGGCCCAGGAACCACCAGATAGGAGCCTCTCATAAGTTAACCTTCATGAGGCATTGCCAGATCAGCACGTAATTTTTGCAGGGAGGTAAATCTTGCTTGCTCCGTCCGATAGGGCATTTTACTGATTAAGGTGCACCATCTTCTGGAAGCTACTGCTGATATAGCCACTTGAGACACTCATCATGAGCAGTGGCCTTTACAGTCTCTTTGAGAGAAATGGGTAGCAGTCTGGACAGTTCCCCTATCAGCCTGATGTACTCCTTTACTTCTTCTGCATCCAACTCTTCTTTCTCTGTGGCCGGTCTTGCATGTCTCGATAGATAATCTGCTGAATTCTGGGTTCCAGGGTGATAGACAATGTGATATGGTACTCGTGTAGTTGTAAAATCAATTTTTTGATTCTCAGCGGGGTTTTGAGGACGACCCCATGAATAGCGGGATTAGGGGGTTGTGGTCTGTATGAACAACAAAAGGCTGGCCACTGAGGTACAGGTGAAAATGACGGCAGCCCAAGTGCACTGCGGTTAACTCCTTTTCGATGTGGGAATAACGTTGTTCAGTTTCTGTTTGCGCTTGGCTGGTGTACGCCACTGGAGCCCATTCCCCATTGTTCTGCCTCTATGATAGCATCACTCCAAGGCCAG
This sequence comes from Calotriton arnoldi, assembly GCA_963921515.1. Classification (NCBI taxonomy): domain Eukaryota; kingdom Metazoa; phylum Chordata; class Amphibia; order Caudata; family Salamandridae; genus Calotriton; species Calotriton arnoldi. The sequence goes on along the minus strand of CAWUFW010005546.1, from coordinate 1,053,839 downwards.
TAGGACTTGCATCCACCGACAGTTCTGATTTCTGGGCAGGATCAAAGTGTACCAAGGTGGTGTCAGCTGACAACGCTAATTTCATTGCTTGGAAGGCCTTTTCCTGATCAGGTCCCCAGTTCCAGACTGAATCGTTCTTCGTTAGCTCATTCAAAGGGGCTGTGAGGTCAGTCAGGATTCTAATGAAGAGTTCACAGTATGTGACCATACCTAGGAAGCTTCTCACACCCATAACGGTGGTGGGCGCTGGTGCTGACTGGATGCCCTGGACTCTGGCTGGGTCGGGTAACACTCCATGCTGAGAGAATTGAAAGCCATAAAATGCTACTTCCTTATGGAGGAAAGCGCACTTTTCTCGGTGGAGTGTGAGACCATTGTCCCACATGCTTTGAAACATGGTTCTCAGGCGATCAAGGTGTTCTTCCTGCATAGATGCATGCACTAAGATGTGTTCCACTCCCTCAAGGTCAGCCAGCATGCTCCACATAGTGTCCTGGAATACTTCAGCTGCGCTTGAAACTTCGAAACTGAGGCAACCTTCTTAGGCCTACGTGAGTAGAGAACGTAGTGATGGTGTGTGAATCCAGGTCCACCATCAGCTGGTGATAGCCAGCTTGCAAATCCATCTTGGGGAACCACTGGTAGCCACTAACTTCTGCCACAATATCATCCACTGTGGGTGTCAAGTGATGTTCTCGCTTAATGGCTAGATTGGGTAGGAGCATGTTGACGCATATCCAAACTTCCTAAGGTTGTTTGGGTTTGTGCGCTAACACAATTGGGAAGACCCACGGAGTAGGGCCGTCAACCCTCTCGATGATATCAGCCAGTTCCAATTCGGTCTCAGGTTGAAGGCCACCCTGCGGTGTTGCAGTGCAACAGGCTGGACCGAGTTGTCAACATGAAGGTGTATCAGACAGTCTTTGAGGCACCTTATCCCTTTAAACAGAGGTGCAGACTCTGTCAACAGACCATCCACACTTTCCTGATGCACACTGGAGGCAAAAGCGACAAGTTGAAGATGATCTGCAGTCCAGCAGCTCAGTAACAATCCTGATCCTCCATTGGTGTTATACACTTTGGCACAAGTGGAGCGAGATTCATGATTAATGAATACTCTGGCCAATGGGAGTGCAGTTGTAGACCCATCTGCAAACACCTGCGTGGAGGTGGGGCGCAGGGCAGGCTGCACAGGGAGTATCTACATTACTAACTGTGCCATAACGTTGATGGATGCTCTCGTGTCAATCAGCGCCTAGACTTATGACCAGCGAGGAGGACATTACACTTCGGGATGCATTTTCAGGGATATCCACCTGGTTGCATAGCATGTATGACAGGGACCGCCCCTTCGATGTCATCATCATCCATGTCTTCCTCATCCTCTGGGACGTTTGATGCATTCATGGCGTTGATAGGCTTTGTCTACTGTCCCTTCTGGGATGCTTACAGGCAAACGTTTGCAAAATGGTTTGACTTTTTGAATGCTGAGCCCCTCTTTCCTTGTGCTGGACATGGCCCTTGGTGTGGGTATGAACCTCCATACCCATAGCATGTTTTGGTGCAAGATTTGACCTGGTACGCGTTTTCTTCTTTTCAGGGGGTTACAGCAGTGACAACATTGACCGGTTCCGTCTTTACTTGGCATTGTAATGCTGCATCCATTTGTGCTGCTCGCACCTTGGACAGTTCTTTGGACATACCCATTGTCAGCGTGTCCGCCAGAGGCATTCTGGGGGCCCGAAGAATGCTTTCTTACAGTTTTACAGAGAAACACCCCAGGATGGATTGGGCTTGAATTTCATCATTTTCATCAGGTAGTGTGCAGGGGCTAGCCATATCTTTTAGGAGGTCATAGAAGGCATCCACTGAGTCATCAGGCAGTTGTTTAGATTGGTGCAGTAGAAAACGTTGTAGTCTGGGTTTGCATGTGGCTCGAAGCTTGTGCTTGTTTCAGTGTGCCATACGTAAACGTGGTCTGGCCTCTGTGACAGACTTTCCTAGCATGTGGATGACTGCACGCCCCCAAATGCAGAAGCATATGACGTTGTCTATCATTTTCTATTGCCAGCAATGCTAAAGTACGTCTCAAGGCACTCCACCCATTCTTTCCACTTCACATCTTGAGCAGATGAGGGACCATCAACTACGAATGGCTCTATGGGGGTATGGCTGTCATAGTGGGAAGTGTCGCTGCTAGCATTTTCTATGATGCACTCGTGCGGGTTGATTGTGCTTTTCTCTACCCCACCAACAGTCAACTAAAGAAAGCACCACCACCACAGAAAGAGATCAGTCCGAGTGTACAAGGCAGTGTTCATATGTAACTGGCCTCTCAGGAGCAATAAGCAGAGTGCCTGTGCTGAGCAGGCACAGAAAGCACAACAATGTGGATACTGGGCCTCCCACAGAGTATCAAGCAAGAAACAGGAATGACTGACCTCCCAAAAGTATAAAAACAGTGTGCACTTTCCCAGTGATTGAAACGGCACACTCCACCAGTGCAGCCAACATGGCAGCGGGTTTAAGGAAGCCTTCTAGATGAACATGAGACATCATCGGAAGGTTTGGGTCACGTTTATGGCACAGGCTAATCAGCATATGCCAGCAGTGTTGTATTATGGATTAAAGCTGATGTTCCCAGTTCATATTGACGCCAAGTGATGATATGCATTAGTGAAGGGACACCCAGATGGAAAACCGTTGATCATAGGGGTCTCTTATGCTCAAAATATTGATAAAACTACATTTTGGTGTCAGGTGCCAACTCACCTCTGAGATTGGGTCCACACCCCTTGGATTATCAGGGGAGATTTTAATTGTGTACTGGATACTCACATGGACAGGTCGGTACCTCCACGCCCTCATTTCCCAGCAGTACATGCCAAAAATATCCAACATTGTTTTATCTTTGGAACCTGGGCGACACCTGGCGTAAACATTTTCCATCTTGTTTTGAATATTCTTTTAATCCCCCTGTACATGATATGCACTCTCAGTTAGGTAGGTTTGTTTGTACACCAGATCTTCATACCTCTATCTCCACTGTTTTCTGTTACCTAAATCATTTTCCAATCAACTCCCTGCACATTAATCTATCTTGGGATAGAATGCTTACCTCTATTGCGACATGGCGGCTCCAGTTGTCGAGGCTCTGCATAACTTAGATTTACTACTTTTGCTACAAGAGATTAGGGCACTTTTGTAACACCTTCTACGTAATAAGACTCCAGGCTCGAATGGACTTCAGGCAGAGATTTACTTGTTTTTTTATCCATGTAGTTGGCCCCCAAATGAGTTGCTCTTTCTGTGTCAGCTTTAGAGCTGGGTATCCTTCCCCCTTCCATGAATGAGGCTGCTACTTGTACTATGCTGGAACCTCATAAAGATCTCAGGTATATTACTTCTTACCATCCACTATCGATCTTGAACATAGATTACAAAATCTTATCCGATATACCAGCTTGTCGCTTAATGCCTGATTTCCTAAAATTGATACAGGATGATCAGTCTGGTTTTGTCCCAGTGCGCAATACCACCCTCGGTATTCATAGATTAGGGTATGTTAAGTGCGATACTTCTGAACTATTCCTGAATGCAGAGTGTATTGCACTTGATCTTGAAAGGCATTTCATTCCCTTCATTGGCATATATGCTGAGCATGTTAACTCGGTTTGGAGTAGGACCATATTGATGTAAATTGGTGCATATCCTTTATGAGTGCCAAACAGCCCATGAAAGAACTGGGCAATGAATTTGTGATGCTTGAGCCATAGGCAGGGGCACCCGCCAAGGCTGCCCTTTATCACTATGGCTTTTCGCTATGGCTATCGAACCCCTTGCCACTCAGTTGTGATTCCTTGGGGCCTACTGGGTTATACAGTTGTGCAATACCACAAATACAGTGTTGCTATATGTAGACAATTTACTGTTGTATGTCCTCATCAAATGCCTAAGTGACATCAGAATCGAAGGACATGGACATCGATGGATCTGCTTCTTCCTGACTGGAAGGATCCAGAGAGTCAGCCTGGCACCATACACCTCGGGTTCCCGCGACCTCATATGTGGGTTTCCGCAGGGATTTTCCCTGAGTACGACCCTCTTCAATGCATACATGATCCCTCTAGTCAGCATCACCCTCTCTTACAACATCAACGTGCTCTCCTATGCTGACGACACTCAACTCATTCTTTCCCTCATGGACAGGACAAACAGTACCCGGAACCAGTTGAATGACGTATGGCTGAAATAATCCACTGGATGAAGACCAACTATCTGAAGGTGAACACCAACAAGACTGAAATCATGATTTTCAGGAAGAGCACTTCACCGGGACTCCACCGGGTGGCCAACAGAGTTAGGACCAACAACGCTAAGAACCTCAGAATCATCATCAACAGCAAACTTGACATGATCTCCATAAGAAATTGGGTTATTGGTTGAGGGGGGTGGAAGCCCCACTCAGGCAACAACTTGAATCCTTGTCAAGGTGAACCACAAAAGTGACTAAATTAACCTGTGCTTAAACGGCAGGTAGCTTAGTACCAAAGCAGTCAGGCTTAACTAAGAGGAAATGTGTAAAGTATTTATGCAGCACACCAGCATTAATAAAGTAAAAACACAGCACAAGAAAAATCCCAAACCAATTTATCAAAACTACAAAAATCCAGTCAGTAGAACCGGAGAAACACAATGTAAATATTTTAGGAAAAAATAGTGCCTAATAGCACAAAGCACCACTTGCGGTCATCTAGTCATGCTAGAGTAGGGGAAAGTCACAAGTTCAAGTCAACCGCGCTTGAGCGTTACCATCTCAAAGTCCAGCTCAAAGAGTTCAGTTTGCGGTGGAGGAGGCCGCGAGGAGCAGGGAGAGTGTTCTGGATGGTCATCGCTGTAGCACAAAGAGCAGGCACACGGGGCGGGCTGTCATTGCTGTAGCGCGAAGAGCTGGTCAGACGTTGCTGCCAGCCGTTGCTGCAGCTTCACGTTGGCGTGCACCACGAGCTATCACTGCTGTAGCACGAACTGCACAACTCGGATTGCTGCATATACACACAGTATCCCTAGTGTTCACTAGGGGAGGGAACAAGAGGCTACGGGGTAGTCAGGGTAAGCTGGCCTCCAAGTAACGTAGGTACACACAACAAGAAGCTACCCTGAAGGAGTGTCTGATTCTTAAGGAAAACAAAGGCGCACTATGCCTTTTTCTGTGTGGTGTTGGGCATCTCAAAAAAATGTATGGACTGTACTCACACACCACCAGGTGTCATGCTTCATCATCGGCAGTCCTCGCTCTCTAAAAACCACGTTTGATAGAGAGCGGGCCTTCACCTGGAGACAGGGAGGCACTTCTAAAACTAAGTGGGGGCCCGTGCAGGAAGGTGAGTGAGTGATTTAAAAATTAATGCAAAATCCACATGAGACTTTATTTATGTGGGATTTGCTTAATATTACAACTTAGGGTGGGGACACTGGGGTTTAGTACCCCATCCCTATCAGTGTTGTCAACATGTTTCTGCCGTCGTGGCCAGGAGGGTCCATGGCATTCATCAGGACATGAAAAGGAGGGCTCCTATCCAGTCTCTAACAGACTAAGATAAATCCACCTTGGTAGGTTGCCCTTTGTCAAACTCTACTACGCGACTTCGTAACCCCAAGTTAGGGGTTTGGTTGTCCCATGGGAAGGGAGGAGTAGAGGGACCCCTGTAGTCACACTTGCCTCAAGGTACGTCCCTCGTGATGCTCCTACGATCTGTCCTCGTTTCTTCCCTGCTGGACATTGATGGTAGTCACTGTAGCGTAAAGTGCAGGAATTCACCAGTGCTTCACGTTGGTGATCGTCATAGGCGGCAGATCTCAGCGCGAAGGAGCCCACTTGCGATGTATCAAAACTTCAGGATTTCACCTTTTCTTCTTGGAAGGAGGTCAGACTGATGCCAACCAAGGGTCCAAGGCCTAGGGGCACCTCTTTGGGATCAGTAACTCACTCCAGTAGGTGCCAGCAGGGCTCAGGCATGTCCAGTTCCCAATGCGGGTCCAGTTGCAGTTGGGCAGGTGATGGGAGGTCTCTGGAGCTTGTTATGCCCCTGTAACTCAAACAGAAGTTCAGCCAACTGAAACTTGGAGTAACTCAGGTTAGCTTGGGCTGAAGGCAAGCAGGTCCAGTCTTTCTTCCGGGACAGCACGGCAGTCCTCAGCAGCAGCGCAGTCATCTGGCAACCGGGCAGTCCTTCTTGTGTAATGTCTCTGGGTACAGGAGTGTTCTGATGAGTGGCTCTGGAGGTCCAATATTTATACCTGGTGCCAGCCTTCGTGTGTGGAGGGACACCTTGTCCTGTCCCTACATTTGGTTATGGAAAGATAATCCTTTTCCCTGTCAAGGTCCTAAGAGGTCTGGTGTGACAATAGGCTGGTGTCAGGGTTCTCTGTATGTGCCAGAGGCAAACTCTTTGAAGTGTAAGTGAGGCAGGGTGCAGCTCCTCCCTCAGACATGATGTCAGGATGTCCCATCCTGCCCACTCTTAATCCTCTTTGAGTCACTGACTGAGAGGAATACATAAACTCATCAACAGTGCCATTCACAGTTATGTGACCCAGGACACTGGCAGAAGGCAGAAATGGTTAGGACAAGAAACTGCCAACTTTCCAAAAGTGCCATTTTTATAATTGTGACTTAAAATCCAAATTTACCATTAAAAAGGCTTTAGAATTACAAGTCATTTGAGTGTAAACATATCTCTATCTACTACGAATCAAAAGTTAGCAGTTATTAAATGTAATAAGGTAACCTAGTATTAGTCAATGGGAGAAATAGGCCTTAAAACAACAGTGAATAACAACTTTTGGAGGTTTTCACTGCCAAGACATGTAAAACATAAGCACACATGCCCTACTTTTTAAATACACTGCACACTGCCCTATTATCATTTGGGGCCTAACTTAGGGGTGACGTATGTGTATTAAAATGGAAGGTTTAGTCCTGCAAAAAGGTTTATTTTGCCATATCAAAACGGTAGTTTAAAACTGCACTACAGGCAGCAATGGCTGGCCTGAGACATGTTTTAAAGGACTACTTGAGTGGGTGGTACAATAAGAGCTGCACACCCACTAGTAGCATTTAATTTACAGGCCCTGGGTACATGTAGTGACTGATACTACATGTAAATTAACTGTGCCAATCAGGTGTAGGCCCCTTTTACCTTGTTTTATGGAGTGAGTACAAGCATTTTATCACTAGTTAACAGTGGTCAAGGGCACAGAGTCCTAAAGTCAACAAAAATGAAGTAAAAAAACAGGAGGGTTGAAGGCAAAATGTTTGGGGGTGACCCTTCAGAGAGGGCCAGGTCCAACAACCACCCAAGGCAATGCCATCACTGCCCCATACGTCTGAAGATGCTGAGGAAGACTTTCAAATGGCTCCCAAGCAGCACCCGGAAATCCCACACACACCCTTGTCACAAGCAAGCTGGACTATGAGAAGACCCTCTGTGCCAGGATCAACATACAACTCACCAGAAGGGTGCAGACCATTCAGAACACGGCAGTCAGAATACCTCTGAAACTATCACGCCGTACTCACATCACACCACAGCTGAAGAAGCTCAACTGACTGCTCATGCAAAACAAGCATATTTCAAACTCCTCACCCGCACTACATAACACCAGCCCAGCATACCTCAACAATTGCATTTGCTTTCACAAACTTTCCAGACAACTTCACCCGTCTGGACTCCTACTTGCACAGATCTAACGCATATGAAAAAACAGATCCGTTAGTTGAGCCTTCTCCTACATTGCTCCTAAAGCTTGGTACGACATGCCGCTACACATGAGTGTCCTCATCACTTCCTGAATTCTGCAGGAAGATGAAGACCTGGCTTTTCGAGTCGCCCCACTAGGCCCTAGGTTTGGCTAGACTCACACCTGCTTACTGTCAGGATTCCCTCCCGAGTGATAGTGCAGTCTACTAATCTGCATAACATAACATAACTTAACATAACACTGTATGTAAAAGACACCGAAGCAGACCTATCTTCCATTGCACAACTATTGGAAGACTTTGACACGATTTTGGGTCTTCAAGTGAATTGGGCCAAATCATGTGTCTTTCCTTTACAATTGGGATATAATATCCCTCCCTTCTATAAAATTGAATCCTAGGCTACTGCATGAATCTGTATCGTTTAGATAGAGATTAATGTTTATCATGCAGCTAAGGATTTACAGGAGGGTAATTTGGGTAGAGCGGTTTATGAAATCTGTGGACAGATTATGCTTTTGTCTACTCTCCCTTTGGGGGTTATGGGCCAGGTCGCCCTAATTAAAATGGTGGTACTTCGTCAAATGCTATATTAGTTCATTAACCTTCAATTATTTATCCCTTGTTCTTTTTTTAAAGAGCTCGACCAGTTGCTTGGCGGCTTCATTTGGGTTGCAGGATACCATCGAGTAGCCTTATTCACCATTAAATTACCTGTAGAAGCTGTGGGTCTTAGCTTCCCTGATTTTGAGCAATATTATTTTAGATGCTTGAGTGGAATGGGTATCTCGATGGAGGTCAGGCTGCTCTCTGACTGAAATAGGATTTAGTGTTTCCAATTACAGAGATGGCTCTCTTCATTCCTTACTGTTCTCCTCATACAGGCACAAGCATCAATAAAAGCTTTTGCGAGTCCTTAATTGCTATTATTAAGGAATCGCAATTAAGGACTCTCAAAAGCCTATGCATGTAGGAATCGCTATTAAAATAGCGATTCCTAAACATTCCTTAATTGCGACTCGCAAATTGCGAGTCGCAATTAAGGAATGGCTTCCCATTCATTCCTATGGGCCCATAGGAATGAATGGGAAGTACATCATGCAATTTGCGAGTACCAATAGGTACTCGCAAATTATGCATGTCAATTTCAAGGGTGCAAAGGTGTCAAAATGACACCCTGTTGCACCCTGAAATTGTGATGTGCACCCATGTTGCGACACACATGCCCCAAGGGCATGTGTGTGTGTAACCTGAAACCTTGAAAAATGCACTTTAGTGCATTTTTCAAGGTTTTTGCAAAATACAGACCAGAATAATTTCTCTGTATTTTGCGGCCCCAAATAGCGAATTTGCTATTTCTAAGTGCTTCTAGCATTGCATTTAAGGAATCGCAAATTGCGATTTCTTAAATTGCGAGTGCCTAACACTTTAATGCATCGCAAAAGGCCTTTTTGCGGGCGCAAACGGACGATTTTTGCGAATCGCACCGTTTGCGCTTGCAAAACCCTTTGATGCATGTGCCCCTTAATGCCCATGGACACACTGCCCTGCAGAACTTCCTACAGCCCCGTAGTCTTTATCAAACTTGAGTGATTACGTTGGGAGACTTGTTTATTAATAAAATATTCCCTGGAACAGATTCAAAATGCCCTTGTTGTCAATGACCAGATGCCAATTTATTGCATATGCTGTGGTCCTGCAGTTCCCTTTCCTCCTACTGGGCTAAAAGTGTAGAAATATTGACTGTCTTGATAGGTTATCCATTAGCGAATTCTATAGAATTTTTTCTACTGGGTCTTTTCTGTCGCCCCAAACTTGAAAAGCCGCTGCTAAATTTATGGACCTTGCTCTTCCGTTGGTCAAAGGAAACGTTACAATTCATTCAAAGAACCCACTCTCTCTCCTCCCTCCTGTTGATACATGGAGCACAGTTCTCCTCCCTCGGCTGAAAACAGTCTACTACACAGAGAGAAACAGACAGGACTATGGAAGCATTTTATAGCATAATACTGGGACTCCATGGTGGAAGAATTAAAATCTCTTTTGGAATAACTTTTACCAGATCTGCTTGGGTTTTCAGTTAAGATTCTTTGGCTGCTGGATGGAAGCGGGTGGGGGTTGAGGGGGAGCGGGGGCGGGGGGGGGGAGTTGTGTGGTATTGATTCTTTTCAGCTGCTAAACGGTGCTTAATATCATACTTGTTTATAGCACATGGGTAACCCCTTCCGAGTTACTTTTTGGAACATGATGTTTACTTGTGCTATCTTATTTTATGTTCTAAGTGCACCAGTAAGAAAATATTTTAAAAAAAGAGTGGAATTCAATTGGATTTTAAATGCGTGATAAGGTGCACTGCGCATATACTGGAGCATTCAGTTTAACACTCTGTATAACAATTAGAGTTTGGAGCATGCCCCTTGTGACCCCTGGCCCTGCCTTTGTGATCTCTGACCTCAATAATGAATTCATATCTCGCTGACCGTGTGCAAAGAGCCCCATCTAGGGCAAAACTGGTCTTGGATTGCTTATGTTCTGGTTCAGAGAGGACCTAGCTTGGCAGTTCGGGCTGGACTGTTCCTATAGGATCAAGATCAAGGCTGATTTGCATATGGCTAGTTCTAGTATGAGGTGGCATAATGGGCAAAAAAATGATGAACTGGGATGCGACCCTGAGTAATTGCCAGTGGCTGAGATTAATTCAAGCATCCCATCCATCACTTTTTGTTTACTTCATATCTAGAGGCATTCCATTATCATGAAAGCAATTGTATAGATTCAGGGCCAGACTTACTAAGATTCTTTGTCTGTGTTGTGTTACTTTTGTGGTGCAGCCCCAACACAAAATCCATTTTGGCATATACTAAGCCACACAAAGTCGATTTGCTTGTCTTTGCTTGGCTTAGTAAATACAAAGTAAAGCAACGCAGCACATAACGCTGCCTTGCATTACTTTGCGTCGAGTAGGCTTCGCATAGGTGTATCTACCCATGTATTTTGACGTAAACCCAGATTTACAAAGACTTGTAAACCTGGGCTTCCTCGAAAATGGTGTGGCTAGCCAAGAGAGACGTAACAACAAGAAATAGCTTAATTTCCCCTAATTACTTCCTGTTTCCATGTGTGCTGCATTCTTCAGCACACATAGAAAGAGGAATATGCCTCTAATGATCTAGTGCAGGAAGGCATTCCTTCCTGCACAAAAACATTCCTGACCATAACACAGGCAACCTCACACCATGGCATAAGGGTGCCTGCGTTAGAGCTAGGCAGCCACAGCACATGGAGAAAGTTGAACAGTGCCACATCTTGGTAAAGATGGCACTGTTCAGCTCGCTCCCATCCACGCAAATCAAATCAAATCAAATCAGGGATATTTATTGAGCGCACATATCACCCAAAGGTCTCATGGCGCTGATGGACAACTCTGACTTTCCAACTAGAGAGAAGATCTTGCTGGTTTAATGATCGAACAGCCATGTTTTTAACTCCCTACGGAAGCAGTTGTGATCAGTGACAATGCGTAGGTGGAGGGGCAATTCGTTCCAGAGGGTGGGCGCCAAGAAGGAAAATGATTTTCCGCCATTTTTGGCAGTACGGACTCTGAAAGGGGTGAGAAACAACGTGACGCAACACAGTATACAACTTGTCTTGTTGTGCTGCATTGCGTGAACTATTAGTAAATATGCCACTCAGTGTTACAGTTACGGAAAAATCCAATGAAAGAGTTTTTTTAGTCAGTGTTCAAAATATCATCACTCAGGTAACTGTGTGAGCAAAGTCAATCAATCAATCAGGGAATTGTAAGCGCGCTACTCACCCGTGAGGGTCTCAAGGCGCTGGGGGGGGGTCCGCAGGTCTGTCTAGCCGAAGAGCCAGGTCTTGAGGGTCTTCCTGAAGGTGTTCAGGGAGGGGTCGCGTCTGATGTCTGCTGGTAGCTCGTTCCAGGTCTTGGCTGCAATGTGAGAGAAGGATCTCCGCCTGCTCTGGCTCTGTGGATGCGTGGGGTTTCGGCCAGTGCGAGGTTGGAAGATCGGAGGTTTCTTTTGGGTACGTGGAAGTTGATTCTGTTGTTGAGGTATTTGGGTCCGTTGTTGTGTAGGTATTTGTAGGCGTGAGTGAGGATTTTGAAAGTGACTCTTTTCTCCACGGGGAGCCAGTGGAGACTTCGTAGGTGTTGGCTGATGTGTTCGTGTCTGGGGATGCCGAGGACGAGTCTGGCGGCGGTGTTCTGTATTGTCTGGAGTTTGCGGAGTAGGGACTTGTTGATGCCGGCGTAGAGTGCGTTTCCATAATCCAGTCTGTTGGTGATGAGTGCGTGGGTGACTGTCTTCCTTGACTCAGGGGGGATGCTTGTCACGGCTTAGGTGAGGTGCACATTTCCTCATCTGGTGCACTGCGATGACCCAGGCCTCATGCATGTGGGTGCCAGGGCTGATGTGTGTTGTTAGTGGGCTATTTTGTAGCCCTACTGTTTTTTGGATTAGTACTGCCATATCTGGGGATGTGTTCACCTGGCACGTTGCCTCAGTTTGGCTATTTTATAGCCTTCATGCCTATGTGCAGGGGCATAGTGAACCCACTCTTGCTTTAGCAGGTACGGAAGGGGTGGACATTTTCTTATAGGCCTCTTATCTGCAACTTGGCAGATAAGAGATCATAATTAACTTAAAGTAAGAAAGAAAGGTGGCGAGAAAGATGGATGAGTGGATGCATTAGATTGTGCAAGGATGGCTGGATGAGTGAGTAAAAAAATGGATGAGCGGTAAAAGGATAGATGAGTGAAAGGATGGGTGTGTGAAAGGATGTATAGATGAATGGGTGAAAGGATGGATGGGTATGTGAAAGGAAAGATGTGTGAAAGGATTAATGGATGAGTGGTAGACGCTGTTGCTGCCATCAGAGACTACGCGTCCCAGAAACTGCTGACCACTGCTTCTTTGGAGGCAGGGCAACAGCTACATCATGCAACAAAGTGCTGAGGGGCATCCTGCTGCTGGGGAGACGTTGTTGCTACCATCAGGGACTATGAGTCCCAGGAACCACTGGCCACCAGCTGCTTTGGAGGCCGGGCCACAGCTACTGTGCGCTACGAAGTGCTGAGGGGCATCCCGCTATGCGAGACGCATGAGGGAGGTGCCTGGGCATCTGCCAGTGAAAGACTGGACCAAGAGCGGGCCCGTCTGCGGCCATCTGTGGCTGGATGAGGTTAGGCTGGTCCTGCTCTTTTCTGTTTTCAACATTCTATGTATTCTCCCTGTCTCTGCAGAAGGTAAGTGCTTTTGGCTGCAAATGTGCACCTCAGGAACTTCGGTCCCATCGCAGACTTTACTTAACACCCAGGATTTGGCGATGGATCATGCAGACAAGGTTCTAACCTCTCATGGCCACCATAGTATCTTGTTAGAATCAGAGCCTATTGTTAAAAGGAGAAAACTGTTGAGAAATCGTGAACAGTGGCTAAGAATAACATCAAGAGCCAGGGCCAACTTTCCGCTTGGTGTCAAAAACAGCATCAAACACAGACATTAGATCCCACAAACATGGACTCAATCAATCATGACACCTTATACTGGAAATTCAGCTCTATTTTAGAGGAAACATTGAAACCAATCATTGAGCAGCTAAAACGTATAGCGAACAGTCTGACGGTCAGTTTCAGTTGGATATCTATCCTTGAAAGTGCCATGATTGCACAGACTTATACTTTCGACACTGCTGTTAATATAAGTGAAACGCTAATAAACATCTGAATGCCCCAGTAGTTACTCTGGAGTCATCTAAGGGCATTAACAGACAATGTCCATCTGGGGCAGATACCGGCTCTTCCCGTATGGGTCATATGGATAGAAGGAATTCTGAACTACCAGGAACCAAAGCTCCCAATCAAGTTCAAACTGGAACTTGTCACAAGCCAAAGAAAGACATATTGGACCTGCCCCCTGCAGCTTACCCCTACGTTCTAGTACTGGCTGGAGTACCCCCTCTCAGGGACACCCAAACTAAATCATGGCGGGAGTTACGTAATAAAAGTGTTGACTGGCTTACCAAACATAAACATTTTAACCCTATGAGCACTAATGAGATTCTAATGGTGGGGACGGTGGGGTGGGTTGGTTTCTCAAGTAAAGATATTGATGAGACTGTATTGTGGTGAACCTTCACAGACCATCTAGCGTAAGAAACCTATTGAGATTGCATGAGAACGTTGGTTGTAATGACACCAGAATATGTTCCTTTCCATTAGGCTATTTTTACAAACCAAAAGCTTTGAGAGCCCCACCAAGTACACCAAATTGTCAACTTTCTATGGCAGCCCTTGTACATTAGGTTCTCAGTCTTAGGTGACCTTGATGGGCTGGATTTACTGAGGCACAAATCGGCAGATAGGGAAGAATTAGCATCCCTCTATCAGAAAGAGAGCCCACTTTGATGTCTCCACATGCTCGGGCAATGTCTTGAGTCAGGGTGATTCTATGTTGAAGATACTGAGTTGAAATGTGGCTAAGATTTAGATACCCGATTGGTTATTATTTACAAAACAATATGATATACTCATGGTTCAGGAAACCTGGGCGACACAGGAAATATCAATTTATGGTTTTGAGTGTCATAGCACTTCGGCAACCCCTTCCAGATCGGGGCGAGCATCAGGAGGTCTGACCATCTGACCATTTCTGCAGGGGGTGTGCAAAAATAAATGAGACTCATAATAAACATTTCCAGGTTGTGAGGTACAAGAGTGGTCAGATTTTGCACGTAATTCATTTTTATATTAATGAATATATGAATAACCCAAATACCAAATTTCCCATACTATCCAACTATATCACATTTTTACAAAGTAATGTTTGTGATAAATGGCAACTGGCATGCTTCACAAGTCAACCTCCCGAGCACCTCTACTGCAACCCCAGATAGGTCCTGAATAGCACTGATAATAGTGGCTCGGAGTTGATGGCTTATTTGGCCTCACAGCAGCTACATGTTATGTTATGTTATGTTAATTGAATTTATAAGGCCCACAGCTACCCCAGAGGGTTTCCCGGAGCCAGCCTGAGAAGAAAGAGAGACAAAACAGAGGATTACTGGTTGAACAACCATGTTTTCAGACATCTACAGAAATTCCCATAAACAGTTTCGTTACGGAGTGACAAGGGAAGAGAGTTCCACAGGGAGGAACCTAGATAACATAAAAAATGTTATGGACATAGTAGGCCTAAACCACTACCCACTTACAGGGGCAGAGGTTGTTCCTCTATAATAGACTATTTTTTCATATCATTTAACCTTGAGGAATTATTGTTGTATGGTAAAGTTCTCCCATTGAATTATTGGGACCATAATCCCATTGACGTAGCACTTATACTGTCCCCTTAGCCCAAATTTAAAATGGAGTGTGGAGCACGAAACCTCGAACCATCTACTGATGGTTTCAGATTGTTATGGAGAGGAGTGGAACCTATCCAACTGTTCATAAAGTGGTCAAAGAGAATTAAGATCTGCTCATGGCTTGTCTAACTGAGAATGATAATGAACATCATGTGGTTGGTGCCTTTACTCAGCTCTGTTTGAATATTAGGAAATAGTTACTGAGACCATCGCGCCCAACTGAAAATAGACCTAGGTGGTTTAACCGCAAATGTTCCGTGGCTAATTGCCAATTACACAGGGCCATCACGGCAAAACCTCGAGACCCTTTGGAGGTGGCATCTCTACGTACGAATATTAAGATGTTACTACCAAGAGGAAGAAGGAAAAACTAAAACAACAATGGGATTCAGTAGTCTCAGTGGCAAACAAAAAGAACAGTAAACGTTGTTGGATGGCAATATCAGATATGAGACGAATGAATCAGGTAGCGACCCCAATTAGCTGTAATATCACTAGTGACGCTTGTTAGGTGCACTTTACAAATATATATGCTGCTATCAAGCAGAAAGTGAACCCCCCATGGCCCCCGATTGCGAGGGAGTGTTGTTACCTTTGAGAGAGGGTGAAGATGCTATTGGGCAGAGTATAGGGGGGAAAGCCCCTGGCTCAGATGGGGGACCAATCGACCTTTTAAAGCATAATTCACTGCTATTACTAAATGTTTTTAATAGTCTTGCCCGTTCTCCATTACCAAACTCATGCTCAACCTCTATCATAGTTCCTATTTTTAAAAAGGGTGATCGCTCGCAACTAGGTTGTTACAGGCCCATTTCTTTAATTGATAATACAGTAAAGATTATGGGTAGGGTTCTGTATAACAGAATTAAGGAGTGGGCAGAGGAGAAGTCCATCTTGTACCCTTCTCAATATGGATTTAGGAACAGTGGAGCCGTGCTTGAACCTGAATCTGATTATCTGGAAATATGCTATAGCCAAACAGTCCCCTCTATATTTGGCTTTTATGGATTTGACCTCAGCCTTTGATTGTGTCAACCATTCCAAGATGTGGTCAAATCTCCTTGCCTGTGGGATGTATGAAGCATTGGTGCGCTTTTTAGGTCATTTGCACAGGGACATGAAGGTTAGAATCAGAATAAACACTCAGGGGGAGGTTTCCAAAGATATAGGAATCTTTCATGGAGTGAGACAAGGTTGAGTTTTAGCACCGCTTTTATTTATTTCATATATTAACAATATCGACCCCTTTTTAGTAACCATCTCACCAGATGTCCCAAACGTTGAAGGCTTCCTTTTACCCTCTCTACTGTATGCGGATGATGCAGTGCTGATGGCACGCACACCAAGAGCCCTGCGTCTTCTAGTACAAGGATTTGTGGACTTTATGGACACGCTAGACCTACGCACCAATTTCACAAAATCCTATGTCCACTCTCGCTGTTGGAAATAATAGTTTAAAATGCACTTGCACCTTTTCATATTTGGGTTTACATTTTGTTGTTAATGAGTCATGGGCCCCCCATATTGCTTACTGCAGGACTAAACTTACAAAGGCTATTGGCTCATTGTTTAGCCTGCAACCTGGGCGGAGGCTCACATGCCCATCTTGCAAGTTTTTAAAATGCAGTGTATTCCGATGGAAACACATGGGGCAGAGGTATGGAGAATATCCAAATGCAATATTATTCAGACTGTAGAAAATAAGTTATGTTGAAAGGTTCTGGCAACTCCCATTTCATCCTCCCATATAATTTGTCACAGTGAATTGAATCTGCCATACATAGAAGATTATATCAGAGTACGTTCACCCTAGTTATGGTTAGCAGTGTGGAAAAACAAGGAGGCGAGTCTTAACAGATATATTATTATGGACTGCCTCAGTTGTGACCAGGGTCTTGAGATTCCCTGGTTGGCTGGAGTGGAATTATCCTTGCGAAAGATCGGATATCAGCATGTTTTTAAGGACCCTGAGGGCAATAATAGCATTCACAAAAACAGTTACAGCAAGCCCTGTTTAAACTTGCCCACAATGAAAGAATGATTATAGAGAGTAGGAAGGTGAGTGTGGCAGCATATCTGAATATTACAACAGATTGACCAATTGCAGGGTACCTCACTAAACCAATGGGTCGCTGGGAGCGTAGTTTACTGTTCTGCTTTAGGGTTGGTACCATCAAATACTTGCTATGCTTCCCTTTGGGCTTCCAAGCGAATCTCGACTCACTGTTTTGTCCTTGCAATGGGAGCTCAGGTCAATCTATATTGCCTTTTCTATTTTTTTGTGTTTTTTATTCTATATATACGAAGCACTTTTTGCTCCCCTTTATTAAGAGGCGCAATGTTAATGCCTTCAGGGCAGCATTAAGCATGCTCTTTCAACTCATTGATAAAGAGACAATCACCCATGCAGGCCTTTATTGAGAACAGCTGTGCGAGCCCGTATTTCCATCAATACTGAATAAGCTTGAACTAATAATCATGTTGTAGTGTATTGCTATTGCTGCTAAGATATTGGATTCTAATTGTGTGTTTTTATGCTTTGTTTTTAAGTATTAAATGTTTTTACTGTGCATATATATATGTGTGTGTGTGTGTGTGTGTTTTTATTGTGTATGTTTCCACTTTTTTGGATACTCTTCGTACCCGAATAAAGATTGAAACTGGAAACTTGAGTGGGTGAAAGGATGGATGGATGAGTGAGTGAAAAGATGTTTGGATGAGTGGGTGAGAGGATGGGTGGATGGATGAGTGAGTGAAATGATATGTAGATGAGTGGATGAAAGGATGGCAGAGTAAATGGAAATCTGAGAGGGATGGATGGATGGGACTAAAGGGAAATCTTAGAGGATGGTTGGGAGGGTGAAAGAATGGCAAAGTAAATGGAACTCTGAGTGGATGGATGGATGGATAGGTGAAAGGATGGCAGGTTAAATTAAAATCTGAGAGGGTGGATGGATGGCAAATTAAAGGGAAAGCCAAGAGGATGGATGAATGATAGATGGATAGATGGATACATGGATGGGTGGAAAAAAGGAACACGTGATGGCTGAAAGGTTTTATTGATGGATGGGTAAGTCAAATGATGTATGTATGGGTGGATGGATGTATGGATGGATGGCTGGCTGCATAGATGAATAGATGATGGATGTGTAAACAGATAGATTGATGGAATGGCCAATGGATGGATGGAATGGTGAAAGATTGAATGATGGATAAAAGAGTGAATGGATAACAGAATGGTGGATATCAGCAGATAGATGAAGGGTGAAATGATGGTGTATACCTGCTAGGATGGAAGTGACAAGGGAGCTCTTCTTTGGCTGTTTGGACTCAATTGCATTGCATGCTTGGTGCCGACGGAGCTTTGGTTCAAAGTGGGGGGCATTTTAATTTTATGGCTACTCCCTTGCCTTTGTGTATTGGTTGAAGCCTTGGTCTCTACCTCTGACACACTAAAGTATACAGAAAACCTTTGGATGGAATGCTTTAATTAAACTCCGCCACTGGTAATTACTTGGGCCGCATTCTAATTCATAGTTATTTTGCACACCATGTCAACTATGTTTGGAACCAGTTGTATGCAAATCAGTCTTGACCCTGCTCCAATCAGAATTGTTCAGCCGAACTGCCAAGCCTGGTGATCCTTGAACTGGAACACAAGTAACCCAGGACTGGTTTTGCCCTAGTTATGGGCTCATCAGCTGGGTACAACTTGGTTCCAGTGACACAGTGTGCATGGGACCCATGTCTGAGCATACCTGTCCCACTTAGGGAGAAACACAAAAGTATACAAAAATGTGATGGATGGAATGCTTGAATTAATGTCAGCCGCTGGTAATTACTCAGGACTGCATTTTAATCCATCGTTATTTTGCACACCATGTCATCTCAGTTTTTGACACAGCTATATGCAAATCAGTCTGGACCCTGGTCAGGAATTTGGTTGGTTGTTTGTTGACTGGGGGTGAGCCTTGGTCAAGTAGCAACCACAATCCTTGTCAGGGTAAGGCACAAGCAAACCCCAAATTAATCCGTGCTCAACCCCCTGGTAGCTTGGCACTGAGCAGTCAGGCTTAACTTACAGACAATGTGTAAAGTATCTGTACAACAGTTCTGACAGCCACACAGTCACAACACACCACAAAAGGAGGCCACAATACAATTAGAAATATAGAGTGATTTTTATTAAATAAAACAAGACCAAAACGACAAAAATCCAATTAGTAGAATTGAAGATGTTGAATTTTGTAAGTATTTAGAGAAAACAGCACCAAAAGGGGTAAAGCATCAACTGTAGATATCTGGTTGGCCGGACTGAGACAAAGTAACAAGTTTAGGCCAACTGCGATGGAGTGCTGGCCAGCCACAGGGACCCAGTTAGGTCAGCTGAACAAAAAGTACCTTCAATCCTGGTTTGCAAAGCTTTGCGTGGATCCACGTCGAAGATGTGTTGAGCAACCAAGATGATGCATCAGTTCCGCAATGCGGCAAGGCCGCGGTGCAAGGCCCTGTTGCATCAATGTCAAAGAACTCATCGACGGGGCTTGCGATGTGAAGTCCATTGTCGGGGATGCGTGCACAGTTGGGGCGATGCGTCTGGTCTGAGGAGCTGTGAGGCTGCCATGTGGAGTCTATTGTCACCGGTGAGGCTGCTGTTGATGAGAGATGCGAGGGCCTGTGCCAAGGACGCGTCGCGCTGTGGCAGTACCAAGGGTGATTCGGGCTGCGGCAGCAATGCTAATCTTTTGCATCGGGTCCAATCCATGCAGTAGCGGAGATGCATCGTTTCTGCTCATGCAGCAGATTAGATGTGTCAGTTACGCTGGATCCTCAGGATGACAGAGCACTTAGGACCACTTCCAAGGGTCCAGGACTGGGGTGGCACCAGCAGGCAGCAGGTCAGCACAGCAAAACAGGAGTCCAGTAGAGTCTCAGTCCTTCAGCAACACAGAAGTCCTTCATCCTGGCAGAGTATCCACAGGTCCAGAAGTGTACTTAAGTGGTGGTGTCTGAGGTCCTTCAATTATACAATGGTGCCCTGGATCTGGAAGGTGGAAGAAGCTTCTAGATAGTGACTTTGAAGTACAAGGAATTCCCTGTCTTCTCTACCCTGGCTCCAAGCTGGCTGAAGTAACAATGCAGGGGCATTAGGCCCTTTGTGTGGAGACAGGACACAGCCTATTCAGGTGTAAATGAGTCTGTGTCCAACTCCAGCCTCCCATCCTGCCAGTGATGGCCCATCCAGTCACACCTAAGCTCCCATTGTGTGTGACTGTCTAGGAGGAATACACAAATCCCAACTGCCAACTACACCCAGTCATGTGACAAGAGACATGCACCAAATGGCTAAGGTAAGAAAGTGTCAACTTCCTAAAAGTGCCATTTTCAGAATTACAATTTAAAATCATTTAAACCTATTTCACCATAAGTTAGGATTTTAAATTGTGATTCCAGAGACACCAAACACGAACCGGTCATCTCGTCCCATTTGGAAATTACACTTATAAAATGTAATAAGGCAACTCCAAAGTTATCCTATGGGAGTGATATTCATTGCGTAGTGTAAAACGAGTTCAAGAGTTTTTGACTACCAGGACATGTAAAAAGTAAAAGTACATGTTCTACTATTTAAATGCATTGCACCCTACCCTTTGAGCTTCCCAGGGCCTTCCCTAGGGGTGACTTATTAATATTAAAACTGAATGTTTGGGCTTGGCAAAAGGTTTATTTTGCCAGGTCGAATTGGTGGTTTAAAACTGCACACACAGGCTCTGCAATGGCAGACCTGAGACATGTCTAAAGGGTTACCTAAGTGGGTGGGACAATCAGCGCTGCAGACCTATTAGTAGCATTTAATTTACAGGCCCCAGGCACAGGTAGTGCCACTTTACTGGTGACGTATAAATAAATTAAATATGCCAATTGGGAATAAGCAGGGCCACTAGAATTATGCGGCAGGGGAGGGTAAAATTATGTGGCAGGGTCGAGTAAATTATGCAGCATTAACCTGCATATTTTTTGATAATATTACTTCATTATTTTGTCACTCTCTGGCTATTAGTTGACCTCATTCCCATGTTAACACCCAAATATAGTAATAAGCTACAGAAAGGTGACCAGTCGACCTTCGCAAAGACCTTCCTCTGTGCGTCAACAGATGTTGCTGCGTTTTTAACTAACTTTTGAACCGTTCAAACTAGAAACAATATTTTTTTTGTTAAAATCTGTGCAGATTATGTGGCAGATGATGGATTATGTGGCAAATGCTGCAAATCTACAATTATTCAACAATAGCCGCCGTTGCACAATAACATAATTCGAGTGGCCCTGGGAATAATCCAATATTACCATGTTTAGATGAGACAGCACAAGCACTTTAGCACTAGTTAGCAGTGGTAAAGCGTGCAGAGTCCTAATACCAGCAAAAACAATGTCAGAAAATGTGGAGGAGGAAGGCAAAAAGTTGGGGGAAGACCACCCTAAGGCTGACAGGTCTAACAGCCCTGCTCCAGTTGGGAACAGTCAGGCCAAACTGCAAAGCCAGGTCTTCCCTGAAACGGAACACAAGCAACCTAGGACTGGTTTTTCCCTAGTTATGGGTCCATCAGCTGGGTACAGCTTGGGTCTAGTAACACAATGTGCACAGGACCCACATCTGACACTCAGGTATCTTGCTGTGATTGGTTCATGGTATCTAATGATGGGCCACACCTGGTGGGGCATTTATGCAGGCCTTCTATTCAGCCTTTTGGATAAGGCGTATTCTTCTGGAAGTGTTAGCATCTTCCTCTTGCTGTGGAGGTGGTAGAGTAACCTGGGTGCTTAGTGGACACTGGGAGGACTTTCCCAGGCTCTTGCTGCCCTTTCAATGATGGCTGGTAAGCTGTTTCCTTCCGGTTATTGCATGTTCGCTTTATGTTATTCATGCTTGGTAGGTTATTGCAACTCTTTGATGCCTGCTTTCAGGCATACTTATCCACTTGAGATAACTATTACTGGTGAATTTCGGTGCTTTTTTCATTTAAAATGGTACGTTTTAACTGTCATTTGCACCTAACGATAACACCCCTTTATTTCCAGCACATCCAGGCCATTCTTATTGCTTTGAGTGACCTGCAATAGTTCACACTGTCACATTTGTATGAGTGTTATGGTTAGTAGGTAGTGTTGGTACTGCAATTTAGCAACGCTGGCAGGTACTGTGTGTGGGGCAAGCTGTAGGGGCCTCCTGAGATATATCTTAGGCTTTGGAGCTTTTTTTTTTTAATTGTGGACTGCATACTTACCATCCATCTTTCTAACCTTTTCAATTTTCTTTTTAGGCTGTTCACAAGGCAATGCTAAGCATTGACGAGAAAGGCACAGAAGCTGCAGGCACAACTACCATAGAGATAATGCCAATGTCCCTCCCCCCCACCATCAAAGTCGACAGACCCTTCCTGATGTTGATTTATCACAAGAAAACCAGAAGCACCCTCTTCATGGGAAAAATTGTGAACCCGACTGCAAATTAATCTTATGCTTTTTTTTGCACTTTAATTTTACTTTTAAATGTGTCAAATAAAGTGGCATCATGCCGTGGCTTCTACCCCTGTGAAACTGTGGCCTTCAATGGAGCTGTGAAAGTTTGAACGTGTTACACATTTTTCAAAGTAAAGATTATGAAGAGATGTGACATCAGTATGGCACCATGTCTCGGTAACCAGTGGATAAGAGTTCATTTTACCTTTATCTTTCTGTGTAACAACCACACAAATGAACAGTTTCACACTTCATTGGTAAGAAATTGTATGTCTTACTCCAATGGTGCCACAGCAACAACTTTCCAACATTCTCCTGCTGACTTCCCCTACCCTCAGACTTCCACAGCACACACTCACACATTGTGATCCACACTACTCTTAAGTGCACACATGGAATCCGCCACAAAAAAACCCCTAACATGCGGACCTCCAAAACTACCAAAGATGGAGGCGCGTGCGTCTCCCTAAGAAAGATGATGAAATGTATTAATGCGCACTTTTCCAAAGCTCAAATTCTCTGTCTCATATATGTTCCCATATTCCTTGGGCGACATTGATCACATCTTGTACCGTCCATACCAGCTCTACTCTACTCCGCTTCGTATCACTATCACCTTCTTCAGTAGCATCTTTGGATGCATGTCACTCTTGATCCATCCAACATTTCTCATCCTTCCAACTTCTTTTCCGACCTACACTAGAAGTTCCATATTCCAGTTTCTATGTTCTTTTCTCCAACCCTACCGCATTCCCAAACACACTGGGGGCAGATTTACAAGCCCCTTGCGCCACTTTTGCGTCATTTTTAACATGGGAAAAGTGACGTACAGGTGGCGCAAGGGACTTGTAAATCTGCCCCACTGTCTCCATTAAACGTGTTTGTATTTCATGGTTCCTCTTGCTTACGCTGATCTGTATTGTTGTCACCATGTGATCTGCAAACACAGTAGGCTTTTTTGTTTTTTTCTGAGCAGCCCCTCAACTGCGGGTGTGTTCTGATGTTCCAGTGGACTAGGCAGCACTGAGACCTACCGCAATATTAACAGCTTAATAGTTGTTAGTCTGCGGTATTCGTGTGGCGTTGCCCACTCACTTGCAAGGGGTCATTTATGAAATCTACAATTAAAGATTAATTATCCGCTGTTTTTCGTCTGTTTCTGTAACCTTTTGGTGGTCAGAGTAAGTGCGCCTCCTGGCGACCTCTTTGGCTCTGTCCTCACACCCATAATGCAGTGTGAGCACAGAGGCAAAGAGCTTTACACCTTTGCATCGGGCTCACCCTATACAAATAACACCTTTAAGATAGGGCTATATATGCGCTAATAAGTATTACAGACATGGGTGCACAAGAGTATGTGGCCCCTTCTGCAATACCGAAGTGTCCCAGAGGTGCAGAATGAGGGTGCATATGCCTGCTGCACCCCATGGCAGTTTAGGTAAAACAGCCCTGGTGCTATGTTTCATGGGAAACATACACAGCAGTCAAAAGGTGTACCGGGCCATACAAAAAAAATGGAAGGCTCTGAGGGCCTTGAAGGGGCTGGAAAAAACACGTTTGTGTCTGTTGTACTCTAACCCCATGCAACAGACAAGGAAAATGCAACTAAATGAGATTCACGTTAGATGTAGTTTACATCAGAAAACGTGCAGTAAGTGAGCCAAAATGCAAGATGTGCTACGAACCTTACAGCAAACCTTTCGAAAACTGAAAACTTGTGCTTTATTTTGGGACTTTAGGTAACTAATAAAACAAGCATTGGCATAGCCAATAGGTCTCGCTTTTGGGACCTTATAAGTGTTTAGCCATGCAACAGTTGATGTTGTTGCACCAAGGATATTGTGCTGCATAACTAAATACTTATAAGGTCCCAAAAGCGAGACCTATTGACTTTGCCAATGTGTTTAAGCTGTGCTGTAGAGAAGTGTGGCTGCTGTGCAGCATGCTGAAAAGTTGTAATAAAAAGTGCCAGAAGCATTTTTGTTACCTTAAATATGACCAAAAAGGCATTATGTCCAACAGAACGACCATATTAAACTAGGAAACGGTGAACGCTTACAATATATTCAGGGTCACTGGATTATGTAATTCTGAAGCTGTGGCATTTTCTACATAATTTTGGATATATTGTGCTTACCAAATAATACACCATCTTTTGTATAGTTTGCATATTTCAGCACAAAAAATATTTTTAGCTCAACCAATCAAATGTTACTAAAAGAAAAGTGACACATAAGAAACTGTGGGGTGGCAGATTGCTTGCAAAGAGTAGCTACTTACCTGTAATTTGCCCTTTGCTGTAGCCAGGTATTAAACTGCTGATGACGAGGAGAAACTTTCGTCCAGTGTAAATGTGTACTTAATAGGCAAAACAGTGAAATAAAACTGCCACATAATGTGACGCAATACACTGAATAATTTACATTTAATTTTCTTGCAGCGTAATTGTGTCAAGTTTGCCGCATATTATCGTCCTTGCTTGCTATATAATTCCTCTGTAGCATAATTTAGCACCAGCCTTCCTCTTCCTGTGACGGAGTAGATGAGCACTCCCACTCAAACATGAACACATGCACACTTGCTCTGTTTTTATTCGTGAGTTTATTGTTTTGTGCATGAGATTTGCGGACCTAACATCACCCATGAAGACCTGGCCACTTTTCTATTTCACATGTATACATGTTTAGTGAGTTCCTTTGTGCTCTACAGAATTGTTAATTTTTATCGCCGCGTGGAGTCTGAAATTTTAAGCGGCACGGTCACCACCTTTATAAATATGTTCTACTTGTAGACAACCACTGCTGGACTGGGAAGAGAAACCAGCCCTGGCAATTCCACTGGACTGGCCCTGTTGGGGAGTGGGAGACAGGGGTGGCACTGAGAGGCTCCAGTTGTGAGCACCGCTGCCATTTTAATTTTGTTACAGGGGCCAATATTGCAGCACTGCTGCAAAACCGCCTCCCAGTGACAAAACCAGCCCCCACAGCCGCAAAACCGCCTCCACCCCTATGGCCCACGAGGAAAATGCCCAGTGCCCGCTATGGCCAGTCTGACCCTGTAGACAACAGCTTATGGTGAGCATTTTTTAAAGTTTTATATAGGGCAAACTTGACCCGAAAGTATTTGAGAGCTTCATATGAGCACTGGTCCTACTCTTCTCACGAGACATTCAATTAAAGATGTAGTGAAGAGGATGAACAAATAGCTTGGAGTATACATGGTAATTAGTATTCCTGCAGGAACATAAGTCTAAGGAGCACTGCGCCCAGCTATGAAATAGTAAAAAGAAAAATACAGCCTATTTATTTTGTCACATCAAACTCTCTCGTTCAAGCAAATGCCCTTAGTAGTGCTCTTGAATATTGGATCCAGCTAGAGTGATGCTAGAAAAATGTTAATTTTCAGTTTTGCAGTCCCTATTTGGAACCACATAGTTTACCGTTTAATTCACCAAAGTGGGTGAAAACAGATTTTATCCCAAACACGCATGCTCCACTAGCTCATTTAGTAACAGGCGGAAAATGTGATAACCAAAACCCTGATTTCAATTTGTGCACACACCATGTTAAAATTAATGGTTGGGATGTATTAGTTATAGCATTTGGTTGCAAACACTTTGTGACAAGATTTTCTTCACACCTGTCTTGAGCGGCAATTCCAAATGTGCAGTTTTTGGGTGCTCACATGTTAGAAAGTTTGACATATTTCTCTCGAACTCATTCTTCACCACACGGCCACTAAACACAAACTGCAGTGCCATTCCTCTATCTCGTTATTTCTTCGCACATTCCTCCCTAAAGCAACCTCATCCACTACTACCACTTTAAAAAGTAATTATGAAGGTTAGAAACAGAAGCAAGTGATATAAGAAGCATTGCGTGGCAGAGGCGAACAGTTGCTGTGGTTTAAGATCCCACCACACACCCCGAAACACAGCACTGGCAGATGACGCAGCCCACCTGGCACCCTGCGCTTTCTATTTATAGTGACCACTCTCATACACAGGGCAGTTCCCACCGCCATGAGACACACAGACGATATAATATATCATGACACAGTGGGTAGAAAAACAAAATTTGGGGGCACTCAGTGCGGACTTTTAGAGCTCACAGCGGCTTCAGCACTTGTGCAGGCCCCTTCGTTCACGGCCCAGGTGGGACAGTTAACTTTTGCAGACAGGTCAAATTCTATTGGCTGAACATACCCAGGGACATGTCGATCTCCTTTATGGCTGCGACTCACCATCGCTCTGTTCCATTACCTCGCCGATGCCAAGACTAGAACCGTGTTCAGCAGTTCCAAAGTCGGCAGCTGTGGCTGTAATGCCACATCCTTGCCATTTTTCACAACCTATGCACAGTGTACGTGCTGAAGCGATACAGTGACACCTATCTTCTGTAAATGAGTGGACACTAAAAGCACTTGTAATGTCCTTTGTGCACCAGCACACAGTTTGTGCACTCTGGCCGCATGTGCAAAACCTTCCTTTCAGAAGCGGCTTGCATTAGGGGCAAAAAAACAACAGGAGGCAGGAAACAATTAAAATAAAATAAGCGGGCACCATGCTAAAATGTTAAGTGCGGCGCCCATATAATTAAATTATGTGCATGGCGGCCGGGAAGCAGGCGCCATTGTGATAACAAAACAAGCAACAATGGGGCAAATGAGTGGAAAGACGCATCAGTCAGCTAGGTGTTGGGGAGAGGCGGGCGACAAAGAGGAAAAGAGAGTGAGCCATGCTGAAGAGAGAAGGGTGGGAGGGAGGCTACAGAGAAATTAATAAAGACGTGCAGAATCCACAGTGCATCTGTAGCCGTCCGTTTGCTCCCCATCTCAGCAGCAACTGGGACTGCCATGAGCTGCTAACCCCGCATTACCGTGCCAGTCTTAGCACCAACCCGCCAGCAGTGAGGAAAGGAGTGGGGCAGCAGGTGCACAAGACCCTCTTCCAGCCCTGGTATCACCCGGAGGTAGCAGCCCCTGCACCCTGCTGGTTGGGTGGCCGTGATTACCACTAGAGCATCCTGGCAGCGGGCAGCTTTTGACGACCGCAGGACAGGCTGCTTGTGTCTGCAGAAGCCCTGGAGCTGAGATGTGATACCGCCTGCCCTCTCCGGCTCTGGCCAGCAGCATTGTGAGTTGGCGCGTGCCCCTAGATGTGACCGCACACTGTGGCCAACTTTTGTTCTGTCGTCCTTCAAATTGCACTTAGAGAGCTCGTTCCAGGCACCTACCTGCAGCATAAAGGGGCATGTCACGCATGTTTTGGGAAAAGCGCTCTTAATGAAAAACAAGCGCCGTGTGGGTGGGAAGCAGCAAGGTGGGAGGGAACCAAGCTATGTGCTTTTTACGAGGCAGCACCAAAGTGGATGCCTGCTTGGGCCCCAGGGGACTGCTGAGTGCGTGCTCCAGCGGAGTCTATAATTGCTTTAAAAACAAGCACGGAATCGAAACGGAGGAGCGGGGCGAGCGGCGCGGCAGCCTGCTCAGCTGACCAGACGCTCGTGCGTCATGGCCTTTGCCGGCATGTGTTTCCAATTATCGCGCCCGCGTCTGGGCACGATAATGGGAAACACATGTCTGCGTCACGCGTAACCGCCCGAAAAAGGCCACGACGCACGAGCGTCTGGTCAGCTTTTCAAACCCCCTTACATAAAGTCTTCGCCTAGCAGCGCTTGCGCGCTACTCGAGGCTCGACCTAAAAACACCACCTTCACTACAGTGAACCTGTTGCTATAACATTGACACACTGACATTGAGACAATGGTGTAGGACACAGATACTGATATTGGAACAGAGAAAGTTTGATAAGGGAGCACCAGCAAGTGGACATTAACATCGTTATGTGCCCAGCTATACTGGGACGTTTATCCCGGGGCACTGGGAGGCAAGGAAATTTGCACAATGACACAGGGCAACTAAAGCTACCACACAATCAGAATGAGATGCTGACATCAGGACACTCACCACAGGAATGCAGACTTGGAGAAGATGGCACGGACAGCAGGAAACCTTGGATAAAGGCACATAGATATCAGCAGAGAGTGGCACTGACACTGGGATGCTGACATGAAGAAACTGGACCACTGATATATCAATGTCACTGGGATACGGTCAATGACACTGAATGCTGCTGCAGAGATATTGACACAGAGAAACTCGCAAAGGAGTACAAGGGCACTGACATGGAGACACAGAGCATGACACTCGTACACTGACTGTGACAGGGGACAGTGCCACAGAGGTATTAACATTGGGTCTTTGGCATTGATGTGCTGTACTAGGCAACTGGACAGTAACATGATGGCAGGGATATGGAGAAATTGACACCGGAACTCTGACAGTGATGATACTGACATGATGATATAGACATGCGAGCTGACCCTGAATTCTGACCTCGTCACAGGGACAATATGAATGGAAATATTATATATAGACATTGACTTTAAAACACAATTATCATGAAAAAAAGGGACTGAAAAGGGAACATTTGCATTGAAACACAATCAGCTGGATGCTGAAACTGGTGCATCAGGGTGCAATAGGATTGGATCAATGGGACCAGGGCTCTGAAACTAGAAAACATTAAATAAAGAATGTTGAAAATGCGAATTCGACTGGGGCAATTCAAACGGGGATTTTAAGATAGGGCCGTAGAAGCCCGGAGACCATGAACACTAGGAGACATTGGACTTGGCAACATGGACATTAGTACCAGGAAGGCTACAGCAACAACTACATTACTTGCAAGTGGTGAGTAATAAGTGTTATAAGGCATGATTAATCTTGTGCATTTGTCAACATCCACAAATACGTCAGTTTGTAAGCATTCCAAAATCCCACTCTGACCTTTATACCATGCTGGAAATGGTGCGTTTTTATACCAGACATTATAATAAATATATGTGTTGGCATTGCCCTAAAAAGGTATGGCAACCACCCTGATAAGTGCTGGTACTTTGCAATAAATATGCTTGCCATGATTCAAAATATTGGGACTTCCTAGTAAATGTGTGGAATCTCTGTCTGGAAGTGCTGCCACTCTCTTTAGAAAGTGCATTAGCCATAATGAGAAGTCTCGGTACTCCCAAATAAATATTTGATAGCATTGTCGAAATGTTTCATTTTGGTCATAAAAGGGATGGCAGTCCTATTGGGAAGTGTGGGTAGTGCCCAGTGAAAGTATGAAAGCTCTGCCGAGGAGTGCTGCTTCTATTCGATTAAAAGCACAGAAAGCTTGCTGAGATGTGCTTCGAGTCCACAACAAATCTCTGGAAACCTGATGCAAAGTGTTGTTACGTTCCACGATAGGTATGCATTTCACCTCAATATTGAATGTTCGATATAAACCTGCAACAATATCGACTCCACGATATTCACTACTTTTATATAGTAAAGGTAAATATAAATAGAAAGTGTAGATCAACTAGTTTTCACATTACATCTACTTACCTTGGCGACTGCCACCTTGTGGTTATACTTAGATCAGTGTTTCCATAGGAAGAAAAATGGGAGTTCCCAAAAGAGCATTTCCCATGTTAATTCCCATAAAAAAGCTTGTTCTCTGATATAGTAAAATCAGCTGAACAGAATTACTCCAAATTTGGTAAAAAGTTTGAACTTCGCTCAGAAAGTGTCCTTTGTGTTGTTTGGTGTGAACACGTTAGGCCTTTATTGATAAATTAGTGTTTCAATAAAGTGTTTGGGAGTGGGCAAGAAGGGATTAACGCTGGAAAAAAGTTAGAGATATCTGGACCGTTCGTGTCCAGATGTGTACTCTAATTGGCACATTTGAACTAGATTGGTGCACTCTGATTGGCTGGTCCTAACATGGAGAATATGGTGTTGCAGCCATTGTATGGATCCTGAATAAAACAAGCATTTAAAATGCAATAGGTCTCGCATTTGATAGACTTAGAACAATTGGTTTTGTAAATATAAAAGCGGGCGCCGTGTTCAAATATAAACCCCATGCAAACCCTTCACAGTCAATGCAGGAGCAATCCAACAGCCCTGGGTCAGCAGACAAGAATTTGCTAACCTTCCTCCCTTGCTTTTGCACAGTAAATACAGACAAGAGGAACACCAAAAAGCAACCGTCCAGAAAACCTGCACCGTGGCTGCTGGAAGCCACTGTCTCCATGGCCTGTCCATGCGATTGTGTCTGTTAGACCATGTACTTGCCTTAGTTTGAGTCTGCCAGTGGGCCTGCTGCTCCAAATTAAAATCCCCATAAGATTCTTAAGTCATGAGGACACCCGTTTTTCATCAGCAGGTTTTTATTTACAACGTCAGTGAATTCTGGGAATGTTAGTGTTCATTCAGCTCAATAACAAGTAGACTTTCACACCTGGAAAAAACGGTTTGAATAAGTCATGAAGTGGAACAGGTGTGCTCTTGTGACATGGAGCCATGTGGTAACCTCGCTTCATATACCTCTCTCTGAACACCCCTGCACTGTATTTTAAGGCCTGTCTGCTTATTTCCATTGCTTTTTCAAATGTAACGTCACGACGACTTACTGTATTGACTTTATATTGTGCCAGCTTCTCTTTAAGTGTGTTCCCTAAAGGATCTAGAATTGACATATTTCTCTATATGCTTGAGTATAATTGGGCCTTTCCTCAAGGTGCTTGCATGTTGGGTCTTTTGCTCCCTGTCCGAGATTGCATCTCTACTGCATCCCCCAACTAATTGCTTCGGGCTACCTTATGGTTACGTAAAGTGCTTTAAAAATAATAAGCCATACAATGTTAACATTCCTACTTGCACCGACCTGTGATTGTGAACATTCCTCTGTGAGTCTGCAGGTAGCGGAGGTGCCCGTTCCTCCGTGTCAATGTGCTCATTTCTGCCTGTGCCCTAAATGTGATGGGTTCTATTCCTCAATGTGGCTGCAGGTGATTGATTTAATTCCTTTATCTGGTTGTATCCACTCCTCTGCATGTCTGCAAATGACGGTATTCATTCCAACCCAAGTACCTGCCTTTAATGGTGTCCACTCCTAAACGTGGTTGTGTCGATGTGCCTTTCTCTATATTTCCTTTATGTGCCTGCTCGTTCTTGTACCTGTCTTAAACTGTGCCCAGTCCTGGTACTTGTAGCACGTGTAGTTTCTGTGCCTTCCCATTACCGTGGCAGTGTGTCCCACAAAGGCGGAGGCAGACATGCGTGCTCCCATCACACAGGCATACAGTACAACCTTTGGAAACCCAAATATTCAGGGGCAGATTTACAAGAAACTGACGCATCTGTATAGATGCGTCAGTTTCCCTGCGCCTGCGTGAAAAACCCTTGCGCCACCATAGATGCGCTGTATTTACAATACGGCGCACTATGGTGCAAGGATTGACAGATGCGTCAGAAATTCTGATGCATCTGTTGGCGGAAAAGTTACGCATTGCTGGAGTCGTGTCGCAAGCACGACGCAACTCCAGCAATGAGTGTTGCGGCCTATTCCCAATACACTGCATCACTCCTTACATCTGCTGCAGGTGTAAGGTTTTGACGCAGTGGTGTCCTAAAAGTCACGCAGTGAAATCTTGTAGAATTCACTGCGTCACTTTTACGAGGCTTTCCTGTGTGGGAACGCCTACCCTGCATACATTATACCCGACGCAGGTATAATGTCACGCAGGACTTTACAACGTGACGCATCTCCCTAGATGCGTCACGTTGTAAATTTGCAGCATTTTTTACGGCGCTATTGCATCACAAAAGTGACGCAACGGCAGCGAAAAAGTGTTGCAAGGGGCTTGTAAATCTGCCCCATAGTGTGGCTAGATTCGGGCAAAATAAATGTGTTCGCTACCGCAGTAGATACCCAGGGAACGTGCATCAACTGCACGAGGAAAGGCTGACGCCCCATTAATTGTGTTTGACGTAATACTCCCCCATACACATGCTAAAGGAAAGCACATGGTATTTTTTTTTTTTTTTTGAGACCTCGTGTTTGCCCCTTTGTTTTGTTGAAGAGAGCAGTTACTAAACAAACAAAAAAGCACTCTACTTTCTGGCTAGACACACGGCTGCACCCTCTCTCTGAAAACATTACCTAAGATTTGCCCCCGCCCCCTCCATAAATGGAGACCTTTAGGAAAGTGGGGTTTAGTTAATGTTTTTTTTTTTGGCTGGATCATTGAGATCTCAAAACCTCGGTATCTCCCCAATAAGGCGAGAAGGAAGCATTTGGGCAAAAAGGATCACTAACTTTTATTGAGAGGAGAGGCTGCTAGCAGCCATTTTCCATCGCATTACTGGTTCCCCTCTGTCTGTCCTCTCCCCCCCTTCTCTTGCTGACTGCTCCCTCCCCCCTTTTTCAGTTCGCTGCACTGTTAGAGAGTTTGCCAGCTCTCTCCGTGAAAAGGAGCAGTGCACTTCTTGCTCTAAAGAGCAAGTCTGCAAGAAGAGAAGGATGAGCTTTTGGCTCAGACCTCCCCCCGATTGCTGTCATTCATGAAACTAATTCTATGCCTCCTTTTACCCCCTTACTCCTCACTAAAATGTCTCGGAAGCTCTGCAACTGAACGATGCATTAAGAAGGCACGGACAATGGGAGGGAGTGTGGGGGTGTTAAGAAGGTACAGACAACGGGAGGGAGGGCGGGGGTGTTAAAGAACACAAAACAACGGGAGGGGGTAAAGAAGGCACCAAAGCACGTCGTGCCTGAGAAACTCGATAAAGAAAATAGTGCTCACAGTCTAAATAACAGGTACCATGCAACAACGGAATTAAAGGGGCCAGTAGCCATGGGAGGTTACAAATGAAGCCAAGGCCGTACTAAGGAGGGACTAACAAGCCTCTTTTGGAATCAGACGCCAGCATTTAGGAAGGACAATGACACAAGCAAATGGCAAATATGGCAGAGAGTGGGCGGGGCTTCTATTCGCTACTCAACCACAACAAGTCTCGCAGAGCAGCGCATGCGCGCTGGCTCTAGACTCGACCTCAAAAGAAAGGACACATAAGGGGGATGCTCAGGGCTGTGTTGCTGTGTTGTTGCGTCGCTCCCCCACCACACAGCTCCGCCTGTGTTGTCCGCCCGCTGCTGCTGCTGGTAAGCTCGCCCCTCCGCTTGTGGCCTCGGTGCCCGTATTTCTTGCTTTCTGTCTCTCCATTTTTCCTTCTGTGCCCCTCGCTGCCCCATTGTACTGTGCCCGTATTTCTCTGTTTGTCTTCTCCCCATTTTTCCTTCTGTGCCCCTCGCTGCCCCATTGTACTGTGCCCGTATTTCTCTGTTTGTTTTCTCTCCCCATTTTTCCTTCTGTGCCCCTCGCTGCCCCATTGTACTGTGACCGTATTTCTCTGTTTGTTTTCTCTCCCCATTTTTCCTTCTGTGCCCCTCGCTGCCCCATTGTGCTGTGCCCGTGTTTCTCTGTTTGTTTTCTCTCCCCATTTTTCCTTCTGTGCCCCTCGCTGCCCCGTTGTGCTGTGCCCGTGTTTCTCTGTTTGTTTTCTCTCCCGTTTTTCCTTCTGTGCCCCTCGCTGCCCCATTGTACTGTGACCGTATTTCTCTGTTTGTTTTCTCTCCCCATTTTTCCTTCTGTGCCCCTCGCTGCCCCATTGTACTGTGACCGTATTTCTCAGTTTGTTTTCTCTCCCCATTTTCCTTCTGTGCCCCTCGCTGCCCCATTGTACTGTGACCGTATTTCTCAGTTTGTTTTCTCTCCC
This sequence comes from Calotriton arnoldi, assembly GCA_963921515.1. Taxonomy (NCBI): domain Eukaryota; kingdom Metazoa; phylum Chordata; class Amphibia; order Caudata; family Salamandridae; genus Calotriton; species Calotriton arnoldi. The sequence goes on along the minus strand of CAWUFW010005546.1, from coordinate 1,019,497 downwards.
CATTTTTCCTTCTGTGCCCCTCGCTGCCCCATTGTACTGTGACCGTATTTCTCTGTTTGTTTTCTCTCCCCATTTTCCTTCTGTGCCCCCGCTGCCTCTCTCCATTCCCGCCGCTGCGTCCCTGCGGCCCCGCCCCTGACTGCCCATTCGCTGCCCCTGCCTCCCGCCTCCCAGCTGCTCCTCCCTCCCACCTCCCCATATATGGCGGCCGCTGCGCGGTGAGGAGAGCGACCCTTGACCTTGCCAGGTAGGTCGCTCCCCCACCACACAGCTCCGCCTGTGTTGTCCGCCCGCTGCTGCTGCTGGTAAGCTCGCCCCTCCGCTTGTGGCCTCGGTGCCCGTATTTCTCTGTTTGTCTTCTCCCCATTTTTCCTTCTGTGCCCCTCGCTGCCCCATTGTACTGTGCCCGTATTTCTCTGTTTGTTTTCTCTCCCCATTTTTCCTTCTGTGCCCCTCGCTGCCCCATTGTACTGTGACCTTATTTCTCTGTTTGTTTTCTCTCCCCATTTTTCCTTCTGTGCCCCTCGCTGCCCCATTGTGCTGTGCCCGTGTTTCTCTGTTTGTTTTCTCTCCCCATTTTTCCTTCTGTGCCCCTCACTGCCCCGTTGTGCTGTGCCCGTGTTTCTCTGTTTGTTTTCTCTCCCCGTTTTTCCTTCTGAGCCCCTCGCTGCCCCATTGTACTGTGACCGTATTTCTCTGTTTGTTTTCTCTCCCCATTTTTCCTTCTGTGCCCCTCGCTGCCCCATTGTACTGTGCCCGTATTTCTCTGTTTGTTTTCTCTCCCCATTTTTCCTTCTGTGCCCCTCGCTGCCCCATTGTACTGTGACCGTATTTCTCAGTTTGTTTTCTCTCCCCATTTTCCTTCTGTGCCCCTCACTGCCCCATTGTACTGTGACCGTATTTCTCTGTTTGTTTTCTCTCCCCATTTTCCTTCTGTGCCCCTCGCTGCCCCATTGTACTGTGCCCGTATTTCTCTGTTTGTTTTCTCTCCCCATCTTTCCTTCTGTGCCCCTCGCTGCCCCATTGTACTGTGACCGTATTTCTCAGTTTGTTTTCTCTCCCCATTTTTCCTTCTGTGCCCCTCGCTGCCCCATTGTACTGTGACCGTATTTCTCTGTTTGTTTTCTCTCCCCATTTTTCCTTCTGTGCCCCTCGCTGCCCCATTGTACTGTGACCGTATTTCTCTGTTTGTTTTCTCTCCCTTTTTCCTTCTGTGCCCCCGCTGCCTCTCTCCATTCCCGCCGCTGCGTCCCTGCGGCCCCGCCCCCTGACTGCCCATTCGCTGCCCCTGCCTCCCGCCTCCCAGCTGCTCCTCCCTCCCACCTCCCCATATATGGCGGCCGCTGTGCGGTGAGGAGAGCGACCCTTGACCTTGCCAGGTAGGTCGCTCCCCACCACACAGCTCCGCCTGTGTTGTCCGCCCGCTGCTGCTGCTGGTAAGCTCGCCCCTCCGCTTGTGGCCTCGGTGCCCGTATTTCTTGCTTTCTGTCTCTCCATTTTTCCTTCTGTGCCCCTCGCTGCCCCATTGTACTGTGCCCGTATTTCTCTGTTTGTCTTCTCCCCATTTTTCCTTCTGTGCCCCTCGCTGCCCCATTGTACTGTGCTTGTATTTCTCTGTTTGTTTTCTCTCCCCATTTTTCCTTCTGTGCCCCTCGCTGCCCCATTGTAGTGTGACCGTATTTCTCTGTTTGTTTTCTCTCCCCATTTTTCCTTCTGTGCCCCTCGCTGCCCCATTGTGCTGTGCCCGTATTTCTCTGTTTGTTTTCTCTCCCCATTTTTCCTTCTGTGCCCCTCGCTGCCCCATTGTACTGTGACCATATTTCTCAGTTTGTTTTCTCTCCCCATTTTCCTTCTGTGCCCCTCGCTGCCCCATTGTACTGTGACCGTATTTCTCTGTTTGTTTTCTCTCCCCATTTTTCCTTCTGTGCCCCCGCTGCCTCTCTCCATTCCCGCCGCTGCGTCCCCTGCGGCCCCGCCCCCCTGACTGCCCATTCGCTGCCCCTGCCTCCCGCCTCCCAGCTGCTCCTCCCTCCCACCTCCCCATATATGGCGGCTGCTGCGCGGCCGCGCCGCTGGCGCGCCTAAGGCAAGCCCGTCTGCGCCCGTCCGCGACTGGACCGCGCCCAGCGCCAGAACCCCTGGACCGCGCGCCCCCGCTCCAGCCTCGAGGACCGACGCTGATACGATGCCACCACACTCCACGCCCTCAACCCCGGACGGACGCACAACTGCTTCAAGGCCGCCCGAGACGCACCCATGGTCCCTTCAGCTGCCGGAACTGCAGCTACACCAGCCTCAGAGCCACCGAGGCGCCCGCCAAGAAGGACCTCAACCACCTCCGGTGCATCCTACTGAACACCCGCTCAGCACGCAAACACGCCGTCGAGCTCTGGGACCTGCTCGACACATCATCACCAGACGTCGCCTTCCTGACAGAGACCTGGATGAACGACTCCTCCGCCCCCGACATCGCCATAGCCATCCCAGACGGCTATAAGATCACCCGCAGAGACCGCATCAACGCAGTAGGAGGATGAATCGCCATCGTCCACAAGAACACCATCAGGGTCTCGACCAGCACCGACGACACTCTCAGCACCGCCGAACACATGCACTTCCAGATCCACACGGACCCCAACACCACCCTTAGAGGCACCCCTGGGCCCCGACCCCAGTTCAGCGACTCCATCGCCGACTTCATCAGCACGCACGCCCTGACCTCTACCGACTACATCCTCCTCGGAGACTTGAACTTTCACCTGGAGAACAACAACGACAGCAACTCCACCACCCTGATCGACAGCCTCGCCAACCTCGGCCTGAGCCAGCTCGTCACAACACCGACCCACTGCGCTGGCCACACGCTTGAGCCCCATCTTCTCCTCAAGCTCCCACGTCTCCTTCAGCCACACCACGGAACTCCTCTGGACCGACCACCGCTGCATCCATTTCACCTTCCAGAAACCCACCACACACCACCGCACCCAACAGATCCCACGCCGCTGCTGGAGCAAAGTCACCGAAGACCAACTCCGGGCAACCCTCGCTCTCAGCCCTCCCTCCGACCCATCCAACACCGACGACGCTGCCTGCAACCTCAGACGATGGATGGACGACTGTGCCAACACCCTCGCCCCGCTGAAAAAGCTCACCTACAGCGACACCACCAAAAGAGCCAGCTGGTTCACCTCGGAACTCCCTAGCTTCCAAGCGTACCTGCCGGAAACTAGAGAAGAAATGGCACAGCGATAAGACACCGGACAGCCACACAGCCCACAAAGACGCCATCCGTAACCACCACCACCTCATCAGGTCCGCCAAGAGAATCTCCTTCAAAGACCGCCTCGACAACAATGCACACAACAGCAAGGAGCTTTTCAACATCGTGAAGGAACTCTCCAATCCCAGCTCCAACACCAATGACATCCCGCCGTCGCAACCCCTGTGCGATTCCTCGCCACCTTCTTTCACCGCAAGATCGCCGACATCCACAACAGCTTCAACACCCAGACAACCCCAACTAAGATCGATACACCAGACCCGCCACACACCATCGACCACGACCCCCTGCCAGCCTGGGCCAGCATGAACATCGAGGACACCATCAAGACCATGAGAACAATACACTCCGGCTCCCCGTCAGACCCTTTCCCGCACCACATCTTCAACAAAGCCAGCAGCTCCATCGCACCCCACCTGTGCAACATCATCAACCTCTCCTTCGAGACCGCGACCTTCCCAGAGAGCTGGAAACACGCAGAGATCAACGCCCTACTCAAAAAACCCAAGGCGGACCCGAGAGACCTCAAGAACGTCCGGCCCATCTCTCTGCTTCCGTTCCCAGCCAAGGTCATCGAGAAGATCGTCAACAAACAGCTAACCCGATACCTCGAAGAAAACAGCATCCTGGACCCATCCCAATCAGGGTTCCGCAGCAACCACACCACTGAGACTGCCCTCATCGCCGCCACCGACGACATCAGGATCCTGCTGGACAATGGCGAGACCGCAGCCCTCATCCTGCTGGACCTCTCCGCCGCCTTCGACACTGTCTGCCACCGCACTCTCTGCGCACGCCTCCACGACGCAGGGATCCGAGACAAGGCCCTGGAATGGACCACCTCCTTCCTCGACGGCAGAACCCAGAGAGTCCGCCTCCCACCTTTCCGATCCGAAGCCTCCGAGATCATCTGCGGCGTACCCCAGGGTTCGTCCCTCAGCCCAACACTGTTCAACATCTACATGGCCCCGCTCGCACGCATCGCCAGACAACACGACCTCAACATTATCTCCTACGCCGACGACACTCAACTGATCCTCTCCCTCACCAAGGACCCCTCGCCGCCAAAGCCAAACTCCATGACGGAATGAAGGCCGTCGCCGATTGGATGAAGATCAGCCGACTAAAGCTGAACACGGACAAAACGGAGGTCCTCATCCTCGGCTCCAACCCCTCAGCCTGGGACGACTCCTGGTGGCCAACGACGCTGGGAGCAGCCCCGACACCCACCGACCATGCACGCAACCTGGGAGTCATCCTCGACTCAACGCTCTCCATGACCAAGCAAGTCAACGCAGTCGCCTCCTCCTGCTTCAACACCCTCCGCATGCTTCGCAAGATCTACAGGTGGATCCCGACAGACACAAGAAGAACAGTCTCCCAGGCCCTCGTCAGTAGCAGACTAGACTATGGGAACGCCCTCTACGCGGGAGCCCCGGCCAAGCTCATCAAGCGACTACAACGCATACAAAACGCCTCCACACGACTGATCCTCGACGTACCACGCCACAGCCACATCACCCCCACTTGAGGAACCTGCACTGGCTCCCCGTCGACAGGAGGATCACCTTCAAACTCCTCACCCACGCACACAAGGCACTCCACAAAACTGGCCCAGCCTACCTCAACAGACGACTCTTCTTCTACGTCCCCAACCGCCAGCTCCGCTCCGCCGACCTCTCCCTCGCCACCGTCCCCCGCATTCGAAGAACAACCACTGGCGGCAGATCCTTCTCACACATCGCTGCCAAGACCTGGAACACCCTTCCACTAAGCCTACGAAAGACCCAAGACCTGCTGACCTTCAGGAGGCTACTCAAGACCTGGCTGTTCGACCAGTAGCAGCATCCACCCCCATCCCTCTCCCCAGCGCCTTGAGACCCTCGCGCGTAAGTAGTGCGCTCTACAAATTCTGTGATTGATTGATTGATTGATTGAAATGACCCCTCCTGGTGGCTAGGGTGGGGCTTCAGGAATAAAAGAACAAAAGAAGCATTTAAAATTGCCCAGGAGAATGGCAAAAAAGCTCCATCTTCTGGGGCGACAGGTCTGTGGGTGTGCAGTGGTCCACTCCTAGAGCTTCCCAAACCCCCAAGGAGGGCCAAGAGCCCTCGGGTCAGCACAAGAAGATACAAAAACTGAGGCTGGTATGGGATGAGCATGGAAGCCCCGTCCCTATAAGCTCATTTGCACCCAGGGACCCTCACCTCCCTGGTAGCAAACCCAAAGAGGAAAGCATTGTGCTCTTTAGTCGTCTGTCCTTAGCGGCACCATCTTTCTGGGGACCCAGAAGAACTTGATTGGCTTGGAGCTCCTCCTGGCTGTGCCTGTGTCTGGGGGAGCAACCAGCCTTAAGTCTTCCATCGTCACTGACAATGGGTCTGGAAGCCAGGCCGTCACTCACCTCACTCCCACAGGAGCAAGGAGCTCCGGCGAATCCCACAGGAGCTCGTTCTCTGATTGACTGGCTGCAACATGAAGAGAAATGTTGCAGCAGCCATTACAGCACATGGGGACTTGGCCCTCGTGTCCTGAAAATAGAAAAGAAATAAAGTATAAGAGAGCAGGGTCTGATACCCTGACTCCCTGGACCTTTGGGGGGGGGGGGATAAAAATGGCCTGCTGCTGCTCACTACCCTTGTGCTGGCACAAACAGAGGCTGCCTAGCCCCATGCACATCTTTGTGCAGAGAGGTGTGTATGCTGTCTAGCAAATAAATTGCATTGGAAGTATAACCTTCTAATACACAGTCTTATGCCTAGGCAAATTCTAACTAAACACATTAAATCTTCCCACGTCCCTAATTTTTTACTGTTATTTTATTTATTCAGGAATAGGTTTAGACAAATTCCAAGATCAACTGATTAGCTGTTTGTTAGACTATTCAATTGATCCCAGGACTTTGTCTGAACCTATTCCTGAATAAATAACAGAAAAATCTAGAAGTGCACGATAATGCAGTGTATTTAGTTCTACCTTGAAAGGGAGAGTTTTCCTGTTCCCTTTACAAAAAAAAGAGCTATTTCTCTCACCGTTCCTTCCTGGATTCATGTAATCCAGGAGGATCTACTGAGATATATAGAGAAATTCTAATACATTCCACTCATTGAATGCGGTAAAATGTGTAAAATGTTTGGAGAAATTTAAACATTTCTCGATGATAGCACTTTCTTCAAGGGCCCGTTATTTTTTACAAAAAGCCCAGGCTTTTTATCATAGTAGATTGATATTTGCATCAAAAACTATGGGTGCCGTCACTTATCCCATGTTAAAACCAAATAACGCCCCTTAACAAAAAGTGGTGCAAAGCAGCGCAGAATGCTATTTTCACTGAGAACCGGTCACATTTTCAGTGCAAAAGACCTCTTGTGCCACAAAGTAAATACCCTTGGAAGAGTTTGCACTGCTTCGCGCCTGATTTGAATCATTTCGTGTGACTTTGCCCAGCGTAAACTGTTAGTAAGTCTGGCATTCTGTGAAGGATGTTCAGCTGTCAAATAAGAAAACAAAGCTGTTTTTTTCTGACCAATGTGGCAAGAATTTCGACTGTCCCACCCACTTTACCAGGGAGTCAGAAGGTGGGGTACTGGGCAATTGTCCACTTTGCCCATGCCTTAAAACGTCTCTGGATTTGGTTCTATTCATGAGTCGGGGTGCCCAATACCAGGCAACTACTTTGCATTGCAGACTTCCTCAGATAGTGTTAACATATGTGTCCCGACTCATGAAAGTTCACCAGGCACACGGGCGGAGGGGGAGTGGTTATATCTAGCTATCTGGGACAATTTTTGAACTGACGAGGTTACCTCTTCACTTATAGGCTGCACTATAGGCACTGTGTATTGTACAGCACAAGCAGAAAAGGCTAATCCAGATGCATGTGAATCCATGGAAAAATAAAAACTGAGAAACAACATTATAGTGGAATTGTATAGTGCAATGGCCCTGGGCCGAACACCATATGCTGACCGCAGATCCAAATGCACTGCCTCCTGAAAACCAAGGGGCTTATTTACAAGCCCCTTGCGCCACTGGTATGTCACTTTTTATGACGCTCCAGCAGAGCAGAGTGCAGACCCATATCTATGAGGCAACACAAAGCCACCAATATGGTATACGGCAATGCAGCGCAAGTCACTGCATTGCCTTACACTGTGTCAGGGAGGCATTCCATGGGTGTTGCGGTGGGTGTTCCCACGCAGCACCCATGGGTTTTGACGCATTCCCAGATTTATAAGGATCTGTAAACTTGTGAATGCATCAAAACTGTACACCCTCCCCCCACCAAGGGCAGGTGTAATGAGGAGAAATATGTTGATCTCTCCTCTTTTTTAAATTGCTCTGCGGCACTCCACTCTACCCCACTACACTGTACACTTTTCCACTCCATGCCACTCCACTCTACTGCTCTCCACTCTACGCCTCTCTACTTAACGCTATTACACTGTACGCTACTACAATTTACCACGCTACACACTGCCCTGCTCCACTCTATGCCACTCCATTCTACATTTTTCCACTGTAAACCACTCCATCCAACAACACTCCACTCTACCCCACTCGAGTGTATGCTATTCCACTGTGCACTACTCCACTGTATACTACTCCAATATAATACTCCAATCTAAGCCACTCCACTCTATGCTATTTTACTGTGAGGTACTGCACTGTTGCTCACTCAACTCTATGCCACTCCACTGTACCCCAAAATGCTCCACTCTTCTGTAAGATGTTCCACTGTCCGCCATCTATGCCACACCATTCTATGGTATTCTACTGTATGCCACTCCAGTGTACACCACTCCACTCTATGCCACTTCACCCTCCACCCCTCCACTCTACACCACTCTACACCACTCCACTATCTGCTATTATACTGAACACCACTCCACCCTATGTCACTCCAATCCACGCCACTTCACTGTACTCCACTCCAGTCTATGCCACTCCACTGTACACAACACCACTGTACGCTACTCCACTCTATGCTAGTCCACTCTACGCTACTCCACTGTACGTCATTCTACTTAACCCTGTTCCATTGTATGCCACTCAACTCTATGCCACTCTACTCTAAACTATTTCCCTATTTGCTACTCCACTGCATGCTCTTCCACTGTATATCACTCCACTGTATGCCACTCCACTCTACGCCACTCCACTCTACACTGCTCCACTCTACGCCAATCCACTCTATACTAGTGCACTGTATGAAATGTCACACTATGGCAATCTATTCTATACTATTCCACTCTACCTCTCTCCACTATACACCACTCTACGCAACTGCAGTGTAAGCCAATTCACTGTATGCTACTACACTCAATACTATTCCACTATACCCAGCTGCACTGTACGCCACTCCACTCTAGTCTGCAAAACTCTGCGCCATGACAAAATGCTCCACAATACACCATAACACCACACTCTATGGCACAACACTGTACAATAATGCACTCTACACCACTCCAGTCTTTGCCACTCAAGTCTAGCTCCTAGACCCTTTACTCCACTCTACGACACTCTACAACCCTTCACTCCATCAAACTCTACTCCATTCTATGCTCCTCCAATGTACAGCACTGCAACCCATTCTATGATACTGTACAACACTGTAGTCCACTCTATGCCACTTTACCACACTCTACAACTATCTGCGCAACTCTCTCTATCAAACTCCAGCACAATTTATGCCACTTTACTCAACGGCACTCTATGGTACTCAACTCTACAACACTCTATGCCATACCACTGTACCACACTCTGCCACACTCTACTGTATTCTAACTCACTCCACTCTACAAAACTGTTCTCCACTCTATGCCATTCCACTCTACTCCTCTCTGTGAGAGTTTCCCACACTCTATGATATGCCATACCACTCCACTGTATGACACGCCACTCTACTTTATGACACTGTACTCCAGTTTGTGCTATGCTACTCTACTCTACTTCACTCCATGGCACTGTACTGAATGACACACCACTACACACCACTCTAAGATACTTTTCTCCACTCTACGCTACACCACTCTAAGCGCTGTTCAACTCTCCACTCAATGCGGCTCCATTCCACTATACTCTACTCTACTCTATAGAAGTCCACACTACAACACTCTACTACACTGTATGTCACTGTACACAACTGTACTACAATCTATGACCCTGCAATCCACTTTATGACATTCTACTCCACTCTATGATACTGTACAACAGTCCACTGAACTCTGTGCCACTCTACAACACTCTGCTACACTCTAAGACAGACTATGCAACTCCCTTTACGCCACTCCTTCCCACTTTACTCCACTCTACTCTAGGACATACTAGCCTACTCTACTTTGTTATATGGTTCTTAGGCGCATTATCGACATTGCTAAGTTAGCATGAGCTTCACTGCCATGATGCTGCTTTTGCGCACGCTACTACATGACTTTGTTTTTGCAAGACTTTGTTTGTGCCCTTCACATGAGAACGGGTTGCCTTTCGCGTTCTCTGCCTTTCTTGGAGTTTAGTCTGTACACGATATGCAAGGTCGATAAACAATACCTCTTGTTATTCTGTTCTGTTCAGGCCCTAGCACCTAGACATAACATGCTTCACAGCTGCAGGACTGAAGACTCGTGCGTTGATAGTACGTTGTTGCATGTTGTTTTAACCCACTTAGAGAAAGCTGTTCCATGGAAAAGAGCTCTGCTGTTCCTATGATGTAAACCTTACATTCAGGCTTTAAGGTATGGGGTCTGCTGTCAAAGCCCAGAGATAGTCCTTTTTATAAAATAAACTTCTTCTAGTCAAGGGGAGGGTGGTCAGGCCTATAGGCCCTTATTTCCACAGTCTTTATAAAAATGACTTCTCGCTTTGTATTCTATGGAATTGTAACAATGCTAACTGTGCTGAGTTTATGCATTTTTCTGCTAGTAGTGGCACGTATACTGTATTGTCTATTCTCATTGTGAACAAGTACGAGTGAGTGAGCGAAAGAGTACGTCTTGCTCCCGCGATTCCTGAGAGAGTCAGGAGTGTTGTGTTCTAGGTTGTCTAATCATTTGTAGCTCCGTAATCTTTGGAGGAGAACGAATGAGGCACTAGAGCTAGTCGGTTTGGGATTTTGGGTACTGATGTGGTAGGTTGATACACCCCTATTCACTGAGGTCCTGTTTTCCTGCGCATAGTTCTGTGTATGTGCAGAATCCCAGCAACATGGCGCCGCCAACGTTTGGTCTGGTTCTTATCTGAGAGACGCTTGAGTAGTGCTTGTGTTTGTCCACAATACCCTCACCTCTGTTTCCAGAGACAGCTGTGATGGTGTAACCTCCTATATTGATGTTTTTATCGGTTCTTTCAAGCTTGAAGTTTTAAAAGGTATTTCTCTTTATTCATAACCCATTATTGCGCTGCCGCGTTATAGGCTGTTATTCTTTGTTTGTTGTGATGGCGGTTAATATTCCGGCTCACAGCCGCGCCCCGCTCAAGCTGTATTTGGCTCAATATGGAGTGCCTGATGTGGGTACTGCGCTTATTTTCGTGGTGAAAGTGAATCCTGCTTACCACTTCGAGGTGTTTTATTCTTGGGTCACCTTTCCGGCGGTGGATGGAACAGATGATTTGTTTCATCAATACACTGCCACGGCCACCCCTCACGCCTATCAGCCTTATAGGGCTCTTGAAGTTCCGCTTACAGCTTGGCAACACCAAATTTGGTTTAATGGGGCCCTTCCTCACCCAGTTTCACTGGTCCGTTTGGGTCCTTTCTCAATAGATGGGGCCACTTGGCCCGTTTTGGCTGGGTATACCCCACACCCACGTTACTTAACTGTTGCAGTTGCAGACCTTCGCGTGTTACATACGTCTTTAATACGCGTACATAGGGCTGTTATACAGTACATCACAAGCAACGTCCAGGTGGGACCCCCTGGCGTTGCTGCGCAACCTGCGGGACCTGGTGGTGTGACCATCAGTCCCCTTTTGGTTAATTCAGTAATGGGCAAGCGTCCACAGAATAAGGATGAATTACCTTATTGGCTTGCTGAAAAATTTGGACAACTAGAGGCTGTTTTTCCAAATAATTCTCCTGTGGATAAACACAGGATTTTGAATATTAGTTTGCCTAAAGACTTGCTTCCCGAGTTGGCTGATTGTAACACCTGGGGCAAGGTATTTGCAGCGGTATGTTCAAAGTGTTTCGGCACTCCCTCCATGACCGTGCTCCCCTCAGTGATTAAAAGTGTTCAAGATGAACATGGAGCCGAAGCGGCTGTGGAGCTGGGGATGAGATTGGTGGGGGTGTTTGACGTGGTTGCTGATATGATCCTTGCCAATGTCAAGGGAGATGCAGTAAGCTTTCAAGTGGCAAACCGCTTGCAGGCTGTCCCTGATGTGGACAAGCCGTGCGAATTACCAAAGATTATTGCAAAGGCTTATAAGACCATAGGCCGCAATAGTCTGGGAGTTAAGCCTTTTACTCAAACGCAAACACAAACGCAAACACAACAAAAAGCCCAGACTGATAAAGATGGGCGTCCGTTCTTTTCTAAAAAGAACTGGAAAAATAAAAAACAGGGGCAGCAACAGCAGAAGCAAGGTTCGTGTGCAGGTTCACCGACACCTGAGTCTTCTGAGCATACTTATGACTTGCGCGATCCTCTGTGTCTCTCACACCTCATCGTCCACCACACTGCTACACATAACACGATAACCGCCCCATGTTGGCTAACATGCACGCAATAAAAACACTTCCGACATAGGATCGCAAAACAAAGACAAAACCCTTCCAACCACACACCACCATATATGGCAAAGCTTGCTGCCCATGTAGCAATTCAGTGATACACATAGGGGTAGTAAGCAATATGTGTAATACAATTGTTAGCATTTGTGCATCACCAAGATTTGGTTTGATCCAATTGGAATCTTTGTTTCCATCACAATTCAGAATTGTAAAACAAAAGAACTTCATTTGTGATTTCATAACCACTGGTATACATTGAAATATTTGTGTAGTTCATTTTCAGGAACTTACAGGCATTGTAGGATTGACATCCTACAGTATTTCTTTTCACACTACTTGTATGCAAGGCTACTAGAATTATGCAGTTCAGCGGCTGCAGTGTTTTCTGCATAATTATAAATTTACCGCATTTGCCAAATAATCCATCACCTGTCGCATAACCTGCTGATTTTAACAAGAACCACATTTTTGTTTCTAGCTCGAACAGATCAAAAGGTACTCAAATGCTGCAACATGTGCTGCCATGCAGTGGAAGGACCTTTGCCAAGGTTGACTGGCCAATTGTAAGATACTTACAGCTGTATTTGGATGTGTAACTGGTACTAATGAAGTGAAACCTTGCACAGACAGTGCGAACATGTAAAAATGGCAAAAAAATGAAGTGATACTATCACAAAATGTGTTCCACTAAGCTGCATAATTTGTGTTTTCTTGCCACATAATTTAGTTAACATTGCTGCATAATTTAGGCCTTCCCTGCCACTTAATTCCAGTGTCCCGGTCTGTACCCCAGAGAGAGGTTGTATGACGGAACCATGCAAGCCATACCATGCATGGCTTTACAAAGCGGTCATTACAACGACTGCAACACTACCACGCAAGTCTTTACCATGCCTTTACAACAAAATTTGCGTTGTTAAGGGATATATAGTAAAGGCATATGTGTGGTAAAAAATTACCAGGTAAGTATAACCCCAAATTTAATTATATATATGACATCAATGATGACATCTCAAACAACATCATTGGGACTCCACTGCACAAATTTCATAAATAGCCCTGGGGAGGTGGCAGTCCCTGGGGCTGTGGGGAGGCCGTGCGCCCCCTCTGCATAATTTATAAGTAACACCCTGGGGAAGTGGCTTTACACGCTCCCGGGATTTGGCCCACCCGGCGCCTTCCTGAAAAAGGACGTGCAGGAGCCCGTGCATCTTTTTTCCAATGTTGCCACAGATCTGTGGATTTACCCACAAATTTGCGGCAAAACTGAATTTTAAAAAATGGTCTTAACCCTTGGCATGGTCCCTGTGGGACCTCCCCCACCACACCTAGGGGATCAGGATATTCCTACCCTGCCCCCTTTTCTTAGTTTTTTTAATTTTTTGTAGGACTTCGCTTCAAGCTGAGTCCCAAGATGGCTGCCAACACTTCCTGATTGAAGTGTTGGCAGTCAATCAAATTTCAGCATGGGGACTGTGGATCTGGGAGTTCACTGCAAGGATCCGCGTCCCTAGATATCTACACTTTTTTACCTTGAATATCTGTAAAACTACTGAATGGATTTGCCTCAAATCACAAAAAGCACGCTTTCTGGACCAAAATCTAGCTTTCTGGAAAATTTGGTGTAACTGTGTTCAGCAGTTCAGTCTGTAGATGTGTTCAAAATCACTATGAGAAAATGCATAGGTAAAAAGCCTTTTGGGACCCCACTTTTTCTCAGTGCCCGTATAACATTTCCCGAAACTTTCAACACAGCACCAGAACCGAATAGTTTTGAAAATTTCGTGAAGATTCGTCTAGCGGCTCCAAAGTTATTGGCAAAATGAAAAATGCTCTTCCTATGGTAAAAACTATACATATATATATATATATATATATATATATATATATATATTATCTACTGGCGGTCGCCAGTAGATAGTTATAGTTAGGACCTATTTTCCATAGGAAATCCGCGACATTCTATTTGAAATAACTCTTGCGTCGGTTGACGAATCTTCGCAAAATTTTCAAACTTTATGGCCCGCTCCGGTCCGCTCCTACCCTGAAAGTTTCGGGGTGATTCGTCAAGCGGGGGCCGAGAAAAGGGGGTCCCAAAACGTGTTTTCCCCATTCATTTTCCCATAGGAAACTTTAGCCACGGCTACAGCCGAACTGCTGAACGGAATTACACCAAATTTGGCAAAGAGGTAGTTCTTGGTTCAGAAAGAACCCTTTTGTTAAATGGTGTAAATCCGTTCAGTAGTTCCTGTGAAAATCAAAGGAAAATCACATATATATCTATGGCCGCGTCGATAAGCGCACCCTCCCGATCACGAGCTGCATGCTAATTGGCTGTCAACACTCCAAATCAGGAAGTGTTGGCAGCCATTTTGTCCCTCGGTAGAACCGAGGGACAGAAACAAGTGCGCAAAGCGCAAAAGGGGCAGGGTAGAAACACCCTGACCCCTAGGTCTGCTCAGGGGTCCCACAAGGACCCCTGGGCAGAAAAATCGGCGGGATGCGCTTAGGGTGCGCGAATCCCGCCGAGAAAAAAAAAAGAAACAAGTGCGCAAAACGCACAAAGGGGGCAGGGTAGAAACACCCTGACCCCCTAGGTCTGCTCAGGGGATCCCACAAGGACCCCCATGGCAGAAAAAAGCATTATTTTTTTTAAAAATCGGCAGGATGCGCTCAGGGTGCGCGGATCCTGCCGAAAAAAAAATGTAAATTTGCCCCCGGGTGGCCCAAGTCCCGGGGGCATGCGGGAGGTGGGTTTAATGTTTATGGGGGCCTCTAGGCCCCAAGCCCGGGGACCGCCACCCCCGGGGCTTTAAAAAATGATGGCGGGAGGGCTGTGCGCCTCCCGCTGCCCCGGGACGGTCACCCCCGGGGCTGTTTTTTTAATTTAAAAACCTGTGTGGGGGCTCCAGCCTCCCACACGCCCGGTGACCGCCACCTCCACGGGGCACTAAAGATTTAAATATGGGAGTCTGTTACGGACCCCAGAGCCCCGGGGACCACCACCTCCCGGGGCTTTGAACAAGTTGGGAGGGGGCCGCGCGGCCCCACTCCTGGAGCCAGTGATGGCCCTGGGGACCACCACCTCCCAGGGCCGGCTCCTGCAGTGTCCCGGGGTGCCTACCCCCGGGACACTGTAGTTTGCTATGACAGGACGGGAGCATCGCGGCTCCCGTCCTGTCATAGCTAAACTTGGTTTGCATTTTGAAAGAGAGAGCAGGAAACCTGCTCTCTCTTTCAAAATGCAAACTACTGCTTTCCACAGGGGAGCAGCAGGTTAGCTGCTCCCCATGTGGAAAAGCAATGCCGGCTCCCGCAAGAGGCGGGGAGCCGGCTGGGACTGTGGGGGGATCGGGGACCCCCCACAGTCTCCAACGAGAGGCCAGGCCCTGGGGGATGGGGTCCCCGGGGCCATAAGTGGCCCGGGAGGGGGGCCACGCAGCCCACCTCCCCCCAAAAAAATTATTAAAGAAAAATAAAGGCCTGCCCCGGGGGATGGGGTCCCCGGGGCAAAAGGAGGCCTGAGGAGGGGGGCCACGCAGCCCCCCTCCTTAAAAAAATAATAAAAAGAGTGGCCATGCCCCGGGGGATGGGGTCGCCGGGGCCGGAATCGGCCACGGGAGGGGGCCACGCGGCCCCCTTCCCGTTTTTTTTTTTTAAATGAAAAAAAGTGGTAAGGCCCTGGGGGATGGGGTCCACAGGGCCCAAAAGGAAAAGGAAGGGGGCCACACAGCCCCCTTCGAGGAAAAAAAACAAAAAAAAACGATTGTGCCGCAGGCCCCGCCCCTTCCTTTACCACTCTGCAAACGCGCCCCTGGCGCGTTTGCAGAGGGGAACGATCCCCTTGAATACTGGGGTTCCCTGGGGCCAACTAGCCCACCAGGAACCTCCAGTATGCGCCAGAGGCTGCGTTGCAGAGAGGTGTACAGAGGCCACGCCCCTTTTACACCTCTCTGCAACGCAGCTCTGTGGCGCTTACTGGAGGTACCTGGTGGGATAGTTGGATGCCAGGGACCCTCAGGATTCAAGGGGACTTAATCCCCCAACCTAAAACGCGCCACGGGCGCGTTTGCACAGTGGTGAAGGGAGGGGCGGGGCTTCAGGTGACATGTGTGCAAACAGGCCATGTGGCGCATTTTAAGATGGGGAATGAAATCCCCTTCAATCCTGAGGGTCCCTGGGGCCAACTAGCCCACCAGGTACGTCCAGAAAGCGCCACAGAGCTGCATTGCAGAGAGGTGCAAAAAGGGGCGTGGCCTCTGAACACCTCTCTGCAACGCAGCTCCCTGGCGCATATTGGAGGTACAGGGTGGGCTAGTTGGACCCCAGGGACCCTCATGATTCAAGGGGACTTAATCCCCCAACTTAAAACGCGCCATGGGCCGCGTTTGCACAGATGTCACCTCAGGCCCGCCCTCTCCCTTCACCATTGTGCAAATATTCCTCTAAAATCAGCCGAACTACGAATTCCGATTTACTCACCTGTTATCAGGAGAGACCTCAGTGCTGCATCTTTGAGCCCAGTACTGATCCAGAAAAGTAATTTTAACCGTACTTACCAGTAACTTGAATTTCCTTCCATAGGCTAACATTGACTGGTTTCACTTGGAAATTCTTCTAAGTGTGGAGTTTTGGAACTTTATAATATTCCTCTAAAATCAGCCAAAATACGAATTCCGATTTACTCACCTGTTATCAGGAGAGAACCCAGTGCTGCATCTTTTAGCCCAGCACTGACCTTGAAAAGTAATTCTAACCGTACTTACCAGTAAATTGAATTTCCTTCCATAGGATATCATTGCCTGCTTTTTGCTGAAAAAGTTTCTAAGTGTCGATTTTTGAAACATACAAATATTCCTCTAAAATCAGCAGAACTACGAATTCCGATTTACTCACCTGTTATCAGGAGAGAACCCAGTGCTGCATCTTTTAGCCCAGCACTGACCCTGAAAAGTAATTCTAACCGTACTTACCAGAAACTTGTATTTCCTTCCATAGGAATCCATTGTCTGGTTTTCAGCAGAAAAGTTTCAAAGTGTCGATTTTTGAAACATACAAATATTCCTCTAAAATCAGCAGAACTACAAATTCCGATTTACTCACCTGTTATCAGGAGAGACCTCAGTGCTGCATCTTTGAGCCCAGTACTGATCCTGAAAAGTAATTTTAACCGTACTTACCAGTAACTTGAATTTCCTTCCATAGGCTAACATTGACTGGTTTCACTTGGAAATTCTTCTAAGTGTGGAGTTTTGGAACTTTATAAAATTCCTCTAAAATCAGCCGAACTACGAATTCCGATTTACTCACCTGTTATCAGGAGAGAACCCAGTGCTGCATCTTTTAGCCCAGCACTGACCTTGAAAAGAAATTCTAACCGTACTTACCAGTAAATTGAATTTCCTTCCATTGGAATCCATTGTCTGGTTTTCAGCAGAAAAGTTTCAAAGTGTCGATTTTCACAAACTACAAATATTCCTTAAAAATCGCCTGTATGACTTAAACGCATTCTTTCAACTGTTTACAGGAGATGCACCAGTGCTGGATACAGGATCCACCACTGAGTAAGAAAAAGTAACGATAACACTACTTACCTGCTAAGTGAATTTCCTCCCATAGGATAACATTGGTGATTCTATGTGAAAAAGTTTCTAAGTGTCAACTTTTAAAATACAATAATATTCCTTAAAAATCACTACTGTAACCAAAACGCTTTTATTCAACTGTTTACAGGAGATGTCCCAGGACTAAATCTAGGATCCAGTCCTGTGGTTAGAAAAGTAATCCATAAAGTAACTAATTGCATTTAACTAGAAATTCACATTGAGCTCAATGTTGCATTGTGTTTGAAATTGTGTTGCCCATTGCAGCAACTGTAACTACTGTACTTAAAAGTCTATTGCCTATTTGCAAAGTATTTAAACTAAAGTAATTCATTCTGAGAAAGTATATTTTGTAATGTAATGTATAATGTAATTACAATGTAATTTAAAAAATAAAATATGTAAAAATAAATAGTTTAAAAAAATGTAGTAAATCAGTATCCAAAAAATAAATATAACAATTAATACATTTAAAAATTGTCATTTACAAAACCTTTGAAATTCACTGAAAAAACCATAGGTTTTAGGGCGTTATAGTTAGAAATTAGAATTTAAAAACCTTTGAAATTCACTGAAAAAACCATAGGTTTCAGGCACGTTATAGTTAGAAATTAGCATTTAAAAAACCTTTGAAATTCACTGAAAAAACCAGAGGTTTCAGACACGTTATAGTTAGAAATTAGCATTTAAAAAACCTTTGAAATTCACTGAAAAAACCATAGGTTTTAGGGACAGTTATAGTTAGTTGGACATTTCACTCGTACAAAACCATAGAAATTCCCCCGTTATAGTTAGTTCAGCTAACTATAACTCGCGCCCCGCAATGCACTGCTGATGACGTCACATATTACATCACTCATGACATGGTCAGTGACATCACTGATGACATCACTGATGACATCTCAAATGACATCACTGATGACATCATCCAGTGACTGTGTTTCTGTAAAGTTTAAATATTTTTAATATATAGGGAAAGGTGTATTGAAGAATGAGTGGGTGTATAAGTTTGTGGATGAAGGATTTAGTAGGTGCGTGACTGACTCTATAAGTGAGTGATTAAACGTATCTTACTGAATGCAAGGGTTAGTGACTAAACTGGGTGAATGTCTGTAACCATCTGTCTGTTGCTGTGTAAGTGGCTGCATGGGTTTGTGAATAGCTACATGAGTGTCTATATGAGTTATTGATTGGTTGTCTGAGTATCTGTATGGGTGCCTGAGTGTTTGTGTGGGTGGGGTGTGTGCGACTCTGTGCATAGATGTGTGAGTGGGTGATTCACTGGGTGGATGGTTTCAAGAGTGCATCTGTGATAGGCTGTATGGGTGGGTAAGTGTGTGTAAGAGTGTGTTAGTGAGTGAATGTATGTCCCAGTGGTACATGTGTGAGAAACTACATATGTGAAAGGCAGTATATATGTGTGTTGGAGTATATAAATAGCTATAAGCGAGAGTGTGTGATTGTGAGAGTGACTGTATGGATGAGTGTGTGCTTGTATCAGTGATTGTATAAGAGCGTAAGAATGTGCTAGTATTTGTATGAGTAAGTGAGCTGGTGTGTGTATAACTGTATAGGTGAGTAAATGGCAGTGTGATTAATTATTTGCATGACTGACTAGGTGTATGAGTACCTCTATGGATGAGTGGCGGTGTTTGAGTGTCTATATAGGAGTATGAGTGCATATGATAGTCCTGTACTGAGTGACCGTACGTATGAGTGACTGTACGGGTGAGTGAGTGGATGTGTGTGTGTAGACCTAAGAATCAGTGAGTGGGTATGTAGTTATTGGTGTTGGAGTGTCTATGGTTTTGCGAATGGCAGTGTGTAATTTAGAGTGGGTGTATCAAAGGTTATATTAGGGTGTGAGGGGGTGCATCAGATTATCACGTGGATGATGTCATCAGTGATGTCATCAGTGATGTAATTTGAGATGTCATCAGTGATGTCATCAGTGATGTCACTGACCATGTCATGAGTGATGTAATATGTGACGTCATCAGCAGTGCATTGCGGGGCGCGAGTTATAGTTAGCTGAACTAACTATAACGGGGAATTTCTATGGTTTTGTACGAGTGAAATGTCCAACTAACTATAACTGTCCCTAAAACCTATAGTTTTTCAGTGAATTTCAAAGGTTTTTTAAATGCTAATTTCTAACTATAACGTGTCTGAAACCTATGGTTTTTTCAGTGAATATATATATATATATATATATATATATATATATATATATATATATATATATATATCTCCAGCTCAAACTCCAAACAATAAATGAATGAAGAGACCGCACTCACGAAAGGTGAAACGACTCGGTGTGTTTATTTACCGGGTCAACAAAACATGACGCGTTTCGGCTCGTGCCTTTTTCGACTGCAAATTACTTGGCAGCTACGCCATGTTTATATTTACAAATGCGCATGTTGAATTACGATTAACATTCATTGACACAAAAAATGGACCATTTCATTAGGATCCGGCGGTCTCCTCCATCTTAAAGTGACTTTGTGCTACGTAATAACACAAACAGTGTTGTGTATCATGATTCACATACCGTAAAATTCAACAAAGTTTGTCAAATCTAGTCATAGTGTATTTACTTTATGTTGCACCATTCATTCATTATTTCACTCTGTATGAGTTAATTATTCAGTCATTTATCTACAAAAATTTCGGAAGCAACCAAACAGGAAATTAATCCAAATTTTTATCAAAACATGATTTGTTGTAAATTACGACATCGATTCATTATGTATGAATTGATTATTCAGTCATATATAAACAAACTCTATTGGATTTCGGAAGCACAATGTCAACATTAATTGCCTAGTAAACACCAAGCGAAAACATATATAGAATTATGCTTGTATAACTATCACGCTCTGTATGAGCAAAATAAATAATCTATTTGGTGTCAATATTCAGTAATTGAATATTTCTAAATGATAATCAAACGGTAAATTAAAATTGCAGACAGATTGGTAATCAGAGTGACAAGATATAATCTGGAACATGTTAGCCCAAATGAATTGCTAGTTCCTCTTCTGTGTTGAGGTCTGTGGGTACCCGTGTCTGGAGGTCTATGATGAATCTAGATTCGAGTCTGCATAATCTTAGCTCTCTGTTTCCCGCTCTTTCATGTGGCGGAACATGATCAAGGCAATAAAACCGTAACAGGTTTCTATTGCTTTGATGGTATTTCATAAAGTGTCTTGCCACTGGATACGTTAAATCATTCTTCTCAATTGCCCTGACATGTTCTAAGATTCTCCGTTTGGTAGGATAAATGGTGCTGCCTATACACATCAATTTACATGGGCATATCAAACAATAAACGCAATAGGGGGTATTGCAAATTAGAAATTTTGTTAGCGATCTAGGTTTCTCATATCCTGGTAAAGCGTATGTTAAAATTTTCGAGCTAGTTTTACAAGCCTTGCGTTTAGTGCAAGGAAAGAATCCTGGCAAATCATTCATTCGGGATTGCTGGGATTAGTTTCAAGATGGCTTTGCACTAGACTGTCTTTCAATGATCGACTCCTTCTATAAGTGATTTTAGGATAATCAGGTAAGCTATTACCAATGATGGGATCTGTTTTCAGAATATGCCAATTACGTTGAATAATATGTCTAATGCTCTGTGCCTCATTGGAGAAGGTAGTGATTAGTCTGAATTCTGGGTTTGCCTTAGCATTCTCTTGTATGGTATTTCTCTTAGCGCTTAGCAGGCAATTCCTTGAGATTTTATCTACTCTTTCTAGTGTTTTTTGTAACAAAGTCTCAGAATATCCCCTTACTTTAAATCTTTCTAATGCTTCACTTGCTGCCTGTTCAAAGTCCTGTTTCCTTGTGCAGTTCCTTTTTAGGCGCAAAAATTCACCGTAGGGGATACTTTTTTTGAGTGGATTCGGGTGACTGCTATGTGCCTCCAAAATAGCATTCCCTGCAGTTGGTTTACGAAATAGAGTTGTACATATCTGACCATCTGCAATAAACACTTTTAGATCCAGGTAATTTACTTCGATAGCACTAATATCTCCACTAAAATGTAAATTCACTGTGTTGTCATTCAGCACTTTGATATACTGCTCTACCTCTTCTCGTGGTCCCTTCCATAGAATAAATAGATAATTTATGTAACAATACCAACCTACAATACATGATACCCATTTGTTGTTGATGTCAGCCCATGCCACCTGCCTCTCCCACCAGCCTATGAATAAATTCGCATAGCTGGGGGCCAAGCAGGTGCCCATGGCTGTGCCTTTTAGCTGTCTATATAGTTGTTTCTAAAAGAGAAAAATATTATTAGTGAGGCAGAAAGTGAGGAACTCAATTAGCATCTCATTGTGTTCAGCAAGTTTCAATGACCTGCCCTTCAGAAAAAATTGTATGGCTTGTATGCCTTTCTCGTAGTCTATACAGGTATATAGGCTTGTTATATCAAGTACTACCATCAACATATCAGATTCCCAGTTGATATTGGAAATAATTCTAATGAAATCTTTGGTGTCATGGATATACGATGGTAGTGTCTTGACGAAATCAAATAGGAAGTGATCAATGAATTGAGACATGGATTCAGTCAGGCTGCCCTTAGATGAAATAATTGGGCGACCTGGAGGTGTTTTATCATCTTTGTGTATCTTTGGAAGATGGTAAAATGTTGGTGTCATAGGATGTGTACAATTGAGAAACTGTACTTCCTCATAATCTATCATGCCCCTCACAAATCATTTTTGTATCATATCATGGTATGCTGTAATGCTTATTTGGTATTCTTCTTTAGAGATTCTGGCATAGCAGTTGCTATCTGATAGTTGTCTCAATGCTTCCTTACAGTAATAATCCTTTGTCATCAAGACAATATTGCCTCCCTTGTCAGATGGTTTACATACTATATTTTTGTCTCTTTGAATTCCTTGTATAGCCTTTTTTTGTTCAAAAGTCCAATTCATCTTGATGCGATTGGATTTAGTCTTTTTCAGTTTTATCAATCTCATTTGCCTTAGATCTTTTTTCGCTGTTTCTTCAAAAACATCAATAGTGTCAAATGGTGTAACTGGAATGAAGGTCGATTTCACCTTAAATCCTGTTTTCACCTTCTTTTGTGTGATTCCAAAACTCTCAATATCCGTTATATCCGTAGCATGTTCTCCCATTTCAGGAGTAGACTCACGGTCTACTAATGCCAGTAAAGTTTCAAGATCTTCTCCTGTTAAGATGTCTGTTGATGCTGGTGTTCTTTCTGGGCTCTCCACTGATTGTTGTTGCCCAATCAAGCCTTTGATTTTAAAGAACTTATGTAGTTTGAGTTTCCTAGTGTAAAGATAAAGATCAATACGTGTTTGAGTGTATTCAAAATTTTGTGTTGGACAGAACGTAAGTCCCATTTTCAATGTTGATTCTTCGATTTTGGTTAGTTTTCTAGGGGTCAGATTGATTATGGTTAATTCATCCGCTACATTCATTTCCTGAAACCGCGTTTGCTTCTTGTTTGCGAGGCCACTCCTTTGTTTGTGCTTGTTGTAGCCTCCTCGTCTCGTGTTTCTTCTCTTCCTTGTGTCTTGCGTTCCGGGGGCTTGCCTCTGCCTCCCCGTTACCACGACTGTCTCAGCAATTGAAATTCCTCATGAAAAAGGGACCGTTTTGTGATTTGGGCTTGAGGATCTTCTTCTCCTGATTGCTCATTATCAGTGGTGATGTCAGATTCCAAGGTCTCTCTCTGTTCAATGGTTTTGCGGTTGATATTGCTCCTTAATGCTCTTCTTGGAGCATCAAATTTCCGGGCAAATGTTAACACTCTTCCTTGCTCGTAATCATATGCATCTCAATTGAATTTGGTATGCTTCCGTTGTTTGATTTTTTTCTTTATATGCCATAAGTCGTTTTTTTATAGCTTCCCGAAGCTCCTCTCTAGTTTTGGCATCTTGTTCAGTAGTAATTGATGTTTCTAACTCCTCAATCTCTTTTAGGCATTTTTCTCTGTCGCTCCAGGCAAATTTAATTAATATTTTCAACATGCCAACAGATGACTCAGTAGTAAAAGCTGCCCATTCATCTAATAGATTTGGATCTGGATTTTCATAGGCAGGCACTGTATATATTTGCAAATCTCGAGGAATGCGGTTAACTTCGATGTAATTCTGAAGTGATGTTGCTTCCCACCACTTACGTATTTCTCGTTCATAAAGTCTCGCTAATCTTCCAAATTGCACTTTCAGACCTCCATGAGTATTATGTGATATTTCTTTACCCGCCTCGTCACTTACTTGGCCTCGTTTGAATATACCAACCGCCGCTTCTTGGCGTGCTGCGTCAGAAAACATAGTTGCGGTATAATAAAAATACATATCTATACAGATACTGTTCACCTCTCAACGTTCCAACCGCCTTTGGTAGAGTCTGTTATGTGCTGTGTAAATACAGTCAATATATTGGTGTACAACAATTAAAAAGGGGACTTGTGAGTCCTCTGACTCACCCGTCCTCGAGATTGTGTCCTTCCTCAATCCTGGAATCTTGCGGTGGTGCTCAGCGTTTTTTGAAATACAGACTCAAGTCCACCAACAAACGCGTTGCGCACTCTGGAACGGGTGCCGGTCTAGATCGTGGCAGTGGGTGCACGTGAATATAACCAGCTCAAACTCCAAACAATAAATGAATGAAGAGACCGCACTCACGAGAGGTGAAACGACTCAGTGTGTTTATTTACCGGGTCAACAAAACAGGACGCGTTTCGGCTCGTGCCTTTTTCGACTGCAAATTACTCGCCAGCTACGCCATGTTTATATTTACAAATGCGCATGTTCAATTACGTTTAACATTCATTGACACAAAAAATGGACCATTTCATTAGGATCCGGCGGTCTCCGCCATCTTAAAGTGACTTTGTGCTACGTAATAACAAAGCAAACAGTGTCGTGTATCATGATACACATACCGCAAAATTCAACAAAGTTTGTCAAATCCAGTCATAGTGTATTTACTTTATGTTAAAATTTTCGAGCAATTTTTAGTTATACAAGCATAATTCTATATATGTTTTCGCTTGGTGTTTACTAGGCAATAAATGTTGACATTGTGCTTCCGAAATCCAATAGAGTTTGTTTATATATGACTGAATAATCAAGTCATACATAATGAATCGATGTCAGTAATTTACAACAAATCATGTTTTGATAAAAATTTGGATTAATTTCCTGTTTGGTTGCTTCCGAAATTTTAGTAGATAAATGACTGAATAATTAACTCATACAGAGTGAAATAATGAATGAATGGTGCAACATAAAGTAAATACACTATGACTAGATTTGACAAACTTTGTTGAATTTCACGGTATGTGAATCATGATACACAACACTGTTTGTGTTATTACGTAGCACAAAGTCACTTTAAGATGGCGGAGACCGTCGGATCCTAATGAAATGGTCCATTTTTTGTGTCAATGAATGCTAAACGTAATTGAACATGCGCATTTATAAATATAAACATGGCGTAGCTGGCGAGTAACTTGCAGTCGAAAAAGGCGCGAGCCGAAACGCGTCCTGTTTTGTTGACCCGGGAAATAAACACACTGAGTTGTTTCACCTCTCGTGAGTGCGGTCTCTTCATTCATTTATTGTTTGGAGTTTGAGCTGGTTATATTCACGTGGACCCACCGCCACGATCTAGACCGGCATCCGTTCTGGAGTGCGCAACGCATTTGTTGATGGACTTGAGCCTGTATATATGTATATAAATATATATATATATATATATATATATATATATACACACACATATACAATACATATATATGTACATACATAAATATATAGATATTTTTCAAAGAAATATTTATATGTAATATTTATATACTTGCATAAAATATATATTTTGAAATATTTACATATATATTTAAAAAATATTTATAAGTAAATATAAATACAAGTATATATATGTATGTGTATATATATATATATATAATGCTGGAGGGGCCACTGGGCTCGGAATTATGTCGACGCCTGAAGTGGAGCAACAGTTCCTATGGATGTCAAACGAACGTGCACTTTGCGGCCCATTTGAGGGTCGTTATATGATTTATTTCGGCTTGAATCCCATCTGGGTTGAAATGCAGGCTATGGGGCACAATACAATTCCCATCAGGAAACAGGACAACTCATTCGAGTGGCCCATTGGAGGGCAAGCATTCAAATTAGGTGTGCTAGTAGCAGCGCTAATCATTCAAGCAAAGCCTATGACTAAGGAATTAAGATTCCGGAATGCGTCAGGTGGACCTTGATGATTGTCAAAGTGAGCATTGCTGTTTGATGGATAATAAAGACTTTCTTTGAAGTCTGCTGCGGCTCGAGTGCGCCCTCATTTGCTGAGCAAACTGTTTTTGATGTTAATACACGACGGCTCCGATCGTGGATGGCTGCACCACCCTAAAAATGCTGGAGGGGTCACGGGGCTTGGAATTATGTCGACGCCTGAAGTGGAGCAACAGTTCTTATGGATGTCAAACGAACATACACTTTGCGGCCCATTTGAGGGTCGTTATATGATTTATTTTGGCTTGAATCCCATCTGGGTTGAAATGCAGGCTATGGGGCACACTACAATTCCCATCAGGAAACTGGACAACTCATTCGAGGGGCCCATTGGAGGGCAAGTATTCAAATATGGTGTGCTAGTAGCAGCGCGAATCATTCAAGCAAAGCCTATGACAAAGGAATGAAGATTCCGAAACGCGTCAGGCGGACAGTGATGATTGTCAAAGTGCGCGTTGCTGTTTGATGGACAATAAAGACTTTCTTTGAAGTCTGCTGTGGCTCGAGTGCACGCTCATTTGCTGAGCAAACTGTTTTTGATATTAATACACGACGGCTCCGGTCGTGGAGGGCTGCACCACCCTAAAAATGCTGGAGGGGCCACGGGGCTCGGAATTATGCTGACGCCTGAAGTGGAGCAACAGTTCCTATGGATGTCAAATGAACGTACACTTTGCGGCCCATTTGAGGGACGTTATATGATTTATTTCGGCTTGAATCCCATCTGGGTTGAAATGCAGGCTATGGGGCACACTACAATTCCCATCAGGCAACGGGACAACTCATTTGAGGGGCCCATTGGAGGGCAAGTATTCAAATTTGGTGTGCTAGTAGCAGCGCGAATCGTTCAAGCAAAGCCTATGACTAAGGAATGAAGATTCCGAAACGCGTCAGGCGGACTGTGATGATTGTCAAAGTGCGCATTGCTGTTTGATGGACTATAAAGACTTTCTTTAAAGTCTGCTGCAGCTCGAGTGCACCCTCATTTGCTGAGCAAACTGTTTTTTATGTTAATACACGACGGCACCGGTCGTGGAGGGCTGCACCACTCTAAAAATGCTGGAGGGGTCACAGGGCTCGGAATTATGTCGACGCCTGAAGTGGAGCAACAGTTCCTATGGATGTCAAAGGAACGTGCACTTTGCAGCCCATTTGAGGGTCGTTATATGATTTATTTCGGCTTGAATCCCATCTGGGTTGAAATTCAAGCTATGAGGCACACTACAATTCCCATCAGGCAACGGGACAACTCATTTGAGGGGCCCATTGGAGGGCAAGTATTTAAATTTGGTGTGCTGGTAGCAACACGAATCATTCAAGCAAAGCCTATGACTAAGGAATGAAGATTCCGAAACGCGTCAGGCGGACTGTGATGATTGTCAAAGTGCGCGTTGCTGTTTGATGGACAATAAAGACTTTCTTTGAAGTCTGGTGCGGCTCGAGTGCGCACTCATTTGCAGAGCAAACTGTTTTTGATGTTAATACACGACGGCTCCGGTCCTGGAGGGCTGCACCACCCTAAAAATGCTGGAGGGGCCACAGGGCTCGGAATTATGTCGACGCCTGAAGTGGAGCAACAGTTCCTATGGATGTCAAACGAACGTGCACTTTGCGGCCCATTTGTGGGTCGTTATATGATTTATTTCGGCTTGAATCCCATCTGGGTTGAAATGCAGGCAATGGGGCACACTACAATTCCCATCAGGCAACGGGACAACTCATTCGAGGGGCCCATTGGAGGGCAAGTATTCAAATTTGGTGTGCTAGTAGCAGCGCGAATCATTCAAGCAAAGCCTATGACTAAGGAATGAAGATTCCGAAACGCGTCAGGCGGACTGTGATGATTGTCAAAGTGCGCATTGCTGTTTGATGGACAATAAAGACTTTCTTTGAAGTCTGCTGCGGCTCGAGTGTGCCCTCATTTGCTGAGCAAACTGTTTTTGATGTTAATACACGACGGCTCCGGTCGTGGAGGGCTGCACCACCCTAAAAATGCTGGAGGGGCCACGGGCCTTGGAATTATGTCGACGCCTGAAGTGGAGCAACAGTTCCTATGGATGTCAAAGGAATGTGCACTTTGCGGCCCATTTGAGGGTCGTTATATGATTTATTTCGGCTTGAATCCCATCTGGGTTGAAATGCAGGCTATGGGGCACACTACAATTCCCATCAGGCAACGGGACAACTCATTTGAGGGGCCCATTGGAGGGCAAGTATTCAAATTTGGTGTGCTAGTAGCAGCGCGAATCGTTCAAGCAAAGCCTATGACTAAGGAATGAATATTCCGAAACGCGTCAGGCGGACTGTGATGATTGTCAAAGTGCGCGTTGCTGTTTGATGGACAATAAAGACTTTCTTTGAAGTCTGCTGTGGCTCGAGTGCACCCTCATTTGCTGAGCAAACTGTTTTTTATGTTAATACACGACGGCTCCGGTCGTGGAGGGCTGCACCACTCTAAAAATGCTGGAGGGGCCACAGGGCTCGGAATTATGTCGACGCCTGAAGTGGAGCAACAGTTCCTATGGATGTCAAACGAAAGTGCACTTTGCAGCCCATTTGAGGGTCGTTATATGATTTATTTCGGCTTGAATCCCATCTGGGTTGAAAAGCAGGCTATGAGGCACACTACAATTCCCATCAGGCAACGGGACAACTCATTTGAGGGGCCCATTGGAGGGCAAGTATTCAAATTTGGTGTGCTAGTAGCAACGCGAATCATTCAAGCAAAGCCTATGACTAAGGAATGAAGATTCCGAAACGCGTCAGGCGGACTGTGATGATTGTCAAAGTGCGCGTTGCTGTTTGATGGATAATAAAGACTTTCTTTGAAGTCTGCTGCGGCTCGAGTGCGCCCTCATTTGCTGAGCAAACTGTTTTTGATGTTAATACACGATGGCTCCGGTCGTGGAGGGCTGCACCACCCTAAAAATGTTGGAGGGGCCACAGGGCTCGGAATTATGTCGACGCCTGAAGTGGAGCAACAGTTCCTATGGATGTCAAACGAACGTGCACTTTGCGCCCCATTTGTGGGTCGTTATATGATTTATTTCGGCTTGAATCCCATCTGGGTTGAAAAGCAGGCTATGAGGCACACTACAATTCCCATCAGGCAACGGGACAACTCATTTGAGGGGCCCATTGGAGGGCAAGTATTCAAATTTGGTGTGCTAGTAGCAACGCGAATCATTCAAGCAAAGCCTATGACTAAGGAATGAAGATTCCGAAACGCGTCAGGCGGACTGTGATGATTGTCAAAGTGCGCGTTGCTGTTTGATGGACAATAAAGACTTTCTTTGAAGTCTGCTGCGGCTTGAGTGCGCCCTCATTTTCTGAGCAAACTGTTTTTGATGTTAATGCACAACGGCTCCGGTTGTGGAGGGCTGCACTACCCTAAAAATGCTGGAGGGGCCACGGGGCTCGGAATTATGTCGACACCTGAAGTGGGGCAACAGTTCCTATGGATGTCAAACGAACATGCACTTTGCGGCCCATTTGAGGGTCGTTATATGATGTATTTCAGCTTGAATCTCATCTGGGTTGAAATGCAGGCTATGGGGCACACTACAATTCCCATCAGGCAACGGGACAACTCATTCGAGGGGCCCATTGGTGGGCAAGTATTCAAATTTGGTGTGCTAGTAGCAGCGCAAATCATTCAAGCAAAGCCTATGACTAAGGAATGAAGATTCCGAAACGCGTCAGGCGGACTGTGATGATTGTCAAAGTGCGCGTTGCTGTTTGATCAATCAATCAATCAATCAATCAGGGGTTTGTTGAAGTGCGACTACTCACCCATAAGGGTCTCAAGGCGCTAGGGGTGGGGGGCGCAGGTTCCATTCCATCAAGGAGGGGGTCTGTCGAAAAGACAGGTCTTGAGGTTTCTCGCGAAGATGGGGAGCGATGTTGTCTGTCTGAGGTGGAGCGGAAGGGCGTTCCATGCCTTGGCCGCGAGGAAGGAGCAGCAGCGGCCTCCCGATCTGGTCTTTCTGGTGCGGGGGACCACGGCATAGGAGAGATGGGCTGATCGTAGGGTCTTTTGGGGTGCGTGGAATTTGAGTCGGCTGTTCAGGTATGCTGGTCCGGTGCCATGGAGGGCCTTGTGTGCGTGGGTGAGTATCTTGAAAGTGATTCTCGCCTCGACGGGGAGCCAGTGGAGTGTGCACAGGTGCTGGGAGATGTGGCAGTGTTTTGGCAGGTTGAGGAGTAGTCTTGCGGCGGCGTTCTGGATGTTCTGTAGCTTGCGGGTGAGGTTTTTGTTTATTCTGGCATAGAGTGCGTTGCCGTAGTCGAGTCTGCTGGTGACCAGGGCGTGAGTGACTGTCTTTTGGTGTTCGAGGGGGATCCATTTGAAGGTCTTATGAAGGAGGCGGAGGGTGTGGAAGCAGGAAGACGAGACGGAGTTGATTTGGCGGTCCATTTTGAGCTCGGAGTCCAGGATGATTCCCAGGTTGCGTGTGTGGTCCGTGGGGGTTGGCAGGTTTCCAAGGGCGGGGGGCCACCAGGTATCGCTCCAGGTGTCGGGGTTTGGGCCCATGATGAGTACTTCTGTTTTGTTGGTGTTTAGTTGTAGGCAGCTGTTTTTCATCCATTTGGCGACGGCTTCCATGCCTTCTCGAAAGTTGTGTCTGGCGGTGTTGGGCTCGTTAGATAGGGAGAGGATGAGTTGGGTGTCGTCTGCGTATGACACGATGTTGAGTCCGTAGGTTCTGACGATGTGGGCGAGTGGAGCCATGTAGAGCTTGAAAAGCGTTGGGCTGAGGGAGGAGCCCTGGGAGACTCCGCAGGTGGTAGGTGTAGGGTCCGAGAGGAAAGGAGGGAGTCTGACCCGCTGCGTCCAGCCTCAGAGGAAGGAGCGGATCCAGTCGAGGACCTTGTCCTGGATTTCTGCGTCGTAGAGTCTGCATATTAGGGTGCGGTGGGAGACTGTGTCGAATGACGCTGAGAGGTCGAGGAGGATGAGGACTACTGTCTCTCCTTTGTCCAGTAGGGTGCAGATGTCGTCTGTTGTGGTGAGGAGGGCGGTTTCCGTGCTGTGGATTTTTCTGAAGCCGGACTGGGAGGAGTCGAGGATGTTGTGTTCTTCAATGAATGTGGCGAGTTGGCTGTTGATGGCTTTCTCGATGACTTTCGCTGGGAACGGGAGCAGGGAGATGGGTCTGTAGTTTTTGAGGTTGGTGGGGTCCGCCGAGGGTTTCTTCAGGAGTGGGTTGACCTCGGCGTGTTTCCAGTCATCGGGGAACGAGGCGGTCGCAAGGGAGTGGTTGATGGTGTGGCGGAGCATGGGTGCGATGGTGTCGGCGGCTCTGTTGAAGATGTGGTGGGGGCAGGGGTCTGTGGGGCCCCTGAGTGGATTGACTTCATTGTCTTCAGTGTGTCTTCGTTGGTGAGGGCTGTCCAGTTGTCAATCGCTGGTTTCCGGGCATCAGGGGTGGTTGGTGAGGGTTCAGTGTGTTGGTTGTCTTCATCAAAGTTGTCGTAGATGCTCTTGATTTTGTGGTGGAAAGAGGTGCTCAGTTTGTCCCAGAGGTCTTGTGAGGGAGGGATGTCGGTAGACTCGCTGGTGGGTTGGGCGAACTCCTTGATGATGCTGAAGAGTTCCTTGTTGTTGTGCACGTGGGTGGAGATTCTGTCTTCAATCACTTTTTTCCTCGTTTCTCTGATGAGTTGATGGTGGGCGTTGGTGGCGGCTCTGAAGTTGTTGTGGGCTTCTGTGGATTTGGTGTTACTCCAGGCCTTTTCGAGGCGGCGGCAAGTGCATCTGGACTCTCGAAGTTCGGTGGTAAACCATCTGGCTTTCTTGGCACGGGTATTGTTGTTTTTCTTGAGGGGGGCTAGGGTGTTGGCGCTGTCCGAGATCCATCTATGCAGGGTTCGGGCTGCGGTGTTGGGGTCGTTGTTTTCCGCAATGGTAGGGGTGGAATTGTTGAGTGAGGAGGTGAGCTGGTCGTCGGTGATTTTGGTCCAGTTTCTTCGTGGGAGCAGCTGCTGGTGTCTGTGGATGGTGGGTGTTCTGAAGGTGAAGTGGACGCAGCGATGGTTGGTCCATGGGAGTTCGGTGGTGTGGCTGAAGGTGATGGAGTTTCCTGTATTGAAGAGGGGATCGACGGTGTGTCCTGCTGAGTGCGTGGGCTCAGTCACGAACTGGCGTAGTCCAATGTTGTAGACAATAAAGACTTTCTTTGAAGTCTGCTGCGGCTCGAGTGCGCCCTCATTTGCTGAGCAAACTGTTTTTGATGTTAATACACAACGGCTCCGGTCGTGGAGGGCTGCACCACCCTAAAAATGCTGGAGGGGCCACGAGGCTCGGAATTATGTCGACGCCTGAAGTGGAGCAACAGTTCCTATGGATGTCAAACGAACGTGCACTTTGCGGCCCATTTGAGGGTTGTTATATGATTTATTTCAGCTTGAATCCCATCTGGGTTGAAATGCAGGCTATGGGGCACACTACAATTCCCATCAGGCAACGGGACAACTCATTCGAGGGGCCCATTGGAGGGCAAGTATTCAAATTTGGTGTGCTAGTAGCAGCGCAAATCATTCAAGCAAAGCCTATGACTAAGGAATGAAGATTCTGAAACGCGTCAGGCGGACTGTGATGATTGTCAAAGTGCGCGTTGCTGTTTGTTGGACAATAAAGACTTTCTTTGAAGTCTGCTGCAGCTCAAGTGCGCCCTCATTTGCTGAGCAAACTGTTTTTTATGTTAATACACGACGGCTCCGGTCGTGGAGGGCTGCACCACCCTAAAAATGCTGGAGGGGCCACGGGGCTCGGAATTATGTTAACGCATGAAGTGGAGCAACAGTTCCTATGGATGTCAAACGAACATGCGCTTTGCGGCCCATTTGAGGGTCGTTATATGATTTTTTTCGGCTTGAATCCCATCTGGGTTGAAAGGCAGGCTATGGGGCACACTACAATTCCCATCAGGCAACGGGACAACTCATTCGAGGGGCCCATTGGAGGGCAAGTATTCAAATTTGGTGTGCTAGTAGCAGCGCGAACCATTCAAGCAAAGCCTATGACTAAGGAATGAAGATTCCGAAACGCGTCAGGGGGACTGTTATGATTGTCAAAGTGTGCGTTGCTGTTTGATGGACAATAAAGACTTTCTTTGAAGTCTGCTGTGGCTCGAGTGCGCCCTCATTTTCTGAGCAAACTGTTTTTGATATATATATATATATATATATATATATATATATATATATATATATATATATATATATATATATATATATATATATATAGACATATATATGCATAGACCCTTCCCACCCCAAAGCTCATTCACACTCCAAACCTAAAAAACCCCATAACACCTGAAAACCTATCCCCGCCCTAAACCCTAAATCCTAAATACCCCTTACCACCCAAAAACCCATACCTACCCTAAACCCTAAAAAAAACCCTTACCATCCAAAAAACCATACCCACCCTAAACCCTAAATCCTAAAAACCCCTTACCACACAAAAACCCATACCCACCCCAAACCCTAAGAAACCTTTACTACACAAACGCCCATACCCAGCATAAATACCTCTTACCACCCAAAAACCCATCCCGTCCTAAACCCTGAATCCTAAAAATCCATTACCACAGAAAAATCCATAACCACCCTATTCCCTATAAACCCCTTAGCACCCAAAAAACCATACCCCCAAACCCTAAAAATAACCTTGCCACCCAAAAAACCCATACCCACCCTAAAACCTCAAAAATCCCTTACCACTCAAAACCCACACCCACCCCAAACCCTAAAAAATATCTTACCACCCAAAAACCCATAACCATCCTAGACCTTAAACATTCCCTTGCCACCCAAAACCCCATACCCACCCTAAACCCTAAAAAATCACTTACCACCCAAAAACCCATACCCACCCTAAACCCTAAAAATAACCTTGCCACCCAATTATCCATATCCACCCTAAACCCCCTTAGCAGCCAAATACCCACACTAAAACCTAAAAATAACCTTACTACCCAAAAACCCTTACCCCCAAACCTTAAAAACAATCTTGGCACCCAAAAACTCATAACACCCTAAACCCTAAAAACCCCTTTCCACCTAAAAACCTTTCACCCTGAAAATACACTTGCCACCCAAAAAACCATACTCCCTCTAAACCCCAAAATTACCCTTGCTACCCCAAAACCCATAAAACCCTAAATCCTAAAAAACTTTTAGCACCCAAAAACCCATACCCACCCATAACTCTAAAAATACCCTTCCCACCCAAAAACCCATGTCCACCCTAAACCCTAAAATTACCCTTGCCACCCAAAATCCCAAACCCACCCTAAACCCTAAAAATTCACTTACCATCTAAAATCCCAATCTCACCCTAAACCCTAAAAATTCCCACAACCCAAAAACCCATCAACTCTTACCCAACCTAAACCCTAATAATAAAACCTTTCCATAATATGTATATATATATATATTCACTGAAAAAACCATAGGTTTCAGGCTCGTTATAGTTAGAAATTAGCATTTAAAAAACCTTACAAATTCACTGAAAAAACCATAGGTTTCAGGCACGTTATAGTTAGAAATTAGCATTTAAAAAACCTTACAAATTCACTGAAAAAACCATAAGTTTTAGGGACAGTTATAGTTAGTTGGACATTGCACTCGTACAAAACCCGTGAAATTCCCCCGTTATAGTTAGTTCAGCTAACTATAACTCGCGACCCGGCAATGCACTGCTGATGACGTCACATATTACATCACTCATGACATGGTCAGTGACATCACTGATGACATCACTGATGACATCTCAAATGACATCACTGATGACATCATCCAGTGACTGTGTGTTTCTGTAAAGTTTAAATATGTTTAATATATATAGGGAAAGGCGTATTGAAGAATGAGTGGGTGTATAAGTGTCTGAATGGATGATTTAGTAGGTGCGTGACTGACTCTAAGTGAGTGATTAAACGTATCTTACTGAATGCATGGGTTAGTGACTAAACTGTGTGAATGTCTGTATCCGTCTGTCTGTTGGTGTGTAAGCGGCTGCATGGGTTTGTGAATAGCTACATGAGTGTCTACATGGGTTATTGATTGGTTGTCTGAGTATCTGTATGGGTGCCTGAGTGTTTGTGTGGGTGGGGTGTGTGTGACTCTGTGCATAGATGTGTGAGTGGGTGATTTACTGGGTGCATAGTTTAAAGTGTGCATCTGTGAAGGGCTGTATGGGTGGGTGAGTGTGAGTATAGGTTTGTTGGTGAGTGAATGTATATCTCAGTGGTACATGTGTGAGTAACTACATATGTGAAAGGCAGTATATATGTGTGTTGGAGTATTTAAATGGCTATAAGTGAGAGTGTGTGACTGTGAGAGTGGCTGTATGGATGAGTGTGTGCTTGTATCAGTGATTGTATAAGAGCGTAAGAATGTGCTAGTATTTGTATGAGTAAGTGAGCTTGTGTGTGTATAACTGTATAGGTGAGTAAATGGGAGTGTGATTAATTATTTGCATGACTGACTAGGTATGTGAGTACCTCTATGGATGAGTGGCGGTGTGTGAGTGTCTATATAGGTGTATGAGTGCATATGATAGTCCTGTACTGAGTGACCATAAGTATGAGTGACTGTATGGGTGAGTGAGTGGATGTGTGTGTAGACCTAAGAATCAGTGAGTGGGTATGTAGTTATTGGTGTTGGAGTGTCTATGGTTTTGCGAATGGCAGTCTGTAATTTAGAGTGGGTGTATCAAAGGTTATATTAGGGTGTGAGGAGGTGCATCAGATTATCACGTGGATGATGTCATCAGTGATGTCATCAGTGATGTCATCAGTGATGTCACTGACCATGTCTTGAGTGATGTAATATGTGACGTCATCAGCAGTGCATTGCGGGGGCGCGAGTTATAGTTAGCTGAACTAACTATATCGGGAGAATTTCACGGGTTTTGTACGAGTGCAATGTCCAACTAACTATAACTGTCCCTAAAACCTATGGTTTTTTCAGTGAATTTGTAAGGTTTTTTAAATGCTAATTTCTAACTATAACGTGCCTGAAACCTATGGTTTTTTCAGTGAATTTGTAAGGTTTTTTAAATGCTAATTTCTAACTATAACGAGCCTGAAACCTATGGTTTTTTCAGTGAATTTCAAAGGTTTTTTAAATGCTAATTCCTAACTATAACATGTCTGACACCTATGGTTTTTTTCAGTGAATTTCAAAGGTTTTGTAAATGACAATTTTTAAATGTATTAATTGTTATATTTATTTTTTTGATACTGATTTACTACATTTTTTTAAACTATTTATTTTTAGATATTTTATTTTTTAAATTACATTGTAATTACATTATACATTACATTACAAAATATACTTTCTCAGAATGAATTACTTTAGTTTAAATACTTTGCAAATAGGCAATAGACTTTTAAGTATAGTAGTTACAGTTGTTGCAATGGGCAACACAATTTCAAACACAATGCAACATTGAGCTCAATGTGAATTTCAAGTTAAATGCAATTAGTTACTTTATGGATTACTTTTCTAACCACAGGACTGGATCCTAGATTCAGTCCTGGGACATCTCCTGTAAACAGTTGAGTAAAAGCGTTTTGGTTACAGTAGTGATTTTTAAGTAATATTATTGTATTTTAAAAGTTGACACTTAGAAACTTATTTCACATAGAATCACCAATGTTATCCTATGGGAGGAAATTCACTTAGCAGGTAAGTAGTGTTATCGTTACTTTTTCTTACTCAGTGGTGGATCCTGGATCCAGCACTGGTGCATCTCCTGTAAACAGTTGAAAGAATGCGTTTAAGTCACACAGGCGATTTTTAAGGAATATTTGTAGTTTGTGAAAATCGACACTTTGAAACTTTTCTGCTGAAAACCAGACAATGGATTCCTATGGAAGGAAATTCAAGTTACTGGTAAGTACGGTTAGAATTACTTTTCAGGGTCAGTGCTGGGCTAAAAGATGCAGCACTGGGTTCTCTCCTGATAACAGGTGAGTAAATCGGAATTCATAGTTCGGCTGATTTTAGAGAAATATTATAAAGTTCCAAAACTCCACACTTAGAAGAATTTCCAAGTGAAACCAGTCAATGTTAGCCTATGGAAGGAAATACAAGTTACTGGTAAGTACGGTTAGAATTACTTTTCAGGGTCAGTGCTGGGCTAAAAGATGCAGCACTGGGTTCTCTCCTGATAACAGGTGAGTAAATCGGAATTCGTAGTTCGGCTGATTTTAGAGGAATATTATAAAGTTCCAAAACTCCACACACAGAAGAATTTCCAAGTGAAACCAGTCAATGTTAGCCTATGGAAGGAAATTCAAGTTACTGGTAAGTACGGTTAGAATTACTTTTCAGGATCGGTACTGGGCGCAAAGATGCAGCACTGAGGTCTCTCCTGATAACAGGTGAGTAAATCGGAATTCGTAGTTCTGCTGATTTTAGAGGAATATTTGTAAGTTTCAAAAATCGACACTTAGAAACTTTTTCAGCAAAAAGCAGACAATGATATCCTATGGAAGGAAATTCAAGTTACTGGTAAGTACGGTTAAAATTACTTTTCAGGATCAGTACTGGGTTCAAAGATGCAGCACTGAGGTCTCTCCTGATAACAGGTGAGTAAATCGGAATTCGTAGTTCGGCTGATTTTAGAGGAATATTTGCACAATGGTGAATAAAGGGGGTGGGGCCTGAGGATACATGTCTGCAAACATGCCCTGTGGCGCGTTTTAAGTTGGAGAATTAATTCCTCCTCAATCTCGAGGGTCCCTAGGGGCCAACTAGCCCACCAGGTACCTCCAGTATGCTCCAGAGAGCTGCATTGCAGAGAGGTGTTCAGAGGCCATGCCCCTTTTACAACACTCTGCAACGCAGCTCCGTGGCGCTTACTGGAGGTACCTGGTGGGCTAGTTGGCCCCAGGGACCCTCAGGATTGAAGAGGATTTAATTCCCCATCTTAAAACACGCCACGGGGCCTGTTTGCACACATGTCACCTGAAGCCCCGCCCTCCCTTCACCACTGTGCAAACGCGCCCGTGGCGCATTTTAAGTTGGGGGATTAAGTCCCCTTGAATCCTGAGGGTCCCTGGAGTCCAAGTAGCCCAACATGTACCTCCAAAAAGCGCCACAGAGCTGCGTTGCAGAGAGGTGTAAAAAGGGGCGTGGCCTCTGTACACCTCTCTGCAACGCAGCCCCCTGGAGCATACTGGAGATTCCGGGTGGGCTAGTTGGCCCCCAGGGACCCCCAGTATTTAAGGGGAATTCGTTCCCCATCTGCAAACGCGGCAGGGGGCGTGTTTGCAGAGTGGTAAAGGAAGGGGGCGGGGCCTTACCTCCTTTTTTTTTTTTTAAATTAAACGGGAAGGGGGCCTCGTGGCCCCCCTCCCGTGGCCGAATCCGGCCCCGGGGACCCCATCCCCCGGGGCATGGCCACACTTTTAAATACATTTTTATGGAGGGGGCTGCATGGCCCCCCTCCTCAGGCCTCCATTTGCCCCGGGGACCCCATCCCCCGGGGCAGGCCTTTATTTTTTATTTTTTTTAATTATTTTTGGGAAGGGGGGCCGAGTGGCCCCTCTCCCGGGCCACTACTTGCCCCGGGGACCCCATCCCCCGGGGCTGGCCCTATCCTTTGGGGTCCGTGGGGGGACCCCAACTCCCCCACGGACCCTGCCGGCTCCCCGCCTCCTGCGGGAGCCGGCATTGGTTTTCCACATGGGGAGCTGCTAACATGCAGCTCCCCATGTGGAAAGCAATTTGCTTTGGATATTGGAAGCGAGAGCAGGTTTCCTGCTCTCGCTCCAATATCCAAAGCAGTTTGCTATGACAGGACGGGAGCCACGAGGCTCCCGTCCTGTCATAGCAAACTACAGTGTCCCGGGGGTAGGCACCCCGGGTCACTGCAGGAGCCGGCCCTGGGGGGTGGCGGTCCCCAGGGCCATTACAGGCTCCAGGAGGGGGGCTGCGTGGCCCCCCTCCCTCCATCGACAAAGCCCGGGGGAGGTGGTGGTCCACGGGGCTCAGGGGGTCCGTAATGGACCCCCATATTGAAATTTTTAGTGCCCCGGGCAGGTGGCGGTCCCCGGGGCATGTGGGGAAGCTCGAGCCCCCCCACACAGGTAATTTTTTTTTTAAATAAAAAAGAAGCCCCGGGGGTGGCGGTCCCTGGGGCTGCGGGAGGGCCAAGAGCCCTCCCGCACCATTATTTTTTAAAGCCCCGGGGGGTGGCGGTCCCCGGGTCCTTGTGGGACCCCCTGAGCAGACCTAGGGGGTCAGGGTGTTTCTACCCTGCCCCCTTTTTGCGCTTTGCGCACTTGTTTCTGTCCCTCGGTTCTACCGAGGGACAAAATGGCTGCCAACACTTCCTGATTTGGAGTGTTGACAGCCACTTGACAGCCAATTAGCATGCAGCTCGTGATCGGGACGGTGCGTGCAGGGTGCGCTCAGGGTACGCGGACCCTACTCGGCCATAGATATATATGTGACTTTACTTATGATTTTCTCAGAAACTACTGAACGGATTTACACCATTTAAGCAAAAGGCACGACACTGAACCAAGGGCTACCTATTTGCCAAATTTGGCGTAATTCCGTTCAGCAGTTCGGGCTGTAGCTGCGATGAAAGGTTCCTATGGAAAAATGAATGGGGAAAACGCGTTTTGGGACCCCCCTTTTTTCTCGGCCCCCGCTTGACGAATCACCCCGAGACTTTCAGGATAGGAGCGGACCGGAGCGCCCCAACAAGTTGGAAGCTTTCGCGAAGATTCGTCAACCGGCGCCAACGTTATTGCAAATAGAATGTTGCGGATTTCCTATGGAAAATAGGTCCTAACTATAACTATCTACTGGCGACCGCCAGTAGATAATATATATACACAACCAAAACACTTTGAGTAATGCGCTCTCTCCACTCATAAACCCACGGAGGGTTTATGAATGAAATAAATCCCCTTTTCTACATGGAACGCTGACTGAGGTTTTCTTGATCCGAGAACGTGCATTACTCAAAGTGTTTTGGTTGGATATTGATTACCGGACTACTCCGCTGGTTTGCGCCCCACCCCTCGTTGGGCGAGGATTCCCGGAAGGAGTTGTGTTTAATTTTGGATATATATATATATATATATATATACATATATATATATATATATATATATATATATATACATACACACACATATATATGTCAATATATATGTGTACACACATATATATATATATACATTCGCTGACAAAACCAAAGGTTACAGAGATGTTATAGTTAGGCTCAAGTTTCACTCATACAAAACCAATGAAATTTTGCGGTTATAGTTAGCTGAGCTAACTATAACTCACGCCCCAATGCATTGCTTATGACCTCACATATTACATCACTCATGACATGGTCAATGTCATCACTCATGACATCACAGATAACATAACACTGATGACATCATCCAGTGACTGTGAGTGTTTTTTAAATGTTTATGAGTGTTAAATATATATACCGAGGTGTATTGATGAATCAGTGAGTGTATGAGTGCCTGTATGATTGGGTCAGTCAGTGCGTGGCTAACTGTCTAAGTGAGTGATTAGGTGTCTCATTGAATGTATGGGTCACTGACTAGGTTGTCTGAATGTCTGTATCAATCTGTCAGATGGTGTCTAAGTGGCTGTATAGGTTGGTGAGTGGATACGTGAGTGACTGTATTGGTGATTGATTGGTTGTCTGAGTACCTGTATGGGTGTATGAGTGTCTGTGTCGATGGGTGAGGGTGTGTGTGACTGCCTGTATGGATGAGTAAGTCAGCGAGTCAGTGGCTGTATGGGTTAGTAAGTGTGTAAGTAAAGGAATGTATAAGTGACTGAGTATGTGTATATGGCTGTGTTAGTGAGTGAATAGATGTGGCAGTGTTATATGGATATGTAAAAGGCAGTATAGCTGTGTGTTGGAGTATATGAGTGACTGTATGTGTGAGTGAGGGATTGTGATAGTGGCTGTATGGGTTAGTGGGTGCGTGTGTGAGGGGCTGTATGGGTAAGTGAGTATGTGTTAGTATGTGTATGAATAAGTGAGTGGGTGTGGGTATAACTGTATAGGTGAGTAAATGGCTATGTGATTGACTCTATAGGTGAGTGAGTAGGTGGGTGAGCAGCACTATGAGTGAGGGATTGTGATAGTGGCTGTATGGGTGTATGAGTGGATATATCAGTGGTTGTATTAGTGAGTGAGTTGGTGTATGAGTGACTGTGTGGCTATCTGAGTGGATGTGTGTATAGGCCTATTGTTAGAAATGGGGGTCTCTAGTTGGCACTGGCTGGCGCCAATGTCCAAATAGGGACCCTTCTTCCTAAGTCAGGGCAAGTGGGCCACCCCCTTTGATAACCCCTGCTGAACCCTGTGGTAACGTAGCACGAGCAGTTAGGCCTATCTCGGAGGCAGTGTGTGAAGCATTTATGACCATGCACAATACGGTAGTAACGACACCACAAAAGGACACAACTCAAGTAGGTATAGAAAAATAGTATCTTTATCTAAGGTTTAACACAAGACTCTCAAAGCGTTTTAACCAGCCACAATGCATGTAAATCAGTAGGGACTTAAAAAGTCAATAACGTATTCACCAGAACGTGGCACTGACTGAGTTCAAGGCCTGGGACTACGCGACCCGTTGCGCACCAGATACCTGCCGTTGGACGGGGACACAGCACGCAGCTTCTCGAAGAAGCGGAGACGGTGACAGGCGGACTCCCAGCGACCACAACTCTTGACTGCAGTGGTCCGCAACGTGTACTCACAATGATTCGGGCACTCGGGGACAGGCGGGCCCTCAGCGGCAGCAGCACGCGGCTGCGGCGGCCCGGGCTGGTGGTGGCGATGACTCTCGTCGTGCAGCTCCGTGGTGGGCTCACAGCAGCAGCAGCTCTCTCTTAGCTGCGGCGGCCCACAGGACGACTCACGATGATGCAATGTTGGCAAAGGTGCGGGCACTCAGCGGCAGCAGCTCTCTCTTAGCTGCGGCGTCCCACAGGACAAATCACGATGATGCAAAGTAGGCAAAGGTGCGGGCACTCCACGGCAGCAGCTCTCTCTTAGCTGCGGCGGCCCACAGGACAAATCACGATGATGCAAAGTGGCAAAGGTGCGGGCACTCGGCGGCAGCAGCTCTCTCTAGCTGCGGCGGCCCACAGGACAAATCACGATGATGCAAAGTTGGCAAAGGTGCGGGCACTCAGCGGCAGCAGCTCTTTCTTAGCTGCGGCAGCCCACAGGACAAATCACGATGATGCAAAGTTGGCAAAGGTGCGGGCACTCAGCGTCGGCAGCTCTCTCTTAGCTGCGGCGGCCCACGGGAAGAATCACGAGAATGAAAGTTGGCCAAGATGCGGGCACTCAGTGGCAGCAGCTCTCTCTTAGCTGCGGCGGCCCACAGGACGAATCACGATGATGCAACGTTGGCAAAGGTACGGGCACTCAGCGGCAGCAGCTCTCCCTTAGTTGCGGCGGCCCACAGGACAAATCACGATGAAGCAAAGTGGCAAAGGTGCGGGCACTCAGCGGCAGCAGCTCTCTCTTAGCTGCGGCGGCCCACAGGACAAATCACGATGATGCAAAGTTGGCAAAGGTGCGGGCACTCAGCGGCAGCAGCTCTCTCTTAGCTGCGGCGGCCCACAGGACAAATCACGATGATGCACAGCTGACACCAGTGCGGGCACTCAGCAGCAGCAGCTCTCTCTTAGCTGCGGCGGCCCACAGGACAAAGGATGATCTCGACCAGGCTGGCACAACGGCGGGCACTCAGCGGCTACAGCTCTCTCTTAACTGCGGCGGCCCACACAGATTCAGCGAAGGTTCCGAAGGTTCAAATTAAGGCGGGCTCTCAGCGGCGGCAGCTCTCTCTTAGCTGCGGTGGCCCACACAGAGTTAACAAGGGTTACCAGTCCGCGTTCCTCACAGTAGAACTAGAGGCTCCGGATTACTCGACGGAGGCCTCACCTGCAAGTAGAATCCCTCGCACAGGAATTCAGACGGCTGACGGGGTGAAGTCTAATGTCCCTGAGACTTCAGCAGGAGGCGCTCTCAATTCAGGCCCTCGGGTAGTTTCTTCAGCAAGCTTGGTGAAAGTTTCAAAGTCCTTTCCTCTGTTCACTCGGACAGAGTTTCGTCTTGACATCCAGAAGGAACACACTTGAAAAAGGTTTCAGCGCAGCGTTTTATACCTAAAAGTCTTTGTTCTCTAAAGTCACAAATCACTGAATCCAGCCAGAACCAGTTCGGTGGGGTCGGGGAGCACTTGGTTTACGAGGCGACATCCTGCCCTTTGAGAATCAGGGGGTCTGCTATCAGACGCCCAGTGGGAGGTGGAGCCATCATTCACCTTGCCAGGCACGGCCCTGCTCAGATCAAAGAGTCACCCCTCCCCATACTCTAAATGCCGATCTCTCTCTCCAGCCAGGTCTGATCCAGCTGGCCCTGCTGATCCAAAACCAGATGGCCAATACACACACTAGCAAAGCCTACAGGAAAGCTTAGGCAAGAAAATACCTCGTTTCTAGAAGAGGCATTTTTGAACACGGGCTATGCAAATGATCCTTACTAAAAGATGTATCTCAATGTCCTGAGCTTAAACATATCAAATTCGAATTTCCTATCAGGTTCCTGGGGGCAGGTAGGATTATGGAATGTAATACGCAGCCTGCCCATTCTGGCCTATGAGAACGGATAGCCTCACAATAGTAAACAGTGAAATGGAGGGTAACTCGCTATTAGAACATGCTACACAGGCATACTTTAAAAGCTGCTTCGGAGGGTAGCGCAAATCAGCGCTGCAGGCCCACCAGCAGTATTTGGTCTACCAGCCCTGGGCACACACAGTGCACTTATACTAGGGACTGACAGGTAAACCAAACAAGCCACTTATGGCTATTCCAATTCATACAGTCATCTTTACACAGGGAGCATTCGCGCTGTGGCACTGATTGGCAGTGGCACAGCGCCCAGAGCATCTAAATCCAGCCAACATAAAAGATAGGAAGCGAAAAGAGGAAGGGAAACTCGCGCCAATGATGCCAGGTCTAACACCTATGAATCAGTGAGTGATTGTGTAAGTACTGGTATTGGTGTCAATGGTTCTGAGAATGTTAGCGTAGAAGTTGGAGTGGGTGTATGAAAGGTTATATTGGGGTGTGAGTGGGTACGTCAGAGATTCTGTGGCTGATATCATCAGTGATGTCATTTGAGATGTCATCAGTGATGTCACTGACCATGTCATGAGTAATGTAATATGTGAGGTCATAAGCAGTGCATTGCGGGGGCGCAAGTTATAGGTAGCTCAGCTAACTATAACTGCTGAATTTCTCTGGTTTTGTATGAGTGAAATGTCAGCCTAACTATAACACCCCTGTAACCTTTGTTTTTTTCAGTGAATTGCTAAGGATTTTTAATTGCTAATTCCTAACTTTAACATCCCTCTAACCTTTGTTTTTTTCAGTGAATTTCTAAGGTTTTTTAAATTCTATTTCTTAATTGTAACGCCCATTTTTTTTGTGAGCCTCTAAGATTTTTGTATTTTTTTTCTATAATTGAAAATTGGATATTATATGTATATTATATACCACTCATTTTTTGATTTGGTGTGTGTTTATCAGAAAGTACATTAATAACTGGTTTCATTTTTAAGAATTTTTTTGAGTCAGCACAACATTGTCGCATTTACTGTATAGAATCTGTGATCAGCAAATGTATTTCACATACTGAAAAATACACTTAATTTTTTTTTTAATCAGAGCCACCCAAGAGGCCAACATTTTGATCATTTTCTTTTTTGAAGTTTTAAAATTGGCTATGTCGCGATGATCGTAATCACATTGCAAAAT
The DNA here is from genome assembly GCA_963921515.1 of Calotriton arnoldi. Lineage (NCBI taxonomy): Eukaryota > Metazoa > Chordata > Amphibia > Caudata > Salamandridae > Calotriton > Calotriton arnoldi. The sequence continues at coordinate 974,722 of CAWUFW010005546.1, read as the reverse complement.
CACAAAACAAAAGCAGATATTCAACGACCAGAACCACATTAAAAAATGTTATCTTAAAAAATGTATTCTATCTATTACAATACAAACATTACTAACCACATCACTACTTTAAAAACATATTTGTACACATATATTTGTAGTAACATTTTTAAAAACTGTGTTTGCACCAAATAACAAAAAGCGCAACCTGCATAATAACATCTACCTTTCTGCCAAATTTGGTGTAATTCCGTCAAGTGGTTTGGGCTGTAGGTTCGACAACGCATTCCTATGGGAATTAACATTATATATACAGGCAGGCCACAAGAATAGACGCACACTCAGGATGCGTGGACCAACTTTTACTTTAACAAGATGTGCATATGTAGTCAAAATCATATATGTAAGCAAAGGACTCCCAAGTGCACGAACACTCATGTGCAAATGTGGGCGCCATAATGGAACATATAAAGCCAGTCACTAAAAGTAAACAGTAGTACATGTCATGGCTGATGAACGATGCATGGTAATAATCATACATGAAGGAAAACCTCATCAGTACATATATTGCGGCATGTGCAGCAAAGTGCAGAAAAATGTGCACGTTGCACGACCTATGGGTAAATCATACCCGTGTGGGAACCGTGAAGAGTCAGTTAGCAGGTGTGCAAAGTGGCATGCATAACCGGGTGTCCGTTGAGCACAGCAAATACTAACAGAGTGAGGTAAGGATAGCGTAATGTATAGTGTATTGCCATACAAAAGTAAAAACGGACTTGATTTTGCTCGAAGGTCAGGATGGGGTATCAGGCGATGTTGCATCCCAAGAGTGTTAGAGAGCAATGACAATTGCATCCCTGCACAGATTGCGTGGGGTGAGTTGGCGCAGTGATGTCTGGGAGAGTGAGTCCCTCGCAGAATGTGGAAAACCATGACAACCTTAAAACTCATCTCTTATTGGCCATATTGTCGAGAAAGTGCTGGCATACAATTGTGGTAAAAAGGGTAATCTGTAATCAATAGCATGAACTAATCTATTATCCGGGAGATAGCTTTCTTCATTAAAGAAAGACTCTGTACTAGAAGTATGTATGCATTCTCCACTAAAAACTGTACAAAAGTTGCTTCTATTTACTAATCTTTTTTTCTGGTTTTTTTCTCCCCATGCACAACACCATTTTGTCAAGAGGCTTCATTCTATTTATAATCAAAATGAAAAGCTTCCTCTTCAAGACAAAGGCCTTATCAACTACTATCTCAGCTCGTACTTTCTGTTTCAGTGCCTCTCCTTATTCTGTACTTTTTCATAGTTCTCAGTAGATTTATAACTACTCTACTATGAAACATCGTGGCTCTGATTTCCTTAAACTGCTTCTGTCTCCTGGTTAAGGTGTGTCCATCTTTGTTACATTCTTTCCTATTCTTGTTATATAGATTTTGTCCACTGTTATTCTTTCTCAAAGCTTGAATTTTATTTTCATTATTTTGTAATCTTTGGAAATGTCCACATATATTTTTAAGAATTGACTTTGTCCTCTTACAGTAGCTCTTTTTTCTTTCATTTTTTCTTCTTTTTGCTCTTTTTGTGTCTCATTTCTGCAAACACAATCTAGTTGCTTCTGTTCCTTTTTCTTCCGGGCTTTTGTTGTAATTCTGTCTGTAGTTATGCAGATATTGTTCTGTAAAAAAAAAGGTATATTTGAATTTTTATTCTAGACAATGTACCAACTACAATACTACTGGCTTACACATAATACAAAAACTGTTTTATGTTATCTTGCAGTTTTAAATCTTCAGATGAACCTAGCTACATAACTACAAGCACTTACTTCAACATACCAAATCAAAACACAAAACTTAATTTATTAGTTACCTTTTAAAATTATAGCACCTTCTCCTACAACACAGCTGCACCACTGTAAAAGTACATACAGTGTCTCAAAAGTACATACAGTGTCTCAATACTGTAAATCTGAAAACACAACATAAGAGCTATTTCAGTGACTCTCTACCACTGTGTCACTAGTAGATTTAGTGTTTCAGTACTTTTCTGCTTAGATGTGTCACACATAAATTTTGAGAAACACTGCATATAAAAATCTGCACATTCATCTGTATGACAGCATATAGCTCTCTAATTCTTTTGAGTACATGCAAACAGTGTGTGAGAGGTTACATATATAATTCACCAAATGGTTTTAAAAGAGTACATATTCCTCACTAAAACTTGTAAATACATGTGTTTGTGGTTGAGTACAACAATACTCCCTGGATGATTGGATGAGTGCACAGATAGTGCCTAGGTGATTCCCTCAGAATATAGGTAGTGCCTGCATGATTCCATGAGTATGTAGGAACTACATCGGTGGTCCCATATCTGCAAAGTTAGAGCCTGTGTATTCGCATGACTATATTGCTACTATGTGGGTGATCGGATGAATGCATGGGTGTTGCCTGCGTAGTTCAATGAATATATAATTAGTGCCTGCGTGATAGGAACAGTGCATGTGTAGTGCCTGGGTGATTGAGTAAGTCTAGATATCACACTTGATGTATAATTGCATACATGGCTCTCTAAGAAAATACATTGCTCTGTTACTCCGCATGCACGTGCATCAGTAAGTTTCTAAAACTGAAAACAACATTTCTCACTTTTTCAAAGCACAAAACCTTTTCTTAATGGCATACCTACATCACTTCTCAAATATGTCTTGTGTCTTTAAACATATATTAAGCATTTCTCAAAGAAACGTTACACACCAAGTGAAGCTTGCTCAAGAACTCTCAAGAGACATTCTGCACTATTACCCTCCTCAATTTTAAACATAGCATGTTTAAAGAAATACACCACCCTCACCATATAGATGAAATTTTCAACAGCCTTAAAAAACATAGATCACCATGCAAACATATATGTGATTTCATAATAGATATACATCTTCAGGCCATCTTTCCAAAAATATATAGGTCTCTTCATCTTTAAGTAAACTCAAGAGTCTCATTGTACATATAACTATCTGCAACCACAAAAAACAATATCTCACCATCTAAGTATATGCATACCGGTCATATAAGTTAAAAACCATATTGAAAAACAGTTCCTAATACAAACCTAACAGGAATTACTACTTTATAATTCATTTACAGACGCAGCACATTTTATTTCTGACTACACTACTCCTGTTTAATAATGTGACTGAAACTACCACAACTCCCAGAATGCAAATAATATAGATGTATCTATACTGCATATACTGCTTAGACATTTAAAACATTGTCATTTTTAAAGGTATTGCTTATGGTAATTTTGAACAGTACTAACATCTTAAACACATACCTGCTGCCAGATACAGTTCATCTGATATATTTCTTTTCACATCACCGTGATATTCTTTTTAGTCAAACTCCCATATACATCTTCATTTCTAATGTAAATCTTTTAAATAATTAAAAAGTTATATACATACCAGTGAATTGAGTTTGTAGATTATATTGCTGTTTTAGCTCTTTCTGGATAGTTTTGACACTTAAGATTTGTAAAAACTAAGCCCAAGAATGGTACACCACTCTCATAGAAAGCAGGTATAAAATGGCAACCTCTTCAACTTTTCACTCTATGATCATGAGAAAGGCAGAAAATGAAATCATGTCTTTCATTTTAGACTCCTGCATCTCCACTTGTGAATGGTTATCATCTGTTAACCCTTTCCCTCTGTTTCAAAACGAGGTTACTGTCTCCGTGTGTTCAGGGGATAGTCCTCACTGTCTCCATGGCTTAGTGCCATATCCTTCTCTATTCCCAACCACAAATTGGATAATAGAAGTGGGTGCAACTGGAAAAACCCTCAGCTGTAAACGTTCTAAAGGTCATATAAACGCTATATATACACTACGTTTAAATTGAGTAGTATGTTGCAGCAAGGCCATAAACAATGAAGTCCTCTTTCCAGATTGGGCTGTAGCAAATGTTATTCACTATTTCGCTACAGACCCGACCCTGTTCTAAATCAAAGTACTGAAAACTCTAAAACCCATTTCTAGCTACACCTTGTAACCCTTAGTTAGAGCAAAGCGTTTTGGAATGTTAATGCTTGTTATTTTCACTTTCTAATCGTTTTTAAAAATTATTTTTTCAATGTTGTTTTTCAATAAATGTATACATGTACATTTCATCAATTCAAATAATTTATATTTCAGGTACTGGTTGTAAAGGATGCAAACTGTCCCCCAATGTTATCATATTTATACAGCAAATTCATTCTTTTTTTATACATTCTTTCCTTCACACTTGTATTTTTCATTTTAATAATCCACTTATCGAACTAAAAAGGGTCTTTTGCTATCCAATGTTCAGCAATGATAGCGTGTGCAATCAGCATAGAAATAAAAAGCCATGGGGGGGCGTGGCCAACTGCCGAGCATGGAGGACGTGAGCTGAAAGAGCTCCGTCTCCTGCCCTGACAATTAGCTGAATATCCTACATTACTCTGGACCTGAAGGGTCGTGGCGACTCTCCTGCCGCAGCGGAATGATCCTGCTGCCTGTGGCGGTGCTTGTGACATAGGTGGCTCGCAGTGGACTGCTGATTTTGGTGCGGACCCTGCACGGCTGCCGGCCGGAGAAGACGAGGGGCGGAGTCGCGTTTGCTTCACGGCGACTCCGATGGATGTTGCGGACGGCCGGACCTGTCGATGGTGAGAACGATGACTGGATTGCATCGGTGGCAGTGACTTGAGGCCGAGAGGAGTGGCGGCACTGGGCGAAGTGGGCGCCGATTGTTCCTCTACCCGCTTAGCAGCAACACGGCCCTGATGAGCAAAATGGCGGGGGAGGCCTTCTGCGCCAGATGTCGGCGGCGATAGGAGCGGGGACTGACGGCGCTGTGCTGCAAGACCGGGTGCTGCCTGAAAACCTCCAGCGCTGCGGTGAGTGGCCGGCGCGGGCATCCGGCGCCCCCCCCTCCTTACACCCCCACCGCTTGAGGCGTGTGTGATTGCTGGGCTGCGGTGTGAAGGGAGAGACACGATCCTGGGGCCTGTGGAGGGGGTGTCTCTCCGTGTCGCGCCGCCCGCTTCCATTCCCTGCTGCACGGGGCACAGTGGAACCACTTCGGAACATCCTACACGCAGGGGTCTGCCCTGGAGATACCCACTGCACGCCTGGGGCGCTGGACGCAGCTAGGTGAATAGAAAGGCCCACAAGTAACCACAACCCTGCTGGCCCTGATGGGAGGCCGTATAAACTGAGCAGGGCGGCGCCAGGGGTCTACGGCCTGTCCCGGTGGGGAGGACCGCTGCGCGGCTGTAATAGCGGTGCGGGTATACATCCTGCCATGGGGACCGCCCTGACGACCATTGGCGATACAGGACATTACCTCGCCGGCAATGCCTACCTAGAGAGGGTGCACCCCAGCTACAGCGAGGGCTGACTGTTTGAGCCCTGCAGTCCTGGTGACTCTAGGACCATTCAATACACGAAGGAGACCCATGCCCTACTAAGTGGGAACCTGGAAGTCGCTGGGCTTCCCGAGATCTACCCAAGGGATCATCTAGTGTCGGATCCAAGCGGGGGTGCGGCGGACGTCATGGGCCGCACAAGAAACAAGCAAGCAGATGCCGCCGCCGACGGCACGCCGCGGCTCACCTTTGGCAGTGACCCCTCTAGCGCCACGGATGCTGATATAATACCTCCTACTGGGATGGACCTTCATGATGCTAAGCTGGACTTGATCCTAAAGGAAATCCGGGATTCACGTACGGCATTGGAGACGCGCATAGACACGATGTCCACTAATCTCAACTTACTGCAGGCGGACCATAAGAAACTGGCCGACAAAGTCAAAATGAATAAACTGGCTCTGGAAGACCTTATACCCCAACAAACTGAACACTCCACCCAACTTGAACGAATTCAGCGGCAACTGAAAGAATTGCAGGACAGGGTGGACGACGCGGAGGGGAGGTCCCGCCGCAATAACGTCCGCATACTTGGTATACCGGAGCGCAGTGAGGGGTCCAACCCGACGCAATTCGTGGAAAACTGGCTGAGAGACCATGTGGCGACGGAGGGACTCACACCTATGTATAGTGTGGAAAGAGCGCACCGAGTGCCTTCTAGGCCTCCGAGACCGGGCGCCCCACCTCGCCCGTTAATTGCACGTATTTTGCACTACAAAGACCGCAATACCATCCTTCTGGCTGCCAGAGAGAACGCTCCAGTGCGATTCGAGAACAAGTCAATCTCACAATACCCGGATTTTACTCCGACAGTCCAGAAAGCTAGAGCTACATTCTTGGGGGTTAAGAGGACCTTGCGCGACCGCAACTTGAAATACGCATTACTTTTCCCGGCTAGGTTGAAAGTGATCTATGGTCAGAAATCGTACTTCTTCGAGAATCCTGAGGAAGTGGCCAGCTGGCTTGAGACAACTTCTACCCCAGAGGTCTCCCAAAACTCACTCCCATCGGAGCGATTGCGCCGCGCCTCCCCGATGCGAACGACTGGACTACCCCGATCGGGGCATGGCGCCACCACGGTTACTATGGACTCTGTCCCCACCTTGGAACAGATCACGACTAGCCAGAAAGATGCACTCCTCACGGCAGCGGCATTGGCGGCTCACGATGCCCAGAACGTGGATATCCCGGAACGTTCATCGGACGCTGACACGATACACTCAGAGTCGGACACTAGCTTAACGCTGTTTCCTTCGATTACCGCCCAGGTCGCCAGGGACTTCTGATGATATGCTCCAGGATGGGCGGGAGTGGTAATGTATACGAAGACCATACACCATGTACACTGTTGTTACTGCCTGACCCACAGGTCGAGAACGTATATGCTTTATAGGGAGGGGAGTTAATGCCACTGTGAAATGCTTGCATGTATGACACGTTGTATTTACGACCTGACGCAGTTGCGGCCTTCGCCCCCAAGCGAATGCGATAATGTACTTATTGTTTGCAGTCCATGTTGGACTTTTGTTTTTTGTTTGGTCCCCTGATGTTTCCCGGGGGAACCTAGTATTGGGGGTTATTTGGGCAGAGGCATGCTCGGCCGTTCAACAGTCTCTACCTGCAGGGTTCCGGGTCCCACATGATACACTGCAAGTCCACTTTAGACACTGCAATGGCATTACATAATACGTACACCTATTGCACATGGAACGTGCGAGGGCTAGGGTCCGTTCCCAAAAGGCACCGGGTATTGACGCAGCTCACTAGACAGAGAGTCGCTATAGCCTACCTGCAAGAAACTCACCTTAATGCTGCTGAAGCTGCCAAAATGCAAGGGAAATGGAGGGGGCAGCTGTTCGCTACAACTTACTCAGCTTTCTCCAGGGGGGCGGCGATATGGATGCGGAGTGTTGTCCCTTTTAAGCTCCTGGAGCAAAAAGTGGACACCAATGGTAGATATGTCCTACTGCACGGCTTACTGGACGGGGCTCACGTGGTCATGGGTTGTAAATATGCCCTGAATGTAGACCAGGATAAATTTCTAACTACACTGAGTGCCGCTCTGATAGACTGGGTGGCATACCCCTGGGTGATAGGGGGTGATTTCAACGCCGTGCTAGATGTTGATCTAGACAGGTCTCATCCCCCACTCCATGCCACTGAAAGTACAAAACAAGCGGAAGCGCTTGCGGGTTGGGCAGAGGGCTGGGAATTGCGGGACGCATGGTGAGCAAAACACACAGGGCACCGGGAATACACCTTTTATTCACCCCCGCACCGCCTGCATACTCGAATAGATCGATTCCTGTGCTCTGGCATCCTACTGGGGTCAGTTGTCACGGTGCTCCATATGGGAAAAACTCTCTCGGATCACAACCCGGTAGAATTAACCATGCAATGGGGTAGGGTTCCCACTCCGATTCCGACATGGAAACTACAACCTGACATGCTGGAAGACCAGGTTTTCCGCAATACTTTCTCGGAAGCGATTGAGAATTATTTTTCGGACAACGTGGGGACTGCTAGTTCCCGCCAGATAGAATGGGATGCATTTAAGACGGTCATCAGAGGGGTGGCAATCAGCACCAAGGCAGGGGCATGACTCACCCTTATAGAGCGTCTTAAAGAGACAGATGGCAGGCTGGCTGCATTGGAGGGGGAGGCTGCTGGGACGAATGAACAATTGACGCAATTACAGGAGGCTAATATTCAATACGCGGAGCTCCTTGAAGAGCTACGTGTTGTAGATTATAGGTTATACACGCAAAAACAACATACACAGGCTGATAAGTCAGGACCATTACTGGCCCGATTGGTCCGCGATGCCCCCCCGCCCACACCCATATTAGAAATCCGGAACAACATGGATGCGGTGGTGAACACGCAATTAGACATTAACACTGCGTTTAAGGATTATTATGCAAATCTTTATGGTCCGCCGCCAGGCCTTGAGCGCACGGAATTTGAATCGTTCTTTGATGGCATGTGCGTCCCCCAACTTACGCAGACGCAACGGGATGATCTCCTACGACCAATAACAGTGCTGGAAATAAGACAGGCGATTAAGACATTACCGCGTAATAAGACCCCAGGGTCTGACGGCCTCCCGGCCGAATTTTATGCAATGTATATTGATTTATTAACCCCTCATTTGCAGTGCCTTTAGCGGGACTCCTTGGTGAGAGGTGGGTTACCTGCTACTACGTTGCAGGCACTAGTGGTCTCGCTGTTGAAGCCCGGAAGGGACGCCTTGCTTATCTCGAGTTATAGACCATTATCACTCCTCAACACGGACTATAAAATCCTGAGCAAAATATTGGCCACGCGGCTCAACCAGTTTATCCCTACGTTGGTACATCCCAATCAGTGTGGGTTTGTACAGGGTAGAAGCACAGCCCTCAATATCAGATGCCTACACCACGTTATGCTAGGCACATACGGTACGGGCTCGGCAGAAGGCTGCATATCCCTTGACCTACGGCAAGCGTTTGACTCCCTGCGATGGGACTATATGTTCTATGCAAAACCAAAGGGGATGATGGACGGAGTGTTGAACATTGCAAGCACTCACCCCCAGTCAACTGATCTGGGTTTAATCCATCATCATTCTTTAGCTCACTCCGCCACCCCAGTTCAGACATGGCCATATGCAAATCAGTCTGACCCTGTGCCTCATGGGAACAGTCCAGCCCGAACGCCAAGCCATGTCTTCCCTGGACCGGAAACAAGCATCCTGGGACCGGTTTCTGGCTTACAGCCATCATCAGCCAGGCTATCTTGAATCCAGTGGCAAAGTGAGCAAGGGACCCACGTCTGGGCTTACCCTGCCAACTTAGGGCCAACATAGCAAAACCAAAGGGGATGATGGACGGAGTGTTGAACATTGCAAGCACTCACCCCCAGTCAACTGATCTGGGTTTAATCCATCATCATTCTTTAGCTCACTCCGCCACCCCAGTTCAGACATGGCCATATGCAAATCAGTCTGACCCTGTGCCTCATGGGAACAGTCCAGCCCGAACTGCCAAGTCATGTCTTCCCTGGACCGGAAACAAGCATTCTGGGACCGGTTTCTGGCTTACAGCCATCATCAGCCAGGCTATCTTGAATCCAGTGGCAAAGTGAGCAAGGGACCCACGTCTGGGCATACCCTGCCAACTTAGGGCGAACATAGCACTACCTACTCACTGTTGATACTTTATAAGTCTGAACAAAAGACGGAGCACGCTAACAATCAGCAATGGCATATGAACAAATATCAAATTTGACTGAACATAGAGCCGAAACATTCGCATTTGCCAATGACGCAGCAACCAAAATGTATGCACTCATTCAAGATGAAACCACGGAGTTCACACTCAGCCGCACCAAGGAGCAAAACATCCGTCAACTATTATATTTATCAAAGAAGGAAATCAATCAGAGATTACATGCTAGTACAATGATTAAATACCACAAAGTTCAAAGAATCCCCAGGGGTTGAGAATCCCCTCAAACCATCACTATGTAAAAATGTACAACAATTCAAGGACCGCTGGTTCGCGATCTTGAATAAATGTTCATTAGACTTAATCTTACTAATTATAGAAGAAATATCAAATATTCTGGAGGATCTCACTAAAGAAATCGCAGCAGTTAAAACTGAATTAGAAACTACAATGTTAACTGAACGTTGGACAAAAATCCTCGACGACATAAACAATCAATTGGCGAAACACACTCAAGAAGTTAACGAGAGAAAAATACGAAAATTTCGAAGAGACACTATAGACTACAAATTGGGAGAAGTCTATACATGGGCAGAGATATATGCCAAACGGAGACAAAATAAACCTTACAGTCAAAATACGGATACATCTTCGACTGGGAGTGAAAAATCAAGCCAATCAGACAAAACACAGGACCAATCAGGACCAGTCATAGCATCCAGTTCAACCACAATGACCGTTTCTTTTTTAGAATCAAGCCCCACCGAGGGGGACAACCCAGGCAGAGCCAGAGATCAAGAAAAGGAAAAAGACAAGGAATCGCCACAAATACGAATGACAACATCCAAGAAGGACAAGAACAGGAAAGGGGGAAAGCGGATAACTTAGTAATAAATATTTCAGATTATCATTTCTCTGATCTGGAATTAAAGACATTACAGAAAGGCACTTCATTCGTACCGACCACCCATACTAACAGGCTGGAAATAGATATCAGTTTGTTTAAACTAATGAGAAAATTACGCCTACGGCATTTTTTTGAGAATGTGGTCACTGAACATCCGGAGACAACCACAGAAGACCCACTAAAAGGATTGAAAGTAAAAAGTACCTATATGGCCCCCATCAGCCATAAGAGCTTGGATACATTTGAGGCATTAGTGAAACAATATTTAGCAAAACTTAATTTTCAAAAAAGATATAAAGTGAATAACCTGACTCAGAAAGAGTGGGGTATCTTAAGATCCATTGCAAACAAAACAGACATCATCTGCCAAAAGGCGGATAAGGGAGGAGCACTGGTTACCCTAAACACGAGCCACTATGAGGAACAAGTTGAAACACATTTATCAGATGATAACACATATATGAAGTTGAATTTCAACCCCACGGAACAATTCACAGAAGTCCTAAAGAAAATCGTTCAATCTGCCCAGGACATGGGCACTATAAATGAGAAAGTCAAAAAATATTTAATACAAACCAATCCGAAGAGTCCGACCATATACATGGTACCAAAAATACACAAAAGTTTAACCAACCCACCTTTCCGTCCAATAGTTTCCACTAAAGGCAGCCTACATGAACCAGTGGGCAAATATTTGGACCGTTATTTTCAACCTATGGTTATCAAACTTAAAACCTTTATAAAGGACACAACAGATTTCCTGCTGAAAATCAAGAACACATCCCAGGCAAAGGATGAGACAACACTAATGTGTACGGTGGATGTGAAATCGCTATATACATCCATCCCACATCAACTAGGCATTGAAGCCATTGAGCAGGCCTTACTACAAAGCGATTATGATCAGGATTTAAAAGTGTTTCTTATGGAACTATTACAATTCACTCTTCTACACAGTTATTTTAAATAGAAAACTAGCTGGTTCCAACAAAAGACCGGAACATCTATGGGCAATTGCGCTGCCCCCAGTTACGCGAATATCTTTATGGGGAACTTTGAAGAACAACATATACTATCAATACCAGAATGGAAGACACATTTGAAACTTTTCGTAAGATTCATAGATGATATCTTCATCTTATGGAATGGAACACACACAGAGCTCAGTGATCAACTCACCAAACTCAACCAGATTGATGAAAGAATACAATTCACCCATGAAATTCAAGAACAATCAATCAATTTCCTAGACGTAAGGATAACCAAAATAGAAAAAGGATTCGAAACGGACTTATACAGAAAAGAAACGGACAGAAACAATACTCTTTTATACGGCAGTTTTCACCAACCAGCACTTAAAACCACATGCCATACACGCAACTACTAAGAGTAACTAGAATAGTATCAGACCCTGACACCAGGGAGCAACGAGTTAAAGACATGTTACAACGTTTCAAAACAAGAGGGTACCCAGAACAAATATTGAACCAAGCCCACAATCGAAGCAGAACGACAAGCAGAGATACATTGCTATCAACCAAGACCAGCAAAAAACAAAACCACATGACGGTGGTTTCTAAATACTCCACCATGAGCGGAATTTACAAAAGGATCATTAAAAAACATTGGTCGATATTACAGCTGGAACCAGACTTTAATAACATCTTTGAACAGGAACCCATCTTTGCTTACACCAGAGCAAAGAATCTGGGGGAGATCTTAAAAAATCCCATAAAACAACAGAGCAACACCACGTCTAAGGGAACAGTAGCCTGCTGGAACTGTAATAATTGCAACAACATCATAAGAGGATCGTTTGTAACACACCCGATGAAAGGTCACAAAATTAAACTAAAAGTGACAGCCACGTGCGATACGTCTAATTTGGTATACTTGTTGAAATGCCCTTGCGGAAAAATTTATGTTGGACAGACAGAAAGAAAAATTAAGGTTCGAATTAATGAACATAAAAGCAACATAAGAACCAAAAATCTAAGATCTACAGTGGCAAGCCACTTCATTGAGGCAGGACATAACATTAGCCAACTAAAATACTGTGTATTAGAAATTGTAACCAGAGAAGAAGGAAAAGACAATCATAACACACTACTACACCGTGAAAATCATTGGATACGTTTATTGAACTCCATGAAACCCCATGGAATGAACGATCGCATGGAGTACTTATGTTATCTCTGATAGATTGTATTATGTAATATTGTATGAAGCATTCTCGTTAACACCATTTTACACATTTAATATTTTCTTATACTTTTCTTATACTTTATCTTGCACTATCACTATAATTTTTCCTTCATCACTCAATTGAGTACGTTATAGTAAATAACATGATTATTGTATTATCAGGTTTATATATATTTCTCTTTTCTTCTTTCTTCTTTGTCTTTTTCCTTACCTTCAAACACATTCACATAGGATTGTTCTGTCGACACTGTTTTAACATCAAGATCATAGTCTCATTTCTATAACCATGATGGACGTCGTTTACGTTTCCTTCCTCTTAAACACACGTAACATCAAACGTTTTTTTAAAGAAAGACACAGGCGTAGAACGCACGAGGACAGCGACTAACCAACACTAACCGCACCGGAAAAGTAAGTTAACATGAGCAGCGCGATAAGCCCGATAGAGCAGTCAAGAGTAATAACGGCCGGTAACGCGATGGCATGATATAATCACATAAAAATTGATATTAACGTAACATGCACCGAGATAAACATAAACTAATTCACTCTGCACTGAAGACGCCAATATGGACGTGGTGTAATTATAGCTTGTAACATCCGCGGAGGTACACAAGATTAAAACGGAGCGCACGAAAAATGCTATTACTTTTCATTATCGGATGTTTACCACCGTTTGAGCACGAACTAATATTAACACAGCCGAACACAATGTTGATTGTATTTTACATAGCACAGGAGACAACACGTTGTTTCATTTTGCACATAACAACACGGTAAAATATCACAGTTTTTAACACACCGGATACACACACGAAACAAACCTGAGTAATAATATTGTTTACTGGGTATTTGTATATATGATTTGTGAAAGACCCCGTGGTTCATGTATTTTGAGCAGCACATTTTTCATTTGTTTTAGATATTCCCCAGATGAAGGCCCAGATGGCCGAAATGCATTGGGATATTTCAATCTGAATGTAAAAGTCTATAAGAGGTGCATTATGGGAGATGAAGTCTAATTTCCCGAGAATGAAAAACCTGAATAAATAACCAAGCATGAAAACTAACTAAGAAAATTGTATAAAACTTTATTGAAAAGAAGCAAGTCTCATTACTGAGATACTTATCTGTGCCCAGGGGACATACCCCACATGTATGGGGATGCGATCTTTTTCAGTATAATTTACACTCATGTTCGGAGAGTGATACCCAGGAGCATGAAGAATATTAAATATCGCAATTAAATTGAAAGCAGTGCACGCACTACCTACTCACTGCTTGCAATGTTCAACACTCCGTCCATCATCCCCTTTGGTTTTGCTATGTTCGCCCTAAGTTGGCAGGGTATGCCCAGACGTGGGTCCCTTGCTCACTTTGCCACTGGATTCAAGATAGCCTGGCTGATGACGGCTGTAAGCCAGAAACCGGTCCCAGGATGCTTGTTTCCGGTCCAGGGAAGACATGGCTTGGCAGTTCGGGCTGGACTGTTCCCATGAGGCACAGGGTCAGACTGATTTGCATATGGCCATGTCTGAACTGGGGTGGCGGAGTGAGCTAAAGAATGATGATGGATTAAACCCAGATCAGTTGACTGGGGGTGAGTGCTTGCAATGTTCAACACTCCGTCCATCATCCCCTTTGGTTCTGCTATGTTCGCCCTAAGTTGGCAGGGTATGCCCAGACGTGGGTCCCTTGCTCACTTTGCCACTGGATTCAAGATAGCCTGGCTGATGACGGCTGTAAGCCAGAAACCGGTCCCAGGATGCTTGTTTCCGGTCCATGGAAGACATGGCTTGGCAGTTCGGGCTGGACTGTTCCCATGAGGCACAGGGTCAGACAGATTTGCATATGGCCATGTCTGAACTGGGGTGGCGGAGTGAGCTAAAGAATGATGATGGATTAAACCCAGATCAGTTGACTGGGGGTGAGTGCTTGCAATGTTCAACACTCCGTCCATCATCCCCTTTGGTTTTGCTATGTTCGCCCTAAGTTGGCAGGGTATGCCCAGACGTGGGTCCCTTGCTCACTTTGCCACTGGATTCAAGCTAGCCTGGCTGATGACGGCTGTAAGCCAGAAACCGGTCCCAGGACGCTTGTTTCCGGTCCAGGGAAGACATGGCTTGGCAGTTCGGGCTGGACTGTTCCCATGAGGCACAGGGTCAGACAGATTTGCATATGGCCATGTCTGAACTGGGGTGGCGGAGTGAGCCAAAGAATGATGATGGATTAAACCCAGATCAGTTGACTGGGGGTGAGTGCTTGCAATGTTCAACACTCCGTCCATCATCCCCTTTGGTTTTACTATATGTTCTATGCCCTCGCTCGATATGGCATACCGGAGGAATACTTAGCATGGGTGCGCCTACTATACACGAGACCCACAGCGCGAGCACGCACGGGTTGGTACGTCTCAGATCAGTATGCAGTGGCTCGTGGGACAAGGCAGGGTTGCCCCTTGTCACCGCTGTTGTTCATTCTGGCGTTAGAACCACTGCTACACAGGCTTCGCACCCTGGTGGGCTGCCGGGGTATACTCCGTGGCCGTACGATCCACACTGTCTCGGCATACGCGGATGATCTTATTCTCTATATCAAGGATATGTCCGCTGATCCCTCTCCAATGCCCTTTGTATTTGAGACATTCCAGGGCCTCTCTGGATTGGCTATCAATGCTGCAAAGTCGTATGCGTATTTCTTTAATGGCAATGAGAGGAGCGGATCTTTTGAGTTCGGCCCCTGGACTTTTCACATAGCGCCGGACACGTTTAAATATCTGGGAATACACATTTATCGCACAAACTCGGATCTACTGGACGGAAACCTGGGACGTGCAATCACCGCTCTCAGATCCCAGGTTCGGTTCTGGGTCACATTGCCCCTATCGGTGTCCGGCAGGGTGGCCCTTACAAAAATGGTGCTGTTGCTTGTCCCAGCGAGGTTCTTTAAAATGATGAATTCGCTGTTGACAGATTTAATTTGGGGCTCGGGGCGCAGACGTGTTAGCCTGGCGAAGCTACAACTCCCTACGAGGGGCGGCGGAATGGGAGTGCCGGACCTGCGTGCATATTGTTATGCCAGCCAGCTGCAGTCGTTGGCGTACTGGCTTGCTGGTCGCAATTAGAACAAGCTGGATATGACATTGCGGGATAGAAACAAGGGTATCATACACCAGCTCTAACGACCACATACCCCCCTGCTGGGGTCGGCGCCCCCCCTTACTGCGGTTGGCTATCACATATTGGAGAGGTGCAGTGCGATATACAGGCCAGAAAATACTGTATGCCCCCACTATTCCACTACTGGGTATCCCCACGCGTTCGGGAATAGCTACTGGTCGGGTCCTACGTGCGTGGACTGAAGCAGGCGTCACCACATTGGGGGACTTTTATGCAGAGGGCGTGTTAATGTCGCATACAACGTTTGTTCGTGCCCACAGCGCCCCTGATACGCTGTTCCTCTTACACGCACATATCTCCAGATATATACGCACCACATGGTCGCCTGATGATGCTGAGCCACCCACGAACACACTACTTACTATGCAATACCTGATGGGTAACGGGGCCCGATTGACGAAATGGCTTACACACGGGATAAGAACTGAGAGAGCGATTTCGCTACGGCCGCTGCGCAATAAATGGGAAGGGGACGTGGGCCGTACGTTTACAGACAAAGAGTGGGATAACATACTGGGGTTCCCCAAAAAGGTCTCCCGCAATCCAAAATGTAAATTTATACAGTTAATGTTACTCCACAGAGCGTACCTGACCCCACGCAGACTCAGTGTGATGTTCCCAAGGACGGCCGATGTCTGCACGCGCTGTCAGGCATCTGATGCGGGACTGATCCATATGGTATGGGCTTGCCCTCGACTGAGACACTATTGGGCGACAGTGTGCGCAATACTAATGGTAGTGGCCCCGGTACGCCGAAATGACACCCTGGAGTACTGCATACTAGGGCTGGGACCCCGTAGAAGGAAGGGCACACCAACTTAGCGTTTTGCTAGCCTTGCGCTCCTACTAGCCAAGAGAGCTATAACTACACGATGGAAGGCCACTAGGGCCCCGTCCTTACAGGACTGGCACGAGGAGATGCTGAAATGGGGCAGGGCGGAGGGAACTGAATTGCAACGGGAGGAATACAGAGGGCTCAGAAAAACACTGATATCGCTGGCATGGTATGCAATGCTGGAAGAATACGCTGCAATAGATATTTTGACTTATTAAAAAGTGTCAAGGATACCTCAGAGGAGGATGCCCATGTGGAACTGGGATGTTTGGGCTCTTCGTGTTATATGAGTACCAGGTGCGAAAAGTTAAAAGGACGGTATAGATTAAACAGGATGGACTTTGGAACCAAAATGTACACACTGAAGGATGCAGATAATGTGCTAATGCTGCTGCTTAGTGTCAGTGAGCAGAGCATGCCAGGGGGGTGGAAAACCTAGGGAGGATGCTGTTTGTTAGGATAATTTACTTAGATTGTATTCAGGTTGATTTATTGAATTGTTAGTTGATTTGCCACACTTACAGTGTATTAGGGAATGATGTGAGCGATATGTATTGTTGTGGGATGGACACATTTGTAACCCTACCAGACTCCTCTGTATGGACACTTGTTGACGATTTCGGATGGCTACCATTCCTTAAGTAAACTATTCCAAGCTGATTGTAGTGATGCCATATTATGCTAGATGTATGCATATATTGTTTTTAAAATGATTGGCTTATTATTTGATAAAACCAATAAACAAATAAAAAATAAAAAAAATAAAGAAATAAAAAGCCATAGCCTCCGATTTTTCAATGTAATATAATAATTTCCAGAACATCCCAGTAGCATTTGCATTTAGTCTGGAGCTATAGATAATCTAGGCACATTGTTGATATAGGTAGATATTGAATTCCACAATTGTTGCAGATATTTACAAGGCAAAAACATGTGATTCCAAGTACCAAATGCTCAAACATCTAGGACAATGATTCCAAATATTTGCATCTGTTTATGTAGGACTTTTGGAAATGTGTAAAGTCATCTTGTAAACATTGATACTAGAAAGATATCTTGCCCCTTGTCCAATACCTGCATATTTTGGTTTTGTTGAAAACAAATTCTCTACAATGCTATGAGATTTCTCAATCTCTTTATTTAGCAGATCAGGTAGCATTGTAATAATTTGTATATAGGAATACCTAAACTACTGCCCCTGGGTTTCTAGTTTATTGGCTTTTTGATCCCATTGGACTTAAGCCCCTTTAAAATAATATTTGCCAGCTTTACCCATTTCATATTGACTCCAGAAATGTATTCACTTTGACTAAATTGTTGCATATGTTTTCTAAAGGTATTTTTTGCATGTACATGAAAAATGTATATATAACTGCATGTTGGACTTGCCGCTCTTTACAAGGTCACACCCAAACCTTTTTTTTCTGAATTCGTTTTTGTTGTTGCTAACTCCCTAATATATGGTAAAATTGACTTACATCTGACCGGCATATTTAATTTACTTATAAGTCCCCAGTAAAGTGGTATACCATGTATCTAGGGCTGGTAAATGAAATGCTACTAATGGGCCTGTGGCACTTATTGTGACAACCACTTATGTAGCCCCTTAAAACATGTTTCAGGCCTGCTATTGCAGCCTGCCAGCAGTTTTAAACGGCCAATTCGACTTGGCACTATAACCCCCTTGCCAAGTACAAAACTCCCTTTTTATTACACATAAGTCACCCTTAAGCTAGTCCGTAGACAGCCCATTGGGCTGGGTGCTTAGTAATTAAGAAGTCGGACATGTAAATTTAAGTTTTACATGTCCGGGTAGTGAAAAACTCCCAAATGTGTTTCTCACTGCTGTGAGACCTACCTCTCCCATAGGATAACATAGGGTTACCTCATTACATTTAATATGTGCTAACCTTTGATTGGCAGCTGAAAGTAAAATCATGTTTGGTATCTGAGGAATTCAAAAATACTCTTTAATGGTGAAGTCAGATTTTAAGTCACAATTCTGAAAATGGCACTTTTAGAAAGTTTGCATTTTTTTCTCCTAACCATTTGGTGCCTGCAGCATGTCCTTCGGTCACATGACTAGGTGTGAATGGCATTTAGCCTTTGTATACTCCCCCTAGGCAGCCACGCAATAGAGGGATTAAGTATGCCTGGATGGGCCATCTCAGACAGGATAGGGGGAGCTGGGGAAAGCCCTACTCGTATATCAATAGGCTGCGTGATGCTATCACACAAAGAACTTTACCCTAGCCTTTTCTGCCTCTGGCAAGCAGTGAGCCAGGGTTTGGTGGCCAGGATATTACAGACACTTCTGTGGGCGGAAGCCTCCAGAAGTTTCTCCCACTTAAAAGAAGGCACCAGGGTTAAAGGGGACCCTCAGAACCACTCACCAGTTAATTCCTGGATCTGTAGAAGGACAACCAGAGGACTGCCTACTGCTTTGGCCTGCTGTGTACTTCAGAGGGATGGCTTTGATGCACCAAGAAGCACAGCTATGTTGCCAGAAGCCTGCTCTGAGCCCCAGAGGTATGCCCTACTGCTTAAGGCTTGCTCTTCTCCTGGAACCCAGGACTTCCAGAAGTGACTCCAAAGTTGGCTGGCCTCCTGATCAGAGCCACAGGGACAGAAAAGTCTCCAATCCTTTTGGAACTCGCACCTGGATTCTACCTGAGCGATTCCTCTTTCTCCAAGTGGTGCCTCTCCAGTACTGGTCTCTTGGAAGTGTTGCTAAAGGTGCCCAGATGGCCCAAATCCCAAACCTGGGACTTATACTATCTTTTTTGGCTGTAAAGTGCTCTGAGAACTGAGAGGAGATGTGAACTACCTACTCGTCGATCCCCCCAAGGTGAATTGCCATTCAGCCTGACTTCACATCAGCTCCCCCTACGTTTTTCTCTGTAGCTGCAAATCCTATCCAGAAACTCCTCACAGAATTCGTATCTGGCTTCGTGGAGCCCTCGTTGGCTACAGCCTGGTAAGTGGAGATGGGCCCAATCCACTTTTGTGTATCTGAACCATGCCTCATCACAGTCGGCCATAACTTTCAACTTTGCACCCGTCTCACACCTAGATGTCCATGGCTGGCTCTTTGATCTTTTAGGCGCTATTTTCTACTTTAAACTTTCGAAATTCATAACTCTAGTTCTACTGATAGGATTTTTGTTGTTTTGGTATCAATTATTTATTAAAATATACTCTCTTTATCTAAATTGGTGTGGGATTTTTCTGGTATTGTGTTTTCACTTTATTCCTATTTATGCGCTGTATAAATACTTTGCACATTACCTCTATGTTAAGCCTGACTGCTTTTATGTCAAGCTACCAGAGGGTTCTGCAAAGGTAAATTTAGGGACTTTAGTGGGTTACCCTAATGGGGTATTGCAGTTGTTGCTTGAGAAGAGTTCTCACCCTCCTCAACCAACAACCCATTTTCTCACACTACTTATCTGCATTAAGCATGTATCAAGCATTTCAATGTGCGATATTGCACTGGTGTTGAACTAAGGGGTTCTTTTTTTATTTTTTAAATATCAGATGTGTAGGTTTTTTGTTTAGGTTCAAAAAGATAATTCTCATTATACCTTCTTTCTAAGAGTCTAGTCAGAATTATTCTAATAATTGCCAGATAATAGTTTCATAAATCCAGAAGTGCTAATCCACCTTATCGTTAGATCCATATGCAGGCTTAGCTTCTTAATACTCATTGTTAACTGTTTTTGTTCCAAAAAAAAGCTAATTAGACTCTATAATTTTGGGGGAAATTGTATAGAATAAAATGTCAATGTAGAGAAGAGAAACAAACATAGAGGTTATATTCATCTTTATCTGTGAGTCCTGTGAATTTAATTGGAAGAAGGTTCCATCTATCTAATAAACCTTCACATTTCTGTTAATAAAGGCATGTTGTTGAACTCATAAATTTCAGAAATCCATATAACCAAAAATCACTTCAGATCTTTATAACAATTACTTTGAAAGTGAATCAGAAATACTTCCTGCTTACCTTAAAACAATAATACATCAGTTTTGATTGTATGTATTTTATTACCCATTTCCTCAGTAAATTCTACTATTATATTTAATATAAAAACTGTATGTTATGCTGTTGGGCTTGTAGCATCAGCAGCATCTTGTCTGCATATAATTTAATTATAGGTGCAGGATAGATTGACACTAAGGGGCTCATTACGATGGCGGAACGATCGCCACCGCCGAGCCGGCGGTGGCGATCGTTCTGCCACCACAATGAGATTTACCCACCGCCATATTAGGATGGCGGTGGGTATCGCGACGGACGCAAAGTCCGTCCGCTGCTTTTCCGCTGGTGGCAATCGCACTGATTGCCTGGCAGGCGGAGGAGGGCCACTAATATTGTGGCCGTTCCTAGCAGGCACCGTCCGCCATATTAGGATGTGTCTGTGTAGAGGCCTTTCCATGGCGGCAATGCTGCCATGGAAAGGCTAGCGGGGACTGGGTTTGAGGGCCCGTTGCGGGCCCCCCTTGGGGGGGGTGTCGCTGCACTGGGGGGTACCCATGGTACCCCCCTGCATTTCCATGCACCAAGTGGCAGGCACCGCGTGGTGCCTGCCACGTGGTGCAGGGAAATGCGGTGCACGCACCTTTAACATTGCGGATGGTGCTGCAGCCAGCAGCACCGCCCGCAATGTTAAAGGCCCAGGATGCGCCTGCCAGTATGGCAGGCGCATCCTAATCGCAGTGGTGGGACCGCCGCATGTCTGGCGGGCATTCCCAATCACTGCTACAGTGGCGGGCGGACCAAGTCCGCCCGCCATCGTAATCAGCACCTAAGTTAGATTCTTTTCTGAGGGCAATGGCCAATGGTTCAATAAAAATAGCAAAAAGAATTGGTGATATGGGACAACCCTGTTGTGTCGCATGAGTAATAGTTATATATTTTACTAATTTATTCTTGACCAATAGACTGGCTGCAGAGTCTTTACATACTGAGATGGGAAATCCCTTCTTGTCAGCGCTTTGGGCAAAAATTTTAATCTAATAAGCTTGAAAGCTTTTTCTGCATTCTAATATGATAGCAGCAGGAATCTGCATCAGTAACTGATATTCAATTGCCTTTGTTATAAAATGAGTATTGGTAAATACTTATCCATGGAGGATAAAATAATTTTGATCCCTATGAATTAGTATTGGGGCATGAGCTATAACGCGCTAATTTAAGACTTTAGTAAAAATCTCATATTAGCTATTAAATAATGTGATATGACTAGAGAGTTGTTTCACAAAGCATATCAGAATGCGCCTGTGAAGCGAATCAGGAATCATTCCACCTGCCAAAATATAATTAAACAGCTTGGTTAATGTTTTTTTGAGTTCCTTAACAAAGGTTTTATACATTGTTGTGGGGAAACCATCCTCTACTACAATGGTAGGCTTAAAGCCATGTTTTCCTTTGTCACACTAGTGAATGGCACAATAAGCACTGCATTAAACAGGTGACATTCAACTTTTTATTCTGTGGGTGCATTTCCACATAATATATTAAGCCTCATAGAAAAGTTAAATAAGCCAATCAGGGATTAGCCAATTTCTACATGTTTTAGAAGGTCAGAGCACATACACTGGGAAAAAAATGAATGATTCTTTTTTAATTTGATTTACGATTAAGTTATTAGTAAAACCGGTTCTGTCCATAGTCTATTTGTCTATTTGCTCCTTCTTGTGTGAACTCTACTCTTGGGTATATGATATATATCTGTGTGGTTTAGTGAGGGGGGAACCAGGAAAAAATATTTTCCTGAATCTGACTGATAACATCTCTAGTGTCTAGGGTTTTCTGCTTGCAATGAGGCTGCATTACTTTGTAGTAATCAAACGGTTCACTGATATAATATCGAAACCATAAATATGGTGCTACTAAAATTATGGGACCTATTACGATGGCTGTCAGTCAGATGACCGACCACCATCGCAGCGGGAAGGGGACCGCCCGACAAGGAGTCGGAGGGCCCACCCTCCAAATTACAATGGGACCTCCAGCACAGCAGTTGGAAAAGTGCTCAATAGCACTGCGGCTCTGGAAAAGGACCGCAGTACAAGCTGCAGTGTTATTGAGCACTTTGTGCACATTCATGTGGTGCCTGGCACACTTTGCATGAATGTGCGTGGGGGCACTACATGTGCCCCCAGGGCAACGTTCCAGTGGCTCACAGGGGACTGGGGCCATGATTGGGGCCCCCAAAGTCCCTTACCAACAGCCTTTCTATGGCAGTGGGAATGCCAAGAAAAGGCTGTCGGAAAGGGACATCGTAATCCCTATGGTGGTGCCTGTGCAGGCACTGCCCTCATTCTAGGGATTCCGGTCCGACTGACGCCCGGACTGGCTCCTTGAGCCTGTTGAAGGCGTCGGTCTGTCCCTCCGCCTGCTATGGTCTGTCCGACCACATCGTAATGCAGTGGTCGGACCGCTATCGTAGATGGCGGTGGAACCGCCACCGACGGCCTGTCGGTGGCGGTCCCACTGACAACCTAATGAGAGCCTTTGTTTCAAAAATATCGTTCACAAAAATATATTTTTTCTATACATATAAAGTAAGTACAAAAATATCAAAAAAATATCGTTTTACACTAATATCGAAAATACATATATAAAAATATTGTTTTGTAATATATATATATATATATATATATATATAGTTAAACATATTAAATGTTAAATATTTTAACTAGTAAAATTAATATATTGTTAATTAAATATGTTTAAGTAATATTTCAAGATATATAAACATATACTTATTTAAATACACACAAACGCATATATGTATGTGTGTATGTCTATGTACATATATATAATGTAAAATTATAATGTAAAATATTCATTTTCATTTATATTGACTTTCTATTTTTTTGTTTACCAATATAACAAATATATACCTATAAAAAATGAAAACTATAACAAATAAAGTGGAATTTTATTTTAAAACATTGCCAATTTAATTATACATAAAAAGTAATCAACAGAAAAAATACTTTTTACTAAAAATATCTTAAAAATAACATAAATTTCTTAATATAAAAATATGACATCAAATACACAAACACATGATAATAATATATATTTAAACAATTTTACCAAAACTTTTACATTTTTATATTCCCACTCCAATCGGTGCAATAGTAGGGAAAGCGTTGGACTCAGGCGGGGTAAAATTTACTATTCCAACTCCATTCTGTGTAACAGTAGGGAAAGCATTGGACTCAGGAGGGGTAAAATTTACTATTCCCACTCCAGTCTGAGCAACACTAGGGAAAGTGTTGGACTGTGGAGGGGTAACATTTACTATTCCCACTCCAGTCTGTGCAGCAGCAGGGAAAGTACTTCACTTCAAACAAATACCACATTTTAATACATTGATTAATTTAACAAAAACATAAACTATTAATATAAAAATCATATCTATATATATATATCCAACCAGTCTTCCTCCAGGTAAGGACAAAGTGCGAGACAGCTCCGGGATAGGCTTCAAACTGACTTTAATAATTTCAAGCGTTCTTGTGTGCAGCAACCTTGAAACGCACGGCAGACGCGTTTCGCTTAAATAGCTTCATCAGTGCCCGTTTCAAAAGTAAAACAATGTCCTGGGGGTCCGGTGGGATATAGCTGTTACTGTGGCCACTCCCAGTCAGGTGATTACTTGCCCCTCCTCCGCTTCTGAGGTTGCAGGACATCTCACGCTCCACTCCCCAGGCCACTGCATTCTGGGAGTAGAAGTCCTCCATGAGTGCCCATACAGTGAGAGGCCTCTCAGACATCCAATGGTGCCCCAATCCTTGTTGGTTGGTGAACCCCACTCCTGCGCAGCTACCTCGGGGAGTGCAAGTCAGTTCGAGTCTCCCTTTTCAGGCATGAAATACTGCCTCCTCTCTCCCCATGTGACATTAACTTCCAATTGGAAATGCGTGGCACCGGGGGGGCGACGCGTTGTAGACAATACAATATATATATATACATTTTAAAAATGATTACACAATTTACATAATTATACATTTGTTTAGTTATTAATATAAAAAATGCTATTAATTGATTATTTAATTAAATTCCCACACTATACTCCCACATACTGCGCAGCCCAATATAAAATATCATTAAAATAAAAAATCATAACACAATAAACATATTAAGTAAATAATAAAATAATTAATAATAAATGAATAGTTGCCTGCTAATTAATTATTACTTAAGTAACGTCCCACCCTATCCCCATAAAAAAACAACACACACCTAATAATAACATAAAAATATATTTATTAAATGATTTACTTAATTATAAATAAATTACTTATTTTAATTAAAATCAATAATAAAATATTTGCTTAACTAACTCCCACGCTATACCCCTATGAACCCAACTACCCACAGCTAAAATATAACTTAATAATTACACAATTTGCATAATTAATTATCAATTAACTAATTAATAAACAAATAATAATTAATTTTTAATTAATTATTTCATAATTAACTTCCCACCCTATACCCCTACAAACACAACAACCTGCACCTAAAATATAACTTAAAAAAATATTTACATAATTAATTATCAATTAAATATGTAATATTAATTTAAGATGTATATTAATTAATTATACTTAATTAACTTCCCAGCCTGTACAACTATAAACCTCACAACACGCTACAACACTATAAATTACTGTTAACAATTACAATAAAATTATAAATAACTTAAAATTACAAACTATATTTAAAAACATTAACAACTATATGATTGTAAACGATATTAACAGCAAAAATATTCTTGAAAATTATATTACTTACCTCGAAAAATCAATATTTTTGTCAATGATATTCCTGCATCACAATATTTCTGTGACACGATATTAAAAACTCAATATTAGTGTCACTCGATATTTATGACTCATAATTAAAATCCCCCAACTATATAAAACTGAGGAAATGTAATCGACCTATGCCAAAATGCATTACCAACCCGTTCTGGTGATGATTCTGTCCTAATAAAGATTTATGTGTTCAAAACGCTGACATACTTCTACCGACAGCTTTTATCTTCAAATTAGAGGCCAGATTTATCATTTTTTCAAGCAACACCAAGCAGCAAGACAACTTGCTGCACTGCGATGCAACGTGATGCATTGTGCTGCGTGAAAAGAAGAGGGTAAGAATGTCCCATATTTACAGATATTTACAGATATATGGAGTATTCCTGCTCTCTGTCTGCATTGGCGCACAATATGCTGCCAACGTAGGCACTATTGCACCACGATGCAAGGGTGCCTGCTGCAGCGCACTCAGAAAGAGGAAAGAGAAAGAGGAAACAAGGAGAAATAAAGATATTTCTCCTCGTTGCACCTCAATTTTATCAGTCTTTGTAAATCTGGGAATTTGCCAACATTCATGTGTGGGTGCGTGAGAACACCCATGCTCCACTCATGGAACGCCTTCGCTGGGCAGAGTAACACAAGGTAGTAACTTGTACTGCCTTGCGTTACTCCAAATTTACTAAGCAACGTAGGGCCACTCGAGGTGGCATTTTGTTGCTTGGTAAATCAGATGCCAGTATTGCATTGCCCTTGCAACACCATGCGTGACGCAAGGGCCACGCAATACAATAAATCTGCCCCTAAGTGTATAAATGCACAAAGAACTATTGATGGACAGAATGCAGAGCAATGTCATACCTTCACCCCAGTACAGAGATCTGGGCCTAAATCCATCGTTTTTTTGCTCACCATGCCATTCCATTTTGAACCCAGCCATATCCAAATCAGTCTTGACCCTGTGCCTCATGGGAACAGTCCAGCCCGAACTGCCAGGCCAGGTCCTCCCTAGACTGGAAACAAGCATCCTAGGACCGGTTTCGGGGTTTCACCCCTCATCAGCCAGGATATCTTGACTCCAGTGGCATGGAGAGCACGGTACCCACGTCTGGGCATACCAGTCCCACTCGGGGTGACAAATGCAAAAAGAACTATTGATGGACAGAATGCAGAACAATGTCATACATTCACCCCAGTACAGAGATCTGGGCCTAAATCCATCGTTTTTTTGCTCACCATGACATTCCAGTTTGAACCCAGCCATATGCAAATCAGTCTTGACCCTGTGCCTCATGGGAACAGTCCAGCCTGAACTGCCAGGCCAGGTCCTCCCTGGACTGGAAACAAGCATCCTAGGACCGGTTTCGGGGTTTCACCCCTCATCAGCCAGGATATCTTGACTCCAGGGGCATGGAGAGCACGGTACCCACGTCTGGGCATACCCGTCCCACTCAGGGTGACAAATGCAAAAAGAACTATTGATGGACAGAATGCAGAACAATGTCATACATTCACCCCAGTATAGAGATCTGGGCCTAAATCCATCGTTTTTGTACTCACCATGCCATTCCAGTTTGAACCCAGCCATATGCAAATCAGTCTTGACCCTGTGACTCATGGGAACAGTCCAGCCTGAACTGCCAGGCCAGGTCCTCCCTGGACTGGAAACAAACATCCTAGGACCGGTTTCGGGGTTTCACCCCTCATCAGCCAGGATATCTTTACTCCAGTGGCATGGAGAGCACGGTACCCACGTCTGGGCATACCCGACCCACACGGGTGACAAATGCAAAAAGAACTATTGATGGACAGAATGCAGAACAATGTCATACATTCACCCCAGGACAGAGATCTGGGCCTAAATCCATCGTTTTTTTGTTCACCATGCCATTCCAGTTTGTACCCACCATATGCAAATCAGTCTTGACCCTTTGCCCCATGGGAACAGTCCAGCCCGAACTGCCAGGCCAGGTCCTCCCTGGACTGGAAACAAGCATCCTAGGACCGGTTTTGGGGTTTCACCCCATATCAGCCAGGATATCTTTACTCCAGTGGCATGGAGAGCACGGTACCCACGTCTGGGCATACCCGTCCCACACGGGTGACAAATGCAAAAAGAACTATTGATGGACAGAATGCAGAACAATGTCATACATTCACCCCAGGACAGAGATCTGGGCCTAAATCCATCGTTTTGTTGCTCACCATGCCATTCCAGTTTGAACCCAGCCATATGCAAATCAGTCTTGACCCTGTGCCCCATGGGAACAGTCCAGCCCGAACTGCCAGGCCAGGTCCTCCCTGGACTGGAAACAAGCATCCTAGGACCGGTTTTGGGGTTTCACCCCTCATCAGCCAGGATATCTTGACTCCAGTGGCATGGAGAGCACGGTACCCACGTCTGGGCATACCCGTCCCACTCGGGGTGACAAATGCAAAAAGAACTATTGATGGACAGAATGCAATGGATTCAACCCAGATCTATGACTGGGGGTGAGTTTCTGAAAAGTTTCAGCGCTCCGTCCATCATCTCCTTGTGCTTGCTCTGTTCGCCCTAAGTTGGCAGGGTATGCCCAGACGTGGGTCATTTGCTCACTTTGCCACTGGATTCAAGCTAGCCTGGCTGAAGAGGGGTGTTACCCCGAAACCGGTCCCAGGATGCTCGTTTCCGGTCCAGGGAAGACATGTCTAGGCAGTTCGGGCTGGACTGTTCCCATGAGGCACAGGGCCAAGACTGATTTGCATATAGCTGTTTCTGAACTGGGGTGGCGAAGTGAGCTAAAGAATGATGACGGATTCAACCCAGACCTGTGACTGGGGGTGAGTGTCTGAAAAGTTTCAGCGCTCCGTCCATCATCTCCTTGTGTTTGCTTTCTTCGATCTAAGTTGACAGGGTATGCCCAGACGTGGGTCCCTTGCTCACTTTGCCACTGGATTCAAGCTAGCCTGGCTGAATAGGGGTGTTACCCCGAAACCGGTCCCAGGATGCTTGTTTCCGGTCCAGGGAAGACATGGCTTGGCAGTTCGGGCTGGACTGTTCCCATGAGGCACAGGGCCAAGACTGATTTGCATATAGCTGTGTCTGAACTGGGGTGGTGAAGTGAGCTAAAGAATGATGATGGATTCAACCCAGATCTGTGACTGGGGGTGAGTGTCTGAAAAGTTTCAGCGCTCCGTCCATCATCTCCTTGTGTTTGCTTTGTTCGCCCTAAGTTGGCAGGGTATGCCCAGACGTGGGACCCTTGCTCACTTTGCCACTGGATTCAAGCTAGCCTGGCTAAAGAGGGGTGTTACCCCAAAACCGGTCCCAGGATGCTTTTTCCGGTCCAGGGAAGACATGGCTTGGCAGTTCAGGCTGGACTGTTCCCATGAGGCACAGGGCCAAGACTGATTTGCATATAGCTGTGTCTGAACTGGGGTGGCGAAGTGAGCTAAAGAATGATGATGGATTCAACCCAGATCTGTGACTGGGGGTGAGTGTCTGAAAAGTTTCAGCGCTCCGTCCATCATCTCCTTGTGTTTGCTTTGTTCGCCCTAAGTTGACAGGGTATGCCCAGACGTGGGTCCCTTGCTCACTTTGCCACTGGATTCAAGCTAGCCTGGCTGAAGAGGGGTGTTACCCCAAAACCGGTCCCAGGATGCTTGTTTCCGGTCCAGGGAAGACATGGCTAGGCAGTTCGGGCTGGACTGTTCCCATGAGGCACAGGGCAAAGACTGATTTGCATATAGCTGTGTCTGAACTGGGGTGGCAAAGTGAGCTAAAGAATGATGATGGATTCAACCCAGATTTGTGACTGAGGGTGAGTGTTTGAAAAGTTACAGCGCTCCGTTCATCATCTCCTTGTGTTTGCTTTGGTCGCCCTAACTTGGCAGGTTATGCCCAGACGTGGGTCCCTTGCTCACTTTGCCACTGGATTTAAGCTAGCCTGGCTGAAGAGGGGTGTTACCCCGAAACCGGTCCCAGGATGCTTGTTTCCGGTCCAGGGAAGGCATGGTTTGGCAGTTCAGGCTGGACTGTTCCCATGAGGCACAGGGCCAAGACTGATTTGCATATAGCTGTGTCTGAACTGGGGTGGCGAAGTGAGCTAAATAATGATGATGGATTCAACCCAGATCGGTGACTGGGGGTGAGTGTCTGAAAAGTTTCCGTGCTCCGTCCATCATCTCCTTCTGTTTGCTTTGTTCGCCCCAAGTTGGCAGGGTATGCCCAGACGTTGTTCCCTTGCTCACTTTGACACTGGATTCAAGCTAGCCTGGCTGAAGAGGGGTGTTACCCCAAAACCGGTCCAAGGATGCTTGTTTCTGGTCCAGGGAAGACATGGCTTGGCAGTTGGGGCTGGACTGTTCCCATGAGGCACAGGGCCAAGACTGATTTGCATATAGCTGTGTCTGAACTGGGGTGGCGAAGTGAGCTAAAGAATGATGATGGATTCAACCCAGATCTGTGAATGGGGGTGAGTGTCTGAAAAGTTTCAGCGCTCCGTCCATCATCTCCTTGTGTTTGCTTTGTTCGCCCTAAGTTGGCAGGGTATGCCCAGACGTGGGTCCCTTGCTCATTTTGCCACTGGATTCAAGCTTGCCTGGCTGAAGAGGGGTGTTACCCCGAAACTGGTCCCAGGATGCTTGTTTCCGGTCCAGGGAAGACATGGCTAGGCAGTTCGGGCTGGACTGTTCCCATGAGGCACAGTGCCAAGACTGATTTGCATATAGCTGTGTCTGAACTGGGGTGGCGAAGTGAGCTAAAGAATGATGATGGATTCAACCCAGATCTGTGAATGGGGGTGAGTGTCTGAAAAGTTTCAGCGTTCTGTCCATCATCTCCTTGTGTTTGCTTTCTTCGATCTAAGTTGACAGGGAATGCCCAGACATGGGTCCCTTGCTCACTTTGCCACTGGATTCAAGCTAGCCTGGCTGAAGAGGGGTGTTACCCCGAAACCGGTCCCAGGATGCTCGTTTCCGGTCCAGGGAAGACATGTCTAGGCAGTTCGGGCTGGACTGTTCCCATGAGGCACAGGGCCAAGACTGATTTGCATATAGCTGTTTCTGAACTGGGGTGGCGAAGTGAGCTAAAGAATGATGACGGATTCAACCCAGACCTGTGACTGGGGGTGAGTGTCTGAAAAGTTTCAGCGCTCCGTCCATCATCTCCTTGTGTTTGCTTTCTTCGATCTAAGTTGACAGGGTATGCCCAGACGTGGGTCCCT
Organism: Calotriton arnoldi; assembly: GCA_963921515.1. NCBI lineage: Eukaryota > Metazoa > Chordata > Amphibia > Caudata > Salamandridae > Calotriton > Calotriton arnoldi. The sequence continues at coordinate 943,911 of CAWUFW010005546.1, read as the reverse complement.
TGCTCACTTTGCCACTGGATTCAAGCTAGCCTGGCTGAATAGGGGTGTTACCCCGAAACCGGTCCCAGGATGCTTGTTTCCGGTCCAGGGAAGACATGGCTTGGCAGTTCGGGCTGGACTGTTCCCATGAGGCACAGGGCCAAGACTGATTTGCATATAGCTGTGTCTGAACTGGGGTGGTGAAGTGAGCTAAAGAATGATGATGGATTCAACCCAGATCTGTGACTGGGGGTGAGTGTCTGAAAAGTTTCAGCGCTCCGTCCATCATCTCCTTGTGTTTGCTTTGTTCGCCCTAAGTTGGCAGGGTATGCCCAGACGTGGGACCCTTGCTCACTTTGCCACTGGATTCAAGCTAGCCTGACTAAAGAGGGGTGTTACCCCAAAACCGGTCCCAGGATGCTTTTTCCGGTCCAGGGAAGACATGGCTTGGCAGTTCAGGCTGGACTGTTCCCATGAGGCACAGGGCCAAGACTGATTTGCATATAGCTGTGTCTGAACTGGGGTGGCGAAGTGAGCTAAAGAATGATGATGGATTCAACCCAGATCTGTGACTGGGGGTGAGTGTCTGAAATGTTTCAGCGCTCCGTCCATCATCTCCTTGTGTTTGCTTTGTTTGCCCTAAGTTGGCAGGGTATGCCCAGACGTGGGTCCCTTGCTCACTTTGCCACTGGATTCAAGCTAGCCTGGCTGAAGAGGGGTGTTACCCTGAAACCGGTCCCAGGATGCTTGTTTCCGGTCCAGGGAAGACATGGCTTGGCAGTTCGGGCTGGACTGTTCCCATGAGGCACAGGGCCAAGACTGATTTGCATATAGCTGTGTCTGAACTGGGGTGGCGAAGTGAGCTAAAGAATGATGATGGATTCAACCCAGATCTGTGACTGGGTGTGAGTGTCTGAAAAGCTTCAGCGCTCCGTCCATCATCTCCTTGTGTTTGCTTTGTTCGCCCTAACTTGGCAGGGTATGCCCAGACGTGGGTCGCTTGCTCACTTTGCCTCTGGATTCAAGCTAGCCTGGCTGAAGAGGGGTGTTACCCCGAAACCGGTCCCAGGATGCTTGTTTCCGGTCCAGGGAAGAAATGGCATGGCAGTTCAGGCTGGACTGTTCCCATGAGGCACAGGGCCAAGACTGATTCGCATATAGCTGTGTCTGAACTGGGGAGGCGAAGTGAGCTAAAGAATGATGATGGATTCAACCCAGATCTGTGACTGAGGGTCAGTGTCTGAAATGTTTCAGCGCTCTGTCCATCATCTCCTTGTGTTTGCTTTGTTTGCCCTAAGTTGGCAGGGTATGCCCAGACGTGGGTCCCTTGCTCACTTTGCCACTGGATTCAAGCTAGCCTGGCTGAAGAGGGGTGTTACCCCGAAACCGGTCCCAGGATGCTTGTTTCCGGTCCAGGGAAGACATGGCTTGGCAGTTCGGGCTGGACTGTTCCCATGAGGCACAGGGCCAAGACTGATTTGCATATAGCTGTGTCTGAACTGGGGTGGCGAAGCGAGCTAAAGAATGATGATGGATTCAACCCAGAACTGTGACTGGGAGTGAGTGTCTGAAAAGTTTCAGCGCTCCGTCAATCATCTCCTTGTGTTTGCTTTGTTCGCCCTAAGTTGGCAGGGTATGCCCAGATGTGGGTCCCTTGCTCACTTTGCCACTGGATTCAAGCTAGCCTGGCTGAAGAGGGGTGTTACCCCGAAACTGGTCCCAGGATGCTTGTTTCCAGTCCAGGGAAGACATGGCTTGGCAGTTCGGGCTGGACTGTTCCCATGAGGCACTGGGCCAAGACTGATTTGCTTATAACTGTGTCTGAACTGGGGTGGCGAAGTGAGCTAAAGAATGATGATGGATTCAACCCAGATCTGTGACTGGGGGTGACTGTCTGAAAAGTTTCAGCGCTCCGTCCATCATCTCCTTGTGTTTCCTAAGTGTATAAATAACATGACTGTACTGCAAGTTCTCATTTCTAAAATATTTTGGGTGTTTTAAGCAGTTAGATAACTAGGGTCTGATTCATAAAGGAAAACTTACACTTTTGTGTAAGTTTACTATTGTTATGCTATACACAAACTATGATTTAATAATAGGATTCTGAATGTAAAGAATATCCTTTTATGTGCATTGCTCTCTGCCCCGACTGTGGAATCTCCGCAGTCATAAACTTACTATTATCTCGTAGTTTTATGAGTAGTAAAAAATATTAAATGTACACAACAGTGTAAGTTTACCTTAGTGAATTAAGCCCCCAATGCTTGTTCTTTCACCACCTGTATGTATCAGTGACCACTATGCAGTCAACACGTGCTGCATATTTCTAAAAAGCATAAAATCCTCATCACTTTTCACTATCTTGTAACAGTGTCAAAAAATAGTTTTGAGCTTTAACTACAATTTCCTTCCTTTAATAAAAGTGGCTGTTGTATTACACACTTAGGTCTTACTAAAGATTTGCTCTCTCATTACTGCTGTGGTTGTACAATAATACAAGTGATTCCAAGTTTCTTCTAAAATGCCACCACTGAGAATTATATATTTTTGCACATCCTTGCACTTTCAATTAGCCATAAATCTATGCACTCTTTCTTCCATCCATGCACCCATTCTCTCTATTTCATTCACCAATATAATCCCTCATTTATCTATTCATCCAACTTTTAAAATATTTTTCTGTTGATCCACTCAACCATACATATCCATCCAGTTACGCATTTGCACCCACCCAACTAGCTGAGAAACGATTATTTGTACGTTCCATTAACCCATATCAAGATTTGCAGTCAGTGTGTATGTGTTGCTTGCCTCTTCATGGGAGCATAAGTATGCATTGTGTAGCATCCTCCCCAGCCCGATAGCATGCAAGTGATCACACCACACACAGAGCTCTTCAGTAAACGTCTTTATTCTTCAGAGTGCAACCGTTAACTAACTGTACAAATTGTGTAATGAACTTTATTAGCCACGCCCAGACATACGCAAACGATTATATCAGTCTTCTACAGAGGACATCAGGGACTAGAAGGGTCCCGCTGTTCATAGTTACAAGACACTACATCTACCCCTCTGTTAAAAAAAGTACAAATATTACACATATTTATCATAGTTCCTCAATGAGTCATTGAGGTGCTTGAACCAGTCTTCCAGACCTAGGGGCCGATTCCGATTTGGGCCGGAAATCTCTCCGACCGAGCCGGACCCGGAGAGATATCCGACCGAATCGGACCCGTGCAGCCCGACCGAACGAGTACGATGCGCACGTATGCCATCGGACTCGAGTCGGTCGGACTCCCATTGAAGTCAATGGGAGCCTGTCGTACAACGCGTACGCGGGCTCCCATTGACTCAATGGGTGCGATGCGGACAAGGGCGCCCCCTACAGCATGTACGCGGTGAAGCAATTCGCGCCGTACACGCACAGGTAGGGGGGACCCATGGGTCCCCCCTGTGTGCAACTCGCGCTGCTACGCATACAGGGGGGTCCGACACGGACCCCCAAAGTACGGCTCCGACAGCTCTTTCGAGCCGGAGTGCGCGGCTCGGTCGGACTGCTCACGGCGCGCATCGTACTTACCCGGCCGGGGAACGTCTCCATTGCGCGGTGCGAGTCGTGTCCGTGCGAGTCGGTCGGTGTGGTTAGACCCGGGATCGAGTCGGTCGGAGCGGTCGGGACGCCCGGACGAGTCGGTCGGCGAATACGCATCGTACTCGCTCGCCCGGACGCGCGTACGAATCGGTCGGGAAATAGGGCTCCGAATCGGATCCGGTTAAGCCGAATCCGATTCGGAGCCCTACCGGCCGAGATCGGAATCGGCCCCTTAGTCGTGTGAGGTTGATGAAGCAGAGGAGCAGGGTCTGCCTCAGGCCCTGGGGATGAAGAGGTTGGTGTAGGAGGTGGGCTCTTTGGACTTTCAGGTGGGCAGGTCTCTTTTCTGACATCTGGAGCCAATGAACATTGAGATAGGTGCTTGAAGTGCAACAATACTCTTGTGATGACTGTAGGAAGGTGGAATCTGACTATATGGTTGCCCCCACTTTTTTCCTGGTGTTTTGCTGGTTTATGACTTAGTTGGACTGGGATCCTGCTATTCAGGGCCCCATTCTATCTGCTTCCTCTATAAAATGGTTTCCATGTGCCTTAGGCACATCTCTGATTGGAATCTGGAGTGCCCTTATAAGTCCCTAGTATATGGTATACTATGTACCCAGGGCATAGGTACCTCAGAGGCCTACCAGGGGCTGCAGCATGTATTGTGCCACCCCTGGAAGGCCATCCAAACTGACACCACAGGTCTGCTACTGCAGCCTGGGTAAGGTGGTGCATGCACCCCTTACTGTGATATAGGCTACCTATATCACTACATACATACACACATATAAACCTATAAGTCACTCCTATGGCAGGCCTTATCAATGCTGAAGGCAGAGTGCGTGGTTCCTATGTGAGAGGGTGCCCCTGCATGAGCTGGGCCCCTCTGCAGCATTCGGAGACCCTTCTCTGATGCTGTTTGTAGTGCAGCCTGACCATATACTCTTAAGCGCATTATAACCTCGCGTTAAATGCTAACTTTGGGATGGCTGCACGGAAACATGTCGTGTTTGGTGTCAAACATCTTGGAATACTACCCCCCCGCCAGTTCTGGCGGTGGGGGTAGCATTCCACCCTTCTAGAGGGAGAGACATGTACACACCGGTATACCCGGTACTGACTTTCCAGAGCCCTGGCATCACAAAATGGATGCCGCTGCCACAGACACGAGTCTGGCCTCCTGCTGCTGACCGAAACTCCGGCAGGGGAGGCCTGGACAATAGGTTTCCTGTCCCAGGGAGGTGTAACCACCTCCCCAGACAGGATAGTGTGTATTGGGGCTGGGGGGAAGCACTCTCTGGTGCTTTGAAGTCCTGCACTGGGGCACATTTGGTGTCCCTGTGCATACCCCAGTTCAAACCGGCTCAGGGGCTTCCAGCCCCTGCTCTGGCGGTAAACTGGACAAAGGGAAAGGGGTGTAACCACCCCTCTGCCCTGACCCTCCCATAGGTGGGGCCACAGAGTATGTCCAACCCCCTACCTTAGTATAAGTAGGGGACCCCAGTCCTTAGGACTTTAGATTTACCTGGACGAAACTCTGACACAGAATCCTGGACCTTCGACGCTCTACTTCAAGATTAGAGGACTGAAGAATCTCCCTTGGGGTCAAGGAGTGACTCCCCTGCTTGGCAGGCACCAAAGAAGCAATTGTCTGGTCTGCATCGCTGAAGCTCCCGTCGGACACCGAAGTCTTTGCATCACCAGAGGTGGATTTCCAGACTTCCCCGAGGCTGCCCTGAGTCCCCAGCAAAGCTGAGGCCCGTAGCTATCGTGGGTAATGTGGAACTGTGACCCCTGGACACCAAACGCATTTGCAAGTGCATCCTCTTTTGGGTCTCCCACGAAGTCGTGCTTTGGGCTCCAAGTAGCCCCAGCCTCCAGCACCAACTGTACTGAAGATCACTGGCCTCCACTCCACGAGTGTTCTGTGATCCAGCTCCACGTGCACCGTCTCGAGGCTCCTTTGCGGTTGCTAGTCCGTTGGCTAGTAGGCCCTCACGAAGGCCAATCTTTTTCTGCTTGGGCTCCCTGGTTGCTCCAGGTGTGCCCTGACTTATCCTTGCTGGGTGAGTCTCCCAGACCTTGCTGGTCTGCAACATTGTCCTTCTTCTATTTCCACGAGACTTGCCGTTGCCAAGGCTTGTTGGGTCCAATCCAGTCGCTGACACCCCTGCAATCGACAAACGTCGTGGGACAGCTCGAATCCAGCTCCTGGTTGTCGTTGACACCTCCTGGACCTCGTGGCTGAAGAGTCAAGACGACCATCAACCTACCTGAAGCACTCGACATCAGTGGGCATCTGCTCATCGCCTTCCTGGTCACTGGCTAGTGACCCAGACTCTGTCCCCTCTGCTTTCAGGTTCTTCAGATCTTCGATCCACCTTTGGATCCACCCGAACACGACTTGGTCGCCAGCAGCACTTTGCAGCAGATCGCCATAGAAAGCGACGACGAAACCCGACCCCGAAAGACACCTATGCACCCGGCTCCCCTGGGTGAGGTAACTCGAGTACTCCGGTGCTCCCGTGGGTATTGACACTAGAACAGCCTAGTTCTCAAAGGGTTTGCTCCAAGTCCTCCTCTAAGTGTCCCTTTTCTTTTAAATTCTAATCGCGACTTTCCCCATAGAAGTTAACGGTGGTTCGCGGTTGTGTTCATACACTGCACGCGTCCCCGTGGGTCCCCTGTGTCACTGCCTTGGGTGGTTCCTTGTGGTCCAAGCACTTCTACAGGCTCTAGGCCTTGTGTCTAGCTCAGTCGTGGTTCTTATACCACTTTATTGGTATATGGTTTGGTACGCCCCTGGGGCTCAAATGTGTATTTGTGCTATTACTGTAGATAACTAACTTATACTTTATGTACTTCGAACTCTAGCCTCATAAAGAGACTAGAGGGGTGTGTTTAGTAATAAATACATATATTTTGAATATATACCTGGTGTGGTCCTCTTTCATTTGGTCACTCGAGAGATTATAGACTGGTAAAACAAACTGCTTTACATTCCTTCAAGACTTAGCCTGAAGGCTGCTCTCCATAGCTGCCACTAGGATAGCTTTCAATAAAGGTTGTCTTTAACCTATCTCCAATAAGGGGTTGTTTGGACTGGTGCAAGGTGCCCACTATAATTAGTGGACAGCATATGCCAGGCCAACTTCTCACATTGGTGTGCAGCGTGTGGGATTCCAGCTTGCTATTGTTTTACCAGATAATCTCAATTGAATTGATCAACTGAAAACCACTAAGGGTACCTAAGGTACATATAAATCAAGCTTAGTAATACAGTAAGTTCTACTGAACTTAGAGTTGTGTGTTAAGGGACAGCACACCCTTTCTACAACTCAAGAGAGTTTAGTAGGCCACACTAGAGTAGGTAGTGCATACACCACACCTCACTAGTAATGTCTTCAAAGCCAGGACCCAGTGAGTCCTTGCCAGAAGCCAGTGGGCTTCTTCCCTCCAAGTATGATAAACTCCCATTCTTGGAATTGAGAGCATTATGCACTACTAGGAAGTTGAAGACAGGCAAAAGTGCCAGCACCCAACACCTCAGGGAGGTGTTACTAGCTGATGATCTCAGCAGGCCCCTAGGGTCTGAAGGGGTAGGCAAAGAGGGTGGGGCAGAAGATGAGGAAGGGGCCAGGGGTGAAGAAACCCAGGCCCCCCTCTGAAACTGGCCAGGAAGGTGAAAATGATCTTGTCCTGGAAAATCCAATTCCTCCTGTGGAGGAGGAGGAGGGAGAGGATCAGACTGACCTCCCCTTTGTCCCCCAGGAAGAGTTCTGAGTGTGCCCAGAAGGTCTAGGTCTCCTTCACAGGAGTCTAACCACTCTGACACCTCAATAGGGACCTCTGTCTCCTCTCATAGGAGGGAATCCTCTCATGAGAGGAGAAAGAGACTGATTCAATATGAGCAAACTCAGCTTGAACTCAGGAAACAGCATTTGGCTATAGACAGGGAGTCCCTAGATCTCTATAGAGAGAGACAAAAGTTGGGACTAGAGTCCCATGGTGGCAGCAATTTCCCCAAATAAAGGGAAAGGTCTTATGACCATAGAAACCTGAGCAAGATTGTCCCTCCCTACCAGAGTGGGGATGACATCCACAAATGGATAACTGCTCTAGAGAGGGCCTGTAAAGTACAGAGGGTCCCTCAGGAGCAGTGGGCAGCAATCTTGTGGCTCTCCTTTGCAGACAAAGGTAGAGATAAGCTCCTCACTGTTAGAGAGGAGGATGCTGACAATTACAAAGTCTTGAAGAGTGCTCTGATAGATGGGTTTGGCCTAACCACTGAACAGTATAGGTTGAAGTTCAGAGACACCCAAAAGGCTCTGACTCAAGACTGGGTTGATTTTGTAGATTGTGCTACTAAGGCTCTGGAAGGTTGGATACATGGCAACAAGGTGCATGACTTTTTAGGATTGTACAATTTGATTATGAGGGAGCATATCCTTAATAATTGTCAAAACCAGCTTTTACACCAGTACCTGGTGGACTCTGATCTGACCTCTCCCCAAGAATTGGGAAAGAAGGCAGACAAATGGGTCAGAACCAGAGTAAAGACTAAGAATCAGGGTGGTGACCAGAAGAAAGATTCTACCAAGTCCCAAGAGAAAGGTGGGGATAAATCTAAGGATAAATCCACTACAGGGCCCCAAAGTTCTCTTCTGGGGTGGGTCCCAAACTCCTTCCTCTCCTGAAAAGAAACCATATTGCCATGTCTGTAAAAGCCTGGACACTGGAAAACTGATCCCAGTTGCCCCAGGATTGGCAATAAAGAAAATGTTCCTCCAGCAACTACTACCACCCCTCCTGGTACTACCAGTAGTAATCCTCCAGTTGGGAGTAGTGTACCCAAAAAGTTAGGTGCTTTTGCAAGAGGAACAGAGGTGGGCCCTAGTTTAGACAGGACCCCCTCAACAGACTCCTCTGACTCTGATGGTGGTGTAGGATTTGCCACCTTTACCATGGGTCCCAATGCATTGGGCAGGTACAGACTGGAGCCAATAATTAATGGTCAGAAAGCTGTGGCAATTAGGGACACAGGGGCTAGTGTCACCATGGTGGCAGGGAACCTAGTCCCCCTCACCAGCTTTTACCTGAGTTTAAATACCAGGTGACCAACATTGATGGTGTCAGAACAGATCACCCCATGGCCATAGTCAATCTCAGCTGGGAAGGGGTCACAGGCCGAAAAAGAGTGGCAGTGTCCCCAACCTTGCCTGTAGATTGCCTGATGGGCAATGATCTGGAAATTTCAGCCTGGGCTGAAGTTGAACACCAAACCCATCTGAGAATGCTGGGCGTCCCTGTAAAGGTTAGTGGGGCTGTGATGGCCACAGCCCCAGCCCAGGGAAATTTTGGAGAGATGGAGCCTGGAAGAATGGCCCACTCTCCCCCAAAGAGAGCACAAGGGTTGAAGAAAAGTCTTCTTCCCTCCAGACAGTAGGTAAGGGTCAGCCTCCTCAGGGAACTGACCCTACCCCTAGTGAAGGAACTGCCCCAGAGGTAGTCAGGCCTGGCCTGGCCCCACCCCTGATGGCAGAGGACCCTTCCAAGGTGGTACCCAGTCTGGAGCAGGTAACCTGCCCCTCTCTACCCTGCCTCAGTCAGCCCAGGGCTGCAGAGGTCAGGGAGGTCAGTGGACCCCCAGGGCCCCCTGTCCAGAGGAACCCCCCATCAGCAGATTAGGGGCACCCAGGCTAGTAGCCCTAGCCAGGTGAAAATTCCTCAACACACTGAGGGATCCCCCATACCTTTGTGTAGGGACCTCCCCCAGAAGGACTCTGTTAGGCAAGGGCAAACCTGGGATCAAAGGGTTCCAAACCTGCCATGTCCCTCCAGTGGTCCATCCAAAGGGACCCAACCACCAGCTGTAGGCAGCCAAAGGTTGACCCTTAGAGCACAGTGCAACTCAGTCATGGAAAGACAGGCATACATGGTGACCAGTGATCTGAGGAAGCTGAGACCAACCTTCCTAGGGCCTCACTTCCCTTCTCAGACACCTCACCAGCCTTGTACTTTACCAAAGCACACCACGGGTAGTAATTCCCCATGGTGGAGACCCTCTCATACCCTTAGGGTGTGGGATTGCTTAGTGGACCATAAGATAGGGGGCAACCATGCTAGTGCAGGTGCTTCCTTATATGGCCACTTAGTCAATAAAGGCTCAACTGGCCAAGGTTAGCCTTATCTCCTTTCGTTTTGGGGGGGGTTATGTAGGAAGGTGGAATCTGACTATATGGTTGCCCCCACTTTTTTCCTGGTGTTTTGCTGGTTTATGACTTAGTTGGACTGGGATCCTGCTATTCAGGGCCCCAGTCTATCTGCTTCCTCTATAAAATGGTTTTCATGTGCCTTAGGAACATCTCTGATTGGAATCTGGAGTGCCCTTATAAGTCCCTAGTATATGGTATACTATGTACCCAGGGCATAGGTACCTCAGAGGCCTACCAGGGGCTGCAGCATGTATTGTGCCACCCCTGGAAGGCCATCCAAACTGACACCACAGGTCTGCTACTGCAGCCTGGGTAAGGTGGTGCATGCACCCTTTACTGTGATATAGGCTACCTATATCACTACATACATACACACATATAAACCTATAAGTCACTCCTATGGCAGGCCTTATCAATCCTGAAGGCAGAGTGCGTAGTTCCTATGTGAGAGGGTGCCCCTGCATGAGCTGGGCCCCTCTGCAGCGTTCGGAGACCCTTCTCTGATGCTGTTTGTAGTGCAGCCTGACCATATACTCTTAAGCGCATTATAACCTCGCGTTAAATGCTAACTTTGGGATGGCTGCACGGAAACATGTCGTGTTTGGTGTCAAACATCTTGGAATACTACCACCCCCCCACCAGTTCTGGTGAAGGGGGTAGCATTCCACCCTTCTAGAGGGAGAGACATGTACACACCGGTATACCCGGTACTGACTTTCCAGAGCCCTGGCATCACAAAATGGATGCCGCTGCCACAGACACGAGTCTGGCCTCCTGCTGCTGACCGAAACTCCGGCAGGGGAGGCCTGGACAATAGGTTTCCTGTCCCAGGGAGGTGTAACCACCTCCCCAGGCAGGATAGTGTGTATTGGGGCTCGGCGGGAGCACTCTCTGGTGCTTTGAAGTCCTGCACTGGGGGCACATTTGGTGTCCCTGTGCATACCCCAGTTCAAACCGGCTCAGGGGCTTCCAGCCCCTGCTCTGGCACGAAACTGGACAAAGGGAAAGGGGTGTAACCACCCCTCTGCCCTGACCCTCCCATAGGTGGGGCCACAGAGTATGTCCAACCCCCTACCTCAGTATAAGTAGGGGACCCCAGTCCTTAGGACTTTAGATTTACCTGGACGAAACTCTGACACAGAATCCTGGACCTTTGACGCTCTACTTCAAGATTAGAGGACTGAAGAATCTCCCTTGGGGTCAAGGAGTGACTCCCCTGCTTGGCAGGCACCAAAGAAGCAATTGTCCGGTCTGCATCGCTGAAGCTCCCGTCGGACGCTGAAGTCTTTGCATCACCAGAGGTGGATTTCCAGACTTCCCCGAGGCTGCCCTGAGTCCCCAGCAAAGCTGAGGCCCATAGCTGTCGTCGGTAACGTGGAACCATGACCCCTGGACACCGAACGCATTTGCAAGTGCATCCTCTTCTGGGTCTCCCATGAAGTTGTGCTTTGGGCTCCCAGTAGCCCCAGCCTCCAGCACCAACTGCACCGAAGATCACTGGCGAGTGTCCTGTGAGCTAGCTCCACGTGCACCGTCTTGAGGCTCCTTTGCGGTCGCTAGTCCGTTGGCTAGTAGGCCCTCACGAATGCCAATCTTTTTCTGCTTGGGCTCCCTGGTTGCTCCAGGTGTTCCCTGACTTATCCTTGCTGGGTGAGTCTCCCAGACCTTGCTGGTCTGCAACATCGTCCTTCTTCTATTTCCATGAGACTTGCCGTTGCCAAGGCTTGTTGGGTCCAATCCGGTCGCCGACACCCCTGCAATCGACAGACGTTGTGGGACAGCTCGAATCCAGCTCCTGGTTGTCGTCGACGCCTCCTGGACCTCGTGGCTGAAGAGTCAAGATGACCAACAACCTACTTGAAGCACTCAACATCGGTGGGCATCTGCTCATCGCCTTCCTGGTCACTGGCTAGTGACCCAGACTCTGTCCCCTCTGCTTTCAGGTTCTTCAGATCTTCGATCCACCTTTGGATCCACCCGAACACTTTCGACTTGGTCGCCAGCAGCACTTTGCAGCAGATCGCCATAGAAAGCGACGACGAAACCCGACCCCGAAAGACACCTATGCACCCGGCTCCCCTGGGTGAGGTAACTCGAGTACTCTGGTGCTCCCATGGGTATTGACACTAGAACAGCCTAGTTCTCAAAGGGTTTGCTCCAAGTCCTCCTCTAAGTGTCCCTTTTCTTTTAAATTCTAATCGCGACTTTCCCCATAGAAGTTAACGGTGGTTCGCGGTTGTGTTCATACACTGCACGCGTCCCCCGTGGGTCCCCTGTGTCACTGCCTTGGGTGGTTCCTTGTGGTCCAAGCACTTCTACAGGCTCTAGGCCTCGTGTCTAGCTCAGTCGTGGTTCTTATACCACTTTATTGGTATATGGTTTGGTACGCCCCTGGGGCTCAAACGTGTATTTGTGCTATTACTGTAGATAACTAACTTATACTTTATGTACTTTGAACTCTAGCCTCATAAAGAGACTAGAGGCGTGTGTTTAGTAATAAATACATATATTTTGAATATATACCTGGTGTGGTCCTCTTTCATTTGGTCACTCAAGAGATTATAGACTGGTAAAACAAGCTGCTTTACATTCCTTCAAGACTTAGCCTGAAGGCTGCTCTCCATAGCTACCACTAGGATAGCTTTCAATAAAGGTTGTCTTTAACCTATCTCCAATAAGGGGTTGTTTGGACTGGTGCAAGGTGCCCACTATAATTAGTGGACAGCATATGCCAGGCCAACTTCTCACAATGACCTTTCGGGGATGCTGAGCCCATGACCATGTGTCCTTTGCACGTCACAACCCTCAGGGGTTCAGCATTAAATAGAGCATCAGACTTGCGTTTTTGTTTTTGCTTGAACAGGACCCGGCCTCCTTCCCTGAAAACTGTGTTCCAAGCACATCGACGTTTATCAGCATTGGTCTTCATTCTGGAGATGTGCAAAGAATCTGTCATGCGGATCTCATTCGCATCTGTTGACCTATGATTGGTCCATTGCAGCAATTTGGTTACCATGGCTCTCCCAAACATCAAGCTGGCAGGGCTTTCACTGATAGTGGAATGTGGAGTTGATCACTAGGTAGAAGGGCTGAACATAGGGCCGATTTGAGATCACTTCCTTCTAGCGCAGCGTGCTGAACTACTCTCTTTGGGGTTCCCATGAAGCGTTCGACAATGCCGATGTCCTGTGGCAAGAGAGGAGTACTTTTCTGATGTGGGAGAGGTGTGGCTCAGTGGTAGAGGTGTGACGCAGCAGCCAGGGAGGCTGACTCGGGAGCACCGGGCTCGAAGTTCGATTCCCGGCGCCGGCGGCAGCTCAGCCCAGCACCCTCTGACTCTGGGCAATAGCTCGCTTAATCTCCCCGACAGCCCCCAGCGCCTTGAAACCCTTAGGGGTGATTAGTTTGCTCTTTACAAATACCGGGTTGTTATTATATGTTTGATATTCATGTTAGTGAGAAACTCTATAAACTCTTGACTGTTGAACGGTGGGCCATTGTCAGACTTAAGGATGGTGGGGACATGTTGCAAAAATTGAGTGTTATGGTCCAATTATTTTGCCATTTGTGGTTGACGATAGGTCTTCCACCAATTGAAATCGAGACTATACTTTAAAAACTACCATTAGATGATGTCCATTGTTAAGGGGCCCAAAGAAACCAACCGCAAACCTCTCCCACACCTGCATCAGGAGATCAGACATAACCAATGAATGCTGCATTGTTTTGGGAGACAAGCAGTTGCTCAAATGACTGGCCTTTAATTCTCTTTCAACTCTATCGTCAAGGCGAGGAAACCACACACAGTCTCAAAGAGCTCTCTTGGTGGCCCTCATGGGGTAGTTCAATGACTTATTGCTGCAGGCTCTCTGGAATGACAATTCTAGAACATCGTAATATAATGCCTTCTTGTGTAACAGAGAGTTACTCGTTCACATTTTTAAACTTTTGGTATTCATCCGTAATTCGAGGGTGTTTCTTCCAGGATTGCTGGGCAATAATGTTTTTGAGAACACAGATCTCATTCTGTATTTGTAGCAGCAAGAATTTAATCCACTGAAAGAGCTGCAGGCATGCTTGGCTTGACTATGAAGCTAGCATAGGCCTCACCCGCTTTAGACATTGTACTGTGACACCGTACTGACACTCATGAAAAGCAGTCAGCAGGATTATTCTCTTTCCCTGGCCTATGCACAATAGTGTAATCATACTGTTTCAATTGCAACCCTCACCTCTTGATGCGAGGGGGCATCTTGGCTTTTGGATTCCCAAATATGGAAAGTTAAGCTAGGTGGTCAGTGACAAGGGTGAAGTGTTTTCCGTATAGAAACACATGGAAGTGTTCACAAGCCACAGGTAGACTTTCTTTCCCAGGTTGGGAATAAGCATGTCCGGTCTGCGACAGACTCCGGCTCGCATAACCCATAATGTGCCTTTGAGCATTGTTCTGTTCACTGTGCTGGGCAAGGATCGCACCCAACCGCACTGGGCTGGCATCTACTACAATCTCAGTATGAAGTTTTGCATCAAAATTTGCCATTTCTGTAGCGTTCTCAATTGCATGTTTGATTTTCCTAAAGGTTTAGTGTCATATTCAGGTGACCACTTGAACACAGCATTTTTTTTTGTGAGGTCTCTCAAAGGGGCACTAACTGTGACAAAATTATTAATATACCTGGAACAGTAACTGGCCATGCCAAGGAAGGATTCCACCATGGTTACATCTTATGATGGTGTAGTGGATGATAAGGCTTGTTCTTTAGCCAGATCTGGTGTCATCACCTTTCCAGAGAAAATATGCCCAAAGAATTTGAGTTTCATTGTGTGAAACTCACACTTTTCTGTGTTCAAAGTGAGACCAGCATCAGCCAGCAAGCAGCATTCTCATGCAAGTGCTTTGTCATGTTCTTTCATTGAGTGGCCCTAAAGTCCAGTATATCATCACTATAATTAAAAGCATGTGTGACAGGCTGTATTACGCGGTGAATAGCATCCTGGAAAGGTTCTGCAGCTGACTACGTCCTAAAACTTAGTCTTTTATATCTGAACGAGACAATATGGGTCGAAAAGGTGGTAATGTACCTGCATTTTTCTCTAGTTCAAGTTAATGATACCCCTTGATCAGATTCAGACGAGAAAAGACTATGGCATCATTCAACTGGGTAATCATTTCTGCAATGTGTGGACCAGGATGTTGTTCTCTTTCAATTGCCTTGTTAGCTTGGTGCATGTCAACACAGATGTGCATGGCACCTCCACTGTCCTTTTTGGGCACTGCCACTATGGGTGAAACCTATGGTGTAGGACCAGCAAAGCGTTCAATGATATCATATTTTAAAAGTGTTTCCAGATCTGTCTCAGCAGTTTCCTCCAATGAAAAGCAATTCAACTATGTCATTGAGCAACAGGGTGAATGTCCTCATTGTTGTGAAATTGCACTTTCATGGTCTTAAACTTTACTAATCCATGAAACAATGATGGGAACTGACTTACTATGTCTGCATGTGCATTTATGTTATAGTCGATAGAAATCCGACCCATGTCTCCAGCAGTTCTGAAAAATGCACTTGACGAAGTACCTTTAATCAATCAATCAATCAATCACAGAATTTGTAGAGCGCACTACTTACCCGCGAGGGTCTCAAGGCGCTGGGGAGAGAGAAGGGGGGGGTGCTGCTACTGGTCGAACAGCCAGGTCTTGAGTAGCCTCCTGAAGGTCAGCAGGTCTTGGGTCTGTCGTAGGCTTAGTGGAAGGGTGTTCCAGGTCTTGGCGGTGAGGTGTGAGAAGGATCTGCCGCCGGTGGTTGTTCTTCGAATGCGAGGGACGGTGGCGAGGGAGAGGTCGGCGGAGCGGAGCTGGCGGTTGGGGACGTAGAAGAAGAGTCGTCTGTTGAGGTAGGCTGGGCCAGTCTTGTGGAGTGCCTTGTGTGCGTGGTTGAGGAGTTTGAAGGTGATCCTCCTGTCGACGGGGAGCCAGTGCAGGTTCCTCAGGTGGGGGGTGATGTGGCTGTGGCATGGTACGTCGAGGATCAGGCGTGCGGAGGCGTTTTGTATGCGTTCCATTCGCTTGATGAGCTTGGCCGGGGCTCCCGCGTAGAGGGCGTTCCCATAGTAAAGTCTGCTACTGACGAGGGCCTGGGTGACTGTTCTTCTTGTGTCTGTCGGGATCCACCTGTAGATCTTGCGAAGCATGCGGAGGGTGTTGAAGCAGGAGGAGGAGACTGCGTTGACTTGCTTGGCCATGGAGAGCGTTGAGTCGAGGATGACTCCCAGGTTGCGTGCGTGGTCGGTGGGTGTCGGGGCTGCTCCCAGCATCGTTGGCCACCAGGAGTCGTCCCAGGCTGAGGGGTTGGAGCCGAGGATGAGGACCTCCGTCTTGTCCGTGTTCAGCTTTAGTCGGCTGATCTTCATCCAATCGGCGACGGCCTTCATTCCTTCATGGAGATTGGCTTTGGCGGCAAGGGGGTCCTTGGTGAGGGAGAGGATCAGTTGAGTGTCGTCGGTGTAGGAGATAATGTTGAGGTCGTGCTGTCTGGCGATGCGTGCGAGCGGGGCCATGTAGATGTTGAACAGTGTTGGGCTGAGGGAAGATCCCTGGGGTACGCCGCAGATGATCTCGGAGGCTTCGGATCAGAAAGGTGGGAGGCGGACTCTCTGGGTTCTGCCGTCGAGGAAGGAGGTGGTCCATTCCAGGGCCTTGTCTCGGATCCCTGCGTCGTGGAGGCGTGCGCATAGAGTGCGGTGGCAGACAGTGTTGAAGGCGGCGGAGAGGTCCAGCAGGATGAGGGCTGCGGTCTCACCGTTGTCCAGCAGGGTCCTGATGTCGTCGGTGGCGGCGATGAGGGCAGTCTCAGTGTTGTGGTTGCTGCGGAACCCCGATTGGGATGGGTCCAGGATGTTGTTTTCTTCGAGGTATCGGGTTAGCTGTTTGTTGATGATCTTCTCGATGACCTTGGCTGGGAACGGAAGCAGGGAGATGGGCCGGAAGTTCTTGAGGTCTCTTGGGTCCGCCTTGGGTTTTTTGAGTAGGGCGTTGATCTCTGCGTGTTTCCAGCTCTCTGGGAAGGTCGCGGTCTCGAAGGAGAGATTGATAACATTGCACAGGTGGGGTGCGATGGAGCTGCTGGCTTTGTTGAAGATGTGGTGCGGGAAAGGGTCTGACGGGGAGCCGGAGTGTATTGTGCCCATGGTCTTGATGGTGTCATCGATGTTCACGCTGGCCCAGGCTGGCAAGGGGTCATGGTCGATGGTGTGCGGCGGGTCTGGTGTATCTATCTTGGTGGGGGCTGTCTGGGTGTTGAAGCTGTCGTGGATGTCGGCGATCTTGCGGTGGAAGAAGGTGGCGAGGGAATCGCACAGGGCTTGCGACGGCGGGATGTCGTTGGTGTTGGAGCTGGGGTTGGAGAGTTCCTTCACGATGTTGAAGAGCTCCTTGCTGATATGTGCGTTGTTGTCGAGGCGGTCTTTGAAGGAGATTCTCTTGGCGGATCTGATGAGGTGGTGGTGGTTACGGATGGCGTCTTTAAGGGCTGCGTGGCTGTCCGGTGTCTTATCACTGTGCCATTTCTTCTCAAGTTTCCGGCAGGTACGCTTGGAAGCTAGGAGTTCCGGGGTGAACCAGCTGGCTCTTTTGGTGGTGTCGCTGTAGGTGAGTTTTTTCAGCGGGGCGAGGGTGTTGGCACAGTCGTCTATCCATCGTCTGAGGTTGCAGGCAGCGTCGTCGGTGTTGGATGGGTCGGAGGGAGGGCTGAGAGCGAGGTTTGCCCGTAGTTGGTCTTCGGTGACTTTGCTCCAGCAGCGGCGTGGGATCTGTTGGGTGCGGTGGTGTGTGGTGGGTTTCTGGAAGGTGAAGTGGATGCAGCGGTGGTCGGTCCAGAGGAGTTCCGTGGTGTGGCTGAAGGAGACGTGGGAGCTTGAGGAGAAGACGGGGTTGAGCGTGTGGCCGGCGGAATGTATCGGTGTTGTGACGAGCTGTCTCAGTCCGAGGTTGGCGAGGTTGTCAATCAGGGTGGTGGAGTTGCTGTCGTTGTTGTTCTCCAGGTGAAAGTTCAGGTCTCCGAGGAGGATGTAGTCGGTAGAAGTCAGGGCGTGCGTGCTGATGAAGTCGGCGATGGAGTCGCTGAACTGGGTTCGGGGCCCAGGGGGTCTGTA
The DNA here is from genome assembly GCA_963921515.1 of Calotriton arnoldi. Classification (NCBI taxonomy): domain Eukaryota; kingdom Metazoa; phylum Chordata; class Amphibia; order Caudata; family Salamandridae; genus Calotriton; species Calotriton arnoldi. The sequence continues at coordinate 925,971 of CAWUFW010005546.1, read as the reverse complement.
GACAAGGGTGCCTCTGAGGGTGGTGTTGGGGTCCGTGTGGATCTGGAAGTGCATGTGTTCAGCGGTGCAGAGAACGTCGTTGGTGCTGGTCGAGACCCTGATGGAGTTCTTGTGGACGATGGCGATTCCTCCTCCTACTCCGTTGACGCGGTCTCTGCGGGTGATCTTATAGCCGTCTGGGATGGCTATGGCGATGTCGGGTGCGGAGGAGTCGTTCATCCAGGTCTCTGTCAGGAAGGCGACGTCTGGTGATGATGAGTCGAGCAGGTCCCAGAGCTCAACGGCGTGTTTGCGTGCGGAGCAGGTGTTCAGTAGGATGCATCGGAGGTGGTTGAGGTCCTTCTTGGCGGGCGCTTCGGTGGCTCTGAGGCTGGTGTAGCTGCAGTTCCGGCAGGTGAAGGGGCCATGTGTGTGTTTCGGGGCGGCCTTGAAGCAGTTGTGTCTCCGTCCGGGGTTGAGAGCGTGGAGTGTGGTGGCATCGTAACGGCGTCGGTCCTTGAGGCTGGAGCGGGGGGCGCGTGGCCCAGGGGTTCTGGCGCTGGGCGCAGTCCAGGCGCGGACGGGCACGCCATCGGCGCGCTAGCGGCGCGCCCGCTGCGCGCATCCGCTGCGCGGCCGCACAGCGGCCGCCATATATGGGGAGCTGGGAGGGAGGAGCAGCTGGGAGGCAGGGGCAGCGAATGGGCATTAAGGGGGGCGGGGCCGCAGGGGACGCAGCGGCGGGGGGTACAGAAGACAAAGTTGGGCACAGCAAAAATGGGGGCACGAGGAGAAACAGAAGGCAAAAAGGACACAATCAATGGGGGCACGAGGGGAAACAGAAGGCAAAAAGGACACAATCAATGGGGGCACGAGGGGAAACAGAAGGCAAAAAGGACACAATCAATGGGGGCACGAGGGGAAACAGAAGGCAAAAAGGACACAATCAATGGGGGCACGAGGGGAAACAGAAGGCAAAAAGGACACAATCAATGGGGGCACGAGGGGAAACAGAAGGCAAAAAGGACACAATCAATGGCGGCACGAGGGGAAACAGAAGGCAAAAAGGACACAATCAATGGGGGCACGAGGGGAAACAGAAGGCAAAAAGGACACAATCAATGGGGGCACGAGGGGAAACAGAAGGCAAAGAGGACACAATCAATGGGGGCACGAGGGGAAACAGAAGGCAAAAAGGACACAATCAATGAGGGCACGAGAGGAAACAGAAGGCAAAAAGGACACAATCAATGGGGGCACGAGGGGAAACAGAAGGCAAAAAGGACACAATCAATGGGGGCACGAGGGGAAACAGAAGGCAAAAAGGACACAATCAATGGGGGCACGAGGGGAAACAGAAGGCAAAAAGGACACAATCACTGGGGGCACGAGCGGAAACAGAAGGCAAAGAGGACACAATCAATGGGGGCACGAGGGGAAACAGAAGGCAAAAAGGACACAATCAATGGGGTCATGAGGGGAACAGAGGCGAAACGGGCACAGAGGCAGCAGCAGAGGGGCGAGCTTACCAGCAGCAGCAGCGAGCAGGACAACACAGGCGGAGCTGTGTGGCGGGGGAGCGACCTACCTGGCAAGGTCAAGGGTCGCTCTCCTCACCGCGCAGCGGCCGCCATATATGGGGAGCTGGGAGGGAGGAGCAGCTGGGAGGCGGGAGGCAGGGGCAGCGAATGGGCAGTCAGGGGGGCGGGGCCGCAGGGGACACAGCGGCGGGGGGTACAGAAGGCAAAGTTGGGCACAGCAAAAATGGGGGCACGAGGGGAAACAGAAGGCAAAAAGGACACAATCAATGGGGGCATGAGGGGAAACAGAAGGCAAAAAGGACACAATCAATGGGGGCACGAGGGGAAACAGAAGGCAAAAAGGACACAATCAATGGGGGCACGAGGGGAAACAGAAGGCAAAAAGGACACAATCAATGGGGGCACGAGGGGAAACAGAAGGCAAAAAAGACACAATCAATGGGGGCACGAGGGGAAACAGAAGGCAAAAAGGACACAATCAATGGGGGCACGAGGGGAAACAGAAGGCAAAGAGGACACAATCAATGGGGGCACGAGGGGAAACAGAAGGCAAAAGGACACAATCAATGGGGGCACGAGGGGAAACAGAAGGCAAAAAGGACACAATCAATGGGGGCACGAGGGGAACAGAGGCGAAACGGGCACAGAGGCAGCAGCGGAGGGGCGAGCTTACCAGCAGCAGCAGCGAGCAGGACAACACAGGCGGAGCTGTGTGGCGGGGGAGCGACCTACCTGGCAAGGTCAAGGGTCGCCTTTAAGAACATGAATCGGTGCTTGCACCTTTGTCTTCTTGTGTCACATGGCTGCTACAGATGATCCTTAACTTTGCAATGGCGTGGAGGCAGCCCACATATATACCTTTGGCTTTGAAGGTGACAGGGCACAGGTGGCAGTTCATTGTACTTCTCTGCCACCATCATGTTTATCGGTACACCACTATCGATGAAAAAAGATATGGAACAACCATTCACGTTTAATGTGATCTTGGGGCAAATTTCAAAGGAAAGTGGTTGGTTTATGTGGCGATCTCGCTCAGACTTGGATTCTTCTCTACATGAGGCAAAACCCACGTGCTCACGTCATTCATAAGTCGACACCATCATCGCACAGCCATCTTCTTCACTGTTGCTCAACAATGACGTTGAAAAACCTTTGGAAGATGAATTTGATGAAGATCGACTTTGTTTAGTTTCCCCTTGTCTCAATTGGTATTGTGGGCATGGCTGGAGGATTTCTGGAACTTTCTGGCATCCATTTTCTCTTCTCGACATGACACAGTCATTTTCTCTTTCACTTTGCAAACCGTTACAAAATGTTTTTCTTTCCTGCAACTCATGCATATTTGTCCAATGGTGGGACATTTACATTCATGCAGAAAGAAGAATCTGCATCAGAATGAAACACAATTTCATTTTCCTTGGAGACATCACTTTATGGCCCTTGACCGTGTGTTTCTGCGTACCTTTCATGTTCAATGCTGATTCACTCTGGGCTACTCCAGCTACCACATCAGCCGCTTGTCGATCTGCACGTTCTTCTGCTCTCGCAGCCATGAGCACTCTCTTCAGAATGAGTGTCTTGTGGAGCCTACGTCATCTGAACGAGTCAGAAAGGCAACCATTGATGATTCTCAGACGTATGGCTTCTTCATCATTGAATTCATTGAACTTGCAATGTTTGATGAGGGACTCTAGTCTTTCAGCAAACAAATCCATCGTTTCTCCAGCTTGCTGTCTGGCATGGTTGAAGAAGTACCTTTCATAGTCGACGTTCAGCTTTAGATTGAACTTGATTCCTAATGCCGCCTTAGTCTGATGGTAAGATATTTCATCAGCTTGTGATATTTTCTTTATCACTCCTTTCACACCATCACCTACAAAGTTCTTTGCGTATTTAATTATCTTTTTGTCATTTGACTCTTCTATCACGTTGATGAAATCGTCAAATATTTTGATCCAGGAAGTCCATCTGATGTCAATATTCTGTTTTTGGCGGTATCGAATGGAAGCGGTGGTGCACAAATCATGGCGGCAACATAAACACCTGTGAGACATCCTGCTGTAAAGAGCAGGGCTTGCTCTGGCGCTGTCAGCTGCCTGTTTGGACCTGCTCCATTTGTATAATCTCTAAGCCCAAGCTGCATGCTTGCATCAGTGTCATCACGGCCGATGTGATGACGTATTGCTTCTTTTTCCTCTTTGGCGGTGAGCAACAGTTTTTTCTCCTGTACATGGCTGTCACCACTCTCAATCTTCTTCATTGTACTTGGTCTTCACTGTCATTAGCGTTTATTGACACCTAGATGATTCTGATTTTGGTGCGCTTTTTCTGCCACTGACTTTTGCGGCCTTCTGTGCTTCTCTGTACCTGGCTGTCGCATCCTTTAGTGCTATCGTATTATATGCATGCTGGCTCTGTGTTATGTTGCGGAGCAGTACCTCTTCTTTTGACCTTACCAGCAGGTTGAGGGCCAACTGTGACTGAACTTTCCGTAGGGCCTTCCCCTTCTTTGAAAGCTTTGTACTGGCTGGAGCGGCACTTTGACTCCACATGCTACAACCCTCAACTGCTTCACTTTTACTGAGGCACTGGTGGCATGCACAAGCAGTTTGCTGGACCCCAGCAGACTCTCAGGGAGAGCAGTCTCGTTACTTCGGGATGCAGATCCCCTAGCTGGTCACCAGTCGTAGTGTCCTCCCCAGCCTGGTAGCATGCAAATGACCCCGCCACACAGGGAATTTTTTTATTGCACGTCTTTCTTGTTCAGAGTGCAACCGTTAACTAACTGTACACTTTGCATCATGAACTTTATTAACCACACCCAGACACACCCAAACAATTATGTCATTCTTCTACAGAGTCCATCAGGGACCAGAAGGGTCCCACTATACAGATTTACAAGACACTTTGTCCATATTCATGCTATCCTGTGCCTGTCTGTTCATGTGTGCCTACTTGGCTATTTGTATACCTGGTTGCTGTAGGCATGTCGCTGTGTGTTGCATGATGTGTGTTAGTACATTACAGAGCCTACATGTGGTTTTATAAGTGTGAAGTGTATTTGTGTGCTTGGCTGAATCCTATTTGTCTCTGTTGTGTATGCATAGTTCAAATGGTAAACAACTTACTTTTTGTTTGCATGACTGTTTAAATAGGCCCTGCCCTCAATGTAAACATTTGAAATGGACATGCGCTTACTTCTGACGTTTCTAAAATGTCTGCATGGGTGCAGTTCAAGCAATTTGATGCAACATTTAATTTTCTATAGCCGCAGTGATTGCTTAACTTATCAAAACGTGGATGTCACTCAGAATTCACCCCGAGCAGATCACTTACTTTCCAGAAATGCATTTGTGCTAGTCACATATTTGAACTAAGAGGTCACCAGGCCGGGGCTTGCAATCGCAAACAAAATAAAGCGACATCAGCACTCATGATTTCATCATTATGTATTCTGTTATTTGAGTTTCTGAATGCTTAACTGACTTTTAGCCATAGATTGGCAGCAGTCTACTGCCACAAATGGATTATCGAGTATAAAAGGATAATTTTCTCAGCCTCTTGACTATCTTAACAAGAGGACTTCTGAGGTAAGCTTTATTTTTATACTGGACCTATTAAACAGCTACATGCTCACACTTAGGGTACATCTATGCCTAACTTTACATACTTATTTTAAAGAAAATCTTCAGTAAACATTGTTCCAGGTTCATATAAAAATATTGTGGTAGAACACCTACATAGCTTTAAGAAGTATTGCAGAAAGAATGTGAAGAAAAGGAGAGGAGAGGCACTAAATATGAAGATGGTCCAAAAAGGGTGGGGTGGAGTGTAGGAAAGATTTAACAGAATGGAGATGCCCTTCATTCAAAATGAAATTATGTATTTGACATACTTTCTCTGAAGAACTGCACCCTCCAAACTCATCTCAATGTACATTTCACAATATAGATAATTTGGGGCAAATGATTTTACAGTGTAGCACATTATGTAAATGATGATGTGAGTATATAATCTGTGGCGTTGTGTTGTATTTTGTGCAGCCTTTATATAGCACTTTATACCTCTGAAGGGGTTCCAGGGAGCTTTTTTGGAGTGCGTGGATTAAAAAGGTGTTGGTTGCAGATAAGCCGGTAAAGGAGGTGTTGGTTGAGGTGCCTGGAGTTTGGAGATGTGCTCAAAATATGGGGCAGCGTGATTGCAGCACATAGCCTCAGGTGCAGCCACGCTCTGGGGACAGCCAGCGTTTTAACCCTCCCTGTAATTGAAGATGTTACTAAATTATTCTTATTTTGTGGCGAGAGCCACATTTTGGTAATTATAACTTTGGAAGGAAGGATTGACCAGAGTGAGGGTAATGTAGATCGAAGAGCTCTGGCTGGTGGTAAGTACCAAAGGAAGAGGCCAGGTGCCAGTGTAGGCACGATGGTCCATGCACATTGCTTTGAAAGGCTCCCCAGCCAATGCAGAGTCTGAAGGGAATATGAAATGTGAGACTGGCAATGAAGGAGAAGAAGTTATCTTGCAGCTGTGTCCTGGATTCACAGTAGTTTCAGATTCACATGGAGGGATGCTCTGAGGTACGTATCATTGGTATAATATAGCAAGGAGAGTACTACGCTTATGGTTCCTTCTATCCTTGGAGTAAAATCTAGATAAGAAAAACTCGACACAGGCATCTCATTATGTACTAATTGCATTTACAGTAGACTTTATACTTTGATAAAAATAGAGATTCATGACGGGAGAGCGATACATAATGTGTTCACAGCAATAAAAGAGTGAGTGATCTTAAACATTTGTGATGGGAATACAACTAAATATAAAAGTGGTTAGATTAGTTTAATTCTATGCCTTTTAAGCTAAAGTTCTTCAAATTAGCTCTAATATATACTGAATCAAAACTGAGAGAAAGGAGGGAAAGACAGATAAATGGAGATAAAGCTGGACAGAAAAAGAAATTACTTGCCCACATTTTTACGTCTGGCTTGACAGCGTTCTGTCCATTCTTTTGTATGGATCAGAATGCTGGTGGAGGATAAAAACCAACATCAGCAAACTGTCAGCCTTCCTTCCATACCAGTAACCTGGGAAGCATTTTGCACATTTTCTGGCCGCAAACCATCTCCAACCAGGAACTTGTAACCAGATGCAAGCAAGAGAGCATGGACACCATCATTGTGAGAAAAAGATGGAAATGGATAGGACACACCGTCATACAAAAACAAGACTCCATCAGCAGAACAGCTCTCCACTGGCCCACAGAAGGCACCTATAAGACAGGCAGGCCAAAGAACACCTAGAAGCGAATTGTGGAAACAGAATTGAAGACCCTGAACCACAGCTGGGGGCACCATACAGAAACATGTCCAAGATAGGCAGAAATGGATGTCCTTCGTTGCTGCCCTACATGTCAGTCATCAACACGGGCAGTAAGTAAGTCATAACTCAAAGGGGAAATAGTTGAGCAATTAATTTTTATGCTGAGATTGGGAATGTATTCTTTTGTGCACATTTATCAGTGGGGCAGGTTGGGGTCCACACTGAGATACTGCCTATGGAGAAATATGTCCTCAAACAAAGAATTTCCAGTAATTGCCTCTCTCTGCTTCCAAGCTGTGCTGTCTGGAGCTCATTAACTTAGAGAAATTCCAAGTTAAATATGCGCATATTAAACAGTCACTTAAAAATAGTCACCCAGCTCTGCTCTGAGCTAGCGCACCTGTTCATGATATGAAATGTTCGCATTGTGGTAAATGTTGCGCTAAGGTATTGCTGTCCAAAAATGTCACAACAATAAATGCCCACAGGAGTAACACAGTCAAAGCTGTAGCTGGAATGGGAATTTTATCTTTGTCCTGGCTCGGAGTTCCCGATAGTACAATGGCAATGCTTGAGTCTGGCACTTTTCATCCTAATACACGTATGAAATTCCTGGCTTCTGCGTTAAGAACAAGGGGGCATATTAGCAAGAAGAGGCGATAATCATCGCTAACCCTGCTTAGCGTGATTTTTTTTATCGCCGGCTATCGCTGGAATATATTGCCACGCTAACGCTGTATTAGCAACGATTAGCGCTATGGCGATGAATATTCCAGCGATAGCGAGGGAATGGGCCAACATCGCTGAAAAACCAGCGATGTTGCATGGAGAAGGGAGAACACCTTGCTGATACGACCCTGTGGTCGTATCAGCATAATCCACCCCCCCATGTTAGGTATGGCTAACACCTGCTAATTGCAGGTGTTAAATAAATGGCGTTGACCCCGGTTAGCGCGACTTTTCACGTCGCTAACTGGGGCCATGGCCACCTTGCTAATAGGCGATAGGCCTGTTAGCGAGTGTTTCACAGGTTTGTTTGTCGGGAACGCCCACTTTGCATGTCATTAGCGATAAATATCGCTGACATGCAAAGCGGTATAAAAACGGGCGTTAATGCCCGCAAACCGTCGCTAACTGATGTTAGAGACAGTTTGCTGATAGGGCGATATAAATATCGCCGCTTTAGCGGCAAAAGTGCCGCTAAAGCGGCGATAGTGCCCTTGCTAATATGCCCCAAGATATTTGAGCAAGTTCGTCAATTCTCTAAATGAAACTTGTGGCAAACAAGTTGGATGACAGCCTGTATGGACAGATAAAGTTGCAACCCCACTTATGGTCACACATTTCTTTTTAATCTCTGCTTTGTCCATTCTGTTTTTCCTTTCCACTCAATTTTCTTTGTTCTTTTGTTCCTTTCTTGTCCCTTCCTGTCTCCTTAACCTCTTGTTTTAATCGTATTTTCTCATCATTCACCCCTTTAATTACTTGTGTAATTTCTTCAGTCCCTTAGTCCATCTTCCTTTCTCCACTCCTTCATCCTCTCTTCCTACCACCACCGCCCACTCGCCAATTATTTGCCTCCACTTGTTTCCTTTCTTTCATCTTTCCTTCCTACACTCTTTCCATTGTTTTTCCTCCTTCTTTCTATTTAACCCTTACCCCTCCATTCTTCGATCCTTCCATCTCTCGGAAACGTGTATTTCTTCATTTCTTCCTCCCTACTTCCTCTTCCCTCCATATTTCCTTTTTTCTTCTTCCCATTTCGCCTTTCTAATTTTATTCATTATCGTCATCCTGGCGTAGGAGAAGTCATAAGGCGCAGTGTGTAGAGTATTGCAATATTAAATGCCTGGAAATTTTACTTTTTCTTAAATGAATATCCTGATGATGGTGGTGACCTGGCATTATGATTTGAGTGAGAGAATAGGACCTTTCAAACTATTTCATTTTGCTTCACTTCACATATCACGAGTATCTCTTTGTAATTTTGGACCAGATAAAGTTTTATGTCAACATGATGTGTAATAATTTTATGTTTTTAATCATAGATTTTCTTCGTTTATACCGTCAGAGAGTAATCCTGTATGTCTTGATAAAGATGGTCTAATCAGAAAACACCATCGAAACGCATCGAAGCTCTAGCTACATAATCCATGCAGTGGGCTGTGATACTAGATATTGACTGGTTTATGAATATCAGGCCTCAGCCCCAACGCCATCTGAACACGGATATGGTTTATTAATGACAAAGTGTACTGTCTCTTTATACTCTCTTTTTATCTTTTCCCATTTTTTTCTTTTCTTTTTATCTCTTGATCTATTGTGTAATTATTTTCTATATGGATAGATGAATTGTATATGAATAAATGTTTTGGTGTTTTTAACTTGTCACGTTTTTTAATTATTTTAATAAATCGATATATAATAATGTCACTATCATTTGTGTGTTGGCATACTGCTTTTGCAATTAGAACTGGGTCAGAGTGAAGGACATACTGTTTGAGTGAAGAAGATTTATCAGATTGGTAGGTCAAAGGACACACTGTTTTTTCTGTGTTAATAATAGATACTCCAAACCCAAAGGGATGTCTTTTTGTAAACAAGGTTTAGGCCCCATTGTTTATCTGATTGGATATTTCTGTATAAGATATTCTGACATGCACCTTCTAGTAGAACACTCCAAGACAAGGTTGGGCTGCTCACTGTTGCATTTGAATGTGTTCTCATCAGCCCATTCGTACAGCGCGTTCACCTATAAGGTGCGCAAATGTTTAATATTTTACTTGAGCTAGTGGCGCAAGATTCAATACTAAGAGCCTGAATGATAGTTCAGGGGCTGATTTATAGCACAGCTCATCAGGGTAGCGGAGAACATTACCTATCCCACCCTGAAGGACTGCCCTATAACGAAATTTAAAGATGACCACTGGCCTAGATGTCATCTTTCTATATATTGAAAGGAACTACTGGCACAGTGTGTTTCAATGCACACAAAAGTTTGGTGTAATTTGCCATAATGGCTGTCCACCAAACTTTTACAAAATGTTTGTTTTTCAGAAACAACTTCCAAATCGAGAGTTCGTTTAAAAAATCAAAATGAATGACCCTAGTCCCTGGGAGCTTTCTCCACATTTGTGGGTGTAATTTTTATCCTATCCCTCACCACCATGTTTTTCCTGGTGGTGCAGATAGGGAAAAAAAAGATATTACACCATCTATCCTATATAGGGCTGGCGGCGTAATGTCATTCCTCCAATCGCCCCTACTTCGTCAAATTTGGAAAATTTGCATCATTTGTGGGAAACATTTACTGCTTAACATGCCATTCATGGTTTATATAGCGCGAACTCGACCCAAAGGTACTGGAGTGCTTTACACGAGCACCGGTTACGTTACACAAGGACACATTCATATTTTTGGTAGGCACAGGGAGATTAAGTGATCTGCCCAGAATCACAGGATGTGGACGCGACCCCGAGGCTCGCACCTTGTCTTACCAGCGCCAAAGTCGGCGATCTAGCCGTCAGGTCAGACCACATCCTCTCCCCATCCTTGCACCAAAAATTGTCCGGAGGACACATTTAGCTCTAAAATACAGCACGAAATGACAGACTCACATTCCACGTGATCACATGTAATTTTTTTGTTATTTTCGACACATTTTTACGTAAATATACAATAGCAAATTACACGAAATTCACACACTCCTAGTAGATTTATGATTTTTTTATCGGATTCACAAACAGATTCACATTTCACGTGATCACATGTAACTTTGACAGATTTTTGCATAATTGCGCAAAAGAAAATTATACGAAATTCACACACTCCTAGTAGATTTAGGTTTTTTATCGGATTCACAAACAATCACATGAGTATTAGCGAAAATCATACCTTTCCAGGAATACTTTAAATTTACTAATCTACATCTTTAACTGGATGGAAGATGTCCTTAATTAAATTATGCATAATTATTCATTTCAACGCATATTGGGGCATATTAGCAAGGGCACTATCGCCGCTTTAGCGGCACTTTTTGCCGCTAAAGCGGCGATATTTATATCGCCCTATCAGCAAACTGTCTCTAACAACAGTTAGCGACAGTTTGCGGGCATTAGCGCCCGTTTTTTTACCGCTTTGTATGTCAGCGATATTTATCGCTAATGACATGCAAAGTGGGCGTTCCGACGAACAAACCTGGGAAACACTCGCTAACAGGCCTATCGCCTATTAGCAAGGTGGCCATGGCCCCAGTTAGCGACGTGAAAAGTCGCGCTAACCGGGGTCATCGCCATTTATTTAACACCTGCAATTAGCAGGTGTTAGCCATACCTAACATGGGGGTGGATTATGCTGATACGACCACAGGGTCTATCAGCAAGGTGTTCTCCCTTCTCCATGTAACATCGCTGGTTTTTCAGCGATGTTGGCCCATTTCCCCCGCTATCGCTGGAATATTCATCGCCATAGCGCTAATCGTTGCTAATACAGCGTTAGCGTGGCGATATATTCCAGTGATAGCCGGACGATAAAAAAAATCACGCTAAGCAGGGTTAGCGATGATTATCGCCTCTTCTTGCTAATATGCCCCATTGTTTCCCCCGTGAAAAGAGCTTCCCTGTGGAGAAATACTTTCCCCATCACCCCTATTATGGGCCCCATTACGAATCATAGCAAAGTGGTATCCTCAGAGGAGAAGTCGTCCCACCCAATTACGAGTCTGTGTTCACCTTTTCCAGTGGAAAGCAGGAGGAAAACAGGAAACCTCTATGAAATTAAATAGGATTGAACCCCATAAATTATATTCCTGCTTGTTTTAATTGATTCTGGCCCTGAACACTCATAATGCCCAGTAATGTGGGAAAGATACATGCCAGAATCGATAACTCTGTCCCCAGTATGCTTCTCTCAAATCACTGGGCTTTCGTGGACTAAGGACCTGTATGGGCTGTTTCCTTAACTTTCCCATTTGGGAAAAGTGCTTGCACCTTCTTTGCACAGGAGTAAATTCCAGTGGATATAGCCCCTGGAAAACTATCAACAAAAAATGTGTGAGCACTTACAAACCTACAAGTGTGTGGACACTCACCTACTTCTTTAGGATGACATTTCTTAAATCCACCTGGGCATCTTTCCAAACAGTGAACTTAGGATGGTTCTAATCCATCATATTTGACTTTCTTTCAGCATCCAAGGTGGACTTTATGACAATAAAATTAGACAAATCCTTATTCTGTGACTCAGGATGTGAAACCTAAGATAGGAAATTGCTTTTCTATGCACTCATATATTGCTCAGATTTACAAAGAAATGTGTTAATAGAGTGTCTGTGGACTAGGCAAGTTACCTACTAAAAATAATAGAACTTTATACCGGGCAGTGATCTTGGAAAAATAAAGCAATAAACTCCCAAGCAGGATCAACTATACACCAGTAAACCAGTAGATATTTAGGATTAGAAATGTATAACAAAGATTTTTCGACCTTTAAATAAATAGGTGGTGAAGAACGTCTGTAAAAATTCTGTCTAGGGACATACTTACCTGATCAAAGTTCTGTAGCTGAGGTTTGCTGAAAGGTGACCTGGCATCCAGCTGAGAATTTCCACATATGGAAGCAGAGGAACAGGCTGGTACAGATGAAGGGTGAGTGAGGTACATAGACAGAAAAATGTGGGATACCAGACAGGAGAACAGCAGGGCAGGCAGAAGGCAGAAAAAAGGGGAAGCAGGCAGGAGACATATGAGATCAGGGGTAAAGCCCAGGCAAGGCCAGAGATAGGTCAGAGTCTGAAAGTAGAAAGATATAGAAGTTCAACAATCCCAGAAGGTGGCTAAACGAAGGAAGAGAAATGAGCACAGGAAATGTGATTAGCTGTGGTGGAGGAGGCAGATTGAAAAGCAAGACAAGCCATGGACAAGACAGAATAGTGGATTTAGGGGACAAATGGACATTCAAAAAGGAGGGGGGAGCGGTGAACGGCAAGAGGAAAGAAAAAGTGTTCACAGGAGTGTACTTATGTGCTGAAGGGTCAATGAAAAGAATGGGACTTCAAGAGAACCCAACAAGACCCAAAAACCCAAGCAGTACAAACCTATCGATGCAGATTAAAATGCAATCACCAATTTTCTCATTGGCAATCTAAGAAATAATTTGTGAAGATGGACTTTAACAAATTGTGTCTTATGTTCTCTTCCATATTTTCATGGTGTATTTGTGTTCACCTTTGCAAGACAACATGGTGAGATCTTTTCCATTACCTGCATCTGTCTGCTATAGGAATCCTATTAATGACATTGGGTCACTGTGTCAGAACAGTAGTTGGAATTGACTCTAAGCTGAGTTAAGCTGAAGCCAACGTTGCTGGTACAAGGAGCTGACAATCAACAACTTAGGTTGGGCAATCTTCCCAGTGACATAAAACACATAAGCATTTTTCTTAGGTGATGTTCCTCTTTCCTCCCTAAATATGGGTAGAATCAATCAGACATACTAGACTAAGCACTCCAATGACACTGCATTTAATTTGAAATATGATACACCGGTCATCCCAGTCAACCAATTCTAGAGATGTGTTGGTGTCATATTGGGATTTTGTAGCCCTGTAAAGAACCGTTTCAAGAATTTATAGTATTTAATAATTTGTTAAAAAAATATATCTTTCAAATCATGACAATTGAAAGTGAGGCCCACCTTAAAAACCAGCCCTCATTGAATTTCCGCCCAATTATACAATTATCTCCTGGTGTATAGAAACAGAATGGGGTGCATTCACTAACGTAATTTCACACGAGTAAACCTACACGTTTAAGATAACTCTTTTACTTTACTACTTTTGGCTATTCACCATTTCTGAGTGTAAAGTTACTCAAAGGTGTACACTTGTCTGCCCCCACCTCCTGAAACAATGCGTGGAGTCACTGAAAATGTCCTATACGACTGTAAGGTTACTACTAGTTGTAGATCTCTTTATGCAAAGTGTGGGGACATTTGGAAAAGTTAATTAAAGTTTAATAAACTATTTAAAATATTTGTAAGTTGAATATTATTGTAAAATAATTTTTTATGTATTTTAAATTTAGATTAATGCTTAAAAATGCTACCTCACTTTTAACTACTTTTTAACTTAAAAAATGTATTATTTTAAGGATAGTCAATTAAAAAAACTTTTTTAAGATTTTATAAAAAACTTACACAAATCTAAAGTAAAATGTTTATATTGATTTATTATGCATTAAAAGTTACTAGAATCTCAAGAATGAATTAAAAATTAATTTAATGTATTTTAGTTAAGAAAGTTACATTTAGTTTTAAATTGAAAAAGGTTACTAACATTTATATTATGTATGATTATATTTTCAACTTTAAAATAAATGTGTATATATATATATATATATTCACTGAAAAAACCATAGGTTTTAGGGACAGTTATAGTTACTTGGACATTGCACTCGTACAAAACCCGTGAAATTCCCCCGTTATAGTTAGTTCAGCTAACTATAACTCGCGCTTCCGCAATGCACTGCTGATGACGTCACATATTACATCACTCATGACATGGTCAGTGACATCACTGATGACATCACTGATGACATCTCAAATGACATCACTGATGACATCATCCAGTGACTGTGTGTTTCTCTAAAGTTTAAATATTTTTAATATATATAGGAAAAGACGTATTGAAGAATGAGTGGGTGTGTAAGTGTCTGTATGGATGATTTAGTAGGTGCGTGACTGACTGTATAAGTGAGTGATTTAACGTATCGTACTGAATGCATGGGTTAGTGACTAAACTGTGTGAATGTCTGTATCCGTCTGTCTGTTGCTGTGTAAGTGGCTGCATGTGTTTGTGAAAAGCTACATGAGTGTCTATTTGAGTTATTGAATGCTTGTGTGAGTATCTGTATGGGTGCCTGAGTGTTTGTGTGGGAGGGGTGTGTGCGACTCTGTGCATAGATGTGTGAGTGGGTGATTCACTGGGTGGATGGTTTCAAGAGTGCATCTGTGATAGACTTTATGGGTGGGTAAGTGTGTGTAAGAGTGTGTTAGTGAGTGAATGTATGTCCCAGTGGTACATGTGTGAGTAACTACATATGTGAAAGGCAGTATATATGTGTGTTGGAGTATATAAATAGCTATAAGCGAGAGTGTGTGATTGTGAGAGTGGCTGTATGGATGCGTGTGTGCTTGTATCAGTGATTGTATAAGAGCGTAAGAATGTGCTAGTATTTGTATGATTAAGTGGGGTGGTGTGTGTATAACTGTATAGGTGAGTAAATGGTAGTGTGTTTAATTATTTGCATGACTGACTAGGTGTGTGAGTACCTCTATGGATGAGTGGCGGTGTATGAGTGTCTATATAGGAGTATGAGTGCATATGATAGTCCTGTACTGAGTGACCGTAAGTATGAGTGACTGTACGGGTGAGTGAGTGGATGTGTGTGTGTAGACCTAAGAATCAGTGAGTGGGTATGTAGTTATTGGTGTTGGAGTGTCTATGGTTTTGCGAATGGCAGTCTGTAATTTAGAGTGGGTGTATCAAAGGTTATATTAGGGTGTGAGGAGGTGCATCAGATTATCACGTGGATGATGTCATCAGTGATGTCATTTGAGATGTCATCAGTGATGTCATCAGTGATGTCACTGACCATGTCATGAGTGATGTAATATGTGACGTCATCAGCAGTGCATTGCGGGGCGCGAGTTATAGTTAGCTGAACTAACTATAACGGGGGAATTTCACGGGTTTTGTACGAGTGCAATGTCCAAGTAACTATAACTGTCCCTAAAACCTATGGTTTTTTCAGTGAATTTCAAAGGTTTTTTAAATGCTAATTTGTAACTATAACGTGTCTGAAACCTATGGTTTTTTCAGTGAATTTCAAAGGTTTTTAAATGCTAATTTGTAACTATAACGTGTCTGAAACCTATGGTTTTTTCAGTGAATTTCAAAGGTTTTTTAAATGCTAATTTCTAACTATAACGTGCCTGAAACCTACGTTTTTTTAGTGAATTTCAAAGGTTTTGTAAATGACAATTTTTAAATGTATTAATTGTTATATTAATTTTTTTCATACTGATTTACTACATTTTTAGAAACAATTTTTTTTTACATATTTTATTTTTTAAATTACATTGTAATTACATTATACATTACATTACAAAAAATACTTTCTCTTAATGAATTACTTTAGTTTAAATACTTTGCAGATAGGCAATAGACTTTTAAGTACAGTAGTTACAGTTGTTGCAATGGGCAACACATTTTCAAACACAATGCAACATTCAGCTCAATGTGAATTTCTAGTTAAATGCAATTAGTTACTTTATGGATTACTTTTCTAACCACAGGACTGGATCCTAGATTCAGTCCTGGTACATGTCCTGTAAACAGTTGAGTAAAAGCGTTTTGGTTACAGTCGTGATTTTTAAGGAATATTATTGTATTTTAAAAGTTGACACTTAGAAACTTTTTCTCATAGAATCACCAATGTTATCCTATGGAAGGAAATTCACTTAGCAGGTAAAAACTGTTATCGTTACTTTTTCTTACTCAGTGTTGGATCCTGGATCCAGCACTGGTGCATCTCCTGTAAACAGTTGAAAGAATGCGTTTAAGTCATACAGGCGATTTTTAAGGAATATTTGTAGTTTGTGAAAATCAACACTTTGAAACTTTTTGCTGAAAACCAGTCAATGTTAGCCTATGAAGGAAATTCAAGTTACCGGTAAGTACGGTTAAAATTACTTTTGAGGATCAGTACTGGGCTGAAACATGCAGCACTGAGGTCTCTCCTGATAACAGGTGAGTAAATCGGAATTCGTATTTCGGCTGATTTTAGAGGAATATTTTAAAGTTCCAAAACTCCACACTTAGAAGAATTTCCAAGTGAAACCAGTCAATGTTAGCCTATGGAAGGAAATTCAAGTTACTGGTAAGTACGGTTAAAATTACTTTTCAGGACCAGTACTGGGCTGAAAGATGCAGCACTGAGGTCTCTCCTGATAACAGGTGAGTAAATCGGAATTCGTATTTCGGCTGATTTTAGAGGAATATTTGTATGTTTCAAAAATCAACACTTAGAAGAATTTCCAAGTGAAACCAGTCAATGTTAGCCTATGAAGGAAATTCAAGTTACCGGTAAGTACGGTTAAAATTACTTTTCAGGATCAGTACTGGGCTGAAAGATGCAGCACTGAGGTCTCTCCTGATAACAGGTGAGTAAATCGGAATTCGTATTTCGGCTGATTTTAGAGGAATATTTTAAAGTTCCAAAACTCCACACTTAGAAGAATTTCCAAGTGAAACCAGTCAATGTTAGCCTAAGAAGGAAATTCAAGTTACCGGTAAGTACGGTTAAAATTACTTTTCAGGATCAGTACTGGGCTGAAAGATGCAGCACTGAGGTCTCTCCTGATAACAGGTGAGTAAATCGAATTCGTATTTCGGCTGATTTTAGAGGAATATTTTAAAGTTCCAAAACTCCACACTTAGAAGAATTTCCAAGTGAAACCAGTCAATGTTAGCCTATGAAGGAAATTCAAGTTACCGGTAAGTACGGTTAAAAATACTTTTCAGGACCAGTACTGGGCTTAAAGATGCAGCACTGAGGTCTCTCCTGATAACAGGTGAGTAAATCGGAATTCGTATTTCGGCTGATTTTAGAGGAATATTTTAAAGTTCCAAAACTCCACACTTAGAAGAATTTCCAAGTGAAACCAGTCAATGTTAGCCTATGGAAGGAAATTCAAGTTACTGGTAAGTACGGTTAAAATTACTTTTCAGGACCAGTACTGGGCTGAAAGATACAGCACTGAGGTCTCTCCTTATAACAGGTGAGTAAATCGGAATTCCTATTTCGGCTGATTTTAGAGGAATATTTGCACAATGGTGAAGGGAGGGGCGGGGCCTGAGGTGACATCTTTGCAAACGCGCCCCGTGGCGCGTTTTAAGTTGGGGGATTAAGTCCCCTTGAATCCTGAGGGTCCCTAGGGGCCAACTAGACCACCAGGAACCTCCAATATGCGCCAGGGGCTGCGTTGCAGAGACGTGTAGAGAGGCCACACCCCTTTTACACCTCTCTGCAACGCAGCTCTGTGGCGCATTCTGGATGTACCTGTTGGGCTAGTTGGCCCCAGGACCCTCAGGATTGAAGGGATTTAATTCCCCATCTTAAAACGCGCCACGGGGCCTGTTTGCACACATGTCACCTGAAGCCCCGCCCCTCCCTTCACCACTGTGCAACGCGCCCCGTGGCGCGTTTTAAGTTGGGGGATTAAGTCCCCTTGAATCCTGAGGGTCCCCGGAGTCCAACTAGCCCACCATATACCTCCAAAAAGCGCCACAGAGCTGGTGCGGGAGGGCTCAGAGCCCTCCCGCACCATTTTTTTAAAAAAGCCCCAGGGGGTGGCGGTCCCCGGGGCTTGGGGGGCCCTTTGAGGCCCCCCACACATTAAATTATCCCCCCCCACCATGCCCCCGGTACTTGGGCCACACGGGGGCCAATTCTCCCGCGCTTCGATTTTTTTTTTTTTCGGCAGGATTCGCGCACCCTGAGCGCATCCTGCCGATTTTTTTAAAAAAAAATTTTTAATTTTTTTTGCCCAGGGGGTCCTTGTGGGACCCCCTGAGCAAACCTAGGGGGTCAGGGTGTTTCTACCCTGCCCCCTTTGTGCGCTTTGCGCACTTGTTTCTGTCCCTCGGTTCTACCGAGGGACAAAATGGCTGCCAACATTTCCTGAATCGGAATGTTGACAGCCAGCTGACAACCAATTAACATGCAGCTCGTGATCGGGACGGTGCGCACAGGGTGCGCTGAGGGTACGCGGACCCTACTCGGCCATAGATATCACTAACTTTTTACTTTTCATTTTCTCAGCAACTACTGAACGGATTTACACCATTTAACAAAAAGGGTTCTTTCTGAACCAAGAACTACCTTTTTGCCAAATTTGGTGTAATTCCGTTCAGCAGTTCGGGCTGTAGCCGTGTCTAAAGTTTTCTATGGAAAAGTGCATGGGAAAACGCGTTTTGGGACCCCCTTTTTCTCGGCCCCGCTTGACGAATCCCCCGAGACTTTCAGGGTAGGAGCGGACCGGAGCGGGCCACAAAGTTTGAAAATTTCGCGAAGATACGTCAACCGGCAAGAGAGTTATTTCAAATAGAATGTCGCGGATTTCCTATGGATAATAGGTTGTAACTATAACTATCTACTGGCGACCGCCAGTAGATTATATATATATATATATATATATGTAAAACATAGATAAAATATATTACATTATCATACATTGTCTTTAAAACAAGTGAACATATTCAGAGCATTCGAGACAATGTTTCTCTAACATCGTATAGTACTGAATAAAGAGCAAGGGGGGGCGTGGCTTCGCCGCATTGCAAAATGGCCGCATAGAGTGCGAGCTCTGCCGGCTGAGCACATAATCCTTGATAAATAAACACTCCGGGAGCCCATCCAGCCACGAAACAGAGCGTGGAATGTGAGGGGTGCAAAGGAGCAGACATCTGCGAAACCGGAGCTGCTGAGCACACACGCAGATGACCAAAGATCGCGAGTGCTGGCCAAAGCCTAACCAGGCCTGCAGAACCTGGAGGCGGCTCGGGCTCGTGCACAGCAGCGACCCTGAGGCAACACAGCGGACCTTCTAGAGCGGCGGCCAAATCTGCGCAGAAAACACACGAGGGTCACACAGACACCCACGGCAGGAGTGCCGGGCCCATCTTCAACCACTTGTGGCCAACTGGAGAACGGCGACCTGAAACTCGGAGTCGGACTCTGACCGCGGACAGCCCAGCCCCAGCGCTCGAGGAAGGGCAGCCTGCGCGGGCGCTGGGAGCGGGACGGACTGCCTGAGATCCCTAAGGGCGCCCAACACGAAAAAGGAGAAGCCGGTGGCGGGCGCACGGCCAGGTGAGGCGCGACCCGCCGGTGGCCTATCTGAGCGGCGTCTAGCCAACGAGGGCCAGGAACACACTTGGGCAGGTGAGGTGGGCTTGCGAAACATCCCAGGGCTGACTGAGGGGCTGCAGACAAGAGGAAGACACCGACCCCTAGACCAGGGCAGGCCCATACCAGGGGACATCGGACCTGCTCCACAACCAAAACCAGCACCTCAGAGGAGGCTGCATATCGGGGGACCCCCTATCAATACTACGGCATCTCCACAAAAGGCACTGAAACAAGCGCCGGGGGGAGCACAACTCGGGGCCGGGAAGGCATCAGCACTGCAACTAATGCACAGAAGACTGGGGGAGAGGCCGCTGGCGACCTATTTACGGACATTCCAAATACCAGGTGCGCTACTGTACTCACCCCTCCATCCGAACCCTCAGGCAAACGGCCGAACTGTGCACAACCAGTGGGAGACACCCGGCACATTCTTGGGGAAAAGAGGAACAGTCACCGACCCCCACAAACAGGACACAACACACAATAAACTTCACACCTCAATTAAGGGGGCAGCTTTGGCACACATCAGTCCTCCCTCACTCCACCCCCTGCCTTAGGATCCGCTGGCTGTAACCACCCACTTGCAATATTGGGAAACCAGAAGGACGTCAATCGAAGCTCCCCTTTGAGAAAAAGTGCACCACCAAGCAGATGGAACACGAAGTGGACACAGCTGCCGCCACTCACCCTCCGGGAGAGCCCGATGATCAAGATCTAGACCTGAAAGAGATCCTGTTAAAGGTAAAATCCAGCTTGAAAACTATTGATGCTAAACTGGACCTGCTCACGGTGCGCTTAGACAAGGTGAAAAACAGAGTTGACGTGCATGACTCTCAACTAGATCATTTAGAAACACGTGTGAGTGAGTCGGAAGACACCCAGACCACCACATCCGAACATCTCTTGCGCATGGACAAAATCCTAGATCTGATAAAGCAAAAGATTGAGGATCTTGAGGCCCGCTCGAGAAGAAATAATCTCCGCATTACCGGATTACCAGAATCGACCGCCGTCTCATGAATGGAGGACTTTGTAGAAACGATTCTGCGAGATCTTTTTGGACCCGAGCTGTCCCCATTCTTCATCGTTGAGAGAGCCCACAGGACCCTGGGACCGCGTCCGCCCCCAGGGACACCACCTCTCCCAATAGTAGTTTGGCTGCTAAACTATAAAGATCGGGACACAGTCCTCCATGTGGCAAGAGAGAGAGGCCCAATCCAATACAAAGGAGACAACCAATCCTTCTTTCCAGACTTTACAATGGCGGTGCAAGCGGGCAGACGTGAGTTCCAGCCAAATGACTACTACAGCAAGCTAACTTCAAATAAGCTATGCTACATCCAGCCAAACTGCGCATAGTACAAGACAGGAAAACATACCATTTCACGGACCCAAAACAGGCCCTCAAGTTCGCTTATGCTGCCCCCAGGGATGACTCCCAAATGTTTGAGATGTGGGGGGGGTTCTTTCTCAACCTGATTGGGGGGTTGGTGTGGGAGGGGGGAGGGAGAATTGGGTGGGTGGGTTTACTGTTAACTTTATTGAAGTTTGTTTTGCGTTTTTTGACACTGTTGGCATGCTGATTTGCACTTACATCCTTTTTAGCCGGACATCGCATTCATCCGAACATTAGAGGCGACATATCACACTCTGGGAAACACCTAGACATAAATGTTAATGTTAATGTTAAGAATGACTTGTAAAGCGAACGTACACCGGGTGGTTTCATGGCGCTGTGATAGGCTCTGTCCGTTACCTATAGAGACGTCAATTGTAGGCTTGTGCAAATAGCAATGTTTTGAGGGACCTTCTGAACTTCAGAAGGTCAATGCAAGACCGGATCTCCAAGGGGAAGGAGTTCCACAGTCTAGGGGCGAGGGTTGCAAATCTGCGGCCTCCCTGACGTTTCCGTTTGAACGCGGGTGTGGAGAGGAGCGAAAGGTGAGCTGAGCGCAGGTTGCGAGAGGGGGTGTGCCTGAATATCAGGTTGTTTATAAATTTGGGGTTTTGACCGTGCAAGGATTTGAAGATCAGGCAGCCTGTTTTGAACGTGCAGCGTTGAGGGATGGGGAGCCAGTGCAATTTCCTTAATAGAGGAGTCGCTGATTGCCATCTAGGTTGTCGGAGGATCAATCTGGCTGCGTGATTCTGGATCATCTGCAGCCATTTGAGCAGATAGAGTGGCATGCCCAGGTACACAGAGTTGGCATAGTCCAGGTGTGACAGGACGGTAGCTATCACAACCTGGGTCAAGGCTTCCTGCGTGAGTAAGCGATGAATCTTCCTGATCTTCCGCAGTTGGAAGAAGCATTTAGAGATTACCGACCCCACCTGTGTTTTCAGTGAAAGGTCACTGTTTAAGGTGACCCCTAGTGTTTTAGCCGAGGGGAGGGAGTGAGCGGGGATCCTAGCTCTGACGGCCAGTAGTGTGGGCCCCAGAACTTATGGCTGTCCCCTGTGAGGACTAGCTCCGTCTTGCCAGGATTTAACTTAAGGTGGTTGTTGTCCATCCAGTGTTGAATGTGCAGCATGGTGGCCTGAAATTCGGTGAATGAGCTGTGTGAGTTATCAACCGTGAAGACCAATTGCAGGTCATCCGCGTAGTTGAAGACAGTCACCTTCCTATCTTTGAGGGACTGGATCAGGGGGAGAATGTAAAGATTGAAAAGGTGAGGGGAGAGAGCGGAGCCTTGTGGAACACCACACATAGTTCTACGTTGAGGGGCCATGAAATGGCCTTGGCGAACGGCCTGGGACCGGTCCTCCAGGAAGAAAGAGAGCCAACTAGCGGCTGCACCTTGAATGCCAGCGTGCCTGACACGGTCTACCAAAATAGTGTGGTCGACCTTGTCAAAGGCAGCGGAGAGATCCAGCAATACCAGTGCCTGGGGGAGCTTCTGTCGGCGTTGTCACGGAGAGTGTCCAGAACAGCTAATATTACAGTTTCAGTGGAGTGTGCAGGCCGGAACCCCGCCTGGTAAGGGTCGAGGTAATTAGATTCTTCCAAGAAGTTGGACAGGCATCTAGCTACATGGGCCTCTAGTACTTTCGCCAGAAAAGGGAGCAGGGAGATGGGACGGTAGTTAGGCAGAATCGTAGGGTCAGCTCCAGGTTTTTTCAGGAGAGGAACCACGATGGCTTCCTTAAAAGCCGTTGGGACTTGGCCGGAAGAGAGGGACTCGTTCAGGAGGGCGAGGGCAGGGCCCGGAAAAGCTGAGAAACAGTCTTTAAGTATGTGAGGTGAACAGCAGTCCGAGGAGGCTCCTGATTTGACTTTAGCTAGGAGGTCCTGAAAGATCTCGGTACTGATGGCTGGGAAGCAGCTGAGCATGCAGTTGTTGCTGCGCATAGCGGAGGAAGTCATGTTGGGGGAGTGTTTAGGAATGCTGGCTTTGATGGTAGTGATTTTTTCAATGAAATAGTTATTTAGTGAGTCGCACAGTGCCTGAGTCTGCACGACGAATTCCTTGGAGAAGTCAGGTGCCTTGAGCACGGGTGCCTTCAGGGCATCAAAAGCTTTCTGGCAGGACTCAGTCCAGATCACTTTCCTGGGCTGCCTCTTAGAGGTCAGCTCTGTTAAGGGGGCAACGATGGTGCCATAGCCCTTAACAAATCTCCTATAGTAACCGGTGAGACCTAAGAAGGCTCTCACCTCTGTCTGGGTCTTGGGGGTTCCCAAGCCAGAATGGTGTCAATCTTGGGTTGTAGGGGCGCCACCTGGCCGCTTCCTACCTGGTGTCCCAAGTACACCACAGAACCCTGCCCGATCTGGCACTTACTGGCCTTGATCGTGAGGCCTGCACCTTGCAGAGCCCTCAACACTTTCTCAAGGTGCTGTAAATGTTCTTCCCAGCTGGAACTGAACACAGCAATGTCATCCAGGTAGGCGGCACTGAAATCCTCCAGCCCAGCCAACACCTGATTGACCAACCTCTGAAAGGTGGCAGGGGCATTCTTCAACCCAAAGGGCATCACCCGGAATTGGTAATGACCTTCTGGGGTTGAGAATGCTGATCTCTCCTTGGCCCCATCGGTTAAGGCAATCTGCCAGTACCCAGACGTCAAATCAAACGTGCTGAGGAACCGGGTAGCTCCCAACCGATCAATGAGCTCATCAGCTCTGGGGATGGGGTGCGCGTCAGTCCTGGTGACGGCATTGAGCCCACGGTAGTCCACACAAAACCGGAGTTCTGGAGTGGCACCGGGCGCCGCAGCCTTTGGGACCAAGACCACTGGGCTGGCCCAAGGACTGTGGGAGGGCTCAATCACCCCTAACGCCAACATCTTAGAGACCTCCTCCTTGATGCTGGCTCTGACCCGGTCAGTCAACCTGTAAATCTTGTGCTTCACAGGAGGGCTGTCACCAGTGTCCACGTCATGGGTACACCAGTGAGTAACACCGGGAGTCAGAGAGAACAGTGGGGCGAACTGTCCCAACAACTGGCGACAGTCCCCCTGCTGCTCCTGAGTCAGAGTAGGGGAGAGGATCACACCCTCTACTGACCCATCATGCTCCTTGGTAGACAGGAGGTCAGGGAGAGGCTCACTCTCCTCTTCCACCCCATCATCTGTCGCCAAGAGCATACTCACTTCGGACCTCTCGAAGTGGGGCTTGAGGCGGTTCACGTGAAGGACCCTCAAAGGGTTCCTTGGAGCCTGCAAATCCACCAGGTAGGTGACGTCACTTTTGCGCTCCTTTACCTCATATGGCCCAGTCCACTTGTCCTGCAAGGCACAAGGTGCCACTGGGGCCATGACCCACACTTTTTGCCCAGGTTGAAATTCGACCAGAGTGGCATTCTGGTCATACCATCTCTTCATTTCTTCCTGGCTTGCTTCTAGGTTCGCCTGAGCGAGTTTCCTGAAGCGGGCAGTTTGGTTTCTAAAGGCCAGCATGTAGCTAAATACATCCTGGGGAGTTTTCCTGGGAGCTGCCTCCCAGCCTTCCTTTACCAAACTCAGAGGTCCTCTGACAGGGTGGCCATACAGGAGCTCAAAGGGGCTGTACCCAAGAGACTTCTGAGGCACCTCCCTGTATGCAAAGAGTAGGCATGGCAAGAGGACGTCCCACTTACGCCTCATGGGTTCTGTTAGACCCTTGATCATGCCTTTCAAGGTCTGGTTGAATCTCTCCACCAGACCGTTTCCTTGTGGGTGGTAAGGAGTGGTGAACTTGTAGGTTACACCACACTCCTTCCACAGGGATGTCATATACTTGGATATGAAATTGGTCCCCCTATCAGAAACCACCTCTCTGGGGAATCCCACACGGGAAAAGATCCCCATTAACGCCCGGCCCACCACTGGCGCCGTCGTTGTCCTGAGAGGGATTGCCTCCGGGTACCGGGTGGCATGGTCCACCAAGACCAGGATGTACCTGTTGCCCATGGCTGTCTTGGGATCCAGTGGCCCCACAATATCCATCCCTACCCTTTCAAAGGGTGTACCAACAACAGGAAAAGGTTGGAGAGGAGCTTTGACCTTCCTCCCACTCTTACCACTTGCCTGGCAAGTTTGGCAAGACCTACAGTGTGCATCTGACTGCCTTCGCATTTGGGGCCAAAAGAAGTGGGTGACAAGCCTGTCAAAGTTCTTGTCCTGCCCCAAATGTCCTGCCAAAGGCACGTCATGAGCCAGACCCAGTAGGAAGGTCCTGAAGCGCTGGGGTACCACCAGCACACGGGCTGACCCAGGCTCAGCAACCTTAGGCTCACTGTATAGGAGACCACTCTCCCAGTAGATCAGATGTGACCCGGACTGATTACCAGCTGCCTGGTCTGCAGCCTGCCGCCGCAGACCCTCCAGAGTAGGGCACTCGTTCTGCTTCCTGCAGAACTCCTCCCTGGTGGGACCCCCTTCTTGCTGCCAATGGGTCAGCTCAGAGATGTCTCCCAGTTCGGCTACCTGCTCCCCTGTAGGCACCGGGCGTCCCCCTCGAGGTCCGCCTCCTCCCGGTCCGTGGGAACTTCGGGGGCCGGTTTCCCGCGCCCCTGCCCTTTCTCTTGGCAGGGACTTGGGCCACTGTTTCAGGCTCCAAGTCCTCTTGATCACCCTTTCTGGCTGCCATTGACCGAGTAGACACGCATGCCCACTCCGGCAACCCAAGCATCTCCAAGTGAGACCTGAGCTCAACCTCCTTCCATGAGGACTGCTCCAGGTCGTTTCCTAGCAGACAATCTACAGGCATGGTAGGGCTCACAACCACCCTCAAGGGACCTGAGACCCCCCCATTCAAAGGGAACCTGCGCCACCATACATTGGCGCTCTGAGTTGTCTACAGCAACTACTTGGTGGAATGCCCCGGGGACTACTTGCTTCTCAGACACCAGGTGACACCGGACTGAGGTCACACTGGCTCCAGTATCTCTGAGAGCCTCTACCCTGTTCCCATTAATGGTCCCCCAGGTGCTATATTTCTTTGTGTTAGGGGGCACCTGGTTTCCTGGGACCATCTCACTGTCCCCTAGTGAGACAAGGGTCATTTCTGCGGGATGCCCACCCTCCTGTGGGCACCCCTCCTCCCCAAGCGCTACACTAGCCAACACTTTGGACTGTCCACCGGTGGGTGGCTGTGTCCCCTTTGGGCACTTGGGGTCCCCCTTAAAGTGACCTACCTGGTCACATGCATAACACTTGCGGGGGCCGGTCTCAACAGGCTTCCCTGTAGAGACCCCTTTCTTCTTATCACCGGGGGCTGGGAACCTTTACCCTGGGTACTAGTTTGGGGCTCTTTAGAGAACTCCTGTGCTTTACCCTTGTCCCCCCACCTTTCTGCTGGGGACCCTGCCCACCTTTGGCTGAGTCTCCCCAAACGCTTTCTTGTGGACCCTGGTACTCACCCAGCGGTCCGCTTCCATAGCAAGCTTCCTGGGGTCAGTTAGCTTACTATCAACTAGGTGCTGGCGCAGATCTGCAAAACATAGACTAGACAAGTGCTCCCATGCAATCAAGTTGTAGAGCCCCTGAAAATCTGTTACACTACTGCCCTTTACCCAACCATCCAGCGACCTGCAGAACACATCCACACATTCCAACCAAGTGTTGGCATCAGACTTCTTACTGGACCTGAACTGATCCCTGTACTTTTCAGGAGTAAGACCATACTTCGTGAGAAGGGCATCCTTCATGTCAGCATAGGTGAGGTGATACCCCTTACCCAAAGCTATCAGAGCATCCCTTGCTTCTTCAGGGAAAAGTGGCCACAATCCTGCTCCCCAATTCTCCTCAGGGACCCCATTCATGTGTATGGCTGCCTCATAACCCTGAAACCACCTTTGTATGTCATCCCCCTTCTTGAACTCCTTGCCTACGTTCTTGGGAATGTGCACAATCCTGTCTGCCTTTCTGGACGAATTGCTGCCACCATCTGAGCCAGACTTACTCCTAAGTTCTAGCTCCTTCAGTTCTCTCTCATGCTCTAAGAGCATCTTCCTCTCCTCTATGGCCAATCTCTTCTCCTCCCGCTCACTCCCCAGCCTGAGCTTCTGCAGCTCAAACTGCCTTGCCTCCCGCCTGTCCTCCAGCTCCTCTGGGGACAGACTGCTGCTGCCTGACCTGGCGGGTTCCCCCTACCCAAAAGCACATCCACCCTGGAAATAGGCTCCTCCACCTCCTCACTGAGATTACCAGGCTGCCCATTGGCATGTCTAGATGCTACCCAGGCCCTCAGCGCCTTCTGTAGCTCCTCCTTCCTTGTGAGGCCTTTAATTTGGACTTTCAGGTTTTTACAAATCGCTCGTAGCTCCTTTACGGCGTAGGATTCCAACCTATCCTCCTCAAAGATAACTTCCAGAGATGCAACGGATGATGCAATTGATTCAGGCATGACAAAAGTAGTGAGTTGAAAACTGGCAAGATCAAAAATAGGCCAAAAGAAAAAGAACCAGTATGTGGTACGTAATGGTCTGCGATATGGTAGTAGTGCACACCAATCACTGTAAGTCAAGTGCAAACACAAGTCCTATCCTCACCGCTGACAACCAATGTTAGAAATGGGATCTCTAGTTGGCAAGGGCTTGCACCTTTGTCCAAGTAGGGACCCTTCTTCCTAGTCAGGGTAAGGGTGTTACACTCGTGAAGTAACCCCTGCTCACCCTCGTGGTAGCTTGGCACGAGCAGTCAGGCTTAATTCAGAGGCAGTGTGTAAAGCATTTGCACATAACCAACAGAAATACAGTGTAAGCACTACAAACGGACACCACACCAGTATAGAATTAACCAATATTTTTATATACTCAAGACAAGACCAATTACGACAAAAATCCACAATACTATACTTTAAAAACGAATGCTTGATACGGTAACTTCTTCTTTGCAGGAATAGCACAAAAGCAAAGTTCGTACGAGTCGGTAGCTCCGTCCGAGCCTACCGCGATGCTGAAAACCACAGAGTCTAACAGTTCCAGCCGACCGCGTCGATACGGGCCAGCAGAGTTGTGAACAGACTCGGTCACAGTACCTTTCTCGTTGTGGCTGGTACGGAGTGTACGAGCCGGTCGGCGTTCGTCGCGGTTGCGGTGCAAGACGGAGCGATGCAAGGTGCGGTGTCCCTCGATGCGGTGCAGGCAGCGGCTCGATGAGCGTCGTGCAGACGGAGTCGGTGAGTCCAAGGCGTGCGATGCAGGGTGAGACGATGCTCGATGCGGTGCTGACAGGTTGCAATGCAGGCGACCAAGCCGGAGTGCGGGAGCTGGCGTCGGACAGCGGTGCGAGTCGGAGCGGTGCGTCGCAGACGTGCGAGCGGTGCCCCAAATGCGGTGCGGTCACGACTCTTGAGCCAGTTGCAGCGACCGCGTCGGTCGGGTCCGGCTGGTTCAGTGAAGCGATGCGATGCGAACTGCGGTGCCCACAGGTCACGGTGCAAGCAGCGGCTCGGTGTTGGCGGCGTCGGACGTCGCCCACGGTGAGACCAGGGTTGCGATGCGAAGTGGGGCGATGCGGTCTGCGGTGCAAACAGGTCACCGGCCAGGGATGGATTCGGTTGACGGAGTCGGTTGCGGTTCCCTTCCTCTGTGGCAACTGAAACAGCGTTCCAGAAGCGGTACCCAGAGGCTTGTGAAGTCTTTGTAGTCCCTGAGACTTCTTAACAGGAGGCCAGCTCGGTTCCAGGCCCTTGGAGATACTCAGCACAAGTTTGTAGAAAGTTCCTTCCTTTCACTGCCCAAGGCAGAAGCAGCAGCTGCAGGCCAACCCAACAAAGCAACAACACAGCAAAGGTGCAGTACTCCTCCTGGCAGCTCTTCCAGCTCTTCGTCTTGGCAGGTTCCTTGATTCCAGCGAGATCTAAATTCATGGGGTCAGGGCCCCAATATTTATATCCCAAATTCCTTTGTTCTCTGAAGGCAGAGAGGCCTTTGCCTAGTCCAAACCAGTTCTGGAGCACTTTGTTGACAAGTCTCCGTCCCTTCTTTCAGTGAGTAGGCCAGGGACATCAGACGCACCACAGGAGGTGGAGCCAGCATTGTGGAGGGAAGGCACTGTCCTATTCAGGGCCCAGGTGCGACCCCTCCCACCCATCTACATGTAGATCTTGCTATTCAGCCCTGTGCTGACTCACCCTGTCTCCTGGCATCCCCCAGCCCCTGTCACTCACATTCCAGACAAGGAATACACAACCTCGCAGAGGCAGGCTTGGATGGTTAGACAAGAAAATACCCACTTTCTAAAAGTGGTATTTTCAAACACAGAATGTTAAAACCAACTTCACTAAAAGATGCATTTTATCATTCTGAGTCCAGGCATACTAAACTCGACTTCCTACCATGTTCCCGGGGTCAGTTAGGATTATAAGCTGTAATAATCAAAACTGCCCGTTCTGGCCTATGGGGAACAGGTACCCTTGCAATAGTGAAAAACGAACTAGGCTGTAATTCACTATCAGGACATGCCGCACACACCCGGGCATGTCCTACCTTTCGCATACAACGCACCCTGCCCACAGGGGTACCTTGGGCCTACCTTAGGGGTGACTAACATGTAGCAAAGGGAAGGTTTAGGGACTTGCAAGTGTGTGCACTTGCCAAGTCGACATGGCAGCCCCAGGCTGCGCACAGGCTCTGCGTTGGCAGGCCCGAGTTACACTTTACGGGCTGTTTGCGTGGGTGGCACAATCCAGCGCTGCAGCCCACCAACAGCATTTGGTCTATAGGCCCTGGCACTCGCAGTGCACTTTACAAGGGACTGACACATAAACCAAATAGGTCAATCATGGAAACACCAATCCATAACACATTTTATACAGGAGCACTTGCACTTTCGCACTGGACAGCAGTGAGGAAAGCGCGCAGAATCATTACACCAGCAAAAACAGAGTCAAAACCGGGAGGTCAGAAAGCAAAAAGTCAGGGGAAACACGCCAAAAGATGCCAAGTCTAACAAATAGGCTGAGTGATGCTGTCACACAAAGAACTTCACCCTAGCCTTTTCTGCCTTTGGCAAGCTGTGAGCCAGGGTTTGGTGGCCAGGATATTTCAGACACATCTGTGGGTGGAAGCCTCCAGAAGTTTCTCCCACTTAAAAAAAGGCACCAGGGTTTAAGGGGACCCTCAGAACCACTCACCAGTTCATTCCTGGATCTGTAGAAGGACAACCAGAGGACTGCCTACTGCTTTGGCCTGCTGTATACATCAGAGGGATGGCTTTGATGCACCAAGAAGCACTGCCCTGTTGCCAGAAGCCTGCTCTGAGCCCCAGAGGTCTGCCCTACTGCTTGAGGCTTTCTCTTCTCCTGGAAAGCAGGACTTCCAGAAGTGACTCTCAAGGCTAGTTGACTGGCCTCCTGATCAGACCTACAGGGACAGAGAAGTCTCCAATCCTTTTGGAACTCACACCTGGACCTGATCGAATCCTCTTTCTCCAAGTGGTGCGTCTCCAGTGCTGGTCTCTTGGAAGTGTTGCTAAAGGTGCCCAGATGGCCCAAATCCAAAACCTGGGACTTATACTATATTTTTTGCTGTAAAGTGCTCTGAGAACTGAGAGGAGATGTGAACTACCTACTCGTCGATCTCCCCAAGGTGAATTGCCATTCAGCCTGACTTCACATCAGCTCCTGCTATGTTTTTCTCTGTAGCTGCAAATCCTATCCGGAGACTCCTCGCAGAATTGGCATCTGCCTTGTGGAGCCCTCGTTGGCTACAGCCTGGTAAGTGGAGACCGGGCCCAATCCACTTTTGTGTATATGAACCATGCTCCATCGCAGTCAGCCATAACTTGCAACTTTGCACCCGTCTCAAACAACTAGATGTCCGTTAGGCGCTATTTTTTAGGCGCTATTTTTTACTTTAAACTTTCAAAATTCATAACTCTAGTTCTACTGATAGGATTTTTGTTGTTTTGGTATCAAATCATGTATTAAAATGTATTCTATTTATCTAAATTGGTGTGGGATTTTTCTGGTGTTGTGTTTTTACTTTATTACTATTTATGCGCTGCATAAATACTTTACTCATTACCTCTACGTTAAGCCTGACTGTTTTTATGTCAAGCTACCAGAGGGTTCTGAAAAGGTTAATTTAGGGACTTTAGTGGGTGACCCTAATGGGGGATTGTGGTTGTTGCTTGAGAAGAGTTCTCACCCTCCTCAAGCAACAACCCATTTTCTCACACTACTTATCTGCATGTAGCGTGTATTCAAGCATTTCAATGTGCGATATTGCACTGGTGTTGAACTAAGGGGTTCTTTTTTTTTTTAAATATCTGATGTGTAGGTTTTTTTTTCTACCTATGGTTGGGTTCATAAAGATAGTTCTCATTATACCTTCTTTCTAAGAGTCTAGTCAGATTTATTCTAATAATTGCCAGATAATGGTTTCATCAATCCAGAAGTGCTAATCCACCTTATCCTTAGATCAATATGCAGGCTTAGCTTCTTAATACTTATTGTTAACTGTTTTTGTTCCAAAAAGAGCTAATTAGACTCTATAATTTTGGGGAAAAAATTGTATAGAATAAAATGTCAACGTAGAGAAGAGAAACAAACATAGAGGTTATATATTCATCTTTATCAGGGAGTCCTGTGAATTTAATTAGAAGAAGGTTCCATCTATCTAATAAACCTTCACATTTCTGTTAATAAAGGCATGTTGTTGAACTAAAAAATTTCAGAAATCCATATAATCAAAAATCACTTCAGATCTTTATAACAAATACTTTGAAAGCAAATCAGTAATACTTCCTGCTTATCTAAAAACAATAATACATCAGTTTTGATTGTATGTATTTTATTGCCCATTTCCTCAGTAAATTCTACTATTATATTTAATATAAAAACTGTATGTTATGCTGTTGAGCTTGTTGCATCAGCAGCATATCATCCGCATATAATTTAATTATAGGTGCAGGATAGATTGACACTAAGGGGCTCATTAGGATGGCGGGCGGACCTCATTCCGCCCGCCATCCCCGCGGTGTTGGTACCGGCCGCCAGACATGCAGCGGTCCCGCACCGTGAATTAGGATGCGACCGCCACCATGGCGGTCGCATTCTGCAATTTAACATTGCGGCGGGTGCTGCTGACAGCAGCACCGCTGCGATGTTAATATCGCATGCCTGGCATTTCACTGCACCACACGGTGCCTGCCACTTGGTGCAGCGAAATGTAGGGGGTACCATAGGTACCCCCCAAGTGCACCTCACCTCCCCCAGACACAAGGGGGGCCTGCAACGGGCCCCTGGACGCAATACCACCACCCTTTCCATGGCGGCATCACCGCCATGGAAAGGTCTTTAAACACCCACATCCTAATATGGCCCAGCTCCGCCCGACCGGCAATCGTAACGAATGCCGACTGGCGGAAAAGCGGCGGACGGACTTTGCGTCCGCCACGATACCCACCGCCATCATAATATGGCGGGGGTATTTCACATGAGGATGGCGTAACGATCGTCACCGCCGGCCCGGCGGTGGCGATCGTTACGCCATCCTAATGAGCCCCTAAGTTAGATTCTTTTCTGAGGGCAATGGCCAATGGTTCAATAAACATAGCAAAAAGAATTGGTGATATGGGACAACCCTGTTGTGTCGCATGATTATTAGTTATATATTTTACAAATTTATTCTTGACCATTAGACTGGCTGCAGAGTCTTTACATACTGAGATGGGGAATCTCTTCTTGTTAGCACTTTGGGCAAAAATGTGAATCTAACAAGCTTGAAAGCTTTTTCTGCATTCTAATATGATAGCAGCAGGAATCTGCATCAGTAACCGATATTCAATTGCCTTTGTTATAAAATGAGTATTGGTAAATACTTATCCATTGAGGATAAAATAATTTTGATCCCTATGAATTAGTATTGGGGCATGAGCTATAACGCGCTAAGTTAAGACTTTAGTAAAAATCTCATATTAACTATTAAACAATGTGATAGGTCAAATGGGAATTGGGATCTAGAGAGTTGTTTCACAAAGCATATCAGAATACTCTTATGAAGCGAATCAGGAATCATTCCACCTGCCAAAATATAATTAAACAGCTTGGTTAATTGTTTTTTTGACTTCCTTAACAAAGGTTTTATACATCTTTGTGGGGAAACCATCCTCTGCTGAAAATGTACTAGTCCGTATGCTGCTCACTGCTGTCTCCAATTTCTCCTGTGTGATTTGTAATAGTAACAGGTTGTGTACTAGAATTCCTAATTTGTGTAAATATGGTCAATTATTTGCAGATTGGGCAGTATTTAAAGACTGGTATATATTTTTCAATGGACCGTTACAATCTGGCATAGGTAATTGGATTATTATTGGTTCTTGTATTGATAAAATTGTATTTTGGTAAAAAAACAGTTTAGTACACAACACCAGTATTCTGCCTGCTAACTCTCCTTCTACATGTAGCTGCTAGCCCACTGTTTTAGAATTAGCTATCTCTTTTTCAAAAAAATAAACACATAACTCTCTTTTTGCCTCTTTCCATAGGAGAAATTGTGCTCAGTTCAGGCAGGTAAAGGCTAACTTTCTAAATGTTAATTTTCCTTAATATTTATAAAACATCCAATGTAATCATTCAATTGGATTTTTAATTAACAATAAAAATAGTGGTTTGATTATTTTTCCAGCTTGTCCCATTTCTGTGATTGCAATATCAGTATTTTAATCTATATTGTGGTTTTCTATATTGGACAGCTAGTTCTGCAACATTGAAAAATGCATTTAGGGCTGTTTCACTGTAGAGACAGTGTAACATGAATTTTCTACATGTCTCACTTTTAAATGCTTTGCACCCTACCTTGTTAGCTACAAGACTTACGAAGGGGTGAGTTGCTAATATTTGAAAGTGAGTTTTTTTTACCTGTTAAAAAGGGCCCATTTAATAGGTTGCGCTGAAGGCTTTCTGCTGCAGCAGTTAGGCTACAATGGTAGGCCTGAAGCCATGTTTTCCTTTGTCACACTAGTGATTGGCACAATAAGCACTGCATTAAACATGTGACATTCAACTTTTTATTCTGTGGGTGCTTTTCCACACACTATTAAGCCTCATAGAAAAGTTAACTAAGCCAATCAGGGATTAGGCAATTTCTACATGTTTTAGAGGGTCAGAGCACATACACTGGGAAAAAAAATAAAATGATTCTTTGTTTATTTGATTAACGATTAAGTTATCTGTAAAACCAATTTTGTCCATAGTCCATTTGCCCAAATGCTCCTTCTTGTATGAACTCTACTCTTGGGTATCTGATATATTTCTGTGTGATTTAGTGAAGGGGGGACCAGGAAAAAATATTTTTCTGAAGC
This sequence comes from Calotriton arnoldi, assembly GCA_963921515.1. Classification (NCBI taxonomy): domain Eukaryota; kingdom Metazoa; phylum Chordata; class Amphibia; order Caudata; family Salamandridae; genus Calotriton; species Calotriton arnoldi. The sequence goes on along the minus strand of CAWUFW010005546.1, from coordinate 891,428 downwards.
TGACTGATAACATGTCTAGTGTCTAGGGCTTTCTGCTTGCAATGAGTCCTGCCATACTTTGTAGTAATCAAACGGTTCACTGACATAATATCGAAACCATAAATATGCTGCTACTAAAATTATGTGGCCTATTCCGATGGCGGTCGGTCAGACGACCGTACACCATCGCAGTGGGAATGGGGCTGCCCAACAAGGAGTCGGAGGTCCCTCCCACTGAATTACAATGGGACTGCCAGCACAGCGGTCGAAAAAGTGCTCAATAGCACTGAGGCCCTGGAAAAGGACCGCAGCACAAGCCGCAGTGTTATTGAGCACTTTGTGCACATTCATGTGGTGACTGGCACATGGTGCTTGAATGTGCGTGGGGGCACTACATGTGCCCCAAGGGCCACATTCCATTGGCCTACGGGGAACTGGGGCCATGCTTGGGGCCCCCAAAGTCTCTTACCAACAGCCTTTCTATGGCAGTGGGAACGCCAAGAAAAGACTGTCGGAAAGGCACATCGTAATCTCTATGGCGGTGCCTGCGCAGGCACTGCCTTCATTGTAGGGATTACGGTCTGACTGACGCCCGAACGGGCTCCTTGAGCCTGTTGAAGGCGTCGGTCTGTCCCTCCGACTGCTGTGGTCTGTCCGAACACATCGTAATACAGCGGTAGGACCGCTATCGTAGATGTCAGTGGGATCGCCACCGACGGCCTGTCGGTGGCGGTCCCACTGACATCCTAATGAGAGCCATTGTGTCAAAAATAACGATTACAAAAATATAGTTTTTCTATACATATAAAGGTAAGTACAAAAATATCGAAAAAAATATTGTTTTACACTAATATCGAAAAAATATATGTAAATATATTGCTTTGTAATATATATTTATATATATATATATATATATATATATATATATATATATATATATATATATATATATATAGTTAAACATGTTAAATGTTAAATATTTAAACCAGTAAAATTAATATATTGTTAATTAAATATGTTTAAATAATACTTCAAGATATATTCAAGATCATTTATATTTTGATTTTCTATTTTTTATTTACTAATATAAAAAATATATATACATATAAAAAATGAAAACTTTAACAAATAAAGTGGAATTTTATTTTAAAACATTGCCAATTTAATTATACATACAAAGTAAACAATAGAAAAAAATAAGTTTTACTAAAGATATCTTAAAAATAGCATAATTTTCTAAATATAAAAAATATAACATTAAATACACAAACATGATAATAATATATATTTAAACAATTTTACCAAAACTATTACATTTTAGAAATGATAAATATACTATTCCCACTCCAGTCGGTGCAACAGTAGGGAAAGCGTTAGACTGTAGAGCAGAGGTCTTCAAACTTTTTTAGGCTGAGCCCCCCCATCTAAACTTTTTTAGCCGTCGAGCCCCCCCTCTCCCATCACCACTTGACAACAAATTCTGGAAGCTGGTACTCTGCATCATAGCTAGCCATTCCCACCTGCAGAGTCGAGGTCGTATATGGCAAATAATATTAAAGTAAGACTGTATAGTAAGCTGCAGTTTTTATACTGCATGTGGGTAGGTGATAGATGCTTATTACAAACTTCAAATGAAAAGTCTCCAAGAAAAATTTGCACAAATAAATTACAATGGTGCTTTCTTTTTCACATAAAACAACATTTTGCATAGATCAATAAAAACTATTTCAAAACTAATGTGACAGGTGTGCCTGGTTTTCTCCAAAGAGACAGTCAATGTGTGAATGGATTCTTGCTTCTGCAATCCTGAGGTTGTGGTCCACTTCCAGGGGCTTATTTACAAGCCCCTTGCGCCACCAGTGCGTCACTTTTTGTGACGCACCGGCGGCGCATTTTGCTGCTCCATATTTACAAGGATGGGAAAAGCCGCCCTGCGTGGCTTTTCCTGTCCTTGTAAATACGGCCCCTTTACACGCAGCACTTTGCAGGAAAGGGGCGTTGCATGGGTGTTGCTGTGGGTGTTCCCACGCAACACCCATGGAACCTGACACATTTCCAGATTTACGAGAAACTGTAAACCTGGAAATGCGTCTGAATACTACTCCTCCCCATGGGAGGCGTAGGGAGGCGCAACGAGGATACATTTATTTATTTCTCCTCGTTTTTTTCCTATTTCTATGCATGCTGCATTCTGCAGCACACATAGAACGAGGAAATCACCTCTGGTGATTGTTTATGTGCAGGAAGGTGTCCCTCCCTGCACATAAAAAATCATTAAAAAATGACGGTTTGCAAGTTCTATGTGTGCTAATGCAGCACACATAGAAGTTGAAAAATGCCATTTCAGATTGTTTATGTGCAGGAAGGGACACCTGCACATAAACAATCATCCCCGTGACGCAGGCATCCTTGCACCATGGTATAAGGGTGCCTGCATCGGCGCATGGCAGTAAATTTTGCACCAGCGCAGGGGAGAGCAAAGGAATCCACCATATCCTTGTAGATATGACGCATCCCTGTGCTGTCAAAGTGCCGCAGCGTGGCGCAGCCAAAGGGCTTGCGGTGCCGCGCTACAGCACATCCTTGTAAATGAGGACCCCAGTTTTGAGTGGTTCTTAGAAACTAGAGCGCTCACAAAAGTTTGTAATATATGTTTTGCAATTTTATATAGCACAAACATGACCCAAAGGGATTGGTGCGCTTTACAGGAGCATCTTTCACATTACACAAGGACACATTCATTTTTTGTAAGCATGGGGAGATTAAGTGATTTGCCCAGAATCACAGGACTTTGAGCAGATGCTGAGAACTGAATCTGGTTCCCCAGCTCCAAAGTCAGCAGCTCTGGATGTTGCGCCACATCATTTCCCCTAGATAAGATATCAGGAAAAGGGGTCCCGCAAAACATGCTTTCTGACACAATTGAAAAATCAGTGGTTATGTGGAGTATGGCCAGGTGTCACCAGTAGAAGGCCATCCACAGTTTTTCAAGACGGCCTAGCGGACATCTACATCAGACACACATGCGATATAAGTGATTCAAGGGGATATATACATTTCTTCTCTAGCAGCATCAAGAGCCATTCAGTTGTTAACATAATTGGCTTATAAAGAAGACAGCCTTCTAAAGATTCAGAAACATGTCATAAGAAAGCATTTATATTTGCCCTACGAAAGACAGATGGCATATTTCATGATATTTGCTATTTCAGGCTTGTGTACTCAGCTCTAAAGTATTTGAACATTTTAAACGAGCACCAGCGGCTTTAATCAAGGTCAAAGTTATTTTCCATATGCCACGGGTAAATCAAGGGATTTTGCCGAGGATCACATGATGTAGAGCTGATGGCAGGACTCAAACCCGGGTCCCCAAAACCAAAGTCAGCAGCTCTGGCATTAATGATGCATCTTCTTCTCTTCAAAACACCCAACGTTCCCACTAGTGTTGGGAAGAAAGGCAAAGGAGGGAGACTTTAAAAAAATAAAAAACTCTTCACACTTACCTGCTGGTGAATGGAATCCTCAGGAAGAATGCACCCGTTTTCAAATCCTTGGAGCGAAAGGCAGTAGCTGCGAGGTTACAAACCATGATAACCTCGAGGGGAAGGCTTCAAAAGCGAGGCGAAGGTCAGCAACCCGATATGAAATTCAGCAATCAGGAGGCAAATGGCAGCAGTGATGAAGCGCTGCTTTATCAGCAAAGTTGAAGTATTTTGCAGCTTTATGTATGCAAAATTCAGCGGCACTTCCTGGCATCTGTAGTCCCTTTCTATGGAGGAACGTCAGTGTCGACGTCAGGGCTTCAGGAACTACATGCTGATTGGCTGTTCTGAATGCTCCAATCAGAGAGAGCCCTAACTCGAGTTGGGGAACTGCAACACAGGCAGGAAACGTACTTCCAACGTGGGAAGGAACAATGGAAGGTGAAATGGTGAAGTGGAGTGCGTGCCCCCCCTGAGGTAAACCTGTGCCCCCCCTGGGGGGCACGCCCCACACTTTGAAGACCTATGCTGTAGAGGGATCAAATTTACAATTTCCACTCCATTCTGTGCAATACTAGGGAAAGCATAGGACTGCGGAGGGGTAAAATTTACTATACCCACTTCAGTCTGTGCAAACGTAGGGAAAGCGTTAGACCGCAGAGGGGTAAATTTTACTATTCCTACTCCAGTCATTGCAACAGTAGGGAAAGTGTTGGACAGCAGAGGGATGAAATTTACTATTCCCACTCCAGTCTGTGCAACTGTAGGGAAAGTGGTTGACTCAGGAGGGGTAAAATGTACTAGTCCCACTACAGTCATTGCAACAGTAGGAAAAGCATTCAACTCAGGACGGGTAAAATTTAATATTCCCACTCCAGTCAGCGCAACAGTAGGGAAAGCGTTGGATTGCAGAGGGGTAATATTTACTATTCCCACTCCATTCTGTGTAACAGCAGGGAAAGCATTGGATTCAGGAGGGGTCACATTTACTATTCCTATTCAGTCGTTGCAAAAGTAGGGAAAGCGTTGGACTCAGGAGGGGCAAAATTTACTATTCCCACTCCAGTCTGTGCAGCAGCAGGGAAAGTACTTCCCTTCAAACACATACCACATTTTAATACATGTTTTAATTTAACAAAAATGTAAACTATTAATATAAAAATCATATATATAGATGTATATATATACATTTTAAAAATGATTACACAATTTACATAATTATACATTTGTTTAGTAATTAATATAACAAAAAGCTAATTATTGATTATTTAATTAAATTCCCACACTATACTCCCACATACCTAGCAGCCCAAATTTAAAAAATAATTAAAATAAAAAATCATAACACAATTAACATATTAAGTAATTAATCAAATAATTAATAATAAATGAATTGCTGCCTGCTAATTAATCATTACCTAAGTAACGTCCCACCCTATCCCCCTAAAAACACAACACACACCTAATTATAACATACAAATATATATATATATATATATATATATATATATATTAAATGATTTACTTAATTATAAATAAATTACATATTTTAATTAAAATTAATAATAACATATTTGCTTAACTAACTCCCCATCCTATACCCCTACAACTCCAATTACCCACACCTAAAATATAACTTAATAAATATATTCATTACACAATTTGCATAACTAATTATCAATTAACTAATTAATAAACAAATAATAATTAATTTGTAATTAATTATTTCATAATTAACTTCCCGCCCTATACCCCTACAAACCCAACAACCTGCACCTAAAATATAACTTAAAAAATATTTCCATAATTAATTATCAATTAAATATTTAACATTAGTTAAAAATGTATATTCAGTAATTATACTTAATCAACTTCCCATCCTGTACCGCTATAAACCTCACAACACGCTACAAAACTATAAAATACTTTTAACAATTACATTAAAATTATAAATAACTTAAAATTACAAACTATATTTAAAAACATTAACAACTATATGATTGTAAACGATATTAACAACAACAATATTCTTGAAAACAATATTACTTACCTTGAAAAATCGATATTTTTGTCAATGATATTCCTGCATCACAATATTTTTGTGACACGATATTAAAAACTCAATATTAGTGTCACTCGATATTTATGACTCATAATTAAAATCCCCCAACTATATAAAACTGAGGAAATGTAATCGACCTATGCCAAAATGCATTACCAACCCGTTATGGTGATGATTCTGTCCTAAAAAAGATTTATGAGGTCAAAATGCTGACATACTGCTACCGACAGCTTTTATCTTCAAAATAGGGGCCATATTTATAATTTTTTCACGCAACACCATGCAGCAAGACAACTTGCTGCACTGCAATGCAATGTGATGCGCTGCGCTGCGTGAAAAGGAGAGGGCAAGAATATGCTATATTTACCGATATATGGAGTACTCCTGCTCTCTGTCTGCATTGGCGCACAATATGCTGCCTAGCGCCAATGTAGGCACTATTGCACCACGATGCAAGGGTGCCTGCTGCAGCACACTCAGAAAGAGGAAACAAGGAGAAATAAAGATATTTCTCCTCATTGCACCTCCATTTTACCAGTCTTTGTAAATCTGGAAATTTGCCAACATTCATGGGTGGATGCGTGAGAACACCCATGCTCCACCCATGGAACTCCTTTCCTGGGCAGAGTAACACAAGGTAGTGACTTGCGTTACTCCAAATTTACTAAGCAACGTAGGGCCACTCGAGGTGGCCTTGTGTTGCTTGGTAAATCAGATGTTAGTATTGCATTGCCCTTGCAACACCATGCGTGACGCAAGGGCCACGCAATACAATAAATCTGGCCCTAAGTGTATAAATAACATGACTGTTCTGCAAGTTCTCATTTCTAAAATATTTTGGGTGTTTTAAGCAGTTTGATAACTAGGGCCTGATTCATAAAGGAAAACTTACACTTTTGTGTAAGCTTACTATTGTTTTGTTATACACAAACTACGATTTAATAGAAGGATTCTGAATTGCTCTCTGCCCCGAACGAGGAATCTCCACAGTCATAAACTTACTATTATCTCATAGTTTTATGAATAGCAAAAAATATTCAATGTACAGAACAGTGTAAGTTTACCTTTTGAATTAAGCCCCCAATGCTTGTTCTTTCACCACCTGTAAGTATCCGTGACCACTATGCAGTCAACACGTGCTGCATATTCCTAAAAAGCATAAAATCATCATCACTTTTCACTATCTTGTAACAATGTCGAAAAAATTGTTTTGAGCTTTAATTACAATTGCCTTCCTTTAATAAAAGTGGCTGTTGTATTACACACATAGATCTTACTAAAGATTTGCTCTATCATTACTGCTGTGGTTGTACAATAATACAAGTGATTCCAAGTTTCTTCTAAAATGACACCACTGGGAATTTCATATTCTTGCACATCCTTGCACTTTCAATTAGCCATAAATCTATGCACTCTTTCTTCCATCCATGCACCCATTCTCTCTCATTCATTCACCAATATAATCCCTCATTTATCTATTCATCCAACTTTTAAAATATTTTTCTGTTGATCCACTCAACCATACATATCCATCCAGCTACGCATTTGCACCCACCCAACCATCTGAGAAACGATTATTTGTACCTTCCATTAACCCATATCAAGATTTGCAGTCAGTGTGTATGTGTTGCTTGCCTCTTCATGGGAGCATAAGTATGCATTGTGTAGCGTCCTCACCCAGCCTGATAGCATGCAAATGAACAAACCACACACAGAGCTCTTCAGTGCACGTCTTTATTCTTCAGAGTGCAACCTTTAACTAACTGTACACATTGTGTCATGAACTTTATTAGCCACACCCAGACACACCCAAACGATTACATCATTCTTCTACGGAGGACATCAGGGACTAGAACGGTCCTGCTATTCATATTTACAAGGCACTACATCTCCCCCTCTGTTAAAAAAAAGTACAAATATTACACATATTCATCATAGTTCCTCAATGAGTCATCAAAGTGCTTGAACCAGTCTTCCAGACCTAGGGGCCGATTCCGATCTCGGCCGGTAGGGCTCCGAATCGGATTCGGCTTTACCGGATCCGATTCGGAGCCCTGTTTCCCGACCGAACCGTACGCGGGTCCGGCCGAGCGAGTATGATGCGAAATTGCCGACCGACTCGTCCGGGCATCCCGACCGCTCCGACCGACTCGCTCCCGGCTCGAACCGCTCCGACCGACTCGCTCGGACTCGACTCGCACCGCGCAATGGAGACGTTTCCCGGCCGGGTAAGTACGATGCGCGCCGCGAGCAGTCCGACCGAGCCGCGCCGTCCGGCTCGTAAGAGCTGTCGGAGCCGTACTTTGGGGGTCCGTGTCGGACCCCCCTGTACGCGTAGCCGCGCGAGTCGCACACAGGGGGGACCCATGGGTCCCCCCTACCTGTGCGTGTATGGCGCGAATCGCTTCGCCGCGTACCCGCTGTAGGGGGCGCACTTGTCCGACTCGCACCCATTGAGTCAATGGGAGCCCGCGTACGCGTTGTACGACCGGCTCCCATTGACTTCAATGGGAGTCCGACCGACTCGAGTCCGATAACATACGGACGCATCGTACTCGTTCGGTCGGACTGCACGGGTCCGATTCGGTCGGAAATCTCTCCGGGTCCGGCTCGGTCGGAGAAATTTCCGGCCCGAATCGGAATCGACCCCCTAGTCGTGTGAGGTTGATGAAGCGGAGGAGCAGGGTCTGCCTTAGGCCCTGGGGATGCACAGGTAAGTGGAGGAGATGGGTTCTTTGGACTTTCATGTGGGCAAGTCTTACTTCTGACATCTGGAGCCAACGAACATTGAGGTAGGTGCTTGAAGTGCAACAAAACTCTTGTGATGGTCTTTCCGGGATGCTGAGCCCATGACCATGTGTCCTTTGCTCGTCACAACCCTCAGGGGTTCAGCATCAAATAGAGCATCAGACTTGCGTTTTTGTTTTTGCTTGAACAGGACCCGGCCTCCTTCCTTGAAAACCGTGTCCCAAGCACATCGACGTTTATCAGCATAGGTCTTCCTTCTGGAGATGTGCAAAGAATCTGTCATATGGATCTTGTTCACATCTGTTGACCTATGAGTGGTCCATTGCAGCAATTTGGTTCCCATGGCTCTCCCAAACATCAAGGTGGCAGGGCTTTCACTTATAGTGGAATGGGGTGTTGATCGCTAGGTATGAAGGACTGAACATAGGGCCGATTTGAGATCACTTCCTTCTAGCACAGCATGCTGACCTACTCTCTTTGGGGTTCCCATGAAGCGTTCAACAATTCCGGTGTCCTGTGGCCAGAGAGGAGTACTTTTCTGATGTGGGAGAGGTGTGGCGCAGTGGAAGAGGTGTGGTGCAGCGGCCAGGGCAGCTGACTCCAAGCACAGGGCTCCTGGTTCGAGTCCCGGCACCAGTGGCAGCTCAGCCCAGCACCCTGTGACACTGGGCAATAGCTCACTTAATCTCCCCGACGGCCCCCAGCGCCTTGAGACCCTTAGGTGGGATTAGTTCGCACTTTACAAATACCGGGTTATTATATGTTTGACATTCATGTTAGTGAGAAACTCTATAAACTCTTGACTGTAGAACGGTGGGCCATTGTCGGCCTTAGGGATGGAGGTGACACCCCATGTTGCAAAAATTGAGTTTTATGGCCCAATTACTTTGCCATTTGTGGTTGACGATAGGTCTTCCACCGAGGGAAATCAAGAGTACTCTTTAGCAACTACCATTGGATGATGTCCATTGTTAAGGGGCCCAAAAAAACCAACTGCAAACCTCTCCCACACCTGCTTCAGGAGATCAGACATAACCAATGAATGCTGCATTGTTTTGGGAGACAAGCAGTTGCACAAATGACCAGCCTTTAATTCTCTTTCAACTCTATTGTCAAGGCGAGGAAACCACACACGGTCTCAAAGAGCTGTCTTGGTGGCCCTCATGGACTAGTTCAATCACTTGTTGCTGCAGGCTCTCTGGAATGACAATTCTAGAACATCGTAATATAATGCCTTCTTATGTGACAGAGAGTTCCTCGTTCACATTTTTAAACTTTTGGTATTCATCTGTAATTCGAGCGTGTTTCTTCCAGTATTGCTGGGCAATAATGTTTTTGAGAACACAGATCTTGTTCTGTATTTGTAGCAGCAAGAATTTGATCCACTGAAAGTACTGCAGGCATGCTTGGCTTGACTATGAAGTTAGCATAGCCCTCAGCCGCTTTAGACGTTGTACTGTGACACCGTACTGGCACTCATAAAAAGTAGTCAGCAGGATTTTCCTCTTTCCTTGGCCTATGCACCATAGTGTAATCATACTCTTTCAATTGCAACCCCCACCTCTCGATGCGAGGGGGCATCATGGCTTTTGGATTCCCAAAAATGGTAAGTAAAGCTTGGTGATCAGTGACAAGGGTGAAGTGTTTTCCGTATAGAAACATATGGAAGTGTTCACAAGTCACAGGTAGACTTTCTTTCCCTGTTGGGAATAAGCACGTCCGGTCTGCGACAGACTCCGGCTCGCATAACCCATAATGTGCCTTTCAGTGTTGTTGTTTCCACTGTGCTGGGCAAGGATTGCACCCAACCCCACTGGGCTTGCATCTACTACAATCTCAGTATGAAGTTTTGGATCAAAATTTGCCATTTCAGTAGCGTTCTCAATTGCATGTTTGATTTTCCTAAAGCTTTAGTGTCACATTCAGGTGACCACTTGAACACAGCATTCTTTTTTGTCAAGTCTCTCAATGGGGCACTGACTGTGACAAAATCATTAATATACCTGGAACAGTAACTGGCAATGCCAAGGAAGCATTCCACCATGGTCACATCTTACCGTGGTGTAGTGGACGATAAGGCTTGTACTTTAGCTGGATCTGGTGTCATCACCTTTCCAGAGAAAATCTACCCAAAGAATTTGAGTTTTGTTTTGTGAAACTTACACTTTTCTGTGTTCAAAGTGAGACCAGCATCAGCCAGCAAGCAGCATTCTCTTGCAAGTGCTTTGTCATGTTCTTTCATTAAGATTAAGTGGCCCTAAAGTCCAATATATCATCACTATAATTAAAAGCGTGTGTGACAGGCTGTATTATGCGGTGAATAGCATCCTGCAAAGGTTCTGCAGCTGACTACACCCCAAAACGTAGTCTTTTATATCTGAGCGAGCCAATATGGGTCAAAAAGGTGGTAATCTACCTGCATTTTTCCTTTAGTTCAAGTTAATGATAACCCTTGTTCAGATTGACACGAGAAAAGACTTTGGCACCATTCAACTGGGTTATCATTTCTGCAATGTGTGTACCAGGATGTTGTTCTCTCTCAATTGCCTTGTTAGCTTGGTGCATGTCAACACAGATGTGCATGGCACCCCCACTGTCCTTTTAGGGCACTACCACTATGGGTGAAACCCACGGTGTAGGACCAGTAAAGCGTTCAATGATATCATGTTTTAAAAGTGTTTCTAGTTCTTTCTCAGCAGCTTCCTCAAATGAAAAGCAATTCAACGATGTCATTGAGCAACAGGGTGAATGTCCTCATTGATGTGAAATTGGACTTTCATGGTCTTAAACTTTCCTAATCCATGAAACAATGATGGGAACTGACTTACTATGTCTGCATGTGCATTTCTGTTATAGTCGATGGAAATCCGACCCATGTCTGCAGCAGTTCTGAAACATGCACTTGTACTTTAAGAACATGAATCGGTGCTTGCACCTTTGTCTTCTTGTGTCACATGGCTGCTACAGATGATCCTTGACTTTGCAATGGTGTGGAGGCAGCCCACATGTATACCTTTGGCTTTGAAGGTGACATGGCACAGGTGGCAGTTTATTGTACTTCTCTGCCGCCATCATGCTTATCGGTGCACCACTATCGATGAAAAAGATATGGAACAACCATTCACGTTTAATGTGATCTTGGGGCAATCTTCAAAGGAAAGTGGTTGGTTTATGTGGCGATCTCGCTCAGACTTGGATTCTTCGCCGATTGGATGAAGATCAGCCGACTAAAGCTGAACACGGACAAGACAGAGGTCCTCATCCTCGGCTCCAACCCCTCAGCCTGGGACGACTCCTGGTGGCCAACGACGCTGGGAGCAGCCCCGACACCCACCGACCACGCACGCAACCTGGGAGTCATCCTCGACTCAACGCTCTCCATGGCCAAGCAAGTCAACGCAGTCTCCTCCTCCTGCTTCAACACCCTCCGCATGCTTCGCAAGATCTACAGGTGGATCCCGACAGATACAAGAAGAACAGTCACCCAGGCCCTCGTTAGTAGCAGACTCGACTATGGGAACGCCCTCTACGCGGGAGCCCCGGCCAAGCTCATCAAGCGACTGCAACGCATACAAAACACCTCCGCACGCCTGATCCTCGACGTACCACGCCACAGCCACATCACCCCCCACCTGAGGAACCTGCACTGGCTCCCCGTCGACAGGAGAATCTCCTTCAAACTCCTCATCCACGCACACAAGGCACTCCACAAGACTGGCCCAGCCTACCTCAACAGACGACTCTTCTTCTACGTCCCCAACCGCCAGCTCCGCTCCACCGACCTCTCCCTCGCCACCGTCCCTCGCATTCAAAGAGCAACCACCGGCGGCAGATCCTTCTCACACCTCGCCGCCAAGACCTGGAACACCCTTCCACTAAGCCTACGACAGACCCAAGACCTGCTGACCTTCAGGAGGCTACTCAAGACCTGGCTGTTCGACCAGTAGCAGCACCCCCCCCCCTTTTTTCTCCCCAGCGCCTTGAGACCCTCGCGGGTAAGTAGTGCGCTCTACAAATTCTGTGATTGATTGATTTATTCTCTACATGAGGCAAAACCCACATGCTCACGTCGTTCATCAGTCGACACCATCATCGCATAGCCATCTTCTTCACTGTCGCTCAACAATGACGTTAAAGAACCTTTGGAAGATGAATTTGATGAAGATCGACTTTGTTTAGTTTCCACTTGTCTCAGTTGGTATTGTGGACATGGCTAGAGGATTTCTGGAACTTTCTGGCATCCATTTTCTCTTCTCGACATGACACAGTCATTTTCTCTTTCACTTTGCAAACCGTTATAAAATGTTTTTCTTTCCCGCAACTCATGCATATTTGTCCCATGGTGGGACATTTAAATTCATGCAGAAAGGAGAATCTGCATCGGAAACATCGGAAACACAATTTCATTTTCCTTGGAGACATCACTTTATGGCCCTTGACCTTGTGTTTCTGCTTATCTTTCATGTTCAATGCTGATTCACTCTGGGCTACTCCAGCTTCCACATCAGCCGCTTGTCAATCTGCACATTCTTCTGCTCTCGCAGCCATGAGCACTCTCTCCAGAGTGTTTCGTGCAGCCCACGTCATCTGAACGAGTCAGAAAGGTAACCATTGATGATTCTCAGATGTATGGCTTCTTCATCATTGAATTCATTGAACTTGCAATGTTTGATGAGGGTCTCCAGTCTTTCAGCAAACACATCCATTGTATCTCCAGCTTGCTGTCTGGCTTGGTTGAAGAAGTACCTTTCATAGTTGACGATTGGATTGAACTTGATTCCTAATGCCGCCTTAATCTGATGATACGATATTTCATCAGCTTGTGGTATTTTCTTTATCACTTCTTTCACACCATCACCTACAAAGTTCTTTGAGTATTCAACTATCTTTTTGTCATTTGATTCTTCTATCACGTTGATTAAATCATCAAATGTTTTGATCCAGGCAGTCCATCTGCTGCCAATATTCTGTTTTTGGCAGTCTCGAATGGAAGCGGTGGTGTACAAAACATTGCAGCAACATAAACACCTGTGAGACATCCTGCTGTCAAGAGTAGGGCTTGCTCTGGCGCTGTTTTCTGCCCGTTTGGACCTGCTCCATTCGTGCCATCTCTAAGCCCAAGCTGCATGCTTGCATCAGTGTAATCACGACCGATGTGATGTCGTATTGCCTCTTTTTCCTCTTTGGCGGTGAGTAACTGTTTTGTCTCCTGTACATGGCTGTCACCACTCTCAACCTTCTGCGTTGTACTTGGTCTTCACTGCCATTAGCGTTTCATGGCACCTGGATGATTCTGATTTTAGTGCGCTTTTCTGCACCTGACTCTCGCGGTCTTCTGTGCTTCTCTGTACCTGGCTGTCGCATCCTTTATTGCTATCGTACTGTATGTATGCTGGCTCTGTGCTATGTTGCGGAGCAGTACCTCTTCTTTTGGCCTTACCAGCAGGTTCTGGGCCAAACGTGACTGAAGTTTCCGTAGGGCCTTCCCCTTCTTTGAAAGCTTTGTACTGGCTGGAGCGGCACTTTGACTCCACATGCTCCAACCCTCAACCGCTTCACTTTTACTGAGGCACACGTGGCATACACAATTAGTTTGCTGGACCCCAGCAGACTCTCAGGTCGAGCTCTCTCGTTACTTCGGGTTGCAGATCCCCTAACTGGTCACCAGTCATAGCGTCTTCCCCAGCCTGGTATCATGCAAATGACCACGCCACACAGGGAGCTGTGTAGTGCACATCTTTCTTCTTCAGAGTGCAACTGTTAACTAACTGTACACTTTGCATCATGAACTTTATTAACCACACCCAGACACATCTGCTATACAGATTTACAAGACACTACAGATGGGTGTCCATATTCATGCTATCCTGTGTCTACTTATGCCGTTATGTGTGCTGTTTGTGTATGCCTAAGTGCTTCTCCCTCTGTATGTGCTATTTGTGTGTGTCCATGGATGCCTGTCTGTTCATGTGTGCCCGCTTGGCTATTTGTATGCTTGGTTGATGTAGGCATGTTGCTGTGTGTTGCATGATGTGTGTTAGTACATTGCAGCGCCTACATGTGGGTTTATAAGTGTGAAGTGTGTATGTGTGCTTGGCTGTATTCTATTTGTCTCTGTTGTGTATGCACATTTCAAAAGGTAAGCAACTTACTTTTTGTTTGCATGACTGTTTAAATAGGCCCTGCCCTCAATGTAAACATTTGAAATGGGCATGTGCTTACTTCTGACGTTTCTAAAATGTCTGCATGGGTGCAGTTCAGGTAATTTGATGCTAAATGTAATTTTCTATAGCCGCAGTGATTGCTTAACTTATCAAAACGTGGATGCCACTCACAATTCACCCAGAGCAGATCACTTACTTTCCAGGAATGCATTTGTGCTAGTCACATATTTGAACTAAGAGGTCACCAGGCCGGGGCTTGCAATCGCAAACAAAATAAAGCGACATCAGCACTCATGATTTCATCATTATGTATTCTGTTATTTGAGTTTCTGAATGCTTAGCTGACTTTTAGCCATAGATTGGCAGCAGTCTACTGCCACAAATGGATTATCGAGTATAAAAGGATAATTTTCTCAGCCTCTTGACTATCTTAACAAGAGGACTTCTGAGGTAAGCTTTATTTTTATACTGGACCTATTAAACAGCTACATGCTCACACTTAGGGTACATCTATGCCTAACTTTACATACTTATTTTAAAGAAAATCTTCAGTAAACATTGTTCCAGGTTCATATAAAAATATTGTGGTAGAACACCTACATAGCTTTAAGAAGTATTGCAGAAAGAATGTGAAGAAAAGGAGAGGGAGAGGCACTAAATATGAAGATGGTCCAAAAAAGGGTGGGGTGGAGTGTAGGAAAGATTTAACAGAATGGAGATGCCCTTCATTCAAAATGAAATTATGTATTTGACATACTTTCTCTGAAGAACTGCACCCTCCAAACTCATCTCAATGTACATTTCACAATATAGATAATTTGGGGCAAATGATTTTACAGTGTAGCACATTATGTAAATGATGATGTGAGTATATAATCTGTGGCGTTGTGTTGTATTTTGTGCAGCCTTTATATAGCACTTTATACCTCTGAAGGGGTTCCAGGGAGCTTTTTTGGAGTGCGTGGATTAAAAAGGTGTTGGTTGCAGATAAGCCGGTAAAGGAGGTGTTGGTTGAGGTGCCTGGAGTTTGGAGATGTGCTCAAAATATGGGGCAGCGTGATTGCAGCACATAGCCTCAGGTGCAGCCACGCTCTGGGGACAGCCAGCGTTTTAACCCTCCCTGTAATTGAAGATGTTACTAAATTATTCTTATTTTGTGGCGAGAGCCACATTTTGGTAATTATAACTTTGGAAGGAAGGATTGACCAGAGTGAGGGTAATGTAGATCGAAGAGCTCTGGCTGGTGGTAAGTACCAAAGGAAGAGGCCAGGTGCCAGTGTAGGCACGATGGTCCATGCACATTGCTTTGAAAGGCTCCCCAGCCAATGCAGAGTCTGAAGGGAATATGAAAGGTGAGACTGGCAATGAAGGAGAAGAAGTTATCTTGCAGCTGTGTCCTGGATTCACAGTAGTTTCAGATTCACATGGAGGGATGCTCTGAGGTACGTATCATTGGTATAATATAGCAAGGAGAGTACTACGCTTATGGTTCCTTCTATCCTTGGAGTAAAATCTAGATAAGAAAAACTCGACACAGGCATCTCATTATGTACTAATTGCATTTACAGTAGACTTTATACTTTGATAAAAATAGAGATTCATGACGGGAGAGCGATACATAATGTGTTCACAGCAATAAAAGAGTGAGTGATCTTAAACATTTGTGATGGGAATACAACTAAATATAAAAGTGGTTAGATTAGTTTAATTCTATGCCTTTTAAGCTAAAGTTCTTCAAATTAGCTCTAATATATACTGAATCAAAACTGAGAGAAAGGAGGGAAAGACAGATAAATGGAGATAAAGCTGGACAGAAAAAGAAATTACTTGCCCACATTTTTACGTCTGGCTTGACAGCGTTCTGTCCATTCTTTTGTATGGATCAGAATGCTGGTGGAGGATAAAAACCAACATCAGCAAACTGTCAGCCTTCCTTCCATACCAGTAACCTGGGAAGCATTTTGCACATTTTCTGGCCGCAAACCATCTCCAACCAGGAACTTGTAACCAGATGCAAGCAAGAGAGCATGGACACCATCATTGTGAGAAAAAGATGGAAATGGATAGGACACACCGTCATACAAAAACAAGACTCCATCAGCAGAACAGCTCTCCACTGGCCCACAGAAGGCACCTATAAGACAGGCAGGCCAAAGAACACCTAGAAGCGAATTGTGGAAACAGAATTGAAGACCCTGAACCACAGCTGGGGGCACCATACAGAAACATGTCCAAGATAGGCAGAAATGGATGTCCTTCGTTGCTGCCCTACATGTCAGTCATCAACACGGGCAGTAAGTAAGTCATAACTCAAAGGGGAAATAGTTGAGCAATTAATTTTTATGCTGAGATTGGGAATGTATTCTTTTGTGCACATTTATCAGTGGGGCAGGTTGGGGTCCACACTGAGATACTGCCTATGGAGAAATATGTCCTCAAACAAAGAATTTCCAGTAATTGCCTCTCTCTGCTTCCAAGCTGTGCTGTCTGGAGCTCATTAACTTAGAGAAATTCCAAGTTAAATATGCGCATATTAAACAGTCACTTAAAAATAGTCACCCAGCTCTGCTCTGAGCTAGCGCACCTGTTCATGATATGAAATGTTCGCATTGTGGTAAATGTTGCGCTAAGGTATTGCTGTCCAAAAATGTCACAACAATAAATGCCCACAGGAGTAACACAGTCAAAGCTGTAGCTGGAATGGGAATTTTATCTTTGTCCTGGCTCGGAGTTCCCGATAGTACAATGGGAATGCTTGAGTCTGGCACTTTTCATCCTAATACACGTATGAAATTCCTGGCTTCTGCGTTAAGAACAAGGGGGCATATTAGCAAGAAGAGGCGATAATCATCGCTAACCCTGCTTAGCGTGATTTTTTTTATCGCCGGCTATCGCTGGAATATATTGCCACGCTAACGCTGTATTAGCAACGATTAGCGCTATGGCGATGAATATTCCAGCGATAGCGGGGGAAATGGGCCAACATCGCTGAAAAACCAGCGATGTTGCATGGAGAAGGGAGAACACCTTGCTGATACGACCCTGTGGTCGTATCAGCATAATCCACCCCCCATGTTAGGTATGGCTAACACCTGCTAATTGCAGGTGTTAAATAAATGGCGTTGACCTCGGTTAGCGCGACTTTTCACGTCGCTAACTGGGGCCATGGCCACCTTGCTAATAGGCGATAGGCCTGTTAGCGAGTGTTTCACAGGTTTGTTTGTCGGGAACGCCCACTTTGCATGTCATTAGCGATAAATATCGCTGACATGCAAAGCGGTAAAAAAACGGGCGCTAATGCCCGCAAACCGTCGCTAACTGATGTTAGAGACAGTTTGCTGATAGGGCGATATAAATATCGCCGCTTTAGCGGCAAAAAGTGCCGCTAAAGCGGCGATAGTGCCCTTGCTAATATGCCCCAAGATATTTGAGCAAGTTCGTCAATTCTCTAAATGAAACTTGTGGCAAACAAGTTGGATGACAGCCTGTATGGACAGATAAAGTTGCAACCCCACTTATGGTCACACATTTCTTTTTAATCTCTGCTTTGTCCATTCTGTTTTTCCTTTCCACTCAATTTTCTTTGTTCTTTTGTTCCTTTCTTGTCCCTTCCTGTCTCCTTAACCTCTTGTTTTAATCGTATTTTCTCATCATTCACCCCTTTAATTACTTGTGTAATTTCTTCAGTCCCTTAGTCCATCTTCCTTTCTCCACTCCTTCATCCTCTCTTCCTACCACCACCGCCCACTCGCCAATTATTTGCCTCCACTTGTTTCCTTTCTTTCATCTTTCCTTCCTACACTCTTTCCATTGTTTTTCCTCCTTCTTTCTATTTAACCCTTACCCCTCCATTCTTCGATCCTTCCATCTCTCGGAAACGTGTATTTCTTCATTTCTTCCTCCCTACTTCCTCTTCCCTCCATATTTCCTTTTTTCTTCTTCCCATTTCGCCTTTCTAATTTTATTCATTATCGTCATCCTGGCGTAGGAGAAGTCATAAGGCGCAGTGTGTAGAGTATTGCAATATTAAATGCCTGGAAATTTTACTTTTTCTTAAAAGAATATCCTGATGATGGTGGTGACCTGGCATTATGATTTGAGTGAGAGAATAGGACCTTTCAAACTATTTCATTTTGCTTCACTTCACATATCACGAGTATCTCTTTGTAATTTTGGACCAGATAAAGTTTTATGTCAACATGATGTGTAATAATTTTATGTTTTTAATCATAGATTTTCTTCGTTTATACCGTCAGAGAGTAATCCTGTATGTCTTGATAAAGATGGTCTAATCAGAAAACACCATCGAAACGCATCGAAGCTCTAGCTACATAATCCATGCAGTGGGCTGTGATACTAGATATTGACTGGTTTATGAATATCAGGCCTCAGCCCCAACGCCATCTGAACACGGATATGGTTTATTAATGACAAAGTGTACTGTCTCTTTATACTCTCTTTTTATCTTTTCCCATTTTTTTCTTTTCTTTTTATCTCTTGATCTATTGTGTAATTATTTTCTATATGGATAGATGAATTGTATATGAATAAATGTTTTGGTGTTTTTAACTTGTCACGTTTTTTAATTATTTTAATAAATCGATATATAATAATGTCACTATCATTTGTGTGTTGGCATACTGCTTTTGCAATTAGAACTGGGTCAGAGTGAAGGACATACTGTTTGAGTGAAGAAGATTTATCAGATTGGTAGGTCAAAGGACACACTGTTTTTTCTGTGTTAATAATAGATACTCCAAACCCAAAGGGATGTCTTTTTGTAAACAAGGTTTAGGCCCCATTGTTTATCTGATTGGATATTTCTGTATAAGATATTCTGACATGCACCTTCTAGTAGAACACTCCAAGACAAGGTTTGGCTGCTCACTGTTGCATTTGAATGTGTTCTCATCAGCCCATTCGTACAGCGCGTTCACCTATAAGGTGCGCAAATGTTTAATATTTTACTTGAGCTAGTGGCGCAAGATTCAATACTAAGAGCCTGAATGATAGTTCAGGGGCTGATTTATAGCACAGCTCATCAGGGTAGCGGAGAACATTACCTATCCCACCCTGAAGGACTGCCCTATAACGAAATTTAAAGATGACCACTGGCCTAGATGTCATCTTTCTATATATTGAAAGGAACTACTGGCACAGTGTGTTTCAATGCACACAAAAGTTTGGTGTAATTTGCCATAATGGCTGTCCACCAAACTTTTACAAAATGTTTGTTTTTCAGAAACAACTTCCAAATCGAGAGTTCGTTTAAAAAATCAAAATGAATGACCCTAGTCCCTGGGAGCTTTCTCCACATTTGTGGGTGTAATTTTTATCCTATCCCTCACCACCATGTTTTTCCTGGTGGTGCAGACAGGGAAAAAAAAGATATTACACCATCTATCCTATATAGGGCTTGCGGCGTAATGTCATTCCTCCAATCGCCCCTACTTCGTCAAATTTGGAAAATTTGCATCATTTGTGGGAAACATTTACTGCTTAACATGCCATTCATGGTTTATATAGCGCGAACTCGACCCAAAGGTACTGGAGTGCTTTACACGAGCACCGGTTACGTTACACAAGGACACATTCATATTTTTGGTAGGCACAGGGAGATTAAGTGATCTGCCCAGAATCACAGGATGTGGACGCGACCCCGAGGCTCGCACCTTGTCTTACCAGCGCCAAAGTCGGCGATCTAGCCGTCAGGTCAGACCACATCCTCTCCCCATCCTTGCACCAAAAATTGTCCGGAGGACACATTTAGCTCTAAAATACAGCACGAAATGACAGACTCACATTCCACGTGATCACATGTAATTTTTTTGTTATTTTCGACACATTTTTACGTAAATATACAATAGCAAATTACACGAAATTCACACACTCCTAGTAGATTTATGATTTTTTTATCGGATTCACAAACAGATTCACATTTCACGTGATCACATGTAACTTTGACAGATTTTTGCATAATTGCGCAAAAGAAAATTATACGAAATTCACACACTCCTAGTAGATTTAGGTTTTTTATCGGATTCACAAACAATCACATGAGTATTAGCGAAAATCATACCTTTCCAGGAATACTTTAAATTTACTAATTTACATCTTTAACTGGATGGAAGATGTCCTTAATTAAATTATGCATAATTATTCATTTCAACGCATATTGGGGCATATTAGCAAGGGCACTATCGCCGCTTTAGCGGCACTTTTGCCGCTAAAGCGGCGATATTTATATCGCTCTATCAGCAAACTGTCTCTAACAACAGTTAGCGACAGTTTGCGGGCATTAGCGCCCGTTTTTTACCGCTTTGTATGTCAGCGATATTTATCGCTAATGACATGCAAAGTGGGCGTTCCCGACGAACAAACCTGGGAAACACTCGCTAACAGGCCTATCGCCTATTAGCAAGGTGGCCATGGCCCCAGTTAGCGACGTGAAAAGTCGCGCTAACCGGGTCATCGCCATTTATTTAACACCTGCAATTAGCAGGTGTTAGCCATACCTAACATGGGGGGTGGATTATGCTGATACGACCACAGGGTCGTATCAGCAAGGTGTTCTCCCTTCTCCATGCAACATCGCTGGTTTTTCAGCGATGTTGGCCCATTTCCCCGCTATCGCTGGAATATTCATCGCCATAGCGCTAATCGTTGCTAATACAGCGTTAGCGTGGCGATATATTCCAGTGATAGCCGGCGATAAAAAAAATCACGCTAAGCAGGGTTAGCGATGATTATCGCCTCTTCTTGCTAATATGCCCCATTGTTTCCCCCGTGAAAAGAGCTTCCCTGTGGAGAAATACTTTCCCCATCACCCCTATTATGGGCCCCATTACGAATCATAGCAAAGTGGTATCCTCAGAGGAGAAGTCGTCCCACCCAATTACGAGTCTGTGTTCACCTTTTCCAGTGGAAAGCAGGAGGAAAACAGGAAACCTCTATGAAATTAAATAGGATTGAACCCCATACATTATATTCCTGCTTGTTTTAATTGATTCTGGCCCTGAACACTCATAATGCCCAGTAATGTGGGAAAGATACATGCCAGAATCGATAACTCTGTCCCCAGTATGCTTCTCTCAAATCACTGGGCTTTCGTGGACTAAGGACCTGTATGGGCTGTTTCCTTAACTTTCCCATTTGGGAAAAGTGCTTGCACCTTCTTTGCACTAGGAGTAAATTCCAGTGGATATAGCCCCTGGAAAACTATCAACAAAAAATGTGTGAGCACTTACAAACCTACAAGTGTGTGGACACTCACCTACTTCTTTAGGATGACATTTCTTAAATCCACCTGGGCATCTTTCCAAACAGTGAACTTAGGATGGTTCTAATCCATCATATTTGACTTTCTTTCAGCATCCAAGGTGGACTTTATGACAATAAAATTAGACAAATCCTTATTCTGTGACTCAGGATGTGAAACCTAAGATAGGAAATTGCTTTTCTATGCACTCATATATTGCTCAGATTTACAAAGAAATGTGTTAATAGAGTGTCTGTGGACTAGGCAAGTTACCTACTAAAAAATAATAGAACTTTATACCGGGCAGTGATCTTGGAAAAATAAAGCAATAAACTCCCAAGCAGGATCAACTATACACCAGTAAACCAGTAGATATTTAGGATTAGAAATGTATAACAAAGATTTTTCGACCATTAAATAAATAGGTGGTGAAGAACGTCTGTAAAAATTCTGTCTAGGGACATACTTACCTGATCAAAGTTCTGTAGCTGAGGTTTGCTGAAAGGTGACCTGGCATCCAGCTGAGAATTTCCACATATGGAAGCAGAGGAACAGGCTGGTACAGATGAAGGGTGAGTGAGGTACATAGACAGAAAAATGTGGGATACCAGACAGGAGAACAGCAGGGCAGGCAGAAGGCAGAAAAAGGGGAAGCAGGCAGGAGACATATGAGATCAGGGGTAAAGCCCAGGCAAGGCCAGAGATAGGTCAGAGTCTGAAAGTAGAAAGATATAGAAGTTCAACAATCCCAGAAGGTGGCTAAACGAAGGAAGAGAAATGAGCACAGGAAATGTGATTAGCTGTGGTGGAGGAGGCAGATTGAAAAGCAAGACAAGCCATGGACAAGACAGAATAGTGGATTTAGGGGACAAATGGACATTCAAAAAGGAGGGGAGCGGTGAACGGCAAGAGGAAAGAAAAAGTGTTCACAGGAGTGTACTTATGTGCTGAAGGGTCAATGAAAAGAATGGGACTTCAAGAGAACCCAACAAGACCCAAAAACCCAAGCAGTACAAACCTATCGATGCAGATTAAAATGCAATCACCAATTTTCTCATTGGCAATCTAAGAAATAATTTGTGAAGATGGACTTTAACAAATTGTGTCTTATGTTCTCTTCCATATTTTCATGGTGTATTTGTGTTCACCTTTGCAAGACAACATGGTGAGATCTTTTCCATTACCTGCATCTGTCTGCTATAGGAATCCTATTAATGACATTGGGTCACTGTGTCAGAACAGGAGTTGGGGACTCGCGCGAGCGCGCAAAACAAGATGGCCGCCTCCCGGTGAGCTCCTCCGCGTTTTCGCCCGTTTTTCGCAAAAAACGACGACATTTTAGTCAGAATATGGCTATAAAGAGGTCGCTGAAGCAGTAAAGCTGGTACCTGTGCTGTGGGTCGTTTTTTAGTGCCTCTGGACGACGGAAGTGGTGTTTTCTTCAATAAGGCTCCTGCTCCCAGTCTGCCTTCAGGTACTGCCAGGCTTGTCTGTCAGGGGGGCGGAGTAAGCACCTAAGAAAGGGCCTGGCTTGGGCCTAGCCACTCCCACAGACCATTTTAGCTGCTGCACCAGTTTTTTGAAGGATTTGAACAACCAAGATTATTATACCTTCCTACAAACATTATATTTAACTACAAATTGGTTCCTTTTTACGTCAAAATGGAAAATAAAAATTCTCTACATAATAAAAGGAGACAGCAGGTTTCACCTCCACCTATCAAATCAAAAGCGGTGGAGTCATCTGAACCTTCCTTATCTTTAATTTTAGAAGAAATTCAAGCACTTCGTGTTAATACCGATACCATTGCGTCAGAGATTAAAAATGTACGCAAAGAAATGGCTTGCTTATCAATGAAAATTTCTGACAACTCAATTAAGATACAGGATAATAAGGTTAAAATAGATGCTTTTACTCCACTTATGGCGAAAATATCACCCATGTCTACACTCCTTTTAGATATGGAAAACCGCAATAGACAATATAATCTACGCATTTTCAATCTACCAGAAGATGTTGAAGGGGCCAACTGCAGATTATATCTGGAAACTTTGATTCCTGGCCTGTTGAAAATCAGTTTTCCAGAAAAATTTGAAATTGATAAGGCTCACAGGATTCCTTCTCACCGCAACCCTCAACACACCAAACCTCGACAAATGATCTTTAAAGTTCTCCGTCATCACCATTTGGTTTTGATTAGGAAAGCAGCAAGAGAAATTCCTTCGTTGATGGTCAATGGGAATAAAATATTTATCCATCAAGATTTCGCCAAAGAGACTGTTTCTGTTCGCAAAGAATTCACTGCTCTTCGTCCTCAATTAAGAAGTCTTGGTTTCAAGTATGGTCTTTTTGATCCCTCAACAATGCGTATTTGGAAAGATAACTTTTCGAAATCCTTTCAGCGTCCTCAAGAACTGAAACAATTTCTGGATCTACAGTCACAGCCTTTAATGGATACTCATGAATATACTACTTGACTGTTTCCAGTCATGTACTTTTTGACAAATTACTGAGTTATTCTTCATCGGGCTCCAACGGTATCGGTCATGCTTGTTGAGCATGTGTGCGTTTCACTCCTGATATTAATGTATTCTGTTTGTCGTTTTTTCCATGTTTTATTTTTTCCCTTTCATCTTCCATGTTCTAGAGCTACTACTTTCTCACAACCTCTTTGTATTTTTCACTATCCTCCTCTTTATCCTTTTTCTTTCTCTCTCTCATTATGGCTAGCTTACATAATATTAAAGTAGTTTCATTAAATGTTAAAGGTTTGCGTCATCCAGTTAAACGCACAAAAATTTTAGATTATCTAGGTAGTTGCAAGGCTGATATTTGTTTTATTCAGGAGACTCATATAGATGATAAAATCTTAGATTATATGAAGAAAAAATGGGTTGATACTATTGTTTCATCTCCTGCTAATGGAAAAAAAATGGGGTTGCTATCTTTTTTGCAAAAAACTACACTGCCAAATTCTGAATAAAACTTCAGATGCTGAGGGGAGATATATTATAGTTAAAATTAAAATACATGATTCAGTCATCTTTTTACTCAATGTTTACGGCCCTACGGCGGATGACCCTCTTTTTTGGTCTAACCTTACTACTGAGGTCTTGAAATTGGGTACAGTTCCGTTAATTGTAGGAGGCGATTTTAATGTCATAGCTGATCCTCTATTAGATAGATTATCCTGTACTAAATTTCACCCTCCTAAGGTTTTTCATGCTGTCAGATTATTTATTCAAACCACTAAATTAGTTGATATATGGCGCCTACATTTCCCTACAGAAAAAAGTTTTACATTCTTTTCAAACCCTCATAATTCTCATTCTAGAATTGATTATTTATTGGTCTCTAGACAATTAATTCAATCCGTGAGTTCTCCCAACATTGGCAACATTGATATCTCTGATCATGCTTTAATTTCTTTTGTTTTGAATTTGAATTCATCTTTTACAAATAAATCCAGATGGCGAATGAATACTGATATTGTTCTTAATGAACGTAATAAACCAAAACTCTTAACTGCAATTCAAGATTATTTCCTACTTAATCCTGAAGGTACCACTTCTATGGTTAATAGATGGGATGCTTTTAAAGCATACCTTAGAAGTGTAACTATTTCCATCATGGCTTATGAAAATAAATCCTTCAATAGTAATATTAAAAATATAGAAAAACAAATTGCGAAATTTGAGAGACTTTTCATAACGTCTAATAATCCTCAATATAGACTTAAACTGCAAAAGCTTCGGTATGAATTTAATTCAATACTTAGCAGAAGAGCTGGCATTCAGATTTCTAACTCTAAAGCCAAATTTCGTTTTAATGCCAATAGATCTGGGAAACTCCTAGCCAATTATTTACGTATAAAAAAGAGCAAATCTCAAATAAACTCTATTCATGGACCTAGTGGCAAAATTGCTTTATCTCACAATGATATTGTTAATGAATTTCTGGATTTTTACTCGAATCTATATAATAAGCCTGATTTTCAGGATGCCTCTTTAATTGATTCCTTTTTAACTACATGTGGTTTATCCAGCATCTCTCAATCAGATAAAATAGGGTTAGATTCTCCCATCACTACAGATGAAATTTTGTTAGCCATAAAATCTCTTAAAAAAATAAGTCTCCTGGTCCAGATGGTATATCGGCTGAGTTTTATAAGGAATTTCAAGTACAACTTTTGCCCTTTTTATTTCAACTTTTTACCTCTTTTGGTTCTTCAGGAATTACTTCAGGCTCTTTTACTGAGGCTTTAATTGTCGTGCTTCCCAAACCAGATAAAGACCCCACCATTGTGTCAAATTACCGGCCTATATCTCTAATTAATCAAGATTGTAAATTATATGCTAAAATATTGGCATCTAGATTAGCTCCTGTAATGCATTCTATTATACACTCAGATCAATCTGGCTTTATGAAAAACAGGTACTCTGCAAACAATACAAGAACCTTGCTACATGTTATTGAACAAGCTCCCAATTTAACTTTACCTTCAGGAATACTGGCCTTAGACGCTGAGAAAGCTTTTGATAAAATTCATTGGCAATTCTTATTTAATACCTTATTGTCATTTAATTTTGGTGAGGCATTTATTCGCATGATTTCTGCTCTGTATTATGCCCCTACTGCTCGTTTATTTATCAATGGCCAAATCTCAAATCAATTTTCACTTTTTAGAGGTACAAGACAAGGTTGTCCTCTTTCCCCACTTTTATTCCTTATTGGTATTGAACCATTTCTCAATGCTATACGAAAATGTGATGATATTAAAGGAATTAATATTAAAGATGTTACTATAAAAACTTTAGCTTATGCAGATGATGTACTCCTATTTATTAGTGACCCTATAATCTCATTCCCTTCCCTATTAGAGATTATCAAAAAATATTCTACAGTCTCTGGATATAAATTAAATACTAACAAAACTGAATTTTTTCCCTTGAACATTTACTGTACCCCTGATATGATACCTATGACTGATATTATTTGGCAAAAGGATAAATTGAAATACCTTGGGATTTTATTCTCATCCTCTATAAAATCAACAATAACATTTAACTGTAACTTTATTTTAAATTATATAAAAGATAAAGTGTCTAAATGGTCTTCATTACATCTTTCATGGTGGGGTAGAATGGATTCCGTTAAAATGACAATTGCTCCAAAAATTTTCTACACCCTCGCCATGATTCCTACTCAATTTTCACTAAAGTTTTACAAAGATGTTGATAGAATTTTATCCAGATTTCTTTGGAACTGTAAACCGCCCCGTATCAGTTATAAAAAATTAAAAATGCCTAAATGTAATGCTGGGTTTGGATTACCAGACTTTTTCCTCTACCACAAAGCCTTTATTTTAAAGCAAAGTTCCATATGGTTTGATCAATCCTGTTTAAACAATTCTCCTATTTGGCTTGATATTGAGAAATCATTGGTAAATCCATTTCCACTCCCCACTTTGTTAACTATGTCTAATAGGTCATCAGTTTTGCATAAATCCGTTATACTAAAGTCCACTAAAATGATTTTTAATGATATAGATTCAATTTTTCTATCTCCTATGTCTATTACTGAAGACATGTCACTATGGTATAGCAATGTTATCAAGCTGAATAGGAATGTTAGTTACTGGTATTCATGGATTAATGCTGGTATTTTTTATCTTAAAGATATATATTCAAACAATGCTTTTTTATCATTTGAGTTTTTACGAACAAGATTTAATTTACCTCAAGCTGATTTTTCTAAATATGAACATTTATGTAATTCCATTTTAGATTCTTTTCCTCAAGATATTCCCTCTAATGTTAAAGCTGATTTATCAATTTACATTCAAACTGTCTCTACTTCAGCACATGGTGTTTCTATTTTATATAAAAAATTATCTAATTCTCTAGGCAGCAACATTACTTTGCTTTCAGTATTTTGGAATAATGAACTTTCACTTTCACTATCCATTGATATATGGAAGGATATTTGGCTTAATAGTATTTCTGGTTGGCTGCCTGTTTCACTTTATCAAACCAACTCATATATCTTATTTAATTGTTTATGGACTCCATTACGTCTCTTCCAAGCTAAACTTCTTCAATCTGCTTCTTGTTGGCACTGTAAATCACACCCTGGTACATTACAGCATATGCTTTTTAAATGCCCTTTAATTTTAAAATTTTGGACTGATGTTTGGGATATTATAAAAAAGATATTAAATATTCATGAGGATGTTTCTTACAATATGTTAATTTGCAAATCTGCTCTTCTTTCACATAGTTTAAATGACTTAGAAGGTAAACTTTTTAATTTCCTAATATCAGCTGCTTTGAAATCTATTACATTTTGCTGGAAAGATGTCTCGCTATTATCAGTACATGCTTGGTGGTCATGGGTTATTTTTACAAGAAAAGGAGCTCAATTGTCCTTGACTGGGCTCAACCATAACTCCAACTCTTTTCATGCTTTTTGGATTCCTGTTGATGTATATATATCTTCTTAAACGGTTTATGTATAACTAATTTAGCTTTTTATTGATCATATAGTATATTTACTGATTCATATTGTAGCTCTATTTATAGACAATGTAATTTGAATCATTATTGATCCCTTTCCTTCCTCTCCTTTTTATGTTCCCTAAGAATAATTATTTTATCTTACCTAATGTAATTCAATTGATATGCCTGTTTATCTTTCTTACTATAACTAGGTATTTTCGATTTAGAATATTATTTTCTGTAATGTCTGTTACTTGTTTATTATGAAAATTCAATAAAATATTTTGAACTCAAAGAACAGGAGTTGGAATTGACTCTAAGCTGAGTTAAGCTGAAGCCAACGTTGCTGGTACAAGGAGCTGACAATCAACAACTTAGGTTGGGCAATCTTCCCAGTGACATAAAACACATAAGCATTTTTCTTAGGTGATGTTCCTCTTTCCTCCCTAAATATGGGTAGAATCAATCAGACATACTAGACTAAGCACTCCAATGACACTGCATTTAATTTGAAATATGATACACCGGTCATCCCAGTCAACCAATTCTAGAGATGTGTTGGTGTCATATTGGGATTTTGTAGCCCTGTAAAGAACCGTTTCAAGAATTTATAGTATTTAATAATTTGTTAAAAAAATATATCTTTCAAATCATGACAATTGAAAGTGAGGCCCACCTTAAAAACCAGCCCTCATTGAATTTCCGCCCAATTATACAATTATCTCCTGGTGTATAGAAACAGAATGGGGTGCATTCACTAACGTAATTTCACACGAGTAAACCTACACGTTTAAGATAACTCTTTTACTTTACTACCTTTGGCTATTCACCATTTCTGAGTGTAAAGTTACTCAAAGGTGTACACTTGTCTGCCCCCACCTCCTGAAACAATGTGTGGAGTCACTGAAAATGTCCTATACGACTGTAAGGTTACTACTAGTTGTAGATCTCTTTATGCAAAGTGTGGGGACATTTGGAAAAGTTAATTAAAGTTTAATAAACTATTTAAAATATTTGTAAGTTGAATATTATTGTAAAATAATTTTTATGTATTTTAAATTTAGATTAATGCTTAAAAATGCTACCTCACTTTTAACTACTTTTTAACTTAAAAAATGTATTATTTTAAGGATAGTCAATTAAAAAAACTTTTTAAGATTTTATAAAAACTTACACAAATCTAAAGTAAAATGTTTATATTGATTTATTATGCATTAAAAGTTACTAGAATCTCAAGAATGAATTAAAAATTAATTTAATGTATTTTAGTTAAGAAAGTTACATTTAGTTTTAAATTGAAAAAGGTTACTAACATTTATATTATGTATGATTATATTTTCAACTTTAAAATAAATGTGTATATATATATATATTCACTGAAAAAACCATAGGTTTTAGGGACAGTTATAGTTACTTGGACATTGCACTCGTACAAAACCCGTGAAATTCCCCCGTTATAGTTAGTTCAGATAACTATAACTCGCGCCCCGCAATGCACTGCTGATGACGTCACATATTACATCACTCATGACATGGTCAGTGACATCACTGATGACATCACTGATGACATCTCAAATGACATCACTGATGACATCATCCAGTGACTGTGTGTTTCTCTAAAGTTTAAATATTTTTAATATATATAGGAAAAGACGTATTGAAGAATGAGTGGGTGTGTAAGTGTCTGTATGGATGATTTAGTAGGTGCGTGACTGACTGTATAAGTGAGTGATTTAACGTATCGTACTGAATGCATGGGTTAGTGACTAAACTGGGTGAATGTCTGTATCCGTCTGTCTGTTGCTGTGTAAGTGGCTGCATGTGTTTGTGAATAGCTACATGAGTGTCTATTTGAGTTACTGAATGCTTGTGTGAGTATCTGTATGGGTGCCTGAGTGTTTGTGTGGGAGGGGTGTGTGCGACTCTGTGCATAGATGTGTGAGTGGGTGATTCACTGGGTGGATGGTTTCAAGAGTGCATCTGTGATAGACTTTATGGGTGGGTAAGTGTGTGTAAGAGTGTGTTAGTGAGTGAATGTATGTCCCAGTGGTACATGTGTGAGTAACTACATATGTGAAAGGCAGTATATATGTGTGTTGGAGTATATAAATAGCTATAAGCGAGAGTGACTGATTGTGATAGTGGCTGTATGGATGAGTGTGTGCTTGTATCAGTGATTGTATAAGAGCGTAAGAATGTGCTAGTATTTGTATGATTAAGTGGGGTGGTGTGTGTATAACTGTATAGGTGAGTAAATGGTAGTGTGTTTAATTATTTGCATGACTGACTAGGTGTGTGAGTACCTCTATGGATGAGTGGCGGTGTATGAGTGTCTATATAGGAGTATGAGTGCATATGATAGTCCTGTACTGAGTGACCGTAAGTATGAGTGACTGTACGGGTGAGTGAGTGGATGTGTGTGTGTAGACCTAAGAATCAGTGAGTGGGTATGTAGTTATTGGTGTTGGAGTGTCTATGGTTTTGCGAATGGCAGTCTGTAATTTAGAGTGGGTGTATCAAAGGTTATATTAGGGTGTGAGGAGGTGCATCAGATTATCACGTGGATGATGTCATCAGTGATGTCATTTGAGATGTCATCAGTGATGTCATCAGTGATGTTACTGACCATGTCATGAGTGATGTAATATGTGACGTCATCAGCAGTGCATTGTGGGCGCGAGTTATAGTTAGCTGAACTAACTATAACGGGGAATTTCACGGGTTTTGTACGAGTGCAATGTCCAAGTAACTATAACTGTCCCTAAAACCTATGGTTTTTTCAGTGAATTTCAAAGGTTTTTTAAATGCTAATTTGTAACTATAACGTGTCTGAAACCTATGGTTTTTTCAGTGAATTTCAAAGGTTTTTTAAATGCTAATTTGTAACTATAACGTGTCTGAAACCTATGGTTTTTTCAGTGAATTTCAAAGGTTTTTTAAATGCTAATTTCTAACTATAACGTGCCTGAAACCTACGTTTTTTTTAGTGAATTTCAAAGGTTTTGTAAATGACAATTTTTAAATGTATTAATTGTTATATTAATTTTTTTCATACTGATTTACTACATTTTTAGAAACAATTTTTTTTACATATTTTATTTTTTAAATTACATTGTAATTACATTATACATTACATTACAAAAAATACTTTCTCTTAATGAATTACTTTAGTTTAAATACTTTGCAGATAGGCAATAGACTTTTAAGTACAGTAGTTACAGTTGTTGCAATGGGCAACACATTTTCAAACACAATGCAACATTCAGCTCAATGTGAATTTCTAGTTAAATGCAATTAGTTACTTTATGGATTACTTTTCTAACCACAGGACTGGATCCTAGATTCAGTCCTGGTACATGTCCTGTAAACAGTTGAGTAAAAGCGTTTTGGTTACAGTCGTGATTTTTAAGGAATATTATTGTATTTTAAAAGTTGACACTTAGAAACTTTTTCTCATAGAATCACCAATGTTATCCTATGGAAGGAAATTCACTTAGCAGGTAAAAACTGTTATCGTTACTTTTTCTTACTCAGTGTTGGATCCTGGATCCAGCACTGGTGCATCTCCTGTAAACAGTTGAAAGAATGCGATTAAGTCATACAGGCGATTTTTAAGGAATATTTGTAGTTTGTGAAAATCAACACTTTGAAACTTTTTTGCTGAAAACCAGTCAATGTTAGCCTATGAAGGAAATTCAAGTTACCGGTAAGTACGGTTAAAATTACTTTTGAGGATCAGTACTGGGCTGAAACATGCAGCACTGAGGTCTCTCCTGATAACAGGTGAGTAAATCGGAATTCGTATTTCGGCTGATTTTAGAGGAATATTTTAAAGTTCCAAAACTCCACACTTAGAAGAATTTCCAAGTGAAACCAGTCAATGTTAGCCTATGGAAGGAAATTCAAGTTACTGGTAAGTACGGTTAAAATTACTTTTCAGGACCAGTACTGGGCTGAAAGATGCAGCACTGAGGTCTCTCCTGATAACAGGTGAGTAAATCAGAATTCGGATTTCGGCTGATTTTAGAGGAATATTTGTATGTTTCAAAAATCAACACTTAGAAGAATTTCCAAGTGAAACCAGTCAATGTTAGCCTATGAAGGAAATTCAAGTTACCGGTAAGTACGGTTAAAATTACTTTTCAGGATCAGTACTGGGCTTAAAGATGCAGCACTGAGGTCTCTCCTGATAACAGGTGAGTAAATCGGAATTCGTATTTCGGCTGATTTTAGAGGGATATTTTAAAGTTCCAAAACTCCACACTTAGAAGAATTTCCAAGTGAAACCAGTCAATGTTAGCCTAAGAAGGAAATTCAAGTTACCGGTAAGTACGGTTAAAATTACTTTTCAGGATCAGTACTGGGCTGAAAGATGCAGCACTGAGGTCTCTCCTGATAACAGGTGAGTAAATCGGAATTCGTATTTCGGCTGATTTTAGAGGAATATTTTAAAGTTCCAAAACTCCACACTTAGAAGAATTTCCAAGTGAAACCAGTCAATGTTAGCCTATGAAGGAAATTCAAGTTACCGGTAAGTACGGTTAAAAATACTTTTCAGGACCAGTACTGGGCTGAAAGATGCAGCACTGAGGTCTCTCCTGATAACAGGTGAGTAAATCGGAATTCGTATTTCGGCTGATTTTAGAGGAATATTTTAAAGTTCCAAAACTCCACACTTAGAAGAATTTCCAAGTGAAACCAGTCAATGTTAGCCTATGAAGGAAATTCAAGTTACCGGTAAGTACGGTTAAAATTACTTTTCAGGACCAGTACTGGGCTGAAAGATACAGCACTGAGGTCTCTCCTTATAACAGGTGAGTAAATCGGAATTCCTATTTCGGCTGATTTTAGAGGAATATTTGCACAATGGTGAAGGGAGGGGCGGGGCCTGAGGTGACATCTTTGCAAACGCGCCCGTGGTGCGTTTTAAGTTGGGGGATTAAGTCCCCTTGAATCCTGAGGGTCCCTAGGGGCCAACTAGACCACCAGGAACCTCCAATATGCGCCAGGGGCTGCGTTGCAGAGACGTGTAGAGAGGCCACACCCCTTTCTACACCTCTCTGCAACGCAGCTCTGTGGCGCATTCTGGATGTACCTGTTGGGCTAGTTGGCCCTCAGGGACCCTCAGGATTGAAGGGGATTTAATTCCCCATCTTAAAACGCGCCACGGGGCCTGTTTGCACACATGTCACCTGAAGCCCCGCCCCTCCCTTCACCACTGTGCAAACGCGCCCCGTGGCGCGTTTTAAGTTGGGGGATTAAGTCCCCTTGAATCCTGAGGGTCCCCGGAGTCCAACTAGCCCACCATATACCTCCAAAAAGCGCCACAGAGCTGCGTTGCAGAGAGGTGTAAAAGGGGTGTGGCCTCTCTACACGTCTCTGCAAGGCAGCTCCCTGGCGCATACTGGAGGTTCCTGGTGGGCTAGTTGGCCCCCAGGGACCCCCAGTATTCAAGGTGAATTTGTTCCCCCTCTGCAAACGCGCCAGGAGTGGTGAAGTTTTTGTTTTTTTTTTGTCCCCTGAAGGGGGGCTGTGTGGCCCCCCTTCCTTTTTTCTCTTTTTGGGCCCTGGGGACCCCATCCCCCAGGGCCTTACCCCTTTTTTAAATTACCAAAAAAAAAAAACAGGAAGGGGGCCGCGTGGCCCCCTTCCCTGGGCCTGTATTTGCCCCGGGGACCCCATCCCCCGGGCATGGTCTCTATATTTTTTTTTTTTTGAGGGGGCAGCGTGGCCCCCTCCTCTGGCCATTTTAAGGCCCCGGGGACCCCATCTCCCGGGGCCGGCCTTTCCATAAAAAAAAAAAAAAAAAATTCTCTTTATTGGGGAGGGGGGCCGCGTGGCCCCCTCCCGGGCCACTACTTGCCCCGGGACCCCATCCCCCGGGCTGGCCCTCTCCGTTGGGGACTGTGGGGGTCCCCAATCCCTCACAGTCCCGCCGGCTCCCCACGTCCCTTGGGAGCCGGCATAGCTAGCCCACATGGGGAGCAGCTGACATGCTGCTCCCCATGTGGAAAGCAACGCTTTGGATATTGGAAGAGAGAGCAGGTTTCCCTGCTCTCTCTTCCAATATCCAAAGCAGTTTGCTATGGCAGGACGGAGCCGCGAGGCTCCCGTCCTGCCATAGCAAACTACAGTGTCCCGGGGTAGGCACCCCGGGACACTGCAGGAGCCGGCCCTGGGGGTGGTGGTCCCCAGGGCCATCAAGGGCTCCAGGAGGGGGCCGCGCGGCCCCCTCCCATTCAGTACACAGCCCCGGGGAGGTGGTGGTCCCCGGGCTCTGGGGTCCGTAACGGACCCCCATATTAAAATGTTTAGTGCCCCAGGGAGGTGGCGGTCTCGGGCGTGTGGGGGCTGGAGCCCCCCCACACAGGTTTTATAATGTATTATAAAAAAGCCCCGGGAGGTGGTGGTCCTCGGGCTGCGGGAGGGCTCAGAGCCCTCCCGCACCATTTTAAAAAAAGCCCCGGGGGTGGCGGTCCCCGGGCTTGGGGGCCCTTTGAGGCCCCCCACACATTAAATTATCCCCCCCCACCATGCCCCCGGTACTTGGGCCACCCGGGGGCCAATTCTCCCGCGCTTCGATTTTTTTTTTTTCGGCAGGATTCGAGCACCCTGAGCGCATCCTGCCGATTTTTAAAAAAAAAATTTTTTTTTTTTTTGCCCAGGGGGTCCTTGTGGGACCCCCTGAGCAAACCTAGGGGTCAGGGTGTTTCTACCCTGCTCCCTTTGTGCGCTTTGCGCACTTGTTTCTGTCCCTCGGTTCTACCGAGGGACAAAATGGCTGCCAACATTTCCTGAATCGGAATGTTGACAGCCAGCTGACAGCCAATTAACATGCAGCTCGTGATCGGGACGGTGCGCGCAGGGTGCGCTGAGGGTACGCGGACCCTACTCGGCCATAGATATCACTAACTTTTTACTTTTCATTTTCTCAGCAACTACTGAACGGATTTACACCATTTAACAAAAGGGTTCTTTCTGAACCAAGAACTACCTCTTTGCCAAATTTGGTGTAATTCCGTTCAGCAGTTCGGGCTGTAGCCGTGTCTAAAGTTTCCTATGGAAAAGTGCATGGGGAAAACGCGTTTGGGACCCCCTTTTTCTCGGCCCCCGCTTGACGAATCCCCCGAGACTTTCAGGGTAGGAGCGGACCGGAGCGGGCCACAAAGTTTGAAAATTTCGCGAAGATACGCAACCGGCAAGAGAGTTATTTCAAATAGAATGTCGCGGATTTCCTATGGATAATAGGTTGTAACTATAACTATCTACTGGCGACCGCCAGTAGATAATATATATATATATATATATATATATATGTAAAACATAGATAAAATATATTACATTATCATACATTGTCTTTAAAACAAGTGAACATATTCAGAGCATTCGAGATAATGTTTCTCTAACATCGTATAGTACTGAATAAAGAGCAAGGGGGGGGCGTGGCTTCGCCGCATTGCAAAATGGCCGCATAGAGTGCGAGCTCTGCCGGCTGAGCACATAATCCTTGATAAATAAACACTCCGGGAGCCCATCCAGCCACGAAACAGAGCGTGGAATGTGAGGGGTGCAAAGGAGCAGACATCTGCGAAACCGGAGCTGCTGAGCACACACGCAGATGACCAAAGATCGCGAGTGCTGGCCAAAGCCTAACCAGGCCTGCAGAACCTGGAGGCGGCTCGGGCTCGTGCACAGCAGCGACCCTGAGGCAACACAGCGGACCTTCTAGAGCGGCGGCCAAATCTGCGCAGAAAACACACGAGGGTCGCACAGACACCCACGGCAGGAGTGCCGGGCCAATCTTCAGCCACCCGTGGCCAACTGGAGAACGGCGACCTGAAACTCGGAGTCGGACTCTGACCGCGGACAGCCCAGCCCCAGCGCTCGAGGAAGGGCAGCCTGCGCGGGCGCTGGGAGCGGGACGGACTGCCTGAGATCCCTAAGGGCGCCCAACACGAAAAAGGAGAAGCCGGTGGCGGGCGCACGACCAGGTGAGGCGCGACCCGCCGGTGGCCTATCTGAGCGGCGTCTAGCCAACGAGGGCCAGGAACACACTTGGGCAGGTGAGGTGGGCTTGCGAAACATCCCAGGGCTGACTGAGGGGCTGCAGACAAGAGGAAGACACCGACCCCTAGACCAGGGCAGGCCCATACCAGGGGACATCGGACCTGCTCCACAACCGAAACCAGCACCTCAGAGGAGGCTGCATATCGGGGGACCCCCTATCAATACTACGGCATCTCCACAAAAGGCACTGAAACAAGCACCGGGGGAGCACAACTCGGGGCCGGGAAGGCATCAGCACTGCAACTAATGCACAGAAGACTGGGGAGAGAGCCGCTGGCGACCTATTTACGGACATTCCAAATACCAGGTGCGCTACTGTACTCACCCCTCCACCCGAACCCTCAGGCAAACGGCCGAACTGTGCACAACCAGTGGGAGACACCCGGCACATTCTTGGGGAAAAGAGGAACAGTCACCGACCCCCACAAACAGGACACAACACACAATAAACTTCACACCTCAATTAAGGGGGCAGCTTTGGCACACATCAGTCCTCCCTCACTCCACCCCTGCCTTAGGATCCGCTGGCTGTAACCACCCACTTGCAATATTGGGAAACCAGAAGGACGTCAATCGAAGCTCCCCTTTGAGAAAAAGTGCACCACCAAGCAGATGGAACACGAAGTGGACACAGCTGCCGCCACTCACCCTCCGGGAGAGCCCGATGATCAAGATATAGACCTGAAAGAGATCCTGTTAAAGGTAAAATCCAGCTTGAAAACTATTGATGCTAAACTGGACCTGCTCACGGTGCGCTTAGACAAGGTGAAAAACAGAGTTGACGTGCATGACTCTCAACTAGATAATTTAGAAACACGTGTGAGTGAGTCGGAAGACACCCAGACCACCACATCCGAACATCTCTTGCGCATGGACAAAATCCTAGATCTGATAAAGCAAAAGATTGAGGATCTTGAGGCCCGCTCGAGAAGAAATAATCTCCGCATTACCGGATTACCAGAATCGACCGCCGTCTCATGAATGGAGGACTTTGTAGAAACGATTCTGCGAGATCTTTTTGGACCCGAGCTGTCCCCATTCTTCATCGTTGAGAGAGCCCACAGGACCCTGGGACCGCGTCCGCCCCCAGGGACACCACCTCTCCCAATAGTAGTTTGGCTGCTAAACTATAAAGATCGGGACACAGTCCTCCATGTGGCAAGAGAGAGAGGCCCAATCCAATACAAAGGAGACAACCAATCCTTCTTTCCAGACTTTACAATGGCGGTGCAAGCGGGCAGACGTGAGTTCCAGCCAAATGACTACTACAGCAAGCTAACTTCAAATAAGCTATGCTACATCCAGCCAAACTGCGCATAGTACAAGACAGGAAAACATACCATTTCACGGACCCAAAACAGGCCCTCAAGTTCGCTTATGCTGCCCCCAGGGATGACTCCCAAATGTTTGAGATGTGGGGGGTTCTTTCTCAACCTGATTGGGGGTTGGTGTGGGAGGGGGAGGGAGAATTGGGTGGGTGGGTTTACTGTTAACTTTATTGAAGTTTGTTTTGCGTTTTTTGACAC
Organism: Calotriton arnoldi; assembly: GCA_963921515.1. NCBI lineage: Eukaryota > Metazoa > Chordata > Amphibia > Caudata > Salamandridae > Calotriton > Calotriton arnoldi. The sequence continues at coordinate 853,644 of CAWUFW010005546.1, read as the reverse complement.
TGTTGGCATGCTGATTTGCACTTACATCCTTTTTAGCCGGACATCGCATTCATCCGAACATTAGAGGCGACATATCACACTCTGGGAAACACCTAGACATAAATGTTAATGTTAATGTTAAGAATGACTTGTAAAGCGAACGTACACCGGGTGGTTTCATGGCGCTGTGATAGGCTCTGTCCGTTACCTATAGAGAGGTCAATTGTAGGCTTGTGCAAATAGCCATGTTTTGAGGGACCTTCTGAACTTCAGAAGGTCAATGCAAGACCGGATCTCCAAGGGGAAGGAGTTCCACAGTCTAGGGGCGAGGGTTGCAAATCTGCGGCCTCCCTGACGTTTCCGTTTGAACGCGGGGGTGGAGAGGAGCGAAAGGTGAGCTGAGCGCAGGTTGCGAGAGGGGGTGTGCCTGAATATCAGGTTGTTTATAAATTTGGGGTTTTGACCGTGCAAGGATTTGAAGATCAGGCAGCCTGTTTTGAACGTGCAGCGTTGAGGGATGGGGAGCCAGTGCAATTTCCTTAATAGAGGAGTCGCTGATTGCCATCTAGGTTGTCGGAGGATCAATCTGGCTGCATGATTCTGGATCATCTGCAGCCATTTGAGCAGATAGAGTGGCATGCCCAGGTACACAGAGTTGGCATAGTCCAGGTGTGACAGGACGGTAGCTATCACAACCTGGGTCAAGGCTTCCTGCGTGAGTAAGCGATGAATCTTCCTGATCTTCCGCAGTTGGAAGAAGCATTTAGAGATTACCGACCCCACCTGTGTTTTCAGTGAAAGGTCACTGTTTAAGGTGACCCCTAGTGTTTTAGCCGAGGGGGAGGGAGTGAGCGGGGATCCTAGCTCTGACGGCCAGTAGTGTGGGCCCCAGAACTTATGGCTGTCCCCTGTGAGGACTAGCTCCGTCTTGCCAGGATTTAACTTAAGGTGGTTGTTGTCCATCCAGTGTTGAATGTGCAGCATGGTGGCCTGAAATTCGGTGAATGAGCTGTGTGAGTTATCAACCGTGAAGACCAATTGCAGGTCATCCGCGTAGTTGAAGACAGTCACCTTCCTATCTTTGAGGGACTGGATCAGGGGAGAATGTAAAGATTGAAAAGGTGAGGGGAGAGAGCGGAGCCTTGTGGAACACCACACGTAGTTCTACGTTGAGGGGCCATGAAATGGCCTTGGCGAACGGCCTGGGACCGGTCCTCCAGGAAGAAAGAGAGCCAACTAGCGGCTGCACCTTGAATGCCAGCGTGCCTGACACGGTCTACCAAAATAGTGTGGTCGACCTTGTCAAAGGCAGCGGAGAGATCCAGCAATACCAGTGCCTGGGGGGAGCTTCTGTCGGCGTTGTCACGGAGAGTGTCCAGAACAGCTAATATTACAGTTTCAGTGGAGTGTGCAGGCCGGAACCCCGCCTGGTAAGGGTCGAGGTAATTAGATTCTTCCAAGAAGTTGGACAGGCATCTAGCTACATGGGCCTCTAGTACTTTCGCCAGAAAAGGGAGCAGGGAGATGGGACGGTAGTTAGGCAGAATCGTAGGGTCAGCTCCAGGTTTTTTCAGGAGAGGAACCACGATGGCTTCCTTAAAAGCCGTTGGGACTTGGCCGGAAGAGAGGGACTCGTTCAGGAGGGCGAGGGCAGGGCCCGGAAAAGCTGAGAAACAGTCTTTAAGTATGTGAGGTGAACAGCAGTCCGAGGAGGCTCCTGATTTGACTTTAGCTAGGAGGTCCTGAAAGATCTCGGTACTGATGGCTGGGAAGCAGCTGAGCATGCAGTTGTTGCTGCGCATAGCGGAGGAAGTCATGTTGGGGGAGTGTTTAGGAATGCTGGCTTTGATGGTAGTGATTTTTTCAATGAAATAGTTATTTAGTGAGTCGCACAGTGCCTGAGTCTGCACGACGAATTCCTTGGAGAAGTCAGGTGCCTTGAGCACGGGTGCCTTCAGGGCATCAAAAGCTTTCTGGCAGGACTCAGTCCAGATCACTTTCCTGGGCTGCCTCTTAGAGGTCAGCTCTGTTAAGGGGGCAACGATGGTGCCATAGCCCTTAACAAATCTCCTATAGTAACCGGTGAGACCTAAGAAGGCTCTCACCTCTGTCTGGGTCTTGGGGGTTCCCAAGCCAGAATGGTGTCAATCTTGGGTTGTAGGGGCGCCACCTGGCCGCTTCCTACCTGGTGTCCCAAGTACACCACAGAACCCTGCCCGATCTGGCACTTACTGGCCTTGATCGTGAGGCCTGCACCTTGCAGAGCCCTCAACACTTTCTCAAGGTGCTGTAAATGTTCTTCCCAGCTGGAACTGAACACAGCAATGTCATCCAGGTAGGCGGCACTGAAATCCTCCAGCCCAGCCAACACCTGATTGACCAACCTCTGAAAGGTACCAGGGGCATTCTTCAACCCAAAGGGCATCACCCGGAATTGGTAATGACCTTCTGGGGTTGAGAATGCTGATCTCTCCTTGGCCCCATCGGTTAAGGCAATCTGCCAGTACCCAGACGTCAAATCAAACGTGCTGAGGAACCGGGCAGCTCCCAACCGATCAATGAGCTCATCAGCTCTGGGGATGGGGTGCGCGTCAGTCCTGGTGACGGCATTGAGCCCACGGTAGTCCACACAAACCGGAGTTCTGGAGTGGCACCGGGCGCCGCAGCCTTTGGGACCAAGACCACTGGGCTGGCCCAAGGACTGTGGGAGGGCTCAATCACCCCTAACGCCAACATCTTAGAGACCTCGTCCTTGATGCTGGCTCTGACCCGGTCAGTCAACCTGTAAATCTTGTGCTTCACAGGAGAGCTGTCACCAGTGTCCACGTCATGGGTACACCAGTGAGTAACACCGGGAGTCAGAGAGAACAGTGGGGCGAACTGTCCCAACAACTGGCGACAGTCCCCCTGCTGCTCCTGAGTCAGAGTAGGGGAGAGGATCACACCCTCTACTGACCCATCATGCTCCTTGGTAGACAGGAGGTCAGGGAGAGGCTCACTCTCCTCTTCCACCCCATCATCTGTCGCCAAGAGCATACTCACTTCGGACCTCTCGAAGTGGGGCTTGAGGCGGTTCACGTGAAGGACCCTCAAAGGGTTCCTTGGAGCCTGCAAATCCACCAGGTAGGTGACGTCACTTTTGCGCTCCTTTACCTCATATGGCCCAGTCCACTTGTCCTGCAAGGCACAAGGTGCCACTGGGGCCATGACCCACACTTTTGCCCAGGTTGAAATTCGACCAGAGTGGCATTCTGGTCATACCATCTCTTCATTTCTTCCTGGCTTGCTTCTAGGTTCGCCTGAGCGAGTTTCCTGAAGCGGGCAGTTTGGTTTCTAAAGGCCAGCATGTAGCTAAATACATCCTGGGGAGTTTTCCTGGGAGATGCCTCCCAGCCTTCCTTTACCAAACTCAGAGGTCCTCTGACAGGGTGGCCATACAGGAGCTCAAAGGGGCTGTACCCAAGAGACTTCTGAGGCACCTCCCTGTATGCAAAGAGTAGGCATGGCAAGAGGACGTCCCACTTACGCCTCATGGGTTCTGTTAGACCCTTGATCATGCCTTTCAAGGTCTGGTTGAATCTCTCCACCAGACCGTTTCCTTGTGGGTGGTAAGGAGTGGTGAACTTGTAGGTTACACCACACTCCTTCCACAGGGATGTCATATACTTGGATATGAAATTGGTCCCCCTATCAGAAACCACCTCTCTGGGGAATCCCACACGGGAAAAGATCCCCATTAACGCCCGGCCCACCACTGGCGCCGTCGTTGTCCTGAGAGGGATTGCCTCCGGGTACCGGGTGGCATGGTCCACCAAGACCAGGATGTACCTGTTGCCCATGGCTGTCTTGGGATCCAGTGGCCCCACAATATCCATCCCTACCCTTTCAAAGGGTGTACCAACAACAGGAAAAGGTTGGAGAGGAGCTTTGACCTTCCTCCCACTCTTACCACTTGCCTGGCAAGTTTGGCAAGACCTACAGTGTGCATCTGACTGCCTTCGCATTTGGGGCCAAAAGAAGTGGGTGACAAGCCTGTCAAAGTTCTTGTCCTGCCCCAAATGTCCTGCCAAAGGCACGTCATGAGCCAGACCCAGTAGGAAGGTCCTGAAGCGCTGGGGTACCACCAGCACACGGGCTGACCCAGGCTCAGCAACCTTAGGCTCACTGTATAGGAGACCACTCTCCCAGTAGATCAGATGTGACCCGGACTGATTACCAGCTGCCTGGTCTGCAGCCTGCCGCCGCAGACCCTCCAGAGTAGGGCACTCGCTCCGCCTCCCTGCAGAACTCCTCCCTGGTGGGACCCCCTTCTTGCTGCCAATGGGTCAGCTCAGAGATGTCTCCCAGTTCGGCTACCTGCTCCCCTGTAGGCACCGGGGCGTCCCCTCGAGGTCCGCCTCCTCCCGGTCCGTGGGAACTTCGGGGGCCGGTTTCCCGCGCCCCCTGCCCTTTCTCTTGGCAGGGACTTGGGCCACTGTTTCAGGCTCCAAGTCCTCTTGATCACCCTTTCTGGCTGCCATTGACCGAGTAGACACGCATGCCCACTCCGGCAACCCAAGCATCTCCAAGTGAGACCTGAGCTCAACCTCCTTCCATGAGGACTGCTCCAGGTCGTTTCCTAGCAGACAATCTACAGGCATGGTAGGGCTCACAACCACCCTCAAGGGACCTGAGACCCCCCATTCAAAGGGAACCTGCGCCACCATACATTGGCGCTCTGAGTTGTCTACAGCAACTACTTGGTGGAATGCCCCGGGACTACTTGCTTCTCAGACACCAGGTGACACCGGACTGAGGTCACACTGGCTCCAGTATCTCTGAGAGCCTCTACCCTGTTCCCATTAATGGTCACCCAGGTGCTATATTTCTTTGTGTTAGGGGGCACCTGGTTTCCTGGGACCATCTCACTGTCCCCTAGTGAGACAAGGGTCATTTCTGCGGGATCCCCACCCTCCTGTGGGCACCCCTCCTCCCCAAGCGCTACACTAGCCAACACTTTGGACTGTCCACCGGTGGGTGGCTGTGTCCCCTTTGGGCACTTGGGGTCCCCCTTAAAGTGACCTACCTGGTCACATGCATAACACTTGCGGGGGCCGGTCTCAACAGGCTTCCCTGTAGAGACCCCTTTCTTCTTATCACCGGGGGCTGGGAACCTTTACCCTGGGTACTAGTTTGGGGCTCTTTAGAGAACTCCTGTGCTTTACCCTTGTCCCCCCACCTTTCTGCTGGGGACCCTGCCCACCTTTGGCTGAGTCTCCCCAAACGCTTTCTTGTGGACCCTGGTACTCACCCAGCGGTCCGCTTCCATAGCAAGCTTCCTGGGGTCAGTTAGCTTACTATCAACTAGGTGCTGGCGCAGATCTGCAAAACATAGACTAGACAAGTGCTCCCATGCAATCAAGTTGTAGAGCCCCTGAAAATCTGTTACACTACTGCCCTTTACCCAACCATCCAGCGACCTGCAGAACACATCCACACATTCCAACCAAGTGTTGGCATCAGACTTCTTACTGGACCTGAACTGATCCCTGTACTTTTCAGGAGTAAGACCATACTTGTGAGAAGGGCATCCTTCATGTCAGCATAGGTGAGGTGATACCCCTTACCCAAAGCTATCAGAGCATCCCTTGCTTCTTCAGGGAAAAGTGGCCACAATCCTGCTCCCCAATTCTCCTCAGGGACCCCATTCATGTGTATGGCTGCCTCATAACCCTGAAACCACCTTTGTATGTCATCCCCTTCTTGAACTCCTTGCCTACGTTCTTGGGAATGTGCACAATCCTGTCTGCCTTTCTGGACGAATTGCTGCCACCATCTGAGCCAGACTTACTCCTAAGTTCTAGCTCCTTCAGTTCTCTCTCATGCTCTAAGAGCATCTTCCTCTCCTCTATGGCCAATCTCTTCTCCTCCCGCTCACTCCCCAGCCTGAGCTTCTGCAGCTCAAACTGCCTTGCCTCCCGCCTGTCCTCCAGCTCCTCTGGGGACAGACTGCTGCTGCCTGACCTGGCGGGTTCCCCCCTACCCAAAAGCACATCCACCCTGGAAATAGGCTCCTCCACCTCCTCACTGAGATTACCAGGCTGCCCATTGGCATGTCTGGATGCTACCCAGGCCCTCAGCGCCTTCTGTAGCTCCTCCTTCCTTGTGAGGCCTTTAATTTGGACTTTCAGGTTTTTACAAATCGCTCGTAGCTCCTTTACGGCGTAGGATTCCAACCTATCCTCCTCAAAGATAACTTCCAGAGATGCAACGGATGATGCAATTGATTCAGGCATGACAAAAGTAGTGAGTTGAAAACTGGCAAGATCAAAAATAGGCCAAAAGAAAAAGAACCAGTATGTGGTACGTAATGGTCTGCGATATGGTAGTAGTGCACACCAATCACTGTAAGTCAAGTGCAAACACAAGTCCTATCCTCACCGCTGACAACCAATGTTAGAAATGGGATCTCTAGTTGGCAAGGGCTTGCACCTTTGTCCAAGTAGGGACCCTTCTTCCTAGTCAGGGTAAGGGTGTTACACTCGTGAAGTAACCCCTGCTCACCCTCGTGGTAGCTTGGCACGAGCAGTCAGGCTTAATTCAGAGGCAGTGTGTAAAGCATTTGCACATAACCAACAGAAATACAGTGTAAGCACTACAAACGGACACCACACCAGTATAGAATTAACCAATATTTTTATATACTCAAGACAAGACCAATTACGACAAAAATCCACAATACTATACTTTAAAAACGAATGCTTGATACGGTAACTTCTTCTTTGCAGGAATAGCACAAAAGCAAAGTTCGTACGAGTCGGTAGCTCCGTCCGAGCCTACCGCGATGCTGAAAACCACAGAGTCTAACAGTTCCAGCCGACCGCGTCGATACGGGCCAGCAGAGTTGTGAACAGACTCGGTCACAGTACCTTTCTCGTTGTGGCTGGTACGGAGTGTACGAGCCGGTCGGCGTTCGTCGCGGTTGCGGTGCAAGACGGAGCGATGCAAGGTGCGGTGTCCCTCGATGCGGTGCAGGCAGCGGCTCGATGAGCGTCGTGCAGACGGAGTCGGTGAGTCCAAGGCGTGCGATGCAGGGTGAGACGATGCTCGATGCGGTGCTGACAGGTTGCGATGCAGGCGACCAAGCCGGAGTGCGGGAGCTGGCGTCGGACAGCGGTGCGAGTCGGAGCGGTGCGTCGCAGACGTGCGAGCGGTGCCCCAAATGCGGTGCGGTCACGACTCTTGAGCCAGTTGCAGCGACCGCGTCGGTCGGGTCCGGCTGGTTCAGTGAAGCGATGCGATGCGAACTGCGGTGCCCACAGGTCACGGTGCAAGCAGCGGCTCGGTGTTGGCGGCGTCGGACGTCGCCCACGGTGAGACCAGGGTTGCGATGCGAAGCGGGGCGATGCGGTCTGCGGTGCAAACAGGTCACCGGCCAGGGATGGATTCGGTTGACGGAGTCGGTTGCGGTTCCCTTCCTCTGTGGCAACTGAAACAGCGTTCCAGAAGCGGTACCCAGAGGCTTGTGAAGTCTTTGTAGTCCCTGAGACTTCTTAACAGGAGGCCAGATCGGTTCCAGGCCCTTGGAGATACTCAGCACAAGTTTGTAGAAAGTTCCTTCCTTTCACTGCCCAAGGCAGAAGCAGCAGCTGCAGGCCAACCCAACAAAGCAACAACACAGCAAAGGTGCAGTACTCCTCCTGGCAGCTCTTCCAGCTCTTCGTCTTGGCAGGTTCCTTGATTCCAGCGAGATCTAAATTCATGGGGTCAGGGCCCCAATATTTATATCCCAAATTCCTTTGTTCTCTGAAGGCAGAGAGGCCTTTGCCTAGTCCAAACCAGTTCTGGAGCACTTTGTTGACAAGTCTCCGTCCCTTCTTTCAGTGAGTAGGCCAGGGACATCAGACGCACCACAGGAGGTGGAGCCAGCATTGTGGAGGGAAGGCACTGTCCTATTCAGGGCCCAGGTGCGACCCCTCCCACCCATCTACATGTAGATCTTGCTATTCAGCCCTGTGCTGACTCACCCTGTCTCCTGGCATCCCCCAGCCCCTGTCACTCACATTCCAGACAAGGAATACACAACCTCGCAGAGGCAGGCTTGGATGGTTAGACAAGAAAATACCCACTTTCTAAAAGTGGTATTTTCAAACACAGAATGTTAAAACCAACTTCACTAAAAGATGCATTTTATCATTCTGAGTCCAGGCATACTAAACTCGACTTCCTACCATGTTCCCGGGTCAGTTAGGATTATAAGCTGTAATAATCAAAACTGCCCGTTCTGGCCTATGGGGAACAGGTAGCCTTGCAATAGTGAAAAACGAACTAGGCTGTAATTCACTATCAGGACATGCCGCACACACCCGGGCATGTCCTACCTTTCGCATACAACGCACCCTGCCCACAGGGGTACCTTGGGCCTACCTTAGGGGTGACTAACATGTAGCAAAGGGAAGGTTTAGGGACTTGCAAGTGTGTGCACTTGCCAAGTCGACATGGCAGCCCCAGGCTGTTGGCAGGCTGCGTTGGCAGGCCCGAGTTACACTTTACGGGCTGTTTGCGTGGGTGGCACAATCCAGTGCTGCAGCCCACCAACAGCATTTGGTCTATAGGCCCTGGCACTCGCAGTGCACTTTACAAGGGACTGACACATAAACCAAATAGGTCAATCATGGAAACACCAATCCATAACACATTTTATACAGGAGCACTTGCACTTTCGCACTGGACAGCAGTGAGGAAAGCGCGCAGAATCATTACACCAGCAAAAACAGAGTCAAAACCGGGAGGTCAGAAAGCAAAAAGTCAGGGGAAACACGCCAAAAGATGCCAAGTCTAACAAATAGGCTGAGTGATGCTGTCACACAAAGAACTTCACCCTAGCCTTTTCTGCCTTTGGCAAGCTGTGAGCCAGGGTTTGGTGGCCAGGATATTTCAGACACATCTGTGGGTGGAAGCCTCCAGAAGTTTCTCCCACTTAAAAAAAGGCACCAGGGTTTAAGGGGACCCTCAGAACCACTCACCAGTTCATTCCTGGATCTGTAGAAGGACAACCAGAGGACTGCCTACTGCTTTGGCCTGCTGTATACATCAGAGGGATGGCTTTGATGCACCAAGAAGCACTGCCCTGTTGCCAGAAGCCTGCTCTGAGCCCCAGAGGTCTGCCCTACTGCTTGAGGCTTTCTCTTCTCCTGGAAAGCAGGACTTCCAGAAGTGACTCTCAAGGCTAGTTGACTGGCCTCCTGATCAGACCTACAGGGACAGAGAAGTCTCCAATCCTTTTGGAACTCACACCTGGACCTGATCGAATCCTCTTTCTCCAAGTGGTGCGTCTCCAGTGCTGGTCTCTTGGAAGTGTTGCTAAAGGTGCCCAGATGGCCCAAATCCAAAACCTGGGACTTATACTATATTTTTTGCTGTAAAGTGCTCTGAGAACTGAGAGGAGATGTGAACTACCTACTCGTCGATCTCCCCAAGGTGAATTGCCATTCAGCCTGACTTCACATCAGCTCCTGCTATGTTTTTCTCTGTAGCTGCAAATCCTATCCGGAGACTCCTCGCAGAATTGGCATCTGCCTTGTGGAGCCCTCGTTGGCTACAGCCTGGTAAGTGGAGACCGGGCCCAATCCACTTTTGTGTATATGAACCATGCTCCATCGCAGTCAGCCATAACTTGCAACTTTGCACCCGTCTCAAACAACTAGATGTCCGTTAGGCGCTATTTTTTAGGCGCTATTTTTTACTTTAAACTTTCAAAATTCATAACTCTAGTTCTACTGATAGGATTTTTGTTGTTTTGGTATCAAATCATGTATTAAAATGTATTCTATTTATCTAAATTGGTGTGGGATTTTTCTGGTGTTGTGTTTTTACTTTATTACTATTTATGCGCTGCATAAATACTTTACTCATTACCTCTACGTTAAGCCTGACTGTTTTTATGTCAAGCTACCAGAGGGTTCTGAAAAGGTTAATTTAGGGACTTTAGTGGGTGACCCTAATGGGGGATTGTGGTTGTTGCTTGAGAAGAGTTCTCACCCTCCTCAAGCAACAACCCATTTTCTCACACTACTTATCTGCATGTAGCGTGTATTCAAGCATTTCAATGTGCGATATTGCACTGGTGTTGAACTAAGGGGTTCTTTTTTTTTTTTAAATATCTGATGTGTAGGTTTTTTTTTCTACCTATGGTTGGGTTCATAAAGATAGTTCTCATTATACCTTCTTTCTAAGAGTCTAGTCAGATTTATTCTAATAATTGCCAGATAATGGTTTCATCAATCCAGAAGTGCTAATCCACCTTATCCTTAGATCAATATGCAGGCTTAGCTTCTTAATACTTATTGTTAACTGTTTTTGTTCCAAAAAAGAGCTAATTAGACTCTATAATTTTGGGGAAAAAATTGTATAGAATAAAATGTCAACGTAGAGAAGAGAAACAAACATAGAGGTTATATATTCATCTTTATCAGGGAGTCCTGTGAATTTAATTAGAAGAAGGTTCCATCTATCTAATAAACCTTCACATTTCTGTTAATAAAGGCATGTTGTTGAACTCAAAAATTTCAGAAATCCATATAATCAAAAATCACTTCAGATCTTTATAACAAATACTTTGAAAGCAAATCAGTAATACTTCCTGCTTATCTAAAAACAATAATACATCAGTTTTGATTGTATGTATTTTATTGCCCATTTCCTCAGTAAATTCTACTATTATATTTAATATAAAAACTGTATGTTATGCTGTTGAGCTTGTTGCATCAGCAGCATATCATCCGCATATAATTAATTATAGGTGCAGGATAGATTGACACTAAGGGGCTCATTAGGATGGCGGGCGGACCTCATTCCGCCCGCCATCCCCGCGGTGTTGGTACCGGCCGCCAGACATGCAGCAGTCCCGCACCGTGAATTAGGATGCGACCGCCACCATGGCGTAACGATCGCCACCGCCGGCCCGGCGGTGGCGATCGTTACGCCATCCTAATGAGCCCCTAAGTTAGATTCTTTTCTGAGGGCAATGGCCAATGGTTCAATAAACATAGCAAAAAGAATTGGTGATATGGGACAACCCTGTTGTGTCGCATGATTATTAGTTATATATTTTACAAATTTATTCTTGACCATTAGACTGGCTGCAGAGTCTTTACATACTGAGATGGGGAATCTCTTCTTGTTAGCACTTTGGGCAAAAATGTGAATCTAACAAGCTTGAAAGCTTTTTCTGCATTCTAATATGATAGCAGCAGGAATCTGCATCAGTAACCGATATTCAATTGCCTTTGTTATAAAATGAGTATTGGTAAATACTTATCCATTGAGGATAAAATAATTTTGATCCCTATGAATTAGTATTGGGGCATGAGCTATAACGCGCTAAGTTAAGACTTTAGTAAAAATCTCATATTAACTATTAAACAATGTGATAGGTCAAATGGGAATTGGGATCTAGAGAGTTGTTTCACAAAGCATATCAGAATACTCTTATGAAGCGAATCAGGAATCATTCCACCTGCCAAAATATAATTAAACAGCTTGGTTAATTGTTTTTTTGACTTCCTTAACAAAGGTTTTATACATCTTTGTGGGGAAACCATCCTCTGCTGAAAATGTACTAGTCCGTATGCTGCTCACTGCTGTCTCCAATTTCTCCTGTGTGATTTGTAATAGTAACAGGTTGTGTACTAGAATTCCTAATTTGTGTAAATATGGTCAATTATTTGCAGATTGGGCAGTATTTAAAGACTGGTATATATTTTTCAATGGACCGTTACAATCTGGCATAGGTAATTGGATTATTATTGGTTCTTGTATTGATAAAATTGTATTTTGGTAAAAAAACAGTTTAGTACACAACACCAGTATTCTGCCTGCTAACTCTCCTTCTACATGTAGCTGCTAGCCCACTGTTTTAGAATTAGCTATCTCTTTTTCAAAAAATAAACACATAACTCTCTTTTTGCCTCTTTCCATAGGAGAAATTGTGCTCAGTTCAGGCAGGTAAAGGCTAACTTTCTAAATGTTAATTTTCCTTAATATTTATAAAACATCCAATGTAATCATTCAATTGGATTTTTAATTAACAATAAAAATAGTGGTTTGATTATTTTTCCAGCTTGTCCCATTTCTGTGATTGCAATATCAGTATTTTAATCTATATTGTGGTTTTCTATATTGGACAGCTAGTTCTGCAACATTGAAAAATGCATTTAGGGCTGTTTCACTGTAGAGACAGTGTAACATGAATTTTCTACATGTCTCACTTTTAAATGCTTTGCACCCTACCTTGTTAGCTACAAGACTTACGAAGGGGTGAGTGGCTAATATTTGAAAGTGAGTTTTTTTTACCTGTTAAAAAGGGCCCATTTAATAGGTTGCGCTGAAGGCTTTCTGCTGCAGCAGTTAGGCTACAATGGTAGGCCTGAAGCCATGTTTTCCTTTGTCACACTAGTGATTGGCACAATAAGCACTGCATTAAACATGTGACATTCAACTTTTATTCTGTGGGTGCTTTTCCACACACTATTAAGCCTCATAGAAAAGTTAACTAAGCCAATCAGGGATTAGGCAATTTCTACATGTTTTAGAGGGTCAGAGCACATACACTGGGAAAAAAATAAAATGATTCTTTGTTTATTTGATTAACGATTAAGTTATCTGTAAAACCAATTTTGTCCATAGTCCATTTGCCCAAATGCTCCTTCTTGTATGAACTCTACTCTTGGGTATCTGATATATTTCTGTGTGATTTAGTGAAGGGGGGACCAGGAAAAAATATTTTCCTAAAGCTGACTGATAACATGTCTAGTGTCTAGGGCTTTCTGCTTGCAATGAGTCCTGCCATACTTTGTAGTAATCAAACGGTTCACTGACATAATATCGAAACCATAAATATGGTGCTACTAAAATTATGTGGCCTATTCCGATGGCGGTCGGTCAGACGACCGTACACCATCGCAGTGGGAATGGGGCTGCCCAACAAGGAGTCGGAGGTCCCTCCCACTGAATTACAATGGGACTGCCAGCACAGCGGTCGAAAAAGTGCTCAATAGCACTGAGGCCCTGGAAAAGGACCGCAGCACAAGCCGCAGTGTTATTGAGCACTTTGTGCACATTCATGTGTGACTGGCACATGGTGCTTGAATGTGCGTGGGGGCACTACATGTGCCCCAAGGGCCACATTCCATTGGCCTACGGGGAACTGGGGCCATGCTTGGGGCCCCCAAAGTCTCTTACCAACAGCCTTTCTATGGCAGTGGGAACGCCAAGAAAAGACTGTCGGAAAGGCACATCGTAATCTCTATGGCGGTGCCTGCGCAGGCACTGCCTTCATTGTAGGGATTACGGTCTGACTGACGCCCGAACGGGCTCCTTGAGCCTGTTGAAGGCGTCGGTCTGTCCCTCCGACTGCTGTGGTCTGTCCGAACACATCGTAATACAGCGGTAGGACCGCTATCGTAGATGTCAGTGGGATCGCCACCGACGGCCTGTCGGTGGCGGTCCCACTGACATCCTAATGAGAGCCATTGTGTCAAAAATAACGATTACAAAAATATAGTTTTTCTATACATATAAAGGTAAGTACAAAAATATCGAAAAAAATATTGTTTTACACTAATATCGAAAAAATATATGTAAATATATTGCTTTGTAATATATATTTATATATATATATATATATATATATATATATATATATAGTTAAACATATTAAATGTTAAATATTTAAACCAGTAAAATGAATATATTGTTAATTAAATATGTTTAAATAATACTTCAAGATATATTCAAGATCATTTATATTTTGATTTTCTATTTTTTATTTACTAATATAAAAAATATATATACATATAAAAAATGAAAACTTTAACAAATAAAGTGGAATTTTATTTTAAAACATTGCCAATTTAATTATACATACAAAGTAAACAATAGAAAAAAATAAGTTTTACTAAAGATATCTTAAAAATAGCATAATTTTCTAAATATAAAAAATATAACATTAAATACACAAACATGATAATAATATATATTTAAACAATTTTACCAAAACTATTACATTTTAGAAATGATAAATATACTATTCCCACTCCAGTCGGTGCAACAGTAGGGAAAGCGTTAGACTGTAGAGCAGAGGTCTTCAAACTTTTTAGGCTGAGCCCCCCATCTAAACTTTTTAGCCGTCGAGCCCCCTCTCCCATTACCACTTGACAACAAATTCTGGAAGCTGGTACTCTGCATCATAGCTAGCCATTCCCACCTGCAGAGTCGAGGTCGTATATGGCAAATAATATTAAAGTAAGACTGTATAGTAAGCTGCAGTTTTTATACTGCATGTGGGTAGGTGATAGATGCTTATTACAAACTTCAAATGAAAAGTCTCCAAGAAAAATTTGCACAAATAAATTACAATGGTGCTTTCTTTTTCACATAAAACAACATTTTGCATAGATCAATAAAAACTATTTCAAAACTAATGTGACAGGTGTGCCTGGTTTTCTCCAAAGAGACAGTCAATGAGTGAATGGATTCTTGCTTCTGCAATCCTGAGGTTGTGGTCCACTTCCAGGGGCTTATTTACAAGCCCCTTGCGCCACCAGTGCGTCACTTTTTGTGACGCACCGGCGGCGCATTTTGCTGCTCCATATTTACAAGGATGGGAAAAGCCGCCCTGCGTGGCTTTTCCTGTCCTTGTAAATACGGCCCCTTTACACGCAGCACTTTGCAGGAAAGGGGCGTTGCATGGGTGTTGCTGTGGGTGTTCCCACGCAACACCCATGGAACCTGACACCATTTCCAGATTTACGAGAAACTGTAAACCTGGAAATGCGTCTGAATACTACTCCTCCCCATGGGAGGCGTAGGGAGGCGCAACGAGGATACATTTATTTATTTCTCCTCGTTTTTTTCCTATTTCTATGCATGCTGCATTCTGCAGCACACATAGAACGAGGAAATCACCTCTGGTGATTGTTTATGTGCAGGAAGGTGTCCCTCCCTGCACATAAAAAATCATTAAAAAATGACGGTTTGCAAGTTCTATGTGTGCTAATGCAGCACACATAGAAGTTGAAAAATGCCATTTCAGATTGTTTATGTGCAGGAAGGGACACCTGCACATAAACAATCATCCCCGTGACGCAGGCATCCTTGCACCATGGTATAAGGGTGCCTGCATCGGCGCATGGCAGTAAATTTTGCACCAGCGCAGGGGAGAGCAAAGGAATCCACCATATCCTTGTAGATATGACGCATCCCTGTGCTGTCAAAGTGCCGCAGCGTGGCGCAGCCAAAGGGCTTGCGGTGCCGCGCTACAGCACATCCTTGTAAATGAGGACCCCAGTTTTGAGTGGTTCTTAGAAACTAGAGCGCTCACAAAAGTTTGTAATATATGTTTTGCAATTTTATATAGCACAAACATGACCCAAAGGGATTGGTGCGCTTTACAGGAGCATCTTTCACATTACACAAGGACACATTCATTTTTTGTAAGCATGGGGAGATTAAGTGATTTGCCCAGAATCACAGGACTTTGAGCAGATGCTGAGAACTGAATCTGGTTCCCCAGCTCCAAAGTCAGCAGCTCTGGATGTTGCGCCACATCATTTCCCCTAGATAAGATATCAGGAAAAGGGGTCCCGCAAAACATGCTTTCTGACACAATTGAAAAATCAGTGGTTATGTGGAGTATGGCCAGGTGTCACCAGTAGAAGGCCATCCACAGTTTTTCAAGACGGCCTAGCGGACATCTACATCAGACACACATGCGATATAAGTGATTCAAGGGGATATATACATTTCTTCTCTAGCAGCATCAAGAGCCATTCAGTTGTTAACATAATTGGCTTATAAAGAAGACAGCCTTCTAAAGATTCAGAAACATGTCATAAGAAAGCATTTATATTTGCCCTACGAAAGACAGATGGCATATTTCATGATATTTGCTATTTCAGGCTTGTGTACTCAGCTCTAAAGTATTTGAACATTTTAAACGAGCACCAGCGGCTTTAATCAAGGTCAAAGTTATTTTCCATATGCCACGGGTAAATCAAGGGATTTTGCCGAGGATCACATGATGTAGAGCTGATGGCAGGACTCAAACCCGGGTCCCCAAAACCAAAGTCAGCAGCTCTGGCATTAATGATGCATCTTCTTCTCTTCAAAACACCCAACGTTCCCACTAGTGTTGGGAAGAAAGGCAAAGGAGGGAGACTTTAAAAAAATAAAAAACTCTTCACACTTACCTGCTGGTGAATGGAATCCTCAGGAAGAATGCACCCGTTTTCAAATCCTTGGAGCGAAAGGCAGTAGCTGCGAGGTTACAAACCATGATAACCTCGAGGGGGAAGGCTTCAAAAGCGAGGCGAAGGTCAGCAACCCGATATGAAATTCAGCAATCAGGAGGCAAATGGCAGCAGTGATGAAGCGCTGCTTTATCAGCAAAGTTGAAGTATTTTGCAGCTTTATGTATGCAAAATTCGCGGCACTTCCTGGCATCTGTAGTCCCTTTCTATGGAGGAACGTCAGTGTCGACGTCAGGGCTTCAGGAACTACATGCTGATTGGCTGTTCTGAATGCTCCAATCAGAGAGAGCCCTAACTCGAGTTGGGGAACTGCAACACAGGCAGGAAACGTACTTCCAACGTGGGAAGGAACAATGGAAGGTGAAATGGTGAAGTGGAGTGCGTGCCCCCCCTGAGGTAAACCTGTGCCCCCCCTGGGGGGCACGCCCCACACTTTGAAGACCTATGCTGTAGAGGGATCAAATTTACAATTTCCACTCCATTCTGTGCAATACTAGGGAAAGCATAGGACTGCGGAGGGGTAAAATTTACTATACCCACTTCAGTCTGTGCAAACGTAGGGAAAGCGTTAGACCGCAGAGGGGTAAATTTTACTATTCCTACTCCAGTCATTGCAACAGTAGGGAAAGTGTTGGACAGCAGAGGGATGAAATTTACTATTCCCACTCCAGTCTGTGCAACTGTAGGGAAAGTGGTTGACTCAGGAGGGGTAAAATGTACTAGTCCCACTACAGTCATTGCAACAGTAGGAAAAGCATTCAACTCAGGACGGGTAAAATTTAATATTCCCACTCCAGTCAGCGCAACAGTAGGGAAAGCGTTGGATTGCAGAGGGGTAATATTTACTATTCCCACTCCATTCTGTGTAACAGCAGGGAAAGCATTGGATTCAGGAGGGGTCACATTTACTATTCCTATTCAGTCGTTGCAAAAGTAGGGAAAGCGTTGGACTCAGGAGGGGCAAAATTTACTATTCCCACTCCAGTCTGTGCAGCAGCAGGGAAAGTACTTCCCTTCAAACACATACCACATTTTAATACATGTTTTAATTTAACAAAAATGTAAACTATTAATATAAAAATCATATATATAGATGTATATATATACATTTTAAAAATGATTACACAATTTACATAATTATACATTTGTTTAGTAATTAATATAACAAAACCTAATTATTGATTATTTAATTAAATTCCCACACTATACTCCCACATACCTAGCAGCCCAAATTTAAAAAATAATTAAAATAAAAAATCATAACACAATTAACATATTAAGTAATTAATCAAATAATTAATAATAAATGAATTGCTGCCTGCTAATTAATCATTACCTAAGTAACGTCCCACCCTATCCCCCTAAAAACACAACACACACCTAATTATAACATACAAATATATATATATATATATATATTAAATGATTTACTTAATTATAAATAAATTACATATTTTAATTAAAATTAATAATAACATATTTGCTTAACTAACTCCCCATCCTATACCCCTACAACTCCAATTACCCACACCTAAAATATAACTTAATAAATATATTCATTACACAATTTGCATAACTAATTATCAATTAACTAATTAATAAACAAATAATAATTAATTTGTAATTAATTATTTCATAATTAACTTCCCGCCCTATACCCCTACAAACCCAACAACCTGCACCTAAAATATAACTTAAAAAATATTTCCATAATTAATTATCAATTAAATATTTAACATTAGTTAAAAATGTATATTCAGTAATTATACTTAATCAACTTCCCATCCTGTACCGCTATAAACCTCACAACACGCTACAAAACTATAAAATACTTTTAACAATTACATTAAAATTATAAATAACTTAAAATTACAAACTATATTTAAAAACATTAACAACTATATGATTGTAAACGATATTAACAACAACAATATTCTTGAAAACGATATTACTTACCTTGAAAAATCGATATTTTTGTCAATGATATTCCTGCATCACAATATTTCTGTGACACGATATTAAAAACTCAATATTAGTGTCACTCGATATTTATGACTCATAATTAAAATCCCCCAACTATATAAAACTGAGGAAATGTAATCGACCTATGCCAAAATGCATTACCAACCCGTTATGGTGATGATTCTGTCCTAAAAAAGATTTATGAGGTCAAAATGCTGACATACTGCTACCGACAGCTTTTATCTTCAAAATAGGGGCCATATTTATAATTTTTTCACGCAACACCAAGCAGCAAGACAACTTGCTGGACTGCAATGCAATGTGATGCGCTGCGCTGCGTGAAAAGGAGAGGGCAAGAATATGCTATATTTACCGATATATGGAGTACTCCTGCTCTCTGTCTGCATTGGCGCACAATATGCTGCCTAGCGCCAATGTAGGCACTATTGCACCACGATGCAAGGGTGCCTGCTGCAGCACACTCAGAAAGAGGAAACAAGGAGAAATAAAGATATTTCTCCTCATTGCACCTCCATTTTACCAGTCTTTGTAAATCTGGAAATTTGCCAACATTCATGGGTGGATGCGTGAGAACACCCATGCTCCACCCATGGAACTCCTTTCCTAGGCAGAGTAACACAAGGTAGTGACTTGCGTTACTCCAAATTTACTAAGCAACGTAGGGCCACTCGAGGTGGCCTTGTGTTGCTTGGTAAATCAGATGTTAGAATTGCATTGCCCTTGCAACACCATGCGTGACGCAAGGGCCACGCAATACAATAAATCTGGCCCTAAGTGTATAAATAACATGACTGTTCTGCAAGTTCTCATTTCTAAAATATTTTGGGTGTTTTAAGCAGTTTGATAACTAGGGCCTGATTCATAAAGGAAAACTTACACTTTTGTGTAAGCTTACTATTGTTTTGTTATACACAAACTACGATTTAATAGAAGGATTCTGAATTGCTCTCTGCCCCGAACGAGGAATCTCCACAGTCATAAACTTACTATTATCTCATAGTTTTATGAATAGCAAAAAATATTCAATGTACAGAACAGTGTAAGTTTACCTTTTGAATTAAGCCCCCAATGCTTGTTCTTTCACCACCTGTAAGTATCCGTGACCACTATGCAGTCAACACGTGCTGCATATTCCTAAAAAGCATAAAATCATCATCACTTTTCACTATCTTGTAACAATGTCGAAAAAATTGTTTTGAGCTTTAATTACAATTGCCTTCCTTTAATAAAAGTGGCTGTTGTATTACACACATAGATCTTACTAAAGATTTGCTCTATCATTACTGCTGTGGTTGTACAATAATACAAGTGATTCCAAGTTTCTTCTAAAATGACACCACTGGGAATTTCATATTCTTGCACATCCTTGCACTTTCAATTAGCCATAAATCTATGCACTCTTTCTTCCATCCATGCACCCATTCTCTCTCATTCATTCACCAAAATAATCCCTCATTTATCTATTCATCCAACTTTTAAAATATTTTTCTGTTGATCCACTCAACCATACATATCCATCCAGCTACGCATTTGCACCCACCCAACCATCTGAGAAACGATTATTTGTACCTTCCATTAACCCATATCAAGATTTGCAGTCAGTGTGTATGTGTTGCTTGCCTCTTCATGGGAGCATAAGTATGCATTGTGTAGCGTCCTCACCCAGCCTGATAGCATGCAAATGAACAAACCACACACAGAGCTCTTCAGTGCACGTCTTTATTCTTCAGAGTGCAACCTTTAACTAACTGTACACATTGTGTCATGAACTTTATTAGCCACACCCAGACACACCCAAACGATTACATCATTCTTCTACGGAGGACATCAGGGACTAGAACGGTCCTGCTATTCATATTTACAAGGCACTACATCTCCCCCTCTGTTAAAAAAAAGTACAAATATTACACATATTCATCATAGTTCCTCAATGAGTCATCAAAGTGCTTGAACCAGTCTTCCAGACCTAGTCGTGTGAGGTTGATGAAGCGGAGGAGCAGGGTCTGCCTTAGGCCCTGGGGATGCACAGGTAAGTGGAGGAGATGGGCTCTTTGGACTTTCATGTGGGCAAGTCTTACTTCTGACATCTGGAGCCAACGAACATTGAGGTAGGTGCTTGAAGTGCAACAAAACTCTTGTGATGGTCTTTCCGGGATGCTGAGCCCATGACCATGTGTCCTTTGCTCGTCACAACCCTCAGGGGTTCAGCATCAAATAGAGCATCAGACTTGCGTTTTTGTTTTTGCTTGAACAGGACCCGGCCTCCTTCCTTGAAAACCGTGTCCCAAGCACATCGACGTTTATCAGCATAGGTCTTCCTTCTGGAGATGTGCAAAGAATCTGTCATATGGATCTTGTTCACATCTGTTGACCTATGAGTGGTCCATTGCAGCAATTTGGTTCCCATGGCTCTCCCAAACATCAAGGTGGCAGGGCTTTCACTTATAGTGGAATGGGGTGTTGATCGCTAGGTATGAAGGACTGAACATAGGGCCGATTTGAGATCACTTCCTTCTAGCACAGCATGCTGACCTACTCTCTTTGGGGTTCCCATGAAGCGTTCAACAATTCCGGTGTCCTGTGGCCAGAGAGGAGTACTTTTCTGATGTGGGAGAGGTGTGGCGCAGTGGAAGAGGTGTGGTGCAGCGGCCAGGGCAGCTGACTCCGAAGCACAGGGCTCCTGGTTCGAGTCCCGGCACCAGTGGCAGCTCAGCCCAGCACCCTGTGACACTGGGCAATAGCTCACTTAATCTCCCCGACGGCCCCCAGCGCCTTGAGACCCTTAGGTGGGATTAGTTCGCACTTTACAAATACCGGGTTATTATATGTTTGACATTCATGTTAGTGAGAAACTCTATAAACTCTTGACTGTAGAACGGTGGGCCATTGTCGGCCTTAGGGATGGAGGTGACACCCCATGTTGCAAAAATTGAGTTTTATGGCCCAATTACTTTGCCATTTGTGGTTGACGATAGGTCTTCCACCGAGGGAAATCAAGAGTACTCTTTAGCAACTACCATTGGATGATGTCCATTGTTAAGGGGCCCAAAAAACCAACTGCAAACCTCTCCCACACCTGCTTCAGGAGATCAGACATAACCAATGAATGCTGCATTGTTTTGGGAGACAAGCAGTTGCACAAATGACCAGCCTTTAATTCTCTTTCAACTCTATTGTCAAGGCGAGGAAACCACACACGGTCTCAAAGAGCTGTCTTGGTGGCCCTCATGGACTAGTTCAATCACTTGTTGCTGCAGGCTCTCTGGAATGACAATTCTAGAACATCATAATATAATGCCTTCTTATGTGACAGAGAGTTCCTCGTTCACATTTTTAAACTTTTGGTATTCATCTGTAATTCGAGCGTGTTTCTTCCAGTATTGCTGGGCAATAATGTTTTTGAGAACACAGATCTTGTTCTGTATTTGTAGCAGCAAGAATTTGATCCACTGAAAGTACTGCAGGCATGCTTGGCTTGACTATGAAGTTAGCATAGCCCTCAGCCGCTTTAGACGTTGTACTGTGACACCGTACTGGCACTCATAAAAAGTAGTCAGCAGGATTTTCCTCTTTCCTTGGCCTATGCACCATAGTGTAATCATACTCTTTCAATTGCAACCCCCACCTCTCGATGCGAGGGGGCCTCATGGCTTTTGGATTCCCAAAAATGGTAAGTAAAGCTTGGTGATCAGTGACAAGGGTGAAGTGTTTTCCGTATAGAAACATATGGAAGTGTTCACAAGTCACAGGTAGACTTTCTTTCCCTGTTGGGAATAAGCACGTCCGGTCTGCGACAGACTCCGGCTCGCATAACCCATAATGTGCCTTTCAGTGTTGTTGTTTCCACTGTGCTGGGCAAGGATTGCACCCAACCCCACTGGGCTTGCATCTACTACAATCTCAGTATGAAGTTTTGGATCAAAATTTGCCATTTCAGTAGCGTTCTCAATTGCATGTTTGATTTTCCTAAAGCTTTAGTGTCACATTCAGGTGACCACTTGAACACAGCATTCTTTTTGTCAAGTCTCTCAATGGGGCACTGACTGTGACAAAATCATTAATATACCTGGAACAGTAACTGGCAATGCCAAGGAAGCATTCCACCATGGTCACATCTTACCGTGGTGTAGTGGACGATAAGGCTTGTACTTTAGCTGGATCTGGTGTCATCACCTTTCCAGAGAAAATCTGCCCAAAGAATTTGAGTTTTGTTTTGTGAAACTTACACTTTTCTGTGTTCAAAGTGAGACCAGCATCAGCCAGCAAGCAGCATTCTCTTGCAAGTGCTTTGTCATGTTCTTTCATTAAGATTAAGTGGCCCTAAAGTCCAATATATCATCACTATAATTAAAAGCGTGTGTGACAGGCTGTATTATGCGGTGAATAGCATCCTGCAAAGGTTCTGCAGCTGACTACACCCCAAAACGTAGTCTTTTATATCTGAGCGAGCCAATATGGGTCAAAAAGGTGGTAATCTACCTGCATTTTTCCTTTAGTTCAAGTTAATGATAACCCTTGTTCAGATTGACACGAGAAAAGACTTTGGCACCATTCAACTGGGTTATCATTTCTGCAATGTGTGTACCAGGATGTTGTTCTCTCTCAATTGCCTTGTTAGCTTGGTGCATGTCAACACAGATGTGCATGGCACCCCCACTGTCCTTTTAGGGCACTACCACTATGGGTGAAACCCACGGTGTAGGACCAGTAAAGCGTTCAATGATATCATGTTTTAAAAGTGTTTCTAGTTCTTTCTCAGCAGCTTCCTCAAATGAAAAGCAATTCAACGATGTCATTGAGCAACAGGGTGAATGTCCTCATTGATGTGAAATTGGACTTTCATGGTCTTAAACTTTCCTAATCCATGAAACAATGATGGGAACTGACTTACTATGTCTGCATGTGCATTTCTGTTATAGTCGATGGAAATCCGACCCATGTCTGCAGCAGTTCTGAAACATGCACTTGTACTTTAAGAACATGAATCGGTGCTTGCACCTTTGTCTTCTTGTGTCACATGGCTGCTACAGATGATCCTTGACTTTGCAATGGTGTGGAGGCAGCCCACATGTATACCTTTGGCTTTGAAGGTGACATGGCACAGGTGGCAGTTTATTGTACTTCTCTGCCGCCATCATGCTTATCGGTGCACCACTATCGATGAAAAAAGATATGGAACAACCATTCACGTTTAATGTGATCTTGGGGCAATCTTCAAAGGAAAGTGGTTGGTTTATGTGGCGATCTCGCTCAGACTTGGATTCTTCGCCGATTGGATGAAGATCAGCCGACTAAAGCTGAACACGGACAAGACAGAGGTCCTCATCCTCGGCTCCAACCTCTCAGCCTGGGACGACTCCTGGTGGCCAACGACGCTGGGAGCAGCCCCGACACCCACCGACCACGCACGCAACCTGGGAGTCATCCTCGACTCAACGCTCTCCATGGCCAAGCAAGTCAACGCAGTCTCCTCCTCCTGCTTCAACACCCTCCGCATGCTTCGCAAGATCTACAGGTGGATCCCGACAGATACAAGAAGAACAGTCACCCAGGCCCTCGTTAGTAGCAGACTCGACTATGGGAACGCCCTCTACGCGGGAGCCCCGGCCAAGCTCATCAAGCGACTGCAACGCATACAAAACACCTCCGCACGCCTGATCCTCGACGTACCACGCCACAGCCACATCACCCCCCACCTGAGGAACCTGCACTGGCTCCCCGTCGACAGGAGAATCTCCTTCAAACTCCTCATCCACGCACACAAGGCACTCCACAAGACTGGCCCAGCCTACCTCAACAGACGACTCTTCTTCTACGTCCCCAACCGCCAGCTCCGCTCCGCCGACCTCTCCCTCGCCACCGTCCCTCGCATTCAAAGAACAACCACCGGCGGCAGATCCTTCTACACCTCGCCGCCAAGACCTGGAACACCCTTCCACTAAGCCTACGACAGACCCAAGACCTGCTGACCTTCAGGAGGCTACTCAAGACCTGGCTGTTCGACCAGTAGCAGCACCCCCCTTTTTTCTCCCCAGCGCCTTGAGACCCTCGCGGGTAAGTAGTGCGCTCTACAAATTCTGTGATTGATTGATTTATTCTCTACATGAGGCAAAACCCACATGCTCACGTCGTTCATCAGTCGACACCATCATCGCATAGCCATCTTCTTCACTGTCGCTCAACAATGACGTTAAAGAACCTTTGGAAGATGAATTTGATGAAGATCGACTTTGTTTAGTTTCCACTTGTCTCAGTTGGTATTGTGGACATGGCTAGAGGATTTCTGGAACTTTCTGGCATCCATTTTCTCTTCTCGACATGACACAGTCATTTTCTCTTTCACTTTGCAAACCGTTATAAAATGTTTTTCTTTCCCGCAACTCATGCATATTTGTCCCATGGTGGGACATTTAAATTCATGCAGAAAGGAGAATCTGCATCGGAAACATCGGAAACACAATTTCATTTTCCTTGGAGACATCACTTTATGGCCCTTGACCTTGTGTTTCTGCTTATCTTTCATGTTCAATGCTGATTCACTCTGGGCTACTCCAGCTTCCACATCAGCCGCTTGTCAATCTGCACATTCTTCTGCTCTCGCAGCCATGAGCACTCTCTCCAGAGTGTTTCGTGCAGCCCACGTCATCTGAACGAGTCAGAAAGGTAACCATTGATGATTCTCAGATGTATGGCTTCTTCATCATTGAATTCATTGAACTTGCAATGTTTGATGAGGGTCTCCAGTCTTTCAGCAAACACATCCATTGTATCTCCAGCTTGCTGTCTGGCTTGGTTGAAGAAGTACCTTTCATAGTTGACGATTGGATTGAACTTGATTCCTAATGCCGCCTTAATCTGATGATACGATATTTCATCAGCTTGTGGTATTTTCTTTATCACTTCTTTCACACCATCACCTACAAAGTTCTTTGAGTATTCAACTATCTTTTTGTCATTTGATTCTTCTATCACGTTGATTAAATCATCAAATGTTTTGATCCAGGCAGTCCATCTGCTGCCAATATTCTGTTTTTGGCAGTCTCGAATGGAAGCGGTGGTGTACAAAACATTGCAGCAACATAAACACCTGTGAGACATCCTGCTGTCAAGAGTAGGGCTTGCTCTGGCGCTGTTATCTGCCCGTTTGGACCTGCTCCATTCGTGCCATCTCTAAGCCCAAGCTGCATGCTTGCATCAGTGTAATCACGACCGATGTGATGTCGTATTGCCTCTTTTTCCTCTTTGGCGGTGAGTAACTGTTTTGTCTCCTGTACATGGCTGTCACCACTCTCAACCTTCTGCGTTGTACTTGGTCTTCACTGCCATTAGCGTTTCATGGCACCTGGATGATTCTGATTTTAGTGCGCTTTTCTGCACCTGACTCTCGCGGTCTTCTGTGCTTCTCTGTACCTGGCTGTTGCATCCTTTATTGCTATCGTACTGTATGTATGCTGGCTCTGTGCTATGTTGCGGAGCAGTACCTCTTCTTTTGGCCTTACCAGCAGGTTCTGGGCCAACCGTGACTGAAGTTTCCGTAGGGCCTTCCCCTTCTTTGAAAGCTTTGTACTGGCTGGAGCGGCACTTTGACTCCACATGCTCCAACCCTCAACCGCTTCACTTTTACTGAGGCACACGTGGCATACACAATTAGTTTGCTGGACCCCAGCAGACTCTCAGGTCGAGCTCTCTCGTTACTTCGGGTTGCAGATCCCCTAACTGGTCACCAGTCATAGCGTCCTCCCCAGCCTGGTATCATGCAAATGACCACGCCACACAGGGAGCTGTGTAGTGCACATCTTTCTTCTTCAGAGTGCAACTGTTAACTAACTGTACACTTTGCATCATGAACTTTATTAACCACACCCAGACACATCTGCTATACAGATTTACAAGACACTACAGATGGGTGTCCATATTCATGCTATCCTGTGTCTACTTATGCCGTTATGTGTGCTGTTTGTGTATGCCTAAGTGCTTCTCCCTCTGTATGTGCTATTTGTGTGTGTCCATGGATGCCTGTCTGTTCATGTGTGCCCGCTTGGCTATTTGTATGCTTGGTTGATGTAGGCTTGTTGCTGTGTGTTGCATGATGTGTGTTAGTACATTGCAGCGCCTACATGTGGGTTTATAAGTGTGAAGTGTGTATGTGTGCTTGGCTGTATTCTATTTGTCTCTGTTGTGTATGCACATTTCAAAAGGTAAGCAACTTACTTTTTGTTTGCATGACTGTTTAAATAGGCCCTGCCCTCAATGTAAACATTTGAAATGGGCATGTGCTTACTTCTGACGTTTCTAAAATGTCTGCATGGGTGCAGTTCAGGTAATTTGATGCTAAATGTAATTTTCTATAGCCGCAGTGATTGCTTAACTTATCAAAACGTGGATGCCACTCACAATTCACCCAGAGCAGATCACTTACTTTCCAGGAATGCATTTGTGCTAGTCACATATTTGAACTAAGAGGTCACCAGGCCCGGTTTTGCAATCGCAAACACAATATTGCGACATCAGCTCTCATGATTTCATCCTTATTTATTCTGTTATTTGAGTTTCTGAATGCTTAGCTGACTTTTAGCCATAGATTGGCAGCAGTCTACTGCCACAAATGGATTATCGAGTATAAAAGGATAATTTTCTCAGCCTTTTGACTATTTTCACAAGAGGGCTTCTGAGGTAAGTTTATTTTTATACTGACCCTATTAAACAGCTACATGCTCACACTTAGGGTACATCTATGCCTAA
The DNA here is from genome assembly GCA_963921515.1 of Calotriton arnoldi. Classification (NCBI taxonomy): domain Eukaryota; kingdom Metazoa; phylum Chordata; class Amphibia; order Caudata; family Salamandridae; genus Calotriton; species Calotriton arnoldi. The sequence continues at coordinate 826,651 of CAWUFW010005546.1, read as the reverse complement.
CTTTACATACTTATTTTAAAGAAAATCTTCAGTAAACATTGTTCCAGGTTCATATAAAAATATTGTGGTAGAACACCTACATAGCTTCAAGAAGTATTGCAGAAAGAATGTGAAGAAAAGGAGAGGGAGAGGCACTAAATATGAAGATGGTCCAAAAAAGGGTGGGGTGGAGTGTAGGAAAGATTTAACAGAATGGAGATGCCCTTCATTCAAAATGAAATTATGTATTTGACATACTTTCTCTGAAGAACTGCACCCTCCAAACTCATCTCAATGTACATTTCACAATATAGATAATTTGGGGCAAATGATTTTACAGCGTAGCACATTATGCAAATTATGATGTGAGTATATAATCTGTGGCGTTGTGTTGTATTTTGTGCAGCCTTTATATAGCACTTTATACCTCTGAAGGGGTTCCAGGGAGCTTTTTTGGAGTGCGTGGATTAAAAAGGTGTTGGTTGCAGATAAGCCGGTAAAGGAGGTGTTGGTTGAGGTGCCTGGAGTTTGGAGATGTGCTCAAAACATGGTGCAGCGTGATTGCAGCACATAGCCTCAGGTGCAGCCACGCTCTGGGGACAGCCAGCGTTTTAACCCTCCCTGTAATTGAAGATGTTACTAAATTATTCTTATTCTGCTGCAGAGAGCCACATTTTGGTAATTATTACTTTGGAAGGAAGGATTGACCAGAGTGAGGGTAATGTAGATCGAAGAGCTCTGGCTGGTGGTAAGTACCAAAGGAAGAGGCCAGGTGCCAGTGTAGGCACGATGGTCCATGCACATTGCTTTGAAAGGCTCCCCAGCCAATGCAGAGTCTGAAGGGAATATGAAATGTGAGACTGGCAATGAAGGAGAAGAAGTTATCTTGCAGCTGTGTCCTGGATTCACAGTAGTTTCAGATTCACATGGAGGGATGCTCTGAGGTACGTATCATTGGTATAATATAGCAAGGAGAGTACTACGCTTATGGTTCCTTCTATCCTTGGAGTAAAATCTAGATAAGAAAAACTCGACACAGGCATCTCATTATGTACTAATTGCATTTACAGTAGACTTTATACTTTGATAAAAATAGAGATTCATGACGGGAGAGCGATACATAATGTGTTCACAGCAATAAAAGAGTGAGTGATCTTAAACATTTGTGATGGGAATACAACTAAATATAAAAGTGGTTAGATTAGTGTAATTCTTATGCCTTTTAAGCTAAAGTTCTTCAAATTAGCTCTAATATATAATGGTTCAAAACTGAGAGAAAGGAGGAAAAGACAGATACATGGAAATAAAACTGGGCAGAAAAAGAAATGACATGCACACATTTTTACGTCTAGCTTGACAGAGTTCTGTCCATACTTTTGTATGGATCAGAATGCTGGTGGATGATAAAGAACATCATCACCAAACTGTCAGCCTTTCATACCAGTAACCTGAGAAGGATCTTGCACAATTTCTGGCCACAAACCATCTCCAACCAGGAACTTGTAACCAGATGCAAGCAAGAGAGCATGGACACCATCATTGTGAGAAAAAGATGGAAATGGATAGGACACACCGTCATACAAAAACAAGACTCCATCAGCAGAACAGCTCTCCATCGGCCCCCAGAAGGCACCTAGAAGACAGGCAGGCCAAAGAACACCTAGAAGCGAATTGTGGAAACAGAATTGAAGACCCTGAACCACAGCTGGAGCACTATACAGAAACATGTCCAAGACAGGCAGAAATGGATGTCCTTCGTTGCTGCCCTACATGTCAGTCATCATCACAGGCAGTAAGTAAGTCTAAACTCAAAGGTGAAATAGTTGAGCAATTAATTTTTATGCTGAGATTGGGAATGAATTCATTTGTACACATTTATCAGGGGGGCAGGTTGGGGTTCACACTGAGATACTGCCTATGGAGAAATATGTCCTCAACAAAGAATTTCCAGTAATTGCCTCTCTCTGCTTCAAAGCTGTGCAGTCTGGAGCTCATTAACTTAGAGAAATTCTAAATTAAATATGTGCATATTAAACAGTCACTTAAAATAGTCACTCAGCTCTGCTCTGAGCTAGCGCACCTGTTCATGATATGAAATGTTTGCATTGTAGTAAATGTTGCGCTAAAGTATTGCTGTCCAAAAATGTCCACAGGAGTAACACAGTCAAAGCTGTAGGCAGATTGGGAATGTTATCTTTGTTCTGGCTCGGAGTTCCCGATAGTCCAATGGGAATGCTTGAATCTGCCACTTTTCATCCTAATACACTCTTGAAATTCCTGGCTCCTGTTTTAAGAGCAATATATTTGACCAAGTTCGTCAATTCTCTAAATAAAACTTCTGCCATCCAAGTTGGGTGACAGCCTGGATGGACAGATAAAGTTGCAACCCCACTTATGGTCACACATTTCTTTTTAATCTCTGCTTTGTCCGTTCTGTTTTTCCTTTCCACTCAATTTTCTTTGTTCTTTTGTTCCTCTCTTGTCCCTTCCTGTCTCCTTAACCTCTTGTTTTAATCCTATTTTCTCATCATTCACCCCTTTAATTACTTGTGTAATTTCTTTAGTCCCTGTTAGTCCATCTTCCTTTCGCCACTCCTTCACTCTCTCTTCCTACCACCACTGCCCCCTCGTCAGTAATTTGCCTCCACTTGTTTCCTTTCTTTCATCTTTCCTTCCTACATTCTTTCCATTGTTTTTCGTTCTTTCTATTAAACCCTTACCCCTCTATTATTCTTTCCTTCCTTCTCTCAGAACGTGTATTTCTTCATTTCTTCCTCCCTACTTCCTCTTCCCTCCATATTTCCTTTTTTTTCGTCTTCCCATTTCTCCTTTCTCATTTTATTCATTATCGTCATCCTGGCGTACGAGTAGTCATAAGGCGCAGTGTGTAGAGTATTGCAATATTAAATGTCTCGAAATTTTACTTTTTCTTAAATGAATATCCTGATGATCGTGGTGACCTGGCATCATGATTTAAGTGAGAGGATTGGACCTTTCAAACTAATTCATGTTGCTTCCCTTGCGTTATCTGATAAGTGCATATGTCTGTCCAATTCTAAATGACTCTCATGTATCCATGCTCAGATATTGGTTTACCTTTTATTATGAGAATATGGCCTTTGTCATGTTATACTTAGGGTGTGTTTTCACTTGTATTATTATGCTCAAGATATTGGCTGGAAGAGGAGGTTTAGTTTGCCCAGACTGCCTGCCTGCTTGTAGTGAGCAATGGGAGCATGTTGCCCCTGAGGCTCAGTACTCTCTAAAGGCTTCCAGTGTTATTCTGCAGTTGAAAGGTCCCTTCACGATCTTGTAAATAATGTGTGCTACAAGAATGCTGCTGTCAGAATATCATCTGACATCAATATTTTCTCCTAAACATAATCTACAAGGAATTCGTCTCTTTGTAGTTAATAATAGATAATCCAAACCCAAACCCAAAGGGATGTCTTTTTGTAAACGATGTTTGGGCCCCATTGTTTATCTGATTGGATATTTCTGTATAAGATATTCTGACATGCACCTTCTAGTAGACACTCCAAGACAAGGCTTGGCTGCTCACTGTTGCATTTGAATGTGTTCTCATCAGCCCATTCGTACAGCGCGTTCACCTATAAGGTGCGCAAACGTTAAATATTTTACTTGAGCTAGTGGCGCAAGATTCAATACTAAGAGCCTGAATGATAGTTCAGGGGCTGATTTATAGCACAGCTCATCAGGGTAGCGGAGAACATTACCTATCCCACCCTGATGGACTGCCTTATCACCAAGTTTAGAGATGACCACTGGCCCAGATGTCATCTTTCTATATATTGAAAGGAACTACTGGCACAGTGTGTTACAATATACAAAAGGTTTAGTGTAAGTCGTCATCTTTTTTAATGGCTGTCCACCAAACTTTTACAAAGTTTTTGTTTTTTCAGAAACAACTCCAAAATTGAGAGTTTGTTTCAAATAACAAAAACGAATGACCCTAGTCCCTGGGAGCTTTCTCCACATTTGTGGGGGTCATTTTTATCCTATTCCCCACCACCATGTTTTTCCTGATGGTGGCAGACAGGAAAAATAAAGATATGACACCATCCATCCTATATAGGGCTGGCGGTGTAATGTCATTCCTCCTTGTCGCCCCTACTTCGTCAAATTTGCAACTTTGCTTCATTATGCACCATTTGTGGGCAACATTTACTGCTGAATATGGCATTCATGGTCAATATTTACAGTGACAGAACGTAAACAACAGAACATGAGCAGCTGTTGTTCATGGTGCTTTGGTTAACTGCATCCTTGCACCACAAATTGACCCGAGGACACATTTAGCTCTAAAATACAGCACGAAATGACAGACTCACATTTCACGTGATTACGTGTAATATTTTTGTAATTTTGACAAATGTTTACGTAATTATGCAATAGCAAATTACACAAAATTCACACACTCCTAGTAGATTTATTATTTTTATCGGATTCACGAACAGATTCACATTTCACGTGATTACATGTAATTTTGACAGGTTTTGCATAATTACGCAAAAAAGATAATTGCACGAAATTCACACACTCCTAGTAGATTTATGATTTTTATCGGATTTACAAACAATCACAGGAGTATTAGTGAAAATCATACCTTTCCAGGAATACTTTAAATTTACTAATCTACATTTTTCACTGGATGTAAGTTGTCCTTAACTAAATTATGCATAAGTGTTCATTTCAACGCATATTCTCTCCCCCCGCCTTCCACCCCCGTGAAAAGAGCTTCCCTGTGGAGAAATACCTTCCCCATCACCCATATTATGGGCCTCATTACGAATCAGGCAAAGTGGTACCCCCAGAAGAGATGTCGTCCTGCCCAATTACGAGCCTGTGTTCACATTTTCCTGTGGAAAGCAGGATGAAAACATGAAACCTCTCTGGAATCAAATAGGATTGAACCCTATAAATTATATTCTTGCTTGTTTTCATTGATTCTGGGCTGGAACACTCATAATGGACAGTGCTGTGGGAAAGATACAGGCCAGAATCGATAGCCCTGTCCCCAGTATACTCTCAAATCACTGGACTTTCGTGGAATAAGGACCTGTATAGAGTGTTTACTTAACTTTCCCATTTGGGAAAAGCACTTACACCTGCTTTGCACAGGAGTAAATTCGAGTGGATATAGCCACTGGAAAACTATCTACCAAAAATCTGTGAGCACTTACAAACCTACAAGTGTGTGGACACTCACCTACTTCTTTAGGATGACATTTTTTTAATCCACCTGGGCATCTTTCCAAACAGTGAATTTAGGATGGTTCTAATCCATCATATTTGACTTTCTTTCAGCATCCAAGGTGGACTTTATGACAATAAAATTAGAAAAATCCTTACTCTGTGACTCAGGATGTGAAACCTAATACTCATATATTGCTCAGATTTACAAAGAAATGTGTTAATAGAGTGACTGTGGCCTAGGCAAGTTACCTTCTAAAAATAATAGAACTTTATGTCAGGCAGTGTTTTTGGAAAAATAAAGCAATAAACTCCCAAGCAGGAGCAACTATACACCAGTAAACCAGTAGATATTTAGGATTAGAAATGTATAGCAAAGATTTTTCGACCATTAAATAAATAGGTGGTCAAAAACGTCTGTAAAAATTCTGTTTGGGGACATAATTACCTCATCAAAGTTCTGTAGTTGAGGTTTGCTGAAAGGTGACCTGACACCCAGCTGAGAATTTCCACATATGGAAGCAGAGGAACAGGCTGGTACAGATGAAGGGTGAGTGAGGTACAGAGACAAACAAATGAGGGATAGCAGACAGGAGAACAGCAGGGCAGGCAGAAGGCAGAGAAATGGGGAAACAGTCAGGAAACATATGAGATTAGGGGGAAAGCCCAGCCCAGATTAGGTAGGTCAGAGTCTGAAAGTAGAAAGATACAGAAGTTCGACAATCCCAAAAGGTGGCTAGACGAAGGAAGAGTATTGAGCACAGTAATTGTGATTAGCTGAGGTGGAGGAGACAGGTTGAAAAGCAAGACAAGCCATGGCCAAAACAGAATAGTGGATTTAGGGGACAAATGGACATTCAAAAAGGAGTGGGGAGCGGTGAACGGCAAGAGGAAAGCAAAAGTTTTCACAGGAGTGTACTCATGTGCTGAAAGAGCAATGAAAAGAATGGGACTTCAAGAGAACCCAACAAGACCAAAAACCCAAGCAGTACAAACCTATCAATGCAGATTAAAATGCAATCATCAATTTTCTCATTGGTAATTTAAGCAATCATTTGTGAAGATGGACTTTAACAAATTGTGTCTATGTTCTCTTCCATAATTTCATGGTGTATTTGTATTCACCTTTGCAAGACAACATGGTGTGATCTTTTCCATTACCTGCATCTGTCTACTATAGGAATCCTATTAATGGCATTGGGTCACTGTGTCAGAACAGGAGTTGGAATTGACTCTAACCTGAGTTAAGCTGATGCCAACGTTGCTGGTACAAGGAGCTGACAATCAACAACTTAGGTTGGGCAATCTTCCCAGTGACATAAAACATAAAAGCCTTTTTCCTAGGTGATGACCCTCTTTCCTCCCTAAATATGGGTAGAATCAATCAGGCATACTAGACTTAGCACTCCAATGACACTGCATTTAATTTTAAATCTGATACACCGGTCATCCCAGTCAACCAATTCTAGAGATGTGTTGGTGTCATCTTGGGATTTTGTAGCCTTGTAAAGAAACATTTCAAGAATTTATAGTATTTAATAATTTGTTAAAAAATATATTTGTAAAATCATGACAATTGAAAGTGAGACCCACCTTAAAAACCAACCCTCATTGATTTTCTGTCCAATTATACAATTATCACCCGGCGTATAGAAACACAATGGGGTGCATTCACTAAGGTAAACGTACACATGAGTAAACCTACACATTTAAGATTACTCTTTCACTTTACTACTTTAGGCAATTCACCATTTCAAAGTGTAAAGTTAAAAGGTGCACAGTTGTCTGGCCGTACCACCTGAAGCAGTGCGTGGAGTCACTGAAAATGTCATATACGACTGTAAGGTTACTACTAGTGGTAGATCTCTCTATACAAAGTGTGGGGAAATTTCGAAAAGTTACTTAAAGTTGGGAGGAAGATGGCGGCCGTGACTACGGTCGTGCGGGCTTGAGCTCCCGGAGGTTACCCCCCTGCTCCACTCACCATGAAGTGTGGATAGTCTGTTGACCGGCCAGGCTACTTCGTTGACCCCAGGGTGAAGCGTTGGCGGTGCAGGCATGCTTTGGATTGCCTGCGGTATTCTACGTGTGGATTCCCATCGGCTTTCGGCGTTTGTGAGACGCGCTTCCTGGTGTGCGCGCGCCGCCCTGATTGCAGAGTGGATGGTATCGGCGAAGAGTCAGTCCAACGCGGAAGTGATTGCCAGGCACTGCGGTAGTGTGATGCCTCCAAAGCCTGGGCGGGGAAGAGCGCGCAACGCCGCTGAGATGCCTGACAGCACGGACGGCAAGAAAGTGATAATAACCACGGGGAAGAAGGATGCTGCACGTATGGAGGGTGGTAAGAAGGCTGTCCCTGTATTTTTTCAGGCTGTGAAACCCAAAAAAACATTTTTACAACACCAGTTACTACTGAACCTGAATCTAATATAGAGGTCCGGGCAGAGGATTCCCCAGCAGACTTGTTAGTCAGTGATGATGGGGCTATGGGTGGTATCCCCCAATGCCTTGCTGGAAATGGGGAGGAAATGGATAAAGACATCGGAAAAGATGTAGAAAAGGTCGCAATGGGGGGCACCTCTCGTGGCTCAGGTAAGAAGTCACAGACGGGAAAATGTAATACAACGATTTGCCCTGGTAGTTCAGATATGGCAATAAGGAAGATACAAGGGAATCGGTAGCCCAAAAACAGTATGCAAGCAAGGGTATCACTTGGCCGGGAGTGTTGATTCTATTCAATGGGATTATTCATATATGAATGAAACTGAGATGGCCAGTGGGACGCAGGCCAACTTCGAATCTGCCGAGAAACCTGAAGATATCTCCCTGGCAGTTATCTACCAGAGCATTATGGCTCATAGGGCGGAGACGCGGGCAGAGAGCCAGCGTATGCAAGGGGCATGTCGCAAATTGCAGAACGCAGTACGAAAAATTGCTAAGTCTTGTTCCGAGTTCTCTGACAGGTTCAATGAGGCTGAGACCCGTATATCCAACTTGGAGGATGAACTTGCCGTTCAAAAAGCAGCTACAGAGACTCTACGCTCCGCTAAGGATGATACTATCTGGAAAGTTACTGATTTAGAAAATCGTCTACGACGGAACAATCTCCGAGTACTGGATATTCCCGAGGGGGCCGAGGGACAAGATCCCCGAAAATGTATCATAGAACTCTTCTCTGATGCCTTTCCTGGGCTAACGCAATGGGACTGGAGCCGGGAGATTCAGAGGGCACATAGATTTCCTTTTGTGCAGCGCAATAGGCCGGGCCAGAGCCCTCTTAGACCAAGGGCGATTTTAATTTCAGTTAACAATTATCTAGCGAGAGAAGCAGTGTACGATCTTGCACGTCCAGATAGAAAGAAAACTGGGAAGGGGGTTGAGTTCTTTGTACGTCCTGATTATTGCCCACTCACAGTTGAGAAAAGATGGCAGCTCCGCCAACTTATTATGCCATTCCGAGATAAGGGGGCACAAGCTTTCTTGCTGAATCCAGCCAAACTTAAAACCATACACAATGAGCATGTACGGTTTTTTACAGTGGAATCAGCTGCTAAAGAGTACTTACAAACGCTTTGAGGGTAGGGGATAAAGTGGGAAGAAAGGAAGGGCTAAAGATATTTTTTGAAATTAACTGATCTTACTTGATATTATTTGGTACCCCTTTGCTATTTGGGTATTGATAGTATTATGTCATTTTCTAGGTGGGATGGTAGGATGTAATATGATATGGTGATGGATGGTGAGGAGAAAAAAAAAAAAGAAACAAAAAGAAAATTTCAAATTCAGGTTGGGGCAGGGGGGTCCGGGGCTTGGGAAGCTCGATCCATTTCAGGAGACCGTGTGTCTCCAAACCTCCAGTTTTGGGATGGGTGGGGGAGGGACACGGCGCCGGCTGGAACCGTGGTTGGGTGAGGAGGGGGGTTGTGGATGGGGGAGGGGTGGAGGGTGGGGGTGGGAGGTTGGGGGGCAATAGTAAAAATAATCCATGATGGTTTGATGAAGAGAAATATGAAATTCAATGGTTTTAAGTACATAGCCAACGAGCAGGAAGTTACAGGGAAGATAGATGGGGGATAGTGGCATAATGGGCGGTATCCGGATTTGCTCCCTGAATGTAAGCGGTCTGAATAATTATAATAAAAGGCAACGCGTCGCTAATGAGCTACGGGCAGTACAGTCTGATCTGATATGTATACAGGAGACCCATATACCATGGGCCAAAAGGAAACTATTGGCGGAATTAGGTCTGACAGTATTAGTTTGTACCGAGCAATCCACCACTATACGGGGGGTAGCAATTCTAGCGAAGAATCATATACAGGGGACAGGAAGGGCACTGGCAGATAAACAAGGGCGATGGGCCATAGTAGAATGCCGGATGAGTGGCCAAATCTATACGATATGCTCAATATATGGTTCTAATTTTGATGAAGCCCTTATAATTGAAAGGTTAAATGTGGAATTGGCGCTTTGGCCCACACCATTAATTATCTGTGGCGATCTAAATATACATCTCGAGCCAGAAGCGCTACAAGATGATAATAAGCCTTATAAAGGAAGGAAACCAAAGGTATTCAAGGCTCTACAATCTTTATTAGCTGATCACGGATTGGTGGATGCATGGGCTACACAGCGCGGCATGGAAGCAGGCTACACTTTTTATTCCCATCCGCACAAGAAATTAGTAAGACTTGATTATTTTTTTACACCAGGTCTTTTGTTATCAGGAGCTAAAATACAAATATATCCACGGGTGTCCTCTGATCATGGACCTTTAGTGTTGCACCTCAAAAGTGATAGGATGGGAATTAAGGTGCGATCATTTTCATTCGATAGGAAGTTACTATTGGATGAAAATTATGTTACATATATGCAGATTTGGATCGAGCAATTTTTTGCCATAAACCGCAATTCAACAGGGACGGGGTGTGTGTGGGACACTTTTAAAGCTGGTTTTAGGGGGAGACTCTTAGTTTCGGCATATATAAGCAGAAACAAATGCGACTGATACTTCAGGAATTATATGCCTGTCTTAGGGTAGCGGAAGAAAAACTCATGCAGGGTATACATCTGGGCCAGGAGATTACAGCTTTACAAACGGAAGTAGCTCGGGGTAAAGCTAAAATCAATCTGTATTGGAGCAAAGAGATAGCAAAGAAACAATCTATTAATAAAAATCTAAATTATGAATATGGGGAGGCAACTGGACGCTGCCTGGCTCAAAGACTGAGATCTAAAGAAGCAGCTCAAAGGATCAGCTCAATGGTTGACTCTAGTGGCAATATAGTAGAATCTGATGTTGGGATTTTAAAGGTGTTCCATGACTTTTATGAGGCACTCTATACCGGGGAGGCTTATGATCTACACGCTGGGGAATCTCTGCTACAGAACTATTGCACTAAACTGAACACGCAGGATGCAGAATTACTAGAAGCTCCTATTACTATGGAGGAACTAGAAAGAGCTGTCAATAGCCTAGCCTTGGGCAAAGCGACAGGGCCGGATAAACTCCCATTGGAAGTTTATAAAACTTTTTGGGGAATAATAAAGATGGATATGTTAACTACCTTTCAACAGGCTCAAGCAGGAGTGGCCCCCCTAAGTTGGGATGAGGCTAGTATTATTGTTTTTTTTTTAAAAAGATAAACCTGCTGATCAACCTGGCTCATATCGGCCTATATCGCTTTTAAACGCAGATGGCAAAATTTTTGCCAAAATTTTGGCAACCCGGTTGGCTGAAGTAATAACCCCGTTGGTGTCTTTACGGCAACATGGGTTTATCCCCGAAAGGGGAACAACGAATCATATTAATAGGGTTGTAACCTTGCTTGACATAGCTAACACCACGGGGAGTGAATTTAGCTTGATATTATTAGATGCCGAAAAGGCATTTGACCGGGTTGCTTGGGAGTTTTTATGGGCTTTATTTGCGCGGTATTGGTTTTAAACAGAATTTTATTACTGCTATACAAGTTTTATATCGGCGTCCATCAGCTAAAATCAGTATTATGGGCCTGGAATCAAGCCCTATTTACATCTCGCGGGGAACAAGGCAAGGATGTCCCTGCTCCCCCTTGTTGTTCTCATTGTATATAGATCCGTTTTTAAAAATGTTAGAACAGAGTGCAGGGATAGAGTCGGTCATATTGAGGCAGGAACACTTTCGTGTGTTTGCATACGCAGATGATGTGGCAGTGGTAACTCCAAATCCTATCACTGCCATCTCAGAAATAGAACAGCTGGCGGTAGAGTTTGGGGCTGTATCAGGATACAAACTCAACGTGGTAAAGACACAAATTTTATGTTTAAACATTCCTACAATTGATGACCAGCGAGTTTTGAATGAGGTAACATATCTAGGGGTCAAGTTGAGGACATGTTTAAAAACATTGGTTGAGGTTAATTGGAGTTACATTTTAAATAATGTCCAAAATCAATTGGATCGGTGTGAGTGTTTACATCTTTCACTTGTGGGATGCTGTAATGTCCTTAAAATGTTGATATTACCGAAAATGTTATATTTTTTTAGATCTGTACCAATAGAAATCCCACACCCCCAATTGGCTTTATTACAATCAATTTGTGCTAGGTTTTTATGGGCCCAGGGAAAACCCCGTAGAGCTATGTGCTATATGACCCTTCCACGGGAGAAAGGTGGTTGGGTCGTTCCTGATTTTATTTTATATCATTATGCATGTATATTGCAACATATGAATATTTTATTAACAGGGGTAGAACCAGCCAGCGCTGCCGAAGCCCCCTCGATTTATCAAATGTTATTGGGCAGTGATGCTAAAAGTCGATTGCTTATTAATATAGAGCCAAGCTATTATAAGAAAACCAGGTTTAAGGTTTTATATACCGCCTATAAAGTTTGGAAAGCGGTGCGAAAGTACTATGGAGTAGAGAGGATATCTCAGTATACCCCCCTCACAGCTACGACACTTCTCCCACCGATATTTTGGGATAGGATTATAGATAGATGGCGGACTAAAGGGATTAATGTTATTGGAGATCTATTTGCCAATGGGGGATTAATGTCCTTTGAAATGTTAACAGACAAATTTCATCTTAATAGGTTTGAATTTTTTTAATATTTACAGGTGCGTGACTATTTGGGAAAACATCGGTGGAATATGGCCAGAAACCCTATAATTGAAGCTGTGAGGAAGAACGCACGTATTGGGATATTGTATAATTTACTGTTAGAAACCAAGGGTGATGATTTAGAGAACCATAATATAAAATGGGATAATAGGCTTGGCTGTGTTGGTACACGGGTAGAAACCTCCATTGAGTTGGCGGGGAGATTGTTAATATCTGCCAATCTCCGTGCGCAACACTATAAGACTGTGTTTAATCTTTATTAAACCCCAGCTAAATTGTCTAAATGGGGTGGTTCAAATGATGGGAAATGTTTTCGCTGTGGAATAGAAGAGGCAGATATTGTACATATATTTTTCACATGTAGGTATCTTATGAATTTGTTTGGACATATAGAGAAATTTTTAGCGGAACTTTTGGGTGGTCCAATTAATTTATCATCTACGCAGGTATTGCTGGGGGTAGCTGAGAGAGAGGGATCGGATCAACTGGCTCATAAATATAGGTACCTGATTTTTCTCGCTAAAGCTGTGGCGAGACTATGCATTGCTTCAATGTGGCTTCAGAAAGAGGCACCAACTTTTGAATTATGGAGGGCCCGATTTCTTTCTATGTTTAATATTGAATATAGTTTATATGAATTTAAAGGTATTCGAAAAAAGAAACTGGGCATGGAGATATGGGGGCCGGTGGTGTCTTTTATGGATGAATGAGGTTTTAAGTAACGGTTCTATGCACCTGCACTTTAATGCATTTATTTGTAACTTTTGTATAAATGTTTTAAGGATCTCTTATTGCTTGTGGGAATTTTAAACCATTGTATTAATGTATTGTAACGTATTGTAACCATCATGGATTAATAAAAAAAAAAAAAAAGAACAGTTACTTAAAGTTTAATAAACTATTTAAAATATTTGTAAGTTGAATATTATTGTAAATTAATTTTACATGTATTTTACATTTAGATTAGTGCTTAAAAATGCTAACTACTTTTTAACTTAAAAAATTAATTATTTTAAGGATAGTCAATTACATTTTTTTTAAAAATACACAGATCTAAAGTAAAATGTTTATATTTATTTATTATGCATTAAAGGTTACTAAAAGTTATGTAAAGAATGAATTTAAATTAATTTAATGTATTTTAGTTAAGAAAGTTACATTTAGTTTTAAATTGAAAAAGGTTACTAACATTTATATTATGTATGATTTTATTCAACATTAAAATAATTGTATATATATACATATATATATGTAAAACTTGAATATAATAAATCATATACAAAACCCATAAGTCCTGCCCTGGAGATTTACAACACAAAAGTTATTAGTTCAGCCCTTTATGGTTCGGAGCTGTGGGGCTGTGAAAATCTGGTGGTGCTTACATCCTCTGAAAATAGATTCTTGAGGAATATTATTAAACTACCCCAAAGCACCCCAATGTGCCCATTATTGAATGATTTGGGGAGAAAACCAATTGCAGCTCTAGCGAAACTGCGTCCTTTACTGTATTGGCGTAGAGTATGGAGTGTACCAGAACTTGTAGGTTATGCAGCAGGGTTTCTGGATATAATTAGAGCCGACACCTTTCACTCAATAAAGTGGCTACGGACAGTTAGAGATATTTTATTTCATATTGGCATGATCCAGTTGTGGAATGATCCAGAAAATTCTGTCTTCCCTTCAAAACAATGTATGAAGGAGTTATATTGGGAATGGGTTTATTTTAATGTTTTTAGATCCAGTGATTCTTTCACTTTGACTGGTTCTTTTTGGAATTCAAAGCCACCCCGAGGATGGAGTCCTATTGGGACCTCATTACAAAGCCATTGGACCGGAAATTGTATTTCCAGTTTAGGGTAGGTTCCCTACCCTTGAGAGCTTTTGCTGCGGGATGGAAAGTATCTAGTGATAAAACTTGTCCTTTTTGCAAAGATAGTTTTGAGTCTTTGACGCATTTACTATTTGTCTGTGTCGGATACGAAAGACCACGCCGTGTTTGGTTACGGCCAATCTGTAAGCTCATAGGTACAAGAAGGGCGCAGGAGGCTGAAAGAATATTGCGCTCGGATACTACAGCACCTGTTGTCATAGCAATGGCGAAATACCTAGGGTGGTCGTGGGCCCTAAGATCAAATCACCTACGACATGCATAAGCGAGTTATACTAAGAGCTGCCCTGCAAGTCTTGTAATCATAAATATTTCTGAAGGGAAGGTCCTTTTAATGTATTATTAAATGTACATGCTATATGTTTTAAAAGTTGGTTTTAATATATTACATTTTACAACACTGTATATATTTTAAAATATTCTTTTTAGGTCATGTATTTTATGATGGATGGTTCCTATATGCTTTTATGACTTAATTTGTCGAATAAAGCTATTTGAAACTGAAACTGAAACTATATAAAATATATTACCATACATTGTCTTTAAAACAAGTGAACATTTTCAGAGCATTCTAGACAATGTTTCTCTTACATCGTATAGTACTGCATAAAGAGCAAGAGAAAACCATAGTCAAAAACCTATCTCGGTCTGCCATGTCCTATGATAAAGTCTAAACAAGTTCATCAAACCATAATTTACCATGCTAGAGATGGAAAAGTAAAGCGAATTCCCATTCTGAAGGTTCACAATACGATACTGCCAATCGCTATTTAAAAACATATACATGTGATTTCCAGTGGTTTCCATTACTAAAATCATGCAAAGGGGCAATCAATCTCTACAAACACGGTCATATAAAAAACAAGTTACCAGTTTTGGTGTGTATTAATAGGCTAACTATAGTAATATGAAGGCTACCCAAACGGGGGGGCTACAAATGCCCTACGCTTATAATTTCTGTGCTTTACTCGGCTAATTCACCATCGCTCCTACTCATCAAAAATTTGGGAGAGAAGTCTGGTTGGACACTTAACATTAAAAACCTGTTGGTCTAAAACATCTACAATTCATGAGAGTCATTAGATGAGTTACACTTTAGGATAGTGGAGATAAGAACAGCAAGGACTGTGTGAGGCTTTTCAGGAGGGATAGCAGGGCGTGTTTCAGTCAGTGGAAGGCAATCAACTCCCACCTGGCAATCAGCCATCTCCAGTCTCTAGATCCAGATGACGAACTTAGAGGCAGCGAACATAATCTTCTCATTTGTGTTACAATTTAAGTGCCTGTAGGCCTCCCAGTAGTGCGTTGTACACATGTTCTTGCGCACTGGCTTAATCCACCTTCTATGTGGCTGAAAGAAAAAAAAGTGCTCTGTCGACTTGGGAATCATCGAGCAGAAGGGACAATTATGGATTTTAATGTTTAGACTTTTAGCTTGAGAGAGTCTGATCCTATCCAGGTATGGCTCAAACATAGGTGAGCATTTGAGTCAGATGAATTTTTCCAAAATGCTCTCCCCCTTTACATCATTCCAGAGCCTAACCAATGTTGTTTCCCAAAAAAGATCCTTTATTTTGGTGGCAGTGGTCTTGCTCATTTCAGTTGGGGAGTGCCAAAAACCCTCCATTTTGATGGCTACACATAAATGCTTGATCTTCCTGAGCATGGAGTACGTACGTTTTTATCTATGGCAATTAATTCAGCTAATGCGTCCCGATAGGATGCCAGATCCGCTGTAGTCCAAAGGCATATCCTATATAGGAGGAGTTTCAGAAGAGCCAACAGATCCACCTTGTTCATTGCCAGGGCAATGCGTAGGGGTAGCAAGGGAGTGCTTGACAGTAGGCTGTGTACTGAATGAATAAACCTATTTTCAGTTTGCACTAAAGGGGTCAAATTGGCATAACCCCAAATCTCTGCTTCATATATAGCCCCCACTACTGCATTAGCCCTGTAGACTTCCGGGGCTGGGGTAATTGCCCCACTGTGGGTGGCCATGTGTTTCCTTACCACGCAGATCCCCTTTGGTGTAGTACGGCCCTCCGTTTTGCTATTTGGGGGGCCAATGACAAATTGTTAGCTAACCTAATGCCCAAATAATCAAATTGGTTCACTTTCTCCAGTGGGATCCCCTCCACCTCCATCCTACCTCGGAACGAGAGATGAGGGTTCAGTGCCATAAATTTGGACTTGGAGGTATTCATTTCTAGCCCATGCATCGTGCAAAAGGAGAGAAAGTGGTATAGAAGTGAATGGAGGCCCAGCGGGGTTCTGGAAAGGAGCAATTTATCATCTGCAAACATCAGAATTGGAGTACTTTTGTTTGAAGATTTGGGTGCGGCATGCCACAATCACTCAGCCATTGGACCACTCCATTGATATACAGAATGAACAGTGTAGGAGCTAGGACTCATTCATGCTTTTAGTGAGTTTGCCTCCCATGTTCCACTTGACTTGTGCACATGTATCCTGGTGCTGGATCCTCAGAATTCTCAGAAGATCTCCAAGGATGCTGTTTTTCTCCAGGACCTTTTAAAGTCCACAAGACCATTTAGGTGACAGGAAGAAGTTTATTTGTAAGCATGACAACCCCCGAGCTACCGACGTCCTTCTCCCGTAGCAACTGCCTGCTCTCTGTCCCCTGGATTCCACACTCCAGAATCCAGTGGAGATAGCAACCAGACGCTGGGGTAACTAGGATACCATCGCCTAGATACATTGCTAAGATACAAAGATACAACACATCTTCCTTCCTAATAACAAAAGGAAAAACAATTGATAACAAAAACTAAAAAAAACAATTCATGCATGTGATACAAAAGGCTGCTGGTGCACAAAGTCTAAGTGCTGATATAATCCTTCTACCAAACAGGTTTGGATTTGACACGCACCATTTTCTTGCATTCCAGCATATTCCCAGAACTAGTGTGCGAAGAAATGGAAGACTGCTCCTTCAACCATGCATCGCGCTCCAAATCATTGCATCTAGTCACACTCCTCGCATTCCACCTTTTTCTATCATCCAACCACACATTGTTGCCCTTGGCCTTTGTAACTTGCTTGGGTTTGGACCATCTTGAGAAACCTGTTCTCTGACTGCCACTAAGATGTGTCATTACCCAGTCACCAATTCTAAAACTGCGTGCACAGCTCTTGATTCTGTCATTATGTCTGCTCGTGTTTTTATCTTGATATCCTTGCACGCTGCACACTAGATTATCCCTATTCACTCTTGTGAAACTTGAATTGCACATCCAGGCTGGTGTCACTTTCGTACCCGTGACACGGCCCTTAAGAAGACTAAAAGGAGTTTCCTTAGTGGCCGTGTGGGGTGTGTTCCGATAACTCCACAACATCTCCTTCACAGTGTTTTTACATTCCTCCCCACACGTATCGGCTAACTGTACACACTCCTTTAACACACGGTTGAAACTTTCCAGAAGACCGTTTTCTCTGGGATTGTAAACTGCTCTGGTGAGATGTGTGTCACCTGCTTTAACCAAGTATCTTTCAAACTCGCCGGCCACAAACTGTGGTCCATTGTCCGTTAAGAGCGAATCAGGATACCCCTCTCTGCGAAACACGTCTTCACAAAAGTCAATCACATTGGAAGATCTGATCTCACAAATGCAACCTCCGGCCATTTGGTAAAATACTCCACTAGGACCATGGCATATTTGTTGTCAATGCCCCTAGCGTTAAAGGGACCACAAATATTGAGCACAACTTTTTCCCAGGGTTTGCTTGGCATCATGGTGAACGATATAGCTGTTTCTTGTGACTTGTGAGATTTATCAATGCACATGCACGCCACACAATTACGCAGAGCATCTTTCTATCTCCTTATCCATGCCAGGCCACCAAAAGTCTCACCTGGCTCTCTTCTTCATGCCAGACATGCGGCTGTGTCATTCATGCAACAACTTCAAAAGTCTGGCACGTAACCCCGAAGGTACCACCAATTTGTCTCCCCTCCTAATGACACCGTCCACAATAGATAATTCTGACAACACCATCCTGTAGTCTGTGTGTTCCCTTTTTGCCCACGCTTGTTGTCCTGTGTTGCTTGTCAAACTTGACACAATTTGTTGCAACACATCATCCTCGCTCACAGCCCTTTTACACGATTCCTCTACATTGTCCACAAGCGACTCCTCCTTATCATCGTGCACCACGTCCTCTCGATGCGGTAAGGGCAAGCGAGATAGACAATCAGCATTTATGTTTTTGTGCCCTGGTACATATTTCAGCTGAAAATCATACTCTTGCAAGCGGTATAACCATTTCGCAATCCTAGGCATTGCTTTGCCTGCACCTTTGGTGGTAAACATGTCGATAAGGGGTCTGTTTTCAGTTCTAAGTTGGAATGCCGTCCCCCAAAATGACTGACGCCCCACCAACAGGCTAGAGTTTTTTTTTTTATTACTGAATAAGGTGCCTCTGCACCCTTGAGGGTGCGTGAGGCAAAGGCTACAATACGCTCAATGCCCTCTTTTTTCTACATGAGCACATCACCTAAACCATATGCGCTGGCATCCACCACCCCTATAGATTCGTCACGTGGGTTCTATGGTTTGAGAGCCAAAGCCTTCACCATGTCTGCCTTAATCCCCTCAAACGCACGTTGGCATTCATCCGACCATTCAAACGGTGTACCCTTTTTCATCAGAATTCTTAAATTGTACACCTTGTTCGCAAAATGCTGAACAAACTTTGAGAATATTCAGCCAGCCCAAGGAAGGAATGCAATTGTTCCTTGTCAGGTGGTGCAGGAGCTCTCTCAATTGCCTCCAGTAAATTTTTCTTGGGTTTGACTCCATCCCTTGATAACGTGTGCCCTAGATAATCTATTTGTTTAGCTCCAAACTTGCATTTCTCAGCACACACGGTCAAACCGACCTCTTGCAACCTCGTCAGGGCCTCATTCAACACATCATCATGGTTGCTCAAATCATTGCCCAAAAACCAAAATGTCATCCTGAAATACCCTTACATTTGCAACACCCCTCAGGATGCTACTCAGGACTCTTTGAAAAACCGCAGAAGCGGATGGCAAACCAAATGGCATGCGTAGAAACTGAAATGCTCCTTCAGGTGTTATAAAAGAGATCAAGTGTTTGGAATCGGGATGTAATTTCACCTGATGATATGCGTTGGAAAGATCGATAGAGGAAAAATACATGGCATTCTTTATGCTAGCCACCATCTCACTGATGCGTGGTAGGGGATGGCGATCAACCCAGATGTTATGGTTCAAGTCCCTCAAGTCCACACACATGCGCAACTTGCTGTTAGGTTTTCTGTGCCAACACTATGGGACTGAGCCATTCTGATGCCTCTATTGGTTCCATAACCTTGGCCTCACACAACCTGTCCAATTCTTCTTTAAGTTGTGTGCGCAGAACAAATGGTACATTTCTGACCTTATGGACAACAGGAACACTCCCACCCTTTAATACTATGCGGTGTTCAAACTTATTCAGACATCCCAGCTTGTCGCTAAATAACTCAGGATACTTCACATGCCAGATTGCTTTCGCAGTATCCTGGGTATCCTGGGTCAACATGACTTGGTTAGGGTGATTGGGATCTAGAATTATACCCAAATTCATTTGTTCTCTCCAACCCAATAGAGCTCTGCCTTGTTCCACCACATACTCTTTCCCATGTGTGCATCTGCCCTTGTACAATAAATGACACATAAAGTACCCCAACAACAGCAATTTTGTGCCACAATACCCTTCAGGTTCAACGTCTGGTAGTGACAACTCACACTTGCCTGTGGTTTCCCATGTTCTCTTGTCAATTATTGTGTAAGGAGAACATGAATTTGCCCATAATGATACATTAATTTTGTTCATTGACAGTGTACACTTGGGTGGTTGATACCCCTCTAATATTTCATTCACGTTATTGCCACAAATTACCAAAACCTCAATGTTGTTATCTTGTTCACCTTCTGAATACTCTTCATTTTCATACTCCCTTGCGAAATTTACCTAACGTTTTCAAGCCTCATTACTACTCGACTTGCACATTCTGGAAAAATGTCCCAGTTTTTTGCATTTGAAACTAGTGACCTTAGCGGCAGGGCATCTTTCGGCTTCAGCAGTGTGTCTGAAACTTCTGCGCCTGTAGCATGTGTGTCTGTTTTTGTTTGCTTGTGCTTTGTCCATAAATGGTTTAACTCAATTAGGAGTCTTTACCTCATCTGCAACCTTTTTGACTTTGTGAACCACATTTACATTAATTGGATCTGCTCTGTCCCTCCCCTGTTCACTGCTAAGCTCCTTAACATAACGAGAGGTGTTTTCTACCCTTCTTTTCAATGTCGATAGTCTATTGCAAGAACGGATCCTTCAATTCAAGCAATCTTTCCTGAATTTTAACATTGTTAGTCCGGTTGATGAACTGATCTCTAATTATCTCTTCATGCAAATCTCTAAATTTGCATGTGGCAATTAAGGTTCTTAAAACCGCTACATACTGTTCTACACTTTCACCTGCTAACTGCGCCCTTGAAAAAAACCTGTGTCTCTCCACAACTATGCTAGTTTTTTTACCATAATTGTCCTCCAACGCCTTTAAGGCTTCTAGATACTTAACAATTGTTGTACCATCCAAACTTGTTTCACCATCCTCACCTTCACCCTCCTGAATAGTGGATGTAGCACGTAAAGGTTTAGTTAGTGTTTTCAGCACCTTTCTACCTTCTACACCTAAATTGTGTTTTAGTAATGTGAGTTTTCGAGCTGCAACAAAAGTTTCTCCCCCTATTGCTTCCAGATAGGTCTCAAAGGATTTGTGCCAGTCCTCCCATACAATGGTTGGAATCCCGGGTCCTTGTAAAAATTTGGGAGGAGCAAATACTGATGTGGTATCCATGACAAGCACAATATGTTGTGTGGTAATGCAAAACAATGCGCACAAAAAAAAATCAGTGTTACACCGTCAGAAACAATGTGTCAGAAGGGAACGAGCATAAGTAAACAGGTAAATTAAGGAACTGACTCAAAGGCACTCTAATTGGCAGTGCAACATATGTCACACAGGAACGTAGATGCTTGGCAACACAACAAACTAAAATAAGTGAAGCAGTCACCGTTGACACCACTTACTCAGCTTGGCAACACAACAGATCAAAATAATAAAGGACACCAATTTCTCAACTGGGCAACACAACACATTAAAATAATAAAGTTAGTCACCATAGACCTGGCAAGTTCTCTGCTGCTCCCGTGTCCCTTGTCAGTCCCTATTCGGTCCACGACTGGCAGAATGCACATCTGCCCTCTCCTCGTGTCAATCATTGCCAGGCACCCAACGCGCCTGCAACACCGCATTGACCCGGAGCAATCTGGCGTCGATGAATACTGATCCCGACGCGTCTCTATGCTGGGCGCGTCACAATCCAGGCAAATCAGGCAGATGCCACCACGTCAGCGTGCTTCTCCTGAGCCAACCACATCACAATTGCCTCCAGGCAATCAGGCAGCCGTCACCGATGAGTCACCGCCCCTCTTCCGCTCAGTGCTCACCTCGGATATCATCACAGTGCCATCATACGTCACAGTGCCTGATGAACGCCTGCGGCCTCTCCCATGTCAACAAGGTAGGCACGAGCTCTCCTCGTACTTTCAAATGATCACAAAAGGCCCCAACAGCTCACTCGCGCTCTCCTTGCACTTTGAAACGTGTACACGAAGACCCCAATAGCTCACTCTTGACCCCTACCTCACGGAAGGGTGCTGTTCAGGCACAGCAACTTGCCGAACTGAACTCCTCTTCTTGTACAGCTTGTGACCGTCCTCACATAACGTACAGTCACAGCACGCCCCAGGGTTGTCGATCTCTGTAAGGTTGTCAAAATGGCTCCAAACTTCTTCTTACAATGCAGGGCAGCACCATCAAAAGGACCCCATCTTCGTCGCCACTTTTAAAGTCCACAAGACCATTTAGGTGACAGGAAGATGTTTATTTGTAAGCATGACAACCCCAGAGGTGCAGAGGTCCTTCCACCTCAGCAACTGCCTGCTCTCTGTCCCCTGGATTCCACACTCCAGAATCCAGTGGAGATGGCAACCAGATGCTGGGGTATCTAGGATACCATCGCCTAGATACATTGCTAAGATACAATGATACAACAGGACCCTCCGCAGGCTGTCCCTAGGGACTAGGGTGAAAGAGGCTCTTAGGTCCAAAAAGGCCAGTTAGAGGTGGTCCGTCTTCAAGACGATGTTTTTCCAGCACATCGTCATGAAGCAAAAGACCCGGTCCACTGTACTGACCCTGAGCCTGAATCCCACCTTGGTATCTGAGAGGGCGTGGTTGTCAGTAATCCATGAGTGGAATCTTGACAGTAAATGTCGGCAAAAGATCTTTTGACTATTGTCGATGAGGCTGATTAGCCCATTGCTGGAACCATGGTGGTGCCGCACCACGATGGTGGTATATCCTCCTCTCTCATAATGACATTACCCAGCATGTTTAAATACGGGACTCATATTTCTGGTTGGGATAGGACCAAATCTCCTGAAATGCCATCAGAACCGAGGTCTTTTTCCCTGCTCATCTAATGAAGGGAATGTGCTGTTTCGGCCATCTTGAATTTCACATGGGTGCTGGCATCTGTTCATCGTAGGGAGGAGTACTGGATACTGCAGAGCATTCACTAAAGGAGGAGATGTCACTAGACCACTTGCTAGATAGAACAGAGAAGTGAGCAACCCACTCATCTGGTTGGACCACTGACTCTAAGTGATTGTCGATGGTACTATTTCTGATTGCTACAAGTATCCAAAATGCCTTTGAGTTTCCTTTGTCAAGGGATTCTGTGAGGTCGTCCCATTGGGCTATCTCCCAGCTACTCTTGCATTTATCAGGTGTTGCCTTGTATTGTCTCCTTGCCGTGACAATGTCCCTGCACTCAACAGCATCGAGTATAGCTGCCTTAGCGGCTCTGCACTCGGCCGAGATCCATTTTGGGCGGTCTCCAAAGGTGGTTCTTCTTTTCCCCTCCCGCATGATGTAGGATTTCAGGTGGTCCTTGAGATCACAGTGAAGGCTAACAAAATCTATCAGCCCTATATCAACCTTTTCGCATGGGGCAAATATCTCCACTAATCAAAGGTAAACTTTGGATAGGGTTGTAGTGTTCCCTTCGATTGAGGTCCATTTGACGTTTCTTCTATTGCTAGTTGTAGCAACTGTGGGGGGACAAGTCCTATTGTGGGGGGACAAGTCCTTAAGTGAACGTTTATTTGAAAGTGGACTGGCTTGGAATTGGCCATTTAGTGCATCATGATCGCTATCTATTCTGTTTATGACCTCCATGTCAATCAATTAGGGCCATAATCTGCTGTCTAAAAAAATGTAGGGGCATATTAGCAAGACCCACGTTAAAATTATCGCCATTTTAGCGGCAGGAAACTGCCGCTAAAACGGCAATAATGGGCTTGCTAATATGCGTTATGGAATTCCAATAGAAGCCCAGGTTAGATGTGCAGGACATCTAACATGGGCTTCTATTGGAATTCTATAACGCATATTAGCAAGCCAATTATCGCCGCTTTAGCGGCAGTTTCCTGCCGCTAAAACGGCGATAATTTTAACGTGGGTCTTGCTAATATGCCCCGTAATCTATATGGCTTCTGCACAAAACTCTTCAGAAGGTCAAATGGCGGAAATCAGCTGGATTATTGCCATTCTTTGGCCTTAACCTGTGTGTTATCATTAAATCTGTTCTGCAACCTTTCATTGTTTTTGATGTAAGGGCATGGTAACATGGGTTCCCACCCAAGGATCATAAACTGCTCTTGCCATGGCTGGGACTGCTGTCCCTATCTGGACTGCTGTATTGCAGTCCCCAGTAATTATCTTAGCCCAATCACCAGGCAATTGATCAAGCGAATGAGAAAGTTGGTCGACGGAGCCTTCGTGATAACTATTCCCAGAAGATCCCTGCTGTCACATGGGATTCTTTAAAAAAAATTTAAACAGCTACATCTTTTATCCATATAAATACCTCACCAAAAGCCCTGCCTGTTGCTGAGGGTGTAGCATTTACAGAGAAGGAGATGAACCCTGATCTAAATGGTTGTTCTATCACCCATGTCTCCCAAATTAGCACATTATGATGACAATCTATAATAGATCCCCATTCCGGGTCATTTAGCTTTGTTCTCGGCCCACTATATTCCAGGAGAGTAGGTTTATGGTGTTAGCTGTCTCTGGACCTCGCCCCATGGAATGGATATTTATAATGTTGCTCACTGTTGTTTCACCCGCAGGATTCCTAGAGCTACTCACAGATGGTGATACCTTTTTCCCTTTGTCACAAAGAACGCCCACAAGGGCCGCTACAGTTGGTGGGGGTTTTGGAGATGTTTTGCGATATGTGGGTGTTGTGGAGCCCTTCTTTTGTATCTTACATAGTCATTATACTTGCTACAAGTTTGCTAGAGATGCTGACTTGTGTGGACTGGTCTGTGAGTGCGACAGTGGTTGGGAAAAGTCACTGACACTGCTGTTTGGGGGAGATTGAGTTTCAGTCTAATTTGTGACCCTAGGTCTGATTTATACATATGCTCCAGAGCTATAGGCCCTGTGACAAGCTTATAATTTGCAAGGTAGAGCCCTATGTGATCGTACACATGATGTGTATCAGTGCATCTGAAGGTACTCAATATGTCCTCTCTAATGATGGATCTACATCCTCATACTTTCATAAACCAGTAGATGGTTTTATTAACGATTGAAACCTGTGATTCCCTTTTGCCTGGTGCAAGTTAGGGGATGTTGACCATATATATATTATGGTGCCACATGTGGGTCTCCAGTGCCCGGGGCATTGAATTTAAATTACCTCTGGGGGTTCTATTGGAGGCAAGCACATATGGATTACTTGAACAAGCAGGCCTTTCATGTTGGTGTGTTGAAAGCTTGGCTTCTCCACCCCGGACCGGTGTTGGCAAAGAGTTGTTCTGTTGGATTGATGGTTGGTCCAAGCCCCTATCTATATAGTGCCTGGGCGGTAATTTTGTAGAAGGAGTTCCAGCCGTCCACTGACTATTTGGCACCCCTGGTATAGTATTCCTACTGCTGAGGCCCAGGTTGAAGGGTGAAGGGTGTTTACTCTTCTCAGCTTGACAGGTGTTGTAAATCAAAGTCAAAACCAGGAGAGTGAGATTATCCATTTTATCATTTAGGGCTTTTGATAACTTGCCAATTCAATCCTTTAGTGTCTGAATGTCCACGTTTAGTGAATTTAGATACAAGCTTATATTTCCTTTATCAGGATCAGGTGAATAAATGGAGAGAGCAAGGGGTTGCATGAGTTCAGGTGCAGAGTCTACAAGGGACCCCAAGGCCTCAAATCTATTTGTGCATTCTATGTCTGCTATAATAACTGTAGTGGACTTTGCCTTTACCATTGGTTGTTCTGGTGGTTGATTATGTGGACTGGGGGCTGGGTCTGCATCAGGCCGGACCTCAGCGCAAGTGCAGTTGGGGGCCCAGGTGTATCCTGTTTAGTGAAAAAGGATTGAATATCTCCCTGTCATTGTTCTCCCTGGTTCTCTTGGTTTTCTCAGATAAAAGACCCTCAACCTCTTCAGTTAGCACATTGATTTTGTCCATTGTGCAGTTTTCAGCTGAGTGTCTGAGCAGCTTCTTAACTTTCCCTGAGTCTGTGAATTTATCATTGGCCTTACGTTTGCCCATGTTATCAGGCTGTAGTTGTTAGGGATTATTAGAAGACCTGTCAGGGCCTGATACTCCTTGGGGGATGTGAGAAAGGGGGATAAATGCCACTAAACAAAAGGGAACTAGCCCGCACCAGCCACACAAGCTGCACTAGTTGCTAGGTTAAGCATGACAATATTATACACTTGGTTTCACCCTGATTATGTTATTCAACAGAAAAAGCCACATTAAAAGTGCTCAATATTATCATACAATTGTTCGTAGAGATGATCATAAGAGCTGAGCTTTGATCCCTCTCTTTTTGTCAATAGGTGGCCATTTGCTCAATTACTTGATCACACCCCAAAGGAGCAAGAGTCATTAGATATTCAAGGCGCCCATAAAGACTCACTGAGTCAAGCAATCATCAAGTCTAAACTCATGCAGTGGCCACTCTCAGGCCAGGACCCTGCTGCCAAATTGACATCCAAAGAAGCAATAAGTCACAATAAGGAGACGGAGGGAGTGTGCCTCTGCTTTCAATCCAGTCAGGGGCTTATCTTGATCTACAGCAGGGGATGGTCCACGCCCACTGAATGCCCCCAATCAACACCAAGGAGTTATCAAAATAGCAGTACATGGTCAGTGCCATTGAAATCGCACAGAAATGCCATCCAAATTTGCATATCCTGTCTGACCTCGCTGGACAACCGAGTGTGGTGGTGCTTTTCTTTTAAACCTGACATTGCCTGTGCAATTGAATGCGAGAATGGGCGGGCCATGAGGATGATTTTTAGTGCAAAGTTAAGCTGTCCCACCTTTTTTTGTAGCTGGTGCAAGGTGACCTTTTTCCTCAGGCACTCCTGTAATGCTAAAGTGGAGGCCACCACTTTCCCTTGTGGCAGTCGTGATACCCAGTTCACCGAATCCAATTCTATGCCCAAAAACTCAATGTTTGTGGCTGGCCCTACTGTCTTACCTGGTGCTAAGGGGACCCCGAATTCGCACATGAGTGCGCAAAAAGCTTTTAGAGCTCTGCCACACTCCTGGGAGCCATGTGCACCCAAAAGAAGAAAATCGTCCAAGTAATGCAGCACCCACCGATGCCCAGTCACCTGCCTGAAAAAACCCATTGAAGGAAAAAGCTGAATTTCTCAAAGTAGGAGCAAGAGACAGAGCACCCCATTGGCATGCACTTGTCCATGTAATAACTCCCCTCTAATTGAAAGCCTAACAAATGGAAATCCCGTGGGTGCACCGGCAGTAGGCGGAACGCTGATTCGATGTCAGACTTTGCTAGCAATGTGCCAGGTCCCAGCCCCTGCAGCATTTCTATCGCCTGATCCAGAGATGCTTATTTCACAGTGCACAGGGCCCCATCGATAGAATCATTCAGTGATTGGCCCCTGGGAGGGGACAAGTTGTGGATCAAACGGAACTCTCCCGGGTCTTTTTTGGGTACCATCCCCAGCAGTGAACAAACAAAACCTTCCACCGTTAGAGTATCAAATGGGCCAGCTACCCTCCCCAACCGCAGCTCCTTCATGACTTTGGCTACCGCTATTGCCCTGTTGTACCTTACTGATTGCTGATTGCGGAAGTAAGAGACCCCTATGTAGCCAGGTGCAGGAATCCTAAAGTCATCCCTGAAGCCTTCCAAAAGAATCTGTGCTGTGTTTGGGCAAATATATTTATTCAACCATGGTATCAATGCTGTTGTCCTTATCGGGGAGTGAGCCTTGGTGAGGAGTAAATCCTCAATATTGCTTTTTACCTCCTTTTTCCCTTGATTTTTTTTAAAGCATTTGGATTCAGGGTGTGAGGAGAGGCCACAGAAGGAACAGGCGTGCTTAAATCTGCATGAGCCCAGGGGCCTGGTGCAGGTTTGCCTATTGAAGTCCCAGCATGCCCCCTTCTTCCCTCCCCCACCCGTGTTAGCCGGCGGGCCTGCTCGAAAGAACTGCCCTTGTGTATTCTTTTGACTTACACTCTTCATGGGACGCAACCACATGATGAAGTCAATCTGATCCCAGGTTAAGCCAGGGTCAGTTGCTTTTGCCCTCCTGAACTCCATGTCATATTCTTTCCATCCCACTACCCCGTACTCATCATGCGCACAGGCAATCCTATTCTGATAGCACGCCATCTGTGCGCCTAAGCCAGGGAAACACTCCACCATTATTGCATGATAATTGGAGAACCCTTTTATCCAATTCACCATAGTTTCCTCAATCTTATTCTTGGGAGACCATTTACCCCAATCCCTGGGATGGGCACACTCCCTAAGCTTTCTTTCTTCTTCCTTCTCATCTTTATCAATTAATAAGGAAAATATATTCACATATTCCCCTTTCCAGATTTTTTCTTTTACTTCTTGTGAGATGTGTCTACCCAGACGGTCTCTGGAGGACCGTAACTCTCCCAAGCCGAAACTTGGTAACACTTGCGTCATACCTGCTGCCGTCGCATCCCGGTTCTTGGCGTGCTCTCCCTCCTTTGTGGCACTCCCTTTTTGTAGTTCAGGTCCACCCTTGTCTTTCACTGGACTGCTTTGCTCTGCACCGCGGGTTGCCACACTGCCCGTAGCTGCTGGACCTGCAGCTACTCTCTGTGTCCCCAACTGCTTTGACCCTTCCACCTGTGCCACCTGTTTCCTGGCCGTCTCTAAGGCATCCCCCTCGTCTAATAGGGCCCCACTGCCCGCTGAAGGGGTCCATGTCCGTGCCTTAGCTAACCACGGAAGCACAGCTGCTAAACTGGTCACCAAGTCTGGGTGCCCAAGCACAACACTTACTGGGGCCTCACAGGGGACCGAAACTGGCTGGCTCGGGACCCCTTCTGAACAGGAACCTCCCGCAGGCTGCGCCACGACCGGTTGACTGGGGCCCCCGTACCTCCTGGTGTACCCCCTGCTGGAGTTGCCCCATTCACCCCTTCAGATGGGAGTCCTCCCGCCGGGGCTGAAGGCCCTGCCGTCTCAATGTCTGGTGTCCTCGGGGCAAGGGCCCCCTCCCCCGCTTGGGTTTAGACTTTTTGGGTACCGGAGGAAAAGCAGCTCAGGGAGCTACCCCTGCTCGCCTAGGCCTTTCCTCTGCTCCATCCTGTCCCTCAACTTGATTCCTCAAGTCCGTCGATGACTGCCCCATATCCTCCATCCTACGAATCATCGCCTCCATCCATTCCTCCATCCGTGAGCGTTTTTCACCCCTCTTCACTTTAGGCACCATGACCACTACAAGTTTACTGCACACTAAAAACACAGTCAATAAAATGACGCACCTGTGTACCTCACCCTTCAAACTGACTAAACCCCAAAACCAACCGGATACAACTGTCCCTCACAATTGGCCAGCCTAATAGTGTAAAAGTTGTGGCCCTAGCACAACAACAGCTGTTTGCCTCTCAGGCCAGAATATTGCCCCTCACCTGCCAGCACTCACTAGACCAAAGCTTTTTTGGCCCCTCAGCTGCTCCCAACCTCAGCAACAGGCAATTCAGTAAATAGCATAAGCAGCCGGAGCCACCACCGCAGTATCAATCATGCGGGGCAGGTGAGTATGCACTCGAACCCGCGTGGCTCCTGGCTGCTGTGCCAATCAGAAGCAAAATAAACAGCTGAATCCTCATTTTTCTCACCGCATCCACAGACCTGCAGGGAAGATAAAACACAAAATTAGGAAAGAGAGCGGCCGGAGCCACCACCGCAATACAATCATGCAGGGCGGGTGAGTTTGCACTCGAACCCCCGTGGCTCCCGACTGCTGCAATACAATTAATCCCCAACAACAAACAGCTGATCCTCATTTCCTCTGGGACAAGGAGAAGCCGAATTCCCCAAACTCTTTTTAAATTGAAAACTCCGTCGCATGGATGGAGTAGCTTGCAGGCAGGGGTGAGAAGCAGCAAGGAAAGAGACCGTCCCGCTGCTCCATGGCCTCTTTTAAATGTCGCTCTCGCGACCCGCTGCAGCCAGCAAGATCCAGCTTAGCCCCACCCCAGTGCCCCGGAAGCTCTTGAAATGCTTCTGGGGCATGCCCCTTGCCTACTAATCAGGGGCGAGGTAAGGGGCTGGTGCCGGCAGCGTCACCTGTGCCTTCACCAGCCCCGCCCCTCAATGGCGGGTGTCAGGGACCGGCACAACCGCCATAGATGCAGCGTGCCCGAGTTCCCAGTTGGCGCCTTTTGCATGTGCCTCTGGTTTCAATCCGGTCAGGGGCTTATCTTGATTTACAGCAGGGGATGGTCCACGCCCACTGAATGCCCACAATCAACACCGAGGAGTTAACAAAACAGCTGTACCTGGTCAGATGTAGGAGAGACGAGCTGCCTAGATGGGGCAAAGGTAGCCCTTGCCTCTAAGGGCAAGAGGGGGGCCCAGCCCATCCTACTCTGGGCTCTGATGGGTGCTGACAGGCCCGCCCTTGGCCCGGGCTCCGCCCAGGCACAGCCCACACGCGTCCTACGCTGCGGGTTTGCTGAGTGCTTTCAGTGCACATCGGAGCAGGCCCCACCCCCTCAGAAAGTGGCAGTGACAATGGAAGTTAGGGGATGGAGTCCCCTGAAGTCTTGCGTATCCAGAGGGCTCAGGCACCCCAAGACTGCCTGGCCAAAATGTATATACACCTTTAAAAAGTTTAAATAAATTGATTTAAAAAATGTTTATGGGGTTGTTCTTTAAGTATTTTAAGTCACTACCTCCATTATTTTCCATGGGAGCATGTTGCAGTACCTGTGAGTGGTCAGGTGTGGTGCAGGATGTTCTCCAGCTCTGAACTTTTAAGTGCAGTTTGTGAATAGAAATCGTCTTACACGTTTGTGGGTGGATGCATGTCCCTCCCTAAACCCCTGCTTATCCTCCCTTAACCCCTGCCTTACTCCTCCTAAATGTGCTCCCATTTAGTGGTAGGTGTTCCCAATTTTCCAACCCCTCCCCTTGTCCCTCCTACAACTACTACCAAAATGTATACCTACATGAGCAGAGATCTCCACAGTTGGCTTTGACATCTCTCACATAAGAGATAAAAGAGGCAGAGGTGTAGATCTCCGCATGTAAGTCAGTGAATAACATTTTGTGGTACATTGGTGGAACTATTGTAGTACTACTAAACATACTACATAATGCAGTTTGTGATTAGGCCCCATTGCATTTAAAGAAAGAGTTGATGAATGGTAATGATTTCCTTGGTGACTTTAAACTTGTCATCCATTCACAAGGGGCTGTAACTACAGATGATAGGAACAATTGCTAAGCAAAATTTTCCTCATGGTTAACATGTTTTCAATATTGAAAAAGTATATTTATTATTTTACCTCTCCACCCTTCATTTGAGGAACGGATGAGTTATTCATCAAGTCAAATTCATTTTCTGGAGTGCCTCAGATCAGATTTGGGTCACGAGTCATCAACTCCCAGATTGTTTTGTGCGTAGGCAACCTCAGAAAATCTGAAGGTTGTCATTATGAAGCAGGGGAATGTAAATTATGCAAAATGTCTAATCCAAATATCCAAAAACAAGTTCTTTTAAATGAACTGAACGTTATCAGTGTCTTAATGTGGTAAAAGCACTGTTCCTAGGGCCAGATGTACAAAGGTTTTTTGAGGTTGCAAATGAATTGGGTCGTTTGGAACTTCAGAAAGCTTATTTAAATGTGCAAAGGCAAAATGTGATTTGGTAACTTGTTACCGAATTGCAATTTGCATCAGCGATTCTCTATTTCGAAAGGACGTGTTTAGGGCATCCCTACCAAATGCCAATTTCCAGTAGTATGTATTAATGTTTTCTGACCGAATTGTGGTAGTAAAACAATAATACTCTACCACCAATTGAAAAGTGGTGGTAACCCATTTGCAAATGGGAAAGAGCCCCCACAAGTGTAAACATAACAATGTGTTTGCTGTGGTACTCAAAATTTCTGCTGGTGCTTGGGGGCAGGGGGCAGAAGTAAAAGAAATTCTGACGCAGAAACAAAGTAATGTCCCCCAGTTTAAAAGACATTTATCAGTTTTCAGTGCTAAAACCTCCTCAGCTCCTTGCAATAAATCATCCCCTTTCCATCTGTAGCAAGCAATGACATTTAAAGTGTATTGGGGCAGATTTACAAGCCCCTTGTGCCACTTTTGCGTCACTTTTCCCATGTTAAAAATGACGCAAAAGTGGCACAAGGGTCTTGTAAATAAGCCCCATTACCTTTTATTTTTATTTTTATGCAACCGTACTTCTGTTGTTGGTTATTCCATATTTGTTTTCACTACAATTGTTTCATATTGACATAAAAAGCACTTTCCACTTAAACTTAAAAAAGTGTTGACATATATTGGGAAACAGTGGTACTTGTTACTAGATTCTTCTTTTAGTAATGACAAATAGTTATACAGGCGAGGGAAAAATAATATTGCTTTCTCAAATGCATCTATGAGGTGATAGTTTTAAAACATTACATAATAAATTAAATATTTATGAAAAACTCTTGTGTATGTATGTATGTATGTATCCATAATATTGATAAACATTATTATTTTACAGGTGTGTTCCATATAAACATGAGACCTTCCTTGTATCTCTGTGTGATAATCACCCTACTTATTGGTGGCATACACTGTGATCATCACCAGGATCATGTTAGTGGAGCCAATCACACAATTGTGGACCCTCATGGGAAAGAACACCACGATGTGGAGCATCATGGCAATGGACACCATGGCCAAGAACATCATGATGAGAAGCATCATGAGAAGAAACATCATGGAAAGGGGCATACTGATGGGGATCATCATGGGAAGAAACTAAATGACCACAAGCACTCCGGAGAAAAACATCATGAGCAAGAGCAGCCTGAAGATGTAAACATCTGTCAAAAAATAACATCTGCCAACACAGGTTTTGCATTTAATTTCTATAAACACCTTACTTCCAATGGAAAATCTGGCAATGTGTTTGTGTCTCCGATGAGCATCTCCACTGCTCTCAGCATGCTATCTCTTGGTGCCAGGTTTAAAACTCACAAGGAGATTATGGAAACTATGGGGTTTAACCTTCGTGAACTCTCAGAGCAGAAATTACATGCTGGCTTCCACCACCTCATGCAGAATTTGAACAAGTCCAACAATGAGCTGCACCTTAGCACAGGCAATGCCCTCTTCATACAAGAGGGTCTACCAATACTGCCTCAGTTTTTACAAGATGTCAAAAGTCAATATGATTCAGAAGCCTTGGCTTCCAATTTCAATAAGGGAGAAGAGGCAAAGAAGCAAATTAATGATTATGTTTTGGAGAAAACGCATGGAAAAATTGCTGAATTGCTTCCGAATATTGATTCAGGAACTGTTCTGGTTCTCCTCAATTATATTTTCTTTAAAGGTAAGATATTTTAGTGCAGAAATTGTATATTTACATTGTAAGCTCCTATGTGAGAATATATATATATATATATTCCAAACGTTTCCGATAACGTACGCTCTCAGGACAGAAAGGCAGATCAACAATATCTAATCCAAGAAACGTTTGGAATATTAATTGCCGGTACGCTCTGCCGGCGTGTACGCCACTCTTCATGGGTCCCCTGCGCACCGGAAAGAGCAACTGTGTGTTTTCATATATATATATATATATATATATATATATATATATATACATACATACATATATATATCTATATATATATATACATTTTGGGGCTGAGACGGTCTCCATTGAACAATTGAATGACTTTTAGCAGTAGTATTTCTTAAACTGTTATATGTTTTTGTTTTTATATGTGCAGGCGGTACGAGATAAAACAGTTTGGCGCTACATGTATATTTGTAAAATATTCCCACTAGAACGGCAAAAATATACATTCTCTGCAACGTAATTTATTTATGTCAGCAATTACGACGGTAAATAACACAAGCTGTTTAATAGTTGCATTGTGCTAATTTTGAATTTAACATTTGCTTTACCAGTAATTATGACATGTTGCTGCAGGATACATCAGTTGGCTCTATTGGTGATGTATTGTGTGGACTTACTCGAGAGTATGTCTTCTATGTTAATTATGCATTCGAGTGGGATGCACTATATATGAAGTGTGTGATAGGGCGCCAACTAGATTGACAAAGGCTTCTAAAGCCGAAACGCGTCTCTCTTACCTCATGGGTTGAGGGGGTCCTGAATGAATAAATTGATGCCGTACCCTGACAGCCTCGTGTCCGTGCCTCCTTCTATGGTTTACTCTGTGGGAGTTGGATGGTGTGTTCATATATATATATGTTTAACAGTCAGCTATACCAACAAGTCAGAGGAGTGGCCATGGGGGCCAGCTTCTCCCCTAGTTATGCCTGCCTGCATATGGGCAGGTGGGAGGAGCTGGTCCTCAGGGAACTGTATAGCCAACACATGAATAATAATGTTAAAATGTGGTTACGCTACATAGATGATTTGTTTGTAGTGTGGCAAGGGACAACAGAACAAGCTAGTGAATTTGTTAAGATCATCAATTCCAATACTATCAATTTACATTTTACAGCAACTATCAGTCAAACAAGTGTCGAATTTTTAGACACTCAGGTATATATTAACAACAACAAAATAGAAACCCGGCTATTTAGGAAAAAACAGCAGGAAACTCAACTCTCCACGCGAGCAGCTCACATCCAAAGCATCTCATTAATAGCATCCCTTATGGCGAAATGTTGCGTCTAAGACGCATATGCAGTAATGATAAGGATCTTAAAACAGCGCAGGATGAGAGTAGAATGAGATTTGAGCAAAGAGGGTATTCCACAAATGTTATTCAAAAAGCAATAATCAAATCTATGTTGTTCACTAGAGAGGAGGCTCTGAAAGAAAAACTAAAGGAGACAAATACAGATAGTAACAATGCTCAACAAAGTGACAAGGAGGAATTTAGATTAATCATGAGATACGATAAGCAACAAAAGTCCCAACACAGAATTATTCAACAAAATTGGCCAATGGTGTTAAGTGATCCAGTGATTGGACCCCTGCTACCGCAGAGGGTGTCCATCACCTATAGCAAAGCACCGTCTATGAGGGACATACTAGTTAAAACCAGTCCTGAAGTTATCAATAACAGTAGTTGGCTTCAAACTAACAAGCGGTTCTACAAATGCAAAACGTGCAAGGCATGTTCCCATGGTATCAATAAAAGTACATATAGCACACCTTTTAGTGACAGGGTATGTAAAATTTCCAAACTGTTAACCTGTAAAACAGAATTTGCTGTCTATGTGCTGTTGTGTCCTTGTGGCCTTCAGTACATAGGCAGCACAAAATTACTGGTCCATAAGCGCGTGTTACAACATCTGCGTGCAATTACAAACCAGGTCAATACATATCCAGTGGCGCGGCATTTCAGGGAGAAACACAATTCTGATCATTCCAACCTGAAATACTATGTTATTGATGCAGTCCCCCCTAGCAGAAGAGGAGGAGATAGGGAAAACAAGTTAAGGAAATTGGAAACCAGATACATTTTGCAACTGGATTCCATATTCCCGGGGGGCTCAACGCCACGGAAGACTTGCACACCTGCTTAACATAAAATAAAGATGCATTAGAAACAAAAACAACAACATTATACTAGGAAAAGTCACGCAAATAATTTTATTTGTTTAATAGTGATTTTAGGAATCTATTTATTCTATAATAATTTTTAAGGTGTTTTTATTGTGCGTTGTATAATTGATGTATGTATTTAAGTATTTATTCACTGATATTTATTGGTTTTACTGATATTTATTAGCGATATTTATTTATTTATTTATACATACAAGCATAATTTTGAACAATATTTTTACCATTGACATGTTTCATCAAATTGTCATGATGTTAGATTCTTCTAGTACATATAGGATATAATTCTCCGGTGCATGTGATATTTATGATTTCTTTCAAAAATGTAACTCGTATTAATCCCAATCATGACTTCCAATGCAAATTGTTTTTAAACAATGTCGGAATAGATTTGGCAGAAATTAGAAATTTTTAAATATTACAAATCAGTTTAAAAAAAATTTTTTCACATTTTTATCACAATTTTATATTTATTGCACCCAGCACTTTTATTTGGCATCACATACTGACAAAATAATCAGACATTTACTGAGGATTAGAACATGAAATTTGATAGGGGATTGACCCCAATATATTTTTCAATGTTTGATTCATGGGCTAGAACTTAAGGTATTTTACCTGTACTATAAATGAATTCTAAGTCGAGTCAAATACAGAAATATAGGAGGATGCACTTTAAATATGGATAAATTACCACATCTTACGTTGTCAGATTAGTGACAAGAGTGTTTTTTCTATGTTTTTGCCTGATTGTCATGTGATTCAAACAATTATGCACTGTTCACTTTAAATTCTGCACATCAACGATCTTGCCACTGTCATGTGATCAAGGCTCGGACGAGCCGAAACGCGTTATGGCGACAAGGGAAAAATAAAGTAATTAAGAAGCACCAACCTGGGTCTGTGTCCGTTCCTGGATGAATCCGATGTGTGGCGGATAGATGAATATATATATATATATATATATATATATATATATATATATACACTCCACACGCCTGCCTTCAAATATAGGCAGATTCCAGCATGCTTGAATTCGCTCACAAACATGATTTATTGGCAGAA
Source organism: Calotriton arnoldi (assembly GCA_963921515.1). Classification (NCBI taxonomy): domain Eukaryota; kingdom Metazoa; phylum Chordata; class Amphibia; order Caudata; family Salamandridae; genus Calotriton; species Calotriton arnoldi. The sequence continues at coordinate 790,141 of CAWUFW010005546.1, read as the reverse complement.
AAACAACGGTAACGCGTTTCAACAGCCGCAGCTGCCTTTGTCAAACCAAGTGTGATTGCCATCTTGGTTTCTTTAAATACATGTTCCTGGGCCTTTCACAAGCCTTAAAGTGACAGTGCTAATCCCACACAAAGTGACATAGTGCTTTTACATTTAAAGTGACATGTGCAAATCGCCCCTATTTACATTATCTTATCTAACACACTGTGGTATAGGGAGCTTTCCCTTGCATTTTGTTTAAAATTACATGTTGATTTACTGGGATGCCACCTCAAGAGAGTTTTAACTGACTCTCAGTGTTGCATACATTGGATTTGCAATGCTACATATATCCAATCAAGGGCAAGTGCCCTATTTAACCCACTAATAATATAATCTGTGTTCCTTATGGGTTTTTTGATACATTCTGGACAAGTGCCCTTTTTCCCAGTATTCCTCAGCTGTAACATATTTGAGCAATGATATTTCTTCAACCATATCGTGTCAAAGCTAAAATTGCGGCAAAAAACACAAAATAAGATATAACTAATCACACGTATCAATACCCCAAAATAATATATAACCCTGTGAAAGCTTATACCAACAATACATTATTCATGGTCTGGATTATTCAGGGAAATAGAGTTACAGCAGTAATCTTGTTCATAAAATTCATTCTTAAAATTCGTTTCTGTGGACTATAGGCATAGGAATGGGACTGATTTCATTAGTTCTTCTACTCAAAGATACCCTCTAAGATAAATCTCCTCATGACGTTATAGGTGGACTTGTAAATCCTCTTCAGTATTTAGGCCCTGTGGCATTTTTGTATTGAATCTTAAGATGTATCTTGATTCTAGCTGCCTCAGAAACCTCTCTTTGTTACCACCTCTAGGTCTTACTAACACTTGGTCTAACACAAAGTATTCTAGATTGTTAACATCACTGTTGTGGACCTGCTCAAAATGTCTAGCAACAGGATATGATTGGTCCTTGTGTTTGATGGCACGGATGTGTTGCAGGATGCGTTGGTGTACTCTTAAAATGGTGCTCCCTATATATAGTTTGTGACAACTACATTTCAAGGCATAAATTGTGTAATCACACCTACATGTTAATGGTTTTAGGATCTGCCACTTAGTATCTGTAAATGGCAGATTCACCTCAGTTGTGTTCACCCCAAAGTTGCATACCTTACATTTATGGCAGCGCCAAAATCCTTTACTACCACTAAGCCAACTTTGTTGCTGTTTTAATCCGGGGGTGTTATTGACTAACTCATTTCTCATATATCTAGCCTTCCGGAATGTTAATAGGGGTGTTTTATGGATTCTAGGACCTAAAATTTGGTCACTGCAAATCAAGTGCCAATGCTTTTGGAAAATGGCACGAATCTCTTGATGTTGATTACTGAAGCCCGTGACGAACCTTATGGGCTGCCGTGTATCTGTCTGTCTGTGTCTTTGCTTTGCTTCTGCAAATATGAGCTTTCCTCTGGGACTCTGGTTAACTCTAACTCTTGATGACTCCAATGTGGCTTTGCTATATCCTCTCCTTAGAAACCTCCCTGTTAGTTCTGTTTGTGCTACTCTGAGCTGTTCTCCCTCACTGCAGTTTCTCCGCATGCGGAGATTCTCTGCATAGGGTATGCTGTTTTTTAGCTTTGTCGGGTGGAGCTTTGAGCATGTAGCAATGTGTTTTCTGCTGTGCTCTTCCTAAATGTCTTGGTTTGCAGAGTCCCATCCACCACATAGATAGTCAAGCCGAGGAACTCAACCTCTTTCTCGATTATGTATGAGGTAAATTGGAGATTAAGCTCATTATCATTTAGTCTCTCTACAAATCTCATGGCTGAGGTTCTATCTCCACGCCATATGACGAAAAGATTGTCTATATAACGTGACCACAGGATCACATTGTTAGACAGTTCAGTGGCAAATTTCTTCGCCAGCACCTGCTCCTCCCACCAGCCCATATGCAAGTTTGCATAGCTGGGGGCGAAGCAGGTGCCCTTGGCTGTGCCACTCATCTGCTGGTACAGGTCAGATCCAAACATAAAGATGTTATTGCATAAACACCACTTAAGTATACCTAGCAGCATTTCTTTGTGCTTATATAGTGTTATTGGCCGTGAACTTAGGAAGTGTTGTACAGCCCTCAATCCGTTTTGGTGCGAGATACTAGTATAGAGGGATGCCACATCAAGTCTGATCATGATGTAATCTCTCTGCCATCCTATGTCGTAGATCTTCTTAAAATAGTCCCCAGTGTCCCTGGTATATGATTGTAGCTTTTTAACTGAGACCTGTAGAAAATTGTCCAAAAATTTGGAGGTATTTTCAAAGACACTTCCTATGGCCGAGATGATGGGTCGGCCAGGTGGTACGTTGACGTTTTTATGCACTTTCTGTATCAAGTAGAGAACAGGTGTAGCTGGGTTCTCTACTTTGAGGAATTTAAATTCTGCCTGTGAGACCCACTGCTCTCCAATGGTTCAAATCAGAGTAGAAATTGGTGGTTACCTCCTGCAAGGTATTTTTATCTACTTTTGCATAGCACATGTGGTCACTGAGTTGGCTTTGTGCCTCTTCCTGATACATAGTTAGCGGCCATAATACAACGTTACCCCCCTTGTCCGCTTGTTGTACCACTATGTCAGGGCGGGAGTGTAACTTTTTTACCAAACTCATATAGTTTATTTTGGATGGATCAGATCTTTCCCCCACCTCAAAATGTGTGAACTATCAGATCAGAGAATGTGTCAATAGAATCCTTTGGGACCATTGGCAGGAAGATCGACCTGGGTTTAAATGGAGTAACCGGTCTCCCATAGACATATAAATCCTGCTCTCTAGCCAAAACATCATCTGTTAGTTATATATATATAGCCATAAATACATATATACTAAGCTAAAACTAATGTATTGAAATGTGAGCGAGCTAAACAACCCCAGGAAAACTCAGCACATCATGGCGCAAGCAAACTGACATAACATTGACATACTCTTTTTACAGGTGATGCACCTTTGCTAAAGGAACACTAATAAAGTCGTCCAAAAATGGGAAACATAAAGGTATTTCATGACATACTAATTACAAGCTAGTCGGGTAGCAATTGTGTTCAAGGTCCATTTCAGTGATTTCCAGTAGTATGATATGTCTGATCCGACAAAACTTTCCATATGGCATAAGCATATTGCTAGTCAAAGAGGAGTTGCATGACTAAGTACAAGAATGAGCTCAAAGGCTTAGATGCTTCATAGAGTCAACTAACTTCAATTTGGCTTGTGCTCTCCCTATAATGTACAGTTTGTGGAAATGCGTCCCATATATTAGTCGCCCTTCTACAAAATCTAATATAAATTATAGCTCTTTTTCTTATGTTCTTGTTAATGAATGTCTGAAGTGAATGAGGAAATGTACTGCCTTAGCTGTTCTAGAGAAACTTAGGGCCTGATTCACAAAGGCAGATTTCACTAACATTGCTTTCACTGGTAATTTACCATACTTCAAGGGACAACTCCTAATCCCAGGAAACTTCTCAGTGACCAGCTGACGATCCTGGCAACAGCAATTCTGAAGCCACAGATAAACTGTTCTAAATTATTACAGTACCGATGGCAGTGCAATTTATTATAAATATGTCATAAAATTATTTATTCATTTAATAGACGATTTTATGGCTACGGCAGCTTCTTTGTATGATGTAGCTCTGCTATTGTATCCTAAATATCTCCTTGATATCACTTTCCTACTGCCTCTGACATTGAGACAAGGGACTAAAACTAAGGAGACAAGTTATTTATTTAGATGGCTGCAATAGGTGGTCGTCAGCAGGGCTCTAGAGGTTGCACTGCATAAAGTGAGCACCCTATGGACTAATTTAAGACATGGGATCGGTCACAAAACCTTTTTGACTGGTACTATTTCATGTCCCTGGTGGTAAATCAAAACAATGCTTGCTACAAATACTTTTACCATTGTATTATGAAAGCAGATCTCTGGAGGTGGTATTTGTTGCGTTGCATTTTATTATGTTGGTGATTTGTTCTATGCTTGTTTTTGCAGCTGTGTTTTCGTGTTGTATTATTGCAATTTGATATTGTTGTGTTGTACTCTTGTTGCCAAAACGTTTTGTGATTGAACAAATGAGGACTAAATGCACGTCATAATCCTGGTGGTGAAATTATACAGTGTTTGCACATCTTTACCTTACACCTTAATCTCTTCTCAGGATCATGGACACAACCATTTAATTCCAATTTTACGGCAGAAGAGGATTTTTTTGTGGATGAGAATACCACTGTGAAAGTACCTATGATGAGACGCTACAGCACTTTCAGCTCTTATCGGGATGCAGATTTGGGCTGTAAAGTAGTGCAGCTCGACTACGCAGGAAATGCATCTGCAATGCTCATATTACCCAACATAGGAAAGATGAAGCAGGTTGAGGATGCATTGTCAGTTGCAACATTGGAGAAATGGACAAAGTCTCTTTCACCACAGTAAGGCTTCAGCATTTTTAAATCGTCCTAATAATTAATTGATTGGAACTCAGAAGAGCTGACACACAGGGACTGCACCCCCTATAGGTTTTGCAGTTTTTTGAAAGCTTACTTGCTGACAGCGGCGTCGCGTGGGTTGCCAGCGCCCGGGAAAGGCAAGTATCCTTCCACTTTTCTTTTAAAATTTTGGGCCCCTAAGAATGCCCCTAAGAATTTTGCGACTGGGGCAACCACCACTGTGGCCCCGCCCACGCTACGCCACTGCTTGCTGATAATCATTATCAGGCCCACTTGAATTGTGCAGCAGTGATGGACCAAATTAAACAGAGGTTTGAGTAAATCATGTAGGGAGGAACGGTACCTTTTTGCATCAAAAATGCAGCTCCTTACAACATTTAGTAAATTACACCATCTCCGTCTGATATTTGGGCAACATTAGGCTCCTTTTCTAACACAACCATTATGGAGTGTAGGGCAGGGTCACACATGTCCTGGGGAGTACAACACACTGGGGTTGTTTGGGGAGCAGAGAAGGAAGAAAATGCACTGGGGCTCACAAAGACATCTGGTATGAAGTAATGAATTTGGACATGAGCAGGACCGGCTGATGCCCAGGAGGGCAGAAGGCAGCAAACCCCTCCCCCCGATGCTTGTAAGTCTATGCCTGTTAGTGGGCCTTTGAATGCTGCCACCAATTCTGCGAGGCCCCTAGAGATTGTCTACTGATCAGAAACAAGTTGACTCATGACCTTCTGGAAATCAGCCACAGTGGTGTGCTGTGGAGATGGGGTTGGGTAAGACAAGAGAATTTATCGATGTCTGTGTCGAATCTCACCCTCACTCACTGATATTCCTGGCGGCCACTCTTAGGAGGAGGAGGGCTCACAGGCAATGCAGCTACAGGCCCAAGTCCTGTGGGAGTCTCACGACTGGTGAAGAGGTGGCTTCAGACTCTGATGAGCTTCAGACTCTGATGATGGGTTGGTATGTTCCTTGGACACAACTGATGATTGCTGTTCCTGGGTAGGAGAATTCCCATCAACAGACTTTTCCTGGAATGTCATGTCCAACTCTATAAATGTATCTGTTGTGTCCTCAACCTCAACTTGGTAGTGTCACACCTTGGGTAGGCACACTATCCCTATTAGTCTACTCTTGCTCCTTCTCAGTGGTGGTGATTTCCTTTGGTGCCAAACTGAGTGTCTGAGGCCTTTGTTTGCCTTTGTCCCTGGTCCTGATGTTTTCCACTTTCTTCTTGGCTGTTGATTAAAAAGGAATGATGAGAGAACACTATTAGTGCATATATTCACTATTTCATGTACATTATTACAAAGGGCACTGTTACAAAGATTCACATTGTCACATACTTAATTCCACAGTCACTAACAAGTTTGATATTACCGTGACAATTTTAACTGTATATTTCGATCTGAAGAAAAATGCTGCAAACATTCTCACTGTACAAAGGCGCTTTGTGTGCTATAAAGTTAGCAATGCTTTGTTGTGAGTCTCAGACTATTGTATACTTCCAATGACAAAATAACACATATGACCTGAAAATGCAAATGCTGTGTCTAGTAATGATGCAGCTTGCTTTGTCTTGGAGGAGTTGCACACTGGTCTGATGCTTTAGAGGGCTGCTTGGATATTACTGTATTGGTACTAAACATGTTTTGTGCACAGGTTGAGTTGTGTGTTGAGACTGCTGCACACCTGGCAGTTGCTTATTACTATAATTTGAAGACTATGCTGCCCGATGCATGGTCTGTAATGTGATTTGCATTGAGAGTTACATGCACCATGCACTATATAATGAATATTTTGGATACTCTGAATTGTGTATCAACAAAACCTCATGTGCTGCACTGTGGCTGAACATGCCCAATGTCCTGTTCTATATATTGAGGAAAGTGCATGTCCTATACTGAACAGTGCTGAATTAAAAGCTTAAAATCAGCCTAAGCACATGTTTTAATATCAGCTCCACTTTGCACTGAGTATGAACCCCCCCCAACTGAACTGATGTGCAATGACTTGGCTCCAGCAGTAGCAGTGCACAGTACTGAGAAAAGGTCCTGTGAATGGCACTTCATGATTTATATAAATTAATCACTGGCCAAAATACTCCAGTATGAAAAACATCTGTTCACTAAATCATGTTGGTTTTTGTCCTTGTTTATTATTTGTGCAGGCTAAAAAATGGAATAGCACTTGAAAACCATTTTTCTAATTGATTTTGTGAAGGATATTGAGCTGCCATAAGCTCAATTTCATTCTTGTAGGACTTGGACTTAATTGAACAAGAGAGTGGATCGACTGGCAGGTCGTTCCCAGTCCCACAATGGTTCTGTAGGTAGAATTTTAACTGACAGTTTCTAAGTCCCAACCTTTAAGGGCTAGGCAGGAGAAGTCCATTCTCACACCAGCCAGTTGAAGGACCTCAGGGATAGTACTTGGGCATCAGGGTTCACTCCACAGCAGCCACTAGCAGGGCCCTTACCAGGTCCAGGAGAACCAGGTCAGCTGGAATTTTTTATGAAAGTGGGCTTCTCACAGCTTTTTTTCCCTGTAGCTTAACTGGAGGTCAGCCAAAGGACCCTTGGAGTCCTCTTCTTAGTCCTGGGCAAAGGTGAGAGCAATTCCAGTCCTTAGAGTTTTTTTAACAGGTTACAACAGCGGGATTGGTCCTGCTGTCATCCACAAATCTAGTAGTGTTCTGAAGAAGGTACCTAGGGGTGCCACAATTATGTCTTGCAGTAGCTTTTGGATGGGGATCGTTCCGGGCCTTTTCCTAAACAATAGGGGAAAAAGTTCCCAGGGGTAACCCTACCCACTCTCTCAGCAGTTTCAGTGTGCACTATTGCAAACAATCATAGAGTGCCCCTTTCTACCTATTCAAACCTGTCCTCACCTGTGCAGAGCTAGTGTGCCCATGCTAGAGGTGCTGTTAGGGAAATGAGCAAACTCTTCCCTGCGGTCAGTCGCAACCAGTTCTGGATTCTGAACTACATCAACCAGTGGCAGGGTAGGTATCCTACGAACATATGCACAACCCCTAGGCATTCCTGACAGGGGAAGGTCAACTTTTCCCCACACCCAAGGCCTTTGTCTCAGGTCTAGAAGACAATTCACACCTAATCAAGGAACTATTCAGCTCCTGGTTGAAAGGGGAAAGCTCAGGCAAATGGGTTCCTCGAGGCTTTATGCAGGCTAAACTTTTTGTAAAATATTTGCTACAAATCTGACTTTACCGATGAATTGGAGTTGTAATAAATAGTTTAAAAAGTCCAAGAATTAACTTTTTGTCTAGCTCCTAGATAGAGATAACTGTATTAACTTTAATAACTTTAATAAAGTATCCCAATGCTTTCCTACAGATTGCTAACCCTCCTATAGCGAAAATAGCATTTATGGCATTGTCACTGTAATGACATGTTTAACATTAAATGTTCACATGTCCTATTTTAAATATCAAACACCTCGCCTTATGGGCATTTGAGGCCTACTTAAGGGTGACTTACTAGTATTTAAAAGGACGATTTAGGACTGTCAAAAGGGGTTATTTTGACAGGCCTATTTTGCAGTTTAGACCTACATAGCCCGGCTACTGGTGGCAGGCCTGCGGTCATGTGCTGCAGCCTATTAGTGACATTTAACTTACAGTATATTTTGTGCCATATATTAGGGACTGATAGGTAAGTTAAATATGCCAATTAAGACTATAGCCAATGTCAACATGTTTTTAGCGGTCAGAGCACCTGCACTGGGGCCTGGCTAGCAGAGTTACAATGCACAGAGACAAACCCAGCAGCATCAGCCCTAAAAATAGGGGTGATCGTGCAAAAATAGGCATTTTCTTACAAGGTCTATTCACAAATTGCATTTTGTCATATATGTAGTAAGTTTACTATATTTCTACATACTACAGAATGCTAGTCACTAACCTACGGGCAGAAAACTCTGCCTCTCCCATATTTTCTGTGCAGAGGTGTCCATCGCAGTGGCAAAGATCCAACCACTAGTAAGCCTATATTGTAGTAATAAATGTGGAAGGAACAGGAGAAAATGGCTGAAAATGGGAAATACTTACTACAAAATGGGTGTGATTTAGGGAAAAGTAAGGAGGGGGTTAGGGAGGGATAGGGTACTACAAACATACACCTACAAAAGCATAAGACCATTACTATTCACAAACTACACTATGTATAGATATATTCGTTTGTTTAACATATTTTTAACAAATGTTAAAAGGATTAAGAGGAATTTAAATAATTCGAAACATAACAATGGAAATGTTACTGTGTGTTGGATAAAATTAACATATTTTCATTAGTGTTTATTTAATACACATGCCATTTAATGAGTTGATGTACTGTAAGAATGTATTCTGTTACTTTTAGGTCTATAATAAGTATTTTAAATGAATTCACATTTATATAACATATTAAAACAGTTGTATTCATTTTGTTTCCTGAATATTAAACTTTAGTAATTTTCCCCTAAAATGATTTCCTGCTATCACCCTTCCTTGCCTGCCAGTAGTATTAGCTCTTTAGATCTGGAGCACCTGGATTATGGTGAGGAGATAGCAGGATGGTGGTGGTCACCAGCTTGGTGGTGTCTGCGCTGCCATGCTGATGTTCCTGTTTGCACCTGGTGGTATTACTGAGTTGCCTGCTGGGAATTCTGAATGCAAATCACTCTGGACCTGGGGAATATCCAGGAATTCTCTCACCAGAAGCACACATTCTTTTGGTATTGGCATGAGAATCCCCACAATTCTCCATTATCTGGGTGCCCCAAAAGCATTGGGATTCCCATTTGTTTAACAATGCATGAAGAGTTGACAACAACATATGCAGGATTCCTCTTTTTTATGAATTGCATGCACACCACAGTGAAAGCAATGTTTTGGGTTACATTTGTGCCTGGCTGCCGAGCCCAATAGGAGCCGTCCTCCTCTCCCTGGAGACAAGGACATTTCTAGTTTGCGATTGAGGGAACCTCCAGAGTTTTGCTCAGCTGTGGAAAGGGGCAAATAGATCTGTGAGCTAGAAATGCCCCACTTCCACCCTAGCATCATCTACCTACCCAGACAGGCCATCTTAGAACTAGTTGAAGTAATCTGCCATAGATCCTGACATGGTGGGACTTTTGTGTGTCAATCATGTTAGAGAACACAGGCACAGTGCCATCTCTTCAGTGGGATGCCTGTCTCCACCACTGCCTTGAAATTTGTAGCCAAGTAGCGGGCGGTGGGACTTTAACAGAGGACTATATGATCTTCACTTACTAAAATTTAGATCAAGTGCAAAATATCATTAAATTATCATTAGATTTTCAGCATATTTGTGAGTAATAAAAAACATTTTCAGATTGCAGCCTGTCATGTTTTTAGGCTACTTTATAGTCTTGTCAAAGAAGAACGGTATGATAAGGATTACGAGAAACAAAAAAGACAGATGTGCCATGTGTTTGTTTTTCGTGCAGGGTTGTGAATTTGTATGTTCCAAAAATCTCAATCTCAGTGGCCACTGACCTGATCGAGACGCTGAAGGAAATGGGAATCAAAGATGTTTTCACGGATAATGCTGATCTCTCTGGAATTACTGGAAGTCGAGGCCTTAAAGTATCACAAGTAAGATTATTAAGTAAAGTATAATTCACCAAAGAGTTGAAAGAATCTCTGTGCTACCTTTCCATGATGTAGCCTACAAGAGAATTTGCACCAAGCACTGAGGAAAAACCCCTGTTGATTTTGCCAAATTCTGCTGTGCACATTCACTATAAACACGTATTGACAACAGTTTGACTTTTGCACTTTGTTTGTAGACACACACACACACGCACACACGCACGCACGCACACACACACACACACACACACACTACATTAATGAGTATCAATGACCCCAGGCAATAATCATTCTCAAAGCCCCCTAACAGTTATCAGCCTCTATGGCCCATTAATAGTATAGAATATCAATGGAATCAAGCAATAATTTAGGTCAAAGTCTAAGGAAGTAATGAGCATTAGTGGGTGAAGGCAGTAATGGTCATCAACAGCCCCAGTGAGTCATAGCCCCAGGTGATAAAGCGCATCAATTGTCCTAGGCAGTGATAAACATTCAATTGCTTCAACAATGAACCTCAGAGACCCCTGCAGTAAGGAGCATCATTGGCTTACTAAAGCAATGATCGCCAATGGCCTCTTACAGTAATGAATATAAATGGTCCCCGGTATTTTTTGTTCCCCAAAAACTTCTAGTGTTGGCTATTTGTGCATCCTTTGTACCGGTTTTTCTGTGCCATTATTGCAGTTCCAGAATTTCGGCTGATATCTTAATTTTATTCTGTGTAGGTAGTTTGGGGTCCAGAATGTCTTGTGTATTAACATACATTTAGTCTATGCTAATGATGAAGTGATTTTATTTTTAAACAGAGAGCTCCAGATTCTCATTAATTGAAGGAACTCTGCAGCTCTCTGTTTAAAAATAAAATCACCCTATCATTGCATGCAAGATTTATTCGTAGTGCAGTAATTTTTCCATTCAAGCTGCCCTTAGTAGGAGTTTTACAAGTTTTGTAGCTTTGTGACATAGGAAAGTGTAAGTTTTGGAAACTGCATACCGTCCTTTGTATAGATTGGTGGTAAATTTAACAATGGGTAGATCAGAGTATAAAGATGATAGCTTAGCAAAGGAGGCTGAATGGTGTTGTTATGGGAGAATATATTCTGGAGGTTTTCAAAAGTTAGAGGTTGTTTTGGAAAGCCAAGGTTTATAACCAAGAGAATGCCTTTTAATATCCACTTATCCCAATCAAGAGTGTAGCCCTAAATTTAGAATTTTTTATTTCACCTAATTGGGGCAAAGTTGATATTTCTTATTTTACATCTGGATGTTTTTTTTGTGATATCTTCGATAATTTTGGAGTGTACCAGAGTTATTTTATTGATCGTCATACGAGAATTAATTGAAGCTTTGCATGATAGAATTTTCAGTTGTTCACAATGGCAGGTGATATGATTTAAATGAGGTAATACACCGTGTTCTCTGTTTAAACAGGAAGGCTGTCTGATAGTCTTTCAAATTTCTCAGGTTTATTCCTCCTTGTTCTTTGGGAAGTCTACATGTTTAAGGCAGTTTCATAGGCGTTTATTTTTTCCAGAGAAAGAGATTTACTATCTTGGCCAATTTGTGGAACAATTAATTGGAAAGTAGAGAATGGATTGCGCTCATGAGATAATTTACAATAGGCGTTATCCTTATATTTATAGTATTCCCTTTTCCCCACCAGAAGAGATATTTGGGTGACCAACCTTCCATCTAATCAGATATTTTGTTTAGTGTTTTCTTGTCATTGTGTTTAATGTATTCTTATAAATTCTCATTGGAGTCAATGTCTAGATTTTGTAAGAAAATGGATTGCTATGTTAAGCCAGAATTGCCTAGAAATTTTAGATCATATAGTGTTCAAAGATCTCATCTCAGATGTATCCTTGTTTGAGGTGTAGCTAGACATGGTTGAGTAGGAGTCCTTTGTTTCTGTTAAGGTTTGTATGGATGTATCTGCTTTGACTGTGATGACTTTAAATTTCATATATAGCAGTAGTTTGATCACTAATGAGAACAAAGCAGGTGAAAGTTGGCAGCCCTCTCTAGCTTCTTGTTTCAGATTAAAGTAGTCTGATATCACTCCCCTTGTTCTCCCTCTGTTATGGATAAGTGTAAAGACCCTACACCATTTTAATGAAGTTGTCTCCTAATTTAAATTTGTGTTGAACCACCATTAGAAAATAGCATGGAATCTTGCCAAAGGCTTTTCGGTGTCCAGCGCAAATGCCTCTGCTTGTGAGTTTTCCTGTTTTGCCTCTTAAATGAATTGGCAGAAAAATCTTTTGTTATCACTGGAAAGGTGATTCTTCAGAAAGGCTACTTCTGTGGGTCCTATTAGCTTTGATAATATATTTTGTAGCCTATTTGCCAAGATCTTACCTTACATTTTGCAATCTATGTTTATTAGTGATATAAGCCTTTAATTTTTGGTATGCGTTAAATCTTTACCTTCTTTGGGCAAGACCTCAATGAGAGGATGCCCATGATTTTTTCTATAGTTGAAAAATGATGGAATAAATATATAAGTGGCCTTTGTAAAACGGGCCAGGAAATTTTATAAAATTGTAAGGGGACTGCATATGGATGGGGAGCCTTCCCTCTTTTTAACTTCCCTTGGTTTTATTAGTGCACTAAGTAATTGTCCCTCAAGTTCTGGTTGAGAGCAGAGGTTCAAATTGAATACATTTTGTTTTCAAACCTCTAGTTTTATTTCTTTGTTGTCTGACTAGAGTTTGGTACAGAATTCTTTGAAGATCTAAGTTACTGTTTCCAATTTAGGGGCTCATTGCGATGTTTGGTGGAAAGCCTCCGTCCGACAGTCAGAATCTTCATGACTGCGTTGGAGCCCTTCCGACCGACTCGGTCGGTTTACAGTCCGACTGCCCGATTACGATGTTCGCGGTCGGAATGTAAACCAGCCGATCATTCCGACTCGGTTCCGTCGGGAACTGCACTGTAACCCCCTATGGACAGCGTTTATGCCGTCGGGATTACGATGTTGGTTTCCAACAGCCTTTCCACGTCGGCTTGTCCGCCACGGAAAGGCCTGTTGGAAAGTGACTTTGAGGGCCCTTGCCCCCATGGCCTATGGTTGGGGGCTGAGGGGGTGCCTAAGGTACCCCCCCTGTGAAATCCTACACTGTGTGGCAGGCACCAAGGGGTGCCTGCCACAGGGTGCAGGGTTTTCCACACACACTCCATTTCCCCATAGGAGCTTGTGTTATGGCTGGTTCTCAAGCGTAACATGAGCTCCCATAGGAAACAATGGGAATCCAACCGAACAGTGTTCGGTCGCATCGTAATCCGGCGGTCGGAACCGTCGACCACAAGTCGGTCAGTCCCAAATCCGAGACAGTGTCTGGCGGAGGCTTTCCGTCCGACATCGTAATGAGCCCCTTATTGTGGATTACACCGTTATCATCTTTGATGGAGGGAATATTTAATATGTTGTATTTAAACTTCAGATACAAAGCCGGTATCTTCCCCACTCTTTTTGCTTCAAAGAGTTTAGTACCCTGTTGTTTGCTGACCCAGATTCCTGCTCTAGTACTTAGGACCTGATCTAGAGTTGGGGGACTGAGTAGTGTCTCTTGGGATGGCAGAGTACATTACCTTGGCCACCCCGAGGGTACTTTGCCCGCCAACTTTAGAGATTACCTCTGGCCCTGTGGTCCTCTCTGTACATTAAAAGAAACTGCCATCATGGAAGTTCCTTTCAATATACTAACAGTTTGGTGAACAGCCACCATTGGATTTGACAGAAAAGTGGGAGTTTGTTTTGAAAACCAAAAAACTAATGACCCCCAAACCCTGGGAGATTTCTTCCAAGATGTGGAGGCAACTATTGCGTTCTCCTGTGCCTCTTTGTCACAGGCAAAGAGGTGGTTCAGTTGCATAATATCGAAAAACAAATATCGTGATACATAGATATGGTGTCAAAAATATCGATCACTAAAATATAGTTGTCCCATGCATATAAAGGTAAGTACAATAATATTTAAAAAAATATTGTTTCAGACTCCTATCGAAAAAATATTTACAAAAATATTGTTTCTAATATATATAGTTACAAATATTAAATATTAAATATTTTAACATGTAACATTAATATAATGTAAATTAAATATGTTCAAATATTATTTAAATATATATATATATAGAAATATACACTTATTTAGGCAAACACACACACATATATTTGTATGTGTGTATGTTTATATAAATCTCACATGGAGGGACAGGGGCTTGAGAGGTCCAGCACACAGGCCCCATGCAGTTATGGTGAAACAAAAAGAGTACGCTGTTCCTATTTGGGAAAGGGAGAAGAAACGGGAGGGAAGAGAGAGTGGAATAAAAGACCTGTGTAGCAGGCAGGGAATGGTATGTTAGTTATGGACAGGTGCTAGGTAAGAGGATGCGTGATTGCAAAGGGATAGCTCCAATAAGGAGCAAGGGCCCTCACACACCCGAAGGATGTCATGCTTCATCATAGGGCGGCTCCTCATTGGGCCGGCGCTGCAATGCCCAACGGGCCCCGCAGGGGGCCTCTTTGCTGAAGGTCTTTTCAGTTTGCCGTCATGAAGTCAAAACACCGACTGGAAAGTCGTGAACTGGAGAGGGAAAAATTATACCCGCTTCAGTTTAAAGGAATATGTGAGTTGTGCAGGGGGTCGACATGTTTCATGCCCTATACAGTCCGAACGGACCTAGGCATTTCTTCAGGACCTATGTATACTCATCTACTCCTAGGGGACGGCGTGTACTGTGTAATGAAAAAGGAAGTCACGTCCCCTAAAGTCTGGAGTCAACTGTAGTCCTATTAAGTGGTGAAAACAAGAGGTGAATTTTGTACCTTCTGGAAAAAGTTCACCTAAATAGGGGGGTTGATCAGCTCCAACTGAGACATGCCGGGCTGCTTGCTGGTGTTGTGAGAGAGACCAAACTTAGGGGTTGATTACGATGGCGGTCGGAGGCACATCCGCGGTGCTGGCGGTGGAGGAAAATGTCTTTTTCCGCACTCCATCGGCGGTCCTTGCGTCCGCCGTATTACGATGGGCAAAGATAGGCCATTTCCCGTCTGCTGCGGAGCTTTGGGATCAACCAGAAATCTCCTTCCGCAGTGGTTGCGTACGGAGCCAATAGAGAGGGACTGCCGTGCAGAATGCGATTACGTCCGCCGGACGAATCACGATGCCTCAAACAGCCCATCACACCGCAGCGGAGAATCCAGCCATTCGGGGCCGGCGGAAGCACCACTGCGGATAGCGAAAATCCACACCCGGACACCTCTACGCGTTCCTGACCGCTGTTCAAAATGGCGGTTTGGGGTCTTTCCGCAGCAATTCCGACCGCCACGGATGGATTTTCAGCTTTTCCAGACGTTCCCGGCGGTGTATCCTGGAATCCGACTGCCGCTGTAGGGATTTTCAGGCAGTTCATCCTAATCTGACCGCCGGTTTTGCCGCGGTACCCGCGGGCGGAAATTTCCCGCTACCACGGCGGTCGGAATGCTTTTCCAACCGCCATCATAATCAGCCCCTTAGTCAGAGTGTCTGCTAACATGGGACCTACCCATGTCTGTTATGGTCCATTTCTTCCCCCTCTCCCAAATAGGAACAGCGTACTCTATATGGTTATATACACATATATAATGTAAAACTATTACTAAAATATTCATTTTGATTTATATTATGTTATTCTAATTTTTTATTTACTAATTTAACAAGTATATATATATATACACACAAAGAAAAATGAAAAAGGCAACAATTAAACTGGAAGAAATTAAAAACATTTCCTAATTTAATTATACATTAAAAAGTAAACAATATAAAAAATTAATTTTGCTAAAAATATCCTAAAAACTACAAACATTTCTATATATAACAAATATCAAATTAAATACACAAACACATAATAATAATATATATTTAAATAATATTAACAAACTATTAAACTCTAGGAATAATAAATATACTATTCCCATTCTAGTCTGTGCAACAGTAGGGAAAGCATTGGACTCAGGATCGGGAAAATTTACTATTCCCACTCCAGTGTGTGCAGCAGTAGGAAAATGCGCTGGACTCAGGAAGGGTACAATATACTATTCCCACTCCAGTGTGTGCAACAGTAGGGAAAGCATTGGACTGAGGAGGGGTAAAATGTACCTTTCCCTCTCAAGAGCATGTGAAACAGTAGGGAAAGCGTTGTACTCTGGAGGGTTACAATTTACTATTCCCACTCCAGTCGGTGCAACAGTAGGAAAAGCGTTGGACTCAGGAGGGGGGAAATTTACTATTCCCACTCCAGTTGGTGCAACAGTAGGAAAGGTACTTCACTTCAAACACATACCACATTATTACAGTTATTAATTGAACAAGAATATAAAACCATTAATATAAAACACATATATATATATTTATATATATATATATATATATATATATATATATATATATATATATATATATATATATATATATATATATATATTTCCAGCTTCTCTCGCTTGTGTTTGCCCGCCACTGCTCCAAAACAGAGGGCGCTTCTCCTTCACGGACCACCCAAGCAGGGTCCGATTTAGATAAACAAAAGTTCCTTTCCAAAAAGGACGACGAAGCCTTGTCTTGACAAAATCTGAGATTTTATTTGTCAGCTGTCGGACGCGTTTCGCCTGACCTGCAGGCTTGCTCACCAACAGTTTTAATAAAGTTTTAAGCCATTTTAAATATGCTTTGTGTATCGTGTCACGTGTAAAACTACATAAACAGTGCTTTGGAAGACAAACTCGTAGTTTAACTGTTAATTAATGACATTATCAAATTTCGCATGAACTTTGCCTGGCTAAATTATACAATTGAACATGATGTAATTGCACAATAATGTTTTTCTCATTTTTAACAATTCTATTCGCCTAGTGCCGACATTTACACTAAATGACTACCACTTATTTAATAAATTTCTTGTTTATACTTTTGAGCCCGAGAAAGCCTTGCCTCCTCTGCTCAGCTTACTCTTGCTGTAATCCCGCCCAAGTGGGCAATTGTGCATACCAAATATTAATAAAAACAGTATCATTACATATGTCTCTCAATTCATAATTATCTCCATTATCGTAATTATGCCCAAGTGGGCCATTATGAATGCCAAAAGCAAATTGTTCATTAAAACATCACTGTCTTCAAAAAGTGCAAGTGCTATAAACATAAAAAGTGTTACTATAAAGTGTCAAATTAAAAGTAAAACAGTTAAAAACATAGTGAAAGGTACAGAAAGGCAACTTGTTGCTGTGATTGATCACAAGTGTGTGTGGAGGTCTTCCTCCATATTCAAACCTTCAGGAGTTTTGGTATTTAATTCAATTATATAAGAAGATTCTAGCTTTCTTAATCTTTTCTCCCGATCACCACCTCTTACATTTGGTTTGACTGTGTCGATCACAAAGTAGGATAACCCTTGAACATTTTTACAATTATGTTGCTCAAAATGGCGTGCCACAGGATATGTTTTATCGCCATTTTTTTATAGCTCTGAGGTGTTGGAGCACTAGCTTATGTACTGGTAAGATTGTGCTGCCCACATACCTCAGGCCACAAGGGCACTGGAGTACGTAGACAGCAAAATCCGTTTTGCACGAATATTGGCCTTTGATTTTTTTCTCTCTTTTTGAAAGACCTGATGTGTACATGGTGGTGTTCTTACCATGAACACATGCCTTGCATTTAAAGCATTTGACAAAACCTTCTTTTCTCCCCAACCACATAGCGGTTGCTGGTTTTGGTTTAGTTGAAGGTATTAAATTGCTGACTAACATTTGTTTAAACGATCTAGCTCTTCTGAAAGTTATTTGGGGTCTTCTCTGCACCTGTTTCCCTAGTACTGGGTCATTCCGTATTAAGTGCCAGTGTTTGGACATGATATCTCTCACAAATTTATGTTGCTTATTATATGTTGTGACCATTCTGCATTGATTTTTATTTTCAATTTTCAGCTTTTTTTACACATTACTTTTATTGAAAATGATTTCTTCTCTTGACTTTTTCATAGCTTTGTATATGGCAGTTTATATACAGTTTTCAGCGTAGCCTCTTTGTTTGAAGCGTGTTTTTAAAATCGACAGTTCTTTGATGCAGTCCTCTTGGTCACTGCAATTGCGAATTGTACGCAAACATTCCCCTTAGGGGATACTCTTGATTAGATTCTGGGGGTGGAAACTAGTTGCATGAAGCAATGTATTGCCCGCTGTAGGCTTGCGGTACAATTATGTCTCCAACCTCCCATCCTTTATGAAAACTGTTAAATCCAAAAAATGTACACTAGTGGCGCTAATAGTGCTCGTAAATTTAAGATTTAATTTATTGTTTTGAAGTTTTCTAATAAAGTCATTGATAGACTTCTCTGAGCCCTTCCACACGACGAACAAGTCGTCAATGAAACGGCTCCAATGCATGATGTTATTTTGCCATTCTTCTAGGTACAGTATCTGGATCACCTGCTCCTCCCACCAGCCCATATGCAAATTCGCATAGCTGGGGGCGAAGCAGGTGCCCATAGCCGTTCCGCAAGTTTGGTGAAACAATTCACCATTGAAGAGAAAATAATTACTTTTCAAACAAATTGATGTCATTGCAATTAGCATTTGTGTTTGTGACCAGAATTTAACAGGTCTCTGTCCCAGATAATGTTTTACAGCATTCAGGCCATCTTCGTGCTTAATGCTGGTGTAATCTTCTTCCCATGGTAGATCATAAACCCGTTTTAAAAATCCCCTGTATCCTGTATATATGACGGTAAAAATTTCACCTGTGGACAGAGGAATGAATCTACAAACTTCGAGGTATTTTCAAGGGCGCTACCTATTGCAGACATTATCGGGCACCCCGGTGGATTTGTAGGGTCTTTGTGCACCTTTGGGACATATAAACAATTAAGGGGAATGTTTGCGTACAATTCGCAATTGCAGTGACCAAGAGGACTGCAAAAAAGAACTGTCGATTTTAAAAACACGCTTCAAACAAAGAGGCTACTCTGAAAACTGCCATATACAAAGCTATGAAAAAGTCAAGAGAAGAAATCATTTTCAATAAAAGTAATGTGCAAAAAAAGCAGAAAATTGAAAATAAAAATCAATGCAGAATGGTCACAACATATAATAAGCAACATAAATTTGTGAGAGATATCATGTCCAAACACTGGCACTTAATACGGACTGACCCAGTTCTAGGGAAACAAGTGCAGAGAAGACCCCAAATAACTTTCAGAAGAGCTAGGTCGTTTAAACAAATGTTAGTCAGCAATTTAATACCTTCAACTAAACCAAAACCACCAACCACTATGTGGTTGGGGAGAAAAGAAGGTTTTGTCAAATGCTTTAAATGCAAGGCATGTGTTCATGGTAAGAACACCACCATGTACACATCAGGCCTTTCAAAAAGAGAGAAAAAAATCAAAGGCCAATATTCGTGCAAAAACTGATTTTGCTGTCTATGTGCTCCAGTGCCCTTGTGGCCTGAGGTATGTGGGCAGCACAATCTTACCAGTACATAAGCGAGTGCTCCAACACCTCAGAGCTATAAAAAATGGCGATAAAACATATCCTGTGGCACGCCATTTGAGCAACATCATTGTGAAAATGTTCAAGGGTTATCCTACTTTGTGATCGACACAGTCAAACCAAATGTAAGAGGTGGTGATCGGGAGAAAATATTAAGAAAGCTAGAATCTTCTTACATAATTGAATTAAATACCAAAACTCCTGAAGGTTTGAATATGGAGGAAGACCTCCACACACACTTGTGATCAATCACAGCAACAAGTTGCCTTTCTGTACCTTTCACTATGTTTTTAACTGTTTTACTTTTAATTTGACACTTTATAGTAACACTTTTTATATTTATAGCACTTGCACTTTTTGAAGACAGTGATGTTTTAATGAACAATTTGCTTTTGGCATTCATAATGGCCCACTTGGGCATAATTACGATTTTGGAGATAATTATGAATTGAGAGACATATGTAATGATACTGTTTTTATTAATATTCGGTATGCACAATTGCCCACTTGGGCGGGATTACAGCAAGAGTAAGCTGAGCAGAGGAGGCAAGGCTTTCTCGGGCTCAAAAGTATAAACAAGAAATTTATGAAATAAGTGGTAGTCATTTAGTGTTAATGTCGGCACTAAGAGAATAGAATTGTTAAAAATGAGAAAAACATTATTGTGCAATTACATCATGTTCAATTGTATAATTTAGCCAGGCAAAGCTCATGCGAAATTTGATAATGTCATTTATTAACAGTTAAACTACGAGTCTGTCTTCCAAAGCACTGTTTATGTAGTTTTACACGTGACACGATACACAAAGCATATTTAAAATGGCTGAAAACTTTATTAAAACTGTTGGTGAGCAAGCTTGCAGGTCAGGCGAAACGCGTCCGACAGCTGACAAATAAAATCTCAGATTTTTTCAAGACAAGGCTTCGTCGTCCTTTTTGGAAAGGAACTTTTGTTTATATTGATTGATTGGACTCCCAGTCCTAGAAAGCAATGGTGTATTGACTCACCTGAGTGTAATTGTGTTTTGCATTCAAATAAAGGAGATCCCTGGGAAGTCCTTATGGTGGCATTCATTGTGTAGCAGACAGCCTATGAGGAAGGGAGTGTTTCCCGAAATGCGTCAGGTCTCTGCTGACGTCGAGTGTGTCTGTTATTCCCTGATCCTATGGACGTCGAGAAGTGAGTGTGCTCCGCCCTTGGGTAAACGTGGAACGGAATAGAATTGGCATGCCTAGCTGAGGGGCGCACCGCCACAGACAATAGCGGCTCCGCTGCTGGACTGTGTTTTCAGCGGAGCGGAACTTTTTGATACATGGTAGCATTAGGGGAAGATATTGAGGATACGCCCGTGATTTGCATTATTTTACACAGAGACTGCCAGCAGCCCACATGGGTTTGATTGATTGGACTCCCAGTCCCAGAAAGCAATGGTGTATTGACTCACCTGAGTGTAATTGTGTTTTGCATTCAAATAAAGGAGATCGCTGGGAAGTCCTTATGGTGGCATTCATTGTGTAGCAGACAGCCTATGAGGAAGGGAGTGTTTCCCGAAACGCCTAAGGTCTCTGCTGACGTCGAGTGTGTCTGTTCTTCCCTGATCCTATGGACGTCGAGAAGTGAGTGTGCCCCGCCCTTGGGTAAACGTGGAACGGAATAGAATCGGCATGCCTAGCCGAGGGGGGCACCGCCGCAGACAATAGCGGCTCCGCTGCTGGACTGTGTTTTCAGCGGAGCGGAACTTTTTGATACATGGTAGCATTAGGGGAAGATATTGAGGATTCGCCCGTGACTTGCATTATTTTACACAGAAACTGCCAGCAGCAAACATGGGTTTGATTGATTGGACTCCCAGTCCCAGAAAGCAATTGTGTATTGTCTCACCTGAGTGTAATTGTGTTTTGCATTCAAATAAAGGAGATTGCTGGGAAGTCCTTATGGTGGCATTCATTGTGTAGCAGACAGCCTATAAGGAAGGGAGTGTTTCCCGAAATGCGTCAGGTGTCTGCTGACGTCGAGTGTGTCTGTTCTTCCCTGATCCTATGGACGTCGAGAAGTGAGTGTGCCCCGCCCTTGGGTAAACGTGCAACGGAATAGAATCGGCATGCCTAGCCGAGGGTGCACCGCCGCAGACAATAGCGGCTCCGCTGCTGGACTGTGTTTTCAGCGGAGCGGAACTTTTTGATACATGGTAGCATTAGGGGAAGATATTGAGCATACGCCCGTGATTTGCATTATTTTATACAGAGACTGCCAGCAGCCCACATGGGTTTGATTGATTGGACTCCCAGTCCCAGAAAGCAATGGTGTATTGACTCACCTGAGTGTAATTGTGTTTTGCATTCAAATAAAGGAGATCGCTGGGAAGTCCTTATGGTGGCATTCATTGTGTAGCAGACAGCCTATGAGGAAGGGAGTGTTTCCCGAAACGTGTCAGGTCTCTGCTGACGTCGAGTGTGTCTGTTCTTCCCTGATCCTATGGACGTCGAGAAGTGAGTGTGCCCCGCCCTTGGGTAAACGTGGAACGGAATAGAATCGGCATGCCTAGCCGAGGGGGGCACCGCCGCAGACAATAGCGGCTCCGCTGCTGGACTGTGTTTTCAGCGGAGCGGAACTTTTGATACATGGTAGCATTAGGGGAAGATATTGAGGATTCGCCCGTGACTTGCATTATTTTACACAGAAACTGCCAGCAGCAAACATGGGTTTGATTGATTGGACTCCCAGTCCCAGAAAGCAATTGTGTATTGTCTCACCTGAGTGTAATTGTGTTTTGCATTCAAATAAAGGAGATTGCTGGGAAGTCCTTATGGTGGCATTCATTGTGTAGCAGACAGCCTATAAGGAAGGGAGTGTTTCCCGAAATGCGTCAGGTGTCTGCTGACGTCGAGTGTGTCTGTTCTTCCCTGATCCTATGGACGTCGAGAAGTGAGTGTGCCCCGCCCTTGGGTAAACGTGCAACGGAATAGAATCGGCATGCCTAGCCGAGGGGTGCACCGCCGCAGACAATAGCGGCTCCGCTGCTGGACTGTGTTTTCAGCGGAGCGGAACTTTTTGATACATGGTAGCATTAGGGGAAGATATTGAGCATACGCCCGTGATTTGCATTATTTTATACAGAGACTGCCAGCAGCCCACATGGGTTTGATTGATTGGACTCCCAGTCCCAGAAAGCAATGGTGTATTGACTCACCTGAGTGTAATTGTGTTTTGCATTCAAATAAAGGAGATCGCTGGGAAGTCCTTATGGTGGCATTCATTGTGTAGCAGACAGCCTATGAGGAAGGGAGTGTTTCCCGAAACGTGTCAGGTCTCTGCTGACGTCGAGTGTGTCTGTTCTTCCGTGATCCTATGGACGTCGAGAAGTGAATGTGCCCCGCCCTTGGGTAAACGTGGAACGGAATAGAATCGGCATGCCTAGCCGAGGGGCGCACCGCCGCAGACAATAGCGGCTCCGCTGCTGGACTGTGTTTTCAGCAGAGCAGAACTTTTTGATACATGGTAGCATTAGGGAAAGATATTGAGGATACGCCCGTGATTTGCTTTATTTTACACAGAGACTGCCAGCAGCCCACATGGGTTTGATTGATTGGGCTCCCAGTCCCAGAAAGCAATGGTGTATTGACTCACCTGAGTGTAATTGTGTTTTGCATTCAAATAAAGGAGATCGCTGGGAAGTCCCTATGGTGGCATTCATTGTGTAGCAGACAGCCTATGAGGAAGGGAGCGTTTCCCGAAACGCGTCAGGTCTCTGCTGACGTCGAGTGTGTCTGTTCTTCCCTGATCCTATGGACGTCGAGAAGTGAGTGTGCCCCGCCCTTGGGTAAACGTGGAACGGAAAAGAATCGGCATGCCTAGCCAAGGGGCGCACCGCCGCAGACAATAGCGGCTCCGCTGCTGGACTGTGTTTTCAGCGGAGCGGAACTTTTCGATATATGGTAGCATTAGGGGAAGATATTGAGGATGCGCCCGTAATTTGCGTTATTTTACACAGAGACTGCCATCAGCCCACATGGGTTTGATTGATTGGACTCACAGTCCCAGAAAGCAAAGGTGTATTGACTCACCTGAGTGTAATTGTGTTTTGCATTCAAATAAAGGAGATCGCTGGGAAGTCCTTATGGTGGCATTCATTGTGCAGCAGACAGCCTATGAGGAAGGGAGTGTTTCCCGAAACGCCTCAGGTCTCTGCTGACGTCGAGTGTGTCTGTTCTTCCCTGATCCTATGGACGTCGAGAAGTGAGTGTGCCCCGCCCTTGGGTAAACATGGAATGGAATAGAATAGGCATGCCTAGCCAAGGGGCGCACCGCCGCAGACAATAGCGGCTCCGCTGCTGGACTGTGTTTTCAGCGGAGCAGAACTTTTTGATACATGGTAGCATTAGGGGACGATATTGAGGATAAGCCCGTGATTTGCATTATTTTATACAGAGACTGCCAGCAGCCCACATGGGTTTGATTGATTGGACTCCCAGTCCCAGAAAGCAATGGTGTATTGACTCACCTGAGTGCAATTGTGTTTTGCATTCAAATAAAGGAGATCGCTGGGAAGTCCTTATGGTGGCATTCATTGTGTAGCAGACAGCCTATGTGGAAGGGATTGTTTCCCGAAACGCGTCAGGTCTCTGCTGACGTCGAGTGTGTCTGTTCCTCCCTGATCCTATGGACATCGAGAAGTGAGTGTGCCCTGCCCTTGGGTAAACATGGAATGGATTAGAATCGGCATGCCTAGCCAAGGGGCGCACCGCCGCAGACAATAGCGGCTCCGCTGCTGGACTGTGTTTTCAGCCGAGCAGAACTTTTTGATACATGGTAGCATTAGGGGAAGATATTGAGGATACGCCCGTGATTTGCATTATTTTACACAGAGACTGCCAGCAGCCCACATGGGTTTGATTGATTGGACTCCCAGTCCCAGAAAGCAATGGTGTATTGACTCACCTGAGTGTAATTGTGTTTTGCATTCAAATAAAGGAGATCGCTGGGAAGTCCTTATGGTGGCATTCATTGTGCAGCAGACAGCCTATGAGGAAGGGAGTGTTTCCTGAAACGCGTCAGGTCTCTGCTGACGTCGAGTATGTCTGTTCTTCCCTGATCCTATGGACGTCGAGAAGTGAGTGTGCGCCGCCCTTGGGTAAACGTGGAACGGAATATAATATATATATATATACATTTAAAAAAACATTTAAACACTTTACATAATTATAGATTTTAATAATTAATATCAAATAAAAAATGCTATTGATTGATTTTTTAATTACATTCCCACACTATGCTCCCACATACCTAGCAGCCCACATTTAGACTATAATTAAAATAAAACATTATAACACAAATAACATATTAAGTAATAAATAAGATAATTAATAAAAAATGAATAATTAATTAATTATGACTTAGATAACATCTCTTCCTATTCCCCTAAAAACATAGCAACACACATCTAATACATAACGTAAAAAATATATTTATTAAACAGTTTGCATAATTATCAATACATTTCATATTTTATTTAAAATTTATAATTTTTAGATATCTAATATTTACTTAATTAACTTCCCACCCTATACCCCTACAAACCCAACAATCAGCACCTAAAATACCTTAAAAAGAAATACACAATTTGCATAATTAATTGTCAATTAAATAATTGATAATACATTAATTATTAATTAGTTATACTTAAGTAGCTTCCCACCATGCAAGCCTGCAAACCTCACAACTACTATTAACAATTAAATTAAAATTATAAATAACTTAAAACTTAAAATTACAAATTATATTTAAAAACATTAACAACAATTATACCATATACAATTAAAATATTATTAAAAACACATAAATCCAATAAAATGATATTTTACAACTATAATATTGATAACGATATTAACAACATCAATATTATTGAAAACGATGTTACGTACCTTAAAAGTTGCTTTTTTTGGCAACAATATTTCTGCAATACGATATTTAAGTGACACAATATTTAAAACTCAATATTTGTGTCACTCAATATTTGTGTCACTGGATATTTATGACTCGATATTATGTCCAAATACCAAAGGCATTACACCATCCACTCTAAACAGGGTGCATGGTGTAATGTTCTTCCTCCAGAGACCCCCACTGCGCTAGGCCAACAGAGGAAGCATTCTGTTGTCGGAGCCAAAGAGGGCTCCACCGACGAAACACTTAAGGTCTGGCCATCTCTAAATGAGGTGGGCAGACCAAGGGTTTGGCAGGCAGGATACTCTGTAACATATGTGTCAGAGTACCCTGTCTGCCAAAATATAAACAGGGGCCTTAGTATTTCATCATATTTGTATTTTTGTTCTTCACTTATACTAGCAGTTAAACTAGCATATTATTATCTTTAGATTGTCAGTGATGGATCACTAAGTGTGTTATTTCATTCGCTAGATTTTTCAGGGTACAGTTGTGATTTTGTTCAAATTTGACCTTGTGCTCATTAATTTACCTCTAATGGGGGCCTGATGGCCCTCCTAAATAAGATTTGATGAAGTAGCATTGTTAGATTTAATTTTCAGATAAGTTAAGTTTATTTTGTCAATGTTCTCTGAATTTTTAAGGATTTCTGCATTCAGTCACCACATTTAATTTTTTGAACGGGGAACGCTCCAGGTGATAGATAGGATTATATATGAATGATCTGAAGCTAATTCCGGTTCAGTTCTTGCATTGTCAATAGCATATAAGGGCCTAATTATGAGCCTGCCCGTCCACGGACTGCCAGATTCATGGGGGCGTGGCAGTGCCCTATTACACTTAGGGCAGTCATACTGCCATTGCCCCACCTCAGCCACCAGGGAACCACCATTCCCTGGCAGTGTTGCCGTGGTCAGGAGGCTGAAATATGCTTGATGGGACCGCCGCAGTCCCACCAAGCATATTAGAAGTTTCCTCTCCATCACGGTTTTCATGGTGGTTCCTCCTCCATGAAAACCGTGGCAGAGAGGAAACAAAGGGGCCCTACAGGGCCCTCTTGTGCTTCTGCACCATGGGCTGCATGCAGGTGGGGCACAACATGTGCCCCCGTGTGCATGCACCCCAGTTCCTGCACGGCATGGACTTTATAGTCCTTGCCGTGCAGGAACTCTTTTTGGGGTTCACATTGCGGTGCCCATTTGGGAACGTCAAAAAAAGCCCGCCAGTCACGAGACATACTCATAATCTGGCGGGTGGCCTGACCACTGGTTTGGCGATGCGGCGGTGGGCAGACCCAGGGCCGCAGCGCCAAACTCATAATCAGGCCCTAAGTTTTTTCCTGAGATCATGATGCAATCAATTCTTGAGAAAGATTGGAGGGGGGGAGAAAAATCAGTGGCCTTTAGTGTGAGGATGCCATATCCTCCATTTTTCTTTTAAGTTATGTTTTGTGCAAAGATTGTGTATACTTTTAAATGCTTTAGAGAGTGGGTATTTTCAATTTGACGATGTGTCTAAAGTGTAATCCATTGGTAAACTGAAATCATCTCCTAACAGTAGAAAGCATCTTCTGTAATCAAGCACATTTTATTACTTAGGTATGTCCAGAAATGAAAGTTATCTACATTTGAAGTCATATATTAATGACTTAGAGTTTTCGACCATCTTCGTTTAACTTGCAGATACTACATCTCCCTTCTTCATCATTTGCTTTCATGTAATTACATGACATTTTGGCAAAATTATGCAAAATTACACTAAAGTACTCAAAATGCAAATCTGTCTCGTAGCACTTCTAGTGCAAATTGAGTCTTTGCGGCCAGTTGTGACAAGGGTTGCATTTTATGCTAAAAAATATTGCAAAACAACAAAAGCACTGCAAACATCTGCCACTCATGTTCTGTTGTTCCCATGTTTGTGGTACATTTTTACACAAATGGCATGTTTGCAGTACATCTATGCAGTGAATGAATGACATGTAATTACTTGAAGTGGAGTAATGTTGTAATCTCAGCATTTTTACTTAACTAGCATGCCATAAAATACACAAATTACACTAGTGTAATTCAAATTTCACCAGGCCTTGTGCTCACATTGAAATCAGTGTTTTTAAAGTATCGATATGCAGGTGGACTGATGCCTATGTGAGGCCAGGAGATGTATAAATTCCAAAAGAATTAGAGTAAATTGTAGAAATAGGAGAGGAAAGAAAATTAAGGATTACAAAATAAAATAAAGAACATTTTAATTTGAAAATTTAGACAACCACAGTAACTCAAGAACTCACCCCCCACACCAACCTCCTCTCTTCCTAATTGATTAGATATGGATTTAAAGAGGAAACTGGGATATCACTCCATGGCTAATGGTCAAATGTGTCAAAAAGGCAAATATTGTTATCATTAAGAAGATATACATTTGAAGCAATATATAACATTCCATTAACCATAATTAACCACGTAATCAACATTCTATTAGGCTGTTAATGCAGTAGAAAAGTGAGGATAATGTAATAGAAGAAAAGCAGTGGTGTCTGGTGAGAAGACATAGCGCTGCTTGTGTTCATAAGCACTTTTAGTTATTCCTAACCTTAAGTTTGTTATACCTCAACTTTCAAACATATTATCTTTATCCCTCCACATAAGGTATGAGAGAATATGTGCGGCAGAAGCGAAACAGTTAAGATGTTTTTTAATCCCTCTTATTTTAATGATGAATGCAGAATTCAGGTTTGCACATGTGTGGTATTTATGGAATCATGTCTGAGGTCAGCAAAGTAAGGTAACTCTATTGTAGAGATGTGTCAATACCATGGATTCCGTATTCGAGGTGTGGGTGTTTATTGTAAATTTGGTAGACTGAATGCTACATATAAGTTTATGATAAATCAAAACTACCTGTGCCTGTAAGCTGTGTGGCTCATGACAGCTTTGAAGAATATTATGAGTCCTTTAGTGTATAATATTAACAGTCGTAAGAACATATGCATTACATGAAATTGTTCTAGATTAACAATAGTAAAGCAGAATACACATTGCTGAACCATTTTATTCTTGCTTTTCAGTTCTGCTGAGAACATGTTGTATTATTTAGAATGAATGTATCTGTCAGAATTATATTCAAGACATTGGCTGGATATACGTGTGGTGGTGGTTAGGTTTCAGTGGCAGATTTTTTCTGTGAAGTTATCGCCAATTTAAATTCTTCCAAGTCGTCCCAAAAGTCGTTCAGATCCTTATGGTCAAGGAAGGGGCGCTTTTAGAGTAGTCCTGAGAGATACTTATTCTCAAACTTTCCTAGCTGAAATGATTGGTTCATTTCACAAAGACTAAAATTGTATCTGAATGTTCATATCTGTGAGACTCACAAATTATTGGTCTGGGATTTTTCATGAAATATACTTTTTATGAGGGAACACAACGTGCACTTTTACTTTCAAGGTCCCTTTTAAAGTTTATGCCTTTCATTTTGAGTAACTTGCTTTCTGGAAAGTTAATGCATGAACTTGCAATGTCTTCTCCTCACTATGGCTGCCAAAAAATCTTAGGTTCCATTTCCATTTGTTTCCTCCAGTTCAGTGACCTAGTTTTGGATGGTGAGAATTTGTAGCTTGATAGCTTATAGCTCTTTCTTCAATTTTTTTTCCAGTGTTTTCCAAGTTACTGATTATGTGCTCCTGTTTGAGATGTGCTTCATGTCATTCTGTGTAGCTGATATTTTTGTTTGCATAAAATCTCTTTTTTGGTTGACTTAGGAAGACTGTAAACTTCAGCAAGATTTTGAAATCTTATTTCCACCATACTATTTAGCTCTGATTCGTTCTTGATCGGTGAGTTTGGAGTTAGGTGACTCAGCTTCACTGATTTTTAGGCTGGATTTCTACTCTTTGTCCGTCATTGTTCAGATACACCGATTACAAATTTTTGATTAAGGTAATTAGGTCACACTAGAGGATTGTCTAGCCTCTCCGATTTATTTACTTTGTCAGATAAGTTAGCCTTTGTTCCAGTTAGCTCACTGATGATTTCTGAGATTATTTACAGAGAGTGAGATTGCTCATTTTAAAGCCATTTCACTGTATACATTTGCTTAAAGTGTCCATTTTTATGTTGTTGCCTAGTATTTACATTGTTCAGCTTTATCTGATTGGTGTGGATTTTAGGCCTTCTTGTTTTTATACAACTTATGCTGCTTCAAATTTTTGGTGAAATATGCACAGTAAGGATGTGTCCTGCATGTGAAGGAAAGTGGCTGCTTGACTTTGCATGAAGTATCCAAAGTTACCCTGGCAGAGATCTGTCTTTTTATGAACTGATGTCCCTTAGTGATGCCCATTTATCATCCATTATTTTAATATTTGCCATAGATGTCTGGAGGTGGGCAT
This sequence comes from Calotriton arnoldi, assembly GCA_963921515.1. Lineage (NCBI taxonomy): Eukaryota > Metazoa > Chordata > Amphibia > Caudata > Salamandridae > Calotriton > Calotriton arnoldi. The sequence goes on along the minus strand of CAWUFW010005546.1, from coordinate 760,159 downwards.
AACTCCATTCAAGTTGTAGGAAAATCCTTCCTCATCTTACAAACAGGATATAATTTGTTACAACATAGGTATTTATTTAATTACCTAAAACTCAGTAATATGTTACGTTTAATCACTGACCAGTTTTATATACATATCATTGATTTCACTGAGTGTATCAGCATGCTTCTCATCGAAAAAAGTGCAGGGAAATAATATATGTCAAGTGATTGCTCTCTATTTCTGATTAATCCAGTTCTTCCTCTGGCCCATGCAACAGTCTCTGGTGTTTAACTAGATGTGGGCAAAACAAGTGAGTTTTGAGATTTTTTTCTGAAATGGAACAGCTCTGTCACAGTCTCAGATTTTTGGGGAGAGAGTTTCACAATATGTGGGCCATGCCTAAGAAAGTCTTTTTCATGGCTAAACTTGTTTTGTATTTTTTGTCTCAAGTCCTTGCCCATTGAATCTCGTGATCCTCTGGTAACCAATGAAGGAATATTAGTGCTCACATTTTCTCTTCCATGATGCAAATCTAGCTGTCAGTGAAATAATGTTCTTAGTGATAAAGCGGCTGCTTGAGGTGCTCCTGAGAGTACGGCTTTGCTTCAGTCCAGTTTGAGGTAGTGTTGTATTTTCCTGAGCGAGTGGAGGATATTTTTTCAGATTTTGTTAAGAAAAGTTGAGAGGGACAGGCTGTTGTCTAGGATGAATCCTAGAGAGATTAATTGAGGTGATAGGTTTGGGGAGAAGTCATTAAAATTCAGTTCAGCCAGTAATGATGGGTCATATTTGCTATGGTGCTTTGGTGGCACCGTAAGTAATCAGGGGCCTCATGTACAAAGGTTTTAGCATTTACAAATCCTCTAATTTAGTAAATAAGAGGACTTGTGAATGCTAAAACCCTTTTTTAAATATACTAAACCCATTTAATGAAGTTTAAAAGGTTTGCCGAATCATTAAATGAGTTTAGGAATTGGTATTTTGAAGAGGTGTGTTGAGTGCGTCCCATCCAAACACTGATTCCTTATGGCATACATAATGTTTTGAGACCAAAATCTGGTTGCAAATCATTAATATTTTGCCATCTACACTAGGTAAATTCAAACGGGAATACAAACTTAAATATAACAACAAGAAGACCAACAATAACAGTGACATGAATAATAATAATAAGAAGAATAACAACAAAAATAAAAATAAAAATAATAATAAGCTTAGTATAATAATACTAATACTACTACTACTAATAATAATAATAATATTAATAATAATATAATGCAATAATAATAGTGGATTGCTTTATATAGCTCTTCTTACCACAGTTTTGATATTTATAAGCATTGTAAACAGCATTGCTATGTACTAACACACACACACTAATGGTATTCAGTTAATTACCTTCAGAAGAGTTTAAGTTTTAGTTTGCCATCTCAAATTAGTTATTTCGACCTGCAGGTCACATCAGATGTAGGAATCTTATTTTCACACCCGCATCATTTTAATGCTTGATTATGTGCAGATGTTATATGGCTTTCAGTTTTGATTTCAGGGGACAAGCAGTTTCTCCCTGATTGTATTGTTTCAAGATGTAATGTCACAACATTTAGCACGTGTTTCAAGGAAGATTATTTAATACCCAGTTAAACTGTGAGATTAAACAAAGCCTGTGAAAACAAATCAATTTAAAGCTACCACATTTTAGTCATAAACAATGTCATATAGTCTTTGTTAATGACTGTAATGTTTTTTCTCACTTTACTTCCAGGCTGTTCACAAGGCAGCTCTATCCATGGACGAACAAGGCACAGAAGCAGCAGGGGCCACAGCCACTGGGATTATGCCCATATCATTTGTTTTTCCTACAAAATTCAACTACCCCTTTTTTGTATTGATTCGTCACCATATAACTAATAGCGTTCTTTTCCTCGGAAAAATTGTCAACCCAACTATTATGTGAATGAACAATTAAACATGCATATTGCCGCTCATTCCAATTTTCTGAATAAAGTTGAAATACACAGAACTGTCTCTTTGCTTTCTTAAATAGGTGGAAATAATAAGTAATTGTTACTTGTGAGGGACTGTTTACTGCTCCCTCCATAGTCAGGTTGAATAATATATTCAAGGTAGATATACATATATATGTATATATGTATACGTGTATAAATGTATATACTTGCCTTTATGAGATTATGGTAGTCAATATCCTGCACTTGAAACATAGGCTCAATGATATTTTCTCACTTAGGGGCTGATTTTGATGTCGGTCGGAGTTGCCTCCGACCGACAACGTTTCTGTATGAAAACTGACAGACCATAGGTCAGCGGTTCCGCACACCTCATTACGATGCGACATGGTGCTGTCGAAAACTCCCATTTCTCTATGAGAGCTTGTGCGGCAGGCAGAAACCCCCGCAGCACAAGCTCCCATTGAGAAATGGGAGTATGTGCGAATCCCTGCACCGTGTGGCAGGCACCGTAAGGTGCCTGTCACACGGTGTAGGGATTTTCAGGGGGGGCCATAGGTACCTTTCAGGGCCACAACTGAAGGTCACGGAGGGATGGGGGCCCTGCAAGGGGCCCATAAAGACACTTTCCGACAGCAGTTCCATGTCAGAAAAAAAACATAAAACTGCTGTCGGAAAGTGCCATCATAATTCCGATGGCGGAAACGCCGTCCATTAGGGGTTATGAGGCCCTTCTGACTGGCGGACGGGCTTCTTGAGCCCGTCTTAACCAAATCGGATTTCCCTGCTGAGTTGGACTCTGACCCACATCATCCTAATACGGCGGTCGGAATTCAAACCTACGATGTTGGTCGGAAAGCCTCCAGCCCGCGGTTGGAGGCTTTCCGACCAACATTAAAATCAGGCCCAAAATGTTGTGCAATAGAACAGTTATGTAAAACGAGTGGCATGAAGTAAATGTTGCAAACTGATTGTTTTAAAGCTTTTTCAAGGTATCACATGTTGGTATATTCTGCACATGCAACTATCTGCAAAACATGCAATGACAACTTCTTAAAATATGTATTGTTGTTCAACTTTATTTCGGTTCTTTAAACCATAAAAGCATGTTAGATAAAATAATACACAAAACACAATCACTACTTTGTCAATTATGATATCAATCCAAAAGATTATTAATAAAAATACATAATTCAGTGATTACCAGAAGTAAATCATTAAAAATTATTTTAAAAAGTGCTCCCAAACACAGTCCGTCACCAATTAGGGTGATTAATACAAGAGCCAGCATGAAATAAATTGTTCTAAAAAAATAAATATAACAGCAGTCACAATTCTTGTTTAAAAGAGGTAAAATAAACCATGTTGCATATCTGTGAATTAGTCAAATACAGCAAAAGTGTGTATGCATTTAGAACACTGCTCCCACTTTTTTCCTATATATCCACACTGTGTAAAGGTATCGGCTAATTCCAAATACATAAAATATGTAGTGATTTTGAGAGAAACTGTATCAAAGAACATCAATCAAAAGGAAAGCAGGCAAAGGTCTTAGAAATTAGAAGAGGGATATAAATTCAACATTCACAGATTACCACATCACACCTCCTCATTACTTTGGTCAGCAGGTGCCTTGTTAGAATTAGTTGTTTTCAATGTTCTTCTGTCTTTTTCATTTCAAACACTTGTTTCCATCCAGTGTCTAGCATTTAGAAGTAGGCAAAAAGGTAGGTAGAAACAAGTCTTGTAACTATGTCAACAGACATTTCACTCACTTTGCAATATTTATACATTTTCAGTAATTAACAGGAGTTGTAGCAGTAACACCATTACATCTCCCATTAATTAACAGAAATATTTCAATAGATAAAAATGTACTGGCATGACAATGCAAAAATGACCCTCAACGACAATGCTACCACTGTATGTTAACCCTCTGAATGTGTTCGTAATGCTGAAAAAGCTGCAGTCACTAGCACCATATTTACTGTGAATTCACAATCAGAGCAAACAGTTACTATATATCATTTAGTTCATCAAATTTGTTCTGTAGATGGAATTTGAATTTGCCTAGCAACTCTTAAACTGAGTTTGTTGTAGGGTAGATAATTATTGTGGATTATCTATCTCGGGTGCCATTTTTGGAATTTAATGTGCTAAGATTCTCTTCATTTGAGTGTGATGGATATGTCTTTGTGCAGTATTATGGGAATTTTTGGTGATCATGAAAAATAAGTTCATTCCGCTTTTATCTAACTTTAAGAAAAGATTGGGAACAGAGTGACAGGAACTGGTCCAAAATCCAACTTTTTATTTCTGAAGTTCTTGAGCTACTGGTACTCAGGAACTTCAGATATGGAATGGGGATATGAAATCTAATGTAGGAAAGAAAAGAAATAGGGGGACAACGTTTTCATTTGTAATCTGAGAGTGTGGCTTTTGAACCTCGTTGGTGTGGTGGGATGAGCAAGTTGTTGAATTGAAAAAGGATGGACTTCAAAGTAGACTGAGCACTGCCACAGGATTCAAGCTAGCCTGGCTGATGAGGGCTGTTAGCCCGAAACCGGTCCCAGGATGCTTGTTTCCAGTCCAGGGAAGACATGGCATGGCAGTTCGGGCTGGACTGTTCCCATGAGGCACAGGGTCAAGACTGATTTGCATATAGCTGTGTCTGAACTGGGGTGGCGAAGTGAGCTAAAGAACGATGATAGATTCAACCCAGATCTGTGACTGGGGGTGAGTGTCTGAAAAGTTTCAGTGCTCCGTCCATCATCTCCTTGTGTTTGCTTTGTTCGCCCTAAGTTGGCAGGTTATGCCCAGACGTGGGTCCCTTGCTCACTTTGCCATTGGATTCAAGCTAGCCTCGCTGAAGAGGGGTGTTACCCCGAAACCGGTCCTAGGAAGCTTGTTTCCGGTCCAGAGAAGACATGGCTTGGCAGTTCGGGCTGGACTGTTCCCATGAGGCACAGAGTCAAGACTGATTTGCATATAGCTGTGTCTGAACTGGGGTGGCGAAGTGAGCTAAAGAACGATGATGGATTCAACCCAGATCTGTGACTGGGGGAGAGTGTCTGAAAAGTTTCAGCGCTCCGTCCATCATCTCCTTGTGTTTGCTTCCTTCAAAGTAGACTGCCAGTGCTGGGAACGAGAAGTGTGGAAGGAGAGGAGTAAACATGGTGGAAAAGGAGACGAAGAACAGGTGAAATGTCGACTTTTCTGTGAAGTTTTTCAGTAAAAGACTGCTACTCAGTTAATCTTCTGGGAACTCTCTCCACAATAAATCCAATCTATAAAATGCATAAGTATATTTATATGTTGCAAAATTTGTGTAATAATACCCCTCCAAAAGGTTACCCTTTTTTCTCTGACCCATATGTACGAGTACATGTCTAAGGGCTAAAGGGCATTTTTGGTGGTAACAGGGTATCCTGTACATGCAGGTTTGTTGTGTGGACTGGGGGAGGAGAGTCGGGCTCAGATACAATCCTGTTTGACCTGGAAAAGCTCAAAATTGGGTTCAGGAGAGAGGAACACAGACCCTGATGCGTGGCAGTGGCAAATATCTCAAATGTTTAAGGTCCATGCACGAGTAGTTGGCCAGTTCAGGATGTTTCATTGCATTATGGGACTCGTAGTGCTATTTTTCAAATAGAATAACTTCGAAATGCAGAATGCAAAGAAAAAGCATGGTTTGCATGAGCTCCTCACATATGGAAATGAAAACTTAAGATTTTGCAGGCATTGTGTGGTAGTCTTTAGAATTGTCCATGTAGTACTGACCCACGGTCTCTAAAAGCTCTAGCTGTGAGGGCCTCAAATGGCATTGACAGGTGAAAAGCCTAGCCAGATTTAGACCAGTCTCCCAAACTGCACCCAGCATGGATGTCCCAGGACAGACCTTGTGTGCAGGGGGAAACTGAGATAGACCTACATGATGGGAGCTTCTGGCACAAGCTTTTGTGCAGCAAACACCAGAAGCAGGCCTCATTTGCAGGGAGTACCACAGACATACCATGTGTCAGGGAGCACCAGGGACAGGCCTCGTGCTGGAGGCAATTCTCCATCAGCAGCCGTGTGTCATAAATGCATCTCTGCCTCACTGTGTAGGAAGCATGTCAGAGGACATGACTTTGATATTACATATTAAATGGCTCTGTGCACAATTCTGTTTGCTGTCTTACGTTTAACACACTCTCAGTGATCAACAGCAGGCATGGCTAGGATCTGACAGCTGCCGGGATCTAAATAAAAGGACGAACCATGTATTACTACTGGAGCAACATAATTTTGGCTCCGGGCTTTCATGATTGGTTAGGTCACATATATGTTTACTTACGGCCTCATTTACTTGTGTTACTTAAAATGATTAATGAAGTAAAGTGCAGTTGAAGTAATATAGAAAGTGCATTTACAGATTAACCTAATTTATATGTGTGTATATTAATGTTTTCCTTCCCATAACAGAAATTGCAGTTCTCATATATATTTACATGTGTGTGGTTTGAATAACACTGTTAACCCTCATGCATTCATGTTCGCATTTAAATATTTTGCATCCCTTATATAACGGGAGATGTATCTATTAGAATTACAATTTGCATTTATAATGTGACTGTCTATGTATCTGTAATCACACAGTTACAACCTGTATTGAAATGCTTAATATACTGAAATTGATCAAAGGCCTTAAGCATTTGGAATTCACAACGTTTAACCTTTAATGTGAATGTGTTTCTTCTGGTGCAACGTTTTTCTTTCCTCTGCAGGTGCAGTGATATGACCTAATGCATGGAGAAAGGCACATTGTGTGAATGAGATAGAGACACTCGAAGAGGGTACTCTTGGTGAGGACGTTAAGACTAACGAGCAAAGGGAGGACTATTGTCTGTGCAGAATGGGTACACAGGTGGAATCCAAGGTCATTCTGAATATGTGGATCAAAGAAGAGAATTACGAGTGTGGCTGCCAAAGAGTATCGTTTAAAGTTGGACAATAATGAGACCTTTTGATATGAGATTTGTGAGGGGGCCGAGTGGAATACCACGCTCTGCGCCGCACCAGAGCCGAGAAACCAAGGGTTAATCCCGCCTGCCTCTCCTCGCCCGCAGGGACGTCACGGACAGCTGGGGCTGGCTGACCAATCCGGACACGGAGAGGCGGGGACACACCCTCTAAAGGCAGGCCCGGAGGAACAGGAAGGCGCGCTGCTATCGTGCCGGGAGGAAAGGCAGGAGACGGAGGACGCCGCACAAGAAGAGCCGCATTGGAAGCAGAGCCTGGAGGAAGACGGGAAGGACGTCGCGGAGAGCTCCTTCACGCAAGACCCCGACGGAGACGGAGAGCCTGACTCGTGGACGGAGGAGTGGTGGACACCCCGGAGGACGCTGGAGAGCCGCCACAGCTCAGGAGAGCTGTGGCTGAGGCGGTACGTGACTTGGGAGGGAGTGCAGGGAGGGACTAAGAGGGAGGGTATTCGGGAGTTTTAAAAGGGTTCACTTAGTGTTGTCACTGCGTGCATTTGCGTGTGTGTGCCCCTCACTGTCTCCTACACCCACCCCGCTCCCTCACGGTCTCTGCCTACCTGATCAGAAGGAGTGCGATTGCCTCCTCACGAGTGAATATTGCCTGGGTGCTGACCAAGGGCGACCGGTCCAGCACGCCTTAGGCGGCTTTACTTCCTTTGCATGAGGGAGGATTGCATAGATTGCCCTGACACCCTTCTTACCTACATCACTGAGGATCACCCTCCTCTTTACCTGAAGATACATCTCTAAGGGGCTCTTCTAAAACGGTGAAGGGACCTGTCTAGCCTAAGTAGTGTCAAGACAGGGTTGCTAATCGCCTCTCTCCTCTTTTCTTTGGTTTTCATCTCCCCTGCGAGCATTCTGGGACACCCCTCCACATCAAAAGAACGCCTAGGAAACCCTGGACCGACACTTCAGCCATTGCCCGGAGAGGAAAAGACCCACAACCCATCTGCACTGACTGTTTACTGTTTTCTGGTGTTATATCCTCCAATAAAATAACAACATTGAGCCTGTAGTTCGGCCTCCTCGCTTCTTCTTCCGCCCATCCCTCTCACACCTGGTGTCAGAAGTGGGATCCAGGAAAATGGAGGCCGCAATGCAGAAAATGGCGGAGGGGCAGGATAAACTGGGCCGGGCCATGGAGAAGTTCCTGGCCATTGCGGAGGAGGATAGGGAGAAATTGCAGAAAACCCTGACAGAGCAAAACCAAGCCCAGGAAACCACGTTCGGCCGGCTGGCTGATACCCTGGGGCAACAGAGAGGCGTTTCCCTTTGCCATCGATGGTCCTACAGAAATACGTCAGTGGAGAGGACCCCGACTTTTTCTTTGCCAACTTTGAGCGTATGGCCCGGACCGCAGGATGGACAGAGGACAAATGGGGGCAGTACTTAGGACCCCTCCTGTCGGGTGACATGCAGGCCGCCTACCAAGAAGCGAACCCCTTGGGCCTCACCCCGTATCTGGATGTTAAAAGAGACATACTAGAAAGGTTAGGGTTGGATGAGGAGACATATAGAATCCGCTTGCGCCAAATCAAGGAGGGACCCCAGGAAACACCACGTGCTCTTTCCTATCGTGTCCGGGACCTAACAAATCGGTGGTTGAAACCCCTTACTTCCACCAAGGAAAACATATTGGAAAAGATATACCTGGAACAATTCCTCTCATTTTTGCATCCCGCCGCTCAAAAATGGGTTCGACAGCATACCCAGTTGACATTTGAGAGGGCCGTTGAGATAGCGGGTGCCTTTCACAGGGCACAAGAGTTACAACGCAACAGGGAAGAGCCCCATTGGAAGCCCTCAGGCGGGGTCTGTTACGAACCAATAGACCCCCTCCACCCCGTCGCCCGGAGACGGTGACCGTCATACCACATCTCCCAGCTCCTTCTCTCCGACCCCCTCCCTCCATCCCGGTCCTCAGTGTTTTGCCTGTGGTGTGTATGGCCATATCGCCCGGATGTGCCCTCAGAAGGAGGAACCGATGGAGGTCGGGCTCACCCGGTCGTACTACTGCAATCCACTGGGGACGAAACCCCGTTACCATAGAACCGTTAGGGTGAACGGGGTAAATAGAAGGGCCCTGATGGACACGGGTTGCTTACAGAGCGTGATGCAACCAACTGCCATACCTGGGGGTGTCACCCGAACCACCGGAGAGGTTAATATCCAATGTGTCCATGGGGACAATAAACGATATCCCACCACTGACGTGAAGATCCAGCATGGGCCCTCCTATCAACCCGTGTCCCTGAGGGTAGGATTGGTACCTCGCTTACCCGAACCATTGGTCCTGGGCTCCGATTATCCCCATCTGTCCGCTGTGATACCAGAGCAGGATATAGACAGGGATGACTGGTGCCAATCTGCTCCTTTTTCCAAAGTACCACTCCTAGACCACCCGTCAGGGAAAAGTCCGAAAAGCCGAAACCAGAAAAAGAAGGAGAAACGAAACTGGACAACGATTGCCTTGACCCAAGTCGACGAAGAACCCCTTTGGCAGTACGATAGGGGTTTTTGCAGCCCAGAGGGAGGACCCAACACTGAGGGGTGCTTGGAATCATGCCACAGACACCGAGGATCCCACCCAAGTAGGTCCCCAGTTTCTTATCAAGGGAGGATTGATCTACCGAAAAGGGAACAGGGACGGTCCCCTCCAGTTACTGGTACCCCAGCAATACAGGGAGAAAGTGATGTTCCTGGCGCATAGTCACCTATTGGGGGTCACTTTGGGAGGACAAAACAGAAAAAGACATCCTAGGGAAGTTTTATTGGCCAGGTATATACCAACAGGTACGTCAATACTGTAAAAAGTGTCCCATCTGCCAAAAGAACAGCCGATACCGACCCCTAATGTCCCCTTACGACCCCTTCCTATCATTGATGAACCATTCTCTCGTGTGGGGATGGATATCATCGGTCCTTTGCTCCCTCCCGTAGCGGATGTAGGTACGTGTTAGTGATAGTGGACTACGCTACCCGGTTTCCCGAGGCGGTGGCCCTTCGTCATCCCAATGCCCAGCAGATAGCCAAGGCCATGGTGAACGTTTTCTCCCGGGTGGGGTTCCCTAGGGAAGTGATAACCGACCAGGGCACACCCTTTATCTCCCAGCTCATGAAACAGGTGTGCTCCCAGCTGAAAATAAAACAGATCCGTACGGCCGCATACCATCCGCAAACGGACGGGCTGGTAGAGCGGTACAATGCCACCCTAAAGACCACCCTGAAAAAGATGTTAGACTTGGAGACCCGTCGATGGGAGGACATGTTACCCCTTGCCTTGTTTGCTATCCGGTGCAAATCCCAGAAAAGCACCGGATATTCCCCTTTCGAGTTACTGTATGGGCGGCAACCCCGCACCCTTCTCGATATGGCTAGGGAGGAATGGGAAGAAAGGCCCGAAGGTACCAAACCTCTCCCTGAATACGTCATGGCCCTGAAGACACACCTTCAGGAGATACGGAGTATCTGTAGAACCCACCTAGAAAACGCACAAGAGAGCCAAAGGCGGCAATACGATAAAACAACCCAAGCACGCGCCCTGAACGTAGACGACCACGTCCTTCTCATGATGCCTACCTCCGACCACAAATTGCTGGGTCAGTGGCAGGGCCCCTTTCGGGTTGTTGAGGTAGTGACACCGGTCACCTATCGCCTCGAAATGGACCCCAGAAAGAAGAATAACACACAGATATTCCATATAAACCTCTTGAAGCTGTGGAATGGGGACATACCCTCCCAGTGGCACTGATCTCAAGTCCCCCACTCTTATATCTCCAAAGCATGGATCCGGAGTTGACCGCGGAACAGCAACACACTCTGGATGCCTGTTTGAGACCCCTTCAAGCGGTGTTTTCCACCACCCCAGGGAGAACCAGCCTGATCGAACACGCCATTACCACGCAGCCCGGAAAGCGGGTAAAGCTACGCCCTTATCGCCTTCCCGAGTCACGTAGGCAGGCTGTGGAACAGGAAGTACAACAAATGCTTGGTATGGGTGTTATAGAGCCTTCTAAAAGTGACTGGAATTCACCCATAGTGTTGGTTCCAAAACCCGATGGCTCCATTAGATTTTGTATAGACTTCAGGGAGGTGAATAAGATCTCACAGTTCGACACATATCCGCTACCCCGGGTAGATGAGATGGTGGAACGATTGGGCGAGGCAAAATACATTAGCACGTTGGACTTATGCAAAGGGTACTGGCAGGTCCCCCTCACCAAAGCAGACCGAGAGAAAACCGCCTTCTCGACCCCTGGAGGATTGTATCAGTTCACCGTGCTACCCTTTGGGTTGCACGGGCTCCTGCCATGTTCCAGAGATTAATGAACACCCTGCTCAGGCCCTGTGTTGGGTATGCCGCGGCGTACATCGATGACATTGTGATTCATAGCAATACATGGGAGCAACATTTAGACCACCTGTCCACAGTCATTCGGACCCTAGGGAGGGAGGCCTTACTATCAACCCCGCCAAAAGCCGATTGGCCTCTGGGTCCGTCAAATACCTCGGGTACCTTTTGGGAGAGGGGCTCATCAAACCCCAGAAAGAAAAGATAGCAGCCATAGCAGACCTCCCCTTTCCCCGCACCAAAAGAGAGCTAAGGGCCTTCCTAGGCATCCTGGGTTATTATCGACGCTTTATCCCCGAATTCTCTCACATCGCAACCCCTCTGACCGATCTCCTACAAAAACAGAAAAACACTGAAAAGGAGTTACAATGTCCCTCTACACACCTTCAGCAGGCGTTTCGGACTCTAAAACAAGCCCTACTCTCCAAGCCCGTGCTCTGAGCCCCGATTACAAAAACCCTTCATCCTTCAAACGGACGCATCAGAGCTGGGGCTCGGCGCCGTTCTGTCCCAAACCGACTCCCACGGACAAGAACGGCCCATATTATATATCAGCCGAAAGCTGTTCCCTCGGGAAAAAACTACTCGGTAATAGAGAAAGAGGCCCTGGCTATCAAGTGGGCGATTGAATCTCTCCACTATTACCTGGAAGGAAGGGAGTTTACCCTTTTCACGGACCATGACCCTTTGGAGTGGCTATCCCGTCACAAGGGGCATAATGACAGAATTATGAGGTGGTTCCTGGCTCTCCAACCATTCCGGTTTACCACATTACACCGGAAGGGGAAGGAGCAGGGTAACGCTGATTACTTATCACGCCATCCTCTGACCATTTTCTTGCCGGCAAGAAAGTTAGGGAAGGGGGATGTGAGGGGCCGAGTGGAATACCACGCTCTGCGCCGCACCAGAGCCGAGAAACCAAGGGTTAATCCCGCCTGCCTCTCCTCGCCCGCAGGGACGCCACGGACAGCTGGGGCTGGCTGACCAATCCGGACACGGAGAGGCGGGGACACACCCTCTAAAGGCAGGCCCGGAGGAACAGGAAGGTGCGCTGCTATCGTGCCGGGAGGAAAGGCAGGAGACGGAGGACGCCGCACAAGAAGAGCCGCATTGGAAGCAGAGCCTGGAGGAAGACGGGAAGGACGTCGCGGAGAGCTCCTTCACGCAAGACCCCGGCGAAGACGGAGAGCCTGACTCGTGGACGGAGGGAGTGGTGGACACCCCCGGAGGACGCTGGAGAGCCGCCGCAGCTCAGGAGAGCTGTGGCTGAGGCGGTACGTGACTTGGGAGGGAGTGCAGGGAGGGACTAAGAGGGAGGGTATTCGGGAGTTTTAAAAGGGTTCACTTAGTGTTGTCACTGCGTGCGCTTGCGTGTGTGTGCCCTCACTGTCTCCTACACCCACCCCGCTCCCTCACGGTCTCTGCCTACCTGATCAGAAGGAGTGCGATTGCCTCCTCACGAGTGAATATTGCCTGGGTGCTGACCAAGGGCGACCGGTCCAGCACGCCTTAGGCGGCTTTACTTCCTTTGCATGAGGGAGGATTGCATAGATTGCCCTGACACCCTTCTTACCTACATCACTGAGGATCACCCTCCTCTTACCTGAAGATACATCTCTAAGGGGCTCTTCTAAAACGGTGAAGGACCTGTCTAGCCTAAGTAGTGTCAAGACAGGGTTGCTAATCGCCTCTCTCCTCTTTTCTTTTGGTTTTCATCTCCCCTGCGAGCATTCTGGGACACCCTCCACATCAAAAGAACGCCTAGGAAACCCTGGACCGACACTTCAGCCATTGCCCGGAGAGGAAAAGACCCACAACCCATCTGCACTGACTGTTTACTGTTTTCTGGTGTTATATCCTCCAATAAAATAACAACATTGAGCCTGTAGTTCGGCCTCCTCGCTTCTTCTTCCGCCCATCCCTCTCACAAGATTCTAGAGGGCTCTCTCTGTGAGTATAATTAAGCAACACTCTTTAGCTTTGTTCAGATTCCTTTCAGGCTAGGAGAGGTACAGATCTCTATGTGCAACTGTTGCTCTGTAGCTTTATGCTATACAATATGCTTTCCTTGAAGAACTTCTACAGAAGTTCTACTACGCTGACACCTTTCTACTTTATTGGATGTAATTAGGGTTTCCACTAGAATTCATTAGTGTATGTTAGTTAAGGAGAATTAGGATCTCTCAGGCATTATAGGCAGGAGGACCGAAGGGTTCAATCTAACCCGCAAACAGTGTTTCTTATACTTTGTACTGTTGCCGCAGAATGCCTCATTTGCTTTCTGTGATTGATGATAACTTTTGTGCGCCAATTCGGCTTTCCATTGGGAATCTTGTATTTCTCTACTATGTTTCTGAGACTGATCTATTTTACTTTGGCTCTAAATCTGAAATAAATCCAATCTTAATCCCACTTATTGACTCTGAGCTTCACTGTGTGACCAAATGGTTGCACTGTAATTGTACATTGATAGTTGCTAACTCCTTTTGTTCATCAGGCACCCAATAAAGTTCCATCATAGGGGGTAAGATAGGAGGCTCAACTCTGGTGCATTATCACATCAAATGTATATAGTGACAGCAAAAAAAAAGAAATAGGCAAGAAACAACAACTGAGTAACTGAGAAAAAACTTTCTGCGCATGGACAACCCCATCTTACTGTATTTATTTTTTAAGCTATTCAGTGACACTGAGGGGCCGAATACGATTCGGGCCGGAAAACCACCCGACCGACTCAGTACGGGAATATAGTCTGACCGACACGTACCGGCGTTGCCCGACCTGGGAAGTACGATGAAATGCATTTGAATCACGACCGACTCGTACGGAACTCAAGGTGAACGACCGACCCGGACGGAAACAAGCTATCCGGCCGGGAAACCACGCGAATCGAACCGACCGACACGCACCAGGAATCAACCCGAACGAAACGCACTCCGAGAACTCCGACCCGGCGCAGTACGATGCAATGGGTGCAAAATCAGACCGATCTCGCACGGAGCCCAAGCCGTACGACCGACACGCATACAAAAGCCAGCCGAACAAACACAATACTCGCGACCGACGCGTACGCCGCATATGAAACTGAGCTGAAACACAGCGGGAACGACTGGAGAGGCGCGCACGAGACAACTGCAACGTCCTACTCGGTCAGAAGAACGACTCCTACATGCACAATAATCACAAATGAAAAGATACAAAAAAGAGGGCCAAACAAGCAATGACAAACCAATAAATACAGGAGGTGAAAAAATGGAACAAGGACACACCCCCAACTCCACCTACATAAAGGCCACAAATCTCTACCATGATCCTTGCAAATTCCACTGACCTGCCAGCACAGAACACCATCAGACAGCAAACACAGACACACACACAGCTCATCCAACACAAAAGCCACACACCATTAGCACCTCAACAAAGAGCACCCTCACACATACCCAGCAAAACCTACACTCACACACCCTCACTTGCGCACACACACATCAATCACCACCACCACCCATCACCATGCCCCTAAAGAAGAATCCAAAGTTCCTAGATAGTGAATTGGAAGTCATGGTAGACGAGATCCTGAGGGTAGAGCCACAGTTGTTTGACACATTGGTCCAACAGACCCCCATGGCGCAGAAAACCAAGATGTGGGCGAGGATCGCCGACAGGGTGAACGCACAATCACCATGTTTGCGCACAAAGGAAGACATCCAGAACAGGTGGTATGGATGTGCGCAGGAGGGTCAGGGACCTACTGAAGAAGGATTACCTCCTGAGCCAGCACACCGGCAGTGGCCCTCCTGCCAAACCATTATACCTCAGGCCCTGGGAGGAGAAGGTGCGGGCCATCCTACCACCAGTGAGCGTATACGGACTAACAAACATCCCAGAGCCTGGTGAGTACACAACTAATATACACAATATTGTGTGCCAATACACACACATCACTGTCAAGGGATAGTCAAACCATGCACCCCTAGCAAATCAACAGCAACCAAAAGATAATCATCCCAAGAAGTGTATGTTAGTCAGATAAACACAATACATGCCATGTCATAGTGATATGTAACTGTGTCATGACATGTACAAACCCAATACCAAATAGAGCTAGGCAGTGGCACAAATCTAACCAACAAACACTGTCAGATATTTAGCCACCACTAGAACACCACCTCACAGGAAGCTCACAGAAAGGAAGGAATCCTGTGTATGCTGGTGAAGTCAGTGTAGCCAAGAGCATGATGGGACTCATAGTAACAGATAATGGGCAGCCTCACATTTGGACCATCAACACCACTCTGAACCATGCTCACAACACAGGGAGTGGAAAAGGACTGACAATATGGCTGACACTGGGTACTGCTGTGGGAGCACAAGGCCCTGCTGGGAACTGGGCACCAACAAACAACAGGACCACACTGTCAGCCATCTTGCCATTGCTGTCACACTCACACACAGTGAAGTCCACTCAAAAGGAAGGAAGTATGGGCATGCTGGGAAGGGGGTGTAGGCAACAGCATGATGGGAGTTGTAGTCACAGATAATGCTCACCCACACAATTGGCCCATCAACACCACTCTGAACCATGCTCACATCACAGGGAGTGGATAAGGACTGACAAGATGGCTGACACTGGGTACTGCTGTGGGAGCACAAGGCCCAGCTGGGAACTGTGCACCAACAAACAGCAGAACACCACTGCCTGACATCCTGAAAGCCAACTTGCACTCCCTGCAATGCAAGCACGTTGCATGTTGGGATATCTGGCTGGGTGGGAAGGAGGACTGACAGCACTGACCATAGTTACAAGCAGCTCTCCTCACACACCCTCAACACAAACTCCACATAACCCACCTGGGAGAATGCAATGTCTCACATACCAAATGAAGATCCCACAAAGAACCACCACCCTGGGTAATGCTGTGTGAAGCACAGGGACACTCTTGGGACTTGTAGCCAAACAAACGCAAGGACAACACTGTCAGCCTTCCTGTCAGCACAGGCACACTACCCCACAGGAAGCAGAGTCAAAAGGAAGGAAGTACGGGCATGCTGGGAAGGGGGGTGTAGGCAATAGCATGATGGGAGTTGTAGTCACAGATATTGCTCACCCTACAATTGGCCCATCAACACCACTCTGAACCATGCTCACATCACAGGGAGTGGATAAGGACTGACAAGATGGCTGACACTGGGTACTGCTGTGGGGTGCACAAGGCCCTGCTGGGAACTGTGCAACAACGAACAGCAAGACACCACTGAATGACATCCTGAGAGTCAACCTGAACCCACTGCAAGGGTGGCATGCTTCATGGTGGGATAACTGGGCTAGGTGGAGAAGGATGGCCGGATGTCCACCAAATACAACCAATGCTGGCCATGCACACACCTCAACATTCACATTGAAATGCCCCAGGTATGCAGGACAATGTGCTACACCAATATCAACCTCTTACTTTGACAACTTAGGACAATGCAATGTACATGCCCGCATACAGAGGTACAGTCACAACTGGCAGGTGTGTGAACCATTGATGCCTGTAGAAACATAACATACAATGTGTGTCTCTTCCAAATACAGGTGATGATGATGGGGACACAGCAGCAGGCGAGGAGGAGTCCCTGTCCCAGGCTCCGGGGGACACTGAGCTCACTGCTGTGGAACAGCCTCTGCCCTCCTCGGATGGCGAAGACCTACCTGGCACCTCCGGTGTGAGTCATCATGCAGCACCAGCAGGACCAACATCTGCACCCCCTGCACCCACCCCTCCAACAACTGCCAACACACAGACCACCCCCGCCGACACGGACAGACCAAGGACCACCGATGACAACAGCACAGGGCCCCCAGGCCCACCGTGGAGCAACGGACAACAACACCACTAACAACCCCCAAAGGGGCCTCGGGTCACCTGTGCGTGCCACCGCAGGTCCTGCACGTGTCGCCAGGGGTGGTGGGAGGGGTGGTAGACATAGGTCGCTGCTTGCAGAGGGGTCTGGACTGCATGATGACCCACAACTGGCACGCATCGCTGATGCGTACCAGAATAGCACCGGAGAGGTCAGACAGGTAGTGGGGATCCTCAAGGACATACAACAGCAGCAGGCTGCCCATCATGCCCGCTTGGACTCCCACATGTCCCGTGTGGAGACACACATGTCTCGCATGGAGTCCAAGTGGGACACATTGCAAGAACTCACAGCGGTGCATAGGGACATTTTGACATGCCTCCCCAGATTAGCACCAACATGGCCACACCTCCCTGTGTGCCCACAACATCTGGTGCTGCAACAACTGACACCGTCAGGGAGGGAGGAGGACTCTGGCGGAGACTCCTGCACCGCAGCAGCCTGCACGTGAGGGTCCCCCCCAAAGAAGAGGGGTCAGTCCGAGGAAGGAAAACTGAGAGGTTGATGGCCACGTACATCCCCCAGGAAGCCAACACCTGTTCCGGAAATTCTCCTTTGTGTGCAAACTTTTCACCCTGTCGAATGCAACACAACTCTCCCACATGACATGGGGAGTTCAAGTTGGACTAATGTATCATATGACTGTGGACTTCACTCAGGACATTTCTGCTACCAAGACTTCCAACTCATCTGGGAACTATGGATCACAATCCCAATGTACAGCACCCACCATCCTGTGCACTATACACACACACATTTCTGTAAATAAAATCACTAGTACACCATACTTGCCTCTGTTGTTATTCAAATGTGGATACTGTTATGGTGATGATGATCTGCTAAATTCCACTGTGTATGCTAACTGCTACAGCAAGTACAACACCATCATGTGAGTCATGGTGAAGTGACACATATGAGGGAGACACACCACTAGGGCTACACAACACAGAGACACCAGGGCCATCGGACACATCGCCTACAGTGATGTTGCCAGGAAATACTGTGGAATGCATAGACACCACACCTATTCAGAGTCTGTGTCAACTAGCCCACAGGTGCAGTAAGCAAATGTCAGTCAGATGTGTGACCACAGACAACGCACATCCCAAAGTGAAGCACAGGTTTATTACACATTTGCAACATGTTGTTTCCACTACAAATGCAAGGTTTACCCACGTGGCAGTGGCCACACAGTCAACAAGTGCAGAAGATATGAAGTCCAGGGGTGTGTGGCACATCACCTGTAGGGAAACTACTGCTGCCACCCTGAAAGCTGAATCATGGTGTCGGGGATCCAAGTTGACCAAAGTACTCAGTAAGCACCCTGTGAAGGACAGACATGACACACAGTTAAAACCACTGAAGAACAGGACAGAACTGCAATACTCATGCCCAATACATGTCACAAGACAACTACACAAAACCAAGTTAGCATGTCAAAACTGTTGGGGAGTACAGACTACCTGTAAGGACACATTGCTGCACGCATCCAGTCAAGTAGCACATGGCCACACTCAAACAGCACCAGAGCACCACCCACACATATCATGCAAACTCACATCATTCACATGACATCTCCCTGGATACTCACATTCAGCTAAAGAAGTTGGTGATGAGCTGTGTGCGGACATCACCATCATCATCATCATCATCATCACTGGCATCGTGGTCCAGGCCAGGATCCTCCACAGGTGGCGGACATTGGTCATCGTCATCCAGGATGAGAGGCAACTCCTTCCGCACTGCCAGGTTGTGTAGTGTAGGAGAGTAGGATCTGCTTCACAGGGGTACCCCCACTTTTTGCTGATACTTCACTGGTTTTCGACATTAGTCTGGCTGGGGCCCTGCTATTCAGAACCCCAGCCTAGCTGTTTCCTCTTTAAAAGGATCTCCATGTGCCTTAGGCACATCACTGATTGGGATCTGGAGTGCCCTTGTAAGTCCCTAGTATATGGTATACTATGTACCAAGGGCATAGGTACCTCAGAGGCCTGCCAGGGGCTGCAGCATGTATTATGCCACCCCTGGTAGGCCATCCAAACTGACACCACAGGTCTGCTACTGCAGCCTGGGTAAGGTGGTGCATGCACCCCTTGCTGTGGTATAGGTTACCTATATCACTAAATGCATACACACATATAAACCTATAAGTCACTCCTAAGGCAGGCCTTATCAATCCTAAAGGCAGAGTGCATGGTTCCTATGTGAGAGGGTGCCCCTGCATGAGCAGGGCCCCTCTGCAGCGTTCGGAGACCATCTCTGATGCTGTTTGTAGTGCAGCCTGACCATATACTCTTAAACGCATTATATCCTCGCGGTAAAATGCTAACTATGGAATGGCTGCACCTAAACATGTCGTGTTTGGTGTCAAACATCTTGGAATACTACCCCCCGCCAATCCTGGCGGCGGGGGTAGCATTCCACCCTTCTAGAGGGAAAGGCATGTTAACTCTGACGAGTCCGGTAACTTCTTTCCAGAGCCCTGGCATCACAAAATGGATGCTGCTGCCACAGACACGAGTCTGGCCTCCTGCTGCTGGACGAAACTCCGGCAGGGGAGGCCTGGACAATAGGTTTCCTGTCCCAGGGAGGTGTGACCACCTCCCCAGACAGGACAATGTGTATTGGGGCTGGGCGGGAGCACTTTCGGGTGCTTTGAAGTCCTGCACTGGGGGCACATTTGGTGTCCCTGTGCATACCCCAGTTCAAACCGGATCAGGGGCTTGCAGCCCCTGCTTTGGCGCGAACTGGACAAAGGGAAAGGGGTGTAGCCACCCCTCTGCCCTGACCCACCCATAGGTGGGGCCACAGAGTAGTCCATCCCCTATTTTTAGAATAAAGGTAGGAACCCAGTCCTTAGGACTTTAGATTATACCTGGACGAAACTCTGAAACTGAATCCTGGACCTTCGACGCTCTACTCACGATTAGAGGACTGAAGAATCTCCCTTGGGGTCAAGGAGTGACTCCCTGCTTGGCAGGCACCAAAGAAGCATCTGTCCGGTTCGCATCACTGAAGCTCCTGTCGGACGCCGAAGTCATCGCATCACCAGAGGTGGATTCTCAGACTTCCCCGAGGCTACCCTGAGTCCCCAGCAAAGCTGAGGCTCGTGGCTATCGTGGGTGACTTGAGACCGTGACCCCTGGACACCGAGCACACTTGCAAGTGCACCATCTTCTGGGTCTCCCAAGAAGTCGTGCTTTGGGCTCCGAGTAGCCCCAGCCTCCAGCACCACCTGCACCAAAGATCACTGGCCCCCACTCCACGAGTGTCCTGTAAGCCAGCTCCACGTGTGGCATCACGAGGCTCCTTCGCGGTCGCTAGCCCGTTGGCTAGTAGCCCTTAACGAAGGCCAATCTTTTCTTTACTTGGCAGTCTGGTTGCTCCAGGCCTGCCCTCACTTACCTTCGCTGGGTGAGTTCCCCAGACCTTGCTGGTCTGCATCATCGACGATCTACATCTTACTCGAGACTTGCCGTTGCCAAGGCTTGTTGGGTCCAATCTGGTCGCCGACACCTCTGCACTCGACAGACATCGAGCAGCAGCCCGAATCCTGCTCCTGGTTGCCGACAACACCTCCCGGACCTCGTGGCTGAAGAGTCAAGACGACCGTCATCGAACCTGAAGCCCTCAACATCGGTGGGCATCTGTCCATCGCCTCCCTGGTCACTGGCTAGTGACCCAGACTCTGTCCTCTCTGCTTTCAGGTTCTTCAGAACTCCGATCCACTCTTGGATCCACCCGGACACTTTTCTCCTGGTCGCCAGCAGCACTTTGCAGAAGATCGCCATAAGAATCGACGACGAAACCCGACCCCGAAAGGCACCTATGCACCCGGCTTCCCTGGGTGAGGTAACACGAGTACTCCGGTGCTCCCGTGGGTAGAGACTCTTCAAAGTCCTAGATCTCAAAGGGTTTTGTCCTAGTCCTCTTTTAAGTGTCCCTTTCCTCTATTTTCCCGATCCCGACTTTCTCCATAGAAGTTAACGGCGTATCGCGGTTGTGTATTTACACTGCACGCGTCTCCCGTGGGTCCCCTGTGTCACTACCTTGGGTGGTTCCTTGTGGTCCAAGCACTTCTAGAGGCTCTAGGCCTAGTGTCTAGTTCAGTCGTGGTTCGCATACCACTTTATTGGTATATGGTTTGGTACGCCCCTAGGGCCCAAACGTGTATTTGTGCTATTACTGTGATTTAAGATCTTATAACCTATGTACTTGAACTCTAGCCTCATAAAGAGACTAGAGGGGTGTGTTTAGTAATAAATACATATATTTTGAATATATACCTGGTGTGGTGCTCTTTCATTTGGTCACTCAAGAGATTATAGACTGGTAAAACAAGCTGCTTTACATTCCTTCAAGACTTAGCCTGAAGGCTGCTCTCCATAGCTACCACTAGGATAGCTTTCAATAAGGTTGTCTTTAACCTACCTACCATAAGAGTCGATTTGGACTGGTGCACGGTGCCCACTATAATTAGTGGACAGCATATGCCAGGCCAACTTCTCACATTGGTGTGCAGCGTGTGGGATTCCAGCTTGCTATTGTTTTACCAGATAATCTCAATTGAATTGATCAACTGAAAACCACTAAAGGTACCTAAGGTACATATAATTTAAGCTTAGAATATCAGTAAGTTCTACTGAACTTAGAGTTGTGTGTTAAGGGATAGCACAACCCTTTCTACAACTCAAGAGAGTTTAGTAGGCCACACTAGAGTAGGTAGTGCATACACCACACCACACTAGTAATGTCTTTAAAAGCAGGATCCAAAGATGCCCTGCAGGAAGCCATTGAGCTTCCCCCTCCAAGTATGACACACTCCCATTCTTGGAACTGAGAGCTTTGTGTAACGTGAGGAAATTAAGGACAGGCCAAAGTCCCACCACCCAACACCTCCAGGAGTTGTTGGTGGCTTATGATCTTAGTAAGTCCTCAGAGACTGAAGGGGTAGGAGCAGAGGGTGGGCCAGCAGATGAGGAAGGGGCCAGGGGTACTACTACCCCCAGCCCCCTCTGAAACTGACCAGGAGGGTGACAATGACCCTGACCTGGAAAACCCAATCCCTTCTGGGGAAGATGAAGATGAGGATCTAGAGAACCACACCTTTGTCCCCCAGGAAGGATTATGAGTGTGCTCAGAAAGTCTAGGTCTCCTTCTCAGGAGTCTAACCACTCTGGCACCTCAATAGGGAGCTCTGTTTCTTCTCACAGGAGGGAATCCTCACATGAGAGAAGAAAGAGACTGGTCCAGTATGAGGAAACTCAACTAGAGATCAGGAAGAAGCAATTGGCTTTAGATAGAGAATCCCTAGATCTCCTTAGAGAGAGAAGAAAGTTGGGACTAGAGTCCCATGGTGGCAGCCATGTCCCTAGAGATAGGGAAAGGTCCTATGACCATAGGAACCTGAGCAAGATTGTCCCTCCCTACCAGAGTGGGGATGATATCCACAAATGGATAACTGCTTTAGAGAGGGCCTGTAAAGTACAGAAGGTCCCTCAGGAGCAGTGGGCAGCAATCTTGTGGCTCTCCTTTGCTGACAAAGGTAGAGACAAGCTCCTCACTGTTAGAGAGGAGGATGCTGACAATTACAAGGTCTTGAAGAGCGCTCTTATTGATGGGTTTGGCCTAACCACTGAACAGTACAGGTTGAAGTTCAGAGACACCCAAAAAGCACAGACTCAAACCTGGGTAGACTATGTGGATTGTTCTGCCAAGGCTCTGGAAGGCTGGTTGATGGGCAGTAAGGTGTGTGACTTCTCAGGATTGTATAATCTGATAATGAGGGAGCAGATTCTTAATAACTGTCAAAATCAGCTGTTGCATCAGTACCTGGTTGACTCTGATCTGACCTCTCCCCAAGAATTGGGAAAGAAGGCAGACAAATGGGTCAGAACCAGGGTGAAGCAGAAGGTACAGAACCAAGGTGGGGAAACCAAGAAGCAAGATGCTAAGAACTCTGACAAGGGTGGGGAGAAGGGTAAAGATCAAAAGTCTTCATCAGGCCCCCAAAAATCTTCTTCTGGTGGGGATTCCCAGTCTACCAAGGGTAAAGGCCAAAGAAAACCATGGTGCAAGGTCTGTAAGCAAAAGACCCACTGGACCAGTGATTGCACCAAGTCCAAAGACTCCAGTCCAGCACCCACCAATGCCCCTAAGGCACCTGTTCCCCCTAGTACAGTTGGTGGAAGTGCTCCAGCAAAGGGTTTAGTAGGGTTCACCCTGGGAACTGAGTTGGGCTCTGACTTAGTCAGGCAACTGACTCAGGCTGTGTTAGTCTGTGATGGAGGCATGGATGTGACCTCCACTGTGAGTCCCAGTAATCTGGGCAAGTACAGACAACAGCCTTTAATCAATGGACGTGAGGCTTTGGCATTTAGGGACACAGGGGCAAGTGTCACAATGGTGACACAAGACCTTGTGCTACCTGGGCAAGTTATGCTTGGTGAGATGTACCAAGTGACCAATGCTAGCAATGTCAGAACAGACCATACTCTGGCAGTTGTTAACTTCTCCTGGGGAGGGGTAACTGGCCTTAAGAAGGTTGTGGTAAGTGCAAACCTACCAGTCGAATGCTTGCTTGGCAATGACTTAGAGACTTCTGCTTGGGCAGAAGTGGAGCTCAGGACCCATGCAGAAATGCTGGGGATCCCTGCAGATGTGTTTGCTGTGACCAGGTCACAAGCCAAAATGTCTAGCACTGAACAGGCCTTGGATTCTGGAAGAATGGACCAAGTGCCTTCCAAGAGGAGGAGTAGTAGGGTTAAGGCAGTGCCTTCCCCCTTGGCTCAGGAGGAAGATCAGTCCCTTGAGGGGGATGATCTCAGCCCTGAAGAAGGAACTGTCCCAGAGGAACTTGAACCTGAGCAGGTTGAGTTCTTGGGGACAGGGGGACCTTCTAGGGCAGATCTGAGCCAGGAGCAGCAGAGCTGCCCCTCCCTTGAACCCCTCAGACAGCAAGCTGCTGCTGAGGCTGCTGGGAAATCTAGTGGTCCCCATACAGTGTATTGGGATGATGGACTCAGAGAGTAGAGACCCCAAGCCTGGTGCTACCAGGAGGTTGGTAATACCTTTGAAGTTCAGGGGCTTCCTATTGACCCTAGCCCATGATATTCCCTTAGCAGGACACCTGGGCCAGAACAAGACTTGGGACAGAATTGTCCCTCACTTTCACTGGCCCCACATGTCTGAAGACAGTAAGGAGTTTTGTCGCTCCTGTGTAACCTGCCAAGCCAGTGGCAAAGCAGGTGGCACTACAAAGGCCCCCTGATACCACTACCTGTGGTGGGGGTGCCCTTTGAGAGGGTAGGGATTGACATTGTTGGTCCCATGGATCCCCAAACAGCCTCTGGGCACAGGTTTATCCTGGTGGTAGTGGATCATGCCACCAGGTACCCAGAAGCTATTCCCCTCAGGACCACTACAGCACCTGTAGTGGCAAGGGCCCTCCTGGGAATCTTCTCAAGAGTGGGCTTTCCTAAGGAGGTAGTATCAGACAGGGGTGCAAACTTCATGTCTGGGTACTTAAAAGCAATGTGGAAGGAGTGTGGGGTTACTTATAAGTTCACCACACCCTATCACCCACAATGCAATGGTTTAGTTGAGAGATTCAACAAAACCTTGAAGGGCATGATTAAAGGGCTCCCGGAAAAGCTTAGGCGTAGATGGGACATACTCTTGCCCTGCCTTTTATTCGCATATAGGGAGGTGCCTCAGAAGGGGTTGGTTACAGCCCTTTTGAACTTCTGTTTGGCCACCCTGTGAGGGGTCCACTGTGCTTGGTGAAGGAAGGATGGGAGTTACCTCTCAAGCCCCAAAGCAAGATATAGTGGACTATGTACTTGGTCTCCGCTCCAGGATGGCTGAGTACATGAAAAGGCAACCAAAAACCTTGAGGCTAGCCAGGAACTTCAAAAGGCCTGGCATGACCAAAGAGCTGTTCTGACTGTTTACCAGCCAGGACAGAAGGTGTGGGTGTTGGAGCCAGTGGCCCCAGCAGCTCTCCAAGACAAATGGAGTGGACCCCACACTATTGTTGAGCAGAAGGGTGAGGTCACTTACTTAGTGGACCTGGGAACACCCAGGAGTCCCCACAGGGTTCTCCATGTCAACAGACTTAAGCCATATGTGGACAGGGCAGACATGGGCTTGCTCATGGCTACTGATGAAGGGCAGGAGGAAGAGAGTGACCCACTCCCTGACCTGCTCTCACAGAACCCTGACGATGGGTCAGTGGATGGTGTAGCCTTGGCAGGCAGCCTCACTACCCAGCAACAAACTGATTGCAGGCAAGTCCTCAATCAGTTTAGACATATGTTTTCACTGACACCCAGTCAGACCACCTGGTGCACTCATGAAGTGGACACTGGGGACAGTCTGCCTATTAAAAACAAGATTTATAGGCAACCTGACCATGTCAGGGACTGTATCAGGACTGAAGTCCAGAAGATGTTGGAATTGGGAGTGATTGAGCCCTCAGATAGCCCTTGGGCTAGTCCAGTAGTCCTAGTACCTAAACCTCACACCAGTGGTGGGAAAAGAGAGATGAGGTTTTGTGTAGACTACAGGGGTATCAATGCAGTCACTAGGACTGATGCCCATCCAATACCCAGGGCAGATGAGCTCATAGATACTTTGGCCTCTGCCAAATATCTCAGCACATTTGACCTAACAGCTGGCTACTGGCAGATCAGACTAGCTGATACTGCAAAGCCCAAAACAGCATTTTCAACCCCTAGTGGGCATTATCAATTTGTGGTAATGCCCTTTGGTCTGAAAAATGCACCTGCCACTTTCCAGAGGTTGGTGAACACAGTTCTCACAGGACTGGAAGCCTATAGTGCAGCTTATCTAGATGATATTGCTGTCTTTAGCTCCACCTGGGAGGATCACCTGGTCCACCTCAGGAATGTTTTACAGGCCCTGCAAAAGGCAGGCCTGACTATCAAGGCCACTAAGTGCCAGATAGGGCAGAGTCAGGTTGTGTACCTGGGCCACCTTGTGGGTGGAGGCCAGGTTCAACCTTTGCAGAGCAAGATCCAGACCATCATGGACTGGACTGCTCCCACTACCCAGACTCAGGTGAGAGCCTTCTTAGGCCTGACTGGGTACTATAGGAGATTTATCAAGGGGTATGGATCAATAGTGACACCCTTGAATGACTTAACTTCTAAGAAAATGCCCAAAAAGGTTCAGTGGACAGTTAGCTGTCAGAAGGCATTTGATGACCTCAAGCAGGCCATGTGCACTGCTCCAATTCTGCAGAGTCCTGATTACTCCAAGAAGTTCATTGTTCAAACTGATGCATCTGAATTGGGGGTAGGGGCTGTACTGTCACAATTGAATGAAGAAGGTCAGGATCAGCCAGTAGCTTTTATTAGCAGAAGGCTGACCCCTAGAGAGAAACGTTGGTCAGCCATAGAGAGGAGGCCTTTGCTGTGGTCTGGGCTCTGAAGAAGTTGAGGCCATACTTGTTTGGTACACACTTCCTGGTTCAGACAGACCATAAGCCCCTCTTATGGCTAAAACAAATGAAGGGTGAAAACCCCAAACTGCTTAGGTGGTCCATTTCTCTACAGGGGATGGACTTTACAGTGGAACATAGGCCTGGGAGTAACCATGCAAATGCAGATGGACTCTCTAGGTATTTCCACTTAGAACATGAAGACTTAACTGGGCAAGGTTAGTTTAATGTCCCTACGTTTGGGGGGTTGTGTAGGAGAGTAGGATCTGCTTCACAGGGTACCCCACTTTTTGCTGATACTTCACTGGTTTTCGACATTAGTCTGGCTGGGGCCCTGCTATTCAGAACCCCAGCCTAGCTGTTTCCTCTTTAAAAGGGTCTCCATGTGCCTTAGGCACATCACTGATTGGGATCTGGAGTGCCCTTGTAAGTCCCTAGTATATGGTATACTATGTACCAAGGGCATAGGTACCTCAGAGGCCTGCCACGGGCTGCAGCATGTATTATGCCACCCCTGGTAGGCCATCCAAACTGATACCACAGGTCTGCTACTGCAGCCTGGGTAAGGTGGTGCATGCACCCCTTGCTGTGGTATAGGTTACCTATATCACTAAATGCATACACACATATAAACCTATAAGTCACTCCTAAGGCAGGCCTTATCAATCCTAAAGGCAGAGTGCATGGTTCCTATGTGAGAGGGTGCCCCTGCATGAGCAGGGCCCCTCTGCAGCGTTCGGAGACCATCTCTGATGCTGTTTGTAGTGCAGCCTGACCATATACTCTTAAACGCATTATATCCTCGCGGTAAAATGCTAACTATGGAATGGCTGCACCTAAACATGTCGTGTTTGGTGTCAAACATCTTGGAATACTACCCCCCGCCAATCCTGGCGGCGGGGGTAGCATTCCACCCTTCTAGAGGGAAAGGCATGTTAACTCTGACGAGTCCGGTAACTTCTTTCCAGAGCCCTGGCATCACAAAATGGATGCTGCTGCCACAGACACGAGTCTGGCCTCCTGCTGCTGGACGAAACTCCGGCAGGGGAGGCCTGGACAATAGGTTTCCTGTCCCAGGGAGGTGTGACCACCTCCCCAGACAGGACAATGTGTATTGGGGCTGGGCGGGAGCACTTTCGGGTGCTTTGAAGTCCTGCACTGGGGGCACATTTGGTGTCCCTGTGCATACCCCAGTTCAAACCGGATCAGGGGCTTGCAGCCCCTGCTTTGGCGCGAACTGGACAAAGGAAAGGGTGTAGCCACCCCTCTGCCCTGACCCACCCATAGGTGGGGCCACAGAGTAGTCCATCCCCTATTTTTAGAATAAAGGTAGGAACCCAGTCCTTAGGACTTTAGATATACCTGGACGAAACTCTGAAACTGAATCCTGGACCTTCGACGCTCTACTCACGATTAGAGGACTGAAGAATCTCCCTTGGGGTCAAGGAGTGACTCCCCTGCTTGGCAGGCACCAAAGAAGCATCTGTCCGGTTCGCATCACTGAAGCTCCCGTCGGACGCCGAAGTCATCGCATCACCAGAGGTGGATTCTCAGACTTCCCCTAGGCTACCCTGAGTCCCCAGCAAAGCTGAGGCCCGTGGCTATCGTGGGTGACTTGAGACCGTGACCCCTGGACACCGAGCACACTTGCAAGTGCACCATCTTCTGGGTCTCCCAAGAAGTCGTGCTTTGGGCTCCGAGTAGCCCCAGCCTCCAGCACCACCTGCACCGAAGATCACTGGCCCCCACTCCACGAGTGTCCCTTAAGCCAGCTCCACGTGCGGCGTCACGAGGCTCCTTCGTGGTTGCTAGCCCGTTGGCTAGTAGCCCTTAACGAAAGCCAATCTTTTCTTTACTTGGCAGTCTGGTTGCTCCAGGCCTGCCCTCACTTACCCTCGCTGGGTGAGTTCCCCAAACCTTGCTGGTCTGCATCATCGACGATCTACATCTTACTCGAGACTTGCCGTTGCCAAGGCTTGTTGGGTCCAATCTGGTCGCCGACACCTCTGCACTCGACAGACATCGAGCAACAGCCCGAATCCTGCTCCTGGTCACCGACAACGCCTCCCGGACCTCGTGGCTGAAGAGTCAAGACGACCGTCATCAAACCTGAAGCCCTCGACATCGGTGGGCATCTGTCCATCGCCTCCCTGGTCACTGGCTAGTGACCCAGACTCTGTCCCCTCTGCTTTCAGGTTCTTCAGAACTCCGATCCACTCTTGGATCCACCCGGACACTTTTCTCCTGGTCGCCAGCAGCACTTTGCAGCAGATCGCCATAAGAACCGACGACGAAACCCGACCCCGAAAGGCACCTATGCACCCGGCTTCCCTGGGTGAGGTAACACGAGTACTCCGGTACTCCCGTGGGTAGAGACTCTTCAAAGTCCTAGATCTCAAAGGGTTTTGTCCTAGTCCTCTTTTAAGTGTCCCTTTCCTCTATTTTCCCGATCCCGACTTTCTCCATAGAAGTTAACGGCGTATCGCGGTTGTGTATTTACACTGCACGCGTCTCCCGTGGGTCCCCTGTGTCACTACCTTGGGTGGTTCCTTGTGGTCCAAGCACTTCTAGAGGCTCTAGGCCTAGTGTCTAGTTCAGTCGTGGTTCGCATACCACTTTATTGGTATATGGTTTGGTACGCCCCTAGGGCCCAAACGTGTATTTGTGCTATTACTGTGATTTAAGATCTTATAACCTATGTACTTCGAACTCTAGCCTCATAAAGAGACTAGAGGGGTGTGTTTAGTAATAAATACATATATTTTGAATATATACCTGGTGTGGTGCTCTTTCATTTGGTCACTCAAGAGATTATAGACTGGTAAAACAAGCTGCTTTACATTCCTTCAAGACTTAGCCTGAAGGCTGCTCTCCATAGCTACCACTAGGATAGCTTTCAATAAGGTTGTCTTTAACCTACCTACCATAAGAGTCGATTTGGACTGGTGCACGGTGCCCACTATAATTAGTGGACAGCATATGCCAGGCCAACTTCTCACATGTAGCATGCAGCAGACGATGACAATCTTGCACATCTTTGCTGGGGCATATGGGAGGGCCCCTCCTGTCTTGTCCAGGCAGCGGAAGCGGCTCTTCAGGAGACCAAATGTCCGCTCAATCACTCTCATGGTCCGACCATGTGCCTCATTGTAGCGCATCTGGGCTGGTGTCACAGGGTTCCTGAGGGGTGTCAGCAACCACGGCATGTTGGGGTATCCAGAGTCACCTACGGACAGACAAGTGCACATTAGCTGATTTGGAAAAGTGGGCGGTATACTACAGAGCAGAACACATACAATGGTACAAAGTCAGTACACACCGACAAGCCAGGCACGCTGGTTCTGCATCTGTGCCATCATCCTCGGGATGCGACTACTCCTCATCACGTAGGCATCGTGTGCTGAACCAGGGAAACGGGCACACACATGTGTGATGCTCATATCTGCAAGACATACCACCAGAGCATTGATCGAATGGTAATGTTTCCGGTTCCGGTATGCCTGCTCATGTGCCTGTGGTGGTACCAAAGCCACATGTATCCCATCAATGGAGCCAATGACATGTGGCATCCTCCCCAGGGCATAGAAGTCACTCTTGACGTCAGTGAGTTGTTGACGTGTAGGGAAATAGATGTACTGGTTCAGGCATCTCAACATTGCCTCCAAAACATCGCGTAGCACACGGCTGAACATAGTCTGTGACATCCCACCGGCAGTCGCCACAGTGTGTTGAAAGGTACCTGTGGCAAAGAAGTGTAGGGCTGCCATTACCTTCACCTTGGGGGTCAGCGCCGTAGGGTACGGCCGGCCAGGTTGCAAATGTGGTGCCAAGCGCACTGCCAAATCCTCAATCAGCTGCCTGGTGAAGCGGTACTGTCGGATGCTGTCACGTTCCACCATCGTTGCCAGGTCAGGGAATGGTCTATGGACAGCTGGAGCCCCTGCAGTGCATAGGTTGAAGAAAGAAAGATTGTCAGTCACCCCACATATGTGCCATTCACCATACTCAATTTCACATGATACATCATTACGAGACACAAGTACTAGATGTGTGTGCCGTTCTGTTCGGACATAACTCGCACCTACATGGCCATCATCTAACTTCTCAGTACAACATGTGTGGACAACAGGTTCCAGGTTGTGCTATGGGAAACCATTAGGCTGTGTCACAGTACCCATTTACTGCTGTCACGTTCCACACACACACCACAGTGACATGTCTGGACAGATGCGCCACAGGCATCACAGCTCATTGACAGGTAGATTCCCAGTGACCCTGTCTTGCCACATGGACACTGGCATGACATGGCGTATCATGTCCACGTCAGAAAAACAAACATGACTCCCACAGGTAGTGGCCCCTGTCACCTCCGCAGGACAGACATGGACGCCAGTGACACACAACATCAAAGTCCATGCACAAACAACGTTGATGTGGAGACTGTCTCCCATCATGCACATGGAATCAGAGACATCGAAAACACAACATGCACACAGACTGTGGAGGGACATCACTATTGTGGCAATGGGTCACCCTGTGACGTACATGCCTTCCCCCATGGGACCCTGGGGGTATGTGATATGTCACACACATACACAACCTGGAAATGTGACCATGCCACATGCTCCGAAATGAACTGTTGCACATCACAGTGATCATGTGCACAACACACAAAGGACCCTGTCCCCATGAACACATGCACAGCCTGGGTGTGGCTGCCCACAAGTGCCACCACAGAAACCACATGTTAACCCCCATACACAGAAAAGGTAATGCAGCCTTACATGCCTTAGGAAACAGTGTGGACTGGGTGTGGTGTTGTAGGTGTGCCCCTGGGTCTCTGGCAGGTATATGTGGCTGGCATACGTTCACCAGTGACAAGCATGGTGACATATGCGACTGACCTGTACAGGTACGCGTTCTACAGCAATGGACCGTTCGGAGTGCCCGGCCGGCCCATTGCATCTGTTGTGAGCGGGTACGCGTTGTATCCCGAAATACGCGTTGTACAGCAATGGACCGATCGGTGTGCCCGGCCGGCCCATTGCATCTGTTGTGAGCGGGTACGCGTTGTACAGCAATGGACCGATCGGTGTGCCCGGCCGGACCATTGCATCTGTTGTGAGCGGGTACACGTTGTATCCCAAAATACGCGTTGTACAGCAATGGACCGATCGGTGTGCCCGGCCGGCCCAAGGCATCTGTTGTGAGCAGGTACGCGTTGTACAGCAATGGACCGATCGGTGTGCCCGCACGGCCCATTGCATCTGTTGGGAGCGGGTACGTGTTGTACAGCAATGGACCGATCGGTGTGCCCGCACGGCCCATTGCATCTGTTGGGAGCGGGTACGCGTTGTACAGCAATGGACCGATCGGTGTGCCCGGCCGGCCCATTGCATCTGTTGTGAGCGGGTACGCGTTGTATCCCGAAATACGCGTTGTACAGCAATGGACCGATCGGTGTGCCCGGCCGGCCCATTGCATCTGTTGTGAGCGGGTACGCGTTGTACAGCAATGTACCGATCGGTGTGCCCGGCCGGACCATTGCATCTGTTGTGAGCGGGTACGCGTTGTATCCCGAAATACGCGTTGTACATCAATGGACCGATCGGTGTGCCCGGCCGGCCCAAAGCATCTGTTGTGAGCAGGTACGCGTTGTACAGCAATGGACCGATCGATGTGCCCGCACGGCCCATTGCATCTGTTGTGAGCGGGTATGCGTTGTACAGCAATGGACCGATCGGTGTGCCCGCACGGCCCATTGCATCTGTTGGGAGCGGGTACGCGTTCTACAGCAATGGACCGTTCGGAGTGCCCGGCCGCCCCATTGCATCTGTTGTGAGCGGGTACGCGTTGTATCCCGAAATACGCGTTGTACAGCAATGGACCGATCGGTGTGCCCGGCCGGCCCATTGCATCTGTTGTGAGCGGGTACGCGTTGTACAGCAATGGACCGATCGGTGTGCCCGGCCGGACCATTGCATCTGTTGTGAGCGGGTACGCGTTATATCCCGAAATACGCGTTGTACAGCAATGGACCGATCGGTGTGCCCGGCCGGCCCAAGGCATCTGTTGTGAGCAGGTATGCGTTGTACAGCAATGGACCGATCGGTGTGCCCGCACGGCCCATTGCATCTGTTGTGAGCGGGTACGCGTTGTTCAGCAATCGACCGATCGGTGTGCCCGCATGGCCCATTGCATCTGTTGGGAGCGGGTACGCGTTGTACAGCAATGGACCGATCGGTGTGCCCGGCCGGACCATTGCATCTGTTGTGAGCGGGTACGCGTTGTATCCCGAAATACGGCGTTGTACAGCAATGGACCGATCGGTGTGCCCGCACGGCCCATTGCATCTGTTGGGAGCGGGTGCAGCGTTGTACAGCAATGGACCGATCGGTGTGCCCGGCCGGACCATTGCATCTGTTGTGAGCGGGTACGCGTTGTATCCCGAAATACGCGTTGTACAGCAATGGACCGATCAGTGTGCCCGGCCGGCCCATTGCATCTGTTGTGAGCGGGTACGCGTTGTACAGCAATGGTCCGATCAGTGTGCCCGCACGGCCCATTGCATCTGTTGGGAGCGGGTACGCGTTGTACAGCAATGGACCGATCGGTGTGCCCGCACGGCCCATTGCATCTGTTGGGAGCGGGTACGCGTTGTACAGCAATGGACCGATCAGTGTGCCCGGCTGGACCATTGCATCTGTTGTGAGCGGGTACGCGTTGTACAGCAATGGACCGATCGGTGTGCCCGCACGGCCAATTGCATCTGTTGGGAGCGGGTACGCGTTGTATCCCGAAATACGCGTTGTACAGCAATGGATCGAACGGTGCGCACACGTTGGCTGGGGCCTGGCATGGCAACGGACGCGTATTCGAAGCTTCAACGAGTCTGATGCAGTGAATTCAGTTGGCCAGCCACAACAATGTTGCAAAATCATGGGTGTCATGAACTTGGATTTTTGAAGGATGCTGTGGGCGTGTATTAGTGCTGCTATTCCATGGATTGGTCAGATTCAGAAGATGCAAACGACTTGGACCTATCACTTTGGACACATGGGACAGTATCTGCCTCTGCAGCACACATATAATGCTGGCTGTTCCCCTGAGAGCTCACTTGCCTGCACTACATGCTCCAGGACGACATCTGCCACCAACACTGCTGCTGTCTCTGCATCCTCTGGCTACTGCAATGGCACGTACTGTGGAGAGAGCCCCAGCCTTCAGCCTTGAGGAGAACCAGGCCCTGCTGGACAGCCTCATTCCACAGTACAGCAAGCTGTATGGGACACCAGGGGAGCAGGTGAGTGTGCTGTCCACTGCCTTACTAATTTTGCATGTTGTCTGACTAGCAGGACTTACAGTGTGCACACCACTGGCTAGCATGCTCACTGAGTAGTTCTGACCCCCAAAGTGTGTAGTTACATGCACTGAACAGGTACAGTGCAGTAACAGTGCATTCCAACAAGGTTTACTTCCCATGCAATGATACCATGTAGTAACTGCTGGCAAACTGTTCATAGCCATCGTTGCACTGCCTGTGTACATCATGTGCCCCAGTGATTGAGACATGTATATCCAACTGTGTGATGCACGTATATGTTGCATGTGTAGTAATGGCATTTTCACTTTGTCATCCTCACAGGTTGATGCCCACCAGAAGCAGGAAATCTGGCTGACCATCGCCCGGGCAGTAAGATCCGTGGGGGACTACAAGCGCCGGATCCGCAACTGCCAGAAGAGGTGGCAGGACTTTCGAGGCTGGACCCGGAGGATCGCAAGGGTCCAGCTGAAGCTGTCGCCTCCTCGCAGGAGGGGCGGACACTGGACCCTGACCCCCCACATGCTCAGGATCCTGGTGGTGGTCTTCCCTGACCAGGATGGGCAGCTGAAGGCCAGACAGCAGCAAGGAGGGGGTGAGTCCATGACAGCACTGTGCACTTTGTCTGACATAATATGTGCCCTCCTCTGGCCTGGTTAAACTTCCACAGTACATCAGTCTTGTGGTCCAGGACCCATGTCCCTCTATTGTCACATGCCCACTCCTCATCTGATACGCATATGTGTGGCCCTTACAGTCAGGAAATTGTGTCACTTGGGGACTGTGTCATTGCATTTTGCTTTGCTCAAGGTGGGGGACAGCATTTGTTCCGGTGACTATGTTGTGGGATTCATGGGTGGGTCAATTGCTCACACAATGCCCAAGTCCTGACATGTAATCTGTGTGTAACTTTGACATGTGGTCCACTTGCTGATCTGATTCACCACTTGTCCCTGGGGTATTTGGCACCCCCCCGTGCTGCGGGTGGGAACAATGTTTGGGCCTCAGGAGTATGTATATCAAGTGTGTCACACATGCTTAGACACCTGCCTACTGTCCAGGACTCATCCCTCTTACAGGTGGAGCTGGACAGTCATGCCTTCTCCAGGGCATACAATAGACTCTGTACTCCCACTCCCGTGGATCATCTGACATGTTGTGATCAGTGACATGTTCCCTCAGGTGTCTGCCTCTGTGTCATTGTGCTGTGGCTTCGTTGTCAGGACTACTGGGATGTTTGTCGGTTAGGGTTCAGCATGCCATCTGAGATGTGACCATGAGAGACGATACTTCTGTGACTTATAGATGTTTTATCACTTGACTGTGCACACAGGTGTATGTGACTTTCAGGCAGCTGTTATTCATTCACAGCACACTGTGAGGTGCTCAGGTTCTGGGAGTTGTGTTTCATGTCCCCCATATGTCCAATTGGCATGACGTGGACAAATACTAGTTCAGATGATGTGGTGTGTGGGGGATGGACATGTGCACTTGTCAGTTACATAACTTGCATTCCCCATGTCCTAGGATTGTGACACAGTGCAGACTGTTGTTGGCAGGCTGCCATGGCCATGTGACTGGAGACAGTGATGTATGACTTAGCACGCATGCCTGTGTCATGGCATTAAACTTCCTAAGAGTGATCCTGCAGGGGAGTGACATGTGCAACATGCACCCCATTGTGGCATGGACTATCCGGACATGGGTGCATCATGGTGTCTGGTGCTGGTATGCATCACATGCATTTCTATTTAGACTCTGGCCATCCCTTTATCCGGACACCTGCACTGACTCAGTGGCAAGAGATGTGATGTGTCAATCAATCAATCAATCACAGCATTTATAGAGCACGCTACTCACCCGGGAGGGTCTCAAGGCGCTGGGGGAGGGGGTAAGTTATTGCTCGAACAGTCAGGTCTTGAGCGGCTTCCTGAAGGAGAGATGGTCCTGGGTTCGCCGAAGGTGAGTGGGGAGGGAGTTCCAGGTCTTGGCTGCCAGGTAGGAGAAGGATCTTCCTCCGGCGGTGGTTCTGCGGATGCGTGGTACGGTGGCGAGGGCGTGGCTGGTTGATCGTAGCTGGCGGGTGGGCGTGTAGAAGGTCATGCGGTCGTTGAGGTACTTTGGGCCCAGGTCGTGGAGGGCCTTGTGTGCCTGGGTGAGGAGTCTGAACGTGATTCTCTTGCTGACGGGGAGCCAGTGCAGGTCTTTCAGGTGTCCGGTGATGTGGCTGTGTCGGGGGATGTCCAGGATGAGTCGTGCGGAGGCGTTCTGGATGCGCTGGAGTCTTTTTGAAGTTTGGCTGTGGTTCCGGCATAGAGGGTGTTCCCATAGTCCAGTCGGCTGGTGACGAGTGCCTGGGTGACGGTCTTCCTGGTTTCAGTGGGGATCCATCTGAAGATCTTGCGGAGCATGCGCAGGGTGTTGAAGCACGAAGATGAGACGGCGTTGACTTGTCTGGTCATTGACAGGGAGGAGTCCAGGATGAAGCCCAGGTTGCGTGCGTGGTCCGTTGGCTTGGGCGCGGTGCCCAGGGGCCGGGGGCCACCAGGAGTCATCCCAGGCGGAGGGTGATGAGCCCAGGATGAGGACTTCCGTCTTGTCTGAGTTCAGTTTAAGGCGGCTGTTCTTCATCCAGTCGGCGACGTCTCTCATCCCGTCGTGTAGGTTGGCTCTGGCGGTGGTGGGGTCGTTGGTGAGGGAGAGGATCAGCTGGGTGTCGTCGGCGTAGGAGATGATGTTGAGGTTGTGTTGGCGTGTGATGGCTGCGAGGGGGCTCATGTAGACGTTGAAGAGGGTTGGACTGAGTGAAGATCCTTGTGGAACGCCGCAGATGACTTCGGTGGCCTCGGATCTGAACGGGGGAGGCGGACTCTCTGGGTTCTTCCGGCGAGGAACGAGATGATCCATTCCAGTGCTTTCTCTCGGATTCCGATGTTGCTGAGGCGCTTCACTAGGGTGCGGTGGCAGACGGTGTCGAACGCCGCGGAGAGGTCCAAGAGGATGAGGGCTGCTGTTTCCCCGTTGTCGGTTAGGGTTCTGATGTCGTCGGTGGCTGCGATAAGGGCGGTCTCGGTGCTGTGGTTGGCCCGAAACCCGGACTGCGAGGGGTCGAGGGATCCGTTCGTCTCGAGGAAGGCGGCAAGCTGTCTGTTGACGGTCTTCTCGTGTTCACATACTTCACCGTGTTCCCTGCAATGTCCAACAACTGTGTAGGTGGTGCATGTGTCCACACTGGGGTCTTAGCATCAGACAGGCACCAGACAGATGGGTGCAAGGGCAGGAGGGGTGTGAGTCCCATGGTTGACCATCAGACTGACAATTGGCTTCTCCAAATATGTGTGAGGAGTTTTTGCAATGTTCAACTAAGGATGCCAGGGCTGGCTCTGTAAGTGCTGTACTTACTGTGGTGTGTGCGGTCAGTGCAGGTGACTGATGTTTGTCTGTTTCCCTAATTGTTTGCAGATACATCCACGGCCACAGGAGGAGACAGCTCCACGGACCAGGAGGAGCAGCGGAGCCAGACTGGGTCAGCATCCGACGAGTGGTCAGAGGGACCCAGTGGCACGGAGGGCGAGGGGAGCCACACCGAGGAGTCCTCAGCACCATCCACCTCAGCTGAGGACCACAGCAGCTCGGAGGATGACTCCCTTGTCTAGGCGGGTGTCAGCAGCCACCACACCCCCGCTAGTCTGTCTGGCCCCGCCACCACCACCACCAGCACCGCCCTCCCATTGGCTCCAATTCCATAGGTCCGTGGAGGCTCCCGTGTTCGGGAGCATGTCTCCTTCGTGCCAGGCACCGCACCCCCTGCCCCTGTGTCCCCTGCTGCCCTGAGTGAGGAGTCTGTGTACCTACTTCGGCAGCTCCATGTAGGGCAGACAGCAATGCTGAGTGTCCTCCATGCACACACCACTCTGTTGACACAGCTGGTGTCGTTCATGGAGGGCATCTCGACGGGTATGTCTGCCCTACAGAGGCGCAATAAGTCCATGGACTCCTCCCTGACGGCAGCAGTGTCCCTCCTCCAACAGTCCCTCCCACCTCCTACCTCTGCCCTATCCACACTTCCTGGCACCCTACCTGTCCAAAGCACATGCACACCTGCACAATCACCCAAGCACACAGACACGAGCAGCACAGACACACCCAAAAGAAAGGCAAGACGTGCACACAAGCATCCTCAGGGGACAGATACCACACACACAGGGGATGGGGAACAGACACACACACAGGCATCCACAGTCACTCCGCAGTCCTCCAAATCCTCTCCCTCCAAGACCCCTTCCCTTGCCTCACCTGCAACCCCACCTACACAGCAGGTCTTCCTGTGTGACCTCGGCCTCTTCCCCTCCGATCCTGCAGATCCGGCATACCGGGGGAAGAGGAAGTCCACCCACACAGAGGGGTGTGCCCCTCGCCCCCGGACACCCTCCCCCAGGCGCAGGCAGACTGAGGACCCCATTCGGAAGTCCCCCCGGACCAGGAAGGGCAAGACCCCACCACCACCACCACGCAGCTCAACCACCCAGTCTCTCTCCTCCATCCCCCAGGCCACCACTCCACAGGTACCACCCCCATACCCTGCCACAGGTTCCCCCACACACCGATACCGCATCCCCAAACTGCTTAGGCCCTCCCCCCCTGCCACTTGCTCTTCCACCCCCAACCCAGACGCTCAGCCTGTTTGTGCCACAGGTGTGGAGACCGGGTCCCCCCCCTCTGTCCTGCCCACCTCATCTGCCCCCCCTTCCACTCCCTTGGAGGCATGCACTGCAGTGGAGTCCACAACCACCCCATCTGACTCGGGCACTGCAGTGGGGACCCAGTCCACTCCATCAGACCAGCCCACTGCAGTGGTTGCAGCACCAACACCATATGACTTGTGCCCTACAGTGGTGCCGGCCCCCCCTGAGTCAGACACCTCCACTGCAGTTGCTGGTGACACTCCTGCACCCACCACCCCTTCACTGCCTCACTCTGGCATCCCCTGATCCTGTCCCTGCGGTGCCTGGCCTGCCCCTTGTATGCCCCTCCAAGGGGGATGTCCCCTGTCCCTACCAGTGCAGGCAAGCAATGGGTGACAAGTTGTCACATATCACCCTGTTGGGACTGTGTATTTGGACTGGCCATTGGCCTTAGTTTAATTTGGACTTCTGATTTTTATTGACATTTGCTGAATAAAGCCTATTTTTGTTTACTTGTGGTTTTTCTTTTGATGTACATGATGTAGATGAGTATCATCATGCATTTGCAGTTGTAATAGTGTTCAGATCAGGGAAATGAAGTGTTGCAGTGATGGACTCCATGTGGTCCATGGGGTATGTGTCCTGTTGTAGTCTGGATCTATGGCATCCTCTGCTGCAGTCTGAGGGTGTGATGTTCAGCATATGACACAGGGATGTACGTTTTGCATTTGTAAATTAACATCTTTGTCTTACAGTGATGCACATCTGGTGGGCTTACCACTGTTCAATGTTTCTATTACCCTGACTGTGTGCCCATCTCCACTGGACATGCAGTTTAGCACACCAATGTTGAAGGACTCATCAGTGTATACAGTGCACCTTGCTTGACACGTGTTTTGGGTGTATGCAGATGACTGACGTGACACTCCCGTACCCAGGCTGATGTGAGCAGAGCCTTCAGTGTGTTGTAGTTGTTGACTCACTGACTGAGTGTTCTGCCGACATGTTTGAGTCGTGCACAGACAAGGTTTGGCACAGCGGACCTTCCACAACAGTGGAGTGCCCTCATGGCAGTGTGTAATCCCGTGACATTGCCTGGGCCCATGTTTTGTGTTGTGTAAGCATGTCTGTGCGTGTACCCTTCCCTTTTCCTACACAGGCTGTGTCCCTACGGATGTTCCTGTTTCTGATGCTTGCTGAGTTGTTCTGTGTTCATCCAGCATCTTGGACCTGGTTACTCCGGGATGTGGGTGCATGGCAAACTAAGGTTCATCAGGTTGTCATCCCAGGTTGTCTTTGTTGTCAGGGCTGGGGATGTGGGCAAACGCAGATGGGACACATTCAGGATTCCCCTTGGCACTTGTTGGTTACACATGTCATGTAATTTACAGTCTGTGGTAGCTTTCAGTGATTGTGACACGTTGTGTGTGTGACTGCTGCCACTCCTCAGGGTCAGAGCTGCAATGTTGGAAGTTGTGTACGTGTGTTCTTTGTGTGTCACCTTGTCTTCTTCATTGGTGTGTGACTATGGCCAGGATCCCATTGATTGTGGTGGATTTCACGTCATGCCCATGTACCGCGTAGTGTGCAGTGTGTCAGACATTCACGAGTCTTGTTGACTGGCCATGTGTGATGGGTTTCTGCTAACCCTGGGCAAAGCACTACGCTCCGCTCGCGTAGTTTGCGAAGTTTGCGCTACTTCGCACAACGCGAATTGCACGTAGCACAGTGCAAACACGCGTAGCGTAGCGTAGTGCAGCAGTCATTTTTTGCTTGCCCGCGGTCCTCAGCGTCAAGTTGGCGACCGCGAGAAAGCAAAATGACAACCCGGCGAGACTTTTTCCTCGTTCGCGATCAGCAACATCAAGTTGCCGATCGCGAGCGTGGAAAATAAACCTCCCGGCGAGATTCTCAACGCGGGGAGGTCAGGTTTCTCATTGCGAGTGGTCGCGTATGCTCGCGACCGCTCGCGATGAGAAACTACCAGTCCGCGTTGAGAAAGCTGCCGCTCGAGTAAAAATCTACTCGAGCGGCAGTAAAAGACAGCTCGCACTGTGCAAGATGCCGTTTTCAATGATTGCACAGTGCAGACAAGCATCCGGCACTGTGCAATCATTGCGAACAGTGCACTACGCAGTTCGCGTAGTGCTACGCGTAGCTCGCGTAGTGCGAACTGCACTTTGCGTAGCTTCGCGTAGCGCTACTTCGCGAACTACGCCCAGGCTTAGTTTCTGCACCTTAGTTCCCACCACCACCCCTGGGATTGTCATGGGTGCATGTGCAATGTCACCAGTCCATGTGAGCTTCACTGCTGCACATTGGTGGAGATCAAGGTGTGTGGTGTTGAGTGTGTGCAAATATGAGTTGTTGCACGGCTAGACCCCTACCTCCATATTGGCCATGGCTGGCAGGCCATGCTGTTTGATTTGTGCTTGTGTAGGTGTGATGGTAGTTTGTTGCTCAGGACACATGGCTGTGGTTCACAGTGTGAATGACATCTACCTTTGTCATCACAGTGGGATTATCATGCAGGCTAGTGTCACCACAATGTGGGGTCCCTGGGGGTAGTGCTGTGGTGGGTCTGTCTCTTGCTGTGTTAGTTGCTGTTCCTACTAGCTTGTGTGACATGTGTAATTTGGGCTCCCTCTCATCTAACAATGCCTCTTTGCCCACATAGGGGAATCCGATCCATGAGTTACTTTTGTATGGCACTGTATACACATCTGTGTAATTGGAATTCAGGCCTCCTCATGTGTTGTGTGGTTGCCTGGGGACACTGGCACACACCCCCATCACCTGTTGTGTTTGATATGCAGTGTGAGTCTGCCTGTTTGTGTTTGTGCATTTGCACCACTGCATTGGCATATCTTGAGTGTGCCATTGGCTGTATGTTGTTTGGTGGCTTTCCCCTGCTGTCCCTGGGACTCCTAGGTCATCAGTCAGCACAATAATCATGGTTTGTATGTCCCATTGCTGCCATGGTATGGTATTTGTTCACCTGACATCTACAGTCTCCACAGGATATCTACATTTGTGTGTCCATTGGTGCAGATATGTGGGTCTGCATTATGATGGTCACTTCTGTCATTGTGTTATTTGTGAATGTTGACAATGTGAGCCCCCATGGGTGATGTTTGTATGCACATGGCCAAAGGTATGTTTTATTTGCACTGCACTGTTTGCCTCACCCAATCTATGTTGCTATGGGACACAAGCACTACTATGCCACTGATGTGTTTGTTGTTGTGTGACCAGGAATCATCCATGCAGTTTGGCTTTGGCAGCTTTTACCCTGACTACACTTCCCTTTTGATCACCTTGGTGATGGTGCTTTGGGCCCCATTGCCACACTGTTCAAAATGTGCATCAGCTATGGACCCCACACCTACCTTTTGGTCACTGTGTTGATGGGGCTTTGGGCCCCATTGCCACACTGTTCAAAAGGTGCATCAGCTATGGACCCCACACCTACCTTTTGGTCACTGTGGTGATGGGGCTTTGGGCCCCATTGCCACACTGTTCAAAAGGTGCATCAGCTATGGACCCCACACCTACCTTTTGGTCACTGTGGTGATGGGGCTTTGGGCCCCATTGCCACACTGTTCAAAAGGTGCATCAGCTATGGACCCCACACTTCCCTTTTGGTCACTGTGGTGATGGGGCTTTGGGCCCCATTGCCACACTGTTCAAAAGGTGCATCAGCTATGGACCCCACACTTCCCTTTTGGTCACTGTGGTGATGGGGCTTTGGGCCCCATTGCCACACTGTTCAAAAGGTGCATCAGCTATGGACCCCACACCTATCTTTTGGTCACTGTGGAGATGGGGCTTTGGGCCCCATTGCCACACTGTTCAAAAGGTGCATCAGCTATGGACCCCACACTTCCCTTTTGGTCACTGTGGTGATGGGGCTTTGGGCCCCATTGCCACACTGTTCAAAAGGTGCATCAGCTATGGACCCCACACCTACCTTTTGGTCACTGTGGTGATGGGGCTTTGGGCCCCATTGCCACACTGTTCAAAAGGTTCATCAGCTATGGACCCCACACCTACCTTTTGGTCGCTGTGGTGATGGGGTGTTCAACCCCATTGCCACAGTGGCTATGGTCGGCTTGCATTGTGGAGGCCACACACATTTATGTGTGACACATGTGCTAGGGGGTCACATTGTATGTTCAATGTCATGTTCAGTGTTGTAGGCATTTGTCACAGACTACACACGCTTGTCATGGTGTTGGGGGGGATGTAATTTTCAGACATTCCTAATGTGGGAGTATGCTGGTTGTGTCATGCATTACCCGTCCTATGAGTAGGGGTGGAGGTAGTGGCAGGCATCCAGCCCCCTCTGAGTAGGGGTGGTGGTAATGGTAGGCATCCATCCCCCTAAGGGTGGGGATGGTAGTAGTGACAGGCATCCAGCCCCCTGAGTGGGGTGGTGGTAGTGGCAGGCATCCATCCCCTAAGGGTGGGGATGGTAGTAGTGATGGGCATCCAGCCCCTATGAGTGGGGATGGTAGTAGTGATGGGCATCCAGCCCCCTATGAGTGGGGATGGTAGTAGTGATGGGCATCCAGTCCCCTATGAGTAGGGGTGGTGGTAGTGGTAGGCATCCAGGCCCCCCTGAGTAGGGGTGGTGGTAGTGGCAGGCATCCAGCCCCCCTGAGTAGGGGTGGTGGTAGTGGTAGGCATCCAGCCCCCTATGAGTGGGGATGGTAGTAGTGATGGGCATCCAGCCCCCTATGAGTGGGGATGGTAGTACTGATGGGCATCCAGCCCCCTATGAGTGGGGATGGTAGTAGTGATGGGCATCCAGCCCCCTATGAGTAGGGGTGGTGGTAGTGGTAGGCATCCAGGCCCCCTGAGTAGGGGTGGTGGTAGTGGCAGGCATCCAGCCCCCCCTGAGTAGGGGTGGTGCTAGTGGTAGGCATCCAGGCCCCGAAGGGTGGGGATGGTAGTAGTGACAGGTATCCAGCCCCCCGAGTGGGGTGGTGGTAGTGGCAGGCATCCATCCCCCTAAGGGTGGGGATGGTAGTAGTGACAGGCATCCAGCCCCCCCTGAGTGGGGTGGTGGCAGTGGCAGGCATCCAGCCCCCCCTGAGTAGGGGTGGTGGTAGTGGCAGGCATCCAGCCCCCCCTGAGTAGGGGTGGTGGTAGTGGTAGGCATCCAGGCCCCCCTGAGTAGGGGTGGTGGTAGTGGTAGGCATGCAGGCCCCCCTGAGTAGGGGTGGTGGTAGTGGTAGGCATCCATCCCCCTAAGGCTGGGGATGGTAGTAGTGACAGGCATCCAGCTCCCCTGAGTGGGGTGGTGGTAGTGGCAGGCATCCATCCCCTAAGGGTGGGGATGGTAGTAGTGACAGGCATCCAGCCCCCCTGAGTGGGGTGGTGGTAGTGGCAGGCATCCAGCCCCCCTGAGTAGGGGTGGTGGTAGTGGCAGACATCCAGCCCCCTGAGTAGGGGTGGTGGTAGTGGTAGGCATCCAGCCCCCTGAGGGTGGGGATGGTAGTAGTGACAGGCATCCAGGCCCCCTGAGTAGGGGTGGTGGTAGTGGTAGGCATCCAGCCCCCTTGAGTAGGGGTGGTGGTAGTGGTGGGCATCCATCCCCTAAGGGTGGGGATGGTAGTAGTGACAGGCATCCAGCCCCCTATGAGTGGGGATGGTAGTAGTGATGGGCATCCAGCCCCCTATGAGTGGGGATGGTAGTAGTGATGGGCATCCAGCCCCCTATGAGTGGGGATGGTAGTAGTGATGGGCATCCAGCCCCCTATGAGTAGGGGTGGTGGTAGTGGTAGGCATCCAGGCCCCCCTGAGTAGGGCTGGTGGTAGTGGCAGGCATCCAGCCCCCCCTGAGTAGGGGTGGTGCTAGTGGTAGGCATCCAGGCCCCCCTGAGTAGGGGTGGTGGTAGTGGTAGGCATCCATCCCCCGAAGGGTGGGGATGGTAGTAGTGACAGGCATCCAGCCCCCCCTGAGTGGGGTGGTGGTAGTGGCAGGCATCCATCCCCCTAAGGGTGGGGATGGTAGTAGTGACAGGCATCCAGCCCCCCCTGAGTGGGGTGGTGGTAGTGGCAGGCATCCAGCCCCCAATGAGATGGGGTGGAGGTAGTGGCAGGCATCCAGCCCCCCCTGAGTAGG
This sequence comes from Calotriton arnoldi, assembly GCA_963921515.1. Taxonomy (NCBI): domain Eukaryota; kingdom Metazoa; phylum Chordata; class Amphibia; order Caudata; family Salamandridae; genus Calotriton; species Calotriton arnoldi. The sequence goes on along the minus strand of CAWUFW010005546.1, from coordinate 715,329 downwards.
GGTGGTGGTAGTGGTAGGCATCCAGGCCCCCTGAGAAGGGGTGGTGGTAGTGGTAGGCATCCAGCCCCCCCTGAGTAGGGGTGGTGGTAGGGTGGTGTTGGTGGTAGGCATCCATCCCCCTATGGGTGTGTATGGCATTGGTGATGGCCATCCCACCCCTATGGTTCTGCTGTTGCTAGTGCATGTCATTTGTGCATCCTTATGTGTGTGTGACATATTTCGGGTACGTGTCGTTTGTTTGTATTGTTGGTGTTTGACTTACCGTCTGCGCCGTACGCGTCCGTGCCGGTCCCGGTAATAGATGTAGAGTATAGGTAGGACCTGCGCAATGGGATTCATGCTTGGATCGTCTCGTTCGGGTTTCTCGTGTCTTCGAGTCGTACTCGTAGAAGGCTTGTTCGTCTCGTAGCCGTGGATCGTCTTGTGGCGCGAAACGGAGCTTATGTACGACTCGCCCGGATGCTCAAACGTCCCGGACGTAGCGACAGGTTCGGCGCGTACGGAGTGCGCATCGTACTCGTCCGGCCGGAAGGTGCTGTGTATTTGCTTCCGTATGACTCGATTCGGCATTTACGGATCCGGCTCGGGCGGGGAACAGGAGCTGGATTGGGTAAGTACGGCTCGCTCGGAAACTGGGTTGTTATACGCATCGTACTTGTTTGTCTGGACGAGTGTTCGAATCGGTCGGGAAACACGCAATCAGCTGGTTTTTTTTCCGGACAAATACTGTTAGGTGCGCTTACGGCCGAGATCGGAATCGGCCCCTGAGTCTACATTATGTAACTTGTTGCCCACACTGTTGGGTGCATTTTATGGGGACTATAATTTTCACATTTACCAATACTTTAACTCTAAAAGTTCAGGTGATGTCAAGTAGAAACTTTGGGTCTCATGTACTTAGAATGTAAAACATCCTTTACCCCGCATGCGTTACTCCGCAGTCCCATTACCCTGCAGTTTTTACACCGCAAAATCTTTTAAAATGCAGGGCTTTACACCGCAAACTATTACAACGCATTCCGCATTAGAATAGTAAATTGCGTTGCAATGGGGAATGCGCTGTAATAGTTTGCGGTGTAGAGCCCTGCGCTGTAAAAGATTTTGCGGTGTAAAAACTGTGGGGTAATGGCACGCGGAGTAAAAGTGTGCGGGGTAAAGTGTCCGATTCACTTAGAATACATTTGGTAAAAGTTATTGAAATGTTTGCACCAACATTTACTGAATTTGTTGGTATTTTCCAAATGAATCTATATCCTAACAGGTCGGCTCCCAAAATACTGAATTGGAGTAGCCGACAGCACAGTGTTGGATGGGTTACTGGGTCAACAGCATGCAGAGAGTAGAGTGCAGTTTTGTAAAACAATGACATAGAATGTGAGGGGACAAGCAATGTGAGAAATGCGAGGGGGGAGCACGACACGAGGAGTGACAGTGAGCAAGGAGGTGGTAATGAGTAGGAGGACAGCAGCAGAAAAGTACAACACAGGACGGTTCAGTGTTGCAACAATGTCACAGGGTCATCACAGTTGTACTCACACGGTGCAGCACTTCCACCCTCTTTGGTATCTGGATTTCTAGTGGGATCTCAGGCAGCCAGCAACCAGTGGCCACTACTCCTTTTGTCATTCTTGTGGTTCCTCTCAAGATGAGAGGAGGCAGGTGGTCTTGTACTGGTCACACAGCCCACCGCCATATACTACTACAGTTGTCATTGCTGTTGCTGCCCTTGATATCTGGCAACACCAGCTAGATTCCACCTTTTTCATTCAGCTTCTGTGGTGTCATCATGAATGACCATAACCCCTCCACTTTGTATGCTGTTGGTACTTTGTGCTGGTGCTTTGAGTGATTGGGTGGCATTTTCCAGACAGTGCTACAGCAAATCTTGGAGGTGAGCAAGAGAAGGATAGCAGACATAGTTGCAGAACAGGGTGGCAGGTGCGGAGGGGGTCTTCAGTTGGCATTAGGTGAGCTATGGGACAGTAGGCACCATGGTGGAGAGTAGGGGGCTGGTAGCTCTAAGGCGACTGGTTTAATGACTGATGCGGCTTGTGCAGCAGCTCTCCACGGCCAAGCGTGTTCATCTTGCCCACCCTGCACTAAAGCAGATTCACACCTGCACTGATATAACATCAATCTTATCTTCTGGGCAACCCGATTCACCTAAAACAGTGAGGAAGTAGAAGTGAACAGTGGCTGTGAATCAGTTACCGTATACAGCATCGCTTTTCTTCTGGCTGCGGCCTGCTCCACACTTTTCTACTTTGTCTTCTAAAAAACTCTAAAACTACCTAAATAACATCCTGACTGCAGCAGATGGGTCCCATTGCTGAATTCTGCCGACCCGCTAAACTGTTGATCTGATGAGATCTATGTTTCGGTTCCATGGTGACTATCATGACCATCATGTAGATAGGAGGAGACAGAGGAGAGGAGCGAACTGTGTATGTACCAGACCAACTTAACAGCACGGATCACTGATGAAATATCGACTACAAAAACACCGAACTACAAAAATGTTGCGGCAAATATATCGTACACACAAATATCGACACCCTATACTTAAACAAGAAATTGCACAAATAGCGAAAAAAAATATCGCCTAAATAAATATCGAGTGTAAAAATATCGCCAACAAAAATATAGCCAACTACAATATCTATAACATTAAGTTAAAATGAAACACAACAAAAATATCGAGAATACCAATATCGATTACACAAATATCGCTAAAATACATATAAATAATATTGAAAATACCATTTAACGTTGAATAAACACCATTTACAAATATTTAATTAAGTAACATATCCCAAAAAATTATAATAGATTATGACAACATATATAAAAAATAGTAAATTATTAAAAAATATAATATAATTATACTAACCCAAATAAATGAATACATTCCCAATATAACATTAAATTACTTTCCAACAATGCGAAAATTACATATATATAATATACAACAAATATAAATATTATAAATTACATTTATTTACAAATATATTTAAATAACAACAACAAATAACATAAATATAAACATTAAATAAACATTACATATATTTGCCTAATTAAAAGGTGACTGCTAAAAAATTCAAATAACGTATCTCAACCAATGATTTTAAACTAAAAACACACAAACCAATAGAAAATGTTAACTAATTAACTAAACACTATAAAAACAAACAATCAATTAACACAAATTTACCATTTATCGGCCAAACACGGAGGAAGAGTGTTACATTGCGAGAGAGAGACCAGAGAAGAAAGAAAATCTACACAAACTACTATATCAAATTATACTATAACACAGGTAAGAATAAAAAAATTCTAAATATAAATGCCTCGACATCCTTACCTTAAATCACTAAAATATTTAAATGTTCCCCTTTTTTAAATAAAACTAAATTGCAATACAACCAAAACGATAAAAAACAACACAAATATATTATTAGGTACCTTATTCAACTCAACATAATAAATAGTATAAATAATAAATGTAAAATTTAACCTATAAAGAAAGTAAATAGCTCTGCTTTTTTACAAATATCTAAAGTACAAAACATAACTAATAAATGCATTTTTCTTCACAGCTTTTACAAACTGCACCTACAAAAAAAAATCAAAGAAATCAAAATCATCAAATGCAAAAAGTAAGTATTATTTGCTTCAGTGCTAAATAAAAAACAATACAAATAAATTACAAACATATCTCTCATGTAACTAACATAAACATTTTTCTTTCACACCAACAGAAAATAAAACAGTGAAAAACCAACAAGCAGCAAATTATCCCATCAACAAAAGTCAAAGAACACTAATGTAAGTATTTTTTCTATATTTTTAATAATACTAGCACTATTATAATTCAGAATAGCATATTAACTAAATACATATTTATATATCTTCGCAGATATACCCGAAAATGGCAGAAGGTGCCAAGTTTATCACATCTCAAAAGGGGACAATAATGCTTTGCTTCATGGGTTACACTTACACCCAAGAAAAAGTGATAGAAAATAAAACTCATTGGAAATGTAGCAAATATTATGCCAATGCCTGTTATGGAAGAGCTACTACAATAGATTTAAATGTTCTGAATGTTAGAGAGCACAACCATCCCCCAATGTGACTGAAGTAGAAGTAAGAGATGCCCTAGAGACAATAAAAGAAGTAAGCAAAAGTTCCCAGCAGACAAGTACTCAAATTCTAAAAAATGTTTTAACCACAGTTCCAGAACATGTCACAGGACAACTTCCTTCCATACCCAACTTAAAAAGATTAATAGCAAAAACTAAAAGAACTTCGGATCCAACTCCACCCACCCCCCAAACATTTGGAGAAATCCAAATACTCCCAGAATACACCATCACCCACAAAGAAGAAGAATTCTTACTCTATGACAATAAAAGTCATGAGAAAAGAATTATTATCTTTGCAACTAACACTAATTTGCAAAAACTTAAAAACTGCGAAATGTGGATGATGGACGGAACCTTTAAAGTTTGTCCCAAACCATTTTATCAACTGTATACAATTCATGGTGAATTTGAAGAGACAAATATTCCATTCATTTACGCATTACTCCCTAATAACAATAACACCACCTACATAGAAGTACTAACTACAATAAAACAATTCACAGAAAATTTCTATCCCCAAAGAATAATAATAGATTTTGAACAGGCAATGATTCAGGCAATACTCAAACTTTACCCACACACTGCAGTACAAGGGTGCTACTACCATTTTAACCAAAGCATATGGAGGCACCTACAAAAATCTATTTTAAGCCTCGAATATTCAACTAACAGCAACTTTGCCTACCAAATTAAAAAATGAATCGCCCTGGCCTACGTACCTACTACTGAAGTAGCCAATCACTACAACTTACTAATAGAAAGTCCTTTCTATCAAACCAATGAAACAAAATTAAGTCCTCTGTTCGACTACTTCGAAGACACCTGGGTAGGAAGGTTACATAGATCAGGACATCGTAGACAACCTAAATTTCAAATAGCCTGGTGGAATGTGTATGCCAGTCCTTTGGCACAAAAAGCCAAAGCAAACAACGCAGTGGAAGGATGGTGAAATGCCTTCCAAGCCACAATTGGAAGAGGACAGCCAACATTACATAAACTTATTGAAGATATTAGAAAGGAACAAAGCTACCAAGAACTCAGACTAGAGCAATCTCTAAGCAAAATAGGACCTAAACTAAGCAAACAAACCAAAACCATGTATGAATACCTCCAACATAAAACTAGGATGTACCCAAATACCCAAGGTCTAGAATATCTAGACATAATTGCAAAATCAATTCTCTAAATTAAACCAAAAAGCAAACTTTTGAAACATAGAAAACATAAAAACAAAGATTTTCTCTTTTTACAATTAATAAATATATTTATGTCATAAAATTTTAACTATAACTGAAAATTAAACCCAGATTGTTGGAGTGGTGCACCGCTCGATATTAAAAAGGTTGTTAATCAAATAAGTCACTAGTTCGTATAGTTTTGTTAGAGTTGTCTTAAACAATCCTTTATTTTCATAGGTGTCCAAATACAAATATACCAGCCAACGCGTTTCGTTCATAAAATGAACTTCTTCAGGGCTGTAAATATCAATATAAAACACATAAATCACATAAATATATGTGCACAAACAAACAAACATTCATATATACAAAACACAAAAAACACATTTGTGACAGGGCAGTGAGCAAGGAAAGAGAAACGTGGTACAGAAAGGAAACGTGAGGGGTAATGGAAAAAGAAATTGTGATACTAAAGGATCAAACATGGCAAGAATGCCAGAGAAAGAGAGGAAGAGAGAGAGGGGAACAGAAGAGTAGAGCTAGAGTACATGAGCTAAGTTCTATGTTGTCCCCGGAGGAACACAAGCATCAGTACGATATTAAAATATTAAAACATTAAAACACTGGCGCATCATGATGCCCAAAAACAAAAACAAAAACGACATCACAGAATTGAATAACATAAGGGTTACAAAAATACATATAGAACGTATGCGAGTGCGTGCACATGTTGGACACAGTGTATGTGTGTCTGGTATGAAGTGTATAGTCACACCAAGTCACTCCCCATAGATTTAAAAGCTAAATCGTGGGGGCATCTAGGGCCCCTCAACCCTAAAAAAGGCCCAAAGACAAAACTATATAAATATATATATAGGCCTGAAGCATGCACCGAGGGTAGCACGTAACAAAAGACATGTACATACCATAAAATGTTGGTCCTGGGAGAGACAAAATATATGTGAAATCTAAGCTGCGTGGGCCTCCTTGATAAGGGCCAGTGTACGGTGAGTCTGTAAGGAAAAAGGAACGTATGAATACATGGCCTATATAGAAACGAAAGGAAAGTGTAAAGAAAGGGGCTCAATAAAAATAATAAACTAAAGAAAGCCTGTATACTGAGCGGGGCAGAGTCAGGAAAGAAGAGTCATGAGGCGCGCCAGTGAGTACTAGACGGTAAAAGCAGATCATATGGCTGTAAAAACTGTAGAATGGGGAAATGTCAAAGCCTGGACGCATAGCACTTGTAACATGACAAAATCACAGTCAATAATAACTAAAATAAAGCAAGCAGTAAGAAACTGTACGCTGAGGCAGGAGTCAGGGCATGGGTGCCGGTGCAGGCACTGGGAAGTCCGGCGCAGAATAAACAGAAGAAAACAGCGTGATAACTGTTGTAAATCCAAAATAACTAAAGGTAACGACAAGCAAGTAAGAAACTGTAAGCTCAAGCAGGAGTTGGGGCATGGGGGCCGGTGCAGGTGCTGGGAGTCCGGCACAGAGGAACAGTGGTAACAGTAGAAAACAGCGTGAAAACTGCTGTAAATGCAAAAGGCGCCTGGAGGAATGAGGGTACGTTAAAGCGCTGAAAATAACTAAAGTAACCCTGCCGAGCCTCTACATGAGAGACTAGGCCGTAAGAACACATACCTGATAACAAAGTGGGTAGTAAACCGTCCGTTCCGGAAATAAGAGTAACTAAACGGATGCGCTGGAAGTCCGATATATACTGGGTAAGAGAGCGGGAAAGATGCAATACGTGCGTAAGTGCACGTAGAAAAGCCAGGAGCAGCGAGGAAACAAGGTATCCTAATAGCTATAGGAGATACGGATGAATCGGTATCTCGGGTGTATGCATCAGAAAGAGGGCAGTGTCAGCACAAGAGAACCCAGTGCATGTTGTAATGCAAAGAAGAGCTGCTATTGGCTGGCGGGATGAGTCTAACTAAACGGCACTCATACTGTGGCCGTATAGGAAAATAAAAATTTTAAAGTGCAAAAATTCTTTCTTTTTTTTTTTTGCAGAGGCGGGGCACTGGGAGATTGCCTCCGGCATCAGATACAGGGGCAAGGAAACCCCATGAACCCTAAACTCTGACTGGTGATGTGACAGCATCCACATGTTACCTGCTTAGTTATAGATGCATGGGCGAGCCGGTCATGGCAATCTAGGGAATCTGGGGCCCCTGCTATCAGTCGGACAAGTATGTCCAGAGGATGGAACCAGGACTAAAGCCATGGCGTAGCACTGCGGGAGGTGAAAGAGGGTATAAACCAATATCAGACAAACCTGTGGATGGTGGAGAGGAAAGCATAGGCCGATGACAAAGGGCCTAAGGGGTAGAGACAGACGATAGGCGGGCCTAAAATCGAAGGAGAAAGAGTAGGAGAGGGCAGGATGATCAAAAAACAATGAAGAATAGGAAAAGAAAAAGAAGAAGAAAAAGGACACATGGTAACTAACCACGTGCTTAAGGCCACATGAGCAGTGGAGTCCTATTGCTGGCTAACAGAAAGGGAACTTATCTCAGAAAGTAGTGAAACTCGTGGTCGGAATTGTGTCCACGAGTTTCACTACTTTCTGAGATAAGTTCCCTTTCTGTTAGCCAGCAATAGGACTCCACTGCTCATGTGGCCTTGAGCACGTGGTTAGTTACCATGTGTCCTTTTTCTTCTTCTTCTTTTTCTTTTCCCTATTCTTCATTGTTTTTTGATCATCCTGCCCTCTCCTACTCTTTCTCCTTCGTTTTTAGGCCCGCCTATCGTCTGTCTCTACCCCTTTAGGCCCTTTTGTCATCGGCCTATGCTTTCCTCTCCACCATCCACAGGTTTGTCTGATATTGGTTTATACCCTCTTTTTCACCTCCCGCAGTGCTACGCCATGGCTTTAGTCCTGGTTCCATCCTCTGGACATACTTGTCCGACTGATAGCAGGGGCCCCAGATTCCCTAGATTGCCATGACCGGCTCGCCCATGCATCTATAACTAAGCGGGTAACATGTGGATGCTGTCACATCACCAGTCAGAGTTTAGGGTTCATGGGGTTTCCCTTGCCCCTGTATCTGATGCCGGAGTCAATCTCCCAGTGCCCCCGGCCTCTGCAAAAAAAAAAAAAAAGGAAAGAATTTTTGCACTTTAAAATTTTTATTTTCCTATACGGCCACAGTATGAGTGCCGTTTAGTTAGACTCATCCCGCCAGCCAATAGCAGCTCTTCTTTGCATTACAACATGCACTGGGTTCTCTTGTGCTGACACTGCCCCTCTTTCTGATGCATACACCCGAGATACCGATTCATCCGTATCTCCTATAGCTATTAGGATACCTTGTTTCCCTCGCTGCTCCTGGCTTTTCTACGTGCACTTACGCACGTATTGCATCTTTCCCGCTCTCTTACCCAGTATATATCGGACTTCCAGCGCACCCGTTTAGTTACTCTTATTTCCGGAACGGACGGTTTACTACCCACTTTGTTATCAGGTATGTGTTCTTACGGCCTAGTCTCTCATGTAGAGGCTCGGCAGGGTTACTTTAGTTATTTTCAGCGCTTTAACGTACCCTCATTCCTCCAGGCACCTTTTGCATTTACAACAGTTTTCACGCTGTTTTCTACTGTTACCACTGTTCCTCTGTGCCGGACTCCCCAGCACCTGCACCGGCCCCCATGCCCCAACTCCTGCTTGAACTTACAGTTTCTTACTTGCTTGTCTTTACCTTTAGTTATTTTGGATTTACAACAGTTATCACGCTGTTTTCTTCTGTTTATTCTGCGCCGGACTTCCCAGTGCCTGCACCGGCACCCATGCCCTGACTCCTGCCTCAGCGTACAGTTTCTTACTCGTTTGCTTTATTTTTAGTTATTATTGACTGTGATTTTGTCATGTTACAAGTGCTGTGCGTCCAGGCTTTGACATTTTCCCCATTCTACAGTTTTTACAGCCATATGATCTGCTTTTACCGTCTAGTACTCACTGGCGCGCCTCATGACTCTTCTTTCCTGACTCTGCCCCGCTCAGTATACAGGCTTTCTTTAGTTTATTATTTTTATTGAGCCCCCTTTCTTTACACTTTCCTTTCATTTCTATATAGGCCATGTATTCATACGTTCCTTTTTCCTTACAGACTCACCGTACACTGGCCCTTATCAAGGAGGCCCACGCAGCTTAGATTTCACATATATTTTGTCTCTCCCAGGACCAACATTTTATGGTATGTACATGTCTTTTGTTACGTGCTACCCCCGGTGCATGCTTCAGGCCTATATATATATTTATATAGTTTTGTCTTTGGGCCTTTTTTTAGGGTTGAGGGGCCCTAGATGCCCCTACGATTTAGCTTTTAAATCTATGGGGAGTGACTTGGTGTGACTATACACTTCATACCAGACACACATACACTGTGTCCAACATGTGCACGCACTCGCATACGTTCTATATGTATTTTTGTAACCCTTATGTTATTCAATTCTGTGATGTCGTTTTTGTTTTTGTTTTTGGGCATCATGATGCGCCCAGTGTTTTAATGTTTTAATATTTTAATATCGTACTGATGCTTGTGTTCCTCCGGGGACAACATAGAACTTAGCTCATGTACTCTAGCTCTACTCTTCTGTTCCCCTCTCTCTCTTCCCTCTCTTTCTCTGGCATTCTTGCCATGTTTGATCCTTTAGTATCACGATTTCTTTTTCCATTACCCCTCACGTTTCCTTTTCTGTACCACGTTTCTCTTTCCTTGCTCACTGCCCTGTCACAAATGTGTTTTTTGTGTTTTGTATATATGAATGTTTGTTTGTTTGTGCACATATATTTATGTGATTTATGTGTTTTATATTGATATTTACAGCCCTGAAGAAGTTCATTTTTATGAACGAAACGCGTTGGCTGGTATATTTGTATTTGGACACCTATGAAAATAAAGGATTGTTTAAGACAACTCTAACAAAACTATACGAACTAGTGACTTATTTGATTAACAACCTTTTAATATCGAGCGGTGCACCACTCCAACAATCTGGGTTTATCCATTATCTGCATTGCAGTTAGCACCCAACGACGGCAGGTGCTGGAGTAGTTTGTGCACACTCAACTGGATTGACTGTTTTACTAATACAAAGGGAACATAGCAGGGAGTGCGGTCATAGTGCCCGCCGTTGCCCGTAATCGTACATTATAACTGAAAATTATATGACATGATATAAATATTAAAAAAGAAGAGAAAGAAAAAATAAACATTTCCCACCCACAACAATAAAAAAAAATTACTTACTGTTATGTAGCTGTAGAATGTCCTTACAAACGAAAAAATCCACACCAATCCAAGGAAAAATTAATCCATTAAAAAAGGAAAGCGGGGGGCGTGGCCAACCAACATGGCCGATCCGACGTGAATCCGATCGGCTCCTTCCCAGGCCCTGCTGAAAAACATGAAATAAGGCGTCTTACCGGCCTCCAAAACACTGCCCAGCGATGCCGAGGTGGAGCTGATGACGGGGAGACACTCCGCCGCGCGAGAAATCCCGGAGTGTGGACAGGAGAGGCTCCAGTGAGAGAAGAGCGGTGCGGCGGCGCAGGTTAGAAAATGGCGGCCACTCGGGTGCCGGCTTCCAGAGCGCGGAGGTATTGAGTCCTTGCACCCCATTCAACGAAAGTGCCCCGGGGTCTTTGGTGAGAGCACACGCAGGGGAGCACGCCTCGTTGCATTGGCCCCCCTGCCGCTGTCGGAGACGGACGGAGGGCGAAACGGAACTGTTCCGGTCCGGACGTGGTGCCACTCAAAATGGCGGGCTGCCGGAGTGTTGGGGCTGTGATCCGCAGGAGAGTGGGGCCTTGATCCTGGCGGCCTCCCTTCATCAAAGAAAAACGCCCCTCCTGCCCTGAGATTATCTCCTGCTCGGACGGTGGATGAAAGGTTGAATGCTGCCGTTGGCCCCTCTTTGCAAGCCACACACTCCGATACTGGGCGAAAGATCCGTGGGTGCTTCTGGAGGAGCTGAGCACATCCCTCCCCCCTGGTTCGGCCAAAGACAGGTAAATCGCCTTGGTGAGATGGGAGGAGGCGGAAGGGTCGGAGGCCCACTCGATTGAGCGCTGAGGAGCGTTGCCTGACCCTAACATGGCTGCCATGGCATCCCTTGCCGATCTGCAGATGCCATGAGGCGCTTGAGCCAAAGGGAGCTGGAACCGCTGGGGAGGCCACCAGAGAGCGCCGGAGTGAATATTGGACGGCACCAATTGGGCGTCTGGCTGAAGCTGCTGCCCCTCGCTTGTCATCCGGGGGGGCGCCCGGGAAGGACTGGCCTGGTCAAGCGCCTGGAGGAGAGGTGGAGTGGGGTCCCAGGAGCGGCTGGGTCGGCGGTGGGGGGCCCCAACAGTGGTTAGCTGCGGAACACTGGTTCCAATTAACTGGAGGGGCGGCCGAGCGCTGACCGAACGGACGGTCCCCCTATGTCACCCAAAAAGACACCCAATAACAAGGTCTCCAACTACTTCGCGTCGGCCGGAGCAGGGGCGACAGAAGAAGACACGACGCCAAGACCGGCAAATATGGCGCTGACCTGAGACGACCTCATGTCTTCCCTTCGCAAGTTCAAACAGGAGCTGCGAACAGAGCTAAGATCGGACATCAAAGCGAATATGGAGGCCTCCTTTGAAACTTTCCGTGCTGAAGAACGAGAGAGACTGGTAACGGTTCAAGCAGATGTCGACTCAGTGGGTACGCGTACCCTCGAGCGAAGCAACAGGAGGTGTCCGACAAGATTAAGTCCCTGGAAGAAGGAACCGCCGAATTGCGTGGCCAACTACGAGATTCACTACTCAAGTGCGAAGATTTGGAAAACCGCTCTCGCTGCGACAATGTAAGGGTCCGAGGTCTGATGGAGGTCTGTGAGGGCCCGGATCTGGAGGCGTTCATGGTGGGCCTCTTCTCCTCAGTCTTAGGGGAAAACGGCCCTGAAGTCCGGTTGGAAAGAGTGCATAGAGTGGGTCCACGCATGCCGGGGGAGAATCGGCTCCCAAGAGATGTCCTGGCAAAGTTCAGTTCATTCAAGGTCAAAGAAATGGTCCTGCAGAGGGCAAGGGCTACCGACACGCTCACCTTCCAAAATGCCACTTGCACGCTATATCAAGACGTAGCTCAGGCCACTCTCCTGCGACGCCAACAGTTCCGCCCAGTCACTGAGCATTTGTGAGAGAAGAAAGTCAGGTACAGATGGACATACCCCTTTGGGATCGCTTTCCAGTGGTACAACAAGCAGCACCACTGTGTGGAACTATCGGAGGCGGCAGATCTGCTAGGCTCGGAACTCTCCACTACCTTGTCGGACACGGTCGGGAAGGGTCAACCAGAACGACGCAATGGAGGACAATGGCGGAAATTGGGCAGGAGAAACACGAAATCACCGGACTGAGGCCTATGATCGGGGGGCCCCAGGGGCCCTTCACTTTGCATCGTTAGAAGTGCATTCGCCCGGAAGTACCTCTGACTGATCCCGCTGCAAGTTTGACAGGGTTATGCCCCCTTTCCCCTCCTATCCCCCCAAGGGTACATCATGCTGAAGATTTGGAGAGTTGGATGGGGCAGAGGACTTGCATCTTCCATACTTGGAGGGGGCTGGGGAGCCCAGGCGCTACTTGTTGCTTTAATCTCAGGGCTTGGCAAGAGCCTCATGAGAGAACACTGTATCTGCGGTGACAGGTCAGGAGGACAGTATTATCCACAAGGTGGTCAGGGGGTTCAGGGTGGAGGAGGATGGAGTCCGAGGACTTCCACTCTCCTAACGGTTTGAGTTATAGCTGGGGGTATTTTGCTAAGATTATCCTCGGCAAAGGCCTAAATTCCAGTGTTTCTTGTTATTCAATTGGGGGAGAAAAAAGTTTTTTATGCAACGTTTGCCTTGATCTTTGCTATGATAAGGGCTCCCAGGGGGTGCCAGATGCGTACCACTACTACCACCTCTACCCATGGGGGGCTGGATGCCTACCACTACTACCACCCTTACCCAGGGGGTGCCAGATGCCTACCACTACTGCCACCCTTACCCAGGGGATGCCAGATGCCTACCACTACTGCCACCCTTACCCAGGGGGTGCCAGATGCCTACCACTACTACCACCTCTACCCAGGGGGTGCCAGATGCCTGTCACTACTACCACCTCTACCCATGGGGGGCTGGATGCCTGTCACTACTACCACCCTTACCCAGGGGGTGCCAGATGCCTACCACTACTACCACCCTTACCCAGGGGGCTGGATGCCTACCACTACTACCACCCTTACCCAGGGGGTGCCAGATGCGTACCACTACTACCACCTCTACCCATGGGGGGATGGATGCCTACCACTACTACCACCCTTACCCAGGGGGTGCCAGATGCCTACCATTACTGCCACCCTTACCCAGGGGGTGCCAGATGCCTACCACTACTACCATCCTTACCCAGGGGGTGCCAGATGCCTGTCACTACTACCACCTCTACCCATGGGGGGCTGGATGCCTGTCACTACTACCACCCTTACACAGGGGGTGCCAGATGTTTACCACTACTACCACCCTTACCCAGGGGGCTGGATGCCTACCACTACTACCACCCTTACCCAGGGGGTGCCAGATGCGTACCACTACTACCACCTCTACCCATGGGGGGCTGGATGCCTGTCACTACTACCACCCTTACCCAGGGGGTGCCAGATGCCTACCACTACTACCACCTCTACCCATGGGGGGCTGGATGCCTACCACTACTACCACCTCTACCCATGGGGGGCTGGATGCCTACCACTGCTACCACCTCTACCCATGGGGGGCTGGATGCCTACCACTACTACCACCCTTACCCAGGGGGTGCCAGATGCCTACCACCAACACCACCCCCACTCATAGGATGGACAATGCATGACACAACCAGCACACCACAACCTAGGGAATGCAAGAAAAATACAACCCCCAACACCATGACAAGCGTGTGTAGACTGTGTCAAATGCCTACAACACTGAACATGACTTTGAACATACAATGTGACCCCCTATCACATGTGCCACACATATATGTGTGTGGCCCCCAAAATGCAAGCAGGCCATGACCATTGTGGCAATGGGGTCCAAAACCCCATCATCACAGTGACCAAAATGTTAGTGTGGGGTCCATAGCTGAAGCACATTCAGAACATTGTGGCAATGGGGTCTAAACCCCCATCATCACAGTGACCAAAAGGTAAGTGTGGGGTCCATAGCTGAAGCACATTTTGAACATTGTGGCAATGGGGCCTAAACCCCCATCATCACAGTGACCAAAAGGTAAGTGTGGGTTCCATAGCTGAAGCACATTTTGAATATTGTGGCAATGGGGCCTAAACCCCCATCATCACAGTGACCAAAAGGTAAGTGTGGGTTCCATAGCTGAAGCACATTTTGAACATTGTGGCAATGGGGCCTAAACCCCCATCATCACAGTGACCAAAAGGTAAGTGTGGGTTCCATAGCTGAAGCACATTTTGAACATTGTGGCAATGGGGCCTAAACCCCCATCATCACAGTGACCAAAATGCAAGTGTTGACAAAGAAAAAGCTGCAACTGCCAAACTGCATGGATGATACCTGGTCACAGAACATAAAACACATCAGTGGCAAAGTAGTGCATGTGTCCCATTGCAACATATATTGGGGGAGGCAAATACTGCAGTGCAAATAAGACATACCTTTGGCCATGTGCAGACAAACAACACCCATGGGGGCTGACACTGTCAACATTCATCAATGACACAATGACAGGAGTGACCATCAGAATGCAGACCCACATATTTGCACCAATGGGCACACAAATGCAGATACCCTGTGGAGACTGTAGATGTGAGGTGAACAGATACCATACCATGGCAGCAATGGGACACACAAACCTTGATCATTGTGCTGACCGATGACCTAGGAGTCCCAGGGACAGCAGGGGAAAGCCACCAAACAACATACAGCCAATGGCACACCAAAGATATGCCAATGCAGTGGTGCAGATGCACAAACACAAGCAGGCAGACCCACACTGCACATCAAACACAACAGGTGAGGGGGGGGGGTGCCAGTGTCCCCAGCCAACCACACAACACATGAGGAGGCCTGAATACCAATTACACAGATGTGCATACAGTGCCACACAAAGGTAACTCATGGATCCAAATCCCCTATGTGGGCAATCAGGCATTGTCAGATGAGAGGGAGCACAAATCACACATGTCACACAAGCATGTAGGAACAGCAACTGACACAGCAAGACACAGACACACCACAGCGCTACCCCCAGGGCCCCCACAATGTGGTGACCCTGGGCTGCATTACAATCCCACTGTGATGACAAAGCTAAATGTCGTTCACACTGTGAACCACAGTCATGTGTCCTGAGCAACAAACTACCATCACACCTACACAAGCACAAATCAATCAGCACGGCCAGTAAGCCAAGGCCAACATGGAGGCAGGGGTTTAGCCGGGCAACAACTCTCATCTGCACACACTCAACACCACACACCTTGACCTCCAACAATGTGCAGCAGTGAAGCACACATGCACTGGTGACATTGCACATGCACCCATGACAATCCCAGGCTGGTGGGTGGGAACCAAGGTGCAGAAACACATCACACATGGCCACTCAACAAGACTCCTGAATGTCTGACACACTGCACACTATGCTGTAAATGGACATGACGGCAATACCACACCAACCAATGGGATCCCAGCCACAGTCACACACCAATGAAGAAGCCAAGGACACCCACAAAGAACACACATAGACAACTACCACATTGCAGCCCGGACCCTGAGGAGTGCCAGCAGTCACACACACAACGTGTCACAATCACTGAAAGATAACACAAACTGGAAATCACATGACAGGTGTAAACAACAAGTGCCAAGGGGAATCCTGACTGTGACCCATCTGCGTCTGCACACAAACTCAGCCCTGACAGCAAACACACCTATGGGTGACACCCTGATGACCAGTAATGTGCCATGCACCCACATCACAGAGAATCCAGGGAGAAGACTTGGGGGGAACATAGGTCAACTCAGCAAGCATCACAAACAGGTACAACACTAGGGATCCCAGCATGCACAGCAAAACAGAAGTGAACACACAGACATGCTCATATAACACACACCTTGGGCGCAGGCAATGTCACAGGAGTACACACTGCCATGAGGGGACTCCACTCCTGTGTGAGGAAAGCTGTGCCATATGTTGCCTCAGTAGGGCTCCATCATGTCAGCTGAGCACTTGGTCACACAGTCAACAATTAGCACCAAATGAATGCTCCCGTCACATCAGCCTGGTCATGGGAGTGCCAACGAAATCATCAGCACAGATCCAACACACTTGTATAGCAATGTTGCACTGACAACACAGATGAGTCCTTCCCCATTGATGCCCAAACCTGCATGTCCAGTGGAGATGGCCACACGGTCAGGGAAGTAGACGAATTGAACAATGGCAGGCACAACAGATGTGCAGGGGTGGAAGCCACAGATGTGAAATTGCTAATGTAAGTAGGAAATCCCATTGCCAAATAATGAACACATGACACCCTCAGATGCTGCTAAGGATGACATGGATACACCACAGGATAGGACACATTCCCCCTGGACCACATGTGTTCCTGCACAGTAACACTTCATCATCATGAGACCAAATATCACCATCACTGCAGCAAGGGCATGGTTAGCATCATCAACAACATGTACATCAGAAGCAAAAGCACTAGAGAACAGAAAGGTGCTTTATTCAGCATATGTGGGTCTAACAGTTGATGTCCAGCAAGGAATTTAACAAAGGCCAATGGCCAGTCCAACTTGAAAGTCAAAACAGGGTGACAGTGGCAGATGTCACCCTACGCATGCCTGCACTGATGAAAGCCAGGGACAATCCCCTCGGAGGGGCATACGGGGGGCAGGCCAGGCACCGCAGGGACAGGCTCATGGCTCACCAGAAGGAGGCAGGGAAGGGGTGGTGGGTGCTGGAGAGCCACTGACAACTGCAGTGGAGGTGTCTGACATGGTGTGTGCCGGCACAACTTGGGGGCATGACTCTGATGGTGTGGGTGCCGGCAAGACTGCAGGGGACCGTGCAGATGGAGTGGACAGGTTCCCCACTGCAGTGCCCAAGTCAGACAGGGTGGTAGTGGACTCCACTGCAGTGCCTACCTCCAGGGGAGGAGAATGGGGATCAGGTAAGGTGGGCAGGACAGAGGGGGAGGACACCGTCTCCACACCAGTGGCACAGACAAGCGCAGCGGGGGTGTGGGGCCGGAAGAGCAAGTGGCAGGGGGAGAAGGCCTAATCCTTTTGGGGATGGTGTATCTGTGGGTGGGGGAACCTGGGGCAGGGTGTGGTGGGGGCACCTGTGGAGTGGGGGCCTGAGGGATGGAGGAAGGAGACTTGGTGCCTGAGCTGCAGGGCGGCGGCGGGGTCTTGCTCTTCCGGGTCCGGGGGACTTGCGGATGGGGGCCTCAGTCGGTCTGTGCCTGGGGGAGGGTGTCCGGTGGCGAGGGGCACTCCGCTCAGTGTGGGTGGGCTTCCTCTTCCCCCTGAATGCTGTATCAGCTGGATCGGAGGGGAAGAGGCCGAGGTCACTGAGGAAGAGCCGCTGGGTCTTTGGGGTTGCAGGTGAGGCAACGGAGGGGGCTTTGGAGGGAGCGGCAACTGTGGACTGCGCAGTGCTCGTGGATGCGTGTGTGTGTGACTGGGCCCCATCCCCTGTGAGTGTGGTTCCAGTCCCCTGACTGTGCGTGCGTGTGCGTCTTGTCTGTGGCGTGTGTGTGTGTGTGCTGCTCGTGTCTGTGCTGGTGTGTGCCTGTGCCGGTGTGTGTGTGCTTGGGACAGGTAAGGTGCTGGGGAGTGTGGATGGGGCAGAGACAGGAGGGGTGAGGGACTGTTGGAGGAGGGACACTGCTGCCGTCAGGGAGGAGTCCATGGACCTATTGCCCCTCTGTAGGGCAGACATGCCTGATGAGATGCCCTCCATGAACGACACCAGCTGAGTCAACAGAGTGGTGTGTGCATGGAGGACACTCAGCATCGCTGTCTGCCCTACATGGAGCTGGCAAAGGAGGTACACAGACTCCTCAATCAGGGCAGCAGGGGACACAGGGGCAGGGGGTGCGGTGCCTGGCCCGAAAGAGACACGCTCCCAAACATGGGAGCCTCCACGGACCTCGGGAATGGGAGCCGATGGGAGGGCGGTGGTGGTGGTGGTGGCGGGGACAGCAACACTAGCTGGGGTGTAGTGGCTGCTGACACCCGCCTCCATAAGGGAGTCATCCTCCGAGCTGCTGTGGTCCTCAGCTGAGGTGGATGGTGCTGAGGACTCCTCGGTGTGGCTCCCCTCACCCTCCGTGCCACTGGGTCCCTCCGACAACTCCTCGGCTGTTGACCCAGTCTGGCTCTGCGGCTCCTCCTGGTCCGTGGAGCTGTCCCCTCCTGTGGTCGTGGATGTATCTGCAAACAATAGGGAGACAGACAGACATCAGTCACCTGCACCGAACGCACACACCACAGTAAGTACAGCACAATACAGAGCAAGGCCTGGCATCCTTAGTTGAACATTGCTAAAATTGCCCAAACAGAATAGGAGAAGCCAATTGTCAGTCTGATCGTCAACCATGGCACTCACATCACACCTGGCTTTGCACCCATCTGTCTGGCGTCCGTTGGCTGGCAATACCCCAGTGTGGACACATGCACCACCTACACAGTAGTTGGACGGTGCAGAGAACACGGTGAAGCATGTGAACATGCACACATCACAACTCTTGCCACTGAGTCAGTACAGGTGCCCGGATAAAAGTGATGCCCAGAGTCAGATACATGAAATGCATGTGATGCATACCAGCGACAGACACCACGATGCACCCATGTGCTGATAGCCATTGCCACTATGGTGTGCATGTAGCACATGTCACTCCCCTGCAGGATCACACATAGGAAGTCACATGCCATAGCACAGGCATGCCTGCTAAGTCATACATCACTGTCTCCAGTCACATGGGCAGGGCAGCCACACAACAACAGTCTGCACTGTGTCACAATAGTAGGTCATGGGGAATGCAAGTCCTGGAGCTGAACAAGTGCACATGTACATCCCCCACACACCACATCATCTGAACCCTTATCTGTCCAGGTCATACTGATTGGACATCTGGGTGACCTGTAACACAAGCCTCTGAACCTGAGCACCTCACAATCTGCTGTGAATGGGAAACAGATGCATGGACCTCACATTCGCATACCCCAGTCTGCACGGTCAGGTGGTCAAACACCTATGTGTCACACAAGTATCGTCTCCTATGGTCACATCTCCGGTGGCATGCTGAGCCCCAACCGATAAACACCCCAGCAGTCCTGACATCGAAGCCACAGCACACTGACACAGAGGCTGACACCTGAGGGGACATATCACTGAGCACAATGTGTCAGCTGATACACGGGAGTGGGAGTACAGAGTGCATTGCATGGCCTGGAGTAGGCATGATTTTCCCTCCCCACATGAATGAGGGATGAACCCAGGACAGTAGGCAGCTGGCTAAGTATGTGTGACACATGTAATATACACACTCCTGGGGCCCAAATATTGTTCCCACCCGCAGCTTGGGTGTGTGCCAGTTACCCCAGGCACATGTGGTGGATCAGCTCAGCAATTGGACCACAGATCAAAGTAACACGCAGATTACATGGCAGAACACAGGCATTGTGTAGGCAATGGACCCACCCATGATGCCCACCACAGTTAGGGGAACAGATGCTGTCCCCCACCTTGAGTCAAGCAAACTGCAAGGACACAGTACCCAAGTGACACAATTCCCTGACTGCAAGGGCCACACCTGGGTATCAGATGAGGAGTGGGCAGTGCACAATCGAGGGACATGGGTCCTGGACCACATGACTGATGTGCTGTGGAAGTTTAACCAGGCCAGAGGAGGGCACATAGCATGGCAGACAGAGTACACAATGCAGTCATGGACTCACCCCTCCGTGCTGCTCCCTGGCCTTCAGCTGCCCATCCAGATCAGGGAAGACCACCGCCAGGATCCTGAGCATGTGGGGGTCAGGGTCCGGTGTCGGCCCCTCCTGCGAGGAGGCGACAGCTTCAGCTGGACCCGTGCGATCCTCCGGGTCCAGCCCCGAAGGTCCTGCCACCTCTTCTGGCAGTTGCGGATCCGGCGCTTGTAGTCCCCCACGGATCTCACTGCCCGGACGATGGTCAGCCATATCTTCTGCTTCTGGTGGGCATCAACCTGTGAGGATGACAAAGTGAGAATGCTATTACTACACATGCAACATATCCGTGCATTACACAGTTGTGTATACATGTCTCATTCACAGGGGCACATGATGTACACAGGCAGTGCAACGATGGCCATGGACAGTATGCCAGCAGTAACTACATGGTATCATTGCCTGGGAAGTAAAACCTTGTTTAAATGCACTGTCACTGCACTATACCTGTCCAGTGCATGTAACTACACACTATGGGGGGTGACAACTACTCACTGAGCCTGCTAGCCAGTGGCGTGCTGACTGTTAGCCTTGCTAGTCAGACAACATGCACATTTAGGAAGGCAGTGGACAGGACACTCACCTGCTCCCCTGCTTTCCCATACAGCTTGCTGTACTGTGGAAGGAGGCTGTCCAGCAGGGCCTGGTTCTCCTCAGTGCTGAAGGCTGGGGCTCTCTCCACAGTACGTGCCATTGCAGGGTCCAGAGGGTGCAGATACAGCAGCAGTGGTGGTGGCAGATGTCGTCCTAGAGCATGTAGTGCAGGCAAGTGAGCTCTCAGGGGAACAGCCAGCATTATATGTGTGCTGCAGAGGCAGTTACTGTCCCATGTGTCCAAAGTGATAGGTCCAAGTCGTTCGCATCTTCTGAATCTGGCCAATCCATGGAATTGCACCACTTACACACGCCCACAGCATCCTTCAAAAGTTCAACTTCATGACACCCATGAATTTGCAACATTGTTGTGGGTGACCAACTGAATTTCCAGCATCAGACTCGTTCAAAATTTGAAAACGCGTCCGTTGCCAGGCCAGGCCATAGCCAATGGGTGCACACCGATCGGTCCATTGCTGTTCAACGCGTACCTAGGATACAACGCGTACCCGCACACATTGAATGCAATGGGCCGGCCGGGCACACCGATCGGTCCATTGCTGTTCAACGCGTACCCGGGATACAATGCGTACCCGCACACATTGAATGCAATGGGCCGGCCGGGCACACCGATCGGTCCATTGCTGTTCAACGCGTACCCGGGATACAACGCGTACACCGCACACATTGAAAGCAACGGGCCGGCCGGGCACACCGATCGGTCCATTGCTGTTCAAAGCGTACCCGGGATACAACGCGTACCCGCACACATTGAATGCAATGGGCCGGCCGGGCACACCGATCGGTCCATTGCTGTTCAACGCGTACCCGGGATACAACGCGTACCCGCACACATTGAATGCAATGGGCCTGCCGGGCACACCGATCGGTCCATTGCTGTTCAACGCGTACCTAGGATACAACGCGTACCCGCACACATTGAATGCAATGGCCAATGTGTGCGCACCGATCAGTCCATTGCTGTCCAACGCGTATTGCGAATACAACGCGTACCAGCACACATTGAATGCAATGGCCAATGTGTGCGCACCGATCGGTCCATTGCTGTCCAACGCATATTGCGAATACAACGCGTACCAGCACACATTGAATGCAATGGCCAATGTGTGCGCACCGATCGGTCCATTGCTGTCCAACGCGTCCCTGTACATGTCACTGGCATATGTCACCATGCCTGTCACAGGTGAACATATGCCAGTCACATATACTTCCCAGGGAGTGAGGGGCACTCCTACAACACCACAGCCTGTCCAAACTGTATCCTAAGGCATGTAAGGCTGCATTACCTATTCCGTGTATGGGGGTGAACATGTTGTTCTGTGGGTGTCACTTGGGGCAGCCACCCCCAGGCTGTGCACGTGTTCATGGGGACAGTATCCTTGGTGTTTCGTGAACATGACCACTGTGATGTGCAACTGTTCATATCTGAGCATGTGGCATGGTCACATTTCACGGTGGTGTATGTGTATGTCATGTCACATGCCCCCTGAGTCCCATGTGGGACGGTATGTTTAACCCAGGCTGACCCATTGGCACAATAGTGATGGTCCTCCGCAGTCTGTGTGCATGTTGTGTTTACAATGTCTCTGATTTCATGTGCACAATGGGAGACAGTCTCCACATCCACGTTGTTTG
Organism: Calotriton arnoldi; assembly: GCA_963921515.1. NCBI lineage: Eukaryota > Metazoa > Chordata > Amphibia > Caudata > Salamandridae > Calotriton > Calotriton arnoldi. Next base: position 692,720 of record CAWUFW010005546.1, on the reverse strand, counting down.
TGCATGGACTTTGATGTTGTGCGTGTGTGTGTCACAGACGTCCATGTCTGTCCTGCCGAGGCAACAGGGACCACTACCTGTGGGGGTCATGGTTGTTTTGCTGTGGTGTGTACATGATACGCCATGTCATGCCAGTGTCCATGTGGCAATACAGGGTCCCTGGGAATCTACCTTTCGTTGGGCTGTGATGCCTGGGGCACATCTGTCCTCACATGTCACTGTGGGGTGTGTTTGTAACGTGGCAGCAGGAGATGGGAAATGTGACACGTCCTCATGATACCCAATGGCACAACCTGGGACTTATTGATGCCACTTGTTGAACTGTGATGTTGGATGTTGGCCATGTATGTGCCATACATGTCCTTACGGAACTGCACACATCATGTACTTGTGCCTCATAATGATGTATCGTGTGATATTGAGTGTGTTCAATGCCACATATGTGGGGTGACTGACAATCTTTCTTTCTTCACCTATGCACTGCAGGGCACCAGCTGTCCATAGACCATTCCCTGACCTGGCAACGATGGTGGAACGTGACAGCATCCGAAGGTACCGCTTCACCAGGCAGCTGATTGATGATTTGGCAGTGCGCTTGGCACCACACCTGCAACCTGGCCGGCCGTACCCTACAGCGCTGACCCCCAAGGTGAAGGTGATGGCAGCCCTACACTTCTTTGCCACCGGTACCTTTCAACACACTCTGGCGACTGCTGGTGGGATGTCACAGACCATGTTCAGCCGTGTGCTCCGTGATGTATTGGAGGCTATGTTGATATACCTGAACCAGTACATCTATTTCCCTAGACTCCAGCAACTGACTGGCGTGAAGAGTGACTTCTATGCACTGGGGAGGATGCTGCATGTCATTGGCTCCATTGATGGGACACATGTGGCTTTGGTACCACCACAGGCCCAGGAGCAGGCATACAGGAACCGCAAGCACTACCACTCGGTCAATGCACTGGTGGTCTTTCTTGCAGATATGACCATCACACACGTGTGTGCCCGTTTCCCCGGTTCTGCACACGATGCCTACGTGATGAGGAGTAGTCACATCCCGAGGATGATGTCACAGATGCGGAACCAGCGTGCCTGGCTTGTTGGTGTGTACTGACTTTGTACCATTGTGTGTGTTCTGCAATGTAGTGTCCCACCCTCTTTTCCAACTCAGCTAATGTGCAATTGTCTGTATGTAGGTGACTCCGGATATCCCAACATGCCGTGGTTGCTGACGCCCCTCAGGAACCCTGTGACACCAGCCCAGATGCGCTACAATGAGGCACGTGGTCGGACGAGGAGAGTTATTGAGCGGACATTTGGTCTCCTGAAGAGCCGCTTCCGCTGCCTGGACAAGACAGGAGGGTCCCTCCCATATGCCCCGGCAAAGGTGTGCAAGATTATCATCGTCTGCTGCATGCTACACAACCTGGCAGTGCAGAAGGAGTTGCCTCTCATCCTGGATGACGATGACCAACGTCCGCCACCTGTGGAGGATCCTGGCCTGGACCACGATGCCAGTGATGATGATGGTGATGATGGTGATGTCCGCACACAGCTCATCACCAACTTCTTCAGCTGAATGTAAGTATCCAGAGATGTCATGTAACTGATGTGAGTTTGCATGATATGTGTTGGTGGTGCTCTGGTGCTGTTTGAGTGTGTGCATGTGCTACATGACTGTATGCGTGTAGCGATGTGTCCTTACAGGTAGTCTGTACTCCCCAACAGTGTTGACATGCTAACTTGGTTCTGGGTGGGTATCTTGTAACATGTATTGGGCATGAGTATTGCAGTTCTGTCCTGTTCTTCAGTGCTTTTGACTGTGTGTCATTTCTGTCCTTCACAGGGTACTTTCAGAGTCGTTTGGTCAACTGTGATCCCCGACACCGTGATTCGACTTCCAGGGTGGTAGCTGTCGTGTCCCTACAGGTGCTGTGCACCACACCCATGGACTTCCTTCCTTCTACTCTTGTTGACTGTGTGCCCGCTGCCAGGTGGGATTACCTTGCATCTGTGGTGGTTACAACATGTTGCAAATGTGTAATAAACCTGTGCTTCACTTTGTGATGTGCGTTGTCTGTGGTCACACATCTGACTGACATTTGCTTACTGCACCAGTGGTCTAGTTAACACAGACTGTGATTAGGTGTTGGGTCTGTGCAATGCAACGTGTTTCCTGGCAACATCAGTGTAGGCGATGAGTCAGATGGCCATGGTGTGTATGTGTAGTGTAGCCCTGGTGGTGTGCCTCCCTCATATGTGTGACGTTGCCATGACTCACATGCCGGTGTTGTACTTGCTGTAGCAGTTAGCATGCACAGTGTCATTTCCCAGATCATCATCGCCACTTCAGAGACAACGTAGGAATCACAACAGAGGCAAGTATGGTGTATTAGTGAGTTTATTGACATACATGTGTGAGTATAGTGCACAGGATGGTGGGTGCTGTACATTGTGATTGTAATCCAAAGTTCCTAGATGATTTGGAAGTCCTGGTAGCAGAAATGTCCAGAGTAAAGTCCACAGTCATCTGAGACATTGGTCCAACTTGAGCTCCCCATGTCATGTGGGAGAGTTGTGTTGCAGTCAACAGGGTGAACAGTTTGCGCTCAAAGGTGATTATCCAGAACAGGTTTTGGCTTCCTGGGGGTTGCACATGGCCATCGGCCTCTCACTTGCCCCTCCTCGGACGGCCCCTCTTCTTTGGGGGGGGACCCTCAAGTGCAGGCTGCTGCGGTGCAGGGGACTCTCCGCCAGAGTCATCCTCCCTCCCTGTGGCAGTTGCAATTGTTTCAGCAGCAGATGTTGTGGGCACACAGGGAGGTGTTGACTGGTTGCTGCTCATCTGGCGGATGCATTGTAATATGTCCCTATGCACCAACGTCATCTCTTGCAGTGTGTCCCACTTGGACTCCACGCGGGACATGTGTGAGTCCAAGCGGGCATGATGGGCAGCCTGCTGCTGTTTAATGTCCCTGAGGAGCCCCACTACCTGGCTGAGCTCTCCGGTGCTGGACTGGTACGCATCGGCTATGCGTGCCAGTTGTGGGTCATCATGCAGTCCAGACCCCTCTGCGATCAGGGACCTGTGTCTCCCACCCCTCCCACCACCCCTGGCGACACGTGCAGTACCTGAGGTGGCACGCACAGGTAACCCTGGGCCCCCTTGGGGGTTGTTGGTGGTGTTGGTGTCCATGGCCCCACGTTGGTCCAGGGTCCCTGTGCTGGTGGTGGTGGTGCTCCTTGGTCTTTCCATGTCGGCAGGGGTGGTATGTGTGTTGACAGTCGTTGGAGGGGTGGGTGCAGGGGGTGCAGCTGGTGGTCCTGCTGGTGCTGCATGATGACTTGCTCCGGAGGTGCCAGGTTGGTCTTCTTCATCCGAGGAGGGCAGAGGCTGTTCCACACCAGTGAGCTCCGTATCCTCTTGAGCCTGGGACGGGGACTCCTCAGCGTCTGCTGCTGTGTCCCCATCATCACCTGTTTTTGGGAGACACACACAATGTATGTTATGTTTCTGCAGGCATCAATGGTTGACACACCTGACAGTTGTGACTGTGCCTCTGGATGCGGGCCTGTACATTGCATTGTCCGAAGTTGTCACAGTCAGGGGTTGATATTGGTGTAGCACATTGTCCTGCATTATTTGGGCATTTCCATGTGAATGTTGGGGTGTGTACATGGTCTGCATTGGTTGTATTTGGTTGACATCCGGCCCTCCTTCCCACCCAGCCAGATATCCCACCATGGAACTTGCTTCCATTGCAGGGAGTGCAAGTCGTCTTTCAGGATGTCAGTCAGTGGTGTCCTGCTGTTGGTTGGTGCACAGTTGCCAGCAGGGCCTTGTGCTCCCCACAGCAGTAGCCAGTGTCAGCCATCTTGTCAGTTGTTTTCCACTCCCTGTGATGTGGGCATGGTTCATGGTGGTGTTGATGTGTGCATTGTGAGGGTGAGCAATATCTGTGACTACCACTCCCATCATGCTATTGCCTCCACCCCCTTCCCAGCATGCCCATACTTCCTTCCTTTTGAGTGTACTTCACTGTGTGTGGGTGTGACAGCAATGGCAAGATGGCTGACAGTGGTGTCCTGCTGTTGGTTGTTGTCCAGTTCCCAGCATGGCCTTGTGCTCCCCACAACAGAGCACCAGTGTCAGACATCTTTGAAGTGGCTTTTGACTCTCTGTGAGGTGTGCATGCTTGGGTGTGTTCTTGCTGGGCCATGTGGGTGGGGGATGTTGGGCTGTGACTACCACTCCCATCATGCTTTTGCCTCCACCCCCTTCCCAGCATGCCCATGCTTCCTTCCTTTTGAGTGTACTTCACTGTGTGTGGGTGTGACAGCAATGGCAAGATGGCTGACAGTGGTGTCCTGCTGTTGGTTGTTGTCCAGTTCCCAGCATGGCCTTGTGCTCCCCACAACAGAGCACCAGTGTCAGACATCTTTGATGGGGCTTTCCACTCTCTGTGAGATGTGCATGCTTCAGTGTGAGCTTGCTGGGCCATGTGTGGGGGGATGTTGAGCTGTGACTACCACTCCCATCATGCTATTGCCTCAACCCCCTTCCCAGCATGCCCATACTTCCTTCCTTTTGACTGTACTTCACTGTGTGTGGGTGTGACAGCAATGGCAAGATGGCTGACAGTGGTGTCCTGCTGTTGGTTGTTGTCCAGTTCCCAGCATGGCCTTGTGCTCCCCACAACAGAGCACCAGTGTCAGACATCTTTGATGGGGCTTTCCACTCTCTGTGAGGTGTGCATGCTTCAGTGTGAGCTTGCTGGGCCATGTGTGGGGGGGATGTTGAGCTGTGACTACCACTCCCATCATGCTATTGCCTCCACCCCCTTCCCAGCATGCCCATACTTCCTTCCTTTTGACTGTACTTCACTGTGTGTGGGTGTGACAGCAATGGCAAGATGGCTGACAGTGGTGTCCTGCTGTTGGTTGTTGTCCAGTTCCCAGCATGGCCTTGTGCTCCCCACAACAGAGCACCAGTGTCAGACATCTTTGATGGTGCTTTCCACTCTCTGTGAGGTGTGCATGCTTCAGTGTGAGCTTGCTGGGCCATGTGTGGGGGGGGACGTTGAGCTGTGACTACCAATCCCATCATGCTATTGCCTCCACCCCCCTTCCCAGCATGCCCATACTTCCTTCCTTTTGACTGTACTTCACTGTGTGTGGGTGTGACAGCAATGGCAAGATGGCTGACAGTGGTGTCCTGCTGTTGGTTGTTGGCCAGTTCCCAGCATGGCCTTGTGCTCCCCACAACAGAGCACCAGTGTCAGACATCTTTGAATTGGCTTTTAACTCCCTGTGAGGTGTGCATGCTTGGGTGTGTTCTTGCTGGGACATGTGGGTGGGGGATGTTGGGCTGTGACTACCACTCCCATCATGCTTTTGCCTCCACCCCCCTTCCCAGCATGCCCATGCTTCCTTCCTTTGACTCAGCTTCCCTGTGGGGTTGTGTGACTGTGCTGACAAGATGGCTGACAGTGTTATCCTGGGGTTTGTTTTGCTACAAGTCCCATGTGTGTCCCTGTGCTTCACACTGCATGACCCAGGGTTGTGGTTCTTTGTGGGATATTTGATTGGTGTGTGAGGCAATGCTTTCTCCCAGGTGAGTTGTGTGTAGTTTGTGTTAGGGGGGTGTGTGGGTGAAGCTGCTGGTGACTATGGTCAGTGCTGTGAGTCCTCCTTCCCACCCAACCAGATATCCCACCATGGAACGTGCTTCCATTGCAGGGAGTGCAAGTTGTCTTTCAGGATGTCAGTCAGTGGTGTCCTGCTGTTGGTTGGTGCACAGTTGCCAGCAGGGCCTTGTGCTCCCCACAGCAGTAGCCAGTGTCAGCCATCTTGTCAGTTGTTTTGCACTGCCTGTGATGTGTGCATGGTTCATGGTGGTGTTGATGTGCGCATTGTGAGGGTGGGCAATTTCTGTGACTACGACTCCCATGATGCTATTGGCTACACTGACTTGCCCAGCATACACAGAATTCCTTCCTTTCAGTGGGCTTCACTGTGAGGTGGTGTTGTAGTGGTGGCTACATGTCTGGATGTGTTTGTTAGTTATATTTGTGCCACTGCCTAGCTGTAGTTGTAGTTGTGTTTGTACATGTGATGACACAGTTACATATCACTATGAGATGGCATGTGTTGTGTTTATCTGGCTGACATACACATTTTGGGATGATCTGTTTTGGTTGGTGTGTATTTGCTAAGGGTGCATGGTTTGACTCTCCCCTTGACAGTGATGTTTGTGTATTGTGGCACAATATTGTGTACATTTGTTGTGTACTCACCAGGCACTGGGATGTTTTCTAGTCCATAAACGCTCACTGGTGGTAGGATGGCCCGCAAACTTCTCCTCCCAGGGCCTGAGGTATACTGGTTTGGCAGGAGGGCCACTGCCGATGTGTTGGCTCAAGATGTAGTCCTTCTTCAACAGCTCCTTGACCCTCCTGTGCACGTCATACCACCTGTTCTGGATGTCTACCTTTGTGCGCAAACATGGTGATTGTGCTTTCACCCTGTCGATGATCCTCTCCCACATCTTGGTTTTCTGCGACATGGGTGTCTGTTGGACCAATGTACCAAACAGCTGTGGCTCTACCCTGAGGATCTCATCTACCAGGACTTCCAATTCACTATCTAGGAACTTGTGATTCTTCTTTGGGGGCATGGTGTTGGGTGGTGCTGGTGTGTGATGTGTGTGTTGGTGTGCAAGTGAGGGTGTGTGAGTGTGTGTTTTGCTGGGTGTATGTGAGGGTGCTATTTGTTGTGGTGCTGCTGGTGTGTGGCTTGTGTGATGGATGAGCTGTGAGTGTGTGTGTGGTTGCTGTCTGTTGGTGTTGAGTGCTGGCAGGTAATTTGAATTTGCAAGGGATCATGGTAGGGATTAGTGTCCTTTATATGGGTGGAGTTGTGGGTGTGTCTTTGTTCCCTGTTTCCCTCCCCAGTATTTATTTGCTTAGTGATAGCTTGTTTGGCCTTTTTTTGTGTTTTTTTTTCCTTGGTTCTTTTTGTGCATGTTGGAGACGTTCTTGTGACCGAGTCGGACCCTCCAGTTGGCTCGTGCGAGCCTCTCCGATTCGTTCACGCTGTGTTTGTGCTGTTTTCTGTGCTGCGTACGCATCGGTCGTGGGGTTTTGGGTTGCTTCGGCTCGCAGTTTTGAATGCGTGTCGGTCGTGCGGCTTGGGCTCCGTGCGACTCGGTCGTGTTTTCCACGAGTTGCATCGTACTTGGCGGGTCGGAGTTCGCGGGTACGTTTCGTTCGGGATTCTTCCTGGTGCGTGTCGGTCGGTTCGATTCACGTGCTTTTCCGGCCGGATGGCTGTTTTCCGCACGGCTCGGTCGTTCGGCTTGTGTTCCGTACGAGTCAGTCGGATTTAGCACGCTTTTCATCGTACTTTGCGGGTAGGGCTGCACCGGTACGTGTCGGTCGGTATTTATTCCGGCTCCGAGTCGGTCGGTACGTTTTCCGGCCCGAATCGGAATCGGCCCCATAGTCAATGATCCACACATAGTTGTATGCCTTTCCCCCCAACTTGGTGCCAATGACTATTGCCTTAAGCCAACTTGAATTATCTGATTTCTTGTTCTAATAAACTACCCATTTATTTTTTGAGAGATGCTTGTATGAGATGAGGGCTAGGACAATCCTAATGGGTTACAGATTTGACACTGGATTTTTTTATTCAGTTTATTTATTTTTTGTTGAATAATAAAAACAATACATCAAAACATAATCCAGTACATCAAAAAGTCAATAACATAGTAGGATGTGAACAATATATCAAAATAAAAATAAATTAAAAACATTTAAATGAATAAGTCACCAAAAAGGCAATACATGGGGTGATATCATAATAGAAAAAGAGAAAGTTAGAAGAAGTAAAAAAAGAGAAGGAAAAAAAGAAAATGTGAAGAAGAAAGTAAGAAGGATATCAGGTACATGTTGAGACAAAACTATAATATAGGAAGAGATGATAACAAAATATCCTATTATAAACCCAATGAAATATAACATGGATAATAACGCATAACATAGATTAAATTCATCAAAAAAGTTGGTTAGTCTTGTGAAAACATAGTGGCTTTCCTGATTGTACTATGAGATAAATAATTGGTAATTGGTAACCATAGTTTGTCACGTTTAACTGCTAACTGTAGGGAGTTCATATTAAATATATCCAATCTGTGGTTGTGACATACTAAATCAGTTAATAGAAATATTTTCTGTGGATTTTCAGTTAGAAGTATTGACATGTAAAGCAATTACTATTAAGAGGCCTACAAGTTTTCCTAGCAATATGCAATTAGACCAAACAGAGTGTCCCCCTCTCAAAAACAATTTATCTAACGAAAAAGGTGCTAAAACATTGGTAATAACTTCAACCTTTGCCAAACATGAGTCCAAAATTCAGAAATAACATGGCATACAAAAAAACATATGCAAGTATGAACCAGCATGTGCATCACAACAGCAATAAGTGTCCTGTTGAATGAGTTTAGTCCTAAAAGAAAAATTGGAGCGTAACATAATCGATTATAAGAAAAGAACTAGAGTGTGTGTTAAAGTTGCGAAGCGAGTTATAGAATTCAATTTGGACCAGACTTTATCCCAGGTGGAAACCAGCCAAGTGCAATGCAACTTTAATTCCGTCCGATTGTGCGGAGGGACGTGGCTCCTCCCCCCTAGCTCGCTCACTTCCGGTGCTCGACTGGATATTTAATCGGCTTGGCGGCCGGTCGCGCTGCAGTAGGTAGCAACGCGCTGAATGGCTAATGCTACGCAATCCTGAGCAATTTTAATCTTTTAAATACAGTTGGCGCATTGTTTTAGTGGTTTTAATTTCATTCTTTGTTTACCTCAATTCTTGGCACTTGCACTTTGCAATCGCGCTGGTCCCTGGTCCGCCGCGGCTTTTCCGGCCGATTGTGCGGAGGGACGTGGCTCGACTGGATATTTAATCGGCATGGCAGCTCGGACGTGCAGCGGATGCGCGCAGCGGGTGTGCCACCGGCGCGCCAAGGGCAAGCCCGTCTGCACCCGTCCGCGGCCGGACCGCGACCAGAGCCGGCCATGCTGCCCGATTGAATAGCAGTCAGAGAATCTGTTGGTCACGGGACGCCCTTCTTGCACTAAGAGGGAATCTTTGTCCTGGTGATCAGGCCTTTAACTTGGCAAGGGTTACATTCCCCGGTTACTGTAAGGGAAGTAACTTGGTTCTGGGATACTCTAGTCGGGCCCAGGGTTATGGAGACTTAGGTTACAGCAAGGGGGGGGGGGCAGAATGAGCAGGCTAGCAAGATTAGAGCGTGCCTGATTAACTGTAGATCCCTGCCTAAACATGCAGCAGATATTTGGCTATAGTTGTCTGATAACAATTGGGATGCAATGTTTTTAACGGAAACCTGGTTGAAAGATGAAGCCTTATCAGCGGTAGCTTTGGTCATTCCCCGGGCTTCAAAATCTGCTGCGCAAATAGGGAGGGGCGAAAAGAGGAGGGGGTAGCTATTGTTGTAAAGGACTCCTGGGAGATCTCCACTTCAGTGCTGCACAATATGGGCGTGATAGAAGGTTTGAACTTCTGTATCAAGATCAACCCCTCGTTATCTTTTGCGGGACTTCTGTTATATAGGCCTCCAGACTGTCCGCCAGGAATAATCCCTGATCTCTGTAACTTTGTTGCCCAGAAATCACTGCAGTACTCTAATTTTATGGCGCTAGGTGATTTCAACCTGCATTTTAATGATCCGGCCTGCTCGCAGGCATCTCAGCTCTCCTCGTCTCTTAATGGAGCTAATTTGATGCAGCATGTAACACGCCCCACCCACAGGGCAGGTCATACCTTAGATCTCCTGTTTTCCAATATTCCATCACTGGTAGCTGAGACCCCATATCAACTGGTCTGGACTGACCATTTGCTGATCCCCTTTTTCTTTCAGTTTAGAACATTCAAATCAAGGCAAGGCAACTCGCTATCAGCCAAAAAGAAATTGGAAGAAGCTAACAGCAGAGTCACTCGGGCGAGTTTTGGAGGAGAGTCAACCTCTATTAATGAGTGACCCAAATTTAGACACGCCCGCACTACATTGGTGGATCTCCACTGTTGTGGAGACCATCGCCCCAGCCAGAGTAGCAAAAACCGTGAGAAAAACTCCCTCGCCCCGTGGTTCTCGGAGACTCTCAGACAAAAAAAAGTAGCTGTAAAAAAATGGACCGCTTGTGGAGATCAGAGTATAGCGAAACAGCCAAGCTGATATATAAGAAAGCTCTGAAAGAGCTCCACAAAATGATGAGGTTGGCAAGGAGGGATTATTTGATGAAGCGCATTAATAATGCGGAGAACTCAAGCAAGGAAATATTCAGAATCGTCAGTTCCTTCACCACTCCGAGGGAGCTGGAAAATGATATACAACTGTCCCCTTCTCTGTGCGCAAAGCTATTGGACTTGTTCGATAGTAAAATTCGGAAGGTTTACAATACATTCACAACAGCGGTAGAGACAGAAAAAACAGAGTGTTAGTCATGTGTCCGAATACTCCTTCTCGGAATTCCTTCCTATTTCCCCTCAGGAATCTCTGACAGAGATCCTGAGATGTAGGTCAGGATCCCCTGAGGACCCGTGCCCCGCCAAGCTGTGGAAGGTTTTGGCCCACTCGGCAAACCATGCCCTGAATCATTTATGGAATACATCACTTGCTACAGGTGTCTTCCCTGATACATTAAAACATGCAGTGTTACTCCCCCTCAGGAAAAAACCCAATTTGGATCCAGGCGACTTAAACAACTATCACCCAATCTCACTATTACCAGCACCAGCAAAAAATGCTGGAAAAAATGGTACAGAGACAGGTAGCTAACTTTATTGAGGCATGATATTTTACATGAGACGCTGTCCGGATTTCGGACTGGCTTCAGTACTGAAACCGTACTGTTGGAAGTGGAAGAGTCAGTAAGAATGACTGTGGATGCGGGAGCATCAGCTATGCTGGTGCTGTTGGATTTATCCGCAGTGTTCGACACAGTGGACCACTTAATCCTGGTACAGAGACTCCAAGCAAAAGGAATTGGAGGAGTGGTGCTCACCTGGCTGAAATCCTTTCTTAAAAATTGCACGCAAAAGGTCGCCCTTCAACCCTACCAGTCGGAACCCAAACAGCTATGGTGTGGGGTACCACAGGGGTCGGCCCTGAGCCCGCTTCTTTTTAACATATATCTGGCTCCTCTGTTTACGCTTATAGCTAACTGGGGTGTGAAGGCAATATCATACGCCGACGACACTCAGCTGGTGTTCTCTTTTAAGGACCAATCGGCGGACTCCTTCTCTAGGTTCAAGGGATGCCTGAGAGACATCGCCCAGTGGATGAATAATAATAAACTTAAACTTAATGCAGAGAAGACAGAAGTGTTGTTCTTCGGCAAGGCTCTTCCGCCGGCAGCCGGCAACTGGTGGCCAGCAGAAATGGGCCTGCCAACTATGCCAGCGACCACGGTAATGGGCATGAAATGGGAAGTAGATCTCTCTTTCACAGCCCAAATTCGGCAGGTGACAGCCTCATGCTTCAGTAAATTAAGAAGCCTGAGGAAACTTTTACATTTACTGCCGGAGGGCTGTCGCAGAGTCATTGTCCATGCTACAGTGACATCCAGGCTGGACTATGCTAACTGCCTGTACCTGGGGCTGCCTGCCTATCTTGTGAGGAGACTGCAAATGGTACAGAATGCGGCTGTGAGATTGATTAGACGAGTGCCGTTTCGACATCACATCTCTCCGCATATAAGACAGCTCCAATGGCTGCCGGTGGCGAAAAGAATTGAGTTTAAGGCCTTAACTCTGGCCTTTCAGGCGCTACATGGCAAATGCCCTAGTTACCTAAAACACCGGCTATGCCACTACCAACAAACCCGCTCCCTGAGGTCCAACTCTCAGAACCTGCTATGCACATCTCACTTTGCCAAAGTCCGTGTAGGAGGCAGATCTTTTACAGTGCTGGCGGCTAAGCTCTGGAACTCTTTGCGGAATAATATCCGCATAATACAATCGGAGCCGACTTTCAGAAAGTCCCTTAAGACCTGGCTCTTTAGCCCAAGTTAGATCTCGCTGACCCAGGCTTGCCGCTTGCTTCCTACCGCTATAGCGCCGGGACACCTCTGTTTGAGGTAGCTGTCACGCTTTATAAATTTCGGTATTATTATTATTATTAATTCCCACAAAGCTTCTTTAGAAAACTTAGGTCTGTCTATATTGGGTGGTTAGAGAAATATTTATATGACAGCAGGCTTTTAAAGCATATTCTTTGAAATAGACTTGTCTGCACAGGAGGAGCCACAAAGCTGGAAAAGGTGTAACATATTATTTGAGAGATTAAATGTGCTGGATAGTTCTGGAGAAAAAAAAAACCATAGAGATATCCTTTTACATAATAGTTGTGAAATGATGAAAATGCCCTTTCTCTCCACTTTTTCCACAATATGGTTTACCATTTTTCTTAATCAATTCATTATGCCAGATGGGACTGCTAACAAACTGATCAAAAGTTGATAAGTTTGAAACCACAAATGGTTTCAATAAGAAACAAGAGTATGATACAGTAGACGGCAACCAAAACTGATTAGACATAAAAAGAATATTTTTGTGAGAAATAGGAAAAAACAAAGCCCTCTCTAGATAGAACATTTCAATGTTGGAGACAGTATCTACCAGGGACGGATTCTCCATTAGGGCTCTGAGGCTGCGCCCCTGATATTCCTTCACATTCTTGTACAAATATTAAAGAGATCGATTTATTTAGAGATACAATCATATCTCTAAACAAATCGATGTATTTAAATCTGGGCTGTGTGTCCCAGGCTGCCTGCCACGCCTTTCTCTGGAGCAGGAGATGGAAGCCAGGCAGTATTCAACTTTCTGCACTGTGACGCATGACGCAGGGCTTACTGTTCTAAATCCCTTCATAATGAATCATTGCCATTGTAGTCTATGGCAGTATCCACTGTAGGCCAGTGACGCTTTCAGTGTCATGTTTTCAGGCAGTGAAGTCTCCATCCCTGCGTGAGAGCAGCCGTCTGTCATTCACAGGCATAGATCCCACCCTTTCCCATTCGTCACACTAGGAGTGGATGCAAGCAGGTGTGTTTTAGTGCCTTGTTCTCAGTAATGATAAGTGTTAGAATGCTGTTAGAATACTAATCTTCTGTTATACATATTGTGCTAAGACCCCTTGCCGTGCTAACTTCCCCCATTGTGACACCCCAAGCTCTGGCTGCACGTTATTGGCCCCATTAGAAGTGGAGCTGCTGCATTTGTTAGCCCTCAAAATGGATGCAAAAGACGAGCAGGCCAGGGTTCTTGTTCTCTTGTGAAGTTCATCCAAATATCCGAGTCAAACACAAAGCGAGAGCAATGTGCTTCCAGTAGACAGTTATCTGCTGTATGACATTAAAACTGGCCCTATCTTCATGCCCATACCAACATTAATGCCAAAAACATGGATTGATTTACGAACAATGAGTGTTAAAAACATAAGGCAATGCATGTCAGCGATGTAATTCCTCTCTTACTTCAAGTTGCCTCCTTCAAGAGTTAGCTCTTTAATCATGTTGCGTTTCTGTATTATTTTCCGTGCATACTTTATGCCTGCCGGTTGTTAATGAGGGGTTTTGATAGAGAGCTCTGACGCTGAAGCCAAAGCAAAGTGCCTGTCAGTGGTTTGGCCTCTATGCAGAGCACACAGAACAATAGTCATGTATTCCAGTTGTAATTGCAATTTTGTGAAAATGTGTGTGAAGGGGTGCACAGATGGCAAAATATTTACAGAGCAAAAGTAAATAAATTGCTTAAATGTGAGTGAGTGCAGTGTATGTTTTGGAAGTTGTGAAGTGAGGGAGAAGTAAGGAAGTGCATTCGGGGAGGAGTGACAAGAGGCTACTGAAGAGGAAAGAGAGGTGGTTGAATATGTGCAGATGGATGATATGTGCAGAAAAAAATGATCTATATATCTAACATAAGGCGCACATAACTGAACGCCAAAACTCCTTCCACAGACCTCAATATTATTGAAATTTCAGAAGTGAAACATTTTGAAGGTTTATTATTTATAACAAATCCTTGTTGTTGCTCATTTATGTTAAACAACTAACAACCATTGACAGAGTCAATCATACTGACAGGTTTTAGGCATAGGTCAGTTGTTGTGTTATATATCTTGATGCAATTACATCTCAGAGAGAAAGCAAAATACTGGTCAGGTAGCACACTATGGGAATCACAGAATTTAATTTTACGTGTTCCCTTATAGAGAGTCAACTCATTTTTCATCCCACTTGCAGACCTATTTCTATATGACGGATTGCAATCAGCAGCTGTGAGTCCTTCCTGAAGCCTGGTTAGAGCATTTTCTTCCAAAGTTGATGCAGCATGCAGTGCAAGATACTATGCATGCACACACTTTAAAAAGCTGAAGTTGTTGTGTTGTACAATTTGCACATTACAGTAACAGTTGGACATATTAATGCAGTAAGATGTAGGGGAGTTTTTTATGGGTTTAATATTTCAAAACTATACGTTCCCACTGCTTTATAAGCCTTGCTTTATCTCTAAATTAATTTGCTTTAACATGCACCATTTGCCAATCTTTTTTCAAGTTTTTTTCTCTACAGGAGGATCCAGCCTGGATCCCACATTTGTCCATTATGCTTGCCTGTGTCGCTCACTGCATAAAAGTCATACCAAACCTTTACGCCCCATCACTTTCAAATGTCACCAGCTACCTCTGGGATCCACTAAATGAACCTGAATTTGTTTATTTCCAAATGCCTTGTGATAAGTGGAGAAATCTGGAAAATTAACACCTCCAGACACGTTGCGATTTTTCAGTCTATAGAGGGAAATTCTATGTTTCTTCCCGTTCCAAAGAAACTAAGATAATATGCTATCTAAGGTAGCATAAAATGATTTTAAAATTTCACCCGGCATCATTATAAGAAAAAAGTTTATAATTGGGAGACTCATCATCTTGATTGTGTCAATGCGACCCCACCAAGATAAAAATAAAGGAGAACATGTTTTTTGTAAGGTGACGGACTTTACTAACTATTTTATCTGTATTGATTTTAAGAGCATCCCTAACAGAAATACAGTACCAGATCCCCAAGCATTTGATCTTAGTCATATTCCAGGATAAACCTGCCGCAACAAATAGTTCCTTCATGCAATCTTTATTAAGTGGCACCATAGACGCTTTGCTAATACTATTTTGAATAGTACGAGAATTATTCATTATGTTTCCATTTTTTTTTTTAAAACAAGGGAGAGTATATGGCCTTACAGCTAGAGCGGTCGACCTCGAACCTGGGGAAATGGGTTTGAGTCTCAGCAAAAAAGCTCAACATTCTCTGATTCTGGGCAAATCACTTAATGTCCCCGTGCCTAACAAAAAATTAATGTGTCCATCTGTAACGAAACTGGTGCTCATGTAAAGTGCTCTGATACCTGATGTCTTCGGGTCGAGTTCGTGCTACATAAAACTAAAAAAAAAAAAAAGGGTAATTAAGTCCGGTATGAAGTTAACTAGTTTAAAGGCCAGCACTTTGGCAAATATTTTGTATTAATGAGAGAAATAGGTCTGCAATTCTTGCACAAAGAGAGATCTCAATCTTTTTTGGTATAATACGTATCATAGGCTCTGTAGAAGAACCCACAGAACCATTCAAAGAACAGAAGAGATTAATCAGCTTAAATAGCATAGGAAAATGTGAATCCATCTGAACCCAGTGCTTTCCTTTTTGGGAAAACTTTAGCAGCACAGTATTACTTTTCAATTTTTAACATGTTTTCTAGAGAAGACAAATCAATATTATCTGCATTCCTTTTCTTAAGCCTAGAGAAGTAGGAATTAATGAGCACCACACAAGGTAGTTGTTTGCAAAGCAAGCAGCAATATCAAAATTTCTGAACAATTTCTCGCCCAAGTCAATCACAATAGATTTCATAACTGACTTATCCTTTTGGACTTCAGATAACTAGCCAATAAAGGGTCATCTCTCATCCTTCCACCAGGATTCCTAGCATTAATTTTAAGAGGAACCTCACAAGGTTTTCCAGTAGTGTATTTGTTAGCTTGTATTTTAGCTGCCATCAAAACATCCAGATCCTCTTTATTATGTTTCAAAGCATAGTATTTATGTTCTAACCTCTTAATGTTATCAAGAATAGATGTAGGTTGTTTATTGTCTTTTTTCTTTTTGAAGGAAACATAACTAAATATAAAACCTCAAGAGGCTGCTTAAATGCATCCCAGACCAAGTGGAAATGATTTTCCCATGTATTATTGTTATCAAAATATTATTCGGCAAAGTTTTCATAATGTGGTAATGAATGTCTTACCTGAAAGCAGGAATTATTAAATCTCATTGAGATTTCCTATTCTTGCTCTGACGAATTTCTAGGTCTGTCCAACCAAGGGCATGGTTAGAAAGCAGAATTGAGACAATTTAAAATCAACCAAATGTTGAACCAGATGTTGTCAAAAAAATAATTTGTCAATTCTAGCTTGAGAGTTATGAGTGGTTGAGTAAATAGAGAACTATGGAAGATCTGGGTTAAACAATCCCTAGGGGTCAGATAGGGAGCTCTCTGAAATGGTATTTTTAAATCCCTTATGAGCACTGTTAGGAACAAATCTAGCCAAGGAATGCCTATCAAGAAATGGGTCCATTAATTGATTACAATCCGCACCTAGTAGGAAATAATTTTCAAATTATTCAAGTATTTTCTGTAAAATGAGTTTAAAAACCAAAATCCACTGTCCCTCAAAATGATTTTCTTGTGAAATAAAAGAAATGGGCAAATTCTTGTGACAAAGTGTAGCAACGCTATTCTTTTTAGAGATAGAGGAGAAGAAAAATTCTTCACTGACCTATTGCTTCTTAACTTTAACAACCTCACTATCAGAAAGATGTGTTTCTTATAATAAAACTAGTTGGCCCTTGTACCTAGTCAAATCTGACAAGACTCTTTGCCTCTTAATAGGGTTTTTTAAACCCTTTACAATCCACGTAACAATTCTAAGATTCATTACAAATAGTGTGATTACAAAACATTTGACTTAGGTAATGTATATTATTTAACAAACCTAGAAAAAAGAAAGAAGAAAGAAAATTAGGAAGGAATAATAGAAAAAAGGAAACAAGAAGTGGGGAATAATCCCCAACAGACTAACAAAGATATGAAAGATGACAGACAGAAAAAGAATACAGTTATAATAATATGGATATGAATTGAAACACCACAAAGGATGTGAGGATGGTGGAACGCTTAAATGCAGGCATGCACATCATGAATCCAATGGACAGAAATGGAATATATACCAGAGAGACCAATTAAATAGAAAAAACCATGAGGAGGTGTGAGGAAAACGGGTGACACACAGCTCAATAACGAGCAGTAGAAACATTAACAAACAACAAAATGACAATTTTACGAAAGTCTCTGAATTTTCCAGTAGTGACATAAAGTTAGGTCTAAAAGGAACTGGAGATGAACAACAAGAGGAGCT
This sequence comes from Calotriton arnoldi, assembly GCA_963921515.1. Taxonomy (NCBI): domain Eukaryota; kingdom Metazoa; phylum Chordata; class Amphibia; order Caudata; family Salamandridae; genus Calotriton; species Calotriton arnoldi. The sequence continues at coordinate 675,157 of CAWUFW010005546.1, read as the reverse complement.
TGATATGGGGGAAACAGAACAAGGAACTACACAACAATCCAGTCTGAAATAAAAAACAACAAGACACAAGGCTTAAGAATAGCCATAAGCCAATAAAAGATCAACAATCATGAAGTAACAGCAGAACTTAGGGGTCTATTAGGATGGTGGTCGGAAAACCACCCCGACCGCCATGGTAGCGGAAAACAACCGCCCGCCGGTACCGCGGCAAAACCGACGGCCAGATTAGGATGTCCTGCCAAAAAAAACGACCGCGGCGGTAAGAGCCACCTAAAAAACGCACGTAGTGGACGGAGAAGGCGAAAACCCGTCCGCGGCGGTCGGATTCTCGGAGGAAAAAAATCAAACCGCCGCCACGACAGCGGAGACACCGCACGGAACATTAGGATATCCCCGATGTGACCACGGTACGTTCTGCTGAATCCGACTGCCGAAAACGCCAACAGTGATGAATGGGAGAGCCGCCGGAAGAACTGCAGCATAGCCACCGCTGCGGACGCTCCGTGACAAATATGGCAGTCGACAGAAAAAAATTACAACAAGGCCACAAAGTGCACACAGCAAACTAGCCATGCACCCAAAAACACATAACACACCCCAATGACTCAACCACATGGCAACTACAAAAATCCAAATCCCAGGACAACCCACACAACACACCTGACAGCAATACCCCATTTGGACACACCCACATAGCTGAGTATAAAATCAGCCCCTTCCCTGACCACAATCCTTAGCAATACTCCACAACTGAAGGGCCCAACACTAGAGCACAAAGGAGAGGCAAATCTGCACACCATCACTACTCACACCAAACACAGCACCCACACCACTTCCACACCTGCACCTCAAACCCCTTAGCACATCACACACCATGGCACCACAGAAAATGCCAAAATTCACAGAGAGAGAGTTGACAGTCATGGTAGATTAGATAGTCAGAGTTGAACCACAACTGTTTCGTAACCTGGTCCAACAGACACCATTAGCCAGAAGAAATCAAATGTGGGCAAGGATAGTCGATAAGGTCAATGCAGTAGGGACCATCCCACGCAACAGACAGGAAATCATCAAGCGGTGGCATGACCTGAAGAGTGTTGTCAAAAAGAAGAGGAGCAAGAACCATGAGCTGGCTCAGAGGACTGGCGGTGGCCCTCCCATTCCACCAAGAACATTCACTGCATGGGAGGAGAAGGTGCTTGCCATACTGCATCCAGAGAGTCTCACAGGAATACCCAGGGGAGTGGAGGCTGGTAAGTACAAACAAATGTAGACCATTACACAGCTATGTACTGTCCAGCACAACTACAAAGCTACATCTCAGAGGCACAAGTATATCCATATGCACCACAATATCCAACACATGTCCCACAGATGTAACATCCACTACATCTGAATCACCCCAAAAGGTAGCCAACATTTACAGGGTTGTATGTGCCCAGGCAAATAGCACTACAACTCCCACCATGCCCCCTGTCCCACCCCTGAGCAGGATGGAGCACTCCACACCCAGAAGCATTTGGAAGCCATTGTCTCACTACAAACAAACTAACAGGTAGGTAGCCATCTTCCCTGGGAGGGCTGTTTGGGGGTGGGAGGCCTGCACAACAACTCCCACCATGCCCCTTGTCCCACCCCTGAGAGGGATGGAGCACTCCACACCCAGAAGCATTTGGAAGCCATTGTCTCACTACAAAAAAAATAACAGGTAGGTAGCCATCTTCCCTGGGAGGGCTGTTTGGGGGTGGGAGGCCTGCACAACAACTCCTACCAGGCCCCCTGTCCCACCCCTGAGCAGGATGGAGCACTCCACACCCAGAAGCATTTGGAAGCCATTGTCTCACTAAAAACAAACTAACAGGTAGGTAGCCATCTTCCCTGGGAGGGCTGTTTGGGGGTGGGAGGCCTGCACAACAACTCCCACCAGGCCCCCTGTCCCACCCCTGAGCAGGATGGAGCACTCCACACCCAGGAGCATTTGGAAGCCATTGTCTCACTACAAACAAACAGGTAGGTAGCCATCTTCCCTGGGAGGGCTGTTTGGGGGTGGGAGGCCTGCAGTACTACTCCCACCATGCCCCCTTGTTCCCCAGCTCATCAAGATGGAGCACTCCCTCCCACCCAGATGCATGTGTCAGTCATTGCACTGTCCACTTCAAACTAACAGGTAGGTAGCCATCTTCCCTGGGAGGGCTGTTTGGGGGTGGGAGGCCTGCACAACAACTCCCACCAGGCCCCCTGTCCCACCCCTGAGCAGGATGGAGCACTGCACACCCAGAAGCATTTGGAAGCCATTGTCTCACTACAAACAAACTAACAGGTAGGTAGCCATCTTCCCTGGGAGGGCTGTTTGGGGGTGGGAGGCCTGCAGTACTACTTCCACCATGCCCCCTTGTTCCCAAGCTCATCAAGATGGAGCACTCCCTCCCACCCAGATGCATGTGTCAGTCATTGCACTGTCCACTTCAAACTAACAGGTATGTAGCCATCTTCCCTGGGAGGGCTGTTTGTGAGTGGGAGGCCTGCACAACAACTCCCACCAGGCCCCCTGTCCCACCCCTGAGCAGGATGGAGCACTCCACACCCAGAAGCATTTGGAAGCCATTGTCTCACTACAAACAAACTAACAGGTAGGTAGCAACCTTCCATGGGAGGGCTGTATGGGGGTGGGAGGCCTGCAGTACTACTCCCACCATGCCCCCTTGTTCCCCAGCTCATCAAGATGGAGCACTCCCTCCCACCCAGATGCATGTGTCAGTCATTGCACTGTCCACTTCAAACTAACAGTTAGGTAGCCATCTTCCCTGGGAGGGCTGTTTGGGGGTGGGAGGCCTGCATAACAACTCCCACCAGCCCCCTGTCCCAACCCTGAGCAGGATGGAGCACTCCACACCCAGAAGCATTGGGAAGCCATTGTCTCACTACAAACAAACTAACAGGTAGGTAGCTATCTTAACAGGGAGGGCTGTTTGGGGGTGGGAGGCCTGCACAACAACTCCCACCAGGCCCCCTGTCCCACCCCTGAGCAGGATGGAGCACTCCACACCCAGAAGCATTTGGAAGCCATTGTCTCACTGCAAACAAACTAACAGGTAGGTAGCCATCTTCCATGGGAGGGCTGTTTGTGGGTGGGAGGCCTGCACAACAACTCCTACCAGGCTCCCTGTCCCACCCCTGAGCAGGATGGAGCACTCCACACCTTGAAGCATTTGGAAGGCATTGTCTCACTACAAACAAACTAACAGGTAGGTAGCCATCTTAACAGGGAGGGCTGTTTGGGGGTGGGAGGCCTGCAGTACTACTCCCACCATGCCCCCTTGTTCCCCAGCTCATCAAGATGGAGCACTCCCTCCCACCCAGATGCATGTGTCAGTCATTGCACTGTCCACTTCAAACTAACAGGTAGGTAGACATATTATGCCCTCTTGTCCCACCCCTGAGCAGGATGGAAGCCTCCACCACACACACACACATAGATGTGACACAAATCCAACCCAAATGTGAAAACAGAACAGGTAAGTAGCCAGTACATGCACCCAGCCATTCCTCCCAAAAAGCATGGTGCCATATGACAACACCAGCCCTCTCATCACACAAAAATACACACAGATCCTATTGCCACTCACAGTGTGCAGACAGCTAAGCAAATGTAACTGTCACAGCAACCAAAGTGTGACACACCAATTCACATGTAGAAGAAAGTCTGTGCACAATCATGCACAGCACTAAATGCCATGTGTAAGTGCCATGTGGCCAGAGCAGCAAGGACCATATGTAAACAAAGAAAGCATGGTTGTTGGTACAAATTCATATTTGCACATGACATTACAAAGGTATGCATGAGATGACAATGGCCAGTTCATGCTCAGATGTAACATCTGCCAGGGCAGAGTAATCAACAAAGAGGCGTCACAGAAATGCTTTGTTGCGCCAGTCCATAGACTGCAACATCTCCCTGTAATCACAAAACATGCACTTGGCGCATGGTATGTTGTGACAACTTACACCATGGACAACTAATGCATGTACCTCAACATCATCTCAGGAGGCACAGTAGTGCGCATACAAACAATGTGATGACTAGTTAACTGTGTGGTGTACAAACAGTGAATAATACACAGCTAACACAAAGCTTGCGGGGTGCACTACAATAACCATTTCCCATCTGTCCCACAGGTGACCAAGAACTGACTGCAGAGGACAACACCAGCAATCTGCAGAGCCAGTCCCCCCCCCCAGAACATGGACTCTCTGATGTTGACTACAGGTATTCAGAGGACGATGAGCTCGGAGCCGGCCCATCTGGTGTGCCAGGGCGCAACCGGTCCCAGGACCCCATCGTCCCCCCCACCACATCTGCAGCAACACCAACAGCTACGCAGACCCCTGCTGTTACGGCCTGTGCGTCCTACACCACCACCACCATCACCAGTGCTGCCTGCAACACCCTCCCTGTCCCAGAGGATGACCACCCCACACCACCAACTGAGGAGGGCAGGGAGAGGATGCGGGTGCCTACAGTGGTGATGCAACAGGTCCGTGGCAGCAGGGCAGGTGGGAGTGGCAGGGTCACTCACAGACAACCAGAGCCTGGGACCGAAGCCCTGGACAGCATAAACAGAGTCCTTGGGGCATATGAACGGGCCCAGGGACGAACGGCCCGGTCAGAAAAAGATTCCCACGAGCTCCTCCTGCTGAAGAGGTCCATGGACACCCGCATGGGACAAATTGTGGACCTCTTGGGCCAGATAGTGGCGGCACTGAGGGACAGGCCTGCACCACAAACAACACCTCCACCTCCCCCTGCTGGGCTGCAGGATGACAGTTCAACATCCTCCCCTGCGGCCACAGAGAGGGGTGAGTCCTCAGACCCCACAGGCCCTACAGCAGAGGCCCCCCCTGCCAAGCGACGAAGGGGCCGTCCCAAGAAATCCCTGGGAGTATCCCGTGGCAAAGCACCTGCCAAACGTCAGTCACGGAGCCAGCCATGATGGCAACACTCTTCACTACTGCATTGACTTTTTGGACTGTCCTTCCCCACACTGCCTTGTGAATGGCATCTGTCTGTTGGACTGGGTCACCACATCAATGTGGTGACTACTCGATTCTCTCATTTACCATAACTGTCAACTCACTGCTTCACTAATCACCTCAATGTAAATGTTCACCCCCTCATATGTCACCATTGTAAATAAATACTCCTTACACACATGTTGTTGTTTCTGCTCAGTCTTTATTCCAGGATGTGCAGTCATCACCATGATTAAAATGTACCAGGAGTATGGAATGTATGTAGGCAAGGAGAGGCTGAAGGGACCTAGCAAAACACACCAGAACAAGATTCACTAGTCTGGGTGTGGCATCACAGACATCACACAACACATACCATAAAGCTAAAACAACATGCACACATCACAATGAGCAACAAGTGCCAACATACACATCCTGTAGATGTTCAAAATTACCCTGTCCCATAAACATTGTCAGCCACCACTGAGTCAACAACCGGCTGCAGTCACAAAGCTCACATACACCTTCACAACAACAGCAACATCATCAGACAATGGGTCCATTGTACATTGTCACTCACCTTCAAGTGAAGTAGCGGCTGATGAGCTGTTGACGCAGGTCAACACCATCCTCCTCTCCACTGTCCTCATCACTGGACACGGGTTGGTTTGCAGGTGGGGGCCTTGGCTGCTCATCATCATTCAGGATCAGGGGGATATCCTTGCGAATGGCTAGGTTGTGGAGCATGCAGCATGCCACTGCAATCTGACACACCTTTCTGGGCGAGTACATGAGTGCACCTCCCGTCTTGTCAAGGCAGCGAAATCGTGACTTCAGGAGACCAAAAGTCCGCTCCACCACACGACGTGTCCTCCCATGGGCATCATTGTAGCGTACATCAGCTGGTGTCCTGGGATTCCGCAGTGGGCTCAGCAACCACGGACGGTTGGGATATGCAGAGTCACCTAGGTGTGAGAGACACAGATAAACCTTGTAATTAAACTGTGGCAGAGGACAGCATGTCACACACACAGCACGCTACTGGACTCTTCGTACTCACCCACAATCCATGCACGCTCAGGAAGCAGATTAGCCATGAGCTGTGGTACAATGCTGTTCCGCATGATGTATGAGTCATGGGCTGAGCCTGGAAATTTGGCACACACGTGCGTGATGATCATGTCCGCCTGGCACACCACTTGCACATTTATGGAGTGGAAATGTTTTCGATTCCTATAAATGTGCTCCCGTGCCTGTGGTGGAACAAGCCCAACATGGGTGCAATCAATGGCCCCAACAACATGGGGGATGTGTCCAAGGGCATAAAAGTCTCCCATCACAGCCGCCAATTCAGGCACCCTGGGGAAATGGATATACCTGTCCTTGTATATCATCATGGCGGACAGGACATCCCGCAAAAAACATGCTGAACATGGGTTGTGACATCCCACCTGCTCTGGACACCGTGTGCTGGAATGATCCAGAGGCAAAAAAATGCAGGGCCGCCATCACCTTAGACGTTGGGGGTGAAATCTGTTGGATATGTTCTGTGAGGCTGCAGGTGGGGCTCCAACATAGCACATAGGTTTTGTAGGGTGGCTCTATCCAGACGGAATTTCCGGATGACCTCCTCATCCTCCATGTCTGCCAGCACTGTGTAGGGACGATACAGATTTGGTCTCCTAGTTGAGATGAAAGTGGACACATGTCAATTCAATGCACCATGAGACGTGTACAACATCTTACGTTTTGACTGGCACAACGCCAACAAAGAATGTCATCACAATTGAGTTACAGAGCAGCTTACACGTAGGGACACCTTCAGCTACACTACTCGCACACTTGTCCCCTTTCACACAGCAAGTACATCCAAAACAACATCTGACTATGCGAATGTAAGTAGGGATATGGCCACATCTAGCATGAGCAGGCCTGAGAGTATTTCATACAGCATATGTGTAAAACTGCAACACCACTGTCTCATACCTAGCTGCTGTACCTGACACACCTTCAGGCGTAAGTTGAACATGGCACACATCAACAACACAATGACCACAGGCTGAGCGTAAACAACACGTGTGTGCATGATCCAAGAAAACAAGACAGTCAAATCTGCACATTCTACATTAAGACATACATCACTGTGATTTTCACAGCACTTTCACACATTGACATGTGTACACATTTGAGAGTCCATAACAACACTGTTCTGTGTACATGCCCATCAATATCACAAGTGACATGTGAGTGAGTACATGCCAATGTACTACATGACATACACAAACATGGCATGTGTAGTCAGCAGTGTGTTAAATGTTACACTGGCATTGTGTGCACAATGATGTGCCATTAATCATGTGGCCACTGTGCACTGTTGATGACTGCCCATTGGCCATTGACACAGCATGATGTGTCCATAGGTGCTGTCAAAGTGCTCCGCCACCCAAATCATGATCACTCACGTCAATGTATGGCACCCAAATCGCGGAAGCTACCGCCTGCCACCAGCGGTGTGTCACCACCAATCCCTAGAACACAATCGCGGTAGTGAGAGATATATATGTATTGCCAAATGGCGGTTGGCATGCTGTGCCACCTAAATCACGGTCACAGGCACCAATGTATGGCACCCAAATCGCGGAAGCTACCGCCTGCCACCAGCTGTGTGTCACCACCAATCCCTAGAACACAATCACGGTAGTGAGAGATATATATGTATTGCCAAATGGCGGTTGGCATGCTCCGCCACCCAAATCACGGTCACAGGCACCAATGTATGGCACCCAAATTGCGGAAGCTACCGCCTGCCACCAGCGGTGTGTCACCACCAATCCCTAGAACACAATCGCGGTAGTGAGAGATATATATGTATTGCCAAATGGCGGTTGGCATGCTCTGCCACCCAAATCACGGTCACAGGCACCAATGTATGGCACCCAAATCACGGAAGCTACCGCCTGCCACCAGCGGTGTGTCACCACCAATCCCTAGAACACAATCGCAGTAGTGAGAGATATATATGTGTTGCCAAATGGCGGTCGGCATGCTCCGCCACCCAAATCACGGTCACAGGCACCAATGTATGGCACACAAATAGTGGAAGCTACCGCCTGCCACCAGCGGTGTGTCACCGCCAATGCCCATGCCCTTGTAGCCAATGGGAACCGCAATCGCGGTAGCCTAATGCAATTTTGAAAATCGCGGAAGGCGTGCTCCGCCACCGCGGGGCCGGTCATTGGATGCAATTGAAAGATCACCACCGCGGTAGCGCCCGCCTGGCCCCTGCGGTGTGTCACCGCCAATGCCCATGCCCTTGCAGCCAATGGGAACCGCAATCGCGGTAGCCTAATGCAATTTTGAAAATCACGGAAGGCGTGCTCCGCCACCGCGGGGCCGGTCATTGGATGCATTTGAAAAAGGCTGACCTGGCACACCAATTGCAGCAGCTTGGAACCACTGAAACTGCCCCAGGGGGCTATATATGTGGGAGAGAGCCTCACATTTCCACAGCTTCCAGAGACTGCTGCCTGAGACCCCTCACCTGCTGCTGCTGCTGCTGTCTCCAGGGACTGCTGCCTGAGACCCCTCACCTGCTGCTGCTGCTGCTGTCTCCAGGGACTGCTGCCTGCCACCCCTCAACACCACCTGCTGCTGCTGCTGTCTCCAGGGACTGCTGCCTGCCACCCCTCAACACCAACTGCTGCTGCTGCTGTCACCTCGCCACAGTGATGGCGAGGACTGAGAAGACCTGGGCCAGTCCCTTCACCAGCGAGGAGCTGGAGGTCCTGGTGGACGAGGTGCTCACACAGTATCCAAGGCTATATGGTGCCCCAAATGTCGTGGTAAGTCTTCAACAGTGTGAGTGAGAGTGCAGGGGGGGCACACATGAAGTTGAGCTGCTGCAGTATGTGCCTGGGAGTGTGGGGTTATGTCATGCACTGCCTAGCATGCTTTCTCCAGGGGGAAGGGGTGTGTAGCCTATTTCACATGTTTCCCTGCCTGCTCATCAAGATTTGAGGGACATGTATTGTCTTGTCAGCCATACAGTGACGCAGCAAGTTGGTAATGCAGGAGTCAGGACAGAAATTGCTTGTGTGAATGGCTGTGTGGGTCCCTGTTGTCCTTCTCAGTGTGAGCCCACCTGGCCTGCACAGTCACCGCCCAAACTGACAAGGACACATCACTGAATGTACAGAGTGTTACATTTGTCTTTTTTTCTTTACTCTCCTTCAATGAGCCATCTCAGCCCTGTAGCTTGCACACGACAGGCCTTGTGAGAAGGGTGTGGGTTTGTGAGATCATGTCCCTCAATGTGACCTCCATGACACAGTGAGCCATTCACAGGGCAAGGACATTGAGGGCTGTGCAGTGTTGGACAAGGTGAGTCTAACCCCCAACATATGTTGATATGTAATGTATGTCTTGCTCTACCTAACAATGGACAGTAGATGTGGGTAGACTAGACATGGCTTCATGTGCTGGCATCCTGCATGTGTATGAGATGGGAGGTACTGTGTCCACCCTCACACCTGCATGCATTTACGTGTTGTTCTCCCTTGCTGATGTACCATGTGAGATGCATTCTTGTCTCTGTGAGACATATCTCTGGATTTGGTATGAGTCAGTATCATGCCAGTGTACTGAGAGATATTGGTACATAACACTGTGTCACTGATGTTTTCCCCCTCTTGTCTCCCATGCCTGCAGCTCAAAGTACACCAGCGTAAGGCCGTGTGGAGGGCCATTGCATGCAAGGTGCGGGCTCTGGGTGTCTCAAACCGACGGCGCACCCACTGCCACAAGAGGTGGGATGACATCTGCCGGCTGAGCAAGAACGTGGCGGAGATGATGCTGGGTCTACTCCCTCGGACTGGCAGGTTGGCGCAGCGCAGCATGACACCACTGATGGCCCGCATCTTGGCCGTGACACAGCCTGAGCTGGATGCACATTTGAAGGAGCACCAGCAGCAAGCTAGGGGTGAGTATTCTGGGAAGGGTGACTTTGGCTGTGAGTGGCTGCATGTGTTCACAGCCTGGGACAGCGCTGGGCTATGTGATGTTGGTAGTGTGATGCAGTGCTTGTAAGTGGCCTCTGTGCTGGGTGCAGCTGTAATGCATTTTCCCTACCTGTACTTCCTAGTGTGTTTGAGTACTGAGCATTGACATTGCATTCTGAGTCGTGGGCTTCAGGTATCGTCTGCATTGGGGTAGTCTGGGAAATCACATGGAAGGGAACGGCAGTGTGCCTAATCTGAGTGTGCTCTCATCAATGCTTGCATTGCCTGACCTCAGATTTGTGAGGCTTAGACATCTGACGCCAATGTGCTACAGTACTTGTGCCCCACAGTACAACATGGTGGATGGCATGAGCTCATGGCCATTGTGGACTGTTATGTTGGAGTCTGTATCTGTGTTGTCCCCTTCTGCTCCATCCAGATATGACAGTGGCAACATGTTGTGGGGTTCATCCTTGCCCACATCAGGGCCCTAGGTGTGCTCAGAGCTATTTGTGTGTCTGGTTGAACGGAACCACCAGCAGGATATTGTGCTGTGTGGTCAACACATGGCTCACTTATGCCTGGTTTTCTTGTTTACACGCACTGTTCGAGTTCTAAATTGAGGGTGCACAATGTCATAGCACAGGGTGGTGTGCAACATGTAGATTTCTTCATCTTCAGTGATGCTTTGCTTGCATATGTTTGTTCTGTTGATGCCAATGAACTGACCCAACATCTCTCTCTCTCATGCAGCATCTCCCGTGGGCACGGGAGGACAGGGGACGGACACCAGTGGTGAGGCATCAAGCACAACAGCTGCACACGGGCACAGTGACACAGATGTGACCAGCGCCTCGGAGGGGGACAGGAGTCTGCTGGAGGAATCACAGCCAGAGACGCAAAGCTCAACGTCATCTGACGCCATGTTGGCGGGCACAGGGAATGGGGACTCTGCCTCCTCTTCCACCACACAGCGTACAGTGCCCACCCTCCCAGCTACTTCCACTGTTGCTGCCCGTGTTCGAACCAGTAAGCAGGGAAGAGTGTCCTTCACCCCAGGCACTGCTGCCCCTGCCCCTGTCCCCCCTGCTGCATCAGTGCTGAGTCTGTGGACCTTTTGCGTCAGTTGTGTGTGGGCCAGACAGCTCTCCTCAATGCCTTCATAGACCACGACAAAAAGTTGGCACAGGTGGTTGCTTTCATGGAGGGCATACATTCAGACGTGGGTGGGCTACACGGGACTGTACAGTCTTTGTCCTCCGCAGTGACGGCAGCCCTTCAACTGGCACAATCTCGGAGTCCAGCTCCAGTCCCTTTGTCCACCCCCCTGCAAGTGGCCACATCGGACGATAGTGACCATGTGCAACAGACCTCAAGGTCAAGATACAGCACACGCAGCACACAGCAGCAACAGCCCAAGCGGTCCAGGGCGCAGACACCATCCCCACAGAAAACTAAAGCCACCCCAGAGCGCAAAGACATAAGCCCATCAGGCGACCCCAAGGGCCACTAAGCCAAGAAGCAGACCTCAGGGTCACATGCCTCAGAGGCATACCCAGCCAAGGACTCTCCTGTCCCAAAAGCATCTCGCAAGCACAAGCAGACAGTTTCCGTGCCCGCTGAGAAGGTGGTGCCTGCTAAAAGTACACATAAGAAGAGCTCCAAGGCAGATTCACCCACAACCTCAACTCCCATCCAAAGCCCTGTGAAGCAGGGAAATGCGGGCACTGTAGGGGGAAAACCTGGTAAACAGGGGGTGGAGGGGCAGAGGCAAGGCCAGGCCAAGCGAACAGCTGGATCCAGCATGTCCCCAGAGGGAGGGCCACCGTCTGCACCTGATGCAGCTTTGGTGGTAAGTGTGCCTGTTGTGGCCACCCCACCTCCCTCTCCTACCAAGCCCACACTTCCATATCGAATCCCCAAGAAGTGGAAAGGTACCCCTCCACATTCTCCCTCCCACACTGTGTCTCATGGCAGCATATCTCCGCCTCCACGGGCCACCACACCACCCAGTCCAAGAAGCCCTCCGGCTCCCAAAGCCACTGATGCCTAAAGCTCAGCTGGTCTGCTCTCTCCCAGGTCCAGTCCTCCAACTGGCCCCGACACTCAGCCAGCTCCCAGTCAGACTGACAGACAAGTCTGAGGCTAAATCCCCCTCACACACCTGTCTCTCCCACAGCGGTGCCTGTACTGCCCATTGTTATCCCCCTAACTGTGTTGTTGACCATGACTGTGTACAGTCTCACACATTCCCTGTGCAGCTTCTCATGTACCTACTCTGCTGTTTGGGCTGGCCACTGGCCTTGCTGTACATTGCTGTGTTTGCCCATTCCCTGTGCAGCTTCTCATGTACCTACCCTGCTGTTTGGACTGGCCACTGGCCTTACTGTACATTGCTGTGTTTGCCCATTCCCTGTGCAGCTTCTCATGTACCTACTCTGCTGTTTGGACTGGCCACTGGCCTTGCTGTACATTGCTGTGTTTGCCCATTCCCTGTGCAGCTTCTCATGTACCTACTCTGCTGTTTGGACTGGCCACTGGCCTTGCTCTTGTCTACTTTGTATGCCTATCTGTGACATTTGTAATAAAGACAGTTGCTCATGTTGTCTGCTTTGTCAGTCTCCTTGCTAAATAAAGGGTTTTCTGTGTGGGTATGGTTTAATGTGACACATGCTCTGTATGCCACTTTAACGTTGCCAGTTGCTAGTTTCACTATTTCAGAGTTTGGCTGAGGTCAGAGGCACTTCAGTTCTACTTGACTCTGAGGCTTGGGGGTGCACTGATGGTTGTTTGTGATGATCTACTGTTATCCTAATGATTCTATGTTCAGGTTTTCTAAATTGTACACATGTCATGTTAGGATGCACTACCAGCACAGAGTGGGATTCTATCCACAGGATTGCAGGCAGGCTGGCCAGGGTCATCATGTATGTGTGATCTTACTTTATGTGTGCCCAGCAGTGTAGGTGTATAGTCATCTTGTGATGGTCAGTCATCCTAGTCACATGGGTTACATTCAATGTGTGCACTTGGGTGGTCAGGAAGTGTGCAGTGTGGAGGGGGTGACTTTGTCGTGAGTGTTGATGTGTGTGTGCACCTGCAATGTCAACTACACACATGTGTCACCCAGGAGTAGGGTGCCTGTTTGTGTAATTGTTCAGCCCTGTGATTGTGATTGTGTGCACATGTGTGTGTTGTATGTTGTGCACTGTGCAGTGTGTTGGTGTGTCCTTGCAGTTCTGGCTGACTCCTACTTGTTGTTTTTGCCAATTGTGAGTATGCAGAGTATGTGACTGGGAGGTCAGTGTTGTGCTTTGTTGATCATCCATGTGTCTTGATGCTGTTTGTACTCACTGTGCATCCCTGCTCAGCCACACTGACATTGTGGGTGTGTTTTCTCATGCATTGCTGTCACATGGGGCTTTATTGCCTCCAGTATGGCATGTGGTGTGTGGTGTCATACCATCCCCTATCTGTGCTTCAGATGCCTACCCATTGTGAGTCTGCAATCCATCTATTTGTGTATGGTACACTCCTGCCATGTCCACTACTGACGTACACACCACTTCACTTTCATGTCAGCTGTCCCCTTGGTTTGCCTGTGTGTGTGCCTCCCCATCACTTCATTTGTAATACTGTGCTTTGTGGTGCAGATCTTTGCACAGGACCAATGTGCCACTCAGGACATTTTCCCTATTGGTTATATGTTATTTTCTTGTACTGTTTAGCAGTAGGCCTGGGCGTCAAATTCCGCTCCGCTCGCGGAATTTGCGGAATTTAGGCAATTTTGCGTTCTGCGGAGAACGCGAAATTGCCAACAATTCCGCGATCCGCGGCGTAGCGGAATTATTTTCTTGTTCGCGCTTTAAAAATACGTTCTAGCGCGCGATAGCGACTTACCGGGATTCCTGCGTTCGCCGACGACTTTTCCTATCCGTTCGCGTGTGCCACGAGATTTTGGTAGCCGGGCGCGCGATTCCGCGAGAGTTTGCGATCGTGAACACGTCATTCGCCGCGCCATCGTGCACCGCGAGAGAGATTGCGAGCACGTCATTCGGGCGTGCCATCGGACATCCGGCGGAATGTTGGTGAAGCTCGCGATCCCAAACACGCAAAATTTTCAATCTGGAGAAGAAGAATATCTCGAGCAGCATAAAACCTTCTATAAAATGATGATTTGGATGAAAAAAACTCCTCAGATTGATATTTGGCTGTCCTTTATTGTCAATTTTTTATTGGGGGAGAGGGAGGAAGTGCCACAGAGTCTCCTACTTCCTGTTCCTGTCCAGCAGGCTCCTCCCAGTGCTTTGTCCATCTCCTGTTCATTTTTCATTTGGATTTGAGCTGGAAGGATCACTCTTTGTGCCTGCTGCATCATTATCATTGGATTTGAGGACTTTTGGATTTGAGATTTTACAAGTAAGTTGGTGTTGTTTGATTGGGGCATTGCAGTTGCTGCAACTATAATTTTGGTACTTTTCATCATTTAAAAAAAAAAAATAGTTGTGGGTAGCCAGTAGGCCAAGAGCTAGTCATGGGTGGGTGCATGATGAAACAACTGTTCCTTTGCTGTGTGATGTATTTATTTATTTCAAACATCATTTAGGGCATGGATGGCATTGGATTGAATTGCAAAATGTGTATTTTTGGGTGTATTTCAGTTTTTGGGTGTGTGTTAAATAAATGCCTTAGTTGTGTGTGGTGTTGCAGACCTTGTTTAGCCCTGTGGATTTTTGTTTTTGCATTTTATTGCATTACAGGCAAAGCAGTGTGGTTTAGCATGCAGCCTTTGCCTGGCTATTATAGGCCTGTTTTCAGTACATTGTTTTACTGGCCTCCTGCTTGTTGCTTGTGATTTGTGAGTGTCCATGTGGCTGGTGGCCATTTCTGGTGGGAGTTATAAGTGTGCTGATTTTGCCATATAGGCCTGCATGTGTTTCCTTTGTGGCCTAGGCTTCTTGATGTTGTTGGCCTGGCCATGAGGCTGGTGGCCATTATGAAGCCAGGCAGTGTGCTTTTTGCCATAGGCCTGCATTGTCTGTCTTCAGTTTCTTATTGTTGTGGGCCTGGCCATGAGGCTGGAGGCCATTTTGAAGCCAGGCAGTGTGCTTTTTGCCATAGGCCTGCATTGTCTGTCTTCAGTTTTTTGTTGTTGTGGGCCTGGCCATGTGGCTAGTGGCCATTTAAAAGCCCGGTAGTGTACTTCTATCCATAGGCCTTCAAGTTTGAGGCCTAGTCTGCCAACAGGCCTTTCATCTAGTAGGCTCAGAGGTAGTCAGGGGTGCATGAAACAACTGTTTCTGTGTGTTCTGTTGAATTTAAACATCATTTAGGGCATGGATGGCATTGGATTGAATTGCAAAATGTGTATTTTTGGGTGTATTTCAGTGTTTGGGTGTGTGTTAAATAAATGCCTTTGTTGTGTGTGCGGTGTGTTGTGTACCTTGCAGACCTTGTTTAGCCCTGTGGATTTTTGTTTTTGCATTTTATTGCATTACAGGCAAAGCAGTGTGGTTTAGCATGCAGCCTTTGCCTGGCTATTATAGGCCTGTTTTCAGTACATTGTTTTACTGGCCTCCTGCTTGTTGCTTGTGATTTGTGAGTGTCCATGTGGCTGGTGGCCATTTCTGGTGGGAGTTATAAGTGTGCTGATTTTGCCATATAGGCCTGCATGTGTTTCCTTTGTGGCCTAGGCTTCTTGATGTTGTTGGCCTGGCCATGAGGCTGGTGGCCATTATGAAGCCAGGCAGTGTGCTTTTTGCCATAGGCCTGCATTGTCTGTCTTCAGTTTCTTATTGTTGTGGGCCTGGCCATGAGGCTGGAGGCCATTTTGAAGCCAGGCAGTGTGCTTTTTGCCATAGGCCTGCATTGTCTGTCTTCAGTTTTTTGTTGTTGTGGGCCTGGCCATGTGGCTAGTGGCCATTTTAAAGCCCGGTAGTGTACTTTTATCCATAGGCCTTCAAGTTTGAGGCCTAGTCTGCCAACAGGCCTTTCATCTAGTAGGCTCAGAGGTAGTCAGGGGTGCATGAAACAACTGTTTCTGTGTGTTCTGTTGAATTTAAACATCATTTAGGGCATGGATGGCATTGGATTGAATTGCAAAATGTGTATTTTTGGGTGTATTTCAGTGTTTGGGTGTGTGTTAAATAAATGCCTTTGTTGTGTGTGCGGTGTGTTGTGTACCTTGCAGACCTTGTTTAGCCCTGTGGATTTTTGTTTTTGCATTTTATTGCATTACAGGCAAAGCAGTGTGGTTTAGCATGCAGCCTTTGCCTGGCTATTATAGACCTGTTTTCAGTACATTGTTTTCCAGGCCTCCTGCTTGTTGCTTGTGATTTGTGAGTGTCCATGTGGCTGGTGGCCATTTCTGGTGGGAGTTATAAGTGTGCTGCTTTTGCCATTTAGGTCTGCATGGTTTTCCTCTTGGCTTACTGCTAACATCCATCCCCTTTGCCAGCTGCAACTCCCTGAATGATGTGATGAGCAAATAATTTAATGCCAAACAGGGTCCACTTCCATTACATTTGTATTTTTGTTGTAGTTCCTCTTCTTTCCTATCCTTCCTGAGAGTGTACACAGTATACCACGAAAGCCCTTGTTGACAAAGTCTCACAAATGGCTACACTAAGTTATATATTTTATTTGTTTGTTTGTACTAGTAGTAATTGAACCACAACAACAAATGCAACATTTCACTGATGTTCTTCTCCTGGCTTCTTTGCTTTTAGGTGCACAAAAAGACAGAGGAGGAGGTGTCATCATCATCACCCATTGTACTGCCAGACAGAAGTCCTGCTGCGCACCACGTCACGTGTGACCACAGACATCTCTGCAACTTGTGCACCTGCGTCCTGCTGACATCTGAAGAAGATGGTCCCAAAGAAAGGTACCAGGTCCTCCAGTACTAAGAAAGTTGCCAGTGAGAAGAAGAAGGAACAGAAGAAGGAAGTGGCACTTGCCAAGACTGGTGTGCCGCCCGATGTGTTTTTTGGGGAAACAAAACTTACGCCTGCAGCAGCATTGTCCGGAGGGGACCAAGCTGGGAGCAGCACCTCCGCATCAGCGGGCCCACCCCACCAACCTAGGCCCAAGCCCATGAGTGTGGCAGAGGTAGCCAGTCTACTAACGAGCAGTGATGTTGAAATGTCATTATCGCAAAGTAGTACCCAATCAACGCACTCGCAGGCGGAAACTCAGCAGATAAGTGGGCAACAACAGCCTCAACCACAGCCGCAACCACAGCCGCAACCACAGCCGCAACCACAGCCGCAGCCGCAACCACAGCCGCAACCACAGCCGCAACCACAGCCGCAACCACAGCCGCAGCCGCAACCACAGCCGCAGCCGCAACCACAGCCGCAACCACAGCCGAAACCACAGCCCACAATAGTAGTTGTTCCATCTGAAGTAGGGGCAGTTCAGGAAATCGAGCTTTTTGCAGACAAAGAGGAGCAAGCCACTGTTTCAGAAGATCCATTGTCTTCCAGACCCCCAGCAAGGAAAAGGAGGGTTAGTCCATCAACTTCTTCTTCAAGCCCCACTTCTGATGATCTAGATGCCACTTGGAAGCCACCAGCTCAGTCTGAGAGTGATGCACGCCACAAGGCTAGTGAAAAGGAAGGTTCCAGAAAGCCTTAGAGTTATGGAGGTAGATGTAGACGAGGGGGGTGATGATGATGAAGAGCCAGTCATCATGAACTTCACTCCCGGCCCAGAGGAGATGGAGACCAACATTATTAGACTATCCAAAATCGCTGCGAGGGATTTAGCACGGATACCACCAACACAGGTAACACCAACACGACCTCCAGCTTCCATATTTGCCTTTGCAAAGGCCCGGCGGGGACCTACATCCAGCTCAACCACCACCTCAGTAGGTAGTGGTAGTGTAACTGCACAGAGTCAAATTCCAGGCACACCCTCAAGTTCATCTGGTATTGAAAGTGGCACCTCCAGCAGCGCCAGAAAGTTCTCCTCCCCAGTTTGGGACTTCTTTTCGGTTAGCAGTAAGGAGGAGAACATTGCTATATGCTCAATTTGTTGGCAGGCTGTTAGGCGGGGTAGGCTTGGTACAAACTATGGTACCGGAGGCCAAACTAGTCATCTCAAAAAACACCACAGTATCAAGTGGGAGGCTCACCTACTTCACTTAGAAAAAAGTAAAACTGGACCCATTGCTGTTGTTGGGGATGAAGAAGTAGGGGAAGATATGATCGCGGTGGAAGGTCAACTAGAGGGAGACATTCCTAGCCCTGTCACCAGCAGTGTAGTGGTACCGCCCACATCCTCAGCAACATCTCAGTGGCACCGTAGTAAGAGTCAGCCTGAGACATCAAGGCAACCGAGTACTGCAATGAGAAAAAGTGCATCGTCGTTGAGCCTAACTGGGTTCAAGAAGACAGCTGCACCACAAAGGAAAATATTCCAGCCTACCATTGACAGCATGCTTAGGTCGGAGGGGCAGTACCAACGCAACCACCCAACGGCATGGTTGTACAATGCGAAGCTGGCTAAAATGTTAGCGCTGGACCTTCTCCCTTTTTCATTTGTGGAAGGGGTGGGTTTCCTTGAATTTGTGTCAGCCATCTGCCCTAAATGGAAGGTTCCCAGCCGGTCCTATTTCGCCAGAGTTGCTGTTCCAGCACTACATCACGATGTGCTAGAATTGGTTGGACAAGCTTTGCAGCAGAGTGCTGTTCACAATATCCACCTGACAACAGACATATGGACCAGTTGCCAAGCCACTGATTACATGTGCATCACTGCACACTGGGTCTCTTTTGTGGGGGTTAGAGAAAAGCTATCTGAAGTAGGTGCTGTTGACACAGCTGAGATTTTTAATGCTACTCTGAAACATGCAACTGTAGCCATGTTCGCCATGGAGAAATCTCATACTGCTGCAAACATTTTGGAAGAGTTTAACAGCAAGGTCTTTGAATGGCTGCGCCCAAGAGGGCTTAACATTGGTTTTGTTGCCACGGATAATGGCAGTAATGTACTTAAGGCCATGGAGGTTGGTGCCTATTTCAGGGTCCCGTGTTTGGCGCACTGCATTAACATTATAGTTCAAGACTTTCTGAAAAAAGAACCCATAGTCAGCAATTTACTGACCACCTGCCGCAGAATATGCACTCATTTCAGCCATTCTTTTAAAGCCCGGAAGCAGCTGAGGATCATTCAACGTGACTATAGAATGCCAGTCAAAGCACTCATCCAGGAGGTGGCAACACGTTGGAACTCAACGTATTACATGCTTGACCGTCTGTTTGAGCAGTACAGACCAATCAGTGAATATGTCATGCGAAGGGCGGATGCTACTGTGAAAGGCATGACCCTTCAGATGGACCAATGGTGCCTAGTTAAATGCCTTGCAGAGATACTTGTTCCTTTCGAGGTCTTCACATGTGAAGTCAGCAAGGAGGACTGTACTATGGGCCAAGCTATCCCATTGTTGCACATGCTAGAGCAACAGCTGAAGGAGGTGTCTGAAGCGTACATAGGTGTGGAGGAAAAAAAAGAAGCATATGAGTTGGTGGAGAGCATATCATGTCGCTTAACTGAAAATGCAAGGGTGCAAACTAAGATTTTGTCACAAGAACATTACATTTGTGCCACAATTCTGGATCCACGGTACAAATCAGCACTGAACAGTACGACATTACTCCCTTTTTCAGAAGTGGATGTTGCCCGGTACAAAACTTGGATAGCCGAGGCAGCCAGTAAATTGGAAAATGAACGGCTGGTAATTAAAGGCCCGCTGCTCAAACCCACAACAAGTACTGCAGCAGGGCATCCGGCGTCAAGTTCAACTTCAGAGCCTGAGGGCAGTGCGTTTGGTTCACAGCTGTCACCATCACCAACACTGTCGACAACAGCAAGAATCGGATCATCAGCCCTAGTAAAAACGGCACTGGATTGGTATTTACAGCAAGGACTTGCTAGGTCCAGTGCTGATGCAAAGACAAAAGAGGCCAAACAAAGTGTAGCACCCCTGAACATTGAGCGGATGGTCCAGGCCTATCTGGATGACCCAACAGAGGTCTACATTGATCAAAACCCATTGCGGTATTGGTATGGCAAAAGGGGCCAATGGCCAGTGCTTAGCAGGCTGGCGATAAACTATCTGGCTTGCCCTATCGCAAGTGTCTCTTCTGAACGTGTTTTCAGTGCTGCTGGTTCCATTGTAACAGTGAAAAGGACCAGTTTCTCACCCAAAAACGTGGAGAGGTTAACCATGATCAAAATGAATCAGCAATTTATACCACCGAATTACACAATACATGAATCAACGCAGGAAGATGAGGACAGCGGCTCAGGTGACAGAAGTAGCATGTTAGATGATGATTACCTACTTCTGGTTGAACCCCCAGAGTTTGAGGACGAGCTATACTTCCCTGACAACTAGGCTTCCACTTCTTACTGTCGTCCTCCCTTATTTACTTTTATTTGTGTGTCTGTCTTTCTGGTTGGAAACTTCGAATCACAACAAATCCATCACCACCGTATTCTAGTCATTTATTGCCATATATGAGTTTCAGCTGTCTGCATTTCAGTCCACTCCTCCGAGTCCTGCTCCTCCATCCTCCTGAATCGCCCTAAATCTATTGCCCTCAAGTCAGATGATGATTGGATGTAGCATAATAGAAGAAAAAATTAAATCTTGCCTCGTTGAGTCCCTCCAAAAGAAGTGGAACATGATGATGACTACTATAGCTATCATACTTTCCGAGCCAAGAGAGACTGCCCATTAACTGAAGATGAGAAGGAACAGGTAATGAATGATGACATGCATTGGACGCTGACTGAGTGATTTGTGTTGTTGTTGTTTGTAGTGCATGAAGTTAATTCATTGTGTACTATTATCTAATCTACACACTAAAAGTAACTCAAGGCAATGTTTGTTTCCCTTCTTGTTTTTTAATAACAAATTTGTACTTCTACTGCAGGCCGATCCATTGCATTTTGAATATGGAAAGGGGACTCAATCTGTACACTACACACTGAGTTGGACAACACACCATGATGATGACCACAGTGACATAATATCTTCGCAGTCACTCAGTAGGATCCGAGATGATTGATGGAATAACTCAGGGCGTTTCATGAGTGGCATAAAAGGTAAACAAGTCAACAACAACCACTGCAGACCTACATGTCTGTGTAGTGGTGGAGTCGAGTGTGGTGGTATGACTGACAGCGGTGCATTGATTTAGTCACTTAATTTGTAAAATGCTATGTTGCTGTATATCTGCTTTGTCTGCCTCTGTCAAAAAATGTACGCTAAATGGAGGATGGGTCACGGGTGCCGTGGGCCTGCTCTGTCCTGTTGTTGTTGGAGGTTAATGCTGGAAACAGACTAGAGTAGACATGATGTATCCATGCCGCCTCTGAAAGTGTTCTTGTTGCACTCCACCGTAATCTATGCATTTTTTTTCTACTTGATTTTCAATATCCCTTTTGTTTTTCTATCTACAATTACAGGCCAGCCCTTACCCTGTGCTATACTGGGAAAAACAACTCACACTTACCTTACCAATGAATCTACATCTGCCAGGCAGGCAGTGGCGTCACCCAAGATTGATGGCCGGAGCGTCCATGGAAGGGAGGACCAAGAGAAATGCCGAGATGCAACTCCCCATTTTGACTAGGATAACATACAGTAACAGTATCAACTTTCATCATCTTTTAAATAATTTGATTCATTTTTTGTCTTCAATCATTACTACTGTGTGTTGTTGTTATTATTATGTTTCCTCTCTGCTTGTAATTCAATTCATCCCTACAGCTATTTTTGAATTTTCTTTGCTATCTTTAATAGTAAGCCCGGGCCGGTACAACAGAACAGAAACTGTATGTAATTCGGGTCTCTCGGAGGGCAGACAGGCAAGGCAAATTGCATAATATACTGCTGCCCTGTACTGTCTAATTGTCTAGTAGTAGTTAGTAAGTACTACTTATCATTAACCATCAAGTTATCATCATCATGCATGTATTTCCTTTTTCTCCCTTAACAGATTTATGGATATGGTCGTCTGCCAAGATTGTGTTTTGTTGTTGTCCATGCGTAGTTTTACTTTGTCAAACCTTTCCCCAAACCCCCCTTCCCAACCATTCATCAAACCCTAACCCTCTTCCCCCGGACTGTGTGACTTATTGAGGTGTGACTAAATTAAATGTACATCAATAATTTATCACACGCTTGCTGGGGCAGATGTGGCAAAAGCAATACTAATTAAATTTCAAGGCAGGGCGAGGATCTTCTTCTACTTGCCCACCCATGAGCAGTATATTTGCGAGGTAATTTTTTTACCAAAGGAACTTAATCCATCAGCATTAATTGGCGGCATCGATTGGATTTGTTGTCATCCTCCTACACAGCACTAACGGTTATGCTTGTGTCGAGTGTACTGTAGGCCTAGTCGAGTGACTCGACACAACTAGAGTTTGTAACTCTATGTACTAGGCTATCCCCGCCACCATTATGTTTTATTGTATTTTGGCATATTATTGTTTGGCAGTAAGTTCTGTACTGTACTTCATTCTACTACTCCTCCCACAGTCTCTCTCAGGCGACTGACTGTCTCATTTTCTTTTTTTGCAAATGCTACTGCCAGTGTCTACTACTACTACCACCACAACCATGGCATGTTGGGAAAGAAAACCATCATCACCATGCAGCCATCGAGGTGCCTAAGTTAAACATCAAGCACAGGTAAGAGAAGAAGCTTGGGGGAGGCATAATTAATAATGGAAATGTTTTCATTAATTAAATTTCACACACCCCTTTGAGTCCAATTGCAGAATGCATAGACTAGGAGGAGAGACTGACAGTACTAGTAGGACAAGTCACTCAGTGAGGGGTACCGCATCTATCTGTTTGTGTCGTACAAAGTCAGCCAATTATTTAAATCAAACACTGGCTGTGGCCCTGCACCAGCAAGGAAACAGTGTGACGTAAAACAGTAACCCCACCCACAAAACATTAATAACATCGTATGTAAAGTATAAATATATAATTTAATCCCCTAACAAAGATAAACTATGTAAAAAATCCCACAACAACACCTGACCCACCCCTCTCCCTAACCCCAACCAATGTCCATTGTCCGGAACGAAAAAGTCCAACAAATTAAATGTCCAATTGTCCAAATAAAGTGAAAACCCCAACGCCCGATTCCCACCCACCAAAATAAGCAATAAAAAAGGGGCAATCAACAGGGTCTGTTCATCGGCGGGCTCTCCTCTCCAGGACACAAATACGCTCCTCTAGGCGGGGCATGCGGCGCTTCAATGCGCGGCAATTGTATCCACAGGGGGGGGGCAGCAGTGCTATTAAATGAAGTGCGACGGCAGGCGGCTGCCAGACGGTGGTGCCGTAATACTGGAGGGGGGTGGCTGGGGCCCGGGGCATTGGAGGAGGCTGCAGCTGCTGCTGCCTCCTCCTCCTCCGCCAGAACCACCAGCCGCCGGTATTCCATTTGTTTGGCCTCCAGCTTCCGGCACCGGGCCTTGGCTTCCAACTCCTTCCTGTCTGGTTTCCCTTTGGAAGGAGTAGCTATATCAAGAAGAAAAAACAAGACTATTGTAAAATATACTCTTAGCAAAGCAGTAAGACAAATTAATTCTACACATAGTGGCACAGTAGCACTAGCAAGCACAGTACATAACATTTGTGGTATGTATCTATCCTCCCACTTCCTCGGCCTCTAACATTTGTGGGAGTTTCAGGCATTCAACCACCCATACATCTGATTCCTATCTGCCACCTATGCATGCATGCATCCCACGTATCCTTCTCTGCCAGTCATAAATATTAAATCTCGCCCGTCCTTCCTCCTTCCACCCTTCTTTCCCTTTTCGTTCAACCCATCCATCAAGGTCATCTGATCTGACTTTTAGTCTTCTCCATAAAACTTTCACAGCTGAGTTGAAGTCAGATAGAAGAGGCCATTGGTTACTCAACAGTACACTCCCGCCGCTAATGCTATTGCTAATGCTAAGTAAAGGGTGTCTTCTTCAACCGTTCACAACAACTTCTTACTTAATAAGTCTCAACAGTACAGTATACAGTACACCCTTGCAGCGAGTGTAATGTCAATAAGTAAGGATTAGGAATATAACTTACCACCGCCCGCCACTGCTGCTGGCTCACCCCCTGCAGCTCCTCCTGCAACTGCCGCATCTCCTCCTGCACCCTCAGCGGCCACGTCGCCTTCGCCGCTGGCCCCGGTACTGGTGGTCGGTAGTACGCCTAGAAAAAACATTACACATTTTTTAGATGCCATATACCCCTCCCCCTATTTTTCACTAGCAAGATTGAAAAAAAAGTTAATACATACATATACAACACACATCACTAGTACAAATCAGGTAGTAGAGTAGACACTAGTAGTGTTATATGGTCCCTAGGGTCATTCTAGTCTTTGCTAAGTTAGCCCGAGCCATGCAACCATTTTAGCTTTGTGTCTTTTATTTTTGCGCACGTTAACTCGCAGCTTGTTGTGTAAGACACCTTTGAGCCCACATGAGCTCATACTGCTACTGTCTGAGCGCTGCATTCAAGGTCGAAAAACAAGCCACTTTGTTATGGAGTTCTGGTGTTCGTCCATATTGCTTATCCATAAAAAGGCTACACTTTTTGGCACGACTGAGAAATGCTTGCAATATACTAACGCGCACCATTTTTCTCATAACTGACGGAAGATTCCCTTCTACAAACCAGAGCTTTGCAGAGCTTATGATGTAACCAGTACTAGGTTCTTCTAAGGTGAGGGGTCCCCAGAATTCGCTCAGAGATCTTCATTTATAATTTTATATAAACTATATTCCTACCAAGGGGAGGGTGGTTCTTCCACCACTGTTCAGTTATCATGATTTCGCCTTTTGTCTTCTAAGGACTTGTAGTTGTAAGTGTAACTAAGTGTAACAATGTTTATTGTTTTAATCTTATGCATTTTGCTGTTGCTGCTGCATTATAGAACAACGTACAGAGCTTGTCAGTTGAAAATAAACCTTTTGAACTTACATAGACTAGGTGGTATTTGGTGTGGACTTACATGAGTGAGTGAGCGAAAGGGTGTGCATTGCTTCCGCGACTGAGAGGTCAGGAGTGTTATGTTCTGGGTTGTCTACTCATTGGGTATCTTGGGGGGGTTCGGAGAGCTAATGAGACACTATAACTAGTCGGTCAGGGGATTGTGGTCGGTTCTGATGGAGGTGTGAGGAAGGTCCAACCTCCCATCACCAACGTCCTATATTCTTGTGCAAAGTTCTGTATGTGCAGAATCCCTACAACAGTAGTAGTATGTCCTATCCTATCAAAAATAGTAATATCTGGTTGGGCATTTTGTTGGTGGGAATTGTTGAAAAGCCTCAAGATTAAGAAGACTAGAAGTAGTAGAAGAGGACAACCCAAAAGACTGGACTCAATGGCTAGAGCTATTGGTGAATCTGAGTTTTATTTAAAACCTTTTAAATAAAGAGTGGCCAACTGGGCAAGCTTAGCTACCGACAGACTAATAGTAGTAGTACAGAGAGTCATAGCAGAGGCAGTTAGAGGCAGGGATAACAATAATTTAGAAACAGATAGTCTAGATCGAAGAAGAATTTGTAAAAAATAGAATTAGGAAACCGAAATAATAGTTCGGAAAAAATAAGGTGCAGGAAAAGTTAGGGAAATATAATTATTAATATTAACCACTGCAGGACTTACTGGGGTCAGCAGCAGAGCCCTCGGTAGAGGAGTGGTCCTTGCCCTGGGAGGCATGTTGTTCTGGTTCCGCCGACTCAGACCCCGTCTTCTTGCCCCTGGGTGCTGATCATGTAAGATTTAATAAAGAAAGAGACAAAAATGAATGTTTGGTGTGAAACAAATAAAATATTTTTAAATACGCTCCAAAAACATTTTTGTGAACAACAATTGCAATAAAATTGACCTATCTAATCTGATCGACTAGTAGTATTGCGAGATTCACGGACCGTCTAGTAAGCCTAAGTACCACCTGACCTAGCCCACCTATTCCAGATGGGCCAATTGTTCACTAAGTCTGCATTTCCATTTATTTTAGTCCTCAAAAATGCATAGATGGAGGACACATGCATACATTTTTGCATACACCAAATTGTTGGTTGGTTGCTGCTGATGTTCTGCTAGTGATGATAAGCCTATTAACACTCACTAAACAAACTACAAAAGGTTCTACTAAGGACTGGGGTAAGCAGCACTCAGCAGCACGTGACGTGACAGAGGATGTGTCACGCAGACCACTTGAAAATTACCAACTAATACTAATAAGTAACTAAACCTATCAATCCACCACTATCTCTTCTTAGTGGCAGGAGGACAAAGGAAGGACTAGAGTCTCTCTAGCATTACCTAACTTAAGTTCGCTAAAGTAAACTCTTACATAATTAGGCCAAGTGAGCGCAAAGTTGCAAACAAGTAAGATTAGTAGCGCCGAGCACCTGTGTCATAACAATCACAGAAGATTTTTAAACGTAATTTACCTGCATTGTAAGCAGCAGCATTCTTGCTGGTCGGAAAAAAAATATATTCGCAATATATAACACAGAGCAGAAGAACACAAAGTAGTAATATTAAATAGCTACTCACCAAGCCCCGGGACCTCCACTCCCAGCAGGTCCAGCAGGTCCTGCTCCCGGTCCAGAATATCGGACCACCGGTGCGTCAGCTAGTTATTGGTGCGCCGGACACCAGAGCAGCGAAACACTGCCCGACGCACCTTGCCCCACCGCTGCCAACGCTCCCGGAGCCCATACCCGGACCCAGGCCTGCCGCCTGCTGCCAGGGTTAAGGGGAGGTGGCGCTGCACAAAAAAAACCAGTGCGGCCACCTCCGCCTCACCAAATAAGGCCCGTGCCTGCACTCCTTTTTGGCGCCGCCTTCCGCAAGGAAGGCAGTCGCGGTTCTGGCTACGGCTACGAGCCCTGTGGCCCTTTGCCATGGTTCTGGGTAGGCGGGGGGGCGGAAAAGAAAAGGTAGGAATTAAAAAAGTAAGTAAAAGAAATGAAAAAAGCAGGTAATAGAAGAAGAGTGAAAAAGTAGTGAAAAACACATAAAAAGTAGAAAAATACTCAAAATATAGAATCAGGAAAATAGAGCGATAGATAATAAATAAAAAAGATCAAAAGAAAGTTTCCAGAAACAAAGGATTGAAAAGATAGAGGGAGGATTGAAAAGCAGGCCCAGAACCATAGCATTAGAGTGAAAAACAAGATGGCCGCGCCCATTGCGACCGCATCGATACAAAAGGGGATGATGGACGGAACGTTTGAGCCAATCAAACACTCACCCCCAGTCAACTGATCTGGGTTTAATCCATCATCATTCTTTAGCTCACTCCACCACCCCAGTTCAGACATGGCCATATGCAAATCAGTCTGACCCTGTGCCTCATGGGAACAGTCCAGCCTGAACTGCCAAGCCATGTCTTCCCTGGACCGGAAACAAGCATCCTAGGACCGGTTTCTGGCATTTCAGCCGTCATCAGCCAGGCTTGCTTGAATCCAGTGGCAAAGTGAGCAAGGGACCCACGTCTGGGCATACCCCCGCCAACTTAGGGCGAACAAAGCGATACAAAAGGGGATGATGGACGGAACGTTTGAGCCAATCAAACACTCACCCCCAGTCAACTGATCTGGGTTTAATCCATCATCATTCTTTAGCTCACTCCACTACCCCAGTTCAGACATGGCCATATGCAAATCAGTCTGACCCTGTGCCTCATGGGAACAGTCCAGCCTGAACTGCCAAGCCATGTCTTCCCTGGACCGGAAACAAGCATCCTAGGACCGGTTTCTGGCATTTCAGCCGTCATCAGCCAGGCTTGCTTGAATCCAGTGGCAAAGTGAGCAAGGGACCCACGTCTGGGCATACCCCCGCCAACTTAGGGCGAACAAAGCGATACAAAAGGGGATGATGGACGGAACGTTTGAGCCAATCAAACACTCACCCCCAGTCAACTGATCTGGGTTTAATCCATCATCATTCTTTAGCTCACTCCACCACCCCAGTTCAGACATGGCCATATGCAAATCAGTCTGACCCTGTGCCTCATGGGAACAGTCCAGCCCGAACTGCCAAGACATGTCTTCCCTGGACCAGAAACAAGCATCCTAGGACCGGTTTCTGGCATTTCAGCCGTCATCAGCCAGGCTTGCTTGAATCCAGTGGCAAAGTGAGCAAGGGACCCACGTCTGGGCATACCCCCGCCAACTTAGGGCGAACAAAGCGATACAAAAGGGGATGATGGATGGAACGTTTGAGCCAATCAAACACTTACCCCCAGTCAACTGATCTGGGTTTAATCCATCATCATTCTTTAGCTCACTCCACCACCCCAGTTCAGACATGGCCATATGCAAATCAGTCTGACCCTGTGCCTCATGGGAACAGTCCAGCCCGAACTGCCAAGCCATGTCTTCCCTGGACCGGAAACAAGCATCCTAAGACCGGTTTCTGGCATTTCAGCCATCATCAGCCAGGCTTGCTTGAATCCAGTGGCAAAGTGAGCAAGGGACCCACGTCTGGGCATACCCCCGCCAACTTAGGGCGAACAAAGCGATACAAAGGGGATGATGGACGGAACGTTTGAGCCAATCAAACACTCACCCCCAGTCAACTGATCTGGGTTTAATCCATCATCATTCTTTAGCTCACTCCACCACCCCAGTTCAGACATGGCCATATGCAAATCAGTCTGACCCTGTGCCTCATGGGAACAGTCCAGCCCGAACTGCCAAGCCATGTCTTCCCTGGACCGGAAACAAGCATCCTAGGACCGGTTTCTGGCATTTCAGCCGTCATCAGCCAGGCTTGCTTGAATCCAGTGGCAAAGTGAGCAAGGGACCCACGTCTGGGCATACCCCCGCCAACTTAGGGCGAACAAAGCGATACAAAAGGGGATGATGGACGGAACGTTTGAGCCAATCAAACACTCACCCCCAGTCAACTGATCTGGGTTTAATCCATCATCATTCTTTAGCTCACTCCACTACCCCAGTTCAGACATGGCCATATGCAAATCAGTCTGACCCTGTGCCTCATGGGAACAGTCCAGCCCGAACTGCCAAGCCATGTCTTCCCTGGACCGGAAACAAGCATCCTAGGACCGGTTTCTGGCATTTCAGCCGTCATCAGCCAGGCTTGCTTGAATCCAGTGGCAAAGTGAGCAAGGGACCCACGTCTGGGCATACCCCCGCCAACTTAGGGAAAACAAAGCGATACAAAAGGGGATGATGGACGGAACGTTTGAGCCAATCAAACACTCACCCCCAGTCAACTGATCTGGGTTTAATCCATCATCATTCTTTAGCTCACTCCACTACCCCAGTTCAGACATGGCCATATGCAAATCAGTCTGACCCTGTGCCTCATGGGAACAGTCCAGCCTGAACTGCCAAGCCATGTCTTCCCTGGACCGGAAACAAGCATCCTAGGACCGGTTTCTGGCATTTCAGCCGTCATCAGCCAGGCTTGCTTGAATCCAGTGGCAAAGTGAGCAAGGGACCCACGTCTGGGCATACCCCCGCCAACTTAGGGCGAACAAAGCGATACAAAAGGGGATGATGGACGGAACGTTTGAGCCAATCAAACACTCACCCCCAGTCAACTGATCTGGGTTTAATCCATCATCATTCTTTAGCTCACTCCACCACCCCAGTTCAGACATGGCCATATGCAAATCAGTCTGACCCTGTGCCTCATGGGAACAGTCCAGCCCGAACTGCCAAGCCATGTCTTCCCTGGACCAGAAACAAGCATCCTAGGACCGGTTTCTGGCATTTCAGCCGTCATCAGCCAGGCTTGCTTGAATCCAGTGGCAAAGTGAGCAAGGGACCCACGTCTGGGCATACCCCCGCCAACTTAGGGCGAACAAAGCGATACAAAAGGGGATGATGGATGGAACGTTTGAGCCAATCAAACACTTACCCCCAGTCAACTGATCTGGGTTTAATCCATCATCATTCTTTAGCTCACTCCACCACCCCAGTTCAGACATGGCCATATGCAAATCAGTCTGACCCTGTGCCTCATGGGAACAGTCCAGCCCGAACTGCCAAGCCATGTCTTCCCTGGACCGGAAACAAGCATCCTAAGACCGGTTTCTGGCATTTCAGCCATCATCAGCCAGGCTTGCTTGAATCCAGTGGCAAAGTGAGCAAGGGACCCACGTCTGGGCATACCCCCGCCAACTTAGGGCGAACAAAGCGATACAAAGGGGATGATGGACCGGAACGTTTGAGCCAATCAAACACTCACCCCCAGTCAACTGATCTGGGTTTAATCCATCATCATTCTTTAGCTCACTCCACCACCCCAGTTCAGACATGGCCATATGCAAATCAGTCTGACCCTGTGCCTCATGGGAACAGTCCAGCCCGAACTGCCAAGCCATGTCTTCCCTGGACCGGAAACAAGCATCCTAGGACCGGTTTCTGGCATTTCAGCCGTCATCAGCCAGGCTTGCTTGAATCCAGTGGCAAAGTGAGCAAGGGACCCACGTCTGGGCATACCCCGCCAACTTAGGGCGAACAAAGCGATACAAAAGGGGATGATGGACGGAACGTTTGAGCCAATCAAACACTCACCCCCAGTCAACTGATCTGGGTTTAATCCATCATCATTCTTTAGCTCACTCCACTACCCCAGTTCAGACATGGCCATATGCAAATCAGTCTGACCCTGTGCCTCATGGGAACAGTCCAGCCTGAACTGCCAAGCCATGTCTTCCCTGGACCGGAAACAAGCATCCTAGGACCGGTTTCTGGCATTTCAGCCGTCATCAGCCAGGCTTGCTTGAATCCAGTGGCAAAGTGAGCAAGGGACCCACGTCTGGGCATACCCCCGCCAACTTAGGGCGAACAAAGCGATACAAAGGGGATGATGGACGGAACGTTTGAGCCAATCAAACACTCACTCCCAGTCAACTGATCTGGGTTTAATCCATCATCATTCTTTAGCTCACTCCACCACCCCAGTTCAGACATGGCCATATGCAAATCAGTCTGACCCTGTGCCTCATGGGAACAGTCCAGCCCGAACTGCCAAGCCATGTCTTCCCTGGACCGGAAACAAGCATCCTAGGACCGGTTTCTGGCATTTCAGCCGTCATCAGCCAGGCTTGCTTGAATCCAGTGGCAAAGTGAGCAAGGGACCCACGTCTGGGCATACCCCGCCAACTTAGGGCGAACAAGCGATACAAAGGGGATGATGGATGGAACGTTTGAGCCAATCAAACACTTACCCTCAGTCAACTGATCTGGGTTTAATCCATCATCATTCTTTAGCTCACTCCACCACCCCAGTTCAGACATGGCCATATGCAAATCAGTCTGACCCTGTGCCTCATGGGAACAGTCCAGCCCGAACTGCCAAGCCATGTCTTCCCTGGACCGGAAACAAGCATCCTAAGACCGGTTTCTGGCATTTCAGCCATCATCAGCCAGGCTTGCTTGAATCCAGTGGCAAAGTGAGCAAGGGACCCACGTCTGGGCATACCCCGCCAACTTAGGGCGAACAAAGCGATACAAAGGGGATGATGGACGGAACGTTTGAGCCAATCAAACACTCACCCCCAGTCAACTGATCTGGGTTTAATCCATCATCATTCTTTAGCTCACTCCACCACCCCAGTTCAGACATGGCCATATGCAAATCAGTCTGACCCTGTGCCTCATGGGAACAGTCCAGCCCGAACTGCCAAGCCATGTCTTCCCTGGACCGGAAACAAGCATCCTAGGACCGGTTTCTGACATTTCAGCCGTCATCAGCCAGGCTTGCTTGAATCCAGTGGCAAAGTGAGCAAGGGACCCACGTCTGGGCATACCCCGCCAACTTAGGGCGAACAAAGCGATACAAAGGGGATGATGGACGGAGCGTTTGAGCCAATCAAACACTCACCCCCAGTCAACTGATCTGGGTTTAATCCATCATCATTCTTTAGCTCACTCCACCACCCCAGTTCAGACATGGCGATATGCAAATCAGTCTGACCCTGTGCCTCATGGGAACAGTCCAGCCCGAACTGCCAAGCCATGTCTTCCCTGGACCGGAAACAAGCATCCTAGGACCGGTTTCTGGCATTTCAGCCGTCATCAGCCAGGCTTGCTTGAATCCAGTGGCAAAGTGAGCAAGGGACCCACGTCTGGGCATACCACCGCCAACTTAGGGCAAACAAAGCGATACAAAAGGGGATGATGGACGGAACGTTTGAGCCAATCAAACACTCACCCCCAGTCAACTGATCTGGGTTTACTCCACCACCCCAGTTCAGATATGGCCATATGCAAATCAGTCTGACCCTGTGCCTCATGGGAACAGTCCAGCCCGAACTGCCAAGCCATGTCTTCCCTGGACCGGAAACAAGCATCCTAGGACCGGTTTCTGGCATTTCAGCCGTCATCAGCCAGGCTTGCTTGAATCCAGTGGCAAAGTGAGCAAGGGACCCACGTCTGGGCATACCCCCGCCAACTTAGGGCGAACAAAGCAATACAAAAGGGGATGATGGACAGAACGTTTGAGCCAATCAAACACTCACCCCCAGTCAACTGAACTGGGTTTAATCCATCATCATTCTTTAGCTCACTCCACCACCCCAGTTCAGACATGGCCATATGCAAATCAGTCTCACCCTGTGCCTCATGGGAACAGTCCAGCCCGAACTGCCAAGCCATGTCTTCCCTGGACCGGAAACAAGCATCCTAGGACCGGTTTCTGGCATTTCAGCCGTCATCAGCCAGGCTTGCTTCAATCCAGTGGCAAAGTGAGCAAGGGACCCACGTCTGGGCATACCCCGCCAACTTAGGGCGAACAAGCGATACAAAGGGGATGATGGACGGAGCGTTTGAGCCAATCAAACACTCACCCCCAGTCAACTGATCTGGGTTTAATCCATCATCATTCTTTAGCTCACTCCACCACCCCAGTTCAGACATGGCCATATGCAAATCAGTCTGACCCTGTGCCTCATGGGAACAGTCCAGCCCGAACTGCCAAGCCATGTCTTCCCTGGACCGGAAACAAGCATCCTAGGACCAGACGTGGGTCCCTTGCTCACTTTGCCACTGGATTCAAGCAAGCCTGGCTGATGACGGCTGGAATGCCAGAAACCGGTCCTAGGATGCTTGTTTCCGGTCCAGGGAAGACATGGCTTGGCAGTTCGGGCTGGACTGTTCCCATGAGGCACAGGGTCTGACTGATTTGCATATGGCCATGTCTGAACTGGGGTGGTGGAGTGAGCTAAAGAATGATGATGGATCAAACCCAGATCAGTTGACTGGGGTGAGTGTTTGATTGGCTCAAACGTTCCGTCCATCATCCCCTTTGTATCGACTTGTTCGCCCTAAGTTGGCGGGGTATGCCCAGACGTGGGTCCCTTGCTCACTTTGCCACTGGATTCAAGCAAGCCTGGCTGATGACGGCTGGAATGCCAGAAACCGGTCCTAGGATGCTTGTTTCCGGTCCAGGAAGACATGGCTTGGCAGTTCGGCTGGACTGTTCCCATGAGGCACAGGGTCAGACTGATTTGCATATGGCCATGTCTGAACTGGGGTGGTGGAGTGAGCTAAAGAATGATGATGGATCAAACCCAGATCAGTTGACTGGGGGTGAGTGTTTGATTGGCTCAAATGTTCCGTCCATCATCCCCTTTGTATACGCTTTGTTAAGCCCTAAGTTGGCGGGGTATGCCCAGACGTGGGTCCCTTGCTCACTTTGCCACTGGATTCAAGCAAGCCTGGCTGATGACGGCTGGAATGCCAGAAACCGGTCCTAGGATGCTTGTTTCCGGTCCAGGGAAGACATGGCTTGGCAGTTCGGGCTGGACTGTTCCCATGAGGCACAGGGTCAGACTGATTTGCATATGGCCATGTCTGAACTGGGGTGGTGGAGTGAGCTAAAGAATGATGATGGATCAAACCCAGATCAGTTGACTGGGGTGAGTGTTTGATTGGCTCAAACGTTCCGTCCATCATCCCCTTTGTATCGCTTGTTCGCCCTAAGTTGGCGGGGTATGCCCAGACGTGGGTCCCTTGCTCACTTTGCCACTGGATTCAAGCAAGCCTGGCTGATGATGGCTGGAATGCCAGAAACCGGTCCTAGGATGCTTGTTTCCGGTCCAGGGAAGACATGGCTTGGCAGTTCGGGCTGGACTGTTCCCATGAGGCACAGGGTCAGACTGATTTGCATATGGCCATGTCTGAACTGGGGTGGTGGAGTGAGCTAAAGAATGATGATGGATCAAACCCAGATCAGTTGACTGGGGGTGAGTGTTTGATTGGCTCAAACGTTCCGTCCATCATCCCCTTTTGTATCGCTTGTTCGCCCTAAGTTGGCGGGGGTATGCCCTGACGTGGGTCCCTTGCTCACTTTGCCACTGGATTCAAGCAAGCCTGGCTGATGATGGCTGGAATGCCAGAAACCGGTCCTAGGATGCTTGTTTCCGGTCCAGGGAAGACATGGCTTGGCAGTTCGGGCTGGACTGTTCCCATGAGGCACAGGGTCAGACTGATTTGCATATGGCCATGTCTGAACTGGGGTGGTGGAGTGAGCTAAAGAATGATGATGGATCAAACCCAGATCAGTTGACTGGGGGTGAGTGTTTGATTGGCTCAAACGTTCCGTCCATCATCCCCTTTGTATCGCTTTGTTCGCCCTAAGTTGGCGGGGTATGCCCAGACGTGGGTCCCTTGCTCACTTTGCCACTGGATTCAAGCAAGCCTGGCTGATGACGGCTGGAATGCCAGAAACCGGTCCTAGGATGCTTGTTTCCGGTCCAGGGAAGACATGGCTTGGCAGTTCGGGCTGGACTGTTCCCATGAGGCACAGGGTCAGACTGATTTGCATATGGCCATGTCTGAACTGGGGTGGTGCAGTGAGCTAAAGAATGATGATGGATCAAACCCAGATCAGTTGACTGGGGGTGAGTGTTTGATTGGCTCAAACGTTCCGTCCATCATCCCCTTTGTATCGCTTTGTTCGCCCTAAGTTGGCGGGGTATGCCCAGACGTGGGTCCCTTGCTCACTTTGCCACTGGATTCAAGCAAGCCTGGCTGATGATGGCTGGAATGCCAGAAACCGGTCCTAGGATGCTTGTTTCCGGTCCAGGAAGACATGGCTTGGCAGTTCGGGCTGGACTGTTCCCATGAGGCACAGGGTCAGACTGATTTGCATATGGCCATGTCTGAACTGGGGTGGTGGAGTGAGCTAAAGAATGATGATGGATCAAACCCAGATCAGTTGACTGGGGGTGAGTGTTTGATTGGCTCAAACGTTCCGTCCATCATCCCCTTTTGTATCGCTTTGTTCGCCCTAAGTTGGCGGGGGTATGCCCAGACGTGGGTCCCTTGCTCACTTTGCCACTGGATTCAAGCAAGCCTGGCTGATGATGGCTGGAATGCCAGAAACCGGTCCTAGGATGCTTGTTTCCGGTCCAGGGAAGACATGGCTTGGCAGTTCGGGCTGGACTGTTCCCATGAGGCACAGGGTCAGACTGATTTGCATATGGCCATGTCTGAACTGGGGTGGTGGAGTGAGCTAAAGAATGATGATGGATCAAACCCAGATCAGTTGACTGGGGGTGAGTGTTTGATTGGCTCAAACGTTCCGTCCATCATCCCCTTTGTATCGCTTTGTTCGCCCTAAGTTGGCGGGGTATGCCCAGACGTGGGTCCCTTGCTCACTTTGCCACTGGATTCAAGCAAGCCTGGCTGATGACGGCTGGAATGCCAGAAACCGGTCCTAGGATGCTTGTTTCCGGTCCAGGAAGACATGGCTTGGCAGTTCGGGCTGGACTGTTCCCATGAGGCACAGGGTCAGACTGATTTGCATATGGCCATGTCTGAACTGGGGTGGTGCAGTGAGCTAAAGAATGATGATGGATCAAACCCAGATCAGTTGACTGGGGGTGAGTGTTTGATTGGCTCAAACGTTCCGTCCATCATCCCCTTTGTATCGCTTTGTTCGCCCTAAGTTGGCGGGGTATGCCCAGACGTGGGTCCCTTGCTCACTTTGCCACTGGATTCAAGCAAGCCTGGCTGATGACGGCTGGAATGCCAGAAACCGGTCCTAGGATGCTTGTTTCTGGTCCAGGGAAGACATGGCTTGGCAGTTCGGGCTGGACTGTTCCCATGAGGCACAGGGTCAGACTGATTTGCATATGGGCATGTCTGAACTGGGGTGGTGGAGTGAGCTAAAGAATGATGATGGATCAAACCCAGATCAGTTGACTGGGGGTGAGTGTTTGATTGGCTCAAACGTTCCGTCCATCATCCCCTTTTGTATCGCATTGTGACCGCATGGGCAAGTTTGCGCGATATTTCCCCCCCGAGCAAGCAAAAAGCGTCGCGAACACGTAATACGCGTTCCCGAACAGGAAATACTTATCGCGAACGGGCGGGAGCATGCAATACGCGACCCGGAACAGGAAATAACCATTGCGAGCGGGTGGGAAAAGTGAAAAACAAGATGGCCGCTCCCCTTAGCGACCGCATGGGCAAGTTAGCGATATATTTCCCCGCGAGCACGCAAAAACACATCGCGAACGGGCGGGAGAAGCAACTCCGCGTCTTCGTGGAGTTTCTGCGTGCTCGCGGAGATTTTTTACAATTTCGCAGAGATTTGCGTAACGCGACTAAGCAAATTCCGCCCACCTCTATTTAGCAGTCATGGTTGCTCATATGCAGTTCAGTCAACTGTTTGTGCTGCACAGTCCTCTGGTCAAGTTGTTTCCACTTTGGTGTCCCAGACTTGTGCATCTGTGGGTGTTGGGTTAGGTGTATGTGTATTTGCTGAGGTACTGCTTCACTTCCTGAGTGTGATGTTGTCAGTGTGCTGTTTTGATTGTTGTTGTGGGTGTTCATGGTGTGTCACTCATGTCTGTGTGGGACTGGTATGTTTGGTCTGCACACACTGCTTGGTGTGCATGCAGTGCTGTGGGTGTATGTTGCCTTGTCCTTGCCTGGTGTGCATCCCCTGATGTCCTGCTGTGTTTGCAATTTGATTTATTGGCATGTGCTTCTGTTGTGTGTTTGATGTGGCTGTGTGCAGTGTTTGGGCTGTGTTGTCTCTTGCAGATGACAGATGCTCTGTGTGTGGTGTTCTATTTGCATGTCAGTGTGTGTGTTTTGTTGGTGTGGTGTGTTTCATTCAGATGTGTGTTGCCAGTGTGGTGTGCCTTACTTGTGTGTCTGTCACATGTACTTAGGTCTAATCTAGTTCCTGTGCTTGTGTTAGGTGCGTCCTTGTTGTTTCCTTCTCTCATATCTGAGCTGTCTCTTGTCAGTCTTGTGCATGTGCAGGCATGTGGTACACTGTGACATCATGTTGACTTGATGGGTGGTGTGGTATGTCTGTCTGTGTGTCATTGTAGGCCCGTTTCTCCCAGTTTGTGTCCATGATTGTTCTGTGATGGTGCACTTCTTGTCTGTGTTGTGGTATGTTGTCTGTGCATTGTTCCTGACTGATGGGGTTGTGCACTCCTGTTCTGTCTGTGCACCCATTGCCTTTCCACAGTTTGGCTGCACAGTTCATGTCTGGTCTTGTTGTGCTTCTGTGTGTGTTTTAGTTGAGTTATGTGTTTGGCTGTTGTTTTTGTGCAGACATTGGTTCTGGCATCCCTGTGTGTGTGTGGTGTTTGTGGGTGCCCCCAGGGAGTGTGATTGTTTGTCTGTGTATTGACTGGACTTTATTGACACCCTTCTGTGTCTGGCACTGGTGTTGTGTGCTGCAGGTGTGATGGGGGGTATGTGTGAAGATTCCTACTTGTGTTTGACAGTCATGGAGTGTGTCAATGGGCCCTGTGTGTTGTGCTGCTGACATGCTCCTGTCAAGTAGTTGGATACATATGTGTGGCTGTTCACTGTTTGACTTCAGGGCCTTCCTTTCATCCCTGTGCCTATCCATGGGTTGCCTTGCTGTCTCCCTGAGTTGTTGCACTGAGGTGACTGTGGTTTGACTTCACTCACTGTTCCAGCCATGTGTGATTTGATGGGCTGAGGGTGTTCTTATATATTCCTTGTCTTGCATGTGATGTACACATGCTTGGTAGTTAGCTCCTTGGCCTTCCAATTGTGGGCACCTCACTTTAGCTTTCCTATATGTTGTACTCCATTGCTGCTGGCCTGTGGTCTGTGTATGTGCCTGTGTGTCAGTGTGGGGTATGTCTGTGTGACTTGGCAGGCTGTGTGTCCAGTGGAGTGATTGTTCATTATCTGTGTGTGTGTGCATTTTCTGCTTGGACTCAGTTTTCTTGCCATGAGTGTGGTGTTGTGGTGTGTGGGTTGCCCTGGCCCTGTGCTTCTGTGCTGTGTGTTCCTCTGCAGCCACTCCTGCTGTGGCTGTCTCCCTAGTTGTTTGGTGTGTGGTGCAGGGTGTGGGTTCACTTGGCTTGTTGTTGTGCATGGGGGAGCACAGGAGGGGCACATGGCATGTCCCTTCAGGGGGGGGGCTGGTGTGTGGAGGGTGGAGGTGTGGCCCTGTGGTCTTTGTGCACTACCCATGCCTGGCGCTGGCCCTGCCTTCTGCATTGAGCGCATGTTTTCCCGCGTTTTCACCGCTGCGGTGACGTGACCGGGACATTACTTCATGATCGCGGTGGATGGGTGCCCTGGATGCGGAGGGGTGATTTGGTGACAGG
The DNA here is from genome assembly GCA_963921515.1 of Calotriton arnoldi. NCBI lineage: Eukaryota > Metazoa > Chordata > Amphibia > Caudata > Salamandridae > Calotriton > Calotriton arnoldi. The sequence continues at coordinate 636,495 of CAWUFW010005546.1, read as the reverse complement.
TAGGACATGTGTGGCTACACTTGTGGATGTGTTCCTGCTGGACGGGAAATGGGCTACGTTTGGCTATCCTAATATGGCGGGCGTGAGGTCCGCTGCTGGTGTGTGGAAAAAAGCATTTTCCACCACCGCCAGCACCGCGGTGGTGCCTCCGACTGCCATCGTAATAGGCCCCTTAGTTCTATATCTTCAGATCTATGCTGGCTGACAAAATCTCTGAACTTGTCAGGATCATCATATGTTTTATCTTTGTACGTGACCTTGCAATATCAGAAATGCACTAAATCATATCTAGCATTCTTAGATTTGAGTTCTGGGTGAAAAGCAAGAAGCTGTTTCTTTCTAAGGGCTGTAGCATTGGAGGCATCTTGGGAAAGAAGACTTTGTTCACTGACCAGTATAAAGCTCTGATGTTTTTTAGCTGCTGAAAGAACATTCATCAATTATGTTAACTGCAGGAAGAGAATGATGATGCTACTAGGTCTTCTGCTGCATGATGAAGAGATCTTAGGGCCCAAGCAATTAGCCCTTTAGATGTTGAATGAACTATGATCTCCCAGATGAACAATTGAGGGAATAGCCTTTTGTAAAAATGAGATCATGTTAAAACCATCAAATCTCTCTGATATACCATATAAAAGAAGATTTCTTTTCTCCTGTTTCTGTTTTCCAAGTCCTCTGTAGCTTTTTAAGTTGTTCAGTTTCTCTCACCATATAGGAAACATATGGTGTAGAATCTTCAACATCACACACTCTCTGTTTAATGGCAGATATTCTCTTATCATGAAAATACAATTTGTTCTCAATTCTTTGAAGAGCTGAATTGGTTTCAACAACAAAAGGTTTCAGAGCTCCAGACTCTTCCATGAAACCTTTCAAGGTCAAAGGGGATGGCGATTGAGAGGAAGAGTCCACATCTTTTTGGGCCCTTTAACAGAGGTAGAAGCATTAGGCTTCTTTGAAGCTGCCCCAGACACCTGAGGTGAAGCAGAGCACATTTGTGAAAATTCACCTCCTTCTTCCATGCTGCACCCAAGAGATATGTTATCAAGATTCTGCTGGTGCTTTTTAGTCTTGATAAGGGATGGAGACACGAAGTAAAAGATGTAGGTTTAGTGGCAGCCCTCTCTCTTGGGGATCTTCTGATACAGTCACAGGAAAGAACAGCATGTGACAAACCACTCAAGTAATAACATGTTAATAGCGATGCCAAAAGATTCAGGGTAAGGGCTCTTAACCTGGACTTGATAACCAATGCCGATAGAAGTGACTGGATCAATTTAATGAATAGATGGTATCCAGCAACATTTAGGAGCATTAATCACTTCACAATCCAGAAATAATACTGAGGCAAGGTAGGGTCAAACATTCCTCAAACTGTTGGCATATAGGCGAAGGAACCACTAACCCCCTACCCCCGCACAACAATCAAACTAGTGCCTTAAAGAGAGTACATGTCAAGCCAGGAACTCAGGAAAAGCCACGCCATTGCAAGGGCTTAACTGAAAATAGGCGGGCAGTGTTGTTTTAGTTACAAATATGCAAAAAAGTGCTGGGCCTTTAGCTTATAAGGAATCCTGAGGAGAAAAGTAAGCAAGCTGCAAGAATGTTATTTCTATGCATCAAATTGACGTATCCAAAATATGCTGCATATATAAATGTTTGTGTACCTTTTAGAATTGTTTCAGTGTGTTCCTCTTAATACCTCCTTCAGTATCAGGAAAAGAGCTGTACATTCATTTCAGAAAGGCTTTCAAATGCTTTGCTTACTTAACAGAGGCATTGACTTGAAAGGGATAGCAGTATTATTTTAAGTCATTATTATCCCTGTCCTGCTACAGAGCAAAAATAAATCTGTGTTAAAGAAGCCTTTCAAAGCAGTAGAGATAAAGTCAAAGATTGAAAAGCTCTCAAATCACCTCAGCACTTCTTACAAAATCATGACAGGCATGAGGCACTCATAAAATGAAACACTGTAGCTTCTCCACAGAAATATTTCACATTTCTGTAGAATAGATAAACTTGCTCACCCTTCAATAAATCTGCCATCACATTTTTCTTTTAAGTGTTGAGTCATAAATCTTCTAAGCAGGACTTGAACAGCTGACCGATCCAACATGCACCCTGTCTCTTCTTACATGTCAGATAAGAGGATGGAAAATAATCTTTTTGATCAAGGAAACTACTGCCACAAGTTGCCTTAATATCTTGTTCTATTTTGAGCAGTCACAAATCATCCTAATGCCACTGTATTCCAAAAGTCCTCTATGTCACAGCCAGAGCCTCACTAGGCTGCGTCTGCCATCATGGGCTCCCAAGGCCCCCCCTTAACATTGGATTTTAACTTAATACAGTGTTAGTGGTTCTTCAACAAACCTAGCTTGTCCCACAACACATCAGGAACCTCATTACAGATCATGCCTACATATTGACAGTCCTACTAAAAAGATAGGGTCTGTTTTGTTATGGTCAATCTTGATTCCTAGCTGTTTTTGGTGGCTCCACCATAATAAATTAGATCCGTTTTGACCACATAGACCTTCCCAACACTGGAGCTGCCCCTGAAGCTGATTCCCATTTTACCATCCCTTCTAGAGGTATTGGATCACCATTGTAACTTCCTTGTTTTATATCAGGCGTCTCCAAAATATATTGGGGCCGATTCACAGAACTAATCTGAGATAAAATCCTAAACTTACTACTTTTGGTATTCACAGAAGGCAGTTTAGGATTTTATCTCAGATTAGTTCTGTGAATCGGCCCCACTGTTCTTTGGTAAACATTTCCCTAAAGAACTGAATATCAAGTCATCTGAGAAAATAGTTAAAGATTTGTTATACTAGGCAATTTCACAAGTTCATTTTTACCACAACCTGGAAAATCATGTTCCTTCTCTTCTTCTAATGGCTCTATGATGTTGACTTGTCTGAGGGATGTTTCTGTACAAACTTCGGCAAAGTGTCCCCTCTCGTCGCACTTGCTTAGCAGAAGACAATTTGTCAAATGCCCATATGTTGCACAACAGTAGCACTTGAGTTTGTCACCAATATGGTCAGAATTAGATAATATAGGAGCCTTGTTTCTTGCTTCAGGATCCTTTTTGTTTAATTACATTCACCTCTGCCATTGTTTCTTCAGGTGTTTTCATCTGTATTAAACAATGTGATGAGTGTTCTAAACCTACAACAATGGCTGTTCTTTCTTTTTGGTCTTTATTTCTGGTCAAATGTTTTTCTTGCATTCTCAGATTCTTTGTGCACCTGACCAACTGATCACGAATGAGAGGTTTAGTAAATGAGCCAAGACACATGTGTTTGAAAGGCCACTAAGAACTGCTTTATATGCAAGGACCTATTCATTCTTTAACTTAACCCTGCCAAAGAAATATAATGTTCAATGAAACATTCGTTTTTTCCCCCAAAATGTTCCTGTAATCTGTTCATTGTGAGTTGGAACACATCCAATTGGACTATAGCCCTTCTTCTCCCTTTCAGTGTGTGGCAAGTTCACCCGTATTTTTCTATCTTCAATGCCTAAGTTGTGTAGAAGAATATTTTGCTTTTGAAATAGTGTGAATTTTCTCCACCAGTTTTTATTAGGTGTGATTCAAACAATTGTGTCCATTGTTTCCATGGGAGTGTGTTTTCTTCTGTGTCATTAAGGAGAGAAGGAGATTGTGATAGCCTTGCTGCAGTCAAGGTTTTCAAGGAAAAGATAAAGATAATTAAACCTACAAGAATATAAAGTACAATGCTAAAAGTAAGTAAAAGTATGAACTCTTCTAGGCTGTTTAAGTTCGTGCCTAAGTATGTTTGCTTAACTTCTTACCTAAAATCTGCAGCACTCTGCTCAGCTATTGTTGCAGAAACGAGAAAGCATTTACCATGTACAGTAAAATAATCTTATCCATATTATAATGCTGATAACAGGTAGGTTCACTTGCAGTTACCATCTAATTTCTATGCAGTTTCTTTAGTCACGTTGGATAAAGGCATGTATAATGTATGAAGTTCTACCCAGACACCTATTGAGGAATGTGTTGGCAGGAGAAGTGTTCATTTGGTAAAGGAAACAAGCATTGGCAAATCCAATAGTTCTTGGCAATTCAAGAGCTATTAGCTTTGTCAATGTCTTTTAGCCATGTGCAGGACAACAGCAGGAGAAGAGGGCATGGGCTGACATTTATGATTGGGGGCATAGATGATGCATTTTGCGCAGTCTAGCCTCGACCTAAAGAGAGGATTGGTCTTCCCTTACATCAGCACCGGCTCCACAAGAGTCCATATTTCTACGAAGGAGAGATCCTCATCCGCGTTTATATATAGCGGTGTTGAAACGAGTGAATCGGTAGGTTAATTATGCAGCAGCACCTTTTCGGTGTGAGGACCTCCGTTAATGCTGAAAAAAGTTGCTGATTTATTCAATATAACTGCGTATCCTTATTGCCGATCGATTCCTGGATACTGCATAATTAACATACCGATTCACTCGGTTCAACACTGCTATATAAATGCGGATGAGGATCTCTCCTTCGTAGAAATATGGACTCTTGTAGAGCCATACTGGTATCCCACCACGACTAGTAAGCGTGTGGCCATACCGGGATCTACCAACACCGTGACTAGGTTGCTCCTTAACCCTTGTCCTGAAGAAGACACACAGGCTGAGGTTTCATATTTTCCCTCGTTGCCCTCAAGTCGGGTCGAAACGTCGACGCCTACCCCCAGCAGGCCTGGACCACAACCCCCCCTTCCCTGATCCTGCCAAAGATGATATATCTTTCTATTGCTTATAAATATTGTTGAACTAATTAACTGTATAACTAACCATTATTGGCCAGGCCACTGATATTGATTTTTGTTATCAATCATATTATAATTTTTCAAAATTACCTTCTGATTCCCTGGGAACTCTCTCCCCCTTCCTTATCTTTACTCTCTTCACATAAGAGCACCCACCTTTTGCACGTTCCCTTGGAGCAACCCCTTTTTCCTTTCCTTTTAGCTACAATCAAGTAAGATATCTACTGTCTGTCGCTTTCAACTTTGTGATTAATAAATACATTTTTTTTAAATGTATTGGTTGTTGCACATCCAAGTACTAAGTACTTAAACAAAAAAAATGTTTTGTTCTAAGTTACTGTGAGCTGACTTCATGCATGCTCAAAGTCTTATTTTGAATGATAATTGTTTATATAAGAAACTAGAAAGAAAAAAAGAAAGGTCCGGGACCATTGTTTTCTGTACCACTAGACACCCAGGTCCAAGGACTTTCTGTTGGGTTACCCCATTTTCATAATGGCCACAAAGTATATACAACATGTCTTGATGAGACAGCACAATCACTACCTAGCCTCGACCTAAACACTGGACAGTTTCCAGAGATCATCCCAGAGGTGGCAGGTTCGTATTTTGCGTCAAACACACCAGAGAGAGGAGGAAATAAGCAGCTGTATGCCCTCCAAAAGATAGACTGTAAACACAAGAAATACGGCAGCTGCAGGTAGGGAGCACGATATGTGCTTATACCTAAACACAAACAATCAGTTTGTCATACTTGGATGGTCCCAGATAGCATGTGTGAGTGCTGAAAGGGGAGAAAGACAAGACGTGAAGGGTCATCCTTATGGAAGAGGAAGCATCACATACAATATTGTGTCATGCTTCATCATCGGCAACATCTCCCCACCCTGAAAGGATAATAGCTCCAGGGCAGACTTAACCTCATGTTGGACTAACCAAAGGATAAAGGCTACTGGATAGTGAAGGGATCAAGGTCAGTGAATTCAAACTACATTAACGTATCCCAGCTACTTGCCTTTATTAGTGGGTACTTTAGGTAAGGTTAAAAGGTTCTGAGGCGGTCATGTAAGAGCAATAACCCACACTGCCATAAAAATTAGGCCAACATGTTTCTGCCCTTCTACAAATCCCAAATGGGTCTGGGGCATTCCTCAGGGCCAAAATGATTAAATGTGCTCAGGTGAGTCCTACCTGAATATAGCACGTCAGAATAACCCTAAATTATAGGGGATACCCGCTCCTTAGACAGAGAGGGGGACGGTGTCCTTTGTAGTCACACATTCTTCAAAAGGCCCACTGTGCCAGACAACCTACTCTCTGCTGCTGGCATCGTATTTTGCAGCAGAAAAGCAAGGTTGCCTCAAGGATCGCCTCTGTCTTGCTCTATTTTCCAAATTGAGGAAGGTGGTACAGATATAGGCTAGTGGGGGAGGCCTTCAGGTGGGAAGCAGTGCCTAATTATCATGGAGCAGAAAGGAGGAGGTAGTTCGATGATCCTTCCTCTGCCCTCAGTGTCCTATGGTGCAGAAGGTGGTACATGGATTGGTAGTGTGAGGAAAAGCAAGGAGGTAGGTGACAGTGAAAAGACAGTATGGACTTGTATCTTGTCTTCGTCATCAATGTTGTAATTAATGACACTTGTAATCATGAGATAAAGTGGAGATGGTTCATTCACCATCACCAGGCTGACCAAAGCTATCAGATCTCAATGACAGTTGTAGTTGAAAGTGAACAGCTGGGACCATAGACTATTCCAATCTCTGAATTCAAAGATGTGGGAATTCAGAATAGGAAGATACCAATTGGGAAGGGAGCATAGAGAAAAACCACAAAACCTTCGGTGCGTTTACCAAAGGGCTTTTCCCGACCTCTCCACTCTTGGGCTGAGACTGGCTGCAGAATTGCTTCCACTGTAACCACCAAGGATTAACTTTTTTTCAATCACACATAGTGTACAGAGTACACTGTCATTTCTAAAATGGATCCTAAAAGTTGCAGGAATCATTCAGCTCTTGCAGCTGTATTGAATAGTGCAATGGAGGGCACCTCTCGTCCCCCTGCAACCAATAGGAGTGGTGAGATACTGTTAGAAAGGGTAGTCTGTAAGCTCTACTTCACCTGCTGAATTCTTGCTCGGGTATTTCTGCAGGAGGATGTTCTTGAGTCTGATTCCTGTAACAGACTACAATGGAATATTTCTGGGGCTGGAGGAGCAGGACCAGCGAAAGTCATGGCTTCCTCAAAACAGTGGGACTATGAGATTTACACACCTCCTGGGGAGGTCATAACAAGTGTGTGCTCCCTCTGCCTCACCCATCTGGGATGAAATGCAAACTAGATATCGGGAAATCTAAAAGAAATAATGCGATGAAAAAGACATCAGATACCCTGGCATCTGGCTGAAAATTCAACTCCTGGCCTGAAAGACCTCTAAGACCTCTCAGGAAAGTGTGGGGGGTTAATCTCAAACTGCATATCTAAAGGGGATTGATAGGTCCACAAGACCCCAGGGTAAATTTAAAAAAATGAATCAAGTGTGGAATCAACCCTTCTGATTTGGGACATACTTCCCATCTATGTCACTGAAGGCCATTCAGCCCCCATGGGGAGCAGAGGGGTAGGTTTTCCCCATAGTGCCATCTCATTGGATCTAAAGCATCCGCTAAACACCAGAGTAAATAAAAACAAAAGATGGGAAGGGGATCCTGCCTCAGGCATTAGGCTGCACCCTACATCCTGGAGAGTTTACAGAGTTTACCCTAATCTGGCCACTTCAGGGAAGTTTAAAGGATCAGTTGACATAAAACAAATTTTCAACAGGTCATTACAAAATTGAATGGAGTTGGGTGGATGGGCAAGGTTTGCACTGGGCTTCACCCTAATCCTAACCTTAGCCCATAAATTGCTTTACCACCCTGGTTGGCAGTTTGAGGGCATTGCAATTGTGTTCCACCCATTCAGTGTGCCAGAATTATTTGCTTTTAGGATCACCCGGTTATGGACGTTTTATTGTGGTACAATCTCACAACGTGTGCCTCACCCACGGTAATCATGTGGCAAATTGATTGCATTTGTAGAGAAGGCCACAGTGTCACAGCTAGGGTAAGGAGCTCTTGGCTGGTTACACATAAACACATGTTCACAATTGTGTGCACAAGTTTGAGGGCTTTGCATGTGGGATTACTGTTGCACGCAGCCTGGTAACTGTGCAGAGGGAGCCTGGTGAAGAGGGGACTCTGCATGATTAGATATTGACCTGTGGTAGGCCTTATAATCTTAGTGTACACTCATAGGGGAAGTCAGTGTGATTAATTGTTTTTTCTGTAGTGACACTTTACTATACATGTAGGAGGAACACTGCCTTAGAGTGCAGTTTTGCTTCCCTTTGGCCTACAAAGTTCAGTGACATATAAAAATAGGGTGGAACATGTGCAACAAAAACAAATCTGAGAGTTAGAAGAACATATCTGTACAACTTATGGGTCATCCAGGATTTTCATCTTTATCTGGCTCAGCTCAAGATCAGGGCCCAGGCCTTTTGTCAACCTGCTGGGCCAAGTTAACAATATTTCCCTCTAGCAGCAGGAACAAAGGTCACCCCACACAAAAGGAGTAATTAACACTGCTTCCCTTAGCTCCTGAGTACAAAAGGATAGGGATAAAAACCTGCATTTGTTAATTAGTCACACTGCACCAAGGCTGGGGACAGCTCAGGACCACTGAACAAACGAGGAAGCCCAGACAACTCGAGCCAATACATGATGGAGCTATTCTTTGAACGTTTGATGGGAAAGGCCCTGGCAGTGATGTCAGCGAGGGGCAGACCTGTGAGCCCAAGAGAAGATGTGACCATTGACTCCTGGCTGACATTAACTTAAACTGTCCAGCATGCTGTGCAGGAAGGTTGGGACAGGGGTGAAGAGATGATGTGGAACCCTTGGATTGGCCAGCGCAGCCTGGCTTTTAGAACCTTCTACCCCATTAAAAACTCTTGTGCAAGAGGGAGAGCTTCTTGGTTGGTGCTATTTGTGCTTTTCGCTGCTGGATCCTGGGACTGCGACAGCCATGGATGACTGGAAAGAGTAACCCCCTGATTCCCAGAAGGACTAAGGATTCTGCCCCCAGTAGACCCCAAGACCAGTGCGTCTCTCCAAGAGCCAATGAGGCTGGCCCCTTTAAACCCTCTAAGGACCAGTTGGGGGAAAATCCTGGACTTCTGCACCCAGACACAAAGACCAGGAGGCAAGCTGGCACAAGGACCCAGTGGAACCAACTCCCTATAGTTTACGCCACTTTGGATGTGAAGACGTCAGCTCCTGGTGGCTAGTGCTCCCCTCCAGGAATAACATAATCCACAATCATTTGAATCAGCCCAATGAGGCCCAAGTTAAGGCCTTATTAAGGTCAGCAACCTTTGACCTTTTTTTCCAAATGGAGCGCATGGACCTCTGCTGCCTGGTCAATAATTACCCCCCAGGGTGGGCCAGAACTCCAAGGACCTGGCGATCCCAACCCTGGGCCGGATCTCCATTTAATTTATGGGGGCCTGGGATTCCCAGCTCCTGACCCCTCACCAGTGAGGAAGGACAGGGGAGTGCTGCCGCACTCTCCCCATCTGTGGTGGGCCTGACCCGCACCCCATGCCTGGGGGGAACGGACAGCCATTACCAATGCCTGCGCCCTTCCCGCAGGAGTGGGCAGGGGAGAACAGGCCAGCAGTAGGAGAGGCTGCCACCCGGGAGCTGGCAGGGCAGGCAGAGATGGGCTTCCTGGGCTGCCCCCATTGTGGGAGACCCACAGTGTGCCTGGATGGGACCAGGCACCCCCAGGAAAAAAAGAAAAAAAAAAGAAAAGCCACGTGACACAGGAAAAGAATGAACCTGAGCAGGGGAACGCCCCATATTGCCATACGGGGGTAATTTACCTATTTGTTCTCTTCTTGTGGTGGCCCCAGGAGGACAGGAGCCCCACCAATGAATCTGGGAAGTGTTGTGAGGGGATGTAGTAGTTACATCAGCCCCCTAGGAGTAATGTTTGGACAACTGACCCTATGTTTTTGGAATTCAGGAAGCCTCGACCCTTTAGGATTTTTCACATAATTTGTAAAGCACTCCCCAGGCAGGAGCTTCTGCTCAACAGATGGGAGTGTAGCGCTCTCTAAGGACTTCTTTGATGGCTGCATTTGATTGTTGAATGGATTCTGCTGGTAAAGCAGAACTGTATGTTCGGTTGACAGGATGTCAGAGTGTAGGGACTGAGTCTCTCTATGATGCCAGTACCTGCCAGCCCAATTCTGGCTAGCTCACAGTGCCTCACCTGAACTCCTTACCTTCTCAGAATAAAAGGTGATTTCGGCAACCTCAAACATGATCCCCTAGTCCTCAAGGGAACCGTGAAAACAGATCTTCCCCTTTCGTTACTCACTAAGTCACTCATTCAAGCCCATGGTAAACATAAGAAAGATACAAACAAAATGTTCAATACATTTGTTGAAACTATCGTAGCCAATTTTGAAGCTAATGTGCTGTGATCATTAGACAGAGCTAACTAAATAAAGTAATTAGCATAACTAACAGACTGTATCGGACAAACATCCCACCCATGGCAGATTATATATCTATCGAGGTCTACCCTTACTCTTTGAGCACAGGGATATATTTGCAATCTCTGGGATTGTCCTAAGCCTCAATACCTGGTGTATGTAGTTAGGTGGTCCGCATCATGAGGGTAAACTTAGTTTACGCAGGGCTGCATGTCAGGCATTGCCGTTGTTCCAGAACTGTCCACTCTGCCAGAATTCTTCTCTCTGCCCCCAAGGGAACTGAAAACTGTTTATGTGATAAAACTATTATGTTGGATATGCAGCTGTGTGACCATGTTTTGTCTAAATGTTAGGAGCTGTTGATGAATGAGTTAAGAAAACAGTACACTGTTGTTCTGTATTCCAAGCAACCTTGTACAAAATGTCTAGACTAATTCATAAGAAGAGTCCCTGAATAACAAACAACATGTACTGCAAAAACAAATGTGTTATATGGGGCTATGCAGAGTGAGCAGATGCAGCCTAAAACTCAGAACTAAGGGAGAACCAAAGTGGGCCCAAAAGGGAAACTCCTACATAATGTCGCCTGAAAGTGTATAAGAAAAATACATGGGGTGAAGCGCCCTGTAGCGGCTGACAGGCTTTATATGTTATGCAATCAGAAAGTGATTACATTTATTTTTATGGCATGAAAGTATATTAAAAGCACACAGGCAGGTTATGTTCAATTTAAAATGCTTTATTGACATGATAATGCTAACAGTGATTATTGATCAAGGTGAATATGATTTATTAATGTTAATAAGTGCATTTACATGTAGCTATTATTGACTATTGCATTTACGAGCACAATGATCTTTTTAACATGTGATTTGTTGATCTTGAACCTTTGACCAAGCCAATAGACTGACCGTATATGTTTGTATGACCCTTTAGGGGGTCAAAGGTGATTATGAAAAGTTATCTATAGTATTTTCAATCTGTCTAATGTATATATTTGGAAATGAATGCGTAGTATTTAGTAGTGTGTGTAATAAATGTTCTTTTTATTTTTCTACAGAAAAAGCACTGACTGGACAATCATTTATTAAGTGATTATATTGCATGCCAGCGAATGGTGATTACGAGCCCATACCACATCCCATGAGTAGTCCTCGGACTGCTCTGCTTAGGAACCCCAAGAAAGTCAAGCACTACAATGGGGGTCTTGGTTCCCAGTAAGAGGAATTCTGGGCCTATTTCTTGTTCAGGCCTCACATCCTGCACAACTAATTACCCAATTTCCTACAGGAAGCATTTGTGACCAAATATGCCCACCCCAAGGGAAGATAAAAGGCCCATAAGACACCAAGGAAGGAGAAGGAATGGCAAAAAATATTAATTGCATTGTGGGGCTCAGTCCTCCTTGGATCAAACTGCACCCCTAGTCTCCTTACTACTTAAGATCGAGTAGCATGCTAAAAGATCCATTAGACACATTCGAAATAGATTTAGAAAAATTCAATGGAGTGAGAAACTTGTCCATCTTGATATCTAACTGTCCAAAACGGTCTTCAAAGTGCTCCACCAATTCTGCTCTTGTTGCATCTACGGAGTTTAGGAAGGTGAATGCAGTTTTATTTGGAAGCTGCAGCAACTAATTCAGGCGCCAATGACTTGTGGCACCAGCAGTGCAATGAAAGTGGAAGCAGTAGTAATCGTATTGGGCTGTGTCAACAAACATATTTTTATGTGGGTTGGAAGGCAAGAGAAGAGTGAGCATGTGTGTGTGTGTGTGTCTGTATGTGTGCCTTGTGTTGTGTCTATACCTCCATGTGTATGTGGGTCTGCCTGCTCTCCCTTGGCACCTGGTGGCTGCCACCACTGTCATCTGGCATCTATCTGTTCACGCAAAAAATTGTTTTAGAGCAGAGTTCTCCCAGGGATTTTGTAGAAAGAAAAAAATGTTTTCAAAGCTATAGTTATTCTAACTTCAGGTCAATGTTCCCAGGACAAATCTTACACAGAGACAGATGTGTAAATGTTCAATTGCATCATAACTGTATTTTTGTAAAAATGACATCAATTACTAGTGAAAAAAGTACGGAGTTTTCCTTTCATCCATTCACTGCACCTGATGCTAGTTTATCAGATTGGAGTGGGGTATTTACTACACAGTGGGCCTAATTATGAGTCAGTCAATGTATTACGACCTATGCGTAAACTCTTGTTTACACACGGATCAGAATCAAGAGTTGAGAGGTATTTAATATGCCTGATAATTAGCAAATGCATTAAATATCTCAACAGGCATTAAATATCTGAACCATCATTAAATATCGGCAGGTCAAACCTGCTGAAATTTAACCACGGAAAAGCATACAGTATTTACCGTATCATATGGATTTTGGTACATTAAACACCAAAATCCGCATGTTATTCCCCCACAAACCCGGTATTAGGGCTATTTATCGCACCCAATAAAAAAACATGGGCCATATTAGCAAAGGCACTATCGCCGCTTTAGCGGCACTTTTTGCCGCTAAAGCGGCGATATTTATATCGCCCTATCAGCAAACTGTCTCTAACAGCAGTTAGCGACAGTTTGCGGGCATTAGCGCCCGTTTTTTTACCGCTTTGCATGTCAGCGATATTTATCGCTAATGACATGCAAAGTGGGCGTTCCCGACAAACAAACCTGGGAAACACTCGCTAACAGGCCTATCGCCTATTAGCAAGGTGGCCATGGCCCCAGTTAGCGACGTGAAAAGTCGCGCTAACCGGGGTCATCGCCATTTATTTAACACCTGCAATTAGCAGGTGTTAGCCATACCTAACATGGGGGGGTGGATTATGCTGATACGACCACAGGGTCGTATCAGCAAGGTGATCTCCCTTCTCCATGCAACATCGCTGGTTTTTCAGCGATGTTGGCCCATTTCCCCCGCTATCGCTGGAATATTCATCGCCATAGCGCTAATCGTTGCTAATACAGCGTTAGCGTGGCGATATATTCCAGCGATAGCCGGCGATAAAACAAATCACGCTAAGCAGGGTTAGCGATGATTATCGCCTCTTCTTGCTAATATGCCCCCATATCCTATGGTATCATTGTCAGGTGCGCTAAATAGCACTTATAATCTAACCAGAGGTAAATACCATTATCCCAGCGTGAGGTATTTACCACATGCGGTAAATGCTCCGCATTCTGAGTTTTCAACAGGAAAATAAGGCATAACATGTCGAATAGGTTTTTAGCACACCAAATTCTGGCTGTTTTGCCTTTTGTCCAGGATTTTCCTCTGATAAATTGAAGAAGGTTTGCTCTGCCAAAATGTATCAGGGACAAACAGAAATAGTGTGATAAAGACTTTATTGGACAAGGATTGAAATTTAGTCCTCAACTCGTAATGAGGAATGTTTTTTCTGGAATACCACCCCTCCCCATTCCATTATATCTAGGTTGCTTAAATAACTGGAGGCTTGGAGCTACACGATACAGAGTTGTTTAGAGTTGAATACTTGCGTGCCTTTTGGCGTGCTAAAGTTATTCAATTTTATTGTTTGAACTGTGCAAGCACCAGAACTAAATTATAGTAAACATTGAGCACGTTTTCTTGCACAACATTAATTTCTTGCACAACATTAATTTCTAAATAAAAAAAAACAAAACACTGAACGTTATGTTTTCACTACTTTTTCAGACCATCAGACGAGGGTCAAGTTATAAATCATTAGTGGAAGCAAAAATGTTATAAACACTTGCGCATAACCGTTCATAAATGCCAAAAAATGCTTTAGCATCATCAGAGGAAGAGCCTATAGTAGTTAAGTGGTTAAACAAAGTTTAAATAGAAAAGTGCAGGTGTGTCACAATCCCTCAAAGGTTTGCAGCTCAGCGAAAACTTGAGCAAACAAAAGATAGATTACCCAGAATGTTGCATTTTGTCAATGTTTATTCCTGTTATCTTGGGCCACTTTGATTGATCCAGTTCATTCCTACTTTAGGCCGTGGGTGTTATGTAGAAATGTACCCCAGAGCCTCAGGAGCAACAAGTATAAATAGCAAAAACGTTGGTCTCTAACGAGTGCTTTCGGGAGAGGACGCATTAAAGGTAATTTTTGTATTCTTGCAATTGATGTAACAGCGTGCGCTTCCACTATACTTTGAGGTGATGAGTGGTCAGTATGTTGGTTACTCATTCAAAAGTATCAAGAGCCGTTTTGTAGTGCGTCATGCAGGCTGATGGCACAATATTGCACACAAAACTTGAGATCATTTTAATGTGATTTTCTGTCTTTAAACTTAGGGTGCAAACCATTTTACGGGTAAAAATGTGTTTGTCATCATTCAAAAAGGTGAAGGGGTCCCTTGTGAATGGATTACGACCTCCTTTGAGTTGGTGGTAACATTTTACAACCTGATCACACTTGCAAAACATTAATACATAAATTAGGTATCCATACTTGACAGGTACGCCCTAAACACTCCCTTCCAAATAGTCAGGGCTTTAAGTGGGCCGGGTCTGTCCGGGTCTGAGCACCGGCAGTTTTTTTTTGGGGCCCTCGAAACGGGTCTCTATCGGGCTCTATTTTCGCGGCTGGCAAAGTTAGTCCTTTCTTTTTTTTTTTTTTTTTTTCTGGACTGCAGTGAGAGCTCAGTTTCCTCACTGAGTAGTGGAGGTCACGGCATGACGTCCACGGCACGACGGCATGATGTCATGCCAGGTGAGCGTTGTTGGAGGAAGGGAAACCCTTTAAGAGAGCCATTTTCTCTCAGGATTTCCCTTCTCTTTTTTCAGCGCAGGAGCAACGTCGCGGTGGTGCCAGCGTGGGACCTTCACTTTTTCCAGCGCAGGAGCAATGTCGTCGTAGTGCCAGCATGGGATGATGAAAAGGGAGACTTTTAGAAACAGGTATTACCTTCTCTTTCCTCCTTCCGTTTATTTGCTCCCCTGTGAAATGGATCCAAAAAAAGAAAAACACTTGCTGTAAACGTCCTCTTTTTCTGACTTTTTTCATTTTCTAAGTGCAGCCTCGGGTTGGAGAGAACTAAAACATTCAAAATATGAAAAGTAACTAGCTAAAGCAAGACAGAGTGGTTGCAAGGTGGCCAGATTGATTTATTCACACCTAAACACATTAGCGCCACTTTACAGTGTTTGCAGGTGAAGCGCTACTTTTGTTTTCTCGTCTCTCTTTGTAAAGATATAAGCAATGGGCATTGAAATGGGTCCCTTCTGGGCCCTGTAGTCATGGCCTTAACTTTTCAGGCAAAAGCACTCACTAATTTCTGAATAATGAGTGTAAAAAGAAAAAGGTAACCATGTTGTTCCTGCTTACATTTCATGTGCTTTACTTAATCTTGCATTCTCTATGAGTGTTTGCTTTTTCTAGGATGTTAATTTTTTTTAGGCAGCATATTGCTCTTGTCTAATGCGTAATTTGAATTGAGTCATATCCAGGTGTTTATAGCGGGTCAGTGCAGTGCAAGTTTCTCTCAGTGGGGCAGTATGGTGTTCAGTGGGGGAGAGGATGTGGCACTATGGTCAGAGCTGCTGAATTCGGAACTGGAGAACCAGGTTCAGCCTTCATGACCAGTCCACCAGACCACTCCCGCTGAGGGAGCACATTCCCATGCTAGACCATAGAAGGCCCCGCAAGATCTTAAAAGCCCTGGTGTCTCAGCACCAGCAGGTGGACCCTAGCAGTGGCATGTGTGGGTTAACCTTGAAGGCCTGTCCGCCACAATTTATCCTGAAGTTCACTTCCAGTCTTGCAGGCAGGCCTATGAAGCAGCACACCATAGAGTGACAGTGACTCTGTCACTGAGGTCAAAGGACCCTTGAGCAGGGTGGCTCTAGGGCAGTGCGACCGCACCAGGCGCTGACCACCCGCGATCCGTGCAGCTAACAGCAGTGGGGCAGAGGGGCCGGGTAAGGGGGATTTCAAGGGACGATGCCGAGGGAAAATTAAATAATCAATTTTCCTTCAGCATCATCCTTCGAAACCCCCCCTTACCCGGCCCCACCGCTGTTACCTGCACGGACCACGGGTGGCACTGACTTCAGGTGGGGGTGTCGTGTTTGCAAGTATAATATGGTTTTAAAAGCACTTGCTGTCTCCTTCCTGGCCTCCAACAATTTTCGGCAACAATAAAAATGTCATGATAACTCCAGGGATTAATGTTCTTAGTAGAGAGAGATGGTGTTTTGTCTAGTGGACGTTTTGACTCATGGAAAGGAAGCGACTTCATGATTTTCTTAAGCACACAATGCTAGTTATCTTGATTTAGACCACGCCCCTACTCGGATAGGCCACACCCCTTGAAGAGATTTGCCACGCCCCTTTTAGAGCACCCCCAGTTTTTTTTCCCCACTTAAAGCCCTGCAAATAGTGATTCCTAAAGAGTTCCTAAACCTATTTAATTATTCAGAGTTTAATACATTTAAAAAGGGGTTTTAGTCTTTGCTAAAAATGCTCTATATCTGAGGCCCAAATGTGGCGGAGTTAATTAATTTTTTGCTGATGAATCCAAGTAACTTTGCTCCATAATCGGAATCGAGCTGCTGCAGGCTGCTTATTACAATCATAACAAAACGTATTGTCTTAATTTAATTTATTTTTAGTAGTTGTTATTGCATTTTGGCTACTAGCATTCAAACTCTTGTTAAGTTGTAAAAGAGTGTAATTTTGGTTTGCTAGTAAACAGATCCAATTGCCATTTAGAGAAACTCCACTAACGGATTCTGTCTCAGACTAATCCAGGTGGCTGGCAGTCCTTCGGGACCTTTATGACTACATGGCTTCCTTATGATCACTAGTGTATGCTTCACACGGAACAAGTAGACCAGTTTCAGTGGGCAGACTAGACCTTAAGAAACCATCATCACTGTTTGCAGTCAATGTCCTGAAGAAAGCATTGCTGAAACCACCGCACTGGCCTCAAAGTCTGGGCCCTGCTTTGTTCATTTATTGATGTATATACAGAAGACATTGCGTATTGTCCATATGGAATTGCAGTCTATGACTTATGATAGCCAGATGCTCGTGATTGCTTGGAAACAGAATCACATATAGAATTATGGATGGGTAACAGTGAATAATGGCGTTGTTTTTCACTGAGGAGTTCTGAGTTGCATCAAATCGACAATAAGTGGGGACCTTGAGTTGTCTATTACGTCACTCAGAACCTAGAGGTGAAAGAGAATCACTCAGAGGTGCTTATTATCTGAAGGACACAAGGACCACATATAGGGACAAAGAAGAAATGAGGCTCTTACACTTTAACTAGCATCTCCTCTCCGAGTAAATAAAGTGATGTGAATTGAAATCGTTTTCTGCCTCTGCTGAGATTATTACCCTGTTCACAGAAATGTGGTTGCATTCTGCTACCCTTGAACAGCCTAGCCCCTGCACATTTCAGGTATAGGCCAAGGTTATATTTGTATACATTTAGTGAAAAACTGTTAACATTCTGTCTGTAGCTGATCAGAAATCCTTCATGCATGAAGATGTCAATGTTTCTTTTCTGCCTTTCTTGTTTTGATTGTTTCACTCTATGTACCACATATCTCAGTTTGTTCTTACCGCACTGCAACCTTAAGCAGCCCTCTCTCTGCTACCGTGATGGTCATGTTCGCGCTTTATAAAACACAATAAATAAGTAAAAATAAGAGCAGGACAGTGCAGGGCTACCAAAATAAATTATCACTGGCTGTATGATAATTACATGTCTCCACCATACAATTACTTCATTTTGTCCCTGGAATGGTGAATAACATGTTGACCATGAATTGAAGGGTCCTTTTCCGCATGCGGATTCGCCATTACATGGACAATTCCACATCTCTGAGTAGATGACAAATGAGAGCGGGGAAGCTAGGTGGGGATTTGGTCAGGTGTAGGGTGCTGTGTCAGAGAGTAGGGCAAGCTGTGGAGTGTGTGGACAGTGTACCAGGCTCCCTGAATGCCTGTACAGTACCTGTTCCCATAGCCACCCTGACTGCCTTTACTCAGTCGATCAAAGTCAAAATCAGACCCCATGTTTTAAGTTGGGTTATTTTGAGCTCCTTCCTGAAAGTGAGATGATTAGCATCCGAGTGCATGGAGAGATGGACACACATTTTAGCAGCCTCAAAGAGAAGGAACACCCCCATTATGCATTCTTTACACTTCAGAGAGTGCAGATTACGTCTAGGTTGGCAGAAGGAAAGCTAAAAAGACTGATGATGAATTCAGGTCCTTGATTCTGTGATGGTTTTTGACATGCATAAACACTTAAAGGGGATGGACTAATTGCTGGGTTACCAATGAAGATGGACTAGATTATGAGTGACAGCAACCCTCTGTTGTAGGCCCAAAGGTAGGTAGCAGCAGCATTTTGTACCATGTGCAAACAATGGATCCAATATCAAAGGAGCCCAAGATAGAGGGTATAGCAACAGTCTAGGGAAGCAGCAACATAAACCTGAATTATCATAAAATGAAACTCAGCAGGGTGGAAGGAAAAAAACATTTTCAGAATTTTCAGTAGGAAGAAACATGTTGAAGAAATGTTGGGGTCTGTGCGGCAAGAGAGTTATTTTGCTTCACATAATTCCAACATTGCAAACTGATGTACCTGGAGTAGGGCAGCAGCCTAACTTAGATGGGCACCAAATAGATGTCCAAATGGAGAGAGAGCTATCAAAGACAAGAATCTCTGTATTCTCTGAATTCAGCTTCAAGCTGTTGTCTTTCAACAAATGGTTGAAGTAATGTTATAGTTAAATGAATTTGTCAGTGACAACATTAATGTTTTGAACTAAAAAAAACACAGAAATTCACCAGTTATAGTTACCCGAGCTAACTATAACTTGTGCCCCCACAATGCACTGCTTATAACCTCACATATTACATTACTCATGACATGTTCAATGACATCATTTATGACATCACTGATAACATCTCAAATGACATAATTGATGATGTCAAAGATGGCATCACTTTGGAGGGGTTAGAATTACTATTCCTACTTCAGTCAGCGCAATTGTAGGAAAAGTGTTGGACTTCGGATGCGTTAGATTTACTATTCCTACTCCAGTTACTGCAGCAGTAGAGAATATGTTGGACTCCACCAGGGTTAAATTTACTATTCCCACTCCAGTTTAATTAACATTAGGGAAAGCACTGGCCTTCAAAGGGGTTAGATTTACTAGTTCCACTCAAGTCTATGCAACAGTAAGGAAAACGTTGGCCTTCGGAAGGGTTACATTTAGTTTTTCTACCCCAGTCAATGCAACAGTGGGGAAAGAATTGGGATTGGAAGGGGCTAAATTTATATTCCTACTATAGTCAGAGGTACAGTTGGGAAATTGTTGGACCCTGGGGGGGGGTTACATTTAGTATTCCAACTCCAGTCTATGCAACAGTAGGGAAAGCATTAGAATTCAAAGGGGTTACATTAACTATTCCTACTTCAGTCAGCGCAACAGTAGGGAAAGTGTTTGACTTCTGAGGAGTTAAATTAACTATTCCCACTCCAGTAGAGAAAGGGTTGGACTTCAGAGGGGTTAGATTTACTATTCCTGCTCCAGTCAGTGCAACTGTAGGGAAAGTGTTGGACTTCTGATGGGTTAAATTTACTATTCCCACTCCAGTCTAAACAACAGTAGGGAAAGCATTGAACTTGTGAGAGGTTGGATTTACTATTCATACTCCATTCATTGCAATAGTAGGGAATGTGTTGAACATTGGAATCGTTAAATAATAAATTAGAGTATTCAAAAATAAATATTATTATTTATAAAAAAAAATGTGAACATATAACTTAAAAAGAAGAAAAATCAAAATCACATATAATAATATCAACTTCAATAACTAGAAAACAATAACTCAATCATAAATCATCCCCTATCTATTTAATTGAAAATAATAAATAAAAAATAATTAATTTCAAATAACAAATGTCATCTCAGAAACAAATGCTCAAAAACACTTAACCTGAAATACAATGTTTAAAAAAACTAATATATATAAAACATTATACATAATTAATTTCCAATTAATAAATTGCATAAATAAATTAATTAATAAACAACAATAATATATTTAAATTTTTTTGCCAATCTACTCATCTAAACAAATAACACAGTATTAAAAAGAATACATGTTTAATAAACATACAAAATCAAACATACATATTGAAATAAATACAATTTTAAAACAATTACACAATAATTAATAAATTAAGTAATATACATAAGTTACAAAAAAAACATTAAATTAAGTTAAGTATTTCATTCACCTTCTCGCCATAATCTCCTACAAACCCAGCAACCCACAACTAAATTATAACATAAATAATTCAATAATAGAATAATCACACATCCTATATACCCAAGTACTGACTATTAATGTATAACTTACATAAATAGATAATAAACATTTTGCATAACTAACAATACTTTATAGAATTATTTAACAATTAAAAACTAATAAACAATACTTTTAAATTTCTTATAACTTACAAACCCAGCAACCCACTAATACAATATAACTTACTATAACTAATTTTAAAACTAAATAAAAGAATAGAATTTTAATTTTAAAATTAAAAATAATGCTAAAATATTTTTGCATAATTAATAATCAATTCAAAAATGAATTAACAATGAAAAATATATCAACAATAATTTAAACATCCCACCCTGTCCCCCACCAAGCACAATAACCTACTATACACTATAAATCACTAATAACATTAACATAAAAAAATCACTGAAAATTACAAACTACACGTTTAAACATTGATAACATGTATATGAACAATACTAACAACTAAAATGAATATAATAACTAAAACTCATTAAAATAATTAAAAAGCTATATTTTTTACAGCTTTATTACTGAAAACGATATTAAAAGCAACGATCTTCTTGAAAACGGCATTACTTACCAAAAAATAAATATTCTTCACATCAATTTACTATACCATGATATTTTTGCATCAAAACATTTTCATCCCGATATTTTCCAGATCTGTTATTTCAAACTTGATATTTTGTCCAAACACCGGGCAGATTATTACAGGACAGGCCATTAGGAAAACACCAGAAAAGAGACACACAACAGGCTAGGAATCTAAAATGAAGGCTTACTCAAAAGTACTTGGAAGAAATTTAAGAGATAACCACAGCACAATTAATGCTTACAACATATTAACATAATTATATTTTCTTAAAACAATCAGAGTATATTCTTATTCAATCAAAATCACACTGAAGCTCCACTGAAGTTATATTTCCTAGAAGTGTGGTGCCCCAGAAAGATGTGTGAGACCAGCAATGTTATGTCCCCTGGGTCTGTAGTAAGGGGACTTGGAGACAGAAGCTACAAAAAAATCCCGCAATTGAGCCTCCCTCACCACAACAATTAATAGTGTACTCAAAACAGTAGACGGAGTGCACTGAAACTGAGATCAGATTATTTTTTTGTTCCTGGGAGCCAGCATTTATTTAATTTAAGGTTTTTGTAGAGATCCAAAACATGCTGCTATGTAGTTACTTCATAAACCTAGGTGATGTTAAAAGAGCAATGGTTCAGCTAAATACACATTCAAATAATACAGGAGTTCTAATAGGTGAGATACTTTTTACATATCCTGTGAGCCACTGGCCTGGTTCTTCTTGTGGTGGACCAGGGGACTGAAGAGACGCCCATTATTGGTGAACACCGTCCGTTGCAGGCCCTCTCTTGTGGCTTGCTGCCCCTCTTGATGCTGTTGAAGAGGGTCTACTCATCACCTTATCATCTAGAAAAAAGTAAGAGGTGAGAGGTATATGGGAGCGTATAATGGAGCATACAAGAAGACTATTTGGGCATTAGGTATTGGCAACCACTAGAGGTGTCGGTAGTAATTAATTAATAAGGGTAGAAAACAGCAACTAGCACCTGTTTGACTTGGCTTTGCCAGAGTCCACGGGCGTAGGAGCAGTGTAGTACTTTCTTTCATGGCAGAGCTGGCAGAGTGCAGAGTGCGGAGGTGGCCTAGCCAGGTCTGTGGTGCACTCTTTTCTCTGCTGCGTGATCCCTCGCATTTGGCCCCGGACACTCTACCTTTTGGAGAAAGCCTAGCAGTTCCTACCTATTTGCAAGGGTGCCATCTTGTAATAGTGCGGTTGATGTGGCCCTAAGTACAATCAGTAGGCCTCAAAGGAGTACACATTAGGGCCTCGTACAGTTCCCGGTGGCTGCAGAAGCGGCCAGCGTTAGGCTGGTGCGGCTTGCCTCGCTCTGGGAGGGCGTATGCCACACTCCTTCCCCAATCGCTTAATGCATATTGCATGCCTATACGTGGCCAATATAGGGCTGGGAGAAGGAGACTACTAGAAGAAGAAAGTTAAGAAATAAACCACCAGGTTCCCACCTTCCTAGGGGCTAGTGTGGGTACAGAAACAGCAGGCAGAGGAGTATGCGTGAAAAATGAAGGGAAAGACTATGTATATTCAGAGCTAATATGTTTTGGAGGTATGGGAAATGTGGGTGTTGAGGGAAGCATGGGCCAGACTGCAGAGGTCCCAGTAGGTTTGAGACTGGAAGGGAGAAAGCACAAACAACTCGGGAGATGACATGAGCAAGGTGTGGGTGAATGATCTGCATTGTTCATCATCCTGATAGGCAAGGAAGGAAATGGAACATGGAAAGGGTATGTGCCAACAGAGAAGACACGGACCCAGAGGCTGTATATTGGCATCAAGAGGAATGCACAAAAGGAAGGGATACAAGTCACAGGCGTCTAGACGCAGCAGATCTGTAGGAGGAAGTTGTACTAAGAAGTAATAGTGACAGAAAAGGGAATCAGCTGACTATAGAGATCAAAGGATTAAGGGTGGGAAGTAAAATGAATGAATAAGCCATAGAAGTCTATACCATTTAGGGTTAAAGGGAGGAACCCACACAAACAAGAGTGGTAGAGGACTAGACTCAAGAGGGGCAGTATTAGGGGAGGAGAGGATACAATTGAAGGTAGGGGCAGGTTGTTAGGTACAAAAAGGAAGTAGTACTGGCTTGGATCCAGGCACAATCGATCACAATGTGAAGAGGCTTGGTTATTTGGGATCAAATGGACAGATTTCAGGTGTCTAGACCAATTTGAGAGGTTGATGATAATGATAAAGGAAATGATAGAGGTGGTAAGCTAAGAAACAAAGCACAGAGGTCCAGGTTCGATAGGGTGGACAGAGGGTGTGCAGCATACAAGAGATAATTAGGAAAGTAAAAGGACAGACCACAGTGTCAAGGTCTGGAGGAGTTCCTTGATACATGAAAAGGTATGGATTGGTATGTGAGGGGCATTTGCAGGTGCCCAGACCTGGTAGGACAGAGAGAAAACTGCCTAGTAGGTCGGACAGAGAGCAAACAGAAGCTTGATGTATATGTCTCTGTGGGTGCTGAGAAAAATATGCTTAGATGGTTATTTTTAGGGGCAAGGCCATGAGCCTCCTTGATTAAGGTTTGTTAAGATCAATTGAAGTGTTACTCTAAGGCCTGTTGCATGGCCCACAAATCGATGGCCAGCAGTTTCTAAAGTACCAACTCATTCTGAGTCCCTCCTAATCTGTCTCCACTGTGTCCTTTCTCTATAACCACAGTGACTCTGCCATTGTCACCTCTAACATTGTCCCACACCATCAACCCCCAGGCCTTACTGCAGTGAGGGATCAGAATGTTTCTCAAGTCACCAAAGCCACCATCCCCACTATCTAACCTACATACTCCCCTCCTCCCCACAGTGGAAACAATATCTAAAGCCAGCAGCAGATGCATCTACATGGTCTGAATTGAACTAGTCGCTATGCCTTCATTCTAGGCTACTAACAGGGCAACACCAGCACATTTGACAGGCACCATAACATAGAAAACTATCACCCGAAGAAGTTCTTGACTAGCCAGAAACAGAGAAAATTGCTCATCTTGCAGTAAGGGAAATGAAAAGATTATTCTGGGCTTTGGACTACTTCAGGAGGAGGAGAGGCAGAAATGGGAGGCTGAGGTTAAAAAATATCTGACTTTAGGAACACATCAATGGAAAGGCAGGGGAGGAAGGGCGGGGGACTTGCTATCTTATTTAAAGACTGCCTAACCTGCTTACAGATCTCTGTAGCACAGCTAGGGGAGCACAAAATACTCCCATTTCAAGTATCTAGAGGTAACCACATCATACTGGGAGGAGCTGTAATCTACAATCCCCCGGGCTACCATGCCGAATTAAGTGCTAAGTTACTCACACAGCTATTCCCGCCTGTCTAAAGTACAGACATTTTTTAATTGTGGGAGATTTTAACGTGCACTTTGAAAAGTTAAATCACACGTAGGTTACCCACCTACATAATGTCATGCAGATTCTCCAACTTAAACAATGGATTGAGGGACCCACTCACATTGCAGGCCATACTCTGGATCTTCTATTCTCCAATATAGCGTCCATCACTATTGAGGAGATCAAAGCTGTTACTTGGACTGATCACTCACTTATCACCTTTTCATTCACACAACCTGCAGCCTCAACAACAGCTTATACACCAACACATGAATACTATCGAGTTTGGAAATCAATTACGCCCGATCTCTTCCAACTCCATTTCTCCCCTAACAGCCTGGAGGCGTTAGGTTCACTCCCCACTGATGCGGGAGCAGCATGTCTCGAAACTGAGATCTACAACTCCTTATATCACTGCGCCCCCAAATGTAGGTCTAAACCTACAGAAAGACGTGTATCGGAAAAGTGTTATTCGACTGAACTTAAAGCACTAAAAAAGCAATGTAAAACATTGGAACATAACTGGAGAATGTCCAGATCTGAGACGGACAAATCTTTATTCAAATCTATGCTCAGTAAATACCACAATGCCATTAAAGGAGCGAAACGTACTTACTTCGCACACAGAATAACCGAAAGCAAGAATTCAGCGAAAGAGTTGTATAAAATCATACACGACTTATGTAAACCAGCCTGCATGTCGCAAGCTCTACATCCTTCCCTAGACTGCTGTGAAATGATCAGTGACTTTTTTATAGACAAAATAAGTACTATCTACTCATCTTTTAACACAACTGTTCCGACTGACTCCAGCAGCTGGGAAAATACAGATCCTCTTCCTAATACCATAGCACAGTTGGGCAGCCTTGTCCCTTTCTCCCAAGATGAAGTAGCCAATACAATGGGGGAAGTCAAATCTGGCTCTCCCCTCAACCCCTGCCCACATTTCATTTTCTCACAAATCATCCCTACTCTCTGCCCTTATGTTACGCAGCTCTTTAACAGATCACTTGAGACAGCAGTCTTTCCGGAGGCCTGGAAACAAGCAATAGTCACTCCCTTGCTTAAAAGGCTGGTGCAGATGTGACTAATCCAGCAAACTACAGGCCAATATCCCTACTCCCATATCTCTCCAAAGTAAAGGAGAAATTGGTCAATAGACAGCTGTCCTCCTATCTGGAATTAAATGGCCTTCTGGACCCTTCTCAAACAGGCTTCACGGCCGCAAATAGCACCGAGACGACCCTGCTGGCCGTGTTTGACAATGTAAGAGCACTATTGGATCAGGGCAAGGTAGTTGCCCTGATCCTATTGGACCTGTCGGCGGCATTCGACACGGTCTCCCATCAGCTCCTACTTCGAAACCTCCGCGAAAAAGGGATACATGCTAAAGCACTTCAATGGCTCAGTTCATTCCTCAGCAACAGGAAACAAACAGTGCAACTGGGCGCTTTTTCCTCTAAACCAAAAGTTTTAAGCTGTGGTGTCCCCCAGGGAGCTTCCCTTAGCCCCACCCTTTTAACGCCTATGTTTCACCATTGGCAAAAATTGGTTCTAAATGGGGTTTCGACATTTGCTCATATGCGGATGACACGCAATTAACAATAGCTATTGGAGATGATCATGAGAGCACAAGGGCCAAACTTAACAACTGCCTTACTGAAATGGCAGTTTGGATGTCCGACCACTGCCTTCAGCTTAATGCAGACAAATCTGAGATCCTGCTTTTTGGTGGAGCCCACCATATTTGGGACGCTTCATGGTGGCCCCACTCTTTAGGACACGCTCCAGAGCCCAAGCGGTGCGCTAAGAATCTGGGTGTCCTTATGGATGACAAACTATCCATGCAGGATCATGTACGGACTCTCTGCGGGAAAAGTTTCGCTTTACTAAAACTTCTAAAAAGGCTTTTCCCCTGGATCCCTTTGGAAGACAGGAGGACAGTCACTCAGGCACTGCTTGTTAGCAGAATGGACTACGGAAATGCCCTGTTTGTGGGCATGCCAGACTACCTTTTTAAACGTCTTCAGGTAGTATAAAATGCTGCAGCTAAATTGGTCTGCAACAAGGGCAGACTAAGCTCAGCTACCGAATGCCTGAAACAACTTCACTGGCTGCCTGTGCGCCAAAGAGCACGATTCAAGCTCCTGGGGCACACCTTTAAGGCACTGCACTGCATCTGTCCTAAAATTCTCCAAGGTAAAATCCGATTCTACACCCCCCCCCAGATGCTTACGGTCACAACATCTGGCGCTCGCAGAATCAAAAAGGATCAAAAAGGTCAAAGCCGGGGGACGCACCTTCTCGCACCTCGCGGCCTTACACTGGAATGGGCTGCCAGTTGAACTGCGGCTAATCAATGATTATAACACCTTCAGGAAAAAATTAAAAACACATTTATTTCCCGCCTAAGCAGCTCCATAGTACTTTCTGTCCATCTTCTCAGCACAAGGTTTCGCCTTCTGAGCGCCGTGATATCCCTTGGGATGAATGTCACGCTATACAAATAATAAATAAATAAATGCTAGAGAGCTTGAAAACTAGAAAAAGGATGGAGAGTCCGCAAGACAGTGGCAGGGATGAGGAAAGGATCAGATTGTTCAACATGAGTGAATGCATCTATGTAATGGAGGAGAGACAGGAACCGAGAGAGCCAAGACTTAATCAGTGATAAACTTGAGTAAACGGTGCCTTCTACCACCACCATCTTGAGCCACCACATGTGAGCCAATCCTGGCTAAACCCTGATAGTGAGCAGCTCTGCCTTTACTGCAAACTGGAGGTAAACTAAGAAAGGCAGAGAAAAACAAACTGCAGCTGAGTGTATGAGAGGGCCCAATGTGTCTAGATGACTGCAAGGGCTGAGGAAATCCTATGCATAGGTATTGGGATTGGACGAGCTCTTCACGGAACATCTTATCTAATGGCGATCTGGCATCATAAAAAGGGCTACAGACTTCAGATACTAGTCAATGATTTTGCATGTGAACTTAAGTATACATCAATGCAGGAACACCTGCATCTAAAGTTTTGTTGGTGCACAGTTAGAAAGAAAGCCCCTCTTTATATATGCAAAGGTGTGTACATGGAAGGTTTGTTATACTGACAAGCAGATGTGTTAAAAATTGCAATAAATATGAGATTGTTTGTGATCTGTTTCGGAGCAGCTCCGAATAATGGCTGTATCAGTATTGAAGTAGTGCTTAATGTTACCGCTTGGGAATTTACATGTTTCTGCTTGTTGATGACCCAGAAGAAGGAAAGAAAGAAAGAAAGAAAGAAAGAAAGAAAGTAAGTAGTGTTCTTTTCTTTTGAACATGCAAATACAAAGATCCACTTCATGACTGCTTTGAAATGCAAGCACTGCCAGCAAAAATATTTGAGTAGGAGTGTAGGAAAGTGTCTCTTTTGGACATAGTTAGCCCCCACTTCTTGCCTGGAAAATTATGTAATTTGGACTGGAATTGCACAGGGTCCCTGCCAACCAGGTCCCCTGTGCCAGAAGCTCTTTCCCTAAACTGTACCTTTTGCTGCCCAATTGGCACAACGTCAGAACCCCTTGTAAGTCCCTAGTAAATGGTACCCCTGGTACCTAGGGAATTGGCACTGACCCCAAGGGTAGCAGCACAAATTGTGCCACCCTAAGGTCCCCTCACCAAGGCCATGCACTCTGCCATAACAGACTGCATGCTTAGGTTCAGACAAAACGAAAGAATCCCTGTGTGCCATGCCCACAGACACTGCATGGGATATGGGTAAGACACGCCTGTAGCATGCCTTATAGTCCTAAAGCAGGGTGCACTATATCTCCTGTAAAGACATATCTTCATGAGCAGATATGGCCCAGCAATATCCATGGTGATTCTTGGATATTGTAAGTGAGCAGGGAATCCATAGAGAGTACATGGGCTGGACACTCATCATTATGAGTTCCCCAGCTCCATGATGGCTTCACTGTATTATTGGATGTTTGAAACCAAACATCTCATGTTAATAAACCTGTGCTGATTCCAGTGTCAGATGTATTAATAATTGCACACAGAGGACACCTTAGAGGGGTCCCCTGAAACCTATCAACCCTTAGTGAGGTCATCGACTGGTCTAAGCCAGCCTATCATCACCAGGTAGAGTTCTGACCTCATGGGGTGAGTGCCTGCGCACTCAGAGGTCGAGAACAATGTCTGCCCTGGGCGGAGGTGTTCACACCTCCCCCCAGGTCAGGAAGAGTCAAAAGGAAGCTTCAAAGGCCTTGACGCCTTTGAAACACGAGCCCAGCATCTCCTGATAGAAGGAGCAGGCCCCCCCTCCTGTCCTCACACGCTTTTGGCAGGAAGACAGGTGGGAAAACAAAGAAAGAATAGGAGGTGTGCACCACTCTGCCAACTCCATCCCTCAGGTGCTGGAGGTGAGGTGAAGAACATTTTTCAGTGCAAACCATCTTGAAGTTGGTGGGACTTCTCCAATCAGGGATGGGGGTATGTCCCCCTCCTACAGGAGGTGGGCATAATAGAGGGTGTAGACACCCTAGGTAAGGGGCCCATTGGCCACTACCTCTCACTCCCTTGTAAATGCCCCTAAATTTAGTATTTAGGTGGCATCCCCAAACCCTGAAACTAGTATCCACGGCATTTTCTTGCCTTAGCCACTTGGTGCCTGCAGCCTGTCTCTGGTCACATGACTGGGTGTAGTTGGCAGTTGAGCTTTGTGAATTCCTCCTAGACAGGAGCACACACAATGGGACTTTAGGTATGACTGGGTGGGCCATCACTGGCAGGGTGGGAGGGAGTAACTAGGCAGAGCCTCACGTACACCTGAATAGGCAGTGTCCTTTCGCTACACAAAGGACCTAATGTCCCTGCATTGTCACTTCAGCCAGCTTGAAGCCAGGGCAGGGGAGGCAGGGAAATCCATGCACTTTGAAGGCACTGTATAAAAGCTTCTCCCACCTTCCAGAACCAGGGCACCAGGGTATAAAAGAAGGACCTCAGACACCAACTCTTCAGTGCATTTCTGTACCTGTGGATACTCTGCCAGGAAGAAGGACTGCTGTGCTGCTTTAACGACTGCCTCTCTGCTGGACTGCTGCTCTAAAGGAACTGCCGCCCTGCTGTGCTGACCTGCTACCTGCTATACTCTTACCTGGGGATGAAGAACTGGACCTGCAACTCCATCTTGAGCCCAGGACCCCAGAGTGACTCAAATGGCTCGTCAGCTGGCCTCAGGGACATAACAGGCTCCCCAACAACACCTGTACCCTGCGAGTTCCAGACCCCCAAAGTGGTGCCTCTCAGGTCCTGGGCCCTGGATGCGGCTCTAGAGCATGTGAATTCAAGCTATTGGGCTCTTCGTGACCTCGAATAGGCCCGTCCGCACCGGACCTGTGCCGCTTGCATCGAAACTCAGTGTGAGCTGCCGCCAGCCTGTCTCTTTGCACTGCAGCATCATCAGCCAGCAGAGAACTGCCCGTGCAGAGCTCCATCCGAGCCATCCGTGGCTCCGAGCCTGCTCTCCACACCATGATGACTGTCGTTCGCGATGCTCTTTTTGCTCCTCATGACCCTCTCCAAGGGGAACAATACTCTTGTTACAAAACTTGAGAGGGTAAAACTTCAGTGGGACTAATCTGGGACTGTATTTGACCCTCGTTTCATCGCAGTCAGCATAAACGTTTGACTTTGACCCAGTCCAGCATGACCAGATGGCTGTAGTTGGCGCACTATGCTTTTAGGAGGTATATTGCAGTTTATTCCTCAAAACTTCATAACACAGTCCTACTGATTGGATTTTTGACTTCTTGGTCTTGTTTTATTCATTACATTTTGCTCTATTTTTCTCACCTGGTGTGGTAATCGTTTTGTGTGGTGTTTTCACTATTGTACTGTTTGAAGTTTTTCAGAAATACTTTACACATTGCCTCCTAAGTTAAGCCTGACTGCTCTGTGCCAAACTACCAGGGGGTTGAGCACGGGTTAATTTGGGGTTTGCTTGTGAATTACCCTGACTAGGATTCTGGTTGCTGCTTGATCAGGACTCACACCTCAGTCAACCAATAACCCAATTTATAACAACCCAGTACTCATAGTAGGCACACCATGGCATTCGGTACTCCCAGGTGATATACCAGCTTGTGCTTCCCTCGGTGCAACCCTAATTCGCATCTAGTGCACATTACTATGTGATCCCCTGGTGCAAGTCTGTGTGTGGTTCACTGTTATTCATCACATAATGACTCCTGGACATGCATAACTTGTTTCCAGCTAACCATCAACTTCTGCCTCTGGGATGCACTTCTCTCTGCTTCCCCTGCTGCACTGAGTGTTGTATGACTCTTGGACTGTGTGCATTGATAACTGGATTTTTCCTGTGTTTTTTGGATCGGTGTAGTTGGGTGCATGTATGCCACTTAGACCTTTTGAAAATGGATGTCTGTATACCCGCTCTCTGTGCATAGTCTTTGTATACATTTGTCCATGTTTGTTCTGTGCTTTCGTGGCCTTGCCTTATATAAAACCCAAACCTACTTTGTCTTTACATGGTTACATGTGCTGAGAATTGCCTATCAGGCTTCACAACATTATGCCATCACTTACTGGCCCCACAAAGCATACATTATGTTCATGACAAATTTTGGGGCAGATTTACAAGCCCCTATCACCACCACAACATCACTTTTAGTGACATTGTGATGGCGATAGGAGCTTAGCCTTATTTACAAGGCAGCATTAAGCCACTTCACGTGGCTTAACGCTGCCTTGTAAATTAGGCCCCCTTTTACGCAACACTTAGCGTGAAAGGGGCGGGCAATGGGTTCCAGCACAACACCCATTGATTTTGACGCATCCCCCTATTTACAAGAGCAGCATAAATAGGAGGCAGCCCCAAAATTAAGAAAACCTGGTCTTAAACAGGCAAAAGAAGGAGAAATGTTTTATTTCTCCTCGTTTTTGCTGTTTCCATGTGTGCTGCCTTGTGCAGCACACATAGAAACAGCAAAACGCCAATGCTTGTATTTTTAAAAAATGCCGTTTTGCAGCTTCTATGTGTGCTGCATTAAGCAGCACACATAGAAGTTACAAAACAGCATTTCAAGATTGTTTATATGCAGGAAGGGGAACCTTCCTGCACATAAACAATCTTCCCCTCAACACAGGCACCCTTGCACTATGGTGCAAGGGTGCCTGTGTTGGCGCTAGGCAGCTTAATTTAGCGTCAGCGCAGGAGGAAATGCAGGGCTGCACCATATTCTAGTAAATATGGTGCAGCCCTGCATTTCTAGTGACGAAGCCTGTTGTTAGCCTTCTTGGTTTAACCACAAGCTTCGCCAATTGTAAATATGCCCCTTTGACCCTTGAGGTAATGTCGGTGCGAAAACAAAGTTTTGCAGTCTCATTGTGTGTCAACATTTATTGTCTCTAAATCGATGCCGTTTTTTAGGACTGAAATGCGTGTGCCTTCTGTACTTTGCATCGTTAAGGTTTACAAAAAAATACGCTTTTGAAGTCTTACTAACATATAATTATTTGAGCTGATTGAAAAAAGCATACTAGTTCCTTCCTATGAACTTACTACTGGATGCCAGAGGACGGTTCAACAAGACTGTTTGTTACCTCTAGAGGAAGGTTTTAACTCAGACTCCTGACAGTGAATGAATCTGTTCATCGTTACCTAATTCCTTGGGTGACTGGTATGTTACCTATTCAAGCATTCTTTTAACAGACATATCTCCATCCCATTCTCCAACCACTCCATTAAGTAAATTACCTTCCTGGATTCTGTTCTCAGAGGCAAATAGCTGTTTGAACTGCTGGGGTCAATGGTCAATGATGCCCTTTCTCTTTCTCCCCCTTTCTGTCTTTGTCTATCTCAGCCTCTCTCTTTCTCTGTCTCTGTTTGGTGCCCTCATTTTAAGGTATTCGGAGACTAGATAGAAGTAGATAAACTCTACTTAACCAAGAATGTAGAAGACTGCAGAAAATGTATTGGAAAAAGAAAACTGTTTTCCAGCATGCACACTGCAGGGGCAATTCAGAAAGTAATTTACATGTGTGTATAGTAGTACTCTTTTAGTACAACCCCTTCCAGGAGGCGAGTTGCTCCACCCTCTCCCTTACTTACAACAACTGCGTCCCTCATGCACCTCAAATCAAACCACTGCCAATGTGCTTTGGTGCCAAAAAAGGTCGCAGTTTATTTAACTTAACATGTGTTATACATTTGCACAATCATGGTTATCCTAATGCTCTCTTAATATTCATGCAAATATACTTCCTTGTCTTTGCAATTATTTTCGTTGCTGCGTGGACCCAGCCTCCTCAAGTTACGGGGACGGGAGGGGCCACCTTCCTGGGCCTCTGTTCACGGGTCAAGGCTTCAACTTGCTACCGATTTGGGACCTGCCCGGGCTGCAAGTGCCGTCCCGCTTGCCCTGCCCTTTCTTGGGCCCTCCCTGCTCCTCCGGGGTCCCTGCCGTGTGGCATCCCAAGGACCTTGCTTGAGCATCTACTCTATCTATCATGAGGCTGAGTCCTTCCATTTTTGCTCCCTCGGTACCCCAGCCGTGAGGCATCCCAAGGGTCCTGCGGGAGCATCCCATCTACTCTTTCCATGGCGGTAGGCCGCCCTTGGCTCCCTCAGTGCCCCTGCCGTGAGGCAACCCAAGGACCTGTGTGAGCCTTCCCTCTACCTTTTAGTAATTCTCTCTTTTTCTACTTTTCTTGTGTTCCTTTCGCCACGCTACCTACGGTTTCACGATTGTATGGAGCTCCCCCCTGCTCTCCCTTCCCTTCCTTCCTCGCCACAAACTAGGGGAATCGTATGCTCTAACCATACCTTATTGTTGCATGCAGCTCTCTGCTGTCGGCGCTAGTCCACCGTTCTTACTTGGCCATCTTGCTCTAACTGCCAGTTGCCCCCATATCTCTTCGCCAAGGCAGTAGCCCCTGTAATACCTTTGTGATCTGCCTGGCGACTCAGTCTTTGGTGCAGTCGTATTAACCTTCTGAGCCGTTCCTTTCTCATTCAAACCCCTGCCAGGCAGCCTAGACATGATCCCTGTGTTCCAAGGGGAGCATTTATGTACAATAGTAATTACTAAAACAGAAGTAATTGATGCTGGTGGGGTTCGCACTCGTTACAGTCTGTTACAATCCTTTGCAGGGATCGCTGCCTTAGTACCCAGTTTCTGCCCCTGTGCTTTTCAGTTTCTAACATGCCCTGACAGAGAAGCCTGGAAATTTAGAGTGTGACCAATGCTGCTTGAGAGACTTTAACTGCGGCGAAGTCGAGGAGGTGACTCGGTAACCCAGTGATAATGTAAAGAAGTCCAACCCCCCCTTAAAAAAGAATCTCTTTTGGCTGCATTAATCCGTACTGTTGGAGGGATTCAGCCAAATGCTGCGCTCGAAAGCAGCCCGCTGTGTTAACCTTCTACTGCTCTGCAGCCCAAATTTTTTCGTTGGGCGTATGTATTTTCACATTTTAATACGAAAAGGCGTTTGTGAACCCTGTTAAGACTAAATATATGTACCAAACGCAATTTGTGTTATTAGCTAACAAAACCTCTAAACTAGTGACTTCTCGTGATGTCATTTGGCTGCCACGATGAATGGATACTCTTTTGACCCGCTAGCCCGGGTTTTCGTCTAAACAGGCCAATCCTTGCCAACACGATTTGCTGCTGTTGTAGCATAGCTGTTACTAACGCGCTATGTACGACCCAAAATTGCTCCAGTTTTTTTTTTTTTTCTTCAGATATCTGTAGAGGGGCCAATACACCCTTGTCTGTCACAGCTGCAGTTCCCGCGGCTCCCTGCACCATTTTAAAACCCATAATGAGTACTTAGGCTAGTGAAACAAAGTAGTGCAACCCAGTTGTTCCTCTGAAGCCCTCCGCACAGCGGGCCGTAATTAACGTGGGGAAGGTGAAACGACTGCAGCCTTGAAACAGCCACTAGTGCAGTAGAGTTGTTGGGAGAGCCGAACCTCATCTCACTCCTTGTTTGTACCGCGCATGAGAGGTGCGTAACCATGATGTACTACCGACACTATTCCTTTTGCTTTGGATGGCCTGGAATAGTCTGAGTTGTCATACCAGTAGGAGTGGGATGGTTAGTAGTAGTATTGGCACTGTCATTAGCATCGCTGGTAGGGGCAAAGGGCAATGCAAGCGGTTGTAGCCTTCTGAGAAGGACCGTGGCGCTTACGTTTTTACATATTCAGCATGTACAGTTCGAAAATGCACACCCTCTTAGTGTTTGGTGTCCTACACTGTTGTTCTGGTAAGGTGCTCTTACTCTCGGAGGATCTATCGTGCGAGTATCTGAATTCTGGGATGGTAACCGAGATTTGAAGTGCAACCTGATTTGGGTACCTTATAGATATGACAGGTAGTGGTTAAAAGATTATGATTGCACAGCAGGTGGTGCTAAAGCTCTACTCTACTCTTTCTGGCCCCGCAATTGCAACAGTGTAAACTGGACAAAACAGAGCCCTTTCGAAGCAATGGCAAATTGTAAATGTAAAGGTCGCAAAATGTAGTTCAAGAAACAGAAGAGCCAAAATCTGCATTTAATAAGAGCGTCATAAAATAATTGTGTCCCTAGTTCAGTAGATGAACGCCTGTTCTCGAGTTGAAACCTGGGCCGGGGGATCAAGTGACGTGCCCAACTAACTTCCTTTCCCGCTCCGCTCACTTTTGCCCACTCTTGCTTACCCCTAATCTTCCGGTTCAGCTCCCTGCTCGGATCCCTCCGTCCTCATCGCGGTTCCTGGGGGGTCCCGCCGCCTCACTTGCGCCCCTGCGCTACCCCGCCGCCATCTTCCCTCGGTCACCGCCATTCTGGCTGCAAGTGCCGTTACTCCATGCACTGCTGGCCCTTCCTCGATAGGATGCGGATTGTGGTCGTGGGTGAAAAAGCTGGAGATTGCTTGGCTGCCTCCATCCTGACTGGTTCCCTCCGGATGGCGCCTCCTCGTTGTCGCTGCTCCCGATCCTCCTGGCGTCGCCTTCCGCCTCGATCCCTGGTCCGCCTCCTGGTCGCCGATCACCGGCCTCTTTGACCCTGATTTCAGCCTGGTGCAACCTGGTTCTTCTCGCTGCTCCTGCTGGTTCCTGGCGCCGTCTCGATGCCTCCTTGCGCCTCGACAGCCTGGATTGCGCCGCCTGTTGCCTACGGTCCAGTACTTTGTCCAGGTGATTCCTTCTTCTAACACTGCGAGGAGGGGGGGGGTTATGTGCCTATCTGGGCCTGTTAACCCCTTATTTCCCCCCCCCTTGCCTCGCCAGCTCGCCCCAGGATTGGGGGGGTTCGTGCTTGCCCTGGGGCGACCAATCCTGGTCGCCCCCTTTTGAGCGGGCTATTTAAATTTGCGGGGGAGGGGCTTCCCGCCTCCGGCCGGCGTTTGGCCCGGGCCCCTAATGGGTCCTGCTTTGCCTCCCCCGGCCCGGGTTTCTACTTCATGTTCCCACAATTGCAGTTTCCAAAGCTGTAAGAGTAGATCTAAGCCTACGGTAGCCCTACTGCTTATGTTCATCGCCACGACTAAGTAGAAATAGACACAAGGTTTAAAGATAGGTTGGAAAACGCGGAATATCAACTACAAAATGGGAGGAGGAAAGGGAAAATCGAGGGACAGTCCTAGGAGGTGCTTGCAAATATAAAATCACAACTACAAAAGAACTAATCAGTTGCTCTCGCTAAAGTTAACTCACATATATATACTCCAAGCCCAAGCAGGCTCAAATCTACTCCAGTCAATCTTTGAAATAAGTTAGACACTACCAATGCCTCCTCACAGCAGGGCCGGACGCATTCAAGTATCACATTGAGGTCAATGTGGTCAAGGAATAGCTCTACCAGCACATGAACCTTCACATAAAAAATACTTGAATTAAACAAAAAAAATGTGATATAACTTTTGACATTGCAGGGGCCATACAAATAATAATGGAAAATGTAAACATAATAGATGCACATACATAGAAATTACAAATATGTACATTTTTTATTGAACTATATAAAACCCGACTAATTATACATGGAACAATAGTCTAGATGCACTCAGAGATACATCACAACATATCACAACACACATTGCATGTCCCAAAAATCAAACACATGCACACAAACAAGCTGTAGCTGAATTTTCACTCCAGAAGCACTCGCAGAACATAACATACATGTGTATTTGTAAAGCGCACGTTCACCCGGAGGCATCTTGGCACTGAATAACAGATGTTTATTGTTACCCAACTCAATAGTACTCATTTTATCGACCTCAGATGGATGAAAGGCTGAGTGGACCCGCTGGGATTTGACCCTGTGACCATGAGGTCAAAAACAGGCCCCTGCAGTGGATGCATTAGTCCACTGAGCCACCAGACCCGGCTGTGAGCATGGCACAACCTAGGGCAAGGGCTGCATTTTTGTGCTTACACATAAAACGACTGTCAGGTGTAAATTTGTTTCACTGGGGATGACTGTTTCCCTTATTCTTTTCAATTTGTGGGTCTACTTAGCAGAGTCGAAGCTCTCAACCTACCCTTCACAGAATTACATTTGGCCAATATATGATTAAATTATGCCTGCAAAGTTAGTGGTAGTCACATTATGGTCATAATCTAAGTTGTATGCATTGTATACGTCACCACCCCCTTATGTAATGGGATAAGACAAGGATACCTACTACCAGGACTACATCTCTGTTCGCTAATTGTAAATTGTATTTAGGTGGAGATTTCCTCCCAGACATAGCTCAATGTGCTCAGAAAGCTGAGTAGAGATTTCTGAATTGCCCCACTAGCCTGTGAAGCAGGGCAAACCTTTCAAGGTATGTGATAGATAGAATGGTTGCTTAGGGATTAGGGAGTAGTTTTTTAGTTTGTGGAGCAGGGTTCTACACCCCAAATGCAACTACCCTGTCCCATCAAACTAATGGTTCACCAGCCCTATTTAGGTTCAGAAGGACTGCCAGCTTTCTGTTGGTGGGGCCACAGTTTGCTCTGACGATGGAAAGTTTCTTTCTACAGGATTAAGCAGTAGGTTCTATCAGAAGAAGGGCATTGCACTCCCTGCCTACTTGTGATGGCTGGTGTGTTGTCCTATATTTCTCCCCATCACTACCTTTTATCTGCGAGTGAAGGACATAAAAAAATACCATGATCTTCCACATCCAGGAAAAACTTGGGGATAAAGGTCATTAGTTTATTGTTTTTAAATAACAAACTTCTACTTTGGGAGTTTGTTACTTAAAAACAAAAAGTTTGTTACAGCTTGGGACATGGCCATCAGAACTGATGGCAATCATCCATCAAACTTTTTGTACCTTGACAAGAAACACCATGACAACAATTCCTGTCAAGGTACAGAGCTCACATGGATCATGACACAATATCGTGATAAACAATATAATTAACAAACATATTGTGTCAAAAATATTGTTTACCAAAATATTATGTCCCCATACTTATAATGGCAAGTACAAAATGTAGAAAATAAAACATTGTTTCACACAAATATTATTAAAAACGTACAAAAATTTAGTTTATATATATGTATGTATATATATATGTATATATGTGATATATATATATATATATATATATATATATATATATACATACATATATATACATATATATACATATATATATATTGCCATGGTCTTCTTTACATTTATGTAAACGGGTGATTGCTTAATGATTTGTTGATGCAACCCCTCCAGGGGAGTCCTTGGCCATTGTTGAGCAACCCAGTATGGTTAAATTCAATGTTGTATTTGAAATTATGTTTGTGCCTATAGTTCAATACATTAATGGCAACAAAAAGCACTTGTCACTTTAAGGTCAATATTGCACTGTTACTTTAATTTTGTTGAAGACTCTAGGAACATGTATAAAAGTAAATCAAAATGGCAACCACAGAAGGTTTGACAAAGGCAGCTGCGGCTGCTGAAACGCGTTACCTGTTGTTTGTGTGCCATTAAAAGTGTCCTTTTGTGAACCCGAGCGTGCTGGAGTCTGTCTGGATATTGAGGCAGGCGTGTGGAGCTATTATATATATATATATATGTATATATGGCACACCAAACTCCTGAACAGCTCGTATCTCTACAGCATCAGGTACAGACCACCAAAGATGTTTTCAAAAGTGCTTTATTTTGTGCAAATAGCAAACAGCATGACGCGTTTCGGCCGCGTCTCCACGGCCTTGATCACATATATATATATTTATATTACCTACTGTAAGTTGCCAATAGGTAGTTATAGTTAGGACCTAGTTTCCATAGGAAAAGTGTTTTTTGGTTTGCTTATAACTTTGGCGCCTTTTGATGAATTGTCATGAAATTTAAAAAACAAAAGTGGTCTTCATTGACTAGTTTTGAATGGAAAGTTTCAGTGTTATCCATCAAGCAGGGGCCGAGAAATAGGAGAGGCGAGGAGTCAAAAAATTTGCATTTCTCATGCAATTTCCCATAGGGATTTTGAACACGACTACAGCCCAAACTGTTGGACGGAATTACATCAAATTTGGCAGAGGGGTAGCTTTTGGTCCAGAAAGAGCCCTTTTTTGAGATTTGATTGTCTTCAAATAGTAGCTTTCCTTGGCTTTCCTGATGTCAGCTTTATATTGTTTCAACGCATCTTTCAATTGCAGCTTATCCTGTTCGAGGTAAGCTCTCCGCCAGTACCTTTCTATTTTTTGCATTGTGTTTTCTTTTCCTTTAGTACTTCTGTGAACCAATGGGCTGATGGTTTACCCCGTTGTGTCAACTTTATTAGTGGTATAATTGCATCCAAAGTTCTTTTAATTGACTCCTGTAGGGCTTCGTAATAATCCTCAACTGTAACATCCTCCTGATAACAGTTCGAGGTATCAAATAATTTATCTTCCTTATATTTCCTTAATTTATGCCTTGCTCTGTTTATCACTAATGTTTTAGCATTTTTTAGCATCATTGGTATAGACCCATGAAGTTCAAACGTTAATAAGACGTGGTCTGGCCAGCTCAACAGAGTCTTATCTTTTACTCTAATCAGTACCTTTTCAAATACTAGTAGTACAAGATACAGCATCTTATCTCAAATAGGTCAGCTTTAACATAACCTTGTGCTAACTCATATGACCATTCTAATCCCTCACCCTGATAGAACCACGTTCTCCCCCTCTCGGAAATGCAACAATGTCACCTGGCACGCCAATTTCCACTAGCCCCCCGTACCGACCTACTTGAAACCACACGGCACAAACTCCTTCGCGATCAGTTTCCCCCCCTACTGTAGTGTAGCTCCTATTTCCCTTATAGGCTCTGCGCATTGGAATAATATAT
This sequence comes from Calotriton arnoldi, assembly GCA_963921515.1. Classification (NCBI taxonomy): domain Eukaryota; kingdom Metazoa; phylum Chordata; class Amphibia; order Caudata; family Salamandridae; genus Calotriton; species Calotriton arnoldi. The sequence continues at coordinate 596,546 of CAWUFW010005546.1, read as the reverse complement.
CCTATAGGTTTGACATAGGACTAAGGTCGGTATGTCCCTATCGAGTATATTAAACTTAATTACTTGTGCCAGCTAGCTCAGAGGCCACTAGAAACTTCTTGACGACAAGAAGGGATTAGTTTCTGGCTGCCGCAAAACATGACCACTGTGTTTCCCTTACAGAATCAGGATGTGTCCCAGAGTCGTAGAAACAATAGATAACTATTTCACTCAGCTCAGTCGTGCATGTTTCAGTTATTCTCAGAGTTACACAGAAATAACAGACGGGCGTTTCAATAAAGGATTTATTGAACAGTCTTGTTTCTGTTGTAAGTTATATGTGCTGTTATGATCACAAGACAGTATGCAAGATAAATAATGTACAAGGTGAGCAGTAAAAATAAATAATACTGCGTCAGCAGCATTAACTTTTTAGCATTTATGCACTTACATAAAATGACACAACCTAAAAATGCGAGTACTCATACGATGCGTTTCTACCCTAGTTCTATCCCAGTGTACCTAACCTATCCTAGGTATAGGGAGAAGTAGAAGTAGGTGCTGTATTCCTGACTAGAGTATACCAAGAGTAAGTTACGCCTAGTATGCCAAGAGTCTAGTATGCCAAGAGTCCCTCTAGGTTCTAGTCTGCTCCATACCTGAAGAATGAGAGAGGTAGGAATCTCTATCCGGACTCGAACTCCAACACCCCGCAAGGGAAGTTAGATCACTGGAAGCTGGACTCTCTGCGTGCAGGAATGACAGTGTCTTCTCAGTGCGTCTGGCCGGGAATCGGGCTCCTCTGAAGTTGAGGTCTCCTCTGATTTACAGGTGTTTGGGAAGGTATATTTATACCTGAAAATGGTAGCATTGACGTGAGTTGGGCAGCGAAAGACGTCATGAATGAATCCCTTAGGGAATAAGAGGTTCATGCATAATGTATGAGTCCTTGAAGAAATCAATAGTCCTGGGCAAGGGAAACTCCCGCAGCCTGAGGGTCTGTTTTTTCATGGACTCGTTGAGACGCTAGGGTGGACGGATGTCGGAAGCCATGCCTGTATTTGGTGTGCATGGTTTATGCCTAAATAAGGCCTGGGATTCTATGCCTATATAAGGGCAGGTTGGGTTATGCCTATATAAGGACATGAGTCTAGAAAGCCCGTTTATGGACACCCTATGAAGTATACAACACCCACTCCTCTTTCGTGGAAACAATGATACTAAAATGCTAAACATCCAAAATGCTAAACATTAAAATAGAGTACCGCATATTAAAACATATCCTAAAAGCTCTAAAAGACATATTTAAAAATGCAAAGGTGTCTGTACATTTATAAGCAAAGCTTTTCGTTTCCTGCATAAAGTGTGAAACAAATGCAATCGGAACGGAACATAAAAGCAATATTTACATATGACGAAAAAATGAGTGACAAGTTTGTGCAAACCAAAGTCATTTCCTGTCATGAAAACTAAATGAACGATTTTAGACACACAAGATGACTAAGTGTCCCTGGAAGTACTGCCAAGTCTGTATTATAAGGCCAGTTCTACTATAAGCAGATTGAAGTGCCATTTTTTGTGTTCGAAAAATGGGAAAAGTTCAAATTTTGGTAATGTTCCAAGTCTTTGAAAAACGAAGGCCAAATTGTTGCTGTTGCACTGGAACAAAGTATGCCGAATTAGAGTCAGTTCACAAGTCTGGTGTAAACATGAGATCATCTATTTCAATAGACAAAACATCATCCACTGTCGATGGTGTAAGTTCGAACACCTCACGTAAGAGATTGACCGCACAAAGATGGGAAACACCGCCCACAGCATAGGTTGCTGCAGCAATGTTCGCGTCCGTTGTTACCTGTGTGCCTGGAGTTGTTTCTCGTACCTCAGCAGCAGCAGGAAGCGTCTGTGAGATCTCAATGAATGCTGACATCAGTATTGGGAGCCTCTGGGGACAACACGAAGCATGGACCGTTATCGGGACCAGCAAAGTATCGACGTCCTTTGGCGCAGCTGATGGATATGTTAGACAAGCGTCCAACACGCATTCTTCACCGCATAGCAGGCAGCGTAGAACAGGTAAGATGCAATCATGCCAGATTGGTCGGAATGACAGGAACCATGTGGTATTAAGGTCCCGTAGACGAGTCATGCCCAATAGCTGTACTATTCGCTCACGGCACTTTCTTTCAAGGAGAGCTTTCTCCATTTCGCTCGGAGTTATTTCTGCGAAGTGGCTGGCCATAGCGCAATAGCAGACAGATGAATAGAATTCCCGCAACAAGTGCTAGAATCAATGGTATGCCACCAAACACCGAATGTGCAAAGTTCGGAATGATTCCAAGTATTGCCTGGAACGGTGCTAAGAGACCGGTGCAAATGCTCTTAAATACATGTACAATTCCTGTTGTATCTGACATGTTGAAGATACGTGATAACATTTCTACGAAATGTATAGGGCAGTTTGTACGTATTAAATTCTGTATCTCAGCCGAAGTCCTTGCAATTTGTAGATCATAGGTTTCTTTGGCCAAGGTCAAAGGCACTGTTTGCTGTAAAAGCATGGCTTTCATTCTGCTTAAAGTATCAAATCTTATAAAAGAGACACTCAGTGAAGGCCATAAAGCCGACTCCCTGACTGTGTCTATCGGGGGAAACAATACTTGCATACAGCAAGTGACCCTGGAGTTGACCGTTACTAGATATGGGATGCCGGGCAACATTCCACAGCAGCTCTGATCATTCAACATGAGGTAACTCCCATTAGAAAGTTGTCCAAACGTTGGTTTAATCACAGCAGCTGGTGAACCGTGCTGATGGCAAGACAAGTTTGCCGCAGAACCATTACAAGCTCCGTGCAAAATAATGTCCTGACATATGAGTGAACCGGTCAGTGCAGGTTTACAGTTAATACCGCTAAGAAACACTTCACGATCCCCACTCCAACATTTATGTGTATACAGTAAATTCCAAGATGTCTTAATGTATTCCCTACCCAACCTTTCATATTTGCCTGCTTGCATCTGTCTGAGACAATACTGGAACTGAAAAGTTGTCACAGGTAATGTTATTTTTCCATGAATAAGCCATTCTGTAGCTGGTTTTTCTGCCACTGTGAATGGTAATTTGTCAATTTTTTCAATGCTCAGCACTGTATACCTCGCTCCTCTTTGTGCCAATTCGATCTGTTTATCAGTCAGATTGTATTCTGCAAACAGGGACGACGTGTTGATGAAACGCCAAGGCACATAGCCCGCTCGCAAAGATTGCAGCGTCCATGTCAATAACACAATAGAACGTAATTGAGACTGACCTTGTTGTAACATAGCCAAATCTTGTTCTAGAATGTCGATAGCAGAGGATACAATGCCATCCAATGAATAAATTCTGGAGGACAAAGTTGTTAACCCATTGTCGACTACAGAGAGTGTTTTCTCTAAATTGATACGATCAAGTTCACGTATTCGTTCTGCAGCCTCTATCTGTGACACTTTCCATGCTTCGTTATAAACAGCGTAGATGCCGGCATATATGAAATGTTTTTGACATGGTTTTCTTGGTCCAAGCAAGAATTCCCTAAGATCTGCGTCGTGTGCAAGTAAGGTTAAGTGTTGCTTCACATCCTGTAGTGTAGATTTATGCAGCCAATCGAGGCATAATTTTCCTACACTATATGTTGTTACTACCCCCGGATGTTGTCTTTGGACATATCTTGGGTCTGGCCTGTGAAGAGCAAAGCCCTGAGTTTTGTTCAAGAACCTTTCCTGACAGTTGTTTGTGTCTGTGGGCCAGATCAACCATTTTTTCCAATTTGAATTGGTTCTGTTGAGTTGTAGTATATTGTCAACTGTCACCACTGCCTTTGTATTATTATCACTGGCAGGTGTTGGCACAGAAGGTGTTTTCATCTCTTTGATCTTGGCTAATCCAAGACAAGATGTCTGTTGGACGGTGTCATTCAAAAACAGTATTTGTTCAGGGATAATACAGGCTCTAAATAAAGCTTCTATACCCTGTACTTGCCAATCTTTACTACCCCAGACAGTTTTTGTCTCAATTGTGTCTTTCCATAAGTCGAAACCCTGTGTAGACAGTTGGGCAATAAATGCTTCAGAGTAAATCTGTTTTGTATTTGTTAACATAATTTTCAGTCCTGTTTTGTTCACATTTTTATAGTAAAACGTTTCTGGATCAGATGTATTATAACCTGAAAAATATGGAAATTTACTAGCAAAAGTTTTCGAACTACCTTGTGGTGGTGTAGGACAATGTTCCCATTGATTATACATAAATATATTTCTTGGATATGCAGTTTTGTGCAAATAATGATGACCATAGTGGTTATAACAATACAGTTCTTCGTAATCAGTTGTACCCTCTAAATATTCATTTTTAGAAAATGCAGCAGATTTTTCTAGATCAAACATTATATCTTGAACAGTCTCTAAGTCCCAATCATCTGAATAGGTACTGGACGTTATCAAATCGCTTAGTGAAATTTTAAACAAATGTGGAATGTTCAATTGTTCACTTGAGCCGAATATTTTATAATCTGTTTTGTCCCACACTATACCATCCTGTATAGGAACAGCTGTGATATTCACTGATGACAAGTCTCTTGCTTCACGATGGGAAGATTTATGAGGTTTCAAAAGCACGTTTATGTCCTTTCCTTCAATGTTCACATGGATGTATCTGCCACCTATGAGCACGCTTACAGTTGTTACCAAAGATAGCCAGAGCAGAAAAACAAAAAGTCCAGATGTAATCCAGAGTTCAATCCATGGAGAAACCAGATAAGTCTTTTTTAGAAAGTGAACAAAGTCTTGTACTTGCTGCTTGAATTTTGATGATGCTGGCGTCGTTTCAGGTTCGCTTGGATCCTCTGAGAACGTATCAAAGTCAATGAAATAGCCAGAAGCAGTTCTGTCAATTGTTGGAATTGCATCAGGATTCGTTGAAATCACAGGAACCAGTTCTTCACGAGTCACGTTGGTGTAGACAGGTGTATTTGGACGAACTGTTACTTGGTTGTCAAGAGGGATGAGTTCCATAGCTGGGTTGCTTAGTCCTTCATTTGTTATAGCTGAATTCTCGATCGTGATCAGTCTTTCAGTCTGAACCTCTTGAATAGTAGCGAGAGGAGTGCGTCTGCTACTAGGTCGGAGTCCACGAGGCCTACTGCTTAGTATTGGCCACATGTTGTGGTTTGATGAGGTCGATGGACACAAATCTTTTCTCCTTTCTTCCAGCAAGGGGCGGCAGAAGTACTGTCCTTGTTCCTTGAACAGCTAGAACAGGTACCGGTTGTCTGTAAGAAGGTCCAAATTCCTTCTTGTCCGCGATTTTTCTCTGACCAGATCCCCAACTTTTGGAATCCAGACAGGCCTTGCTGGGACCGCCGATTTTTCCCCAGTGGTGGTTGGCTGTAAGGATACGTTGCTTTGTTTCGTTCTTAACTTGTTAAGTTCCTGTAAAACAACCAAACGATCTTTGATATCAAATTCTTTTTGTCCACCACTGTGCCTACGTGTTCTAAGTCTGGAACCCACATTCTTGTCCCAAATAGGACCTCATATGGAGTGACTCCCCCTAGAGAACTTCTTGGCAAATTATTGAGAGAGCGCTGAACGCTATTTAGGTGTTTGACCCACCCATCACCCGAGCCTAATACCCTAGCTGTTATAGACTGCTTTATGTCTCGGTTTTTCCTTTCCACAACAGAATTTCCCTCAGGATGGAATGGAGAGGAGTACCGCAATGCAACGCCCAGACTGGCCATGGCCTCCTTGTAAGCCCTAGAGCTAAATGCAGGACCCTGGTCAGAATGAAACGTGCCTATTGCGTATGTGCCGATAAAGACTCGCAAATCTTTTATAACAGTTCGAGCGTCAGCTGAGCGCTGAGGCCATAACCATAGGAACCTAGATTCAGTATTTGCGGGAATGCCTTTGTCCAGTAGGACGCTGGCGAGTAGATAGCCTAATGCTGTCTAACAGTGGTGTCTGCACTGGGCTGCCGCATTCGCTGCATGGTGTTTGGTAGTTCTCTCGCTGTAATTTACAGTATAAGCAGTTGTTGATGAATATGTGAATGTGTGTACTCATCCCAGGCCACCAGTACATCTCTTTTAATTTCAAAATTGTTTTAGAGATCCCTTGATGTGACAGACCCTCCCCCAAATGTGTTTCATAAATCAAGGCTGCCCTTCGTTCCATGTTTGGAATTACCCTATCCCCCACTCCAGGGATTCGAGCAAAAGGAACGTTATTCGTATCAATTACATAAGAGTACTTGAGTGGAAACTTTTTCGGTAACGCTGCACTGCTGCCTTTGCTCGAAGCATTGACAGCTAACATTATCTCACCGTCTATTTTTGTTTTTGAACGAGTGATCGCAGCTACGGAAGCCGTCTGAACAGCCCCCTTCGCGGCTTCGTCAGCCAATGAATTCCCTGCAACGTGAACGCCATCACGCTGATGACTCAGTGTGTGAATCACGTGAGCCTTTGGTAGTTCGTTTTTCAACAGAACTACTTGTTCCCAAAGCAGTTTGTGCTTAATTGTGCCACCTTTTGCATCCTTAAAACCATTTTCAAGCCAGGTTCGTATATAGTCATTATACGACTGAACACAGTAAAAGGAATCGCACACTATCAGTGTGAGGAATTCTCGATCCGTACTTTCAAGTGCCAGTTTGAATGCCTGTAGTTCAGCTCGCTGAGCTGTACAATCACCTAGTGACTGAGTTTTTGTGACCATAGGTCTGAAGATGCCATTTCGTATGCGACCTTTAACGATAGCACACGCTGCACTGTAAGCTTGCTTACTCCCTGTTGCGGGCTGTGCGGATCCGTCAGTGTAAATTACGAATTCATACTGATCGAGAGGCAGAATCTCAGTGGGCAGAGGACATTCTTGTTCATATTGGAGAAATGCCTGTGTTTTTAAATCTGGATCAAATACATATTCAACATCAGTTGCAGCAAGAGAATTAACCCATTGTATCCATCTTGGATGTAAAGCTTTAGCATTGGGAATGCTCGCTTTTGTGACCGCTTCTAAAGCTGGTACTGGGGTAACGACAATTATGCGTTTCCCTTGGGCTAAGGCTCTTTCTTTTGCTACAGCTGTTTGAACTGCTGTCAGAATTTTTTCAGTTGAACTGAAGCGCATTTCCGCTTGTGTGTACAAATGTGATTTGTACGCGATTGGTACTTTCTCACCCTCATTAAAGGTTAAGTAAGTGAATCCACATTGACCCGAAATTATTCGAATCACCAAATTTCTTTGACTTACGCGTGTTTGTAAGTGATTTGTTGCTAACATGTTAGTTTGGAGAGAACGTAAAATTTCTGTGTGTTCCTGTGTCCAGTTTTTGAATGAAAAATCAGGTTTGATTAGTGCGTAGAGAGGTTTAACCCTTTCTGCGTAGTTTAGAATGTATGTTCTACCAAAATTGAGGAAACCCAGGATTGATTGTAAGTTTTTTAGCGTCTTAGGAGGTTGGAGCAGCGCACATTTCTCTAGAAAGTTAGCTGCCAAGCTCTTGCCTTCACTTGAAAGCTCATATCCCAAAAATAGGACATTGAGATGGGCAATTCGGGACTTTTTAAAGTTGAACTTATAGCCCTCAGAGGCGAATCCCAGTATAATGGTGCTCACCCTGTTCAAGTGTTTTTCTAAATCATCGTCTGTCAGATAAATATCATCGACATAGGACAATGCCTCGTTGTCATAAATTTGTAGTAATTCCGTTACTCTCGCTGAGAATAAACCTGGGCTGTTCTTGAACCCTTGTGGGAGTCGACAAAAGTGACGCTGGGTCCCCATTATGGAGAATGCCGTTAAGTACCTACTTTCAGGTGCTATATTTTGACAAAAGAATCCATTTGAGATGTCTAATGTGGTTTTGTATTTTTTGCGCACAATGTTATTCATTAATGCTGTGCTATGTGCATTTTGCACTGCAAAAGTTTTAGAACAAGTGTTTAAATGTCTGTAGTCCAAAACTAGACGATATGTACTGTCTGGTTTGGAGACAGGAAACAAAGGATTGTTCATAGATGAGGTGCTAGTTTCAATCACCCCTTGGTATTCAAGTTGATTTAAAATCTCCCTGACCTGTTTTTTAGCTTCTTGCTTAATAGGATACTGCCTCTGTGCAGTAGGTTCATGTTTCAGATGTATTTTATGGTGAGGGGAGTCCTCATCCCATCCTACATGATTTTTATATAATGCTGGAGCCTGGGCTACTGCCCATTTTCTGGCATATGTATATTTTAAGTGAATTGGAATGTGATTGGAGAAGGCAGGCATAATCATGTCCTCGCCATGTGGGCACTCCCTGACAAATTGTGGTGGCCAGTCTCTTTCTGCTAGAAGTATGTCATAACCTTTTGATAGTTTTTCCCAAAAGAGTGCTTTAACCTGTCTAGGTTTGTCTCCCTCCATCCGGAGTGTTATTTCATATAACCTTTGTGGAGTACTAACCCTGGTGTCTACAGTCTCTACCGTAATATACTCATTCAAGTCCACTATCTCCAGAAGTTCCATCAGGTTCTGGCGAGCTATTGTGACTTCTGCTGCACTGTCCAGCATTGTCTGAGCCCATTCCCCGTTTTTGAGTTGTGATCTCATTATTCTCGGCATGTCTTATCTTCAGACCTGCTACTTTCTTTTTGGAGAATTGAGGTTTTGTTTTAGTTTTTGTTGCGTGCTTGTCGTCTTTCGAGTTCACGCGTTCTTCTCTATGTTCTGTTCGTCCTCTTCTTTCCGAAGTCTGTGTTGAGACCTGAAAGGGACGAGAGGAACGTGTATCATTATCTTGATACCTATCAGGTTTTCTCAAATTATCCCTATTCCTGAGGTTATACCTCCTTTCAGAGGGCTCCTTTTGAGGTGACCTACATCGGGATTGAGGACCTTTCTCGTTTGAATTTTGTTTGTTAGATTCCCACTTCTTTTTAGAAGATGTAGGAGTTTGTTTAATTGAGTCCTTCTCAGAACTTTCAGATAGTTTTGGTTTAACTGGTCTCCCACCCAAACTATCTCTGCCTAATTCTGCATAAGATTGTTCTATAATTCTGGGTAGCTCTGTTTGATGTTCTGTAACATCGAATTCCCTTAGTTTTTGTCGGATCGCCACTGCTGCTGCCTCCCCTTTAATATTAGATAATATTATTGTTGAGACCTGTTCAAAATTTTTCAGTAATTTCATACCTAAATTTAAAGCAGGCTCTGCTCCATATTCGTTTTGAATCTGTTTTAGGACATCTGGTATTACCGCAATTGACGGAATGCCGTGTGTTTTAGTGTAGATGGCAGCAAAGACTGAGCCCCAAGTGGTGCAGTCTTCCAGTTGTGGTGTGATCCCCATTGGTAAACTGATGGTTAGGATTCTGTGTTTCTCATATGGGCTAGTATTTGGAAATACTGCTTCGATTTGAGTAATTTTTTGAGCTATCCAAAACGGAATTTGCTCCCGCTTAGTGGGCATTTTACCCATGACTGCGTATAGAGTCTGTGGTGTAATTTTTAGTGTACTCCCCTGTGGAGGAGCTTGATTTGGAAGTGTTAATGGTTGTTGGACTGTGAAAGTCCTCATGACATATTGAACCAATTGTCTGTAGATTTTTATTAACTCTGTGACTTGATTAAGTAGTTCCTCGTCTGACATTATTTCGATGTCTGGATGAGGTGTGTAGCCGGCTAGAATCGGCCATGTTGCTCCTGGTCTGCCTAGCGGACCGAGCCTGGTTATATTTCTGTGATGTTTTAGGGCGCCTTTAAACCAGAGCTGGTGCTCCTGGTATGTTAATGGAATTTCAATATCCTCGAAAGGAATGTATTCCTCCGGTTGTTCATCTTCTTTGTAGAAGTTAAACAAGTGAGTTACTGGATTAGATTCAGGAAATATTACCCATGAATAGAATACCTCTGTCTGAAAGGATTCGTGTGCCTCTATCACGAAAACTGCTCTACCTCCTCTTGGAGATAGGCCATGTTTTATAAGTTTTAGAGTAATGGCTCTTCTTAAGTTAGGAGGAATGTCCTTGACACCCTCTTCGGCTTCATTTAAACCTGTGTTGTTAAATAACGCTGCTTGGGCTGGTTCAGCCGCAGCTACACCGTTTCCGGCGTCTTCATTCATTTTGTTTTTCGAAGAGAAAAAAAATGTAGAACTAGTTTCAAGGAAACAAAGATAAGATGCACAATATTGTGGAACAGTCTATCCTTCAACGTTGAGCAAACCAAACAGCTAATATATAGGGGCCTTCCCTATGTAGCCGTGGCGGATATTAACCCTGCCCACTCCAGACGTCTTTTGGAGTATATGGGGTAGGGGTCTCTGAGAGAAAAATAAAAGTGCACAGCTGAGTTACTCAGTATCTAACGTTGAATTACTGCCTTACCAAACGTTGGGCGCCATGTAGTGTAGCTCCTATTTCCCTTATAGGCTCTGCGCATTGGAATAATATATCCTATAGGTTTGACATAGGACTAAGGTCGGTATGTCCCTATCGAGTATATTAAACTTAATTACTTGTGCCAGCTAGCTCAGAGGCCACTAGAAACTTCTTGACGACAAGAAGGGATTAGTTTCTGGCTGCCGCAAAACATGACCACTGTGTTTCCCTTACAGAATCAGGATGTGTCCCAGAGTCGTAGAAACAATAGATAACTATTTCACTCAGCTCAGTCGTGCATGTTTCAGTTATTCTCAGAGTTACACAGAAATAACAGACAGGCGTTTCAATAAAGGATTTATTGAACAGTCTTGTTTCTGTTGTAAGTTATATGTGCTGTTATGATCACAAGACAGTATGCGAGATAAATAATGTACAAGGTGAGCAGTAAAAATAAATAATACTGCGTCAGCATTATCTTTTTAGCATGTATGCATTTACATAAAATGACACAACCTAAAAATGCGAGTACTCATACGATGCGTTTCTACCCTAGTTCTATCCCAGTGTACCTAACCTATCCTAGGTATAGGGAGAAGTAGAAGTAGGTGCTGTATTCCTGACTAGAGTATACCAAGAGTAAGTTACGCCTAGTATGCCAAGAGTCTAGTATGCCAAGAGTCCCTCTAGGTTCTAGTCTGCTCCATACCTGAAGAATGAGAGAGGTAGGAATCTCTATCCGGACTCGAACTCCAACACCCCGCAAGGGAAGTTAGATCACTGGAAGCTGGACTCTCTGCGTGCAGGAATGACAGTGTCTTCTCAGTGCGTCTGGCCGGGAATCGGGCTCCTCTGAAGTCGAGGTCTCCTCTGATTTACAGGGGTTTGGGAAGGTATATTTATACCTGAAAATGGTAGCATTGACGTGAGTTGGGCAGCGAAAGACGTCATGAATGAATCCCTTAGGGAATAAGAGGTTCATGCATAATGTATGAGTCCTTGAAGAAATCAATAGTCCTGGGCAAGGGAAACTCCCGCAGCCTGAGGGTCTGTTTTTTCATGGACTCGTTGAGACGCTAGGGTGGACGGATGTCGGAAGCCATGCCTGTATTTGGTGTGCATGGTTTATGCCTAAATAAGGCCTGGGATTCTATGCCTATATAAGGGCAGGTTGGGTTATGCCTATATAAGGACATGAGTCTAGAAAGCCCGTTTATGGACACCCTATGAAGTATACAACACTACCTCTCACTTAAAGCGAAAAGAAACTTGAAACAGAGACTGATTAGACAGCACCCAGAAACACTAGTCGTGGACATATACCACTGCTCCTCCAAAGGGCAGATAAAAATGGATCTCATCTTCCACACAGAAAGACCCGATAACTGGAACGCCACGTTCAGAACACAGCTTCACATCTCCAAAACTACAATTACTCCGCATAGCTGCAAACTGATGACCTCACTCACTAATCATTCGAGACGGAGCGGGAACACTTCTGTGACCATCTACTCGAACGGCACAATCCTGATACAAGCCAACAATGAGAACCTAGAGGCCTTCGACTCCCTCTTCCCCTCACTTCGAAACGCCCACCTGCACACGCTCCTACCTTCCATGACCCACTACTTACCCCCGGTCAGCCTGTCTCGCCAGGAGAGTCGAACAACCATTCCCGCGCCCTTTGCCAGAACCACCATCCTCCCTCCACGAGTCACCACCCGCACCTCCGCCCCCAGGAATCAGGATCTCTAACCCCCCACCGAACGTCACCCACACCCTCCCCCGTATCACCTCCACCATCATACCAGGAATGTCCCAGACGTGCAAGCACAGACCACCAACTACATTACCCCACCTGTAGGCAACAGGATGGTGAAACCACGACATGACTCATTGCACCCCTTGCCCACGGTCCCAAACAGAGGCAACACTGACAGCACAATCAGCAATAGACATCACAACACTGACATGCCCACCACCTCCCGGGACGACCCTGCCCAAGACACCCTCACCCCCTTCTCGGAAAACATGGCGCATTGTCTCGCCCTATTAGAAAGCCAGCTAGAAACGATAATCCTGGGCCTGAACGAAATCTTAACTAACCTCGACAGGGCCCGAAAGCCTAGTCAAACCCCTCCCCGGACTCCCACTCTGACCAGCCCCACCCAACTAAGGCCTGCCAAAGTTCCGCGCCCTAGTGGGATCTCAACCACCCTCGCGACTCGGACACAGAGACCCATAAGAACCGATACAGAGAACCGGTTACAGAGTCCCACAAGAACTAAAGTCGCAATGTCCTCAGAGGAAGCGGCTGATCTAGCTTCAACGTACGACTCTCCCCCCACAGCCTCCCCTAAATCCAAGATCCAAGTGATCACTGGATTCGGAAGAGATTACAACCCCCCCGAAATCCCCAAGACCCCCGGTCCTCCTTACTACCATACCTAGGGCCCCCCCTGGAAAGAAACACAACAAAGAGGGGTCCTCCACCAACTGCATGCTCATAAACTGCAGATCAGCCTCCAAGCATGCAACAGAACTAGCAGAAACCATCCTCTCCCATGACATAGACATCGCGTTCATCACAGAGACTTGGCTAAATGAGTTCTCCGCACCAAGCTTGGATATGCTTGTGCCCCCAGGCTTTACTATTATCAACAAAGACAGAAAAGATCAAAGAGGTGGGGGTATAGCAATCATACACAAGAACAACATCGCCATTGTGGAAATGGACACCTTCAAGTACAGCACCGTTGAATGTCTCACCGCCAACATCAAGACAAATGACAATAGAGCAATACTCTGCCATCTTCTATATCACCCCCCAGGCAACACCACCGCATTCGGGGAACACTTCTCCGACTTGATTGCTCACTGCTCACTCGGAGATTCAAACAACTTAATTCTTGGGGACCTCAACCTACATTGGAATGAAGTAAACAACTCGCTAATTCAAACCCTAAACAATCTTTTACATGACAACAATCTTTCCCAACACTGCTCAGAGGAAACGCACTATAAAGGAGCAACCTTGGATGCCATTATCGCTCAACGTGACGCAGTTACGATCGACCACATCCTCCCCGTGGACTGGTCCGACCACCACATCATCCTATTCCACATCAACCAGAAAGTGCTATTCCAGCCCCCCTCGCAAGACCCCCCCAAATGGACTAGAAATCTGACTCAGATTCCCCTAGCCAACCTAGAAGAAAGGATAAGCTCGCTCCTCCCCAGCGCCAATGATCACCTCACCACAACTGAACTCACCTCGCACTAGAACTCAAATATGTCGGCCATTCTTGATCAACTAGCCCCCCTGAAATAAAAAAAAAACAGGAACACTCCATCCAGATCATGGTTTAACACTGACATCAACTCCGAAAGGAGACAACTAAGAGCCACAGAAAGACTTTGGAGGAACAACCCTTCCGTTATCCTCCGCGAGCAACTCAAAGTAGCTCGCAGAAAGTACAAAAAGCACATCAAGAATGAAAAAACCACGTTTTTCTGCACCGCGCTAGACAACGCAAAAAACAGACCCAAGGAGCTCTTTAACATCATTAGGAAACAAACCTCCAAGCCCGCTACGTCCTCAGTGTGGGCTTACAAAGAACTGTGCACCAACTTCGCCAACTTCTTTAATGACAAGACCACCAAGATTGAGCTCTCACTGGACATCAACATCATCCCCCCCATCAAGAGCATCACGCCTGGGACCAAATACAACGCATCCAAGCCCCCTACAAAATCCTGGAAATCCTTCAACCCCATTCAGGAAGCAGAGATAGTCAAACTGATCTCCACCTCCAATCCCTCATCCCACGTCCTAGATCCTTTACCTCCACAACTGACCAAAAAGCTGAAACTCTCCCTAGCCCCGCTCTGGTGCAAGATCATAAACAGCTCCCTGAGAACCGGAGTCGTTCCAGACTGCCTCAAAGTTGGACAAGTCACGCCACTGCTGAAAAAACCAGGCCTTGACATAAACGACCTGAATAACTTCAGACCTGTCTCTAACTTACCTCTTCTATCCAAAATCCTGGAAAGATGCGTGCTCCTACAACTAACTCAACACATGGATAGCATCAACCTTCTTGATTCCCACCAATCGGGCTTCAGAAAAGGCTGGAGCATTGAAACCGCGATCCTCAACGTCATTGAGGATATCCACAAGTCACTTGATTCGGACCAATGCTGCCTACTCCTTCTCCTAGACCTATCGGCAGCCTTCGACACGGTCGATCACAAACTTCTCATTAAGGTTCTTCAAGAAAGGGCAGGTCTTGATGAGGTGGTCCTACATTGGTTTTCTTCCTTCCTTCACAACCGCACCCAAAGAATAAAAATCAAAAACTTTGCGTCCGACCTACACCCCGTCAGCAGGGGAGTCCCCCAAGGTTCAGTGCTCTCCCGCAACTTTTCAACATCTACATGGAACCCCTCACCACCCTACTCAAAAAAGCCAACATTCCCTTCCATCTGTATGCTGACGACACACAGATTTATCTGGAAACCTCCTCCATCGATGACATTCAGAGACTCAACGACACACTAAGAGAGGTCCAACACTGGCTTTCAAGTAACCACCTAAAACTCAATCAAGACAAAACGGAAATACTCCTCATCTCTAACAAAGAAGAGAACCCCCAAATTGCGGAATGGCTAAAAGCTATTGATGCGCTCAACGGTAACCTCACCCTGGCCGACTCTGTAAAATCACTAGGTATCACGCTAGACCCAAAATTGGACATGACCAAACACATTAAGAACTCAGCCAAGAGCGCCTTCCTTAACCTGAAGCTACTGAACACAATAAAACCTTTCATCCCACCCAAGGACCTCAAACAAGCCACCCAAGCATTGGTGTTGTCAAGACTAGACTTTGAGAATGCAGTCCTCTCAGGGATAGCAAAATCACACCTTGCTCCCCTCAAAACAACTCTCAATGCAGCAGCCAGAATGGTCACCGGAGTCAAGAAATTCGATCACATTTCACCCGCACTCAGAGAACTAAAATGGCTCCCAGTTGAAATGCGTGCTAGCTTCAGAACAGCCTGCCTCATGCACAAAGCCCTTCACACAGGCAAACCAGAATACCTGGCTTCCAAACTCAAAAAAGCCGGTCAGACCAGGAACCTCAGGAGCTCGAACACTCTACTACTCATCCCGCTGAAAACACGCAAACAAAGAACCGCAGCCGGGTCCTTCGCTGGTAATGCGCCCAAAATCTGGAACACTATTCCCCCCACATCAGAACTATCCCCTCCTTTGCAAAATTCAAAAGACAGCTTAAAGTCCTTTTCCTTGATCGTTCCCTAGCGAACCGATAGGAGCTGCTGAAGCACCAAAGCCAGCACTTCGCACCACTTCGACTCTGTGTCCCCAAGTCTTCTACCTCCTCCACTTCTCAGACCCCGATCTCGTTCACTCCTCCCTGAAAGAGGAGCTCTGCTCAAGACAACAGCACTCTTCTAAAGCATTCCAAGACTTCAGCGCTCCAAGGTTACACAACGTGCTGGAACTCTCCGTCCACGATCTATACTATTACTGTATTATGTGATTTATTTTTTTTGCAGCACGACTGTTGTAAAGCGCTCCGATACCCTCGGGTCTGGCCAGCGCTATATAAAACTTCATAATAAATAATAAATATAACTTAGAAATATATCATATCAAACTAGAATCAGTAAATCATCTTGCCCTGACCATTGATACTCTAAGTTGTCCTTTCCCGTGTGTTTGTTTTGCCATCATTCCAAGACTTGCAGACGTTCCCTTAATAGCCAGTTAGTAAATTCAGTAATCTGGCTAGAATGATAGCAGAGCACATCAATGAAGATTTCAAATCGGAATCTTTGGGATCCCAGTCTATTAATGATATATAGGATAGATTAGTTTGCACATTACTTTCTTAATATCGCTAAGCACTGGTTCCTAAAACTTGATGAAATCTGACATTATGCTACACAGTACTGTAATGGTCTTATAGTATACAGCTTTAGCAATTTGTATTTGGTGAGCTCTACCTTCTTGGAAACTTCCTAGAGTCAAATATAAAATATGTGGTGTTAGAAAAAACTGCAGTTTATTGAGATTTGCCAGTGGGAGTTCCTTATAAAGCATCTTCTAGTTGGAGTACCATTTTAACGGGTGTTAATGCAAATTTACTGGATGAATCAAACTCAGAATTTCTTATTCACACAGTAATTCTCTTTTCTCAGAGGAACATCAGAGTTCCACTCAGAATATCCATTAACTCCACATCAATGGATTCCCTCAAACATTAACTCAGAGAATGAAGAGCTACCAGGAGCATTTCTGAGGTACTAGTTACGATGCCCAATATAGGTCCTTCATTTGAACAATAGTATAAACAGTTTGGTATACATCAACGTCACTGGAAACAATAGAATCTCAGGGGTCTTCCTGAGCATTGAACAATTCCTGACAAACTGTTCAGTATAAAGTGATGTAAACTTCAGATCATTTAGGAATCTAAGGATTTCCCACCTGATGCTTCTCAATTGTAATTGCATATTAATTGCTACAAATAGCCAGTGCCTCCACCACATAAGGCAGATTCAAACAACTACCTTTATTAAGTCAACAATAGCGGATTAGTCACTAATGGAAATCAATCAATATAACATGCATATTTAAAATGTGAACCAATTATTATGTATTGTCTCAGACTTATAGCTGACATTCAGGACAATGAAACTATATCAGAGTTGGTAATTACACATTTTATTTCAGCACAATACACAGAATATGTGTGATCACTGCATTTCATTTCTTTGGTACACAATCCTTGTAATCAATGTCTCCAAAAGGTGTCTGCACATATTTAGTGTCCATATTACACCCAATAGTAAACTTCAATCTTCATATGGAAAAATTAAAGATTGAACCATTTATTAACAGTCACATGTTTTGTACGAATACGTCTTGGCATTGTTTCTTTAAGGATTAGAACTTCTCTTGTTATAAACATCGACACATTTCAGCCCAAAGCAAAAGGGCCTTCTCAAGACCGCACACAAGTATGTGAATCATTACATTTAAAAAATGATTTGCCAACTGCCCATAAACTGCTTTTTTCTTTTTTCCTATATTATACTGGCACTAAACAAGGCACCCTCAGGCTACCGGACTTCTGGTAGGGGACTCTCCCATGTGATTCAATGGTTGATTAGGGCGCCGAGGAGTTCCATCGTAAGGCCACTTCTATCCGTGGAGTGTGAAGAAAACTTTAAAACAACATTGAGACTGCTCTGGAGAGGGCCCACAATGATTCGGCTAGATTACGATTGTGGAGTGCAACACGTGAAAGTGGCAAATTACGATGGGAGGCTACTTGGCATCCTAATTGTCCATTGTACCATTCGGGAGGAATTAATTACATTCTGGTGATGATTATTACACCCAAGCCCACTTGTGCTGGGTTTTTTATGCTAAAGTTATTTCAACCCATATTTTTCAAGCTAGAAGTTCTATGAAAATAGAATACAGAGAAGAACGCCATGCACATCCCTGTTTCATACTCCACAAGACATTATATAGACGAGAAAGTATTTCACTGAACTAAATTATTTCCCATTATGTTTCATAAAAATGATTACTTGCTGTTTCCATTTAGCCATAAAAAATACTCTGTTCCTCATGACTGAAGGCATCTCACTATCTATGATAAATATAGAAAAAAAATATTCTCAGGAGTTACAATATTTATAATGGAATCTATTTCAAGTTTATCCTAAGCAGAGATTTCGAGTTTGATAAACTCCACCTGTTCTTTGCTTATTATAGCAGGAGTAACCCTTGTCAATTACACTTATATTATCCTAAAGAAGATGTTACTGCCACAGTCAAACATAGAGGTTGTCCTCTATGAATAGATCATGCCTTTTATAAAAATGGAAATTGATGTCTCTTTACAGTGTCTTGGTATTGTAACTTCAGTAGTTTTTTCTTCCCAACCCTACTGATATGCTGACTTTAAACATGATCTACATTTACATTTAATCACAACAAAGTTATATGCTTCTCCAGTTGACTGTCTAACACAATTACAGTCATACATAGAAGTGTGGCGGTGTACTGCACATAGTGTGTGAAGAAGGTAGCCAGATAGGAGTAAGTATGAAACACCAAAATGCTTTGCACATATTGACACCAAATTCCCATGAGGCAGGGTATCTGACTTTAACATCTCTTAGACTCTCTAAGAGACTCAATCTGACCATGTTGACTTTCATATAATACTTCTGGATTCCTTAATTGCCCATTTGATGGCAGTGCAGGCCACTTCAGATGAAATTTAGGGCCTTATTATGAGTTTGGCAGTCCGTGGACTGGGGTATCCGCTGTCGCAGTTCGAAGCTCGGCGGTCCGACCGCTGTATTAGGAGTTGTGCAGATTGCATTTGGGAAGACTGCGTCTGAACCGCCAATGCCGCCAGCACACCGAAGACCGCTAGGGTCGCAGACGGGGAAAAGCAGCTGCCATAGGGCAGAACAGGGGAGTTTCACCGCCATCCATGTTACGAGTTGGCTTATCCACGAGCTGACTGAGGCAGTGAGACGACCAGCTTCAAGTCAGCAGAAAGAAAGGATTTGTGGTGCGTACTCAACCCTTTCATGTTCTTATGGTCACAGTTTAACATGGATCCCTTTCATCAGGTCCCCCTTCACAGCAGCATTTTCACCTCAAGGATTACGACACTGTTTGCGGCGATATACAGGTGAGTCCTTTTTGTACCATATACCCATTGTCTGAAGTGCCCA
The DNA here is from genome assembly GCA_963921515.1 of Calotriton arnoldi. Classification (NCBI taxonomy): domain Eukaryota; kingdom Metazoa; phylum Chordata; class Amphibia; order Caudata; family Salamandridae; genus Calotriton; species Calotriton arnoldi. The sequence continues at coordinate 577,370 of CAWUFW010005546.1, read as the reverse complement.
CATGTGGGCCCGACCCCGGCAATGGATAGGTGGCATTTTTCCACATGTATCATGCATATGTGTGCATCCGACACATATGCAGTTGAAATGCTCACACAGGCATTGATACATGTGGAAAAATAAGCACCACTGCTGCAAAATCTCTGCAGCCACCCCGTGGTCACCACGGTAAACATGTAATACGGCGGTCTATTGACCACTGGCGTTGCGGTTTCCTGGCAGCTGCGGTGTTCGGGCGGTCGGACCGCCAAACTCGCACTAAGGCCCTTAATTATAATTTACCATTTAGAGGATTGGGCTACAATGGTAAAGGGTAAGGGTCTAATACAGTACTCAATGTGCCTGACCCAATTCTAGAGTTGGCAAACCTGTGACATAAGATGGGTGACATTTTAGAGAATGCAAATTTGAGACCATTTCTCTTCAAAACAAAGGCATTGTAATTGAGGCAAAGGGATGGATGCTTCAAACAATAACACATTGGAAAGGAAACAAAGAGTTAGTAATGTAGAAAGAAGAAAAGTCAAGCTCCTCAAAAGCCAATCATTCAAAACTATACACACTACAGGATGTGAAAGTAAGAAAGTGACTGATATAGGTAGTGATAACAGAAATAAAGTGCAATGTCGTGGGCAAGAGCAGGAGTAAGATTTCCCAATAGTTGTGAAGAAAAGCTACAAGGAGTCTAGAAACACAAATAATGCCAGTTCCAACAACTAATAATGTCCCTTCAACCTATCTTATGAAAAATACCAAATCAAAGAAGAACAAAGATTTAGATTAAATGTTTATGGCCAAATCTTTTGATCCTTCCATACTTGGAAATCATGAAATTATGATCAGCAATATATTAAGTTAAGTAATCAATCTACATTAAATTGATTTGTCTTTATGTCTGCTCATGATTTCAGTAATACCACCATTACATTACACCATAACATATACGTTAACAAGTGATTAGTAAACCTCATATTACTCAATGGCTTTTATTAATTTAATCATAAATTCAACTGATGAGTGTCACTAGAGGGGTTTGGCTTGGCATTTACATGTTCATTTTCCATTAAGAGAATAGTTTAGTCTTGAAAAATTCCAGCTCTACTAAGTGGTATGTCTAAACAGCTCTATCAAAGAGCGTTCATTTAACCCCTCAAGGAAACTGAAATGTTTGTGTTCTCCCTTGTGATTAAAGGTACAAGTAAGAAGAGGCAAGTGGAATATTTTGAAGAACCTGCAATTAATGAGTCAACTACAAGCACAAGCACATTTGATGCCACAATCCATTTAGAAGGAGATGCTGGTTATAGCAAGGATTCCTGATGGCTGCGGGCAGCATTACATGCATATCAATATCCACCAGTTCCTAGTCAAATAGCTAATCTCTGCCTCCACATGTTTATTGCTAGACTTGGCCCTCTCTGAAAGGTACCCCCTAAACTTGTTGCCTTCTCCTCTCCTGGTTTCTGAACCCGTCTTTGTTGGCTTTTAGGACTCTGTGGCCTTTGCAACTGCTAACCAGTGCTAAAGTGTTTGTGCTCACTTCTTTTAACATGTTGAAAGTGGCTTACATCGACTGGCAAATTAAATTTACTTATAATTCCCTAGTAGGTTGGTGCTACATGTAGCGAAGGCCTGTAAATTAAATGCTAGTAGTGGACCTTCAGCAATTATTGAGCCACACACAAAAAGTAGCCTTTTAAAATATTTCTCAGGCCTGCCATAGTGCATTTTGAACAGCCAATTCCATCTAGCAAAATAAACCTTTTGCCAGGCCTAAACCAAACCTTCCTTTTTAATACATATAAGTCACCCCTAAGGTCGGTTCTAAACAGGCCATAGGGCAAGATGCATTGGATTTAAAAAGTAAAATATGTGTTTTTAGGTTTTACATGTCCTAGTATTGAACAACTCTAAAATTCGTTTTCACTACTGTAAGGCCTATCTCTCCCATAGGATAATACTGGGTTACCTTATTACATTTACTACATGCTAACTTTTGATTGGGAGCAGATAGAAATTTCAAGTGTGAACTCAAATTAATTGTAGTTTAAAATCCTCTTAAATGGTAATGTCGGTTTTTAGATTACAATTTTGAAAATGCTACTTTTAGACAGTTGTAATTTTCCTGCCTTAAACTATTTGAGGCCTTCTAGCTACCTTCCAGCTGCCTGGGTCTGTTAATTGCTCCCCAATCCAGGATGCGTATCGGGCTCAGACAGTGAAAAATAGGACCTGGGTGTAGCTGGAAGAGGCCATCCTGCCAGGATGGGATGGTCGGAGCTGTTCTCTGCTTCACTTAGATTTCAAAGGCTGGCATCCAGAACACTCACAAAGGAACATTACACCAGTCTTTGTCACTCTGAACCCTTTTGAAGTCTGGGCAGGGTAAGAAAGAATAAGTAAGGAACTTTTAAGAACCAGATTTAGGGGTTTCCCCCACTTGAAAGCGTGGCACCAGTTATAAATATCAGACCTCCTGAACCACTCATCAGTACACTCCTGGACCTATGGTCATTACAGAAGAAGGACTGCCTTGTCCCCCAGAGGACTGCCATGCTACTTGAGGCCTGCCTTGTTTTCGGAGAACTGCCCTGCTGCTTGGGGCCTACCCTACTCTTGAGAAGGGAGACTGGATCTGCTCCCTTCATCCCAGGCTAACCTGAGTGACAACAAGGGTCAGTTGGCTAAAAGGACACAACAAGCTCCAGAGGCCTCCCTGCAACTGCCCAGTTGACCTGCTGTAACTGGCCCTGCCTGGACCTGCCACTGCACCTTCCTGGACTTGAAACTGGACCTGCCTGAGCCCTGCTGACCTCTGCTGGAGAAAGATCTTGATACCCAATTGGTGTCTCCCCTGGTCCTGAACCCTTGGCTGGCAATGGTTGAGCTCCTCCTGTGAAGACCTCAAGTTTTGATTTCTGCATGTCGGAATTTGAGAAGGCAATTTTTTCAGCAAGACTAACCTGGTCCCTGTATCCAGCCCGCACTCCATCATGGTCAGCAGGAACTTGTTCCGGTCTAGCATGACCATATACCCACAGTTAGTCCTTTCTGCTTCTTGCCTCTATTTTGACTTAAATCTTTAAAAATGGATATCTACTGGTTCTACTGATTGGATCTTTGTTTTTTGGTATTATTTTATTTATTACATTGCACTCTGTTTTTCTAAATTAGTGTGGGACATCTCTTGTGTTGTGTATTCACTTTATTACTATTGGTGTGCTGCAGAAATATTTAACACAGTGCCTCTTAGCTAGCCTAACTGTTTTTGTGTCAAGCTACAAGATGGCTAAGCCCAGGTTAATTTAGTGACTTTTGTGGTTCCCCCTGAGAAGGACTGTGGTTGTTTGGTAGAGAAGGGGTTAACCCCCCCCCACGCCCCCTCCCCAACTAATAACCTGATTTCTTACTGTTATCTTCTGGAATATTTCTTTAGGCATGTACAAGTTAGAAAAGATTTATAATCTTAATTATCTGGAAAAGTGTCAAATCACAAAGTTGCAAGACACCACAGTATTTCATGCATAAAGTACATTCAGAACAATGTTAAAAAGGTGCATGTAAAACTCGTGTGGTGTTTATTAACAACAGTCTCTTTAGAACTGTGTACCTCTGGGACTAAAGTGAGTCATAAACATGAATAATGGTAAATTATGTTACTGTGTATGGTTATTATATCTGGCCAATATTTACTTCTCTAAAGCAAAGAACAATAAAGGCATCCTAGAAAATTTGTAGTTCAGTATTTCCATGTATTTTTTGTGTGTGTATAGTTTATTCTTAATTGTTTGGTTTTTCTCAATATGAGAATGATGAATGAGGGGATGGATACATCTCTAGTTATCGAATGCATCTTCTATCTAGGTACTAACTCGTTTATTTTGGCTTGAAAATCGTGAGAGGCATATGCTTAGAAAGCAATAAACAAGCAATACACAAGTCTATACTATTTCAAGCAGTCAGGTTGGAATTGGGCTGTGCTCTGCTAGGCCCCCTTAATTCAGGAGCCTTTTCTTATGTTAGCCAAAATAAAGGGGGCAGAGAGCAAACATGCTGGCTTTATTGGAAAAAGATTCAAAATTAAATCCTTATCTACAACTAAATATGCTGAGCAGAGAAATTAGGAATAAGTGATTTGGCGAGCAGACAGCACAAGGCGCCGGGTGCGCGGGAGGCCGGCGGCAGCAGTGGGGGAGCGCTTAAGAAAGATGGCGGAAACGGGGGCAGCGGCTGTGCGCACATCACCTCCGCAGACACCACGGGGGGCGACGGCAGCGCCAGCTGTAGACAGTCTCTTCAAAACAGACGAAAGACAAAGACTTGCAAAAGAAAGGAGAGAAGAAAGAGAAAAATGCTTGGCTGCCAGAGAGCAACAAATCCGTGAAAGAGAACAGAGGGCAAAGCTACAGTATGAGAAACAGGTGGAGGGATGCTGGAAAAAGCAGGAGGAGCAGCGGCAGGGGGAAGAACAGAAGAGAGCAGCTGTTGAAGAGAAGAGGAAACAGAAGATCAGGGAGGAAGAGGACCGCATAGGAGCCATGATGCGGCGAGCCCAGGAGCGGAGCCAGCAGCTGGAGCAGAAGAAGCGATGGTCCTGGGTCGGCACCCTGTCATCCGGCGCGGGCGGCAGAGACGCATGTGACAAACTTTCCGCTCCTACAATGAATCTGCCAAAGCCAATGGAATCGCCAATCAGTAAACGGCTCTCCTGTTCCACAGCGGCTATAATGCTTTCCCCAGACAGAGCTCACCGCATGCACCTTAGTCCAACGGAAAATTATATAGTTTCTCGGCTGTTGACTCCTACGCACGCTTCCTTAGCCAGTAGCAGAAGTACAGCATTGCTTACAGAGCAGTGCCATTATCACTCAGTCTCCAATATTTGTCCTCGTGAGGCACCAGCCAGTCCTTTAAAGTCTCCCTACAAGCCTTCTCCCACAAGAAGCACAGAGCGAAAGAAGTCTGCCCCTGCCTACAGCCCCACGGACGCTGCTAAAGGAGCCACTTCACCCGAGCCAGTACAGGCTGAAAAGGTAAAGAAGGAAAAGCGACCCACCACACCAGTGGCAGCTTGTGGCACAAGCTCTCCTCTGTGGAAGTCTGAGTCACCTGTGAGCATGTCGAAGAGACCCTCTTCTCCAGCCACATCCAAGACGGTATCAAAGGCTCACCCGCAGTCTAATAAAGGTGTGAAGCAGTTCCTAGCTTCACCTGTGAAACAGCGTGCCAGCCTAAGCCACGAGACTGTGAAAAAGAGGGCAGAAAAGGAAGAATCCTCGAGCCAGAAGAGCCAGGAATAAGATGCTGAGGGGCTGGCCAAGTCAGAGAAAAGTTCTCCTGCCAGCAATCAGACTCCAGCGAAGGGAAGCTGACAGCAGGAACAACCGATGCTGAGGAAGCTGCAAAGATTTTGACAGAGAAGAGGCGCCATGCGCGCCTGCAGAAGGAGCAGGACGAACAAGAGAGACAGGAACGAGAGGAGGCTGAGAGGAAGGGGATGGAGGAACAGAAACAAAAGGCTGAAGAAGAAAAGGCTCACCAGGAGGAGGAAGCACTAAGGCTGGCAGAGGAAAGAAAGCGAAAGGAAGAGGAAGACCGGATTCGTGCTGAGGAAGTAGCAAGAATAAAAGAAGAAGAGGAAAGGGCCTTTAAGGAAAAGCAAGAAAAGGAACTACAGGCCCAGCTAGAAAAGCAGAAGGAAGAGGCTGAAGCAAAAGCAAGAGAATCAGCAGAAATCCTACGGTTGGAAAGAGAACAGATCATACAACAGATTGAACAAGAGTGATTGGAGGGTTTGAAGATTGAAGTTTGAAGTTTATTTATTTTTGCTTGATTAGTTAAAATCTTTGCAAATACATAACAAAAATTCCCCTTGTACACAAATAGATACAATTAAAAACAATTAAAAAACACTTAAAGTGGTGTTAACTATTTTAAAAAGATTCTCATAGACTCTTACGTCTCATAAAATACTGGCTAGCAGTGACGACCACAATTTCCTAGAACAAATGCTCAGCTTAACAAGGTCCATTGTCCAATTTAGAATTTGGGTAAGTGAAGTGCAAGTTGGACTAAAACAGAGTAGACTCTTAAAAGTTTTTTAGCATGTTCCTGTTGGCAACAGAGTTTTAAGTTTCTTAGTTACCATTTCAAAAAATTTTGTTAGCCGACAGTTAAGCTGAACGTCAGTAGGATTGAAGCAGAGCTTCACTGCCTGCCTACAGGTCCGGATGCCGTAATACCTAAAAAAGGGCGTAACAAAATACATCTTATGTCCTTTAGGTTAGAACAGTTGCAAATAACATGAGTAATATCTTCCTTTCCATTTCCACATAGTCGACAGGTCGGAGTTCCGCCATCCCTTTCCCATGGGGGAAGATGAGGTTTGATCGCAATTACCCCCATGCGCAGCCTTAGAAAGTTTTCCTTCCTGCTTATCTTCATTCCGGCACTCAAGTAGGCTTGGGGTTTTGGCCCTACATAGTCACTGAGCACTATCCAGCCGTGTGCCTTTTTAGTGAGAATTGCTTTGTCTTCTAAGACAGATAGCGTGGATGTTGTTTTTCTTACTGCTTTTTTAAAGGAAAGATGATCCGTTGGTACGGCCCAGAGATCGGACAGGCCCAGTGTCTCAATTGAGTCAAGCAAATAATCCCTGGCTGGGCATATTTCCTGATTTTGCAAGGCTTTCCAAAGATGGAAGTTTAGCGACCCTGCCACGGCACTTCGGATTTTATGCCAACTTTTAACATAGGAGCTCCTTCTTTCTAACGTTTGTCTTTGGATCCCAAATTCTAACCGGATTTGAGCCGGAGAGACATATTTTGGGAGATGGAAAATTGCTCTGTAAGAGTTGGCTATTATAACGTCTAAAGCTGCTGCATCTTTGCCTTTTAGAGCCTCACTCCCATATGTCAATGTAGGCAGCAGTTTGGCCCTCAGGACCTGTAAAAATGGACCAAGCGTAAGGTCAGGAAGGCGTCTCTTCAATGACTTCAGTGATAGGTAAGTCATAGTCCCCTTTCTTCGCATGGACTCTAGATGACGTTTAAATGAGCTTGTGTGATCCATTAATATTCCCAAGTATTTATAGCTTTGTACTTGTTCCAAACGTTGGCCATCAAGGAACCAGCTGTTGATCTTCTTTTTATGGTAATTGACTGCCATAATTTTGGACTTCTTAAAATTTATTTTGAGGGAGTTCCGGTTCGAAAAGCTGCATGTTGTGTTTAATAGATGCTGAAGACCAATTGGTGTCCGACTAATTAAGAACAAATCATCTGCATATAACAGGTTTGACATTAGCTTATTCCCCAGGTTTGGAGCATGGGATACACAGCTGTCCAGCTCCCCAGGCAAGTCGGCCAGAAAGAGATTAAAAAGGAACGGGGCAAGGACACACCCCTGCTTAAGGCCTTTCGAGGTCATAATTCGTTTTGAGATGTGTACCCCTGCACCTAGTTTGACCCTGATCCATGTCTGTGTATGCAACTGTTTTAGCCGATCCAAAAGTATGGTTGGTATGCCCCATTTTTCCAGTTTTCCCCAAAGTTTGGACCTATCGACATGGTCGAAGGCAGCTGTGTAGTCAATAAAACACAAGAAGAGAGGTGTTTTTGATACTTTGGCTGCATCCATTAGCAACGTGAGAGCCAATATGTTAGTTGTAGTTCCTTGGCCACTACAAAACCCAGTTTGATTAATTGGAATAATAGAATTATCTGAGGCCCAAGATGTTAACTCTTCCAAGAGTGTTCCAACGTAGTATTTGGCATCGACGTCGAGGAGGGCGATCAATCGATAATTGTTTGGGTCGTTCCTTTTGCCTTGTTTAAAGATTGGACTAATGATAGATCCCTTCCAAGAGTCTGGAATGATGACTCCGGTGTTTAAGCCCTTGAAGACTGATAGTAGAGCCTTACTCCAAAATCGCTGCGTCATGTTTGTATAATATCGGGGGGATCCCATTAGGGCCGGGTGCTCCCATATCTCTACTCTTGATTATTAGACCTTTTATCTGTCTTTCTGTGGGAGCATATCCTTCCTCTTCAGTGTAGTCTAAGAGGTTTAATTTACCATCCGACAGAGTCCCTCGTTGCTTAAGGATGTTAATGCTGCTGACCTGATGAACTTTGGATATGCAATTTAGTACTGTTTTCCCTTTAGTAGGGGATTTAATTTCAGGTGCAGCAATGCCCGAACCCTTATTGAAATCCCCTTCCATGTTGTTAAAGTGGGTAAAGAGGTACTCAACCCAGACCGCCTCTGTTATGTTGGAGTTGATTCCTGGGTGGGCCGGTCCATCTAACTTATGGATTCTTTGCCAAAACTTAGCGCTGTTCTGTTGCTTGGCGTCATGCAGTAGTTTAGCCCATGTTTTGTCATTCTTTTGCCTTATTTTACGCCACTTCCTCCTTCTCAATTGTGCCTTCATTTGTCGAAGAGTCAACTGCAACTCCAAATTCCCTGGTGTTTTTTGCAGTTGTCGAAGGGTTTGGTTTATGATCCGTTTGAGGCTCTTAGTTTCCGGACTGGAGTTCGCTTTTATTGATATGTCTTCTGATTTTCTTGATATTGACCCAGTCCTCATCGCAGAATTGCCACTAAATGTCTTAATAAAGTTTTCCCAGGCTGTTACAATTGTGGTGCCAGTTTCTTTTTCTTTCTCGAATATGGTCTTAGCAGAGGCTGATAAAGCTTCAATATTGTTGACATTGCACCTTAGGCGCTTTAGGTTAGAAACTTCTTCGCTTTCAGTCGGGTTCCAGGTATCTAATATAACAACTGGCCTTGCTTTCAGCAGTACTTCCTGTGGGAGGTGATCACTCTGAACATTATCACCTATTTTAAAAGTTGCTTTTTTTTCGAACATGGCTAGTGTTACAAACGTGTAATCTAAGTAGGAAGATGTTTTTGAGGAGTGAAAAGTAGCAGCTGGTGGGTTGTCCTCCAAGAAACGGCCTTTCAGTGCTCTCAAATTTAAATGTTCTAGTTCTTGTAGCAAATATTTGGCCCATATTGAAGGTTTGCCAATATTTGCTTGGCCTTGATTTGGTATCCCCCAGAGTGATGTAAGTTCGTGCACTGGGCCGTCGTCTTGGCTTGACCCAAGAAGGTGTAGATTGAAATCACCAGCAACAACTATGTGATCGATGTCTTGCTCATCCATAATCCGTTTTATTTCGTTTGACAACTCCTTTACGGCTTTTTGTTTTCGATTAGGGTGCACGTAGATGTTAATTATTATAACTTCTTGTGTCGTGTTATTGAATTTAAGCTTTGTCTGTATTGCTTGGACTGCATTGGGTGGTGACATTTTTACCTCTATGGGCTTTATTGAGCCCATTGTGATTATTGAAGCCAACATCATTAGTCCCCCTGAGCGGCGACCAAAGTTTGAAACCTTTGTTGCCGGAACGAAATAGGAGGAGTATCCTTGAAGTTCCTTGGCATTATCTTCCCAGGTTTCCTGGAGAAGTATTAGATCGAATGTTTTCAGGTAATTAACTACCTCATGATCGACCAGTTTGGCTGCCAAGCCGTTAATGTCCCAGATGCAAAGCTTAATTTGACCTTGCGCGGGTGGTGCTGTCAGTGGAGTGTCACACTCTTGTCAGTTTGAACGGTCTGTTAATATTGTGCGAGATATTTGCAGCCGTCCTTCAGGTCCCGGTTTCAAATTTGGAATTAAGTGCCCTACGCTTCTTCCTGAATTAGAATCCTCTGTGCAAGCAGTAAGTTCGCCAGGGGTTCTACTTCTTGCCCCTCTTAGGACTGAGGTGGTAATTTTGTCTGGGACGGTGAATCGAGTTTTTAGAAATGGAGTTGGATAAGGAGATTTCAATTCAACTCCCATTTTTATACCCCAGTGTTTGAGCGTGCTTTCCTCTTCCTTGATTTTATTCGCAATTTCACTTGTGCTCCATCGTGTCCTCGTCACCTCTGGGCCCAAGTAGTTATTATTTGGAAGGAATTCTATAGAAAGCAGGTCCGATGAGCTTATATTTCCAAGGCACGGGATGGAATTTAAGAGTCGTAGAACATTCCCTCTATTTAATATGTCATCTCTTCCACGCGATTCATATTCAGGAATGAGAGTAATGCTAACCACTTCTTCAATAGAGGTTTCCTTAGGTCTGTAAGTAGGGATTCCATCCTGTAGGCAAGGCCCTATTTGCAAAGGGTTGTTTGGTTCTTCTCCTTGATTTACGGATTTACGAGAGCTCGACGGGAGAGTAGTTGAAAGCTTAATTTTGTTGAATGGACGGCCTTGATTTACAATGCCACCAGTCAATAATTTTTGTTGATCCTCTCTTTTTAACAAGTGAACTTCGTTGGGTGGTGCGCCCTGTGATTGATCTTCCTTATTGTATTTTAAAGTTGCTGGATTTATTGCTATTGATATTGATTCCTGCCTCTCGTTTGTTGTTGGGATGTTCCTTCTTGCTGGATCTTTTGCTCTTAATATTGGCTCCTGCCTCACATTCTCTGTTGGAGTGGTCCTTCTTACTGGCCTCGGTGATGACCCCAAAGTGGCGGCCATTTTTGAAGAGGGCTCTACGAGTGAGTTGTCCGATCTGCCAGGCAAAGCAGAGCATAAGCTAGTCCTGGTTTCATCAAAGTCGGGGTCTGGTTCAACTACACTGACAGGTGATTTGCTTAGTCTATTCAAAGCAAGAGATAGTTGCTTCTTATTGCGACCCTTCCTTTTTTGTTTGTTACGAACTTTCCGGGGTGTAGGATTTTTGTTTAAAGGACCCGTTTTTATTAGGGCCGTGGTTGGTATTGCATCATTAGCTACAACAATATTAGAAGAGCTAGTTCCTGTAGGTTCGATTTTTTGAAGTTCAGGCGAGGCTGACCCTTCCTTATACTGGCCATCTGTGGATGTGAGGGACGATGTAACACTGCCTTTTATTTCTGACAGAATATCCCCTAACATAGTCGGTAGTGTTGTGAGCTTGTCAATTATTGGGGCACAGGTGCATTCATAGTGGATGGTTTGGCTTCCGTGCAGCGCTTCTTGTCCCCGCCTGATTAGGTTATTGAGCTCTGAAAGTTTTTATCGATCCCTGACGTAAAATCAGCCAGTGTCTGAAGAACCGTAATCTGTAAGTCCATTTTATGTGATTGATATTGTAAAGCTGTGGTTGAATATTGCATTGAGTTTAGAATTGCCCCCCAGATTGATTCAGTAGGTGTTAAAGTACTGCGGTTACTTCTTTCCTGCAATGATGTATTAATCGGGTCATGAAATGTGTTATTTTGAACAGGTTTTAAATTACATGAGGCGACAAGCTCCTCCCATTCCTGAGAGGCCAGGAAAGACAAATCCGGGCTTGATATATGAGAGTCTGCATAGGGAGACATTGTATAACGAGCTGCTGGTTTGCTGGCCGAGGGGCTATTGGGCCCCACCGGGTGTTCAGATACACTTAGTGCCCCTGATTGTGATTTATGCTGTTGGAATGGAGAACTATTTTTTGGGGACAGCGGGTGAGCCATTCCCAATTGTTCTATAAGCTGGTTCTGGGGCATGCCCCCTAATGTATCAATTCCAACTGGAGCCCCTGAAACCTCTTCAAAGACATTATCAGCTGCCCTAATGCCAGCAGTACTTTTTGGAGAATTCTGGCCATCTGTTGTAGTTGTAGGTGTGTTCCTTTGGTCGATTTTAGCTTGATTTTCGACTTGTTTAGTAGATTGGTAAAATAAAGGTTGAGGTTCAGGTAACGTGGTCGGTGAAACAAAGAAGCTTCGTCAACTGATTGATTGGTTGACTGATTGGTTGACTGATTAGTTGGCTGGTGAGTTGAACCGAACTTCTCTGGCTGCAAAGGCGATTGCAACCCTTTTACATTCGCGCTTTTTGAGTAAATTGCTGTCCCCGGATCTTTCAGAAACGTGAACTTTGTATAAATTTTGGGTTGGATAGTGCAGGGTATTTTCCTTTGAGGGGCCCCATCAGGACTTATAAGAACACAGACCCCTTGTCCCCCTTGTGTTCCTTGTGAATGCGTCAGGTTAGCTGGTTGGTCAAGAGTTAATTCTCCCGTTTGTGACTTTACGTTGGTTTCGTCGCTTTTAATGGGCGAGTTTGTGCCGGAGCAGGACCTGGCAATCCCCGTGACTGGGGTGCTTTCTGTGCTTGTTGTACGTTTTCTGATAGATACTGACCCCAGTCGTGGGCCACTTGGCTCATCTGACCTCACTTTTGCAATACCTTGTTTTTGTTTGGAATTTGCCTTTGATTTTGAAGGAGACCTCCTTACTCGGCCTGATCTCATGACCCTGTAATCCGTGTTTGGTTTAACACGCAAGGTAAGAGGAATTCAAATGAACTGTACAGATAAGGGGTCCGGGTGGGGGCTGAGCTGATGGAAGCCGATAGGAGTGAGAAGGACTGCCAGTGACCCAGTTACTGAAACTCCAAAACTGTTGAGACACGCACCCCCTGCAATCTTCCTTGCACCTGGAGAAGACCTGCCGCAGTACCGGAATGCTGATAGTGCTGGGGGGCACTGGGGGATGCTGACAGCCAATCACACTGCACTCCCTCTCCCCCACCGCCCTCCAATCGACCCCCAGCAGCAGGCCAACGAACAACCAGGGAAGACCTCAGCCTTGTCCGCAACCTCAGCCGTGACACTGTGCGCCCAGGCAAAGGCTGATGAGAGGCTGATGAAAAGCTGACAAGCTGGTGAGGCCCAGGAAATCCAAGAAAGCAGGGGGAGAGGAAGGGGGCAGTTGTCAAGGATTTAAAGAGACACCTCCCCTCTCCGCAAGGAGCCTTCGGTGCTTGGCTCCAGCAGAATCCACAGCCACAGATCCACAAGCCGCAGGCCGCCACCTCCTCAGCCACATAGAAGGTAGGTGTTAAGAATGGAGGATGGAGGATGCAGGCGTTCGACAGAGAAGAACAGCTGCTCAGTTAGCGTCAAGTGTCATGCAACAGCAGGGCAGAAGGGCTTTTGGAGGGACTTCAAAGGGGCTAGTGGCAGCACAGCACAGCTCGAGTAGCACAGTAGTACAGTGACTGCGTTCCCTTGCTGTCGCGCAAAACAACAGGACCTCCCACAGCGCTCCAGTCCTGTTTCCGCACAGAGGGCGCCACACAAGGACTACAGTGCGCTAGGAGCCCCAGAGCCACCAACCCTGCTCACTCCTAGGCTCCTATGCTCCGTTTTCCTGCAAGTCCACAACTGGGCTCTGCCCCTCCCGCACCGATTTACTCCGATTTACTCCGTTACAGCAGGGAGTTCGGGCAGGCAGTGCAGTGCAGTTTAGCGGCCCTTCAGGAACCTATGCCCTGGTTAAATGCACAAGAAGAGCAGAGAGCGGGGAAGCGGCAGCGGCGACACAGTGTTTGTAGCTCCTGTGAGAGGGCGGGCTAAAGGGAGTAAAATACCGGCTTGCTTGCTTGCTTGTAAATGTAGCTCTGCCGGTAGCTGCTGCCAGTCCTCTTCCTGTCAATTACCGCAATCACAGACGCGGATTGCCGGCCTCTGGAGCCTCGGGAACCACAGGAGCAGCAGCCTCGGGAGCCACGAGAGCAGCAGCAGCCTCGCCTCGCCTCACCTCGCCTCGCCTCTCCTTCACACAGTGTCTCGGCGTAACCAGGTGTCGACAGTAAAACCAGGACTGGACTCGAAATCAGCACTCGTAACAGACGCGGAGGGAAAGAAGAGAATAGATGAAATCATGAAAAGAACCAGTAAGAGCGATGTGCCGGAGGTAAAGAAGGAAGAAACGCAGCCAGAGTTTCATTCAGCACTGATTACAGATAAGGAAGACAAAGCATCAGCAGCCACTCAACCTGATGTCAATGGACTGATGGTCTTCCCTGGAAGTAAAGGCGTGGCAAATAGCATTAATAATTCCAAGACTCCGGAGGTTTTTAGGTCTCGGCCTGCACCAGCGCTTGCGCTGGTCTGGCCGAGAGTTTTAGTAAGCGGGTTTTGGAAGTGCAAACACTGGCTTTCGGCTGGCGACCAGCTTGAGTTCACGATGGCGTGCACGCGCAGCTGGCATCTGGGTTTCCTATCTCTTCCTCATTTCCTCGTCATGGCTCATTAACTCTCTGGACTCTGATGTTTCAATCGCAGCAGCAGCTCACATTACCAACTGAGGGCCCTGGACTACAGTCACATGAAAAACAACAGCGATTAGCATTGAAATGCAAGCTTTTTTTTGTCTAGTTAGAAATATTGCTTCGGTGGGTTGATTTCACCTTATATCGCTATTTGTTTTATATTGGGAGTCACAGCCTGATTACCAGTATTTTTGTCTCTCACTGTTTTTTTTTTAATATTTATTCGCGCAAAGCACAAAGCTATATTTAAGGTTACTTTTTCCGCGTCACTTCTTCACTCTATTTAAACTCCACACCCCCACTCTTATTGTCTCTCTCCTTCTCTCTCTCTCCCCTCTCTAATTCTCTCTCTACTTAATTAACTCTACCCTCTCTATCTTTTTTAGCCTTTCATTCTCTCTCACCCCTTTATCTGTTTCTCTTTCAAACACCTTCATTCACTCTCTCCCCCCTTCTTTCTCTCTCTCTATCCCGCTCCTCTTTATTCTATGTACACCCTTTCTCTCTCTTTCTCTCTCACCACCCTCTCTAATTGGGCATTATATCTTCACTCTATCTCTCACTCGGCAACACCACAGCATCACTCAGCGCAACCACAGCATCAATCAGAGCCAGCACAGCATCAATCAGAGCCAGTACAGCATCACTCAGCACCAACACAACATCTCTCAACGCCATCACAGCATCACTCAACGCCATCACAGCATCACTCAACGCCATCACAGCATCACTCAACGCCATCACAGCATCACTCAGTGCAACCACAGCATCACTCAGTGTAACCACAGCATCACTCAGTGCAACCACAGCATCACTCAGTGCAACCACAGCATCACTCCGCGCCACCACAGTATCACTCAGCACCACCATAGCTTTACTCAGCACCACCATAGCTTTACTCAGCGACACCACATCATCACTCAGGGCCAACACTGCATCACTCAGCACCACCACAGGATGACTCAGCACCACCACAGCATCGCTCAGCGCCACCACAGCATCGCTCAGCGCTACCACAGCATCGCTCAGCGCCACCACAGCATCGCTCAGCACCACCACAGCATCACTCAGCGCCACCACAGCATCGCTCAGCGCCACCACAGCATCGCTCAGCGCCACCACAGCATCGCTCAGCGCCACCACAGCATCGCTCAGCGCCACCACAGCATCGCTCAGTGCCACCACAGCATCGCTCAGTGCCGCCACAGCATCGCTCAGCACCGCCACAGCATCGCTCAGCACCGCCACAGCATCGCTCAGGGCCGCCACAGCATCGCTCAGGGCCGCCACAGCATCGCTCAGGGCCGCCACAGCATCGCTCAGCGCCGCCACAGCATCACTCAGCGCCGCCACAGCATCACTCAGCGCCGCCACAGCTTCACTCAGCGCCGCCACAGCATCACTCAGCGCCGCCACAGCATCACTCAGCGCCACCACAGCATCACTCAGCGCCAAGACAATATCACTCAGCACCACCACAGCATCACTCAGCACCACAGCAGTATCACTCAGCAACACCGGAGTATCATTCAGCATCACCTCAGCATCGTCTCCGCAACAGTCACCACCACCACCACTACCACCTCAGCATCACTCAGCACCACCTCAGCCTGCTCTCGGAATCTGGCATCTGTTGATTCTCCCCTAGCGTCTGGCCGCTGCTAGTGTTATAATACAGGTACTAGTTCCCAACCTTCACCCTCCGATTGTTTATGCCCCCTCAAAAAAAAAGCTTTAACAAACAACCATTGCAATAGGCAGAAACAAGTTGCCAGCATTGCAAGAACAAAAGAAAACTGAGGACATTTTTTATTGTAAATACTTTTTTTAATATGGTCGTTCAGTTTTACATAATGCCTTCTTGGTCATATATAAAGTAACAAAAATTCTTCTGACACTTTTTTATTATAACTTTTCAGCATGCCGCACAGCAGCCACACTTCTCTACAGCACAGCTTGAAGACATTGGCAAAGTCAATAGCTCTGGCTAAACACTTATAAGGCCCCAAAGGCGAGACATATTGGCTATGCCAATGCTTGTTTCTAATGGCCTCAAGCCTTCTCGAGTGACAATTCACCTGGATACCATCAACGCGAAATGCAACAGTGTAGACGATTCAACTGATGAAGTGCAATCTATGGATGTTAGTCCTGCTTCAAAAGAGGAATTGATTTCCATACCAGAATTTTCACCAATGAATGAAATCCTCCCAACCGCGTCCCTGGAGCTGAATGGAACAAATAATGCCAAGGCCATTGAAGAGCTTTTGGATTTCACAGGTGCAGCCTCCTATCCCAAGATATCCAGAGACGGCATCAGTCTCGACGAATGTAATAGGAATTTGATTGATGGATTTAACAGTCCTGGGCAAGAAACTGCACTGAACACAGCCTATTGAAGAGGAATGTTAAGATCGTGACACATAGGGGCATATTCACAAGGAGCCATCGCCGAATTAACGGCACTTTATCGCAGCCAAAGTCGTGATAAATTTACCCCTCCATTCACAAGCCGGTGTTAACAGCCCACAGCACCAGTTTACCTGCGATAGCAGCCGCAAAAAACATCGCCACAGAGGACCCTTGCAAATATCGCTAATGAGATGCAGAGTAGGCGTTCCCGTGACAAAAGCCGAGACAACAACACACCTCAACATTCACAACGACCAGCCACATCCACGATAAAAACACAAAACAGGCGATAAGGCCCGTTAGCACCAGGAAATCTACACCTGCTCTGACCTGGTGTAAAGTCGGACGGCAGTCAGCACCACAAAAGGGAGCACAGCCCAGGGCCACATCGGAAGGGCAACAGATGCCATGGAGCCACCCATCATGCGGCCCGGACACCCAAGAGGGCCACAACAACCACAGCCACCAACCCCAGGACCACCCCTCCCTGGCACCCCCCAACCAAAGACATGCCACATCAGCCTCATCTAAACATGTACAAATAATTCTGCTTGCTGCCGCACAAACACAACTGGTGACATGGATGTGTCGTCACAGAAATTACCAGCACACATTCACTTTCGAAGCAACAAATGAAACTTTATTAAAATGAACAACGAAATGAAATGAAGACACATGGCCGCTCCCCTCGGGACAATACGTAGGTCACAGCCTGTAAGACAAAAAATATGATGAGAAGGTGTGTCCTGCGCACATCAGAGGACAGACAGAGAGCGAAGGAGAGAGAGAGGAAGAGAGGGAGAGAGAGAGAGAGAGAGAGCCTCCCCTGCGCACCCAGGCCACACTGCTCACCTTCCGCCACCTGCGCGTAGACAGGAGGTCCCACCACGTGCCGCTGCAAGCCACAAGACCGGGGCCCACGGACATGGCACCCTCCACATCATGCAGCCCCACTCCGCAGGCCACCAGGTCTCACCTTTGGTGCTGGGTCTTGATTACTCCATGGCAGAGGACACACCAGTGCACCAGGCAGCATCGCAGGCTGCACACCCGCTCAGCCCAATTGGTGCCGCCAACACTGGGATCCCGGAAGCGTCGCCACGTGGCGGTATGCCCGCGCTGCCCTCTGGCTCTGGCCTACACTGCGGTCCAGCAGGGCACACAAAACCTGAGCTGTCCGGACCGCCGGCACGGAGCATCATCGCAGGCTGCACACCCTCTCAGCAGCTCAAGGTGCCACTGACACAGTGCACCCCAAGTCACCGTCCCGTGGCGGGGTGCCTGTGCTGTCCGCAAGGCCTCGGATGCCACTAACCCTGTGAAACCCCAGTCTGCGCCACGTGGTGGTAGGCCCGTGCCTCACTCAAGGCCTCGGATGCCACTAACCCTGTGCGCAACAACTCATGGGCCCTACATGTGTGAGAACCGTGGAGCGGCCGTCATCCAGTCACCACCGGAAGAGGGGAGTGTGACGTCGTCGGCCCTATGTTGGCGCAGTCACATGGCCTGTGACGCCTGTGCCGGATGGGTGTGGTGTGTGTGGAAACCTGCCCTCAGGGAGTGGCTGTGACATTCTGACAACTAGACCAGTGACCTGCACACCACCAGCGAGTACGGCTGCGACGGGTAGCAATGAGGGCCCCCCCTCGGGGCGTAAGCGGAGTGGTCTGGCCTGCCGTACGCCCGACCAGCGCAGGGCTTGCAACAATGACTCGTGGGCTCTGGGCGTGGTCCAGTCCATGTCCGGACAAGGAAGTGACTGATGCGTGTGTCCCTGCTGCAGTGTTCACGGAACCCGCTACACAAGATGCAATGTTGCACCACCTTACTGGCATCCCACAGGATGAACATCATTGACGCAAGGGAAGGCACTGTCCCCACATTCATCCACACATCCACACAGGAATGACGTAAGACATTACACAGCAGTGCGTCACTGGATGTTTATTTGCACATCCAGTGCAGTCATGCAGCTGGAGCGGCACCGGGCAAAGCCGAGCACACCACACAATATGGGCCCGTGGAGGGCCAGCCAGTGTCCATCCCGGGATGACCTGCACTGCGGAAGAGGAAGGGTACAGTCCGCAGTCTGTCTGCCATGTCATTGGTCGTCAAACAGGATGTGGCAGTCCATGTCGCTGTTCAAGGTGAGTGCCTCGGAGTGTATCGGGGGTCAGTGGTAGGTCTTGAGGCCATGTGTGGCACCAAGCAGAAACAGGCAAGGTGGCGGTAATGGATGCTAGTGCCTGGCCCTCCTGACCACAGTCCCATCCACGTCCTCGTCCCCGGGTGTGTGCCTGTAGGCTGTGGGTGTTGCAGTGCCAGCTGCGGCACTGTGTGCCACTGACTCATCAGGGGCCGGAGGAGGATTGTCTGCCGCACTGTGTGGCAGTGACACAACAGGTGCCGGAGTGGATACGCCTGCCGCACTGGGAGGCACTGACACACCAGGGGCCGGAGATGTGGATGGTGTGGGGGCAGCAGCATTCATCATCACCACGCCTTGTGGCAGCAATGCCATGACGAGGACATGCAGGGCATGGTAGATCCCAGCTACATTTCGCTGATGTGCAGCGGCGGCTGCCATCCTTTCCGCCTCCATCCGCACCTTGTCCTCCATGAGCCTCCGCATGTTTGCCAGCTCACGGCTGGCATCGCTGAGGCCACTCTGAGCGGACAGGTATTCTTCCCTCCGCGTCATGACTCCAGAGATGTCAGTCAGGGCTCGCTGGAGACCATGGGGCGGACATAGACACCCAAGGATGGCGTCCAGTTTGTTAGCCATGAGCTCGAACCCCGCCCGCACCTGCTCGGCCGTCTCCCTCTGGCCCTCCAGCACACGGCGTTGGAAAGCCATTTGTTGTTCCTGGGGGTCTTGGGAGGGTGCCGAGGCTGTGGGTGCCTCCTGCTGGGTGGTTTGGGTGGTGGGTGGGGTCTCATGGATGTAGCTGGGCTGCCCTGATCCTGGAAGTGAGTTGCGGATGAGGTCAATGAGGTCTTGGATGGTTTGGGTGTCGATGCTGGTGTTGTCCTCCTCCTCGTCATCAGTGAAGAGTGGCTGTGACTGCTCTGCAGGAGGTGTTGACGATGCCCCTGCGATGTGAAGGGGAGATGGTGTATTACAATGTGTCCACATGTATGTAGCCGCATGGTACAGGTTGACATTCAGACAGCATAGCATTGTACATTGTGACAATCTGTGGGTCTGGGCGAGGACCCAGAGTGATTGTGTGTGTGCACTGTGCCCTGCTTGCTTGTGCATGTGTGCCATTGTGGCCATCTCCCCCCATCCCCCCAGTACCTGGTGGTCACTCACCCTGTTGCGGTTGTGTTGTGTCCTGTCGAGCAGTGTCCGGTCCCCCGACTCCGGCCACAGTCTCCACACTGATGACTGTCGACACCAGGTCCTCCATGTCATCCAGCTCCAGCTGTGGCGCTGGGCCCCCACCTCCGGTCTGTGTTGCTGCCTTCAGGTTGGCGCTGAGTTTTTCCTTGGTCTTCCGCTTGATGTCATTCCATCGCCTCTTGACCTCGTCCATTGTCCGCTTGTGCTCTCCGACGGCATTCATCTTGTCGACGATGTCCCGCCATATTCCAGTTTTGGTGCCCAATGACAAGTTGGAGGTGACGAAGAGTTGTTGATGGTGTTCCATCACCTCCGTGACTATGATCCTGTTTGCCTGCGGACTGAACTTGGTCTTCCTGGTCTTCTTGTCCTTGCCCTTCCCTGTCCCCGAGGTCCCAGGCTGGTCGTCCGGGGTGCTTGTGGGGTTGCGCTGGTCCTCTGCGCCTGCTCCGGCTGCCTCCATGGTGCTTGTGTGTTGGTCAGTTTGTGTGTGGTTTCTTTTTTCTGCTTTTATGGAGGTTTCTGACGCCTGCCAGGTGTGTGTTGCAGGCCTGGCGCTGCTTGTCGCTGGTTTCCTCATCGCGCTTTGGCCCATCGCGTGTTTTTTGGTGTTGTGGTTTGTGTTTTTATCTCCATCGTGGTGGTTGTATCGCGGACTTTGTCCGCGGTATCGGCAGGCTATCGCATGCTACCGCCTTGTTGTGAATTCCACGTTGACACAGGGTTATTTTCCCGTGATAGGCTGCATTATTGAAAGTTGCGTTACGCTACTCTTGCGGTAGTTATCACACGTTCTTGTGAATATACCCCTGAGTTGTTAGGGTTGATCAGTGGAAGATGTGCATCTGCAACGCAGTGATGCTGAAAGCAAGGAATTTACGGATCAGCATCCAAGGAAGCTTCTTGCTGCAGCCTTTTGAACACTATTTGCAAGCGTTAGAGCTAAATATACCCTCTAGGTCTTCCCATATGGTATGTCATAATGGCTGCTGTCCTTTTGCGGATGGTACTTCTGCTGATTTCCTAAAATTGGACCCTGGAGAGGTAGTCATGTGCTTTTGAATCTGTGGGATGTAGCTGCTGTTAAGAAGCATAATTTTATGTTTATTTTTTTTAAAAAAAGGTTTTATTTGAACGAAATGTAGTAATTTACTTTTATTTTTTTGTTGTTTTTTTTTTTTCTGATCACAAGCATCCTGCACAGAAGTGCAGAATCTTATGCTGATATTCTTAGTTAATGTCCTTTTCAAGCTCTAGTATTGAGAACCTGCACTTAAGTCAGAAGAGCGAAAATGTTTGACCAGTAAAGCTGTAAATATTTCTTGATTTATTATTGGAAATTGTTCCAGCTTGTATGAGTTCTTAGCTTTTATAGAACATACAGGACTCGGGCAACTGGGGATACTTGTTTTAATGTTTTTTATTTTTTCAATGAAAAAAGTATTTAAAGAATCACATAGGGATTGAGAGGGAGTGGTTTTTACTGTTACTCTATCCGGATTGCATAGTTCATTGATAATTGAAAAAATATCTTTAGAGCGGTTTGTGGAGTTGATGATTTTAGATGAAAAGTATTTGGCCTTGGTAGCCAATATAGCCTTTTTTTAGGATCTTCTAAGTAAGCGCTTTTGTCATCAGGTGAATATTTATTCCTCCACTTCCTTTCTGCATGGCGTAAATCAAGTTTTAATTTCTTTAATTCAGGGGAGAACCATCTATAGGCTTCGTGGCGACGTGCTCGATAAGATTTCTTGAGAGGGGCGTATTTATTACTGGCTGTCATCAACCAGTCCGAGAGCTCTTTCTCGGTTTGAGCAATAGATGGTTGGCCAGGGGGAATAGTATTGATCAGTGATTCCAGGAATTGCCCTTTGTCAATAGTATTCCAGCTCCTGCGTAATCCAAGATCATTTGATATTATTTTTGAACGGATAGGGATATTTATAATAAATTTAATAAAATAATGGTCAGACCAAACACAAGGGGTGACTTCTAGATTGGTTAAAGACAGATTACTGGACCATACCTGATCTAGAGTATGCCCTTTAATATGTGTAGCAGTGGAGATACACTGACTGAGATTGAGTCCTGGAAGTAGGTCCATCAATTCAACAGAGTGAGGTCCCCCTGCTAAGTCATTGGCCCAGTAGTTAAAATCGCCGGCCATCAGTACTTTAGCATGATTTGTTACAAGATGTGACATTTGTTCACTCAGGGATTTAGGGAACTGTGGCATATTCTGTGGTGGTCTGTAGAGTAGCACACAGACCAAAGGGGTGAGATCAGATTCTAATTTAAGTACTAGGTTGTCTACTTGAGGAATGTCTAGGGGGGTGAGTGCCGTAAATTTAAGATTTTGATGCGCTATAGCTGCTACTCCCCCTCCCTTTTTTCCATGTGGGCGATTGGCTTGAAGAATATAAAATTCATTGGGTAATGCTGCTAGTATGTCGGGGGCGGAGTCCTGTGTTAGCCAGGTTTCGGTTAACAGTAATATATCAGGTTTCTCTGACATCAGCAAGTTGTGTATATCTAATTGATGTTTGGTCAGAGAACGGGTGTTTAAATAGATAATTGAAAGAGCTTTTTCCTCATTCATGTCCTGAGGATCAGTTTGTTTCATAGCATTTGTGGGATGGTTGAATTCGGGGAAGGAGGATCTTGTTTCCCTTATCCCGTTCCTGCTTAATCTAGTGTGCGTGAGGTAATTGCCCGCAAGCTCATTAGAATGAAGCTTTTTCAATTCAGCCGATGAATATGTGGTAATTTGGGCATAATGACTTGCCCCTTGCCCCTGCCGCCCGCGGACGGGCGCAGACGAGCTTGCCTTTGGGGAGACTACGGCTACTAATGCTTATAGGCAAAGAATATTGACATGCCTTCTGTTCTGCTTATTTTCTTGAGGCATGCCTTTACTTATTCACAAATTTCTACAGTGCCATTTCTACGTTCATCTTTACAGAGGTCGATTCACAAAGACATGTAAAAGTATGCAAAAGAGTACTCCTGCAGTGGTCTTGTATTTACACATACATGCATCTGTGAATCGGCACCCAAAACATACAAAATGAGAATTCAATTTGTGTCACATTGATTTAGTACAAATATAAAGGACTGTGCCTCCTTTCTACTTTTACTAATAGAGAGGTAGGCATATCAGAGACCATTAACAAAGGCATGGAAGAGTACTTGAAAGATTACTCCTTTAGTACTACTTTGCACATTCATAAATTATTTTGTGTCACTTTTCCCTGTATTATCGTGTTAGAGCCGTGATTCTTACCCTGTGGTAAGGGGACACCTGGGGGTCCATGAAGCCGACTCGGGGGTCTGTAACTGCTTAGAAAATTAAACTTTTTAACAGATTAAAAAAGTATATATAAATTAATAAGCATAATGCAGAATTGGATATTTTAAACGTTCTGTAAATGTGAAGTACTTTGAAGTTGGAGGCTAAAAATTAAGTTAGTATCCTCAGATTTATTCATGTGAGCAGCCCAAGTGTATCAAACTGAATGTATGGATGATGAGTGGCTTCAATTGAATTTAGAAAAACTCCAATCTTTCTATTAAATTTAAGATTTTGATTTTTTTATATTTTGTTTGTGAATTAAATACAATATTTCAGAATTTGTGTATTTGTTTAACGGGTACCCGTGTCTTTATGTTTTCTGTATTTTTTGCAGTTCAAATCATCAAAAATGCTTAACACGTGGTCCACCATTTCAGAAATGTCTCAGTGGGGGTCCCTGGATTCCAATAATGATTCAGTGGCGGTCCCCGGGTCATAGTAGTGATTAAGTGGGGGTCCACAGAAGTCAAAATGTTAAGAACCACTGCTTTAGAGCACATGTTGTTTTGTGAATCATAGTATACACATAATAAAAGCTGTCTGCTAATATTTTATAGTACTTGGTGACCTAGGGTTTGGTTCTTTATTACATTTAATGTGGCTCCGGTAATTGACATATCTAGGAAGTATTGATGTACATATAAAATGTGTCTATAATGAACCACTGTACAGTTGCACATCTTAATTACCCAAAGTGTCTTTCTGGAATATTGGTCCACCCTTGTTCCTGTCAAACTAGGGAGTTCAGCAAGAGCATATCAATCTATTGAGAAAAAGGTTTTTGTCTTTAATCATACCACTGTAGAGAAAGACTATTTTCTGCAAGGCCGTTGCCCACACAGGAAGGCATCTGCATTTTATAATTGATATTTTTCTTCAGATACATATTTCATCTTCAGTGTGATCGAATAAAGTTTACAAACTGTGACTGGAGAAAGTTTACAAAAAATGAGAAACTCAACGCTGTCTTTACAATTCCATCATTTTATTCGATTTCATATCTAGGTAGTACCATTCCTGATCCACAATGCTTTGAAAAAACGAAATTTGTTTTTACCAATTTTATAAACTAGCCATTTTTGACAAACATATTTTATGAGAGAATTCGATTGGTGCTACTAGAATCACATCTCACTGATCAATAAAAGCAAAGTAGACATGAGGATGCTTTACCTTCTCCTCAAGCTTCATACACATATGACCAAACGAGAATAACCCTGTACATAGGCAGCCAATTGAGAGTGCCCTGTTTATTAAAAGTTCAATCGCACAGTGACAATGTAGTGGTCTGCCAAGTACTGGTCAAGTCCCATGTTGACAATTTCTGGGATTTAAGAAAAGGGAAACACATTTTAAGGTAGCATATAATGCTGTTCAAGACATGCCTCATGTACCGGAACACGTCAAAAACAGATGCTTTAAAAATAATAGGGATTCATAATTGTAAAGCAGAGACAGCACAGACCAGAATATTCTTGTGACCAATGAAAGGGGATTTCCAGCAGCTATGCTGTGGGTGATTTATTATAAACGTTAACCCTTGATACCATCATCTTTTCAGATGTCACCATTTCTAGTCTCCAATATTTTAATGAGTCAACATAAGTCATTTTAAAAATGTTCCTGGGGTTACCAGCATGAATTAATAAAACCCATCGCACTGCAACAGTCATCTTCCTGATCTATCTGGAGTGATTACATTTAAAAATCGTTCACTAACCGAAAAATATTACCCTTCATAATTCAAAAGACTTCAATGAAGCAAAAGAAAATTACATTGTTTGGAAAAGTCATTTTTCAATCCACATTGTTTGATAACTTAATCGTATTATTTGTTTTAGTCCTTTCAGTCTGTTTAACATAAAATAGGCAGGAGAAGGCCCTATATAACCACAAAATGTATGCATGCCTGTCTTAAATGAATTGAAAGGAGAATAAAAGAGCTATCTATCAATTATATTACGATACATCTCAAAACCCAAACAGACATAATCACACAAAGCAACATTCTAAAAGTCCTAATGTTGGTGAATATGCCGAGAGGCAACTGTTTTGTTTGGAGAGTTGACACAACTAACTGAGATCCATTTTTATTTTATCTGCAGACACATCTGAAAGGAAAATGAAACCTGCCATTTATTTGTGTTTGGTGATCAGTGTCCTTCACGGCGTGATCCACTGTGATCATCATCAGGACCACAATGAGAAAGATGACCACCATCATAAACATCACCATGGACATGATCACATTGAACATGAACAACCAGGAAAGGAAAGCATGGCCTGCCACAAAATAGCTGCCAGAAATGCAGAATTTGCATTCAATCTCTACAAGCAGATCAGTGAAAGCAGAAGCTCCGATAATGTCTTTTTTTCACCAGTGTCCATCTCCACTGCCTTCGGCATGCTGTCTCTTGGTGCCAGGTCTTTGACTTTCGATCAGATCATTGCCGGTTTGAGATTTAATCTCACTGAGACCTCAGAGGAAGAAATACATGCAGGATTCCACCATCTCCTCCAAGAGTTGAACAATCCCAACAGTGAACTGCTGCTGAATACGGGCAATGCCCTCTTCATAGACAATGATCTAAAAGTATTGCCAAAG
The DNA here is from genome assembly GCA_963921515.1 of Calotriton arnoldi. Lineage (NCBI taxonomy): Eukaryota > Metazoa > Chordata > Amphibia > Caudata > Salamandridae > Calotriton > Calotriton arnoldi. The sequence goes on along the minus strand of CAWUFW010005546.1, from coordinate 551,563 downwards.
TTTACAGAGGACGTAAAAAAATATTATGACTCAGAAGCATTCTCTTCAGATTTCACCAAAAATGAAGAAGCAAAGAAGCAGATTAATGATTATGTTGAGAAACACACAAATGGAAAAATTGTGGATTTGCTCCCGACTCTTGACCAAAGCACACAAATGGTCCTCGTAAATTACATTGTCTTTAAAGGTAACATATAAGTATTTCTTTGTTATGTCAGTAGGCACAATGTAACTACTTTTTTCGTTATGTGCACAAAGTCCTAGAAACCTGCATTTCTATCACTGGTGTTTCATAGTTCTACAAAGTGCTAAGCTTAATGGGAAATATAGTAAGTATAGAAGAAAGGAGCCATGTGGCATTTAGACCCAAGCGAGTGAACCACTAGTCCACCAGATCATAGGAGGTCCTGACCCCCACTCTGGAGGTGCCATATTTTGAGAACAGCATGCCTGGAAGGTATCTAACTGCCTTTAGTGTATCCAGTGGTGCCGTGGATGAACAGAATATTGAGCAGTAGTCAATACAAATGTCATGTTTGATCTGACCTGCGATGGTCAATGGTCAGGGTCATTGACTAATTTCTCTACCCAGGCCCACCATGCCTCATATGGTGGTCTTAGGGAGGGATATTTAGTGATGGTAAGGGAGAAACAGCCATCACTATAACCTAGCAATTCACTGGCATTTGGACCATCAGATCAAGGGTTTCTGATGGCAGTCATATATGGTTTTCTTGTTGGAAACCCAACAGTTGCCTTACCGCTGAATGTGGCCTGAAAAATGCAAAGTTTTTGATTTGCAATGTTTTATAGTGTCAAAGTGCATTAATTATAATTAACTTAATTAATTATACATGAACATGTAAAAACTGTTTCCACCAAACTGTGGTTGCAGGGATTGGCAAAAAATCCAAACATGAATGGATGCACTAAACCATGGTACAGCAAAGTGGATTCATGAAAAAAAGAAGTTGAAAGAAATTAGGATAGGGAGGAGTCAAGGGGAGGGTGTAATAGCAAGAGAGAAGCCCTCCCAAAACAATGTGTAAAATAATCAATAAAAGAAAGAAATGGACACCGATGCCCGAAAGATAAAAATTTCAATGCATAAATATTGGATCTGATTCAGTCTATTGAGTTTTCCATAAATGTAAGGAACGCTCACACATGCATGAAATGTGAACATCTAAGTGATTAAAACTCAGACAACTGCTTCCTTACGAGCATGGAAATCCATGCAAACTCATGCTCACATGGCATCTGCTTGCTCAAATACTGGTTGAGGTTTTGTATCTCAGAGAATCCATGCATTTTTGCATGAATATTTTTTGAGTTTCATACATTCATAATTTAGGGACATGTAAAGCCACATGTTTAAAAATGTACACTTCTTATTTATATTTTTAAGAATTGAGCCCATGGATGTCAGTAGTTTTTAATTTTTCCATTTGATACGTTGACATCGGTGCACAACACATCCACATGTGTTGTCTATTTGTCACCGTATTAGATGTTCCCTCTTCTGGATGTTTTTAATATCTAGGTGACCTCAAAACCAGCTATAACATTCACCATGTTTTAGGATACGTTGGTCTGTTCAATGGCCTGGCGTTCAGAAAAGTATTATGAATGAAAAATATTTTACCTTTCCAAAACCGTCTTGCAGGCCTTTTAAAAAATTAGTGGGAAACTCCATAACTGTAAAGATTTAAATTCATAAAAGCATACTAGAGACCAAGCAAGTACAAATATTTTTTAACCTATGATTGGTACAACTGGTAATGGACATGCTTAAAATATTCAAGATGGAATCTCACAATCCCAAGTAATCTCTGACTTTCCAAGGTACGGCCTAATATACATCATTAGGTCCATTGTATGTCCCCAAATAGCTAACATTTTCACAGTTACTGGCATACTATGGCAGGTCCATACTCATATGCTGTGGTGCCACCATAATATGCCAGGTGTAGCCTCATATGCTCAGCTGCATCAATCGCATGCCTAGGTACAGTGTCATATGGACAGTTAAAGCCTCATATTCCCTGACAGGCTCATAAGGCAGGGGTCAATTTCATATGACAAGTACACTCATCAATGTTCGGCGAAGAATAGCCTCAAATAGCTAAGGGCCAGATGTATCAAGAATTGCTTTTGCGATTCTTAAATAGCGAATTTTACCGATTCGCTATTTAAGAATCGCAAAATGCAATGTATGTAGGATTTGCAAAAAAAATTGTGATTCCTACATATTCCTTAATAGCAAATCGCAAATTGCGATTCGCTATTAAGGAATACCTTCCCATACATTCCTATGGGCCTAGAGGCCCATAGGAATGAATAGGATTGCATTCGCAATTTGCGAGTACCAAATAGGTACTCGCAAAATGCGCATGCAATTTCAAGGGTGCAAGGGTGCCAAAAGGACACCCTGTTGCACCCCTGAAATATGCATGTGTGAACATGTGGCGCACATACATGCTCTAAGGGCATGTATGTGCGCCACATGGCACTTAGAAAAATGCTTAGAAGTGCATTTTTAAAGGAATTTGCAAATTACCACCAACTAGAAGTTGGTGGTAATTTGCGATTCCTTAAAGCCAGGTCTCAATTTTCTCTTGCTTCCTGCATTGCATTTAAGGAATCGCAAATTGCGATTCCCTAAATGCATTTGCAAAATAGGTAATCGCAGAAATTGCGATTACCTATTTTGCGAATGCCTTTTGGGATGATACATCCCAAAAGACTTTTTCCCGTTCGCAAACCGGCCGATTCTGCTAATCGGCCTGTTTGCGAACAGGAAAACGCTTGATACATCTGGCCCTAAGTATCATAATCCTATTTCCAGGTTCAGCGTCATATGCTCAACATTAGACCTGGCATACTTGGCGTGGTTTTCCCCTAACTTTTTGCCTTCAGACCTCCTGTTTTTACTGACATTATTTTTACTGATCTTAGTAATCTGTGGACTTTACCACTGCTAACCAGCATTGAAGTGCTTGTGCTCTTTCCTTAAAGCATGGAAACATTGGCTTATACCCGATTGGCATATTTAATTTACTTGTGAGTCCCTAGTAAACAGCACTACATGTGCCCAGGGACTGTAAACTAAATACTACTAGCGGGCCTGCAGCACTGATTGTGCCAACCACTTCAATAGCACTTTAGACATGTCTCAGGCCTACCATTGCAGAGTCTGTGTGTGCATTTTTAAACTGCCATGTCGACCTGGCAAAATAAACCTTCTGCCAGGCTCAAACCTTCCTTTTTAATAAATATGACATCCCTTGGTTAGGTCCTAGACAGCCCAGAGATGCCAGAGAGTCACAACCAAGATGTACACACACTACCAAGAACAGGGACACAGCCCGGAGTCACTAGGAGTGGCTGGTACTTGAAACCCATCCCAAAATTACCCAACATGCACTGTTCAGGATAGAGCAACAATGGATACATCGCTTATCCTCAGCACTCCATGGCTTAAATGACGATATACCCTGGGCCGCCCTGAACAACAGATGACCCCTGGTTGGCCTTATGTGTATACGCCTTAATTCAGCCCTTCACACGCACGCAGGACTTGGGTAGTAACAACACTCAGAAGACCATCTATACACTACCTCACTGGGTATAGTGAATATTCCCCCTGTTGGAGAACAAGGAGGACCTTGGTCGTGGGTCGTTGAATGACACTACGAGATGTCACGACATACCTTACTTAATGAGGAGGTTACACTACATGAGTCACCCACTGCGTACTACCACCACACTTACATCCTGCGCCATGATATTAAGCAGTACCGCACACCCGGCACTCTCGATAATTACTACATGACAGGACATACATTTTCAATAAGCACTGAGCCGCTAAGCATATAGACAGGAATCCTGGATTCATGCAATTAGCTAGACACCCAAAATATAACGGGCACTTGACCGACAAATGATTGGTGGACCATAGTACTCAATGGCCCCTTGGGTTATTAGTGGTATCACGGGAGAGAACTATACCACAAGATGGCCGCCATACTAGCCAGGCAAGCATCCCAGTAGTTTTCACAGTTAAACTCGGCATGATGTAGTTGGGGCACCGCCCCCCGCCTCGCACGTGACCAGGGAAGGTACTTCAGCGCCCAAGGGAACTGAAACACTCTGATCCGGTGCCGGCGAGGAGGGTAAGTGACTCGACCTCGTTCCCTGTTGGAATGGTGAGTACTAACGACGACTTTAGACTAGGGCCCGCACACCGACTGAGGTGACATTCCCAAGGCAGGGAGGTGAGCTATACCACGATTAGCTCCACTACCATTTTCGTATCACCATGAATGTAGCATGTCACGCTCACAAGCTACATATGTATGAGTCAACCACCATAAACTTAAGCGACAACCCCCTCACAACCACCGCTCCTCCTGGGGGGAGGATAGTCCTCTAATTATTGTTATATGGTTTTACTGGGACATTAGAGATATGCCCCCCATCACCCACACTTTTATCTTTTTTCATGTGCCTAGATCGTCGTTTCATTTTATCTCACTCTTGTGGGGATAGGAGAGTAAAGGAGGTGTTTTTTAGAGAGCAAATAAAGAATACCATGTGACCAGAATACCGGTTTTACAGAGGTGTTTCTATTTTCATATATCCCTCTCTTTAGGTTACTGAATCACACTACTGAGGATTTGTACCGTAGGGTATACATGTGGTAGGTAGCAAATAGCCCCACCACATAGTGTAGATAGATTCACTGTTCACAGATTAGGTCCTGAAGAATTGCCATGGATTGAAATAACCATGAGGCAAGAAACATGTTGACCTTAAGAGATGAGCATAGCTTTAACTGAACCTTGACGCCAGGAAAGTTGCCACTCTTTTTGTTTTTATAGAGGTGGCTAGCCAACTAGAATAAAAGTATTATTTGGACTATCCCACCTATTTTAAATCACTCGTTCACTGCACTTTATCTACACACCACGGGCCACACACCCCCACTTCATCATACGGCGAGGAACAAAAGATCTCCGATAAAGAGCCCCTTTACGGGTGCCCGTTGGGTATTGCAGCGCCGACCCAACGAGGAGCAGGTCCAGATGATGAAGCATGACACCTAGCTTGCTGGGTGTGTGAGGACCCTAGTTCCGAAAAAGAGAGATCCCCTCCAATCTCTCTCCAACATCAGGTTCCACCTTTACTATCATTACTAATGACGGTGGTTGGTTGTCTGAGTTTTATTGTCTAGGCACCACTTTATGAGGAACAGCATACCACTAGCTAGCAAAATAAACCTTCTGCCAGGCTCAAACCTTCCTTTTTAATAAATATGTCATCCCTTGGTTAGGTCCTAGACAGCCCAGAGGGCAGGGTACAATGTATTTAAAAAGTTGGACATGCAATTTTAAGATTTACATGTCCTAGTAGTGAAAAACCCTTAATTCGCTTTTCACTTCTACAAGCCCTACCTCTCTGTAATGATGAGGTCCAGAATCCAAATGAAAGTTTAAGTAGAATTTATTGTAGTTGAAGCACCAACACAGGAGAGTGGAGACAAGACCTTCCTTGCTCCTGTCTTCTCAGCAACTGTCTTGAGATTCCAGTAGAAAGAATCTGGAACACTCAAGTCAGCACACTGAAGAACTCTTTACAAAAGATGCATATGCAAATAATAACTAAAAGGTCACATTACATAGAAAGAAAACTTACCCAACACAACACATCTTCCCCTCTAAATAAAATTAAAACAAAATTTGACAAAAGCGAAGCAATTTCAAAATGAATACAACATTTGACTAAATATAAAACAATTTCAACCACTGTCTTCAATGCTGTCATATACAAAATCAGACAACCATTTAGGTCTATTCCACACTCCTTTACTGTCCTCCTTTCCACTCATACCATCAACTTCATAATCACTTCCAGAACCATCTACCCCACTTACATGAACACCTCCTTCCACTGTTTCAGCAAAATCTGCATTCTCATTACCCTCCATCTCTTCTTCCACAACCTTATCTACCAAAACATTCTCTCTTAACTTCACCTTCTTCTTCCCTTTGGACTGTATCAACAACATAAAAATCTTCAGAAAAAAATGTGTTCCATACTGTTCTCTCGCATCAAGACTACTGTCCCCAACAGGCGATTCCATCTCTCCTCTGTGAAACTTTTCAAACAATTACTTATTACCTCTTAACACAGCAATTCTCCTAAGATTCCACACCTTACCATCACTGAGTTGTACAGCATTACACAAAACTTTAGACACTCTTAAAGGGTCCGTGAATTGGCTTTGACCTTTCCTAACCTACCAAGGTTTTTTGACTTTCACCCACATGCCAGCTTTAACTTCAGAATTACCAGATCCTCTATCACGGTCAAATTTTTCCTTATACTTTAAATGTGTTCTAATAATCCTGTCTCTTACAATCTCAACAGGAACCGTAGAAACAGGGGTTTGTAATATCCACTCAGGATTACATATGATCCTTGCTTCCTTGCCTCTCATAATCTCAAATGGAGTTACGTCCACACAGCTTTAAAAACTTGGTTTTCCCAGTCTGCACCATTTTTAATAGCCAACTGAATAGTATCCTTCAAGACTCTAATAAATCTCTCAATCATTCCGTTTCCACTGGGATTGTACAGAGACGTCGTCCTGTGAACATGCCTATTTTTCCAAAATATTCCTTTGCCAAATTAGATAAAAATTGAACTTCATTGTCACTGATAACCTGTGCGGGTAGACCCTTGTCTATACGAAAATTCTGTCCATAAATCACAAAACTTCCTTAGAATCTACCTTATGTACAATTTTGATCATAGGCGATCTTGAGAAAACATCAATAAGAGAAATAATGTACTTAGCAGGTGTGCCAATAGGCCCCATTACATCTATAGCTACAGTGTGCCAAGGTTTTTTGGGTATTATAGGCTCACACATGTTAGGTCTCACTGTTTTCAAAGCCTTATCCAAATTGGCACACCAAACACAATTTCTAACAAGTATTTCAATAAGTATATCCATGCCTGGCCACCAGTACCACTTTGTTTACCCTTTGCTTAGTTTTGACAATGCCACTATGACCCTCATGACACAATTTTACAATGTCTTTCCTCATAGAAACCGGGGGAATAATCCTATCACCACAGTGAACAGATCCCTGAACCACAGTTAGTTCATTTCTGATTTCCCAAAAAGGTTTTAAATCTTTATTAATCAAACCTTTCTCTGCCATCCACGCTCCACAAACACAATGAGTTGCTGCAAATTAGTATCCAAAGAGTATTGAGATTTCCACTCTTCTTCCTTCAAACCTGTCACTCCATCGCCATGCACCAACACTACTTGAAAGTTTTCCCAATCATTCTCACAATATTCCATAATGTCAGTAGGCATTCTAGATAAGAAATCAGCTACAACATTCCTCTTACCTGGTACATACTCAATTTTGTAAATGAAATCTTACAACCTCATTGACATCCTGGCAATTCTTGCCGATGCGTTGTACATACCTTCAGTGGATAAGAGCTTTGTGATCATTACGCACCGTACATTGTTTACCCTAGATAAAAGGTCTAAAATGCTCCCAGGCCCAAAGACAAGCTAAAGTTGTAAATAACTGAGAATTTTACCTCCGTGGGGGATAGAGCTCGAGATGCATAAGCTACTATGGACTCTTTACCATTCTGATTCAATTGGGATAACACTCCACCTAGATTGTGAAAACATTATCACAGTGGATGCTAATAATAATTAGCATCCACTGTGATAATGTTTTCACAATCAAGGTCAAATCCTTTAAGTACAGGAGCTTCAACTATGGCTTTCTTAATGTCAGAGAATTCCCTGCTACATTCTTGCGCCCAAAAGAATCTCATTTTGTCCTTGCGTAATTGCCTAATGTTATATACTGTGTTAGAAAACCCTCAACAAATTTGGAGTAGAATTCAACTAACCCAATGAATGACCTTACTTCATCTTTGCTTGTGGGAGGTGGAGCATTTTGTACGGCTTCAACAATAGCCAGTTTAGTAGAGACGCCCTCACCACACAAAACATGGCCCAAATATGTAACAGATTGCACTGCAAATTTGCACTTGGAGTGTTCAACTGTAAGGCCCCTCTGCTGTTGAATGTTTAACACATTAGCTAAAATATCATCATGTTCCTGCTTACTCTTACCATACATTAAAATGTCATCTTGAAAACATTTCACATTTTATAAATCTCCAAATAGTTGATGCATAAGTCTCTGAAAAACTGCTGCAGCCGATGCCAAACCAAACGGCATTCTTCAGTATTGAAAACATCCAAACGGAGTGATGAACGCCATCAATGACTTGCTTTCATCACTCAAAGGAATCTGGTGATATGCAGCCGAAAGATCAAGGGTAGAGAAATATTTGGAATTTTTAACTAAGGCTAGCATCTCCGAAATGTATGGAAGAGGAAATTTATCAATTACTATATTATTATTAAGATACCTCAAATCTATGCATAACCTAATTTTTCCATTACTTCGTCTTGCAACAACAATTGGAGAAATCCATTGTGAGGACTCAATGGGTTCAATAGTGTCAGCATCCACAAGTTTCTTTAATTCCTTTTCAGGTTATTCCCTTACTAGAATAGGGATATACCTAACCTTAGGTGTTTTAGGACACGCTTCAGGTTTTAAAATTATGTTATGTTCAAAATTGTTCAACCTTCTTATTTCTCCACAAAACACCATGGGAATTTTTTTTAACATTTCAGCACTCACAGTTTTACTTTCACTCACAAGCATTACTGGTTCCAGATTATTAGGGTTCGGTATAATACCTAGTTCTCCCTGATCCTTCCACCCTAACACTGCCGAACCCTTTTTAGCGACATACATTTTTCCAAACGATTCTCTATTTTCTCCTGAATATCCCTCAGGGTGAACATCAGTATCAATTAATTTGTGACCTAAATGCTTAACAAATTTAGTTATCATCACCTCCTCATTGACAATAGTATATGGGGAACCAGAAACTGCATACATCTGTACATTAACCCCTCCATTACACATGGAGCACAAAGGTTTTTTCCTGTCACAAGTGATGTCGTCACTAATATTCAAAATAAAGAGTTCTTTAGAATCAAATTCCTGTGCAGCACATTCTGAATCATCAATAGTAAGCTTTCTTACCATGCTTTGACATTCATCACTGGAGTCCCGCTCATCCACGCACTTCACATTTAAACATCTTTTCTTTTTACACACTTTGGCAAAATGCCCAACCAAGCTGCAATTAGAACATTTTTGTTTAACAGCTGGACAGGAGTTGCTATATGCCAGGTGTGAGGCACTGCCACAACAATAGCACCTTAAATTTACCCTTTTGTTGAATTCACTATTTTTAGAGACTTCAAAATTCAGATTTGGCTAAAGCCTTACTTTTGACCTTACAAATAACCTCCTCAGATATAACCTTAGGTTCTGATTTGAGTGCTTTGGCACTTCGGCTATACAATCCTGCCTTCCTGACAATTGCTAAAATATCTTTAAGCTCTCCATCACCTTTACCCACTATATGTCTTGGTTAGCTGATTCCCTAGTGTGCATAACAACTTGGTCCCTAATTAGCTGATCAAATGATCAAATTTACAATCTTCTGCAAGTTTAGTAAGTGCTGCAACGTAGCTGCAATGTATTCATCAACTGTTTCGTTCACTTCCTGTTTCCTTTGAAAAAATGTGAATCTTACAATGCCCATACATACTTTCGGTGAGAAATGGTTGTCAAAATCCTTTAACACTAGATCAAAAACATTAGCATCACCACCCGCAATGTTTTTGTCATACGTCCATACACCCGGGTGGGCGGCAGATCCTTTCAAGTGGTGGCCTCGCGGCTATGGAATAGCCTGCCCCTCTCTCTGAGACTGGTACAGGATCTCCTCTCCTTCAGAAAAAAACTAAAAACATGGCTTTTTCAACTTTAGCCTGGCATGTCTTAGTTTCTGATGTTCTCTGGTTCTGTGTTACGTGGTCTTTTCGCAGCGCCGGGACACTCCACGGAGTAGCCGTGCGCTTTACAAATACCTAGATAACATAATAACATAACTTTAAGACCTTCAGGACCCACAGAATGTAGAAAAATATTTTTTTCGTGCTGGAGCCATTTTACCATCTTTATCTATGGGTACTAAGAAATTGAGAATGTAGACTTACCATTCTACCCATTTCATGCATGGGTTACCTCCTACTGGCCAAAATGCTTGTGGAGGCTGCAATGTAAAACTTTGTGCTGCCATAAGGAATTATGAATGGTAAATTAAATAAATAACAGAATACAGGGTCCAAAGAAAACCAAACATGCAGCGTCTGTTTTTCACCTGGGTAGGACTAGTTCGCTAAAATAACAAGGTGTTTTATAAATATATATTTTTTTTAAAGTACCATGAGTGAGCCAAAGTAAAATATTTCCGTCATGAAATACACGCCATTCCTCTGTCTACAATGTTCCCATCAAAGAATCCACAAATCCAAAATGGTGGCGCGCTGGACATGGAATAATTTGACCTCGTAATGTAGGGTGAACAGTACACTGCGTTCCAAACACACAGAACAGCCTTACCACTTGTGAACGTGGAACAATGTAATGACGGCACTCGGTTGCAACCTCGCAACAATAATAGAATCCAGCAGACAGCGAATCCAATTTCCGTTGACATTGCAACTACCTGCTGCGTTGCCCACCGTGGCCTAGAGGTTCTTTGGAACAACACTGATGTAACACAGGCTTGTTGGAATCCTCTGTGCGGTTAGAAAAATGCCAACTGCGACGCCGAAAAGCCTTCCGACGTCACGCAGGCTTGTTGAAATCCTCCATGCAGTTAGAAAAATGCTGACTGTAACGCTGAAAAGCCTTCAAGGTAAACACTGCAAATGCAAAGGAATCCTCGTTGATGGTGTATCCTCGGGTGAAGGTAGTGGATTACTTGTAAATAAGTGAACTCTAAGTTGAGAGCTCCTAATCGTTGATCCAAATTTCTTGAAAATGCTGGAATATCCGTAATTTCAGATTCCATGCAATTTCTTCTGGTTCCTGGTGCTCCAACAGCGCTTGTCGCCAAGTTTGTAATGATGAGGTCCAGAATCCAAATGAAAGTTTAAGTAGAATTTATTGTAGTTGAAGCACCAACACAGGAGAGTGAACACTAGACCTTCCTTTGCCTGTCTTCTAAGCAACTGTCTTGAGATTCCAGTAGAAAGAATCTGGAACACTCAAGTCAGCACGCTGAAGAACTCTTTACAAAAGTAGCATATCCAAATAATAGCTAAAAGGTTACATATAATTAAAATGTACCTAACACAACACTCTCCCATAGAATAACATTGGAGTTATTATAAGTTTCAATTCCAAATGAATCCAGGTAACCATTTCATTTGGTGTCTCTGGACTCACAATTTAAAATCATATCTTATGATGAAGTTGGATTTTAAATTGTAATTCTGAAAATACCACTTTTAGAAAGTTGTCATTTTCTTACCTAAACCATGTGGTGCCTGCAACCTGACTCTGAGTCACATGAATGGGTGTAGTTGGCAGTTGGGGTTTGTGTATTCCTCCTAGACAGCCACACACAATTGGGAGCTTAGGTGTGAACTGGATAGGCCATAACTGGCAGAATGGGAGGCAGGAGCTGGGCCCATCCTTCAAAACACTTGAATAGGCTGTGTACCATCTCCACACAAAGGGCTGCATGCCCCTGTAGTTAGTCTGGAGCAAGGGCCAGGAAGGCAGGGCATCTGCGTACTTCAAAGGCAGGCCTCTAGAAGCTACTCCCCACTTCTAAGGTACAGCTGTGTATTAAAAAAACAACCCCAGACACCAACTCTTCAATATACGTCTGGACCTGTGGATACTCTGCCAGGAAGAAGAACTGCTGTGCTGCTGAAAGAACTGACACTCTGCTGGACTGCTGCTCTGAAGGAACTTGCTACCTCGCTGTGCTGGCCTGCTGCCCTCTTGCCTGGAGAGGAGAAACTGGACCTGCAACTTAATCTTGAACCCAGGATATCAGAGTGACTTCAAGGGCTAGTCTGCTGTCCTCCTGATGTGAGCCTCAGGGACATAAAAGGCTCCCCAACATCCTGCACTAGCCCCTGGACCCAGCTGCAGTGAGTTCCTGACCCCCCAAGTGGTGCCTCTCAGGTCCTTGACCCTTGGTGGGGCTCAAGGGTGCTGAAATAAAGCTTTTGATCTCTTCTTGACTGCAGACGGGCCCATTTACACTGAGACCTCGCTGCTCGCGCCGCAAATCAGCCCTAAGCTCCGTCAGCCTGACTCTTCGCACCCCAGCATTGACCACTTGTGGGGACCGCCACCGTGAAGCTCCAGCAATGCCCGCATGTGGCGCTGGCCGCCTCCTTGCCCTTCGCCGACAGCCTCCCGCGGCACTCTCCCTGCTCCTCACGGTCCTCTACAATGCAAATGGGTCTCCGGGCACGAGGGTGAGAAGGTAAAACTTCAGCAGCCTATCCTGGTGACTGTATCCGACCTGTACTCCCTTGCGGTCAGGTTGCTAGTGTAACTTTGAATTGGTCCAGCACAACCAGATATCTCTGGTTAGCGCTTTAAGCTTTTTTGTGCTATTTTGCACTTTAATCTTAAAAAATTCATAACTCCAGTTCTACTGATATAATTTTTGCCTTTTTGGTCTTGTCTTATTTAATAAATTATACTATGGGGCATATTAGCAAGGGGTTTGTTAACGCCGCCTATCGCTGGAAATTATCGCTGAGATAACACCCTATTAGTAAGGTTTATCTCCATAGCGATAATATTTCCAGCGATAGCGGCAAAAAGTGAGAATATCGCTGGAAAAGCAGCGATATTCTCGCATTATCGCTAAGGTGGATTCAGCATTAGAATCCACCTCATATACTTCATACAGGTAAGTCATCCTCACTAGCAGGTGATAAAATCTAGCGATAAACGCGCTTAGCGCGAATTATTTTATCGTATCGCCTGCCTTGCTAATAGGGGGTAGTGGGATTAGCGACTGTTTTCAGTCGCTTTTAGTAGGGAACGCCTTCCTTGCATGTCATTAGCGATAATTATCGCTGACATGCAAGGCGATGGATAACGCGGCCTCTAACGCCTGAAAGCTGTCGCTAACGCCTGTTAGCGACAGCTTGCTAATAGGGCGATAAAATTATCGCCGCTTTAGCAGCAAAAAGTGCCGCTAAAGCGGCGATAAAGCCCTTGATAATATGCCCCTATATTTTTCTAACTTGGTGTGGAATCCTTTTGTGTGGTGTTTTTCACTTTATTACTGTTTGAATTGTTGCAAAAATACTTTACTCCTTAACTCTAAGTTAGGCTTGACTGTTCTTTGACAAGCTACCAGATGGTTGAGCACAGGTTAATTTAAGGTTGGCTTGTGCCTCACCCTGACAAGGATTGTGGTTGCTGCTTGACCAGGGCTCACACCTCAGTCAACCAACAACCTAATTTCTCACGTTGGTGATCAGCCCTGAAAATAGGACTTGCGTTTATGCAGTGCCATTCAGTGATTTCGTGTACACTACCATCCCATATATAAGACCAATTTGAGTTTTAAATTCTCCCTGATTGGCCATTTTGCTTTTTAAAATTAATTCCTACTCTACCTGCCTGTTAGTGCCTGTTGCCCACCTGCAAGGATGGAGTTTGAGCTTGCCAACTGGGGGCTACATTATGCATATGGCGCACTTTCCTTTTTTGCGCCAAGGAAATCAGAAGCATTGAAATGCGGAGCAGCTGTTTAAAAGATTCTCTGTATTTCACAGTGCAGACGGCAACCTGCTTGCACTTTCAAAAGAGATTAGAGATCCCCTTCTAGGTGGGTGCATTTTGTGACTGCATCTGCCTGCAGGGGTGTGTCGGGGTCCATGGGACCCCCTTTCTCACCCCCAGGAGGCTGTCTTTAGGAGGCATAGTGAAAGTGCGCCACCTTGGGTGCCTATCCAAGAAGGCTAGGCTTTGTTGCTTTTTTCAAGGATTTGTCAGCCCTCCTACATTCCACGATAGGCATTCTACTGTTGCTGTAGGTACATTATCAGGTGTGGATATAGTGGAGGAGCAGTCTAGCGAAGGGGCCTCTCATGTTCCAAGCTCTAGTGGTTGCAGTATGTTACTGAGTGTATTATCGCTGGTTGCAGGCATGCCTTGCAATTTATGCTTGTCTATAACATAACCCATTCCCTCCCTAGCCCATCCACCCTGATGACTCAGTTCCCCAAACAAAGGAGCATCTCCATGCTGTACATGAAGAAAATACAAGTAACAAAGTGAAAAGGTAAGTAAAAGTACAAGTAGGGAAATACTCCTGTGGCAAAGTAAACAGTAAAGCATAGCATATTGCAGAATTGCCTGGAGCAGCTGCTGCTTGATGGGCAAGAACTTACTTCTGCCCTCTTGTACAGTGATCGTGAAGTCTGTGTATAGCAAAATGTCATGGCCATTGAATGACAATTTCCCCTTTTTCCTTGCCAGGATGTGTGCTGTGTCCCTATGGCAAACGTTTAATAGGCAAACTATAATGGGCCAAGCCATTGTGCTCGGAGGAGGCCTAGCAGCCAGGAATCTGTGCTTTCTCCCTATCACCAATAGTCACAAGAATGCATCTGTGCTGAAGGATCCAAAAGTAGCCTTACCATATAGTCCTCCATCCAGCCTATGTTGGCCAACTCTGTTGCCCAGGATACAGATATTATTATGGTGGGACCTAGCCTCTTAGTCTTCATTTTTTGGCTGCAATGACTCGGACGATATTTTCCATATTTTGTAAAGTCGCACCCTTTGTTGTGAGTGTGCCCTCCGCCATTGAAATGCGATATTCCACCTCTGTGAGAAGGTCATCATGCTTGTCTAGTTTCCTTGTAATGGAGTCCGTGTGGGATGTGAGGGCATCCATTTTAAAGTCAATGAAGTCTAAGCTATCTTGCATGCCTTTCAACATTTTTTTCTTACCCATCTGCCCTTGAGTCAGGGACCATGTCTGCCTCATCGATAGGTGGTGGCCCCTGGGACCCCGCTTTGGAGCTGTTTCTAGGCTCAAAAGACAGTTTTGACTGTTGGTTACCAGCCGTTTTCATCTTTAAGTAGGGACTCCAGTCAGGCTAGCGTTCATGGCTGCGCTGCAGCCATGGCCACTAGGGTAGAACCACACCACCCACTCTGTCAGCCACCAGCACAGCACTCTCCATCATGGCCCAGTTTGCACTTGTACCAGCAGCCCCAGCACCCCCCGGCACTGCAAAAGAATGCCAAACAGCCCGACGGATGCTGCACTGGAGCCTGGCACCATCGAAGTCCATGTGGTGGTGGGGTCCCAGGGGCATGCATTAGTGGGGAATATATATGGTGCCCCAGGCGTTGTGCAGGCATACCATAATCCATCCCACCTTCACCCTCATCCCGCACCAATGCCAGAAGTGGGGAAGCACAAGCAGATCCGGTCCCCAAGCAATCAGCCCCTGTGAGGAGACATATATTCGCAAAGTATGGGTGGAGCAGGGAGGAGGCCCTCCAGGAGTTGTGGAGGCAGGTTATCTGACCCTGCCAGTAGTGGTAATACCCTCCTGAGCAGGCTCCTCACTCAGGGAGGCTCAGCTCTTAGTTAAACCAAAGCCCAGGAAATCTGAGGGGCCCAGTGGCAGCACCAGAGAGAGAGAAGAAGCCTTGGAGTCACTTTGAGTGTGTTGCTGCAGATCCTGCTTTCACCTCCACCTGTCATGGCTCTAGCACTGGGGAGGCAGTGCAGGTCTGGGTTCCCTAGGAAAGCGGTGTGTGCAGGGAACCTTGGTGCACAGGTCCCCAGTTGATAAAGAAGGGCTGCTCCTCCGGTTCACAGAGGCATGTACGGATCGCCTGATGCTCTCCCTACATGCTCCCGCTGCACAGTAGCCCAAGCTGCCAATACTCTCAGCACGGACAGCAATCAGTGCTCCCTGGCCACCTCACCATTCCTAGGATCCTGTCATTGGCTGGACCCCCCCACGACTTTGGTCATCCCCGTCTCCGCAATCCAACAGTCCAAAGGTTTCCAGTAGGTCCACAATCTCAAGGGCAACTACCGACTCACACTCTCCGATCCCCTGGTGAGGAAGACTGCCATCACATCATCTCCCATCACTGGCGCTCCTCACCTGGCATAGACAGCTGCAGTTGCATTCGCAGTCTCATGGCTCCCCCGCTGCCAGGTGTCGTCTTGGCAAGGCCATATTTCATTCTAAGGGTGAACATAAGTATCTTAGCACACGCAATATCATATAAACACAATTATGAGTCATTCCATTTGTCACATATTCTTCAATCTTTTCTTTTTATTGTATTTGAATTCCCCTGCCAGCCAACACGTGTTTCGTCAGGGGGTATGTCACCCTGTGACTTCCTCAGGGCTGTTATCCGTTAAAGTATCTCAAGCATTCAGTTAAATCACATGTCAATTTTCTGTATCATTCCTCTTGTATTAAGTCTCTTCTGGGCCCGGGTACGGATCTTTCGGTATTTATTGAATATCTTTCTGCCATCAGCCCATGTGCGGGTCTGCTGATCCTCAACCGTGATCTCGGCTTGTGCGTGTGCGTAGTCCTGGTGTTCTGAAGGAGAACGCCAGGACTACGAAATGCAAGACAGGACGTCCTGAAAGGAGGACTGGGCTGGTGAGACTTCACCAGACGATAATAGTTGGTATGGATACGTGATCAAATCAGTTTAAGACACATATTTTCGGAAGACTCAGCCATCCAAGATTTACACCTGTCTTGCATTTTGTCTCAATACAGGCTGCTTATCAGTGCACATTCAAAGAAGGAGCTCATTTTTCAGATGCTACAGACATCCAGCACTGTACCCGTTTTTTTGGAAGTGGCACCCGATTTTAAGTTACTTCATCTGTTACAATTTGGAATTTGATTGAGCTGTGTTACCCCCGTCACAACTTTTCGGTGCGTCCTGTACATTTTACGTCCTGATGATGACCCTAACCATTTAAACTCAGGGGTCGAAACGTCGACAAAACAACATATGTGGACTGTGTCTTTTAATATGATGGTGTATATCAATACTTTCTTGCCGAACATTGATACCAAACACTCTACTATCAATCAATCAATCAATCAATCAATCAGGGGTTGTAAAGCGCGCTACTCACCCGTGAGGGTCTCAAGGCGATGGGGACGGGGGGGAGATGCTCCGGATCAGTCGAAGAGCCAGGTCTTGAGGTCCTTCCTGAACGTGTGTAGGGTCGGGGAGCGTCTGATATTTACAGGGAGCTCGTTCCAGGTCTTGGCTGCAATGTATGAGAAGGCTCTCCCGCCGGTTCTGTTTCTGTGGATGCGGGGGACCTCTGCCATGGCGAGGTCGGCGTAGCGGAGGTTCCTCTTGGGTACGTGGAAGGATACTCTGTCGTTGAGGTATTTGTGTCCGATGTTGTTGAGGGATTTGTAGGCGTGGGTGAGGAGTTTGAAGGTGATCCTCTTCTCGACGGGGAGCCAGTGGAGGCCTCGTAGGTGTTGGGTCATGTACTCGTCACGCAGTGTACCGAGGACAAGTCTGGCTGCGGCGTTCTGGATGGTTTGGAGTTTGTGTAGAAGAGTTCTGTTGATTCCAGCGTAGAGGGCGTTGCCGTAGTCCAGTCTGCTGGTTATGAGTGCGTGGGTGACAGTCTTTCTGCATTCGGGGGGGGATCCATTTGAAGGTCTCATGGAGGATGTGAAGGCAGTTGAAACTGGTGGAGGCGACGGCATTGATCTGGCGGTTCATGGAGAGGTAGGAGTCAAGGATGATTCCGAGATTCAGAGCGTGGTCTGTCGGGGATGGTGGGTTCCCGAGGGCGGAGGGCCACCAGGTGTTGTCCCAGGCGGAGGTGCAGGGTCCGAGGATGAGGACCTCGGTCTTCTCTGATTTGAGCTTCAAGCAGCTGTCCTTCATCCAGGCTGCCAAGTTCTTCATTCCTTCCTGGAAGCAGAGTCTGGTGTCTTCGGGATTCTTCGTGAGTGAGAGGATGAGCTGGGTGTCGTCGGAGTAGGATACGATGCTGAGCCCATGCTGTCTGACTATGGCGGCGAGGGGGGCCATGTAGATGTTGAAGAGCGTTGGGCTGAGCGATGATCCTTGGGGTACTCCGCAGTTGATGTCAGTGGGTTCAGAGAGGAAGGGAGGGAGTCTGATCCTCTGGGTTCTGCCGGAGAGGAAGGATTGGATCCAGTCGAGGGCGGCTCCTTGTATCCCAGCGTTGTGGAGTCTGGCTGCGAGCGTGCGATGCGAGACGTGTCGAAGGCTGCGGAGAGGTCTAGAAGGATGAGGGCCGTGGTGTGTCCCTGGTCTGGTAGTATGCGGATGTCGTCAGGTGCGGCGAGGAGGGCGGTCTCGGTGCTGTGGTTGCTGCGGCCACATGTATATATCTCTGTACATAGCACGTAAGCACTTTTTTCACCAATAATCACTCCCACTGGGCCGTCACTTTTTAGGAGCACCTTATCTTTAAGATATGAGTAATGCATAATAATTGTTATGTATCAATGTATATATTCATGACTGAGGTTATACTAAAATAAATGCACTAAATGCATAATTGCAAACCTACTCCTTTGAGGCGTTTCTCTATCTCATTTCTGCCTCTATTGCCGTGGACGTCAAGGGCCACACTTTCCCCATGGGAACCACCTTTTACATGGTTAGATTATGTGGCAGAAGGACCAAATTATGCAGCAAATTTATTTAAATTATGTGAAAAGAAGCAGAAATAATGCAGTACAATATTGTGACCCGTATTATTACTGCTGGATTGGTGGAGCTGGGATAGCGCCTCACCCTCTGTACAAAGCCTTTTGCAAATTTTCTTTAACCATTGAGGGCTAGTTTGGTGGCACAGGCTTTGGTTTTGAGCCAGGCTACAGACCAAGTTCTACACACAGAACTAACTGGGCATGGCTGGAGTCCTTGCAAAGTGGGCTCGATGGCAAAGGGGCTGGTGTAGTGGCTGCAGGCCAGGCCTTACAACTAGAGCATGCTGTGCACGGCATGTGCCCAGAGTCCGATGCTTAAGGCAAGTGCAAGTTCTTCAGTGCCGTGGAGTTTGCTGCATTCCGTGCACAGACAGCCAGCTGTGCATGACCAAAAGCTCTATGCAGCACTTTCAGTGCTATAGGGCTAGTGAAGATCTGGCATCAGACCCCATATTACACAGCCAAATGTCATGCACAGCGTGCTTGGTGCAACATGGCCTAGCTACAGGATAGGCCGTCGGTGAGAGGCCATTTTGACAGCTCAGAGAGTTAGGGGTATTATGTTGGTCCTGGCTGCATGCCAGGACTGTATTCTGAGGCCACTCCAAATGGCATTTCAACGGGCATGGCATAGTTGAAATGTATCCTTCCTTCAGGTTGATTGGGAAAGTGCTGTATTTTCTTGATACAAGACATACAAGTCTAATTCCAAGGTCCACTTGTAATGTGGTTTATCAAGTAGTACAACGTGTAGAAGGTGTACAATGTTTACCAGTCCTGACCTTGCAAGGTTTTCAGGTCGACAGATTTTCAGCTGGTGGCATTCAAGCCCCTGTTGTAAAAAAAAGTAGTCATGGCCTAGCCAATGGAATCTTAATAACAGTTATTTCAGCACAGAGCTTTTGACATAGATCATTCGCCTAAGCTACGCTAAAATGTTTTTCTTTCTGAAGCTGAGCACCTTTTTTGTGTCGAAGAGAAGTGGTGGTCTAGAGCTTAAATTATCCTCTTTCGACAATATAAACATTTGTTGTAATCTTAATGTCTATTCTTGACAAAGGGATGATATCTATAGGACTCTGTGGATGTCACGGATAGAAAAAGACAATACTTGTAAACACAAAAAATGTTAGTATTAGAAAATCGGTCATTTGAAAAATTATGTTCTTGGTGGTTTGGGAGAACCAATAAGCACTTCACTTAGTGGTATTAGCCAATTATGTCCCAATAAACCAATTTAAACCTTATCCATAAGTAACATTTGATATAACATTTGCATTAGCAAACCTTTTAAAGCAAATCTATGATGCCATCTTTTTCTCTAACACATCAGTAATACATCAGTATTGATGAATGATACAAAATATGGTTATTTCATGGGAATCCCCTCTCTCTCTGCCTTGAAGGAAAATGGGAACATGTTTTTGATGCCAATCTAACCAAAGAAGACAATTTCATGGTGGATGAGAACACAACTGTGAGAGTACCCATGATGGAACGAGAAGGCACCTATAATTCATGGAGGGATCATGATTCGTCCTGCGTCGTCGTGCGTCTCAACTATGCTGGGAATGCTTCAGCCTTCTTTATCCTGCCTGATGAAGGGAAAATGAAGGAAGTGGAGGAAGGGCTGTCAGCTGCTACACTACAAAAGTGGAAGCACACACACCGTGAACGGTATTCTTCAACCATTTCACAACATACTAGGGTTATGTTAACTAAGTCGTCATAATCTGTAGTGACAAATGTAAATGTTTTAAGTACATAAAACCAAGACACACTTGCTATACAGGAACAATTTTTAGGTCTTGCTTAAAGACAGTATTAGCTGTCTGTTGTCGAAAACATATACTTTCCAATGCAATATACATACATTAGGCTTTGGATCAGCCCATTTGTTGACTTTCTTGTTAATCTTATTTGCTTGCTTATTATTCAACGGTGTTCCATTGTCTTCATGTGTTTGTCCCTCCCCTAGAGCACAGCTTTATTACCATTGTTTTGGGTTGGATGACCTGTGTTCCTTCATGACAACTAGGAACTACTTTTTTCTTTTGTGCTCTTTACTGTTTGCTGCTTCCCCTTCTCACACACACTTTGTGTTGCTCTTCCACCCAGCTCACAGGTTGCTTCAACACCCACCCCCGTTCCACCCAACGTATTTTATTTTAATAATTCATCTCAATTACTTCCCCATCTCTCCTTAATCATCGTCGTCACCTGACTGCAGTGTTTACTTGTTCCTCTCACCCTTTGCTCCTCCATTTCTCACCTCTCCTTTCAGTCCAGTTTTTTTTAAGTTTCCGTATTTTTTAATATTTTGGGAGTCTCCAATGACTGCAATTTAATTTGCTCTCGGCAGCTCTATATGCATAGTATCGAATGCATGCACGTATGCATTCTCACTGATGCTAAAAGCCAAAATGGCTACCGCGTTATGACATGTTATTGTTTTTTTCCCCTGTCGATGCAAAGTCAGAAGGCAAGATCTAGTGGATTTGCTAGACGAAAGATGAAACTAGATAACTACAAGTAGCAAAGGACCTATTAGGTCTGCATCCTTCACTAATTATCTTATATGCAGTTCTCTCGCTGAGCTTCGCATACTCAACATTTCAAACATCATGGCCTTATATCATGCTTAAATTAACATTCCATCACAGCATGCCTAAAACTCGCAGGGTTGGATACCACACAATCATTTCCTTTACCAATAGAACGTATAGACAAGACACTGCAGACAAACACATTCATTAAAATCCTACACAAACATATGTATGTCTGTTTAAGTTAATCTCGGGTTACAACCATAACATTTCATTATTATATTTAACAACATAATTCACAGTTCAGGAATCACATTAAGACAATGGATAAGACATCAAGATACAACATATAAAAAGCTTAAAATTCCACATAAAAATTCGAACTCATAGATACTGAAAAACAATTAAAATATTTAATCTTCATCAATTCTTTCCTTTCATAACTCACGGTACCACTGTTATATAACTTTGGTTTGCATATAACTATGGCACAGTTTGACAAATCTTCACAAAACCTTCCCACAAAGAAGTCTCTCATCCACATCAGCTCCGTCCTGTAATAGTTCAGGGTGATCCATCAAGTGAGGCCTAAGTGAAAGGGGAGATCCTAAAATGTGTTTTCCCCATGCAATTTTCCATAGGAAAATTAAACACAGCTACTGCAAACATGGCTGAACGAAATTACACCAAATTTGGCAGGAAGCTAGATCTTTACCCAGAAAGTATGCTTTTTGTGATATGGTGTAAATCAATTTCAGTAGTTTTTGACAAATTAAGGTTAAAATGTTTGCTTTGTTCATGCCGTGAAAGATCCGAAAACCCAACAGATCAAAGATAATGATCTGATTGGCTGCCACAACATCACCAAAGATGTTGTGGCAGCCATTTTAGGACTCGGGTAGTCAGTCCCTATGTGCTAAAAAAGCATAAAAAAACATATAGGGTGGCAGGGTAGGGATACCTTGATCAACTTGGATTGGTGGGGGAAGTCCCAGAGGGACTACTCCTTGAGCCAAAAATGTTTTTTTAATGGAATCACTGATCCACGGATGATCTGCGGCCAAGGCTGTGTGCTAGGTAGGGTTGGGCACCCGCACGGTTTGGTGCAGGACATGGCAGCAGGACCGTAAAGCCTTTTGTTTCAGGCAGGAAAACAGCAACTTTCTAAAAGTGTCATTTTCAAAATAGTAATCTAAAATCTAAGATTCGATTTTGCCATTGTGTTGGGTTTTAAATTACAATTAAAATGAGTCATTGAATTATTTTTCTAGCTGCTCCCAAACTGGAATTACACATTATAAGTTGTTATAATGTAGCTCAGTGTTTTCTTATGAGAGGGCCAGCCTTGTCACAGTGAAAAACGACTTTGGGCGTTTTTCACTGCTAGGACATGTAATGCATTAACTATACACCTCCTACTTTTTAAATATCATGTACCTTGTCCTAAAGGCACTTAGGGCTCACCTAAGGGGTAACTATAAGAATTCAAAAAGAAGGTTTATGCCTAACAAAATATGTTTTACTCAAACAAAAGTAGGGTGGCTGTTCCTGAGGAGTGAACGGTAGAAAAGGAAGAAGGTTGCGGTGCTAGTCAATATTTGGGAGGCTTCCTCTTTGGAAGATAAAGCCCTTACACACCCAAATGGGCGTCATGCTTCATCATCGGGCTTTAGCTCCTCGTGGTGCCGGTGCTGTAATGCCCCATGGGCCCGCTAGATGGCTCTTTGTCGGAGATCTTCACTTTTTGCTGTAGTGAAAGCAAGTAATGTGGAAGTAGAGTAGTTTGTATAGTAGTGAATTAAAACTACCTAAGGTGTGCTGTATAGTTTTTTAATCAAATGGCACCCTTGGTAGGGATAAAAACAACAATGTGGGTACTGTCAAAAGAAATTTATGAGCTGTCACAGTTACACAGTATAAAGTGTTAGAGCTATTTCTTTTTATATTTAGGTCGACATGTTTCAAGCCTTCAAAGTCCCTTCAGGGTACATGGCGTTTCTTCAGGACCAAAACAGTAAAAAACCTGTACCTTACGCTCAAGTGGGGTACGCAATATATACAAAAAGGAGATTCAAATTCACCATACCTCTGTGTACTATGAATCTAGATCTCTAGATCTCTAGACCCAACCCATCTGGTGTCAAGGTCATTCCCGCTTAGATCAAGGCAGAGGTCCACTTCCTGATTGCGGTATCAATCAGTCCTGCGCAGTGTCATGTCCAAGACCTACCCTCTCTGCCCTTCTGTTGGTCATACCAGATTTTTCACCACCTTGCGGTTATCAAAAAATCAACTTCCTTTTGTCACAAGTACGTAATTCCTTGCTCCTACATGCTTCCGTCTTTTCTTCACAAGAACCACCCCCTTCTTCATACGACCATACCCAAGAAGGACATATTCTGGTATTTGGTCTGCACTTCCGGAACACTTCAAAGGGACTGAGACAAGTTGTGGAATGCTGGGTGAACCTGTATTCCAACACTCTGTCCAAAATCCCTTTAACCCAATCATCACCACAGGCCTTAGAGATCTGAATGGAAGTGTTTAATCTCCAGTTAAATTTCTCAATCATACCATTAGTCTCCCGTTGATACAATGAGCATTTTTTGTGCGTAATACTACCTCTCGCCTTTACAAACAACTCAATTTCAGAAGAAGTGAACTGTACTCCATTATCAGTGAGAATGTAACTCGGATTGCCCTCTCCATAGAACACTTAATCAAGAAACTTACACACTGAATGGTTAGAAATATCATGCACAGTTTTCCCCATCACCCACCTGGACAGCAAATCCATCAAGGCTAACACGTATCTGTTCCCACCACCCTTATTGCCGATGGGTCCCAGCATGTCTAAGAACATTTGCTCCCATACTTCATCAAGAATCTTCCTGCAGACCAGAAAAGCAGTTCTGACCTTTTGACTTTTGTCACTAAGTCTGCAATCATAGCAATCCCTTACCAACCTTTCAGCCTGAAAGTCCATCCCTGACCACCAGTATGTGTTCCTCAAATGTTCTTTGGTTTTACAAATACCTTGGTGCCATTGATGTGCAAAATCCAACAATCCGCCTCTCAAACCCACCAGAACCACTAATCTGTTACCTCTCAGAACTAGATCTTTGGTTACAGCTAACTTATTTCTCACCTTCTCAAAACCTGCCAAATCACCTTTCAGCCAAGACAGAGCACGCTGCAGTCCCTTACCACTTTCTCCAACAATTTGTCCTTCTGGATCTCCTCTAACCACACAGCTTCAGAAATACAATCATCAGTAACAGCACAAACCTTTGAATCCTCATCCTTCCACCAGCTTCCATCCACATCATCATCAATTGAATTACTGCCAACCAAACGAGACAGACAGTCCGCTGTCTTGTTCTCAAAACTAATATGTATTCAATTTTAAATTTTAAGTCTTGTAGACCCATGAGTCACTTGGTGATACTGGAGGAAATGCAATTGAGACCCCTTTTACTAAAGACCTCTTGCAGAGGCTTGTGGTCGGGTTTCACAACAAACTCAATTCCCCATAAAAACTGTTTAAACTTTGTCACAATCCAAAAAACTGCCAAAGCTTCTTTCTCAACAGTTGAGTAATTAACTTCAGCACCTTTGAGAGATCTTGAGCTGAATGTCGGTTGGGGCAGGACCATTGGGACATGGACCAATGGTGGCCATGTCAGACCCTTGGACCTGTTTGAGCACTGCTCCTAACCCCTTCCCACAGACGTCAGTGAGAAGATAACAAGCACGTTCCAGCGTAAAACTGTTCAAGTGCGGAGCCCCAGACAAACACTTCTTCACATCAACAAATTCCTTCTGACACTCATCAGTCCACTTAAACTGAACACCTTTCTTCAACAACTCTCTGATAGCATATGTGCGATTAGCAAACTCTTCCACAAATCTGCTGTAAAACTCAGCCATGCCTAAGAAAGCCTGTATCTCTTATTTCTTCTCCGACAGAGGAAGTTCTGAGAGGGTCGTGGCCAACTCCTCTTTAAGCCTTACTCCATAGAAAGTTATAACATTCCCTAGATAGTTGATTTCTGGCAAACAAAACTTGCATTTACTTATCTTCAAAGTTATACCCTTATAGCTGAAGATTTGTAACACTTCTTTGACCTTGCTCACATGTGGAGTCAGACTGTCACTGAAAATGAGAACATCATCTTGAAAAAACTTTACTTCCGGAGTGCTCCCCAGCATGTCACTCATAAGCCTTGGAAAAACAGATGCTGTGGAGCACAGCCCAAAATGCATACAATTAAATCTAAAAACCCCAAAGGGAGTTATAAAAGCAGTGTAGTTCTTGGACTCAGGGCTCAAATGAACCTGGTGATAGGCCAACATAAGATCCAAGGTGGAAATGAACTTAGCCCCACCAAGTATGCAGACCATTCCCATGATGTTAGGCAAAGGAAACCTGTCCACCATCACCTGTTTATTGAGTTGCTTCAAATCGATGCAGAGCCTGATTTCCCCTGAGCTCTTGGTGGCCTCAATGAGACCTTTAGCATATAATCAGCCTAATTCTTGCTTAACAGCATCTTGGAAATGGATAGGAACACTTCTCACCTTACATGAAACCGGCACAGCATCTCTCTTGAGTTGGATGCAATGTACATATCCTTTGATACACCCATCTTTGTCAGAAAATATTTCCGGAAATTCCTTTGGAAAATCAACATTGAAGTCAGAGAAATTAGTCTCATCAACTTTGATTTTTCTAACTTGGCATTGGAAACACCTCTCTTAGGATTAGTGTTCACAGCCTGTACTGGAGCATAAATATCTTTCAGTAGTTATTGGATGCACTGTACAGAATGTTCAATCCTCTTTGCTATGAGAAAGATCTTTTGTTTTTAGACTACAACTCCTCCCTGATTTTATCAGTATTGAATTGCAGCATGAACTGATCTCTGATACGTTCTTCTACACCCACGCCAAAATTACAGGAAGAACCAAGCTTGCATAATCCTTTTACAAATTCCTCAACCAATTCATCAGGATCTTGATTTCTCCTGCCAAAATTAAATCTCTCTAGTATAATAGATACCTTAGGCACATAATGATCATCTAACGTCTTAAGAGCCCTCTAAAAATCATTTCCACCATGCCCCCATCACAATCCTCATGCACTTCTGATTATGGAAGATTCACCTGCAAAAACGGACAATGAGACCATAAGCAGAGTAGCAACAAAAGTGGTTCTCAATGCGGCGGATCAAAGATCACACTGCAGCATAGAGATACCTCAGCAAACCTTACGAGAGAAGTCAGCACCAGTGGGTCACTGCCATCGAAGAAATATCTGCCCTAACCTCACTGTAAAGTCGGCAAGAACAGAAGCGAAAAGCGAACTAGCGGCAGTTCACACAGGACAAAAAGAGGCAGTGTGACCAAATGTCGGTGCCGGAAGAAACAGCTGAGGCGGTGGTGCAGTGATGGCTCCAATCTGACCAGAGGAAAGAGCTGGAGCCAGCCAATCACAGCGCCACAAATTACAATGCCTCATGTAACCCTGGAAACCTGCAAAACAACAGCGGCAATCTACGGCGCTCCCAGAAAGGTGATATCGTCAAAAGCGCAGTCACGCACAGGCTGCAAGCAGAGACGAGTCAACAGATGTCACAGAACTCTTCTATCACACAGGTAACGGTGCGCACTCAGGCTACAAGCAGAGACGAGTAAACAGATGTGACAGAACTCTCCAAGGCTCGAACCAAATCTGTGTGCACGCGTGATGGCACAGAAGCAGGCACGAGAGTAGGCACCACAGAGCAGGCAAGAGATGGGAAACCGGCAAGGTGATTTCCCAGATCTCAAGCCCAGAGCAGCCCTCTGTAACAGTAGCCCTGTAGAAGCAGGAAACAGGCAGACACAATGACAAAGTAGAGTCAGTCTTGAATGAAGCAATGCAATAAATGAGTTTACGTTTCTGTTCATCAAAGCAGTTAAAAAAGAACACCATAGAGTTTAAAATGTCAGATATAATCCAGGTATCCCATCCTTGTTGCCAAATCAGAAGTTTGAGTAATCCACATGAGTCCAGGACACGCAAGTGTATGTAATATCCAAGTTTATTCCAGGAGGAAAAGAAACTCCTTCCACTCCAGTCTCCAGCTTGCCTCGGAGCCTTCAAGACTTTGAAAGATAATTTTCTACATTCTACCAGGCAGGCAGGAGACACAGGGGAGAATTCAAATGACAACAAGGTACACATACAATGACAATGAATCCCCTATATAGATGTCACAATCTCCCCTGTTAGTCTTGAAGTAATACAATCGCCATTCTCCCAAGCCACAAATGTGATATCATCTCCTGTCTGGCCAAATCTCAAGCTATGAGGTTGGCAGTGGATGTACAGTGTCAGGAATCTTTACAGCACCCTTGTTTAGAAATGGGTATTGTAGTTTATTCAGTCCATACTTTTTAACTACTAAGCTTAATAATGCTTCAGGAAAAGGGGACCTTTCTGCTTTTTCCCCTACCAAAGGAGTGAATTAAGGTACGACCCAGATTTTTTTACCCTACCTATGATTACTTTGAATTCTCCAATTTAAAACCCTTAGGTTTTTGTGGCCACTAGCATGAGCCAAAATATTTTTTGTCTCCTAACCCTTGACTCTGTGAATCCACAGAGCAGAGAAAAGGAACAGATGTCACTCTAACCATCCCGTGGGTATACTTCATAAGGGTGCACCAGTATGGAATTTACCTGAGACCTGCTGTTGGGACGGAAAAGTCTCCTGCATGGTAAAGGCATGCACCCCTACCCTGAGTGCCCAACTGTTCTGCTGTCAGGATCCATTATGCTGAATTTGAGTCATAAGCGAACATGGATCATGCGCGTGCACCGTGACATAGGCCTTTCTTATGGATTGTGATCTTGTTAGACTGGGAGGGGTGCCCAAAGCACTACCTTCATAATGGTAGAAGGCTACCACCTTCATCAATGGTTATTAGCAAAAGTGCAGTGGTGGCAGTATACATTGTAGCGACCAGTAGTAGTGAACAGGACTTTTTTACACTGCACATCTGAAGTGCGACCTACAGGCTCACACACCTTTGCAAAAGTTCAGTTGATCTTTGCTTAACTCACCATTGGCTTACATCAGCTAAGTTGTGGAGTGCTGCACTGTGCATGAGTGTTAACTCTGCATTAGTTATATGTGTTCCTTGGAAGGGTACTATACAAGCATGTAGCAGTACTGTCTAGTGCAAGTGTGGTTGTAGTTAGTGCATGCACTGGATGTATGTATGTTTCAGAGAAGAATATATTACATGAGAGATGTAGTGCTGTGCAGTGCATGTGTGGATAAGGTATGTGCTGAGTGTAGGCTTGCTTACATCGAGTACAACATGAAGGGTGTAGTGTTGTGCAGCATGCACATAGTAGGTGTGTGTGCTGGCAGTGTGTTTGTTTGCAAAGAGCAGGACCTGGTAAAATATAGAAAAGCTTCAGTGCTGAACAGTGCATGAAGACTGAGTGGCTATGCTGGTGCATGGGTACATATAAGGGTACAATTCATGGATGAACAGTGCTGGACTGAAAGTGTGCTGTGAAAGTACACAGAGTGAGTGTGTCTGTAAAGGTACATGCTATAGAGGACCCTGGGTTCCATTTTGGGAAGCCCAGGCCTGTCTGGTAAAGGCAGATGTGTGTATTGCTGCATTCCTGTGAGCTGGGTGGGGAGACAGTGAAGGGAAAAGGAATAGACACCCTTTACATTTCAAAAGACTGCTCTTTGATTCAGTGATAGATCACAAGGAATGGGGCTGAACACATCTTAGGAAGGGAGATGGGGGTGATAAGAGAATCATAAAGAGTAGGGGTGGGTGTCTGGGATTAACCTTTCGATGCAAATATTACTGTGGTGTGAACTTAGATCATTCCCATGAATTGTGTTGTGGACAATCAGCTTTGGAGTGGTACCTACTGTGACAGACATCTTTCATGAATGAAGATGAAAAGGATAAGTGCCCACTTCAAAAGAAGCAGTACCCCAACATAAAACTTCAAAGACCCAGACCATAAATCGCATTTGGTGTCTGGAAAAGGACATTAAGAAGGGGAGGTTGAGTCCCCAAAAACAAGTCATCTGCCAAGGAGCCAGGCAGGCTGCATGAGAAGGGGAAGCTCTGCCAGACTTCTGCCTGTGACCGGGACTGGAGGCCAAGGCCTGCTAGTCTCTCTGCTGGATGAGGGGACATCACCCAGCGAAACCAAGGCCACCTGCCCTAGTGCACCAGCGCCTGCCTGCTTGTAGAGACTAGTGTGCCCTGTGGGGTAGAGGAGAGCATTAGAGGGAGCAAGGTTCAGTGTAGAGCCCTACCATATAGACTCCCTGTGCGAGCCATGAAGATTTGGTTGTGCACCCATCAGGCCATTGCCCATGTGCAAGATTGTTTTCGGCGACCCCCAAATGCCAGGAGAGAGCCTCTGTAGACTGAGTTCTGTGTTGAGCACCATGCAGGTCCTGCTACGCCTGTACCACTGTGCTGTGGTGACCCCATACCCACAGAAACCCTGTATGCCAACAGTGGCTGCCGGTACCAACGTTGCTAAAGGAGAGGCTGAGGCTACGATCAAAGGGTTGTACTCACACTGCAAAGGGACTGCCCCAACTCACAACTGAGGACTGCCAGAGATGCTGTGGATGGCATTGCACCCTCGTTGGCTCCAGTCAGAAACTAAAGAAAGGATTCTTCCCCCATTGAGCAAGGTCGTCATTGCATGCAAGGAGCTGCTCCGACATCTGGGAGGCCTCTGGCAGCACCGCTCAGGAGAGAGAACCTACACTGCCGGGTGCTGCTATGAGCAGCAGGAAGCAGTTTGACCTCTCCTAGCTGAGCAGGACTTGTAGGTGAACGCTTAAAGGCACCCGCTGCATTGCTGAACTCTTCTGTGTTGCAAGAACTGGTAAGGCATTAACTGGGCCAGTTGGGCCCCGGGAACTCGCTGCAGATGGTTCTACGGCACCAGAGACACTTTTGACTAAGTTCCTAAAAGGTCAAAAGGAACTCTTGAGTATGGCCTAATAGTCTGCATTCCCTGATGCAGCCACCAGTGAATGCGGAATAACTCTGAACACGTTACTTGAAGGAGGACAGAACAGGGATTCGCATGACAACTACTAGAATTCTGACCTCAAGGGGGATTGTGTTGTTGCATTTGAATTTCACATTTCTTTGCATGTGTAGAGTTAGAAGAAAAATACTACTTTTTCTTATAAAAGCAAGTATTTGACTGGACATTGATTTATTGTTTGAACTGTTTGCACCTTGAGTTATGAGTTGTGTACACTGACCTGTATGTATGTTGTTAGACCTGTATGCCTTAAGGTGGTCTTCCCCGAAACGTTTTGCCTTCCTCCTCCATTTTTGCTGATCTCGCTTTTGCTGGCCTTAGGACTCAGTGCAGTTTATCACTTCTAACCAGTGCTAAAGTGCATGTGCTCACTTCTCAAAACATGGTAACATTGACTCATACCCAACTGTCATATTTTATTCACTTATAAATCCTTGGTAAAGTGGTACTACATGTACCCAGGGCCTGTATATTAAATGCTACTAGTGGGCCTGAAGCCCTGGTTGCGCCACCCACTAAAGTAGCCCTTTATACATGTCTAAGGCCTGTCATTGCAGCCTGTGTGTGCAGTTTTAAACTGCCATTTTGACCTGACAAAATAAATATTTTGGCAGGCCCAAACCTTCCTTTTTTATAGACATAAGTCAACTCTACGGTAGGCACAGGACAGCCCAGATGGCAGGGTGCAGTTTACTTAAAAAGTGGGATATGTAATTTTAAAATGTACCTGTCCTGGTAGTGAAAAACTCTTAAATTCGTTTTTGACTTCTACAAGGCCTACCTCTCCCATAGACTAACAATGACGTCACATTATTACATTTAATAAGCTCTAAAGTCCAAATGGGAGCATGTAACTAGTTCATGTTTGGTGTCTTTGAAATTGTAATGAAACATTTTAACTTATGGTGAAGTCAGATTTTAAATTAAAGTTTTGAAAATGGCACTTTTAGAAAGTTGGCATTTTCCTGCCTTAGTCATTTAGTGCCTTTAGCCTGTATCTGGGTCACATGACAGGATGTAGCTGGCAATTTAGCTTTGTGTATTCCTCCTCGGCAGCCACATACAATAGGGAGCTTAGATGTGCTTGGATGGGCCATCACTGGCAGGATGGGAGGGATGATCTGGGCACAACCTCATTTACACTTGAAAAGGCTGTGTCCGCCTCCACACAAAGGGCTGCATGCCCCCTGTAGTTAGTCTGGAGCCAGGACAGAGACGGCAGGATGCCTGGGGACTTTAAAGGGAAACCTCTAGAAGCCCCCCTTAAAAGACTAATCTGGGTATAAATAGTTGACCTCAGACACCACACCTTCAGCACACTTCTGGACCTGTGGATACTCTGCCAGGAAGAAGGACTGCTGTGCTGCTGAAGAACTGCCACTCAGCTTGACTGCTGCCCTGCTGGACTACTGCCTTGCAAAGCAGCTGCCTTGCTATGCTGAACTTCTGCCCCTTTGCCTGGGAGAGCAGGACTGGGCTTGTATATCTTGAACCCAAAGCCCCAGAGTCACTCCAAGGGCTAGTTGATTGGCCTCCAGACTTGAGCCTCAGGGACAGAAGGCTCCCTCAACCTTGACCCAGCACCTTCACTCTGCCATCTGTGAGTCTACCTGGCCACGTGTTGCCACCCCAGTCCTGGACCCTTGGAAGTGGGCCTAAGGTACTCTGCCAGCCTCTGAGGATCAAGCAGAACCAATGCATCTCCTCTGCTGCTCAGTGCAACCCCAAGAAGACCCGACACATTCAAATTAATGCGTGGATCAAAACGTTTGCAAAGACCCGCATCACAGCCCATCACCGCACTGGAATTGCCGCTGCACGATGCTTCCTCCGTGCAGACTCTCGGATCCCTCGTCAACTGCAGCCTTGGCAACGGAATCAGCATTGCAGCCCTTCAGCTCCTTGGAACCGATGCATCGCCTCGACTGCTCTACGTTTCCTCAACGCCGGACTTCGCATCACAAGACTAGCACAATGGGATCCTCGACAACTATGCAGGAGCTCACACCACAGCATTGCTGCATCTCGGAACCGATGCTTCACTTCGGCTGTGTGACTTATCTTCAACGTGAATACTTGCAACTCTACGCAAGCCAGGATTTAGGGTATTTTGTTCAATGGGCCAAACTCCATCGCAGTTGGCTTGAACTTATGACGTTGTCCCAGTCCGGCATGACCAGATATCCACAGTTGTCGCTTTAGGCATTTTGGTGCTATTTTCACTAAAATATTTAAAATTTAATATCTCCGGTTCTACTAATTGGATTTTTGTCATTTTGGTCTTGTTTTATACATTAAAATTACTTTATTTTCCTAAATCTGGAGTGGGCTACTTTTGTGGTGTGTTTTCACTGTGTTACTGTTTGAAGTGTAGCACAAATACTTTACACATTGCCTCTGAGTTAAGCCTGAATGATCTGTGCCAAGCTACTTGAGGGTTGAGCACAGGTTGATTTAGGGTTTGCTTGTGATTTTACCCTAGGAGAAACAGTGGTTGTTCCTTGAGAAGGGTTTTACCCCCCACAACCAACAACTCAATGTCTTACACTTGTGTTCAGCAGTGAGGATTTGGACTTGCGTTTGTGCAGTGCCATACAGTACTTTTGTGTTACACTACCATCACACCTAAATAATTCAAGACCAGTTGGAGATTTTTTAATTCTCCTTGATTGACTTCTTTTTGTTTTCCCATACTACCCTCATTCCTGCTACTGGACTGTCTGAAACCATACCTGCAGTAATAGAGTTTGAGCTGGCGAACCTGGAAAGTTACACAGTGGCTGAGCTTAAATGGTTCTGCTGGTAAAGGGGAATAAAAATGAAGAAGGGCACCAAAATGTTGGAGCTGCGGAAAGCTCTGAGGGCCTGGACAAAGGTCCACCAGTTGACTACAGCCACAAAGGACCAGGATGAAGACGCTGTTGGGATAAGTAGGATCAAGATCTGGACATCAGCCTTGCATTCAACCTTCAGGGATAGAGAATGACCCATACCCTGAATTGGAACTCCCTGCCAGAACGGGAAGCAGTGTCTCTTCACATGGCCTGTCCACAGAGGAGTTGGTGGACAGAAAGCCAGAGAGAGAGTTGAGGTTATAAATGGCCAAACTTAGAATGGAAGAGAAGCTGGCCTTGGAGGAGAAAATATTGGCTCATGAAAGGAACCTCAGAAAGCTGGACCTTAAAGCTAGGCAAGCAGAGTCCAGCAGCACTGGTTGTACCACCCACTTAAGTTGCCCTTTCAACCATGCTTCAGGCCTATCATTCCAGCCTGTGTGTGTAGTTTTAAACTGTCATTTTGACCTGACAAAATAGACCTTTTGCCAGGCTCAGACCTTCCTCTTTAATACAGATAAGTCACCCCTATGGTAGGCCTTGGATCACCCAGAGAGCAGGGTGCAGAGTACTTAAAAAGTGTGACATGGAATTTTAAATTTTGCCTGTCCACGTACTGAAAAACTCTTAAATTAATTTTTCACTACTGCAAGGCCTACCTTTCCCATAGACTAACCTTGGAGATACCTTATTACATTTAGTAAGCTGCAATTTCCAAATGAAAGCAGGTAACCAGTTCGTGTTTGGTGTCTTTGGAATTGTAATGAAAAATCTTAACTTATGATGAAGTTGCATTTTAAATTACAATTTTGAAAATGCCACTATTAGAAAGTTAACAACAAAACAAAACCCCCATTAACCATAGATATAACTTTCACTTAACATAGCCTTGTAATTACTCCAAGCCTGTACTATATAAGCTTCTTGTTCTTTTCAATAATCACTTTCAATTTTCCGCTCACATGTACACAAACCCCCACCCTAATAATTAAAGCATTGAATCAGAAAATAATTTTAAATGTTAATTTGTTAAATTTTTCTAATAAGAAAGAAAGTCGTACATTCATATCTTAAAATGACAAAACAGATTTGGCAAATTCATATGTAACCAACAGCACAGTAAACATACTCGAAAACCTAAATACATAGCATAGCAAAAACAAGTGTCCAAGACACAACACATAATTATCCAATTGTCTCATATAGTTATATTCTTGACATGAAGAATCTGATGGCCCTTAGAGGTTGGTGCCTAAAATTACATCCTTCTGTGTATTTTGACCGTCTGGCTTAATTTATTTGGTAGACTATTTCTGTCAATGCCTTTATTGTAGATACACCCTCAGCCTAACATAATACGCTGATGCGTTTCGACCTTCTTGAGAACCTAAAACATAGATGAAAGTCTTTCTCAGGGCTCTAAACTTTCATATGGAGCACTGCACAAAAACAGAGAAAACTACATATCAAATGCTGCAGTTTATTTATAGATTATGTCAGAAATATGAGCATAATGTGAGTACCTACCCTCCGGTGTGTATTCAATAATAAACAGTCACACCTGTAAAATAAAGGGAACCCAATGTTTGTTCCTGTGTTTTCAAGTTATCCATAAATATAGTTTCTTTCAAACTGACACTATAGATTACCTTAAATAAGTGGTCTGGACTTGGTCAGAGCTAAACTACACTCAAGCTTCATGGTGTTATAGCCATGTGCAATAAAATACAAAAGCAGCTTGTAAGCTGAAGATGATTTTCGCGAGCAATGGGCTGGGAAATAACACACATCACCAGTAAGCATACTTTCTGGGCATCGGTCTTAATACATAGCACGGTTCTGCCTCACCTTAGCCTCACCTTAGTAAAGCACTCACCATGTAACGGCTGGGTATGTTCAAGGGGTCGTCTAGGGAGAACACGTATATCCCTAGGTGCGGTATGTATTTCCACACCTCCGAGGAGTGTTTACTGCTGTCCATTTCCCCTTTTACAAAATAGCTCTCTTCATGTGACTTGTACTGGTGCGGAACTTGTAGTTAATGAATGGCCTATGCGGAGAAGGCATATGCCTTATGAGTCTGTGGGTCACGTGATCAGTGTATAGCTGGGAGATGCAGTACTAGAGGGGACAAGTGATTTATCGAAAACATCCAACTTGAGGCACTTAACAACAGGGTGTGCTGAAGGATCATATCTCATACAGTCTAGTTGTAAAATATAGACTGGCCCTATAAGCCCTTTGTCGGGTTAAGCAAAGAAATTACAAATTTCTGAGAATCCATTCAACCCATTCGCGATCGGTGGAGGCAAAGTGTCTTCTGAGCCTTAAGTCATAGCAGTGAAGGTTCAAACACAACTAAGAGAATTAAAACCAGCAACATAAGATCTTTGCTTCACTTTCCACCACTGACAAGTCATCATAAGTGTGGTAGTGCTCTATGTATGAAAATATGATTGAAGTTGATGAATTCAACTATAAAGATATAAACATTAAACATATAGGATTTACAAATTGCATCACAAGAAATGTGGGGTACTTTGTCCATGTGGGAAAGTATATATAGGCAAGATAAATCAGGAGATTGAGAAACGAATAGTACAACATCACTCCAGAACACTTCTGAACCTGTGGATACTATGCCAGGAAGAAGGACTGCTGTGCTGCTGAAGGACTGCCACTGTGCTAGACTGCTGCCCTGCTGGACTACTGCCTTGCTGTGCTGAACTGCTGCCTGCTTCCCTTTTGCCTGGGGGAGAAGGACTGAACCTGCATCTCTTGAGCACAGAAGCCCAGGGTGACTCCAAGGGCTAGCTGGCTGGCCTCCTGACTTGAGACTCGGGGAAAGAAGGCTCCAACAACCTCGACCCAGTACCTGGACTCTGACATCTGTGAGTTTACCCGGCCAAGGGGTACCACTCCAGTCCTGGACCCTTGGAAGTGGACTTAAGGTGCTCTGCCAACGTCTGTGGATCCAGCAAAACTGATGCATCTCCTCTGCTGCACAGTGCAACCCCAAGCAGAACCAACGCATCACCGCTAGTGCATGGATCAGAACCACCACAAAGACCTGCATCGCAGTCCATCATTGGAACCACCAATACGCGGCGCATCCTTGGTGCAGGCCCTCGTATCCCTTTTCAACCAGAGCCTCGACAATGATGGCGGACTCCACATTGCAGCCTCGCAGCTCCTCAGAACTGATGCATCGCCCTGACTGTGCGCCGTATGCTCAACTCTGGACTTTGCATCACAAGCCCTGGTCTACAGGATCCTCGACTACGATGCAGGACCTTGCTCTGCAGCCTTGCCACATCTCAAAACCGATACATTTGTTTCAGCTGTGCAATTCATTTTCAATGCAGATCCTCACAATTCTCTGCAAGCCGGGATTTAAGGTTCTTTGTTCATCAGACCTAACTGGGTCCCTGTAGCTGACCTAAGCTACATCGTGGTCAGCCTGAACTTGTGACTTTGTCCCGGTTTGGTGCAACCAGATATCCACAGTTGACGCTTTACGTCTTTTGGTACTATTTTCACAAAAATCTTTAAAATTGAATTTCTCTGGGTCCACTAATTGGCTTTTGCTATTTTGATCTTGTTTTATTTATTAAAAATTGCTTTATTTTCCGAAATCTGGCGTGGCTTACTTTTGTGGTGTGTTTTCACTGTGCAGCTGTTTGAAGTGTTGTACAAATACTTTAACATTGCCTCTGAGTTAAGCCTGACTGCTCTGTGCCAAGTTACTCGAGGTCTGAGCACAGGTTAATTTAGGGTTTGCTTATAACATCACCTGAGAAAAACTGTGGTTGCTGCTTGAGAAGGGTTTCACCATCCCTCAACCAACAACCCAATTTCTTACATACATCCCCCCCAACGAGGGAGACTTAACTGCTCCACCACAGCACCACTGAGAGTCAATTGCAGAATGGGGTACTTGGCTCAGTTGAACGGGATCCATAGTGGGTCGGGCTCAGGGGCATCAGGAGTAAAATGCCTGAGCCACCGCAGTTGGCCCCTGTAGCCCCTGAGTACCCTGTGGCCCTCTGAAAGGGGTTCTGACACCTGCCAAAGCCTCAGTGGGGACATTTAGATATTTGGGATCCCCATTTTCTCTGAGAAGTCAAACACAATTACAAATGCATTTATATTCTCACCTCAGCTGATATTTTAAATCCTGCAGTGTTAACTTTGCTTTTCCAAATTGACTTGTCCATTCACATCATTTAACTTCTATCATCTCATTCATGTGAAATCTTTCACTGTTGGCCTTAAACCTGGGACAATTGTACTGAGCCCTTGAGGAATGATGACTGGTAGCCCTCATTCAAGAGGGTGCAGCAGGAGCCAACACACACATGTCTCAACAATCCTCTACATTTCCTTCTCCGTAGCCCCCCTTAATTTCCATGCATATTCAGCATTTCATAAAAAGCCAAAATATCTTCATATAAAGGGTACTACAAAACAACTTCATTTTAGGTAGCAGGGATGGGATTAACTATAGGTGCAAACAAAGGAAAACCCTATGTAGCAATCTGACATTTTATACAGGAATGCAATTAGTGACACACATTCTCCATCTTTATTATTCTTCTTTATTCATTAAAACAATTAGTTTTTTTACTGTTCCATAATAACAAAGTTAATTCATGTTGTACAAGTCAATAGTGCACATTATCTTAACAATCAGTTAAACTCTTTGGAAAATTCAATTTTGTGTCCTTTGCTCTGCCCGTCCTCTTCTATGAAAGCATTCTTTTAACATAATAAAAAATGCAATTTACCTCTACAGCTAACAACCAACAAACAACATCACCCAACACACCATCCTTTAGTTACCCCTTAACAAGCTGTGTTATATAGAGTTCCATAATCCCTGTCAAGTTCAGCTCACCACTGTAACTCCCAATCCCTCCCAAAGCTTCCCTGCAAAATCAATTACTTCCACCCTCTGAATTCTCCTACAAAAGATGGGAGCTGTCAGATGTATCTGAGTCAATGTCAGGAGCCAATATGTTATCTACTAAATGTTCCCATGCTCTAGCCCTAAAGTGGTTCATGGGTATTTTTTACATTGCCACCACTCTGTTAACCATGTGCACAACTGGGAACAGCATATGGGCACTTGAGGGAACGGTGTCACCATTGCGTATTTATTTTTATTTTTTATTCTATTTTACGGAGTTTTATATAGTGCGAGCTTGACCCGAATCGGGTATCAGAGCGCTTTACATAGCACCAGTTGCATTACATGAGGACACATTCATTTTTGTTAGGCACAGGGAGATTAAGTGATTTGCCCAGAATCACAGGATGTTCAGCGTCATTGCCGAGACTCGAACCCAGTTCCCCAGATTCGAGGTCGACCGCCCTAGCCGTTACGCCAACTCCTCTCCCCAAGGCGTAGGCTTGCACGCGTGCCCTACTGTCTTTTGCGAGGGGCCTGACAGCGTTTCATGGGGACTTGACAGTAAACCCCCTCCATGGAGTACACTGACAGTGGCCTGGTTTGGTGGGACAGCACACGTAGAACTGCACTTGGAGTGCACCCCTGAAACTGGTTCCCAAGAATTCTCTTCTGGGCTGTATCCCTTCCAAGGTATTAAGTACCACAAATGAGAGCCTTGTGTCTTGGAGTCAAGAATGGCTCTCACCTCATACTCTAGTTCATTATTAACCCAAATGGGAGAGGGTGCTTTCTGTACTAGCGGGGGTGCAGGTTTCAGTAAAGATGTGTGGAACACCAGGTGTATTTGGGGGGGTGTGGCAATGCCAATTTCACAGCTAATGGGTTGATATGTCTCCGTACCTTGTAAGGACCTATGAATTTGGGATGAGACATGCTATGCTTCTTGAATTGCAAGGTATGGTTGGCGAGCCAAACCCTATCTTTCCGTTGGTACAGTGGATTGGCCATTCAATGTTTGTCTGCTTGTAGTTTGTACCGCTGTTTAGCAGTTTGCAAATTGGTTTTGACTTTCTGCATAGTGTCCTGAAAATGTGTAATACGTTTCTGCAATTCAGGGAGCTTTTGCTTATTGTGTGGGTGATATAAAGGAATAAAGAGCGGCTGAAACCCATAGGTGTAGTAAAAGGGGGTTAACTTAATGGAATCATGCTCTGCGCTGTTGTATGTGATTTCCATTAACCATTACAGGTTTACCCATGACTTAGTAAACTCATCTACATAACATCTCAAATATTGCTTCAGTGTCTGGTTTAACTGCTCAGTTTGTCCAACTGTTTCTGGGTGGGAGATAGTGGACTAAGCGGGAGAGATGTGCAAAGCATAACACCACACTTTTCAAAAACAAGCAGGGAATTGTGTGCCCGATTGGATGACTTTTGGAAACCCATGTAGCCTGACAATATGGACTAACAAGAAATGAGCCAATTGCCCAGATGTGAGTATCTGCGGAGAATCAATAAAATGACCCATCTGATTAAGACTATCAATCACTACTAAAATTACTGAACAACCCTTGTCTTTTGGTAAGCCAACCACAAAGTCTAAAGAATTTATGTTCCCATGGCGTACTTGGTGTGGGAAGTGGCTGAAGTAAGCCTTGTGGTTTTGTATGGTCTGTTTTTGCCCGAGCACAGGTTTTACAATGTATTACGAATATTTTTACATCATGCCATACAGTGGGCCACCAGAATGGTCGCTAAATTCATTCATTAGTCTTTTTCAACCTAGTGTGTCCAGCACACAGTGCTGCATGACACCCATGAAGGACTTGACGCTGCAACTCCTCAGTAGGCACCAACAATTGAGTTCCTTTTAAATGTAGACCTTGCTTTAACTTCCATTCCTTATAGTTAAACAACCATTGTTTCCACATGGGTCTTTGTATTTTTTGCTGAACTCTGCCTAAGAAATCGTCTGTCTGTAATATGTAAATGACCCGCTGTGGGTGAATAATTGCCTGAGGTTATTAGTCTGTTATGGAGCACTCTTGAGTCTTGGTATGTTAGAGCATCCGCTTTCCTGCTGTCTATGCCTGGTCAATAAGTCACAATGAAATTGAACTTTGTAAAAAACATTATCCAGCAGTGTTGCCTGGGAGGCAGTAATCTAGTGGACTTCATGAGTCTCTGAGCTTTATCATCATGTCTGTGCAATATTGTTGGTGCTTCATCAGCATATCTTATTCTGTAAAATCAGCAAATGCGAATTCCATCTGCCCAAGGTTGAGTTTCTTGGGGTGATGTTACCACCATTTGGACAGGAAATGGCTGAGCGTAAGGTGCAAACAGTGAAAAAATGGCCAGAACCAAAGAACGTGCATGATGTGCAGTGTTGTTTGGGGTTCATGAACGTTTACCACAGATTAATTGACCAGTTCTGCAAGGTTGTGGCACCCATAACCTGACTGCTACGTAAGAACACTCCTTTCACATGGTCTAAATAAGCTGAGGAAGCTTTCCAAACATTGAAATTAGCCTTCACCACTGCACTAATACTAGCTCATCCACACCCAGAGAGACCTCTTGTTGTGGAATCTGATGCTTCAGAAATTGCTATAGGAGGGGTGTTATCGTAATGGAATGAAACAACAGGGCAATTACATCTGAATGCTTACATTTCTCGAAAATTGAATGAAGCAGATATCCAGTATACTATTGCGGAAAAGGAATTGTTAGCAGTTCAAGATCCCTTCCGTGAGTGGTTACACTATTTGACGGGAGCTAACCATATCATTACAGTATATTCTGATCACCACAATTTAAAATTCCACTACTCACTAAATGATCTAAAATACTTCTTAGAACATTGTTTAGAAAGAATTGGAATGCAGCAGGGATGCTGCATAAACCAAATGGCATGCCCATGTATTTAAATAAACCATATATTGTCCATGAAGCTGTCTTCCATTCGTCTCCTTTTCTCATTCTGACTAAATGGTAGGCCCCTTTTAAATCCAGCTTGGTATAAATTACAGCTTTTTTGACTTGATCCAACAGAACTGGGATCAATGGTAATGGAGATGGATTTTTTTTACTGTTGCCTTATTCAAGGCTCAGTGATTGATACATGTTCACCATTGGCTTTTCGGATAAAAAACAAGGGTGAAGCAGCTGGCGGCCGATGAAGCCATTAGCCAAATATTTGTTTAAGTAGCATCATAATTGTTCGTTTTGGCTTTCTGATGGGGCTACATTCTTCCACAAGGCACTATTGCCTCTGGAAGCAAGTCAATCTGGCAATAGTAAGGCCGGTGTGGTGGGAGTTGCTCTGCTTGTTGGTCACTAAACACATCCCAGAACTCAATCTATTGACTGGGTAATATCATATCTTTCTTGGCAGCCGTGGCTTCTTTGTGACAGGTCACTTGTGCCCTACGGCCGTGGGATGCTGAGGCAAGCAATGTTCTTTACAATATGGAGATTGGAATTTTATAGTCCTTGCTACCCAATCAATGGTAGAATTGTGTTTCTTCAGCTATGGGATCCCTCAAATTTCCATAGTATGGTGCACTGATTATGCTAAATTGCAATGTTTCACAGTGTACCTTGTCTTGTTTTACCTTTAACTCAGTGGTATGGAAACAGATTGGACGGGAGAAAAGTTCACTCCCATCCACTGCCAAGAGGGCCTCTGGCCTGCCTTTCTCTTCGAGATGGAGTTGTAGTTCCTGAGCCAAGACATTGTCTATAAAATTTCAGTTGCTCCATAATCCAACATCCCTTCCAGGGGTTTCCACAGGTCTTTTATGCGCAACTGGATAAACAACATTAGATGTTCAGTATTATTGGTAGCTTAAAGCTTAAAGAAGGGACGTATAGCTGCTCAAGGGTTCCCCTTCTATCACCCTTGAGTAGCTCAGTTTTCCACAGGCAGCTCCTTGTCTTTTGGTTCCAGTGCTACCTTTGGTAGAAAGGGTTTGTTGTTTGGTTTGAACAAACACTCGTTAACAAAATGGCCTTTCATCCAAAATACAAACATAAGCCATTTTTGCGCCTTTGCTCTCTCTTCCTTAAAAAGAGATGCATGCACTGTTCCAATCTCCATGGGTTTTGAAGGAGCATCTGTAATGGTCATGGACCCCTTACTTTTCTCATGTGGTTTTCTGAGGTCAGTACAAGTCTTTGGCTGGGGATCTATTTGAGCTATCACATTGTTCAGCTCATCGCGCAAACCTAGATGATATAGCACTGCTTCTTTGCCTCCGGCCAATCTGTTTCAGCAATGAGGCATTGGAAGGTGCTAAGATATGTTATCAGGTCTTTGTTCCCTTGCCTCAGTTCCAACAGCTGTCAGCTGAAAATGTGGAGGCGTTATGGTCAAATACCTTTTCAAACTCTGAACGAAATTCATCCCAATTATACAGTATAGGATCATCTCTATGTTCCAGTGGTACTGCCCTTTGTGCGGCATCCCCTTCGAAGTATGAAATCATAAATGCTACATGGGATTGTGCTGCAGGAAATTCTCGAGGCCGACATGTAAAGGGGTTTTGGATAAAGAACACCTGTACCTTATTAACATCCCTGCAAAATCTTTCTGTGCCTGCCAATTTGATGGGCTTGGGAATGTCCACTGAAACAGGTGGCGCCATTGTGAGAATGGTCCCACCCCCAGGAGACCTAGGTTAAGCCCCAGTAAACCTTCCTGTTCTAAAATCAAAATGGTTTCACTGCATTAGTTCTACCTTATCTTTCAGTGCGGCAGGTTCCGCCCTTGTGGCTGCCACGTCTTATTGGACCATGGCCAAAGCCTTGATGATGTCGGCCATGTTAAGATCAAACTGACTAGGAGGAGTATACAATCGTGGGCTCATTATTATGTCAGCCGGTCGAAATCGTCTGGATCAGCTCAATTATCAAAATGGTCCACCTCTCAACAGCCCCAATTCTGTATGCTAGTATAGCATAGAATGTTGGGATGATCAAGCGAGGGAAAGGGAAGGGAGAGTTGGGAACAGGTGGGAGGTATATATAAGGGAACAAAAGAAAGGATTAGAGCAATTGTCTCTACTTAATTTTACTCTAAACTACCCTCTCTTCCTTCCCTATTTTACCTGTAGTGGAACCTGGGATATGATCCCTAAACTCCTTGTGTCTTTCCTTTGCTCCACTGATATGAAGGGAGATTCTAAGAGTTTAACTTGACACCCAAATTTCAGCAAGTTCCTTACACCAGATTGTCCATTAAACAATGAAGTTACATTAATGGGATTAAGCGTACCACGAATATATTCACAGGTTCATCACAGGGGGGTTTCTTCAACTCGGCTGGTCATTCATCTCACCACCCCTGTTAAGGAGATATCAATTCATGGTTATTTGCAATATCAACACTTTGCGATGCCCATATATCATCAGACTGTATATCTTATATCGAGCTACAATGCTGTCATCACTTGTATTGAGTTTATCATTATTCTAGTCTTAGTGCACAAGTTGCACTCAAGGTTCAACTTCTAAAAACCAAGTTGCCAAGCACTTTGTTCAGGAGCCTCGACCATCAAAGACATGACCATCAAACATCGGCAAGTACTGTTCAGCAGAAGACCATCTACAAATTGGTGCAAAGACAAGGCCATTCAGGGTGAGCTACAGTACTGTCTATCACATAGGCTGCTGTAAATTAGTGCAAGTGCACCCTTACCGCGCAGAAAATATTCCGGCCGGCGGCAGTTCCAACGCAGCCTCACTCGCTGAACTCTCAGGCAATAATGAGCAGCATATGAAGGACTCGTCTTTATACTGCACCCCTCCCCCCCCCCCCCAAGATGGCTGCAGTGCTGACACAGCCTTCCAAACACAGATGGTATCCTGGGACTTGTAGTTCATGCACTACTGAGTGCTACCTTACACTCAAAAACACTCTTTCCAGACATGGCCCTGTCATGGTGCTACAATGTTTATGCCAAGCCCCTTTCCAGTCATGGCGCAATAAAGAGAACAATACAAAGTGGTTCGTGGGCCCTTTTTACCTTGCTACCACTCTGTTAACCATGTGCAAAACTGTGGACAGCATGTGGGCGCTTGAGGGAACGGTGTCACCATCGAGCAGGTTTGCGAGCATGCCCTACTGTCCTTCCCAGGGGCCTGGCTGGGTTCTTGGGGGGCTTGACATCCTTAGAAGGACATCCCAAGGTTGGGATCAGGGTCACTTTCTACAGCAAAAAGACAGCATCATATTTTATGGTTGTTACATTCTACATATCAGTATATATCCAGACTCTTACTATAGAGTACTATATATATATTTCGCTGACTACTCTACTGCACCTTCACTAACTTTGGATTTTTTGAAGTCACCAAGTGCCCTGCAG
This sequence comes from Calotriton arnoldi, assembly GCA_963921515.1. Taxonomy (NCBI): domain Eukaryota; kingdom Metazoa; phylum Chordata; class Amphibia; order Caudata; family Salamandridae; genus Calotriton; species Calotriton arnoldi. The sequence continues at coordinate 507,053 of CAWUFW010005546.1, read as the reverse complement.
TGGTCCTTAATAGTGCACTTATGTAGCAAAGAAAAAAATCACAGGCTATACTGTGCAATCTGTGGCATTTTGTGCAGCACATTGCAAGAAAAGTGTAGCTAGAGGTCTGTGTGCTTTAGCCACATTTTGAGGAATATGTGCCAGAAGAGTGTAAATATTTAATCTCTAAGGCTGCTGAGATCTACTGTTGTTACGGCGGTGAACCACAATTACATGTGGATATCAAGACTGGCTTGTGCGGTAATTTGCCCATGGTCGGATTTCTGTAGAATGTGTGATTCTGCATCATACAGTGGACAAATGACGCGGTTCCCAACATCACATCACTCTTATCCCAGTGACTCAGGACTAGGGATCAAGTCTGGAAATGTCAGCCTATTTTACTCTAAACTGTTGCCGATGTTGTCTAATCTATTGGTTTCTTCCACGGTTACTAGCTTTTGGACCAAGTTTTGGTTTATGCTGAGCATATGCAGATCCTTGAGCAGATCATGAAGGTATCAACATTGCAATTACTGTTACTTTGATTTTTTTCGAATGGTGTTTTCAGTCTATTTTTATTTTTTCAGTCGGGATTTTCCCATTTCTCGTTTATATTATTTGCATGTCGTTAACACCGACAAAAGGGTATGGGTAAAGTGGTTACCAAGACAGACAGACAGGCACGCTCAAAGGCGCAGATAAATGCATACATCAATAAACACATCCTCCTCCTCGACAATTTGGATTGTGTTTGCTCAGGAGTCCCAATGTTCCCTCTAATTTGTTTTTGTGAATGGTCATTGTGCACTGCAGCCAAAGCCATGTGCATTGAAGTCAGTTTACTCACTAAGCAGGCAAACCAGAGAGCGACCAAAATCAGTGGTATTTGCCACATCAAGGATTTGTTTGCAAATAAACACAAAAGGTGCATATTGACTCATATGTAGCTGTTTGTAATAAATAATTGACGCTGATGTAGCAAAATATGCACCATGATGAGCAGGTGAGTAAGCAACAGAGCAGCATGATCACGGTCAGAGGTAGCCCTCTGTCATTGTGGAAAATTAATGCAAGATGTACAAGCTAGCGACAGAAAATAATAAGATTTATATCAGAGCCCATTTGACCTGAAGCACATTTCAACAATCATACTTATTAAGTTAGGTGACAAGCTGCAGAAGTTAAGAATCATGAATTATGAAACCCAATATCTGACAATCACTTTAAAAATATAGGTGTTAGCACCCTAGGCCTGTGACCTTTTTAAATAATAGCCCTTTGCATTTTGTGCCTTGCAGTGTTGTTTTTACCTACCATTGAGGCACACACTTCAAAATAATAGCTTGCAATCCTCCAGTAGCATTGGTGTTGGAAAGCACAAATGAGGTGCATCTATAATGCTGTGTGTAAAGTATTCATATCTGAATAGGATACGCCAGTGTCCCTATGTTCCAAAAGTGCTGGTGATACAAAGCAAAACTATAGGTGGAGGAGTCTACACTACAACACTGAGTTCTATCAGCAGAGATTGTTAAGGCCCTGTTCCAAACTCATTGGTGCTAATAGCACATCCAGCGCTTATGTGTGGAAGTCTCAGTGTTGGAATAACAGCGATTAAGCCTGAGGAAGAAAGGCAGTGACACGGCATACGAGAAAAAGAATGGGAAATGCTGGAGAAGTCAACTGAAAAGAGATACGATGGAGAAAGGTTGACAAATGGGGACATTTGAGGAAAGGGAGAGGAAGAGACTGGTGAGAGCAGCAAGACAAAGAGAAATGTCGGAGTGGGGAGGCTGAGGTGAGAGAAATTGAAAGGATGGGGGGGGTCAAAAGCCAAAAGCTACTGGTGGGAGCATGCGTAGAAAGTGTAGAACACACAAAGAGGTGTGGGAGACAGACACTGAAGAGTTTTACTCAGTGTTTGGCTTTAGCGAGGGACTGGTGGTGCAAAGAGGGACTGGAAGAAAGAGAGAAAAAATGGTGCAAATGGGGAGAAAAACCACTGAAAAGAAATAAAAAGCCTAAATCGGGGAGAGAAGGTGAAGAAAGACATTAGTGAGTGGAAGGATATGACAAACAACACAAAAGTAAGACCACTAAGGACAAAGCGAGAAGTAGCTGAGGGCTACAGAGAGGAATAGAGCGAACATATGAAAAAATCAGAGAGCATTCTGGGAACTTTACTGCCCTGATAGCAGCAATAAGTCTTTTGGTGCATTTTCTAGAAGCACTACTTTGGGCAAATGTTGGTCAATAGCACGTGATAGTAGGCCTGTGGGGGCAGGGGATTATCCAGCATGTGTTGTGGGTACATAAATCACAGATGATCAATGTGAGTCGCCCATCTCTGCATTCTCCAGTCTGTTTCCGTTCTTAAATTGTATGAAGTACGCCGATGGAGCTAGTTGGAGGGGCATCCTTCTTTCCTTCTTGAACATGGAATAGCTTTTTAATTTAACTCAAACCACATTAGACGTGGCAGAGGCACAATCCAAATGCTTATAGAAATAAGTGAGCACAAAGTGAGCTGCTTCATATTCCTGTGTAAATTGTATTGGGCGCAATCAGAGGCCGCATCAAAATGCCCATTAAAATATATTAGTCACTGTGAGGTACATTGGGCATGTCAACAAGAGATCTGTATCAAACTCATTCTGAAATGTATTAGTTACAATGAGAGATCTGCTCATTGCTGAACTGGCCTTTTGTGCATCCCGTCCCTCTGGCACTGCCTGCTAAGTCAGCTTGAAAGGACCACTGTGTAGCTAAATTAGTTAAAAAATGCCCCATGCACTCGTCCTTTCAAGCCAACTCGCAAAATTAACCCTGTTACTGACCCTCGCCTAATGATGAGCTGACAGGGGAAGGAGGGGCCACGAGTGGACACTACAGAAAGTTAATCCATCGCGTGGAACCTGTCTTTACTTTCTTTCTGTACTGCTGGCTTCATGACTCCTGAGAACAAGGATGGTGAGGGTAGCACCAGGTAAATGAAAGGGCAAGTCGCAGCTGAGCTGTTCCATCTTGCCTCCTGTTTAACATTTATAAGATGGGGGAGCAGTGGAGGTAAGTTTAGACTCATTATCCATTCAATCCATAGCCTCTAGGAAGAGACTTTCGAAGGATGTGCTATTTCTGATGTTGTATTATATGAGTATATCAACATGTCAATTATGTGAGTAAGCATGGGATAGGTGCTACGTAGCAGTCACAAGATAAATATTGCAGGAGTAATTTAACCCTTGGAGATTCCGTTCCATGTAATCGGTGACTGTTGAGGAAATGACACAGTTGGCTCCTCCTTTCACTGGTTAGCTCTGTTGTTTTTACAGATGCTTTTCTCTGACATGGAGAGGTAGCAGAGACTGCACAAACCAGAGATCTTAAGGTGAAAAACTGAGGCACTTTATGCAGTGGGCACCCTTTATATTTCGATTTAAATAATCAGCCAGGACTCTTCTATTGAGCGCATTGCTGCAAAGTAATCACATGAAATGGATTCTAATTGCAGGCATACACTTCTCTGTCTCTTTTAGCTTGTTGCCACTCTAATGCACACAGAGTTTCAAGTGGGATTAAAGGTGGGTGGTCTCTGAAAGGGCCGTGGCAACAGAAGTGTAAGTAGGAAATCATTCTAATAGATTTGGCCCATGTGATTAACAGTGTGGCTTAAAACGGCTGAACTAGAATCATATTTTACCACAGCTTGTCTCCTAACTATTATTTGCATGTCTCCCTGTGTCTTCTGGTAATACATTCAAACATATCACACAGCAAGCATACACCTGAAACAAGCCAGACCTATTGCCTTTGCCAGTGCTTGTTAAGTATACCAGATAAATGTGTACCGACAATGATAATGTTGTGAATAATTAGATTAGCATATGAACATTATTATGATCTGTGGAATGGGTGGTGGTCTTCAGAGTGTCTCTATCACTCCCATGTTCTCCTTGGCACCAGTTTTCTTGCAGGCATTGACTATTCACCCTACACCCTTTTTCTTCCCCCCTCATCCTTCTGAAAGTCTCCATCTGCATGTCTCGCTTATCATCCTCTTCCTCTACATCATAGTCTTGTCACTCTGTCCTTCTTTATTTACTTCCTTGTGTCACTTCCCATTCACCATGGCCTCTTTTTCTCTCCTCTGTAAACATATCACTTTCTTTTACTATTGTGCTAACAACATTTTACACCTAATATACCTCCTTCAAACTCTTTCACATAAAATGGTAATTATAGTTGGCACATATATGACCATCACTCTCAGCACTCTGCACAGAGGCCAAGAATTACTTGGGCATGTACTCTTAATACCCTTATGACCTGGTAACATGCACTGTGATAAGCACTGGCTTCAGGTGGAGCTCAAGATCGTGGCCTGTCGTGAACATCCACCCACAATTCACACAGACACTTAGAAGTAAATCACAGTATGCATTGTACAAGACTCAAATGTTGCATGAAAAACAAAATATGGAAGTGAAGAAAGTGGAAACAGCAAATAGTTTTAGGTAAAGCAAGATGAAGTAGAACCAGAAGTTTAAAAGGGACTGAATCATTAACATGGATTGCTTTAAGGGTTTTTACAATGTCATGAGTTCCCTTTAGGGCCCACTTAGTTCTCCCTTCTTTTAGCCTAACTGCACATTGTAGGCAGCCTTGCTTTGCACACATTACACACAGCAAATTTGTTGTTGTGCCACAATATTATTTTAGAAATACGCTTTAAATGTTTTTATTATTCAGTTCTCCTTTCTGGGATTCAGTCTGATCATTTTGTACAAGGTCGAACAACACTATGCCCTGTTCTTTCTGTGACCGGTTAGCAACATAGCTTGGCATTTAGACACAAAACAGAGGAACAGCTGCTGTTTTAAAGTGAGGCACCTCTTATCATTTACATCGAGACTTGCCTTTTAAAAACAGGGAGGAGGATTCCTGCAGAGGGGAAAGGTCCTGGGACGGACGCATTAGCTTTGCGCAGCCTGAGATGCAGGCCACCTAACTACAGATGCCAGGCCTGGAGGCTGGTTCTAATCCCAGAGATCTCTGAGGTTTAGGCAGATATATCATTTGCCATGGTAGGGCTTTGCATTGTATACAGTTTACCCGTAATGCTGATTACGCTGCTCAGTTGCATATGTTTTCTAATTGCAACACAGTTGCTTCATAATAAAGCACGATAGTTTCAATAAATATTGTAAACTTTCCTCTTGTTTTTCTTTTGTTTATTATGGACCTGCATGAGTGAGAAAATGAAAGATGATGATCTGTTTCCACAGTTTCCCTGGGGACTAGAGAGATGTGTTCTGAGGTGCCAATTTACCTGTTACTCTGAGAAGGTTAGGAGGTCAGGTAAGGCACTATGAGCTAGTCGGATTTGGGACCATAGGTACTGATGTGGTATGGAGACTCAGTCCCAACATTCTGACGTCCTATGGTCCCAGGCATAGCTCTGTTTCCAAACAGACTCCCTGCGACAGCAATATTGAAAGGAGTGAAAGAGCTATGAAATCTGTTAGGTGCAATTACATTACAAGTCCACAAAGGAAAAGAGGGCCCCTGAAGCCGGAATAGAGAGGCAAGGAAACAGGGGAAATGCAAAAAACAAAACCAAGAAAACCTGCCTGCTCTGATAAACAAGACGGGAATGCCTCACAAAAGAATTTAAAGAGTGCTGGAAAGTCGCAATAGATCCTTGTGAGTAAGACAACACCAAACAATATAATGTCAGGAATCCAACAGCTATTTATTAGAGAATATTCTATTTACACATGATACTGTCACAGTTTTAGACAACTCAAATTGTGTCAATTTAAATCACAAACCGTAATATGCTTTACCCTTTATGGTGTGCATTTTCCTTCTCTCCCTAATAGTCCATTGGTGGTCCTTTTCTGCGGCTATCTTGTGCCCTTTTTATATTATCACGGCTTTGGACTATATGGCTTTCTGTGCGTTAGTACGAGTGACTCTTCTTTTTGCTTATCAGCACTACCGTTTTCTATATTTTTCCTCATTTTATGTGCTTATTATGTGTGGAGAGGTTGGTGTGCCCATTCATTATTTCTATTTTTTCTGGTACACTTGGCTCTTGTCCCTGTAAGCTGCATACTACTTAGAGCCCAGTTTTCTTTTCCCTGGGTAGTGTCATGTTATATTCTTTCATGTGTCTTTTTTGAGGCATTCCCGTCTTGTTTATCAGAGCAGACAGATTTTCTTGGTTTTGTGTTTTGCATTTGCATTACAATGCACTTCACTCCAGGAAGGGAAGTAAGCAGCTTTGTAGACAACGGTCTGCACCCTTAGTTACACTGCCCTTCTTAAGCGTCCCCTTCCAAGTTGTTACGGAGCAGGAGTGCTGCTCCCGTACCAGCAAGATCCTTTGTAGCGCCTACCAAAAACAAGCATTGGTAAAGACAATAGCTCTGGCGCTGACCGCTAGTCTTCAGGCAATTCTTGTTTGGTCATGGTTTTTGAAAAACTTTATTTTTTTAGGAATACACTGGCCTTCATCAATCTCAAAAGAAAAAAATTCTTTGCATCAGGCAAAAAATATTTTTTAATAAAAAAACACACACATTACCATAGCACTTCCTGGAACTGAAGATAGCTACTTAAAAAGTCAGTCAGTCTGGCCTTGGCTGCAGGAAGAAAGCGAGATGAAAAGATAGAAGGAGATAGAGAGAAGTAGAGAGGTAAGAGAAATACAAAAAAGAAGAAGAAAGAAAAATAATGATTAAAGAAAGGAAAGAGACAGAAAGACGGTAGGAAAGAAGTAAAGCAAGGAGGAAAGAAAGAAGTAAGAAAGAAAAAAGAAGAAGAGAGAAAAAGTAAAAAGAGGATAACAATACAGTTTGAAATGGACACAGTCTGGTATACTGTGAAATAGCAGCAGTCAGAAAAGCAAAACACTCCAAAAGGAATTCACAACAGTATTGGCAGGAGATGGGATCTGATAAAGATGGAATGTGCATCAGAAGCATACTGCTACCACATTAGTCTTTAAACACAAAGGCAACACTAAGGAAAAACTAAAATATTGACACTGAAGGGAACTAGCTTGTGTGCGGATGTGCTCCTTGTGAGAGAGCAAAATGCAGTCACTCAAAATGGCTTAAGTATGCTGACCCACTGTCCCATGCTATATGTAGTAGAGAGCCGGAGCAAAATATGAATGACACACAACAGACCAATGGATGGAGAGAGATGGCTGAAAGCCCCTATATGTAAGTATATTATACATATTTTAATAAAACCAAACAGTCTTGGCTAACACTAGACCTATACATGAGATGTAGAGGTGATTTTGGAGTTATGGCCAGAGCTGCCGCCTTTGGAATCGGGGAAACAGGTTCGAGTCTTGATACGGCACAACATTCTGTGTTTCTGGGCAAATCATTTAACCTTGGTGAGACTAAAAAAAATAAAACAATTTAACATGATCTTGTGTAATTTAACTGGTGCTCATGTAAAGCGCTGTAATACCTTCGGGTCAAATCTGTGCTATATAAAACTGCAAAAATGAGAGAAAGCTTCCCTTCATGCTACTGCTTTAAAAAGTTTGGGAAGTCTTTCTCTTGATGCATGCTACAGCAGAGACCCTGTATGCTGGGAAAGAGTAGAGTGTGCATGTGCGTGCAGGCCTGCACCCTACAGGGAACATAGCTCAGGATGAGTGGTACCCATGATTCAGGCATATCTACGGAACTCCTACAAAATGTAGCCTTTCAGAGACTTGAGGTTAGAGGTGAGCTGAACCTGCAGATCTTCAATCTGTGGAATTCCACAGAGTTACATTAAAAACTCCTCAAAATTCCGCAGAGTTCTGCCAATGGACGGGCATATGCACATCGCACTGCTCATGCTGCGATTTAGTGCCGGTAGCATGTTCTACGCTAAAAAATAAGCAAGAACGGCACTACGCGGTACATAAGAGTGCATGGCCATTCGAGTTGATTTTTGCTGCCACTCAAGTAGAACATCTACTCAAGAAACAGTCCTCTGATAGTGACCGTGCCTGTGACTGCCTGTGTTAGAAAATCTCACTGTAAGTCCTCCTAGCAACCAAAAATCGCGCTAGGGGATGCCAAATTTTGCTCGCGCTCACTCCCCAGCTCACATTTCTGGAGCCTCACAGGAGTTAAAATTCTGCCATGCGGCATTTGGCAGAAACTGTCCGGAACTCCATGTTACAACAGTAATACAGAGTCAAAAAATTACACCAATTCCGTGAGCAGAATGAAATGTTCTGCCTGGGCCTAATTCAGATTTGCTTATTTCCAATATCTTGCAGTCATACATATTTAAGGTAATTAAAAATGTTCTCCTTTCAACCTCACCCAAAGGATGCTTAAGTTTTCCAAAATGCCACTTGATGTTGAATATAGAGGCTCACATGTAATTAAATTTTGTTTTCATTTTTTAACAGTACGTTCAGCTTGCACTTGCCGAAGTTTTCAACTTCCGCTACCAGCGACCTAAGGGAGGTGCTTATGAAACTTGGCATCACTGAAGTCTTCTCTGACATGGCAAATCTTTCTGGAATTACCGGACATAATAACTTGAAGGCATCCAAAGTAAGATTTCCAACAACAGTTATTCTTTGTCATGGATTTTTTTTTTTTTACATTTTGCCTGGTACTTGTTAAGACAGAGTCAATGGACTAAATATAAAATACTTCAAATGTTGGTCAAATGGTAGCGAGAGGAGTAAAGGGTTTACAACTGACATTTTGCATTAGTTTGCAAGTCACAGGTCGCTATTCCAACAATGTTACCTCAGCCCTTCAGAATCCTTCTTAGGAAGATACATGAGTATCATTAAGTAAGGTGATGATAATAAGACACATTTTGCACAGTACAAATCATCACATATATGTGGTAGAAAGGAAAAAATATGCAAATATGTTTATTATAAACAATTAATGATTCAAGGACAACCCAAGTTTATGTGTAAGAATGCAATACATGTCACTTGTACAATTTGAGACTGTAAACAACAAGACTATATAATTGAGTTTTTGTCACAATTGACAACATAGTGGGGTATAGATACATGGGTGTGAGTTAATTTCCTTAAGTGAGGTACTGTTATTATGAAAAACAATCTGCCACCATTGTCGGCCCCCCTTACCTAAGGATTGATAAAGGTGGATATGTGATAATTGTAGTACAAGCGGAACTTGAAGTGCACTGTGAAAAAGGCAGCTTAAGTGTTTACAAAGTATCTTACCCTCTTGAGGTGCATGCACAATTTCAGTTCTGCAGTATCATCCAGGAATACTCAGAGACATCTGCTTTGGACGTGGTATCCTATTAGACGCCACTGCAGTTAGACTGTCTTGGTTATTTGTGAACCCATCACGTGCTACATGCAGTGAGTCTTGAGGAAACGTTGTACTGCTCACATCTGTGCTCCATTTGTTCAGATAACATGAGCCAGAATGAAAATCCAGAGATATGAGGGAATTTTAAAAATGCATTGATTATGGCAGGCTCTATTATTTCCTTCAGTATACTCTGTAAATCAAAACACAAGTTATTTTATTTGTTATAAGTTAGAGATCAGTTGATAGTCCAAGGCAGCTACTACTGATTTTGAAGTTTAACTAAATAGAGACGACAATTCTTGAACTGTAAATGCCAGTTTAACACCGGCTCTACCCACACAAGTAAGCTACGTTGTATCTAATCCATCAAGGTCAATTAGATCTACATGAGTGTGACTTTTGATCATCCCACAAATTCATAAAGTTTACTTAGATGGGTTTTCCTATTTAACCACCAAGCACCTGTAAAAAGTGCCACTCAAGTCCATCTATTGGTCTACCATCTTCATTATAGGAAATACCTGATGATGTAGTTTTACTTGAATACAGGATAACATGCTTTCTATAGTGGTAATTTAGATAGAAAGAAAGTTGCAGGGTACCATCTGGGGTATTTTAACATTCAACAAATTAAAAATAATAATCTTTAGGTGAATATGAACTTTGAGTTCTTCAACAGTAAATAATGTTACAAACACTAGTTCCAACCAGACAAATATGAACATAGAGCAGTTTTGAAAGAGACTTTTGGTTTGTTGGTGAAAGGATTGTGTCATCACATGTGTGTCTTGAGTAGTTTCCATCATGAAACATGAACAAGTTATCCCTTAGCCCTATTGCAATAGATAGATTTGATATTCTGTTATTAGATGTATCACACTCTGGGCAGATAAGTTCACAGGAGAATGGGCTGCCTTCATTTTCCGCATGTTTTGGAAGTCATGCTATAGACAGCTATGTATCAATGCATACAGATACTTAGAGTGGGATTTGGATGGGCTCCTCAGCTTTCTTGTCTCTTTGGATTTCCTGTTCCTGATTTTATAGCTTTCCTCTTTCTTTTCCCATCCCTTGTGGAACATTTGGGCCTTGTGTGAGTCCGAAAAACACTGACCCCGGAATACAGATAAACTAAGTCAAATAAAGCTTATTCCAGACAAGGTTCAAAGTCAAAATCATGAAGGTTTATTTAACATTCAAAATTGTTCCAGAAAGCAATAATGAAATTAGTTAGTTATTTCAAATCAAAATGTCAATGAATTTTCAAAATGTAAAAAATGTGAATTGGCATAGGACTCAGTTTCTATTCTAGTTAAGTAGACATAACCAGATATGGTCAAGTAAAAGGCAAAATAATGTATTAGCAAGAGGACTGACATGGAGTCTGCCTTTGCAGAGAACAAGAGTACCTAAAAAGTATTGCATCACAAAACAGACCAATATGGAGGCTGCTCTTCAATGTAAAAGGGAAAGCTTGCTGGCAAACATCCCAAAAAAAGCATGTAATATAATTTTTCAAACAGACAAATCCCACTGTCAACATGGTGTAAAATAAATGTTACATCACAATTTCCAGTGGTAAAACAGAAAGCACATCACATGGAAATTTACTTTTGTGCTAGTACTAATGAATCATCCTGTATTACACTACACAAGAGAAAACAAAGGCACATTTAAAATATGTACACAAACTCCGGTAGCCAGGGAAAGTGGCCTTGTAAAGATACAGTCTAGCTCTGCTCCTTCCTTCAGAATATCAGAAATAAGAAGAATGCATTTTAGATATACAACAAAAATAAGCCCTTAAACTACTTAAAATGACGGTATTTAACAAACATTTTCAAGGAGAGCTAAATGGAAGTGAATTTGAGGCCAAGTCTTGTCAACTTAAAAAGCTTTGTTATGTCAAATACAGCTCAATTATATTATTTACAACCTATTCATGTTAACTAAACACACAATATTTATTCATTCAAAATTAATTTTGACAATAATGCGTATGGGCAACAAAAACAAACAGGACTATGATTGAATTCATTATGAGACCTGGCAGCAAAATACTTTAATTTCGTCAGAAATCATCCCTTCCCCATAGTAACTATTTATAGCAGCATCATTGCTGCTCTGCAGCCATTCATTTCATCCCAGAATTAAGAAAGTGATCCTCAAAATAATTCCTTTAATGAGGAATTCGGGAACCTCTACAAGTTGTGTACATGTACCCGTACTGGGGCCGTATGATGATGGGCTTTGCTGCACAGCACAGAGCGAAGCGTCAGTTTTATGCGCCTCAAGTGCGTAAAGGTGAATTTATTTAACTCATTATTTCTCTGAGTTAGTTGTGTTTTTCAGATAGCACAGCCCATAAACAGAGATAGGTAAAACATGCTCAGTGTATCCGAGCTGTACTATCTGAAAATAAAGCACTACGGGCCTGATTACGATGACGTGGGACCGCCACCGACAACCTGTCGGGAGGTCCCATTTACGAAAGGATGGCAGTCAGACTAAAGTCCAACCGCCATCCTAATCAGCACCTAGGTCAGAGAAATATTGGGTGAAAATGAATTCCCTTTACTTATTTAAGGTGGATAAAAGAGATGTTCAACTCTGCACCAGGAAAACCCATCATGTTACGGCCCAGTATGCATACATAACGGGTGGTATCATGATCCCTTTTTAGGTCGAGCACTCGAGACCTCTTGTATATACTTTAGTATATACTTATATGTGTATGTACTTTGTGGGCTCTGGAGATCAGCCCTAGGACTTGTCTGCTTCCACGTAGGGACTTTTTTTCTGTTCAACTGCCTCTATTTAACTCTCTAGATAGAAAACGACCAGTAGAGGTCAGTAAAATACCAGAATTGCTTTCTGCTTGTTCAACTGCCTCTATTTAACGGTCTTGACAGAAAACGACCAGTAGAGGTCAGTAAAATGCCAGAATTGCTTTCTGCTGAGGGACTTTCTTTTTAAATTTTTCTGGCAACTGCCTCTATTTATCTTTCTTGATAGAAAACGACCAGCAGAGGTCATTAAAATACCAGAATCACTTTAGCATTCTCTAGATTCCAGTCCATAGAAATTGTCTTTCACGAGCACCCGTAGACAATAATATTTTTTTCAAATCTTGTATTTTCAGTGATATGACCACCGAAGGCCCTGATTTTATATTAAAAACAGAGCTTTGGACTATACCATTTCCTGCTGAAAGGCAATATTTCTCTCCATGTGTTCCCATATCTGGCATGTCACGCAGTTTGGTGCTTACTTTCCCTCCATGTTAAAGAACAGTAGATGTTTCAGCACCCAGGCTAAAGTGCTGCATAGCTAAATACATATAAGGTCCCAAAGGTGAGACTGATTGCATTGCAAATGATTGTTCTGCACTGCACTGGGTGCAGAAGTGATCAGTGTGTTTCTTTTCGGTGTCTTTAGCACATACATTAAATTAAAATATCTCCACATTTTTGTTTTGCTGGCAACAAAGCTTGGAACCATATTGCAATAATTGCCTCTTTGTGTTTCCGAGCTCTTCTGTCAGCAGAGCATTCACTAACTCAGAGATATTCCGAGTTAATGTATGCATTATGGATGCCAAAATGGTTCCTTCTGTGCAGGCTCACCACAAAAAACAGGATCATGATACTTCCTTGGGTGTTTTTATATTATGTTTTTTTGTAATGATATTGTTGGTGAATGGAGGTGGGCACATGAGTTACTTCAGTTGTAAGGCAAAGATCAGTTGGGAATAAAAAAAAGTAGCATGCAAGGGGTGGGTGGGGCAGAATGCAGAGTACACTTCTTCAACAGATGAAAAACTAATTTGAGTATAAGGACGTGCATAAAGGACACTTTTGGTCTTTTCTATGGGGGTAATCAATAAAAAGCAGGTTTAGAGTGCTTATTTCTTTACCAGACTGGCAATGTTACAGCACAAAGCTTTCCAGCACTGGTCTGCAAAGGATGATATATACTAGCTTTAAAGGAGCCTTTTTTCAGGCTCACTAGCCCTGATTCTGAAAACAATTGGTAAATCTGCACCCTGAGATTCACGGCTTTGCATTGGTATAGATTTACTAATTTCACAACTTCACAAACCTTTTGCAGGTTAAACCTGGAGATCTCCATCAGGTTTCCAAGAATTCTCCTGGCATTGATTTGTGCATGCTTGTTTTGCCTTCAAGAAGAGATTTGTGTGCAGTGTAGCCTGCGATACAACTCAAGCAAGGGCTGATGGACTCGCACATTTTTCTCTTGTTTTACTCATCAGCAAATTATTTTTGCTTGTGGCACAACCCTCTTCTCCTCCTGCTACACCACAATAAAAGTGAATTGGGTATCATCAGTATACATACACAATTTAGTCTCAGTCCAGTGAGCTGGGCCTTTATATATATTAAAGAGTAGCTGGGGGAGGGCGTGGCCAAGCTGAGCATGTAGTAGGCAGCAGGCTCTCTAAGTTACTTTCCACCTCCGGAGCATGGGCCCTCTCTGGAGCACCCCAAACTGTTGTAGAGCATCTTCGCCATCAGCCACACTGCAGAACTGGAACTCTAGGCCACAAAGGGGCTTTATTGAGAGTTCGCGGATGGTGTAGCTTGTGCCACCGCCATCTTGAAGGCGGCATCCAGCTTTCATCACCACTGCGCCTGCCCGGGCTCCTGAAAAATCTGAGCTTCTTTTCTTTTAAGGTTCTACAATGGTGGACGACCACTTTTAGTGAACCTCCTCCTCTGGCCAAAGTGGTAAAGAAATTGTTAGTAAAATTTTCTCAAGAACTCCATTCCAAAGCCAAAATTAGTGCTGTGACAGGGACCTGTTTTGGCACTTTGAAATTTTTGAGAAACATTCTAGATATACTACCTGCTCAAACTCAGAAGCCGATTGTGCTAGTGAGGTTCACCTCTAAATTGGATTATGCAAACTCCCTCTATTTGGGGGTCCACGATTACTTAATTAGGAAGTTACAAATTGTCCAAATTGTGGCGACTAGAGCTATTCTTAATGTTAGTGCAAAGACACAATGCTTTGGATCCCACCCAGTACGGGTTCAGAGTGGAACACAGCACAGAATCAGCCCTTATTAAGGCCACAGATGAGATCAGGAAGGCGGTGGATCAGGGGGGCAAAGCCGCCTTGGTCCTTCTGGATCTCTCTGCGGCCTTTGATACGGTCCATCATGATCTTCTGATGGACCGGTTAAGGGCCTTCGGGGTTCAAGGGAAAGCCTGGAAACTTATTCAGTCATTTTTGACAGGGAGAGTACAAACTGTATCCTTGGGGGATTTTAAATCTAAACCCTTCATTTTACCTTGTGGGGTCCCTCAGGGCTCATCGTTGAGCCCCACGTTGTTCAATGTTTATGTCTCTTCGCTTGGGCCCATCGTTAGGACATTTGGGTTCGAGCTCACCTCCTATGCGGACGACACCCAAATTGTGGTGTCCCTGCTCCCAGGTCAGGAGACGGGCATAGATAGCCGCTTCCAACTCTGCATGAAATCGGTGGGCAGTTGGATGGAAGAAAACTGCCTCAAATTGAATGCAGGGAAGACGGAAGTGGTGCTTTTCGGAAATGATGTCAACTTCTGGACTCCGATTTGGTGGCCATCATCTATGGGTCCCCTCCCTGCTCCTGTGAAGAAGGCAAAAAACTTGGGAGTGATAGTTGATGAGAATCTGAACTTTGGGGACCAAGTCAATGCCGTTGCCTCTTCCACAGCGCATGTAATCAGAACAGTAAAAAAAATATTACCATTTCTACCACTTGACAGAAGGCAAACGGTGGTCTCTGCGCTAGTCCTGTCAAGGCTTGATTACTGCAATAGCCTCTACCTTAATATTATGGAACGCTCTATGAATAAATTACAGAGGCTTCAGAATGCCGCTGCAAGGCTACTTACGGGTACCCCTAAGTTTGCCCCAATTTCCAACGAAATCAGAAAACTACATTGGCTCCCGGTGAGGAACCGTGTGCGTTTTAAATCCCTGTGCATGGTTTTCAAAGCACTTCAGGGAAGAGGACCAGCTTACCTACAACAACAGTTTAAGTGGTATTTACCAAATAGAAATTTACGGTCATCTGGGGCCAGGTTGGTCAAAGTTCCAGCCACAAAAAGGGTGAGGTGGGGCGACCGAGGCTTTATTGCGGTGGCAGCCAGGACCTGGAATGATCTTCCAGTCCATCTCAGAAATACAACAGACCTGCTGGTCTTCAGGAGGGGCCTGAAGACGTGGCTGTTTGATAAATAACCTGCTTGTTCTTTCTTTGGCCGACGGAGTGGTAACTAGCGCCAGGACACTCTCGGGTAATCGAGCGCTTAATAAATATCCTTAACATAACATAACAATCAATTTGTGCTGGTCTAAAGCAACTTCACTGGCTCCCTATTAAAGAGAGGATTAAGTTCAAAGCCCTGTTAATCTTGTTCCGTGTAATTCAGAAAAAAGGTCCTGTTTACCTTAGAAATAGGTTCTGCATATACCATCCTTCCAAAGCTCTTTGTTCAGCCAATCAGCCAATCAGTGACTTCTCTATGTTCCTAGAGTTAATAAATCCAGACTGGGAGGCCGATTCTTTTCGCTACTTGCTGCCAAGTTATGGAATGGGGCCGTCAGTCAAGCTCAGAATGATTGACTCGGAAGTGCTATTCAAGAAAAGGTTAAAGACCTTCCTTTTCACTAACAAGCAAGATTCTGCAAAAACGTTTCCCTGCGAACTAGTGCCAGGATGCTTCCTTGTGAAGCAGCTGCAGCGCTTTATAAATGAGCAATTCAATTCAATTGAATCAGAGCAGATTCAGCCCCTTAACAAAGTGAAATCCTATAGGCTTAATCTAGCTGTCTCCCGACTGCCCTCCCCCTCCTTCAAGCATTATTACCCTTTCAATGGGCTACTACTTCGAACAGATACAAGGACCTTAATAGCATGAAACATCTCGAGAGTTGGACTAGGGCTAACTGGGTGGAACTTCATATAAAGATTACATTAGGAGTTGGCACCTGTTATATATATCATGAGTGGGATGTATTACCATTATTAAAATGGATATCCTTACAACACTTCTTTATCTTTATTAGGCGCTGTCAACCCCCTATCCTTGTAGAATATTCCCCGACTACAGTCCTAAATACGCTTGTTTATAAGGGGTAGCAACCATTTATCTAACAAGCTACTTACGCTTTCCAAAGACAAAGAGGTCTGGTATGCCCCAATCTCCAGGGAAAACAGCCTTTATAACACAGCAAATACCATTCAGTGCATTTACCACACAGCTTTTACCACGCATGCATTTTCCATGCATGCATTGTTTGGGTCATTTACCACACATACCATTACCAGGTATGGTATGTCTACTTAAGGTAAGTATATATATGTGTGTGTGTGTGTGTATATATACAGATATACAGACACATTTAAGGGTTTTGGAGTGGGTATGGGTATAGTGTGGTAAGGATATTTTTAGGGTTTAGGGCAGGGTAAGGGTATTGGGTGGTAAGGGTATTTTTAGTGTTTAAGGGTGGATAAGGGTATTCAGTTGCAAGGGAATTTTTAGAATTTGGGGTGGGCAAGGGTATTGGGTTGTAAGGGTATTTTTAGGGTTTATGGCAGGGTAAGGGTATTGGATAGTAAGCATATTTTTGAGTTTAGAGGTGAATAAGGGAAATGGGTGGCAATTTTAGGGTTTTAGGGGTGGGTAAGTGTTAGAAATGGGTTTTCCGGTTGGCTCGGTAGGCACCTAAGCCAGTCAGAATCCACCATTCTAGTCAGGGTAAAGGGATTACACGTCTAAAATAACCCCTGCTCACCCCCTTGGTAGCTTGGCATGAGCAGTCAGGCTTATCCCAGAGGCAGTGTGTAAAGCATTTGCACATAACCAGCAGTAATACAGTGAAAACACTACAAAATGACGCCATTCCAGTTTTAGAAAACTATCCAATATTTATCTGTATAAAACAAGACCAAAACGATAAAAATTCAACATGCAATGATCAAATATGAATAAAGCAAAAATAGACTTTACATACAGTTCCTTGAAGTTGATAGCTCTGTCCGGGACTATCACGGCGTTGTGAACAAATAAATCCAACAGTTCTGAATGGTCGCAGCGTCGCGGGTAAGCTACGGTGTCGGGGAGACCCGTAAAACAGTACCTTTGGAGATGCAGGGTGTTGGACCTTTCGGTGACCTCCAGAGGAGCTGCGTAGCAGGCGTCGGTTCCAGACGTCGGTGCAAGAGTTGTCAGGTCCTTGAAGTCACTAGCATTGCAGGTCGAACTCCATGAGTTTGAAGTCAGGAGCGCCGGCATCGGGGCTACGGAGTGAAGCAGAGTCGTGTGACGTGCAGTGCCCTCAGGTCGTGGTGCAGGCAGTGGCTCACCGTTCGTCCAGTGTCGTCGGTGAGACTGGGTTTGCGGTGCGAAGTGGGGCGGTGCTTGTTGCTGTGCTGACAGGTCACGGTGCAAGCAGCAGTGTAGTCATTGCTGAAGTACTGTCGTCAGTAGACCCAACGATGTGTGCGACATGAGCAATGCGTCGTGCGGGTCCCACAGGTCGCAGTTCAAGCAGCGGCATAGGTTGATGATATGAAGTCGATGGTGCTGACGTCGGTGGTCCAAAACTGCAGTGTGGGACAGGGCCATGCATCGAGTAACCTACGAGCGTTGCCCCCAAACCACGGTGCAGGCACCTGCGTCAATGTCTGCTTGAAGCAGCATTATCTGTGAGACCGGGGCTGCGGTGCAAAGTGTGACGGTGCTCCGTGTTCTCCAAGAGTGGTGTCCACAGGTCACAGTGCAGGCAGCGGCATCGGTGACGCAGTCACACCATCGTCGGTGATACCAGGGTGGCGGTATGGTGAGGGGGTGGGGAGTGCGGTGCCCACAGGTCATGGTGCAAGCAGTGGCTCGGTGGAGGTGTCGGGCGTCGTCGTCGGTGAGACCAGGGTTGCAGTGCGAAGTGTGGCAGTGCCTTCAGGTCACGGAGCTGGCAGCGGCGTCGTTGATGGCGTCAGGTTGCCTTTTCTCCTCTGTGGAAGCTGAAATATCCAGTTCCAAAAGCTGGTACCCAGAAGATGTTGAAGTCTTTGAATTCCCTGAGACTTCCAGCAGGAGGCAAGCTCTACATCAAGCCTTTAGAGATACTTAGGATGCAGAAAGCACAGTAGAATCCTTTCCCTGCCCAAAACAGAAGCAGCAACTGCAGGCCAACCCAGCAAAGAACACAGCAAAGTGTCTCTCCTCACAGCTCTTCCAGTTCTTCTTCCTGGCAGGTTCCTTAGTCCAGCAGTAATCTAAAGTTCTGGGGTCAGGGCCCCCATATTTATACCATATTTTCCTTTGAAGTTGGTACAATTAAAGTTCCTCTGGCACATGTGAACCAGTTCAGCCTTGCTCAGGCCAGGTTCACCACCAGAGGTGGGGTCAGCTTTGTGGAAGGCAGCCACAGTCCATTCAGGTGCAAGTGACAACTCCTCCCACTACTCTTAATGCACCCAGGCCTATTCAGCCTGGCTATAAGTCACCCAGGAAAGGCAGGGCCCACCTCAACCCCCCTTGTGTCTGTCTAGTGTGAATGCACATCCCCTGCTCCAGTCACTCTAAACCCAGACAGGGAACACACACTAGGCAGAGTCACACAGGATGGTTAAGCAAGAAAATGCTCACTTTCTTAAAGTGACATTTTCAAACACACAACATAAAAATCATATTCACTAAAATATGTATTTTTAAATTCTGAGTCCAGGCATACTAAACTCCATTTCTCTATCTTAGCCCAAAGGAGAGTTTTGCTTGTAAAATTTTACAAGGCAACTCCCATGTTAAGCCTATTAGACAGACAGCCTTTAAATAGTGGAAAACGAAATACAGAGTATTTCACTATCAGGACATGTCACACACACCAGTACATGTCATACCATTCACATACACTGCACCTTGCCCTTGGGGGTACCTTGTTCCTACCTTAGGGGTGCCTTGCATGTAAGAGAAGGGAAGGTTAGGGCCTGGCAAGTGGGTGCACTTGCCAGGTCGACATGGCAGACACTGCAGTGGCAGGTCTGAGAACCCTTTGAAAGGGTATTTGTGTGGGTGGCACAATCAGTGCTGCAGGCCCACCAGCAGCATTTGATTCACAGGCCCTGGGCACACATGTGCACATTACTAAAGACTTAGTAGTACATCAAATAGGCCAATCATGGAAACAATTTACATGAAGATCATATGCACTTTAGCACTGATTAGCAGTGATAAAGTGCCCAGAGTCCTAAAACCAACATAAAATAGGTCAAAAACAGGAGGCCAAAAAGCAAAACTTCTGGGGGTGAACCTGCTGAAAAAGCCAAGTCTAACAGTAAGAGTTATAGGTTGTAATGGTGTTTTTAGTGTTTAGGGGTATAGGGTGGTAAAGATATTGTAGGGTTATGCGGTGGGTAGGGGTATAGGGTGTTTTTAGGGTATATGGTGTTTTTAGGGTATAGGAGTTTAAGTGTAATATAGGTATAGGGTGGAAAAGTATTTTAGTGTTTAGGGGTGGATAGGGGTATAGGGTGGTAAAGATATTGTAGGGTTATGGGGTGGGTAGGGGTAAAGGGTGTTTTTTGGGTATAAGAGTTTAGGGGTGGATATGGGTATAGGGTGGAAAAGTATTTTAGGGTTTTGGGGTGGGTAGGGGTATAGGGTGGTAAGGGTATTCTTAGGTTTTAGTGGTGGGTAAGGGTATAGGGTGGTAAGGGTGTTTTTAGGGTTTGGAGTGGCTAAAGGAATTAGTTGGTAAGGGTATTTTAGGGTTTAGGGGTGGGCAAGGGAATTTGTTGGAAAGGGTACGTATAGAGTTTTAGGTGTGGGTAAGAGTAGGCCTGGTTGGAGTTTGGCTACATGGAACTCCGCAAAGTGCCAAAAAAAAACTCTGCCGTGCCCCGCAGAGTTCCGCAAGCATCAGAGTGAGGTAAGTTATGCTGCTTGCTCTGATTTTTAGCACCGGGAGTTTGTCCTGTGATGTAAAATCAGCATGAACTGCACCACGTGCAGTGCTAGAGGGTGCAGCTTCTTTCTGAGGCTTGAGTAGATGTTCTACTTGAGCAGCAGCTTCCTCAATGTGAGCGGCAGCTTCCTCAATGCAGGCAGCAGGTTTCTCAACGCGAGTGGTAGCGACCTGCCGCGACCGCTTACATTGAGGAATCTTACCGGGAGGTGGTCCAGCGTGCAATTCTCCTCACTCGCGCTCACCAACTTAACGTTGGTGAGCCGCAACAGAGGAAAAACTCTGCTCCAAGCTGCTAGGCAGAGTTTTTCGGAACTCTGCGCTCTACGAGCAGAGCAGAATTCTACAACCAGGCCCAGGTAAGAGTATTGGGTTGCTAGGGTGTTTTTAGCATTTAGTGATCAGTAAGGGTATAGGATGGTAAAGGTATTTTAGGGTTTTGGGGTGGGTAGGGCATAGGGTGACAAGGGTATTTTCAGGGTTATGGGGTGGTTAGGGATATTGGCTGTTAAGGTTATTTTGGGGTTTTAGGGGTGGATAGGGGTACAGAGTGGTGAGGGTACTTTAGGGTTTTAGGGTGGGTAGGAGCATATTGTTGTACAGGTAATTAATAAAGGGGGTGTTTGGTGGGTTCCCACACAAAAAAAATAAAATGTATTTAATTAAAAACAAATGGGGGGTTTGGGGATTCTCTTCCCCAAGAAAGATCTCAATAATTAAATCTATCTATCTATCTATCTATCTATCTATCTATCTATCTATCTATCTATCTATCTATCTATCTATCTGTCTATCTATTTCAATATATCTCTCAATCTCTCTCTCTCTGTCAATCTCTCTCTCTCTCTCTCTCTCTCTCACTTTCTCTCTCTCTATATATACATATATGTATACATATATATAAATATACATATATATATATATATATATTTCTAAATTCCGCTACTCCTCCAATCCTCTGAATAAACGGAACGGACCACCGAAATGTGCTATAAGCTGTTTATTTCAAGGTGCAAGTCTCGCCACAACGCGTTTCAGCCCACCACAGGCCTTGATCACATGACAAATGATACGCGTTACCGCCATACTTTTAAAGTGATAAGTGCTCCAAATTAAAATCACATGTGCAAACAAAGCCATAGACATAGAAGAAATATTTCATTCATGATGACGTTTTACATAACACAGCATCTGGTGCATCCTACGTTTAAGGATCATTTAATTTGCTATATCTGTTACTTTTAAAATGTCATGACAATTTTGTTGTAATCGTTAGAGGTCTGGTAAATAACAATTAAATTCTAATACAATTTGAATACAATTTAAAAGTTAAAAAAGTAGAGGAAAGCAGTTAAAAAAAGACAATCTTTTTGTGTAAAAAAAACCTCGACTGCATTATTTGTAAATTCCCAAATAATGCACCCAGACTCTGCTGTATTAAATATACAGATAACTGTGTCATTGTATCCTATAAGTAGCAGTAACAGTATATTTGTGTGTTCTGAATTCTTCTGTGCTCCTCTATGGCTGGTAAAGTGCTCGTGCTTGTGTGACAGTATAATGACTAAAATTATAAATTATAAATAAAGTGCTAATAAAGAGTTTCTTTTCTCTCTCTGTTATAAGTGCATGATGCAAATTCACAATTTAACAACCCCCAAGACAATAAATAGATTTATCTTAATGCCTGATATACATGCTAACAGGATTCAGAGCCCTAAATCACTGTGATGTATGTAATCACTATAATCCCGGTTTGAATACCCGATTGCGCCTATTGTAGCTGATCTGAGATGAGTTGGGAGTTTCAAGACAATTATAAACGTGTATACATTTATATCCATTGGTCTAGTGAATACATGGTTAGAGAAATACAGGTAAACGAACAAATGAATAAATACGCACATATCCAAATCCTTATTAAATATATCAAAGATTAAATACATAAATATAGATTTAAAAAAAAATTCTTATGTAAAAAGATTTGTATCTCTCTCAATAAATACCCGTATATAGATATAAATACAAGTATCAAATTTAAAAAGTGCATAAATATAATCCGTTCATAAATACTGTAAATCGCTAAGAAGAGGAGAGATACCTGATCACAAGTTACATGGGAAACATAAGACTGTATGGTTTATCGGAGGGCAAAATATAGATAGATGTACTTAAATGTTCAGCATGTACAAATAGTGCTAACACCTAGAATGAATATGTGTTGGCTTACATCTAATAGAGGCAGGTATGAAGATCCTCCGTGATATTGAGGCCTCCCGGGTATTTAGAATCTAGTTCTAGTATATATTTAGTTTCCAGTTTTCTTAATTTTGATTCTCGGTCACCCCTCTCCTGCTAGCTGGTACGGAGTCAATCACATAGTATCGTAGATGTTGTGTGTCGGCTCCATGTTTGTCTTTAAAATGACGAGCCACAGGATAAGTATTATCCTGGTTTGTGATGGCCCTCATATGCTGGAGTATCCTTTTGTGAACAGGTAATTTAGTACTACCAACATATCGAAGCCCACATGGGCAAGACAATATGTACACAGCAAATTCCGTTTTACAGGTGAGGAGTTTGGAGATAGTATGTTTTGTAGGGCTAAATGGTGTTGTGTAAGTTAAGGTATTGCACCCTAATTGACAGGCTTTGCAGCTCTTACATTTATAAAACCCTTTGTGTGTTTGTAACCAAGAGGTTCCTTCTATCACTTCAGGACTGGTCTTGACCAATTCATCCCGCATAGAGGGTCCCCTACTATACGTTATAGGTGGTTTCAAAGGGAGGGTTGGTCCAATAATAGTGTCACTTATTGACAGTGGCCAATTCTGATTGATAATGGATTGGATTTGTTTATGTTGCCTATTGTATTCTGTTATAATCCTAAACCCTCCATCCGGTCCTTTACCTCCAGAAGTGGTTGGTTGTACACAAGGTTCATGCTTGCTGTCTAGTAGTTGTATACATGGATGTTTCATAGATTTCATGATGGCTTTATTAATAATCTTGTGCGAATAACCCCTGTCCAAAAACCTTTCTTTACATTCAATCTGAGCAGTCAACAGATCACTATTCTCGCTGTGTATACGTCGCAGCCGCAGCATTTCTCCATAAGGGATACTGTTAATAAGGTGACGTGGGTGGGAACTGGTAGCATGTAATGTTGAGTTACCAGCTGTCTCCTTCCTGTACAGTTTAGTTTTAATTTGGTTATTGTCTACATAAACCAAAGTATCCAAGAAACTAACCTCAGTGGGGCTAATGGAGGCTGTGAACTGGAGATTGAGATCGTTTTGATTAATGGCTGTAATAAAATCCTTAGCCTCATCGTAGGTACCTTCCAAATAACAAACAAATCATCTATGTACCTCAGCCATAGTTTAATGTTTCTAGTGGTACATAGTGTATGTTGTTTTTTGAGGACCAGCTCCTCCCACCACCCCATTAACAAACAGGCGTAGCTAGGGGAGAAGCTGGCCCCCATGGCAACCCCTCTTATCTGCTGATAGAGAATGTTATTAAACATGAAAATATTGTTTGATAGACAAAACATAACCATTTGGGCTAACATTTCGTTATGAGAGGTCGAATTTGTAGTTTTGTTCTCCAAGTAATAGATAAGTGCTTTAACCCCATCCTCATGTCTTATGCTAGTATATAGCGAGCAGACATCAATAGCAATCAAAACATCATCTTGTTCCCACTCAAATTTAGACAATTTTATAAGAAAGTCGCTAGTGTCTCTTACATATGAAGGTAAAGCTTTCACTAGATCTTGAAGAAAGTGATCAATATATTGCGACATATGCTCTAAAAGGCTGCCTATTGCTGATATGATTGGTCTGCCCGGAGGATTCACCGGGTCTTTATGTACTTTTGGAACAAAATAAATTGTGGGTACCACGGGGTTATTCTTCTTTAAAAAGTCATGTTCCTCTTGCGTTAGCAAGTCCTTCATTCTCCACGATGTTAAGTTTTTGTAATGTTTAGTATACATCTCTTTCAAAGTTGCTGTGTTGCATCTCGTGTAGCAAGAACGGTCATTAAGTTGAGAATATGCTTCTTTCATATAGCTATCTTTTGACCAAATGACAATGTTTCCCCCTTTGTCTGAATTACGAATTATTGCATCCTTGTTTGTTTGAAGTTTGGTGATGAGTTCTCGATATTTTCTGTCTTGCTTGAGATATATCGCTTTCCTTTTGGGTTTTGAGGTTAAGTTTCTTCATTTGACCAACCACATTTTCGTGAAAGATGTCAATCGAGTCTCTCAGCAATATAGGATTGAAAGTGGATTTCGGTTTGAATGCAGTGGGGTTACCGTGGTCACCCTGGTAGATCTTTCTTGTGTATTTGCTGGGCCGGCCCCAATTGGATTAGCCTCATCATGACTTACGTTTGTGGCTCCTCCTTCCCACAAGTCCTGTAGTTCATTGATTAAGTTTAAGTCAGATTGTGTTAAGGTGGGTGCCTGATCCTCCAATATGATTTCACTATTTAGTTCACTGTTTCCATCGGCTTTCCTAGGATTAAGGATGAAATATTTTTTTAGTTTAAGTTTCCTCACTGCCTTGTAGATATCTAATCTGATTCTGGAGTAATTGAGGTTTTTAACCGGACAGTAGGACAGGCCCAGACTTAATATTTTCTTATCATCCTCACTGAGTTCAATGTTAGTCAAGTTCATGATCGTGTTGTTGTTATTAGCCATAGACTGGCTACTTATCTTCTCTTTCGCCAGCCCTGATTTCCCCTTTTCCGCTGTGTGGACTCGTTTCTTGCGGGCTTGTCGTCGTTTCTTTCTATTCCAGTTTCGGATGCTGCTTGGTTGTTTCTGTTTGCGCGTGGTATATATATATATTTCACTTATCTTATTTATACTAAGCTGCATGGTGAAGGTATGTGTGGTAAAGGCAGATGCCTGGTGAATGCATGCATTTTAAAACATGCATGGTAAAGCCATGCATGGTAAATGCCTACGTAGTAACGTTGTGCAAACATCCACTAAAATAATACTGCGAGCACACCTTTGATACATTTCCGAATGGGTGGTGAGAGCGCGCTAGATACATAAGGGTCTATTATGGGACTTAGCCTGTCTCCCTCAACATGCTAGACCAAAAAGCACAGATGTGGCTACCCTGACTAAAATGGACCTCAGCATATGGGACCATAGAGTCATCAAAAGGGGACTTACCACTTTTCCCTCTCCAGAAATATCTATCATTCAGAACCATGATTTCACTCCTGCTGCGGATTCCATGTTATTTCCGGATTCGGTGGAGGGAGAATGCAGAACTTTATTAGAAATATTCCATAGAGCACCTATTACACCTCTTGAACAATATAAGCAAGACTTCCAAATCCAAATCACTGGTACAAAGGGTCTGGTCTCCACGACTTACTACATCATCCAACACGCAAAACTCATTGCCATCCATCTATACCATCTAGATGGTCCAAGGACCTGGGTAGGAAATTACCAACTAGGAATTGGGTACAATAATAGAGGGACATACTTAAAACACTGAGGAGCACTCCCCAAAAAGAATCATCATACAAAGTAATGTTTCAATGGCATCTTACCCCAATCAGGCTATACCGAATGTATCCTTTTGTGTCAATATAATGTTGGTCTTGCAATCAGGCGAAAGGCACCTTTCTCCATTTATGGTAGTTTTGTTCCCTGGTCCAAACATTTAGGAGGAAATACTAGCCCATATTAAAGGGACTTTGGATTACCCACGCCTGGCAGACCTTGGCATCCTGATTCTTGGATTGAGACTGACAGACATGCCAGGTATGATGGACTCTGACAGGACGCTTGTCTGTCATATGAAAGGAGAGGCCAAAGCGCTTATTGCCCTCTTTTGGCAGAAACAAGATCCCCCCACCTAGCTCACTGTGGTATGAACTAGCTATGGTAAAATGAACAAATAATATATTGCATACAATAAGAAATTTACCCATAAGTGGTGGCTTGCTAATAGGTTATACAATTGAAGCATCATTATTTTATATCACAGTGGCTTAGATTGCTTCATCTTTTTGATTAACCTGAGTGAACTGCAGTATAGGCTTACACCTCCCTCCCTAAAAGAGAGGATTCATATCCTATCGCTTTCTTCACCTACTACTACTAAAGAAGACACACCCATTGCTTCATCACATAAGTCTGGTGAGATATTTTTGACACTGATTGGATCTTTCTTGACTTTCTTTGCATATGTGTTCTGAATCTCCCTCTCAAGGGGCTTACCAGCCTGTGCAAATATATTCACCCTGCCTACCCTCAGCGAAACATACAGATCCCCCGCTTATCCTTCTCCTCTTCCCCCTCAATTTCACTTAAATGTTATGTTTATATGGAAGTTTGGATGGAGCAGGGGGTGGGTTTAATGTTTATTTTATTTTGACTTTTGCAATTGTCTGTCTTTTTCATTTATGATGGATGGAGATTGTTTGATGTTAACATAACATGTGATCCCATCTCCTGCACGTGGTCCCGATTATATGCACAATTGCTTGGCTTTTGTTGTATTATTATAAAACTCAATAAAAAGATTTGAAACAAAGATTAGCTGTGAAAGAATCGATCCCTAGGGATGTTGAAATTAATTTGATTTGATTGAGAAGAGAAGGAAAGAACATAAAGCAATAGTTGGTGCTCCAACAGAAACAAACTCAACCAGACCAAGGCTGTACCTTTATCCCTATATCTAAAAATCTAGAAAAAAGAATAGTATGGCCAATAGTATTGAAGGCTGCAGAAAAGTCCAGAAGAACAATTAGAACATTGGAATGTTGGGAGCTCCATTGAAGACAATGGAGTGCTCCCTGCTTCTACGGGCCGGTAAAGGCCTGCAGAGCAACATTCCAATGTTTTACAAAGGCCTCTCGGAGCTCGAGGGGATATAAATCCCCTCGAGCTTCGAGAGGCCTTTGTTTTATTTGTTAGAACATTCTGCCCTCTAGTGGCAGAATGTTCTAATAGCCTTATAGCCCTTCGTAGCAGGGCTATACCGGCTATTAAAGTCCCTCACCCTTGTTAAAGTCCCTCGCCTTCGGCTCGGGCTTTTAACGTGGGAGCGGGCCTTTAATAGCCGGTATAGCCCGCTACGGCGGGCTATAAGGCTATAGTAACATGATGCTGTTTGGCATCCGTTACTCTTTGCAAATCATCCAATATGGAAACCAAACCAGTTTTGTACTCCTGTCAAGGTGGAAGCTAGCCCGCCAGGAGTCCAGGAAGTTGTGGTGTTTCACAAAACATTGTAATTGATTGAAGACTAATTTTTCTAAACGTTTCAACAAATATGGAAGAAGACAGATACCTCAGAAATTGTTGGGATCAGTCAGATCCAAGAAGTGTTTCTTTAGTTAAGGTTTAATGAGAACTTTCTTCCACAACTCAGATACAGACCAATCTGGCTAATGATTATTTCTACCATGATGTTGTTTGTCATTGTCTGGAAGAACAGAGGGCGTTATAGTAGATTGACAGACGGCTGGCGATTGTAGCTTGTGAATTATTCTAAAGATATCTTTGGACATGTTACAGGCTTTGTGTAGGTATTGAGAGAAATACATTTTTTGCTCCCCTCTTAACTTGTCATTGATGCTCTTTGTCTTTGGGGATATGGGGGCATATTTATCAATATGTCACGCAATGCAGGAAGCCCCCTTGATGCACTGCGCTGTGTGACAGGGAAAGGGCAGGAATGCGCAGTGTTTAACATAATGCAACGCATTCCTGTCTTTTCTCATTGCTGGTGCACAATGTGCTGCCTAGCGCCAACTCAGGTACTCTTGCACCATGGTGGAAGGATGCCTGCATTGTAAGCAGGATTGTTTTTGTCCAGGGAGGGACACCTTTTTGCACACAAAAAAATACCCTGAGGCATTTTCCTCTTTCAATATGTGGGGCAAAATGAAAAAACAAGGAGAAATAAAAATATTTCTCCTCGTTGCACCTCCCCTTGGGATGCATAGCACTTTTGACACTTTCTGAGGTTTAACAATTATGGTAAATCTGGGAAGGCACCAAAATCCATGGGTGTTGCATGGGAACACCCATGCACGACCCATGGAATACCTCCCAGGGGAAGAGTAACACAACGCAATGATTTGCATTGCGTTGCGTTACTCCAGATATATCAAGCCACGCTGGGTCACTCAAGGTGGCCTTGCCTGGCTTGGTAAAATGCACTTAAGGGTTGCATTGCGCATGCACCCCTTTGCATGGTGCAAAAGCGGCCCAAGCCTTCAATAAATATGGCCCATAGTTTAGTTCAGGCCTTGCGTATATTATCTGCACCATTGGCTTTCCAGTTGGTAGAAAATTAGTTTAGTTTCAACAAGTTCTGGGGGAAACTTATTTCTGGCTCTGATGATTTTGGTCTAGTTTTCTATAGGCCCAAAGAAATCTCAGGTTTGTATACTGCATAGGACATAAACTTTCAAACCAGCAGCTAGTGTCTTGGTGTAAGTGCATAGGGGCATATATATTAACAAATCATGCAGCGCAGCAAGACATCTTGCTTCTCTGTGATGCGTGATAGGGCGGGTATGCGCCATATTTAACATTGTATGGCGCATTCCTGTCTTTTCTCTGCACTGGCACACAATGTGCTGCTTAGTGCCAGGGACACCTTCCTGCACAAAAACAATCCCCTGGGGCATTTTTCTTTTTCTATGTGTGCTGCATAATGCAGCACACATAGAATGAGGAAAAACGAGGAGAAATAAGCATATTTCTCCTTGTTACGCCTACCCTGGAAAGGCATAGCATTTTGGCGCATCCCCAGGTATACCAGTAATGGTAAATCTGGGAATGCGTCAAAATCCAAGGATTGTTGCTTGGGAAAACCGACGTACCACCCATGGAACTCCTCTCTGAGGCGAGTAACGCAACACAGCGATTTGCGCTGCTTTGCGTTCCTCCACATTTATCAAGCCACGTAGGTCCACACAAGGTGGCCTTGCATGGCTTGATAAATCACACTTCAGGGTTGAGTCCTGCTTGCACCCAATTGCATGGTGGAAAAGCGATGCAACCCTTCGATAAATATGGCCCTTTTTCTCTCCAAAGGGATGCAGACCAGCCTCAGGACTCCTATTATCAATGATCTTTTTCATTTTTTTTTTTTATTGTATAATGGTACAGCTTAATTTGTATCCATTTCTCCATAACAACGATTTTTTGTTTCAAGTATAAAGTATTTTTATTTTATCTTTCCTGTTTGACTTGCATTGAGGTACATGGGCCAAAGATGTAGCAGACTGTTATGGCAGTGTTTATCTGATTGTACTGTTACAGCGAAATAAGGGCTTTCTATTTAGTGGCCCCAAAGGGATGATAACAGATATTAATATTCAAATGGATTTTAAGAGCAGAGACATATTAATGCATACCCTGATCAGCAAGAGTGAAGAAGAAAGAGAAAAGGGAAAGATAATAAAACAGGAAAAATAGGCTTGGATTGCCCTATTCTGTTTGTCTATTTATATTTGCAGTGCAGTGTTCTTTACAGTTGCACAGCTTGTTCAGAGCTAAACTCTTGCTGATTTATTCAGGCACAGCATAAACTACCAAATACTCATTTCCAGTGGGGCATGGTGTCGCATTCATCTATGAATTTACGGTCAGCTCAGGCTCATGCACCTTCCAGTCTTCATTCTCCTGCTCTGCTCACAAATTTTCCTTTCGTACGGGTGTAACACCTTTTATGTTTTTACCCTCCTGAACTGTTGGAATTTTTATATGAGAGTAGGATTTAAAATACCACTCTACTGGAACAAGCGATTAGTAAAACCTATCTGATGTCCGTTTATCAAAAAATAGCATGCATAAAAAAGTGTCCATTTAATGAATTTCAATTGAGTATATATATTTGTATATGCATTGGTTATTTTGAAAACCCGAGAATGTATTAGGGGTCTAGAGAGAATAATAAATCATGCAGGAACATACATCTCTGGTTCCATAACAACTAACATAGTCACTCAAATACATATTGTAACGATTTTTATGTTTACTTTTTAGGTTGTCCACAAAGCACTTCTGAACATTGATGAACAAGGCACAGAGGCAGCAGGAGCCACCGCCATTGAGATCAAGCCGAGATTCATTCCCCGACCGATAACATTTAACAGACCTTACCTGATAATAATTAGTGAAGATATCACCCAAAGTATCCTCTTCATGGGAAAAGTCATAGATCCCACTAAAATGTAATTCAAAACTAGCCATGTAATCAAATAAACGTCGATAAAAATAAAATATGACATCACCTCAAATGTTTTTTCTCTGTGGTTGTTGTTTGTCATGTAAAAACTATATGACAAAATGCTGAAAAAACGCCTACAGAGGTCACAAAAAATAAGCACAGCATTAGCACTCACGATACAAATGCAGCATTGAATGTAAAAATTAAAGAAGCATTCACAAAGGCATTATGTGTTAATTTAGGGCCCCATTTAGAGTTTAGTGGACAGGGTACTTCATCACGTTTGCTTGTCTGCCAAACCCTCGGACCTCTCGCCTCATTTTAGATGGGTGAACCTTAAATATTCAGACACTAGAGACTCCCATTGGCTCTGTTAACCGCTTAACCGCGGCGGCAATTCCGCCGCGGTGCGGCGGTTTAGCGGAGTGGGCGGGCCGCGTTGGCCAACGGACGTTCGCAGCACTACAGAGGTAGTGCTCGCGACGGCCATTGGCCAACAGGCGCACGCAACGGGTTAATGGAATACAGAGTAGGAGTCATTGAAAAAAGGACTTTACATCAACCACCTCTAATTAGGGTGGATGCTGTAATGTCTTTTTTTGTCACCATCAGGAAAACCCATATATATATATCAGGTCGTGTGTGGTCGCAATAAATAACTCCTGAAAGCGAGCCCGAGCGTGCTGGAGTCAGTTTTTATGGGAAGCAGGCCGTTGCAGTGCTAAAATGCTCCACGAATTAGAGAAACTTCGGAAGAACGAAATAGCTAAGTGGTGGGAATGTAAATCATTACAGAGGTACATGGACGTGGGCAGAATTCCTAGAGGCCTCCGGATCCTTGTAGCCCCCACGTATGAAAACCCAAACCCCGAAATGCTAAAAGATTGGGCAGACAACAGCGCAGAATCGTCCAAGAGAATGCCACAGATTCTCATTAAATATGCCGACAGTGACCGTAAAACAATGCTAATTAAAATTGAATCGCTACTGAGAGACTTAGAGAAATGCGATAATCAAGACGAAATCAAAAAGAAATTGGGTGAAATGAAGACAAGACTAACAAAGCATGAAGAATCAATCAAAGAAAGAAAAGCTACGAAATTCCAACGTGATAGGAATGATTATATACAAGGCAGGATTTATACGTTTTCGAAAAAGTTTAAAAATATACGAAGGCAACAATTGTCAGCAACCGCTGAGATACAACTGAAATCTGCTGACCCAAGTGCCTCAGAACTAAGTTCAGAAATCGAATCGGAAGCAGAAACAGCTGGCAACACGGCGCAGAAACGTAAGCCACCAACAGTTGTCCAAGAATTCGGTTTTTACGATTAGAAAGACTGATGAGCCTACGCCCTCGGCTGCGCGCCAAGAAAACAAAAGTACAAACAAGGCGCAACAAAAAGAAGAAGGAGAAAGGACAGACGCTGGGGCTAACACAGCGCAAAAAACAAACAGACAACCATACAGGAGAAACAGACGCAGATAATAGAAAACAAAGACATTGAAAATACAGTAGTTAACCTCACAAACATGGAATTAACAGAAACTGAACGGAAAACGCTTGCCCTAGGCCTATCTTTCTGCGAGAAAACGAACTTTGACTATTCACAAGCACGAATTGATTTCTTCCAATTTGTTAGGAAATTGAAACTGAAGAAGCATTTCTTTAACACGAATAATAAAGACGAAATTGAGACTGCTAGTGAAGAAACAAACAATGGGCTAACTGCAGCAGATATGACATTACTACATGATTTAATACAAATGGAACATGAAGATCAAGATGCAACTGTGGAAGGAATAACTGGCATTGAGCAAGATACTCGTGTTAATATACGTACACCATTCAAACCAAAGTCAGTCTTTACCCCAATGATGCCTAAAGATGGTTTAGACATTTTCGCCGAGAATGTTATTAAAGATCTTAAACACCTTGCCCTTACTAGTAATAAAGAATTCCCTAAGACACATAACACTAACAGGACTATCTACAACAATGTCATGAGTAAAATTAAAGAGCGCCAAGACATTGTAGTCAGATGGTCTGATAAGGGGGGCAATGTGGTTCTTTGGCCACTAGAGAACTACAATTCGGAGGCATTGAAACAACTTGGTGACAGACAATGCTATAGCCGTATAGCCCCGACTAGCATCATGGGCATAAAAGAAAAATACCATAAAGCGCTCTATGAATGGAGAAGCACTAGTCTGATTACTAAATCTGAGTTTGAATATCTGAAAACAGATTATCCTATGACCCCGCAACTGTACTTAATCCCGAAAATCCATAAGAACGCCACGAATCCACCATGGAGGCCGATCATTGCAGCTATCGGAGGACTTTTTGAAAATACCTCTCGCTTCATTGACTTTTTCCTGCAACCACTAGTCTGTGAACTACCATCTCACATAAAAGATACGGGTGACTTTTTGACTAGGATATATGATGTCAATTGGCATGATAATTGTGTATTAATGACACTAGACGTCAATACATTATACACTAGCATCAGACACAAGGATGGTCTAAATGCCTTAAAATACTATCTGGATAAAAGACCGATTCACCAACATGGACACTCTTTGATGTTATTACAAATGGCGGAGTGGTGCCTTGAGAACAATATTTTTATCTTTGATAAATTGCATTATAAACAATTACAGGGCACAGCCATGGGTACTTGCTTCGCCCCCAGCTATGCTAATTTGCATATGGGCTGGTGGGAGGAGCAAGTACTCATGAAGACACAAAAAAGAGCTATGATTGAAAATGTGGCACTCTATGTACGTTATATTGATGACATATTTATCTTATGGCATGGGACAAGTGAGAGTGCAGAAATGTTTGCTAAGGAACTTAATAACAACCATTTGAATTTGTCCTTTACGAGTCACACCAGCAAAACCTGTATACAATTCCTGGACATAGAAATGTATATAGATAACAACTGTCTGCAGTCCAGAACATACAGAAAGATCACAGCAGGGAATGCAATACTGCACGCAAACAGTTTTCACCACAATAGTGTCAAGGAAGGTATCCCTTATGCTGAATGTTTGAGAATGAGACGTAATTGCAGCACAGAGGAAGGTTTACAAAAATCAACTAATGAGCTCTTCAACAGATTAGAGAGACGAGGGTACAAATCAGAAACTCTGGCTAAAACCAAAGCTAGAAGCGAGAAAATAACGAGAGAGAACTTACTGTTTAACAACAAAACCAGAAGTCAGAAAAAGAAAGATGCAACAGATACTCCCAGATTAATCACGGGGTTCAATACATACCACACCACATTGAGGAAGATACTTTACAGACACTGGAACACCGTACGTAGTGATCCAGTATTGGGCCCTACGTGTCCAAAAGTTCCCTCAATTAGTTTCAGAAGGCGAAATCTATGCGCCAGGAATTGGTGCGTAATGCGCCAACTATAACTAGAACTCAAAATTGGCTACTATCACCAAAGGGGTTCACTAAGTGTAGTAGGTGTAAAGCCTGTAAACATGGCACTAACAAGAAATCAATAATTATGCCCTTCAGACAGACACCGTATATTATACGTGGTAGCTATAACTGCAAGACAGACTTCGCTGTGTATATCCTTCAATGCACATGCAATAAACTCTATGTAGGAAGTACTATCCACCCTGTTCATGTCCGCATCCTGCAGCACCTGAGGGCCATTACAAATGATGACCAATCATATCCAGTTGCCAGGCACATTAACTCTTGCCATGCAGGAAATGCACAAGACCTCTCCTATTTTGTCATTGATAATGTCCCTAAGAACCCAAGGGGAGGCAATAGACAATTGGCATTGAGGAGATTGGAATCGAGATACATCATTCTCCTCAACTCCAAAATCCCACAAGGGATGAATGCTGATGAAGCGTTAAGTGTCCACCTGTAATAAGACTGCGCGCTTATGTATATCATAGAGATCCATTCCTCCTAGCGTAAAGTTCTTCCTTCTAATATTATTTTGGTATTTTCTTTTTTAAATTCCCGACACACTACTATATTTTGACCTATGTTTATTGTTGCAATTTCATATGGACTTTTTTGTTAGATACGCAGGCCCACTGGGGCAGCACTTATCTGACACACCTCCCTCTTTCCATCAGCCGCCTCACATTATAGCCACATGAGTAATTTTTATTCTCCCGCTACCACCTTCCCACCACTTGGGAAGTTTATGGGCATCAGCACAGACTGTGCCTTAGACATAGGTCAGAGTTTACACGTAAGTTCAGGGAGACATAGCTATATATTTTTTGTACTGGGAATGTTTATTTTCACCCCCAGTTGGCAATAGTAGTGAGGGATGTAATTTCTTTTATTTTAGTGTTATTTCTATTTATCACAGTATGGGAGATTAAAACTTTTTACTGAAATTATAGATTAAACGGAGGTGCATTATAATTCAATTTGTCATTTCCATGTCTATGGCACTTGACTTTAAGTGCAAATTCAAAGCAAGATCTAATTATGTGTGCGGGTCGGGAATTAGTGACAGAACACACTTTTCACTCTCACACTATGAGATACTTCAGAGTGCTATATTTAAACTCAAATTAGAATGTGTGTGTTACATTTATTTGTATTTTCGTTATTTGTAAAAACATGTGTATATTAATTTTTTTTTGCTTCATTCTGCATTGTCATGGTACACAGCCGTAGATTAGCTTTTATGTCTATGGTTGGTTCCGGTTGCTACGGCAACCATGGGAAAATGCTCAACATGTATATAGGTTGTAAAATGGCAGAGCTCTTTATGCAGTGAACAAGGCAGTCCTGCCGCCGAAACGCGTCTGACCTTTGTTTGGAATAAATCGCCATCTGTGCCAAACTTTTCACGGAGTCGGTGCCTGTTTGTTTTGACGCTGTCAGGATGGAATGATATATATATATATATATATATATATATATAATCTACTGGCAGTCGCCAGTAGATAGTTATAGTTAGGACCTATTTTCCATAGGAAATTCGCAACATTCTATTTGAAATAACGTTGGCGCCGGTTGACGAATCTTCGCGAAAGTTTCTAACTTGTTGGGGCACTCCGGTCCGCTCCTATCCTGAAAGTTTTGGGGTGATTCGTCAAACGGGGGCAGAGAAAAAAGCGGGGTCCCAAAACGCGTTTTCCCCATTCATTTTTCCATAGGAACCTTTCATCGCAGCTACAGCCCGAACTGCTGAACGGAATTACACCAAATTTGGCAAAGAGGTAGCCCTTGGTTCAGTGTCATGCCTTTTGCTTAAATGGTGTAAATCCATTCAGTAGTTCCTGAGAAATTTGAAAAAGAAAACACATATATATCTGGGCGGAGCCTAACCACACATGTCATCGTGAGATCTGATTGGCTGTCAGCACTTCATCCTGGAATTGCTGGCAGCCATCTTGGGACCAATATAAATGATAGTACCCCATTGAAATGCATTGTAGTGAATCAAAGATTTTGAGGGTTACTAAAAGGAGAACTATAAAGGGTGATAACAGATTTTAGTTACATTAGAATTCATTTGTTGATGGTACCATACTAATTTCAGGAATTGTGGTGTGTTCTAAGGTGATTTTACCCTGTGAAAAACCTTCTGCTGGGATATCATGAATCATGTTTGAGAGAAAACTATTTTCACATGCTTGTCCCATAGAGTTTTGGAAGGTGCTCCAGAAGCTAAAATGAGAGCATATTTTCTGTAAATTCACATTATCTTTCTCAGTCATGTGAGAATGAAGTCTGACATTCTCAGTAAAACATGTACATCCAACAAGGGCAGAGACTGTCAGTTGATTCCTTTGTGTTCTACTGCAGCTTCCCAGAGTGTTCTAAAGAACAACTAGAGTGCTAACAGCCTTACTTATGACAAAAGTATGGCACACCAGTAGCCATCTTGATTGGAATAAACTGGTAACACTTAAAACATTTAATTTAAAAAGGAACAAAATGATGGGGTTCATTTTGGCATAGAAATTATGGTTAGTGCTGTAGAAAGAAAAATTAGGACATGTTTCAAGTGTGATCTCAAATATCTTCCTGTTATATTTCAACAGGAGCAGCCTGCCAGTTGATGCCTTTGTGTTCTACTGCAGCTTCCCAGAGTGTTCTAAAGAACAACTAGAGCGCTAACAGCCTTACTTATGACAAAAGTATGGCACACCTGAAGCCATCTTGATTGGAATAAACTGGTAACACTTAAAACATTTAATTTAAAAAGGAACAAAATGAGGGGGTTCTTTTTGAAATAGAAATTATGGTTAGTGCTGCAGAAAGAAAAATTAGGGCATGTTTTAAGTGAGATCTCAAATCCTCTTCTATTTCATTAGAAAATTCTGAAAACAATCACTTTCAATACCAGCAGCAGACTTCCAGTTAACTCCCTGGTGAGCAGTAGCTTTACTACAGTGATCTAATGAGCAACTAAGGTGCTAACATTCTGAATTTATGGCAAATGTGAGACACATCTGAATGCCTTCTTGATGGAATCAAAGTAAAAAACTGAAAGCATTTCCTACTAAGGAGACTGCAGTAAATGAGGAAATTAGGAAACTTCATAACAAAGAAGTCTTCCAAGATGGCCACCAGTGAAAAAAGAGCCCAAATGTAGCACAAATATTACCCAGATGTAGCCCACATATAGCCCAATGACAAAAGTGTGCAAAACACTTTTATTTTTAGTTTTTTGCAGTTTTATGTAGTGCAGACTGGTCAGGTATTGGAGCGTTGCATCTTAAAACATGACCCCCTACACTACACAAGCACCACTGCACTATCCTAAACCCTAAAACACTACCCCCAGCATGACCCCTACACTACACAAACACCACTGCACTAACCTAAACCCTAAAACACTACCCCCAGCACGACCCCCTACACTACCCAAACACCACTGCACTACCCTAAAACATGACCCCCTACAATACACAAACACCACTGCACTACCCTAAACCCTAAAACACTACCCCCAGCACGACCCCCTATACTACACAAGCACCACTGCACTACCCTAAACCCTAAAACACTACCCCCAGCACGACCCCCTACACTGCCCGAACACAACTGCACTGCCCTAAACCCTGAAACACTACCCCCAGCAAGACCCCCTACACTGCCCGAACACCACTGCACTATCCTAAACCCTGAAACACCACCCCCAGCAAGACCACCTACACTGCCCGAACACCACTGCTCTGCCCAAAACCCTGAAACACCAGCCCCATCAAGACCCCCTACACTGCCCGAACACCACTGCACTGCCCTAAACCCTGAAACACCAGCCCCAGCACTACCCCCTACACTGCCCGAACAC
The DNA here is from genome assembly GCA_963921515.1 of Calotriton arnoldi. Lineage (NCBI taxonomy): Eukaryota > Metazoa > Chordata > Amphibia > Caudata > Salamandridae > Calotriton > Calotriton arnoldi. The sequence goes on along the minus strand of CAWUFW010005546.1, from coordinate 469,208 downwards.
CACTGCACTGCCCTAAACCCTGAAACACCACCCCCAGCACGACCCCCTACACTGCCCAAACACCACTGCACTACCCTAAACCCTGAAACACCAGCCCAGCACAACCCTGTATACTGCCCGAACACCACTGCACTGCCCTAAACCCTGAAACACCAGTCCCAGCACGACCGCCTACACTGCCCGAAATCCACTGCACTGCCCTAAACCCTGAAACACCAGCCCCAGCACGACCCCCTACACTGCCCGAACACCACTGCACTGCCCTAAACCCTGAAACACCAGCCCCAGCAAGACCCCCTACACTGCCCGAACACCACTGCACTGCCCTAAACCCTGGAACACCACCCCCAGCAAGACCCCCTACACTGCCCGAACACCACTGTACTAAACCCTGAAACACCACCCCCAGCAAGACCACCTACACTGGCCGAACACCACTGCACTGCCCTAAACCTTGAAACACCACCCCCTGCTTGACCCCCTACACTGCCCAAACACCACTACACTGCCCTAAACCCTGAAACACCACCCCCTGCACGACAACCTACACTGCCCGAACACCACTGCCCTGCCCTAAACCCTGAAACACCACCCCTCAGCACGACACCCTACACTGCCTGAACACCACTGCACTGCCCTAAACCCTAAAACACCACCCCAGCATGACCCCTACACTGCCCGAATACCACTGCACTGCCCTAAACCCTGAAACACCACCCCCTGCACGACCTCCTACACTGCCGGAACACCACTGCACTGCCCTAAACCCTGAAACACCACCCCAGCACAACCCCTACACTGCCCGAACACCACTGCACTGCCCTAAACCCTGAAACATCAACCCCAGCAAGACCCCCTACACTGCCTGAACACCACTGCCCTAAACCCTGAAACACCACCCCTACACTGCACGAACGCCACTGCACTGCCCTAAACCCTGAAACACCACCTCCAGCAAAACCCCCTACACTGTTGCTCTGCCCTAAACCCTGAAACACTAGCCCCAGCACGACCCCCAACACTGCCCGAACACAACTGCACTGCCCTAAACCCTGAAACACCACTCCCAGCACGACCCCCTACACTGCCCGAATACCACTGCACTGCCCTAAACCCTGAAACACCAGCCCCAGCAAGACCCCCTACACTGCCCGAACACCACTGCACTGCCCTAAACCCTGAAACACTAGCCCCAGCACAACCCCCAACACTGCCCGAACACAACTGCACTGCCCTAAACCCTGAAACACCACTCCCAGCACGACCCCAACACTGCCCGAACACAACTGCACTGCCCTAAACCCTGAAACACCACTCCCAGCACGACCCCCTACACTGCCCGAATACCACTGCACTGCCCTAAACCCTGAAACACCAGCCCCAGCATGACCCCTACACTGCCCGAACACCACTGCACTGCCCTAAACCCTGAAACACCAGCCCCAGCACGACCACCTACACTGCCCGAACACCACTGCACTGCCCTAAACCCTGAAACACCAGCCCCAGCACAACCCCCTACACTGCCCGAAAACCACTGTACTGCCCTAAACCCTGAAACACCAGCCCCAGCACGACCCCCTACAGTGCCCGAACACCACTGCACTGCCCTAAACCCTGAAACACCACCCCTGCACGACCCCCTACACTGCCCGAACACCACTGCACTGCCCTAAACCCTGAAACACCACACCCTGCACCACCCCTACACTGCTCGAACACCACTGCACTGCCCCAAACCCTGAAACACCACCCCAGCACGACCCCCTACACTGCCTGAACACCACTGCCCTAAACCCTGAAACACCACCCCTGCACGACCCCCTACACTGCCCGAACACCAATGCACTGCCCTAAACCCTGAAACACCACCCCTGCTTGACCCCCTACACTGCCCGAACACCACTGCACTGCCTTAAACCCTGAAACACCACCCCCAGCACGACCCCCTACACTGCCCGAGCACCACTGCACTGCCCTAAACCCTAAAACACCACCCCCAGCATTACCCCCTACACTGCCCGAACACCACTGCACTGCCCTAAACCCTAGAACACTACCCCCAGCACGACCCCTACACTACCCGAACACTACTGCACTACCCTAAACCCTAAAATACTCCCCCAGCACGACCCCTACACTACCCGAACACCACTGCACTGCCCTAAACCCTAAAACACTCCCCCAGCACGACCCCCTACACTACCCGAACACCACTGCCCTGCCCTAAACCCTAAAACACTCCCCCAGCATGACCCCCTACACTACCCAAACACCACTGCACTGCCCTAAACCTAAAACACTACCCCCGCATGACCCCCTACACTACCCAAACACCAATGCACTACCCTAATCCCTAAAACACTACCTCCCGCACAACCCCCTACACTACCCTAAACCCTAAAACACTACCCCCCACATGACTCCCTACACTACCCAAAGACCACTGCACTACCCTAAACCCTAAAACACGACTCCCTACACTACACAAACACCACTGCACTACCCTAAACCCTAAAACACTACCCCCTACACTACACAAACACCACTGCACTACCCTAAACCCTAAAAAACTACCCCAGCATGAACCCCTACACTACCCAAACACCACTGCACTACCCTAAACCCTAAAACACTACCCCCAGCAGTACCCCCTACACTACCCAAACACCACTGCACTACCCTAAACCCTAAAACACTACCCCCAGCAGTACCCCCTACACTACCCAAACACCATTGCACTACCCTAAACTCTGAAACACTACCCCCAGCAGTACACCCTATACTACACAAACACCACTGCACTACCCTAAATCACTACCCCCAGCACGACCCCCTACACTACCCAAACACCACTGCACTACCATGGTTTTTTCAGTGAATTTCAAAGGTTTTTAAATGCTAATTTCTAACTATAACGTGTCTGAAACCTATGGTTTTTTCAGTGAAAATATACATATTCACTGAAAAACCATAGGTTTTAGGGACAGTTATAGTTAGTTGGACATTTCACTCGTACAAAACCATAGAAATTCCCCGTTATAGTTAGTTCAGCTAACTATAACTCGCGCCCATAATGCACTGCTGATGACGTCACATATTACATCACTCATGACATGGTCAGTGACATCACTGATGACATCTCAAATGACATCACTGATGACATCATCCAGTGACTGTGTGTTTCTGTAAAGTTTAAATATGTTTAATATATATAGGGAAAGGCGTATTGAAGAATGAGTGGGTGTATAAGTGTCTGAATGGATGATTTAGTACGTGAGTGACTGACTCTACAAGTGAGTGATTAAATGTATCTTACTGAATGCATGGGTTAGTGACTAAACTGTGAGAATGTCTGTATCCGTCTGTTTGTTGGTGTGTAGGTGGATGCATGGGTTTGTGAATAGCTACATGAGTGTCTACATGGGTTATTGATTGGTTGTCTGAGTATCTGTATGGGTGCCTGAGTGTTTGTGTGGGTGGGGTGGGTGTGACTCTGTGCATAGATGTGTGAGTGGGTGATTCACTGGGTGCATGGTTACAATAGTGTATCTGTGATGGACTGTATAGGTGGGTGAGTGTGTGTGTTAGTGAGTGAATGTATATCTCAGTGGTACATGTGTGAGTAACTACATATGTAAAAGGCAGTATATATGTGTGTTGGAGTATTTGAATGGCTATAAGTGAGAGTGTGTGATTGTGAGAGTGGCTGTATGGATGAGTGTGTACTTGTATCAGTGATTGTATAAGAGCGTAAGAATGTGCTAGTATTTGTATGAGTAAGTGAGCTGGTGTGTGTATAACTGTATAGGTGAGTAAATGGCAGTGTGATTAATTATTTGCATGACTGACTAGGTGTGTGAGTACCTCTATGGATGAGTGGCGGTGTGTGAGTGTCTATGTAGGTGTATGAGTGCATATGATAGTCCTGTACTGAGTGACAGTAAGTATGAGTGACTGTACGGGTGAGGGAGTGGATGTGTGTGTAGACCTAAGAATCAGTGAGTGGGTATGTAGTTATTGGTGTTGGAGTGTCTATGGTTTTGAGAATGGCAGTCTGTAATTTAGAGTGGGTGTATCAAAGGTTATATTAGGGTGTGAGAAGATGCATCAAATTATCACATGGATGATGTCATCAGTGATGTCATTTGAGATGTCATCAGTGATGTCATCAGTGATGTCACTGACCATGTCATGAGTGATGTAATATGTGACGTCATCAGCAGTGCATTGCAGGGCGCGAGTTATAGTTAGCTGAACTAACTATAACAGGGGAATTTCTATGGTTTTGTACGAGTGAAATGTCCAACTAACTATAACTGTCCCTAAAACCTATGGTTTTTCAGTGAATTTCTAAGGTTTTTAAATGCTAATTTCTAACTATAACGTGCCTGAAACCTATGGTTTTTCAGTGAATTTCAAAGGTTTTTAAATGCTAATTTCTAACTATAACGTGTCTGAAACCTATGGTTTTTTCAGTGAATTTTAAAGGTTTTTTAAATGCTAATTTCTAACTGTAACGTGCCTGAAACCTATGGTTTTTTAAGTGAATTTCAAAGGTTTTTTAAATGCTAGTTTCTAACTATGCCTACAGAGGTAGGATATGTCCAGAAAGAAGAAAAAATGCACAGAAAGAAGCAAAAGAAATGCAGAAAGAAGCAACAGAAGTCCACAAAGACGAAGAAAAGAGCAGGAAGAAGCAAGACATGTGCAGAAAGAACCAACAGAGGAGCAGAAAGAGGCCTTGTTGCAAAATCATCCCGTGCCCACAACTTTTTCAGACGGGTACTGGTGGTAACTGACTTGGACTAACCAGGCCTAGAGCCAGTGCTATGCTAAAAAACACTTAGAATACAGTGAAAACACTTACATACACTAGGGAACACTATGCGTTGGGGTACCCCTGTGATTAGCATGACCTCCTCTGTAAGGCCCTAGTACATAATAGGGCAGGGGATTAAAACTTCCTCTTAAAACGCGCCCGGGCGTGTTTGCACAGTGGTGAAGGGAGGGGGGCCTGAGGTGACATGTGTGCAAACAAGCCCTGTGGCCGTTTTAAGTTGGGAGATTAAGTCCCCTTGAATACTGAGGGTCCCTGGGGTCCAACTACCCCACTAGGTACATCCAGTAAGCGCCACAGAGCTGCGTTGCACAGAGGTGTAAAGGGGCGTGGCCTGGACCACCTCTGCAACGCAGCCCTGTAGCACGCACTGGAGGTACCTGGTGGGCTAGTTGGCCCCAAGGTCCCTCAGGATTCAAGGGGAATTAATTCCCCAACTTAAAACGCACCACAGGGCGTGTTTGCACACATGTCACCTGAGGCCCCGCCCCTTCCCTTCACCACTGTGCAAATGCGCCCTGTGGCGCGTTTTAAGTTGGGGTATTAGGTCACCTTGAATCCTGAGGGTCCCTGGGGCCCAACTAGCCCACCAGGTACTTCCAGTAAGCGCCACAGGCCTGCGTTGTAGAGAGGTGGTCCGAGGCCACGCCCCTTTTTACACCTCTCTGCAACGCAGCTCTGCGGCGCGCACTGGAGGTACCTGGTGGGCTAGTTGGCCCCCAGGGACCCCCAGTATTCAAGGGGAATTAATGCCCCAATTTAAAACGCGCCACAGGGCGCGTTTGCAGAGTGGTGAAGGGAGGGGGTGGGGCCTGAGGCCCGATCGCGTCTTTTTTTTTGTGGATTTTTTCAGAAGGGGGGCTATGTGGCCCCCCTTCTTTTTTCCTTTTTTGGGCCCTGGGGACCCCATCCCCCAGGGCCTGACCCCTTTTTCTTAATAAAAAAAAAAAATAACTGAACGGGAAGGGGGCCGTGTGGACCCCCTCCCATGGCCAATTCCAGCCCCGGGGACCCCATCCACTGGGGCATGGCCACATTTTAAAAAAATGTTAAGGAGGGGGGCTGCGTGGCCCCCCTCCTGAGGCCTCTATTGGCTCTGGGCACCCCATCCCCCGGGGCCGGTCTTTTTAAAAAAAAAATAATAATAATTGGGGAGGGGGGCCGCGTGGCCCCCCTCCAGGGCCACTACTAGCCCCGGGGACCCTATCCCCCGGGGCAGGCCCTATCCGTTGGGGACTGTGGGGGGGAGCCCCAATGCCCCCACAGTCCCGCCGGCTCCCCGCGTCCTGCAGGAGCCGGCATTGCTTTTCCACATGGGGAGCTGCTAACATGTAGCTCCCCTTGTGGAAAAGCAATCTGCTTAGATTTTGGAAGAGAGAGCAGGTTTCCTGCTCTCTCTTCAAAATCCAAAGCAAGTTTGCTATGGCAGGACGGAGCCGCGAGGCTCCGGTCCTGCCATAGCAAACAGCAGTGTCCCGGGGTGGGCACCCGGGACACTGCAAGAGCCGGCCCTGGGGGTAGCGGTTCCCAGGGCCATCACAGGCTCCAGAAGGGGGCCGCGTGGCCCCCTCCCTTCACTTGCACAGCCCGGGGAGGTGGTGGTCCCGGGGCTCGGGGTCCGTTACGGACCCCCAAATTTAAATATTAGTGCCCCGGGAGGTGGCGGTCCCGGGGTGTGTGGGAGGCTCGAGCCCCCACACAGGTATATATTTTTTTTAAAAAGAAGCCCCAGGGGGTGGCGGTCCCCGGGGCTGCGGGGGGCGGTGTGCCCCCCGTGATTTTAATTGATTTAAGCCCCGGGGGGTGGCGGTCCCTGGGGCTTGGGGGGGCCTTAGAGGCCCCCAAACTCTAAAAAAAAACAAGCCCCGGGGGGTGGCGGTTCCCGGGGCTGCGGGGGGGCCATGTGCGCCACGCAAATATTTTTGCAAAGCCCCGGGGGGTGGCGGTCCCCGGGGCAGTGTGGGGGGATTGGGGCCCCCCCACACATTTTTACTGCCCCAGGGACCTGGCCCACCTGGGGGCTTCAATTAAACGAAGCGTGGGAGTCCGCGCTTCGTTTTTATTTTCACTGCCGAGTCGTGCACCCAGCACGAATTCAACCGATTCTTTTTTTTAAAAAAATGCTTTTTGGGTCCTGGGGGTCCTTGTGGGACCCCCTGAGCAGGCCTAGGGGTCAAGGTGTTTCTACCCTGCCCCCTTTTCTTGTTTTGCGCCTTAGTTTTCTGTTTTCTTGTGCCTCGGTTACTGAGGCACAAGATGGCTGCCAACACTTTCTGGTTTGGAGTGTTGACAGCCAATTACCATGAAGCTCGTGATCGGGAGGGTGCGCGGATCCTCCGCGGCCATAGATATCGAAACTTTTATGTTTTGAATTTCTCAGGAACTACTGAATGGATTTACACCATTTTAAAAAAAAGGCGCTTTCTGAACCAAGCACTACCTTTTTGCCAAATTTGGTTTAATTCCGTTCAGCAGTTTTGGCTGTAACCGTGTCTAAAGTTTCCTATGGGAAATTGATTTTTTGACCTCTATTTTTTGATTTTCTCCGCAACTACTGAACAGATTTACACCATTTAAAAAAAAGGGCGCTTTCTGAACCCAGCACTACCTTTTTGCCAAATTTGGTGTAATTCCGTTCAGCAGTTCGGGCTGTAGCCGTGTATAAAGTTTCCTATGGGAATTAACATGGAGAAAAGACGTTTTGGGACCCCCCTTTTTTCTCGGGCCCCCGCTTGCCGAACGACCCAGAAACTTTCAAGACAGGAGCTGACCGGAGCGCCCCACTAGTTTTGAAAATTTCACGATGATTCGTCATCCGGCGCCAAAGTTATTGGGAAAACAATAAACGCTTTTCCTATGGAAACTAGGTCCTAACTATAACTATCTACTGGCGACCGCCAGTAGATAATATATATATATATATATATATTACAAACAGTCCTTTTCTCCACCAATTCCCTGCAACCTGGAACCAGAAACAGAACGGACTCCACTTTCTTTGTGCAAGTTGTTTTATTTAATTTGTGCGCTGTGCCGCCATGACGCGTTTCGGCCTCTGAAGGCCTTGATCACATGATGTGCTATCATTTCCTCCCCACATTTAAAGTGCCAAGGGCAAGATAATTATGGAAAAAAAGACTAACCGTCTGCATTCCGATTTCACAATACAAATATGCAGCACAATTTCACATTTGAAAGATATGATCTTGACTTTAGGAACCATGTGCAAAATACGCAATTTTTTCATTATAAATACACTAAATATTTACACACATAGTTAATAACATTCTAAAAGCATAATACAAGTACATAAAACCAGTTAAAACACCCCAATGCTTCAACAATGCTGTTAATTACCAACATGTACTTGGTTCATTAGATATTGAGATTATGTAATATAATGCTAAAAGAATGTTAAAATCAATTCCAAGGACCATTCTTAAATGCATGTGCAAAAGAGAGTACTGCCCCTGTGGGCATATATCCTGCTGCTTGTAAAGTGCATAAATTCGTGAAAAGTGCAAGTGTTGTTAAAGTGCTAATCTGCGTTAAATTATGTTCCTACGAAGGAATAAACGCAAATAAAGTGACTATGTGCGATAAAATACTAATTGTAAAAACAGTAAAATGTAAACACATTTTTACAAAAAGAGAAAGTTTTTCTTCAGGGATAAATGAGTGCAGCATATTAGGACTATATATACCTTAATAGTGTATCTGTCATTGCAGATATGTTTCTTAGATTGGGCAATGGCTATCTTGGTCAAGGCAGAACTACAGCCAAGTGTACAAGTCTTCGGTGGTGTTGAGCCCCTGTGGGCTTTTGCTATCTAGCTCCAAGATGTACCTGGTTTCTAACCTCCTTAGAGTTGCCTCCCTGTTGCCACCTCATCTTAATTGCGGGACTGCGTCCACAGCATAGAATTTTAAGTGGTCCAAATCTTTATTGTGGGCCTCCTTGAAGTGGCGGGCCACCAGATAGGTCACATCCGAGTTAGATATGGCCCTTAGGTGCTGGAGAATTCTCTTGTGGACTTGAAGTTTCGTGCTACCCACGTACCGCAGTCCACAAGAGCACTCCAGCAAGTAAATGGCAAATTTTGTTTTGCAGGTTAGTAACTTGTTGATTGTAACAGGCTTGTTCCTAACTGGCGTACAGTAGGTGGTCTTACTGACGCCAAATTTGCATGCCCTACATGAGGTGCACCTTACAAATCCTTTGCGACCTGACAGCCAACTAGAGCCCGTTTTAATCTCTGGGCTACTGCTGACCAAGAAGTCGCTGGTACTTGGGGCCTTCCTGAATGTTATTGTAGGTGTTTGTGGGAGTTTATCCCCCAACACTGGATCACTTAGTACTAGGTGCCAATTTTTCTTGATTATTCTACTCAGGCTATCTTTCTGCTTATTAAATGTCAAGATTAGCCTAGGATTGCTACTGTCTTGCCTAGCACTGTTGGTTTGTTTGGCCTTGCTGCATGATGGTTTAAACAGCAGGTCATTTCTAGATAGTGCTCTAGTACGTCGTATAGCCTTGTCAATTATATTTTCTGAGTAGCCTCTGGCCAGGAAGCGGAATTTGCATTCTTCCTGTGCATCTATCAGATCTTTCTCACTGCTGCAAATTCTGCGTATCCTGAGCATTTCCCCATAAGGTATACTGCAGATTGTATGTCTCGGGTGGAAACTGGTGGAGTGAAGTATGGTGTTCCCTGCGGTCGGTTTACAATGTAACTTTGTTTGTAAACTACCTTCGGTCATATATACTTCTACATCCAGAAAACAGACAGAGCTATCACTTATAGTATGGGCAGATTTACATCATTGCTGTTTATATTTGTTACAAATTCCTCTGCACTCTGCCTATCTCCCCGCCAAACTACAAACAGATCATCAATGTAACGAACCCATTTTATCACATGATCTGCCATAGTGTCTGCATATGTGGTAGTTAAAATCATCTCCTCCCACCACCCCATGTGGAGGCAGGCGTAGCTCGGCAGAAGCTCGCCTCCATCGCTACACCCCTTGTTTGTTGATAGACCTGTTGTTGGAACAGAAAATAATTGTTCTCTAGGCAGAATTTCGTCAGACTAATAAGCATCTTATTATGTAGATAAAATTCAATTGGTCTGGTGCCTAAAAAATGTTCCAATGCCCTAATTCCGTCATTGTGGTGTATTGATGTATACAGATTGGATACGTCTAATGACATTAGAAGATAGTCATCTTGCCATTGAAAGTCATAAATTTGTTTTAAAAGTCAGTAGTATCCTGTATATATGACGGTAGGGCTTTGACATGGTCTTGTAAGAAGGAGTCAATGTAGACAGACACATTTTCAAGTAGGCTCTGTTTCGCAGAAATTATTGGCCTTCCCGGGGTCTTGAGATATCTTTATGAACTTTTGATATGAAGTAGATAACGGGCATAATCGGGTAATCTTTTTTAAGAAACCTCGATTAGTCCTGATTGATTAGTCCCGCACTTTTCCAGGCCAGGAATTTGGCAAACAGTTCATTTTGTACTGCTGTGATGATTTGTTTATTGCTTAACTTATAGCAGTTGCGGTCACTCAGTTGTGTCATGGCTTCCTCCATGTATTGCTTTTTTGGCCATATGACCACGTTGCCACCCTTGTCCGAGTTCCGGACAACTACTGAATCATTGTCCCGAAGTTTTTGGACCAATTGATGGTATTTATACTGGCGTGCGTTTCGATTCCTGTTGTCAGTTTGGATTTTAAAATTCAGTTTTTTTACTTCCGCCGTTATCAGTTCATTGAAGGTATCGATAGAATCCCTGGGCATGATGGGTGCAAATGTAGATTTGGGTTTAAATCCTGTGTTTATGGTGGCAGTAATGTTTATTTGTTGTAATTCCATAAGAGACTGGGTAGACTCTGATTGCGCCAGACTAGATTCATCATTTTGTAGAGCATGAAGGTTGCGGAGTAGGCTGACATCTGAAGCTGCCAGTGTCGTCACATTGCTTGGCGAATCCTCTCCTGATGCTTGTGTAGATGTTTTATTTTGTCTTAGTTGGTGAAATTTTTGCAGTTTTAACTTTCTGATAAATTTGTAAATATCAGCCCTTGTTTGGGGATAGTCGAAATTACTTTCTGGGCAGTATGTGAGCCCCAGCACTAAAAGTTGTTGCTCTGCTTGGTCAAGAACGATGTCTGATAAATTAATGATTGTATTGGCACTTTGTGTTTGTTGAGTCACTTTCGTCGCCAGCCTTTGTTGGTCGGTTACTTGTTTCCGCAAATTTTGGCGCCTTCTTCGCCTTCTTTCGCGGCGTCTTGCATTTCTCCTTTGTTTGTTTTGGAGTTTACATTCCTGGGGCGCAAGGTCTGGCGCCTTTCTTCCCTTAAAAAATTGAGTTCCTCGGCAAGAGTGAGTTTCTGCTTTTTTAAGTTGACTCCCCCTTCTGTGCCAGTATGGAGTTCTGTCTCCGATTCTGTTTCTAAAGAGGAGCTTGAATCAGACAGTGATGATGCTGTTTGTACCTTACGGCTGGGACCAGCTGTAGCCCCCATGTCGTCCCTGGACTTGACTACCTTATGCGTTGCCTTCGCTGCATCGTATTTACGTGAGAAGGTGAAGATTTTGCCTGTGGTCATAATCATTTTTATCCCTCTGAAACTTGAAAGTTTTACGTTTTTTGATGGTGTCTTCCTCCTGCTTAAGTTGTAGTAGCATTTCATCCCAGGTTTTGGATGTCGCCTCACTGCCTTCTATTGCCTTGATTTGTTGATTCAACTGATCTATTTGTTTTTGCAGTTCCATTCTGTCTATATAGGCGTATTTAACTAGGATTGCCACCAGCTTCCTCGACGACTCCAGGTTACTTTCAGCCCACTCCCGTAGCATACAGGGATTGGGATTATCGTAACTTGGTGCGAGCATGATACGCAATCCGCGGGGATTTCTGCCCACCTCCAGGTATTTTGAGAGGGACTTGTGCTCCCACCACTTCGCTTGCTCTGCCTTCATAAGGTTTTCTAATTTCTTATACAGTTCTTTTATGTTGGATAGATTTCTGCCATTCCCGTCACTGCTGATTTGTGTATGTGACTGTATGCTCACAATCTCCGTAAACATTTCCTCCGCTGCCTCCTCCCTGCCACGTAGCACATCGGCGGCCATTATTTAGCGCTTTTATTTATATGCGAGGATTCTGCTGCCACTCTGCAAAATCTCGCTATGCACACCTCTCACCGGACTCTTATGGATATTCCTACCTTGTGTGCTTTCGGCAGTGTTGTCCGCGTCCTCCGACACGGGTTCCACCGCTATGTCACAGTCAGTTGGTATCTTCCGCCATCCGGGGGCTTATCGCGACCTTCTCCTCACGGAGACTTCTTGTTCCGGTTGAACGCCGGTTTGGCTTCCTGCCGCATTGCCCATATTGAGAGGGGGTCCGTTACATCCAAGGAAGCCGCCTTGGAATAAATTACAAACAGTCCTTTTCTCCACCGATTCCCTGCAACCTGGAACCAGAAACGGAACGGACTTCACTTTCTTTGTGCAAGTTGTTTTATTTAATTTGTGCGCTGTGCCGCCATGACGCGTTTCGGCCTCTGAAGGCCTTGATCACATGATGTGCTATCATTTCTTCCCCACATTTAAAGTGCCAAGTGCAAGATAACTATGGAAAAAAGACTAACCGTCTGAATTTCGATTTCACAATACAAATATGCAGCACAATTTCACATTTGAAAGATATGATCTTAACTTTAAGAACCATGTGCAAAATACGCAATATTTACACACATAGTTAATAACATTCTAAAAGCATAATACAAGTACATAAAACCAGTTAAAACACCCCAATGCTTCAACATTGCTGTTAATTACCTACATGTACTTGGTTCATTAGATATTGAGATTATGTAATATAATGTAATATAATGCTAAAAGAATGTTAAAATCAATTCCAAGGACCATTCTTAAATCCATGTGCAAAAGAGAGTACTATATATATTACCTACTGGTGGACTCCAGTAGGTAGTTAAGGTTAGGATCATATTTCTATAGAAAAAGCATTTTGTAACTTGCCTATAAATTTTTAACGCAGTTTGACGGATCTTCACAATATTTTCCTAAAAAAGTGTCATAGCGAGTCTTGCTGTGCATCGAAGGTTTCGTGGTGGTCCTTCAAGCGAGAGCCGAGAAAAAGGGGTTTGAAAAAAATATGATTTCCCATGTTAATTCCCAAAGGAGCTTTGAACGCGACTACAACCCGAACCGCTGGACGGAATTACATCAAATTTGTCTGGAAATTAGATTTTGGTCCGCAGATCACTCTTTCAGTTATTTGTTGTAAATCCATTTAAGTAGTTGTTGAGAAATTTAAGGGAAAGCAAATAAGGATATCTGGGCGGAGCCTAACCACAGATCTCATGGTGAGATCTGTTTGGCTGCCAACACTTTAACCAGGAAGTGTTGGCAGCCATCTTGTGACTCAGCTTCAGTCGAGTCCCACAAAAAAAGTTTTAAAAAAAGAAAAGGGGGAAGGGTAGGAGTACACTGACCCCCTAGGTGTGGTGAGGGGGTCCCCCTGCGACCCTGACAGGGTCAAAAATGACTTTAAAAAAAGAATTTGCAGCGAAAATGTGACAGAGCTGAGCCGTGAGTCCATAGCAAAAAAAACAAGTTGAGCCCAGAGGACCACCACCTCCCTGGGTCTTTATTGATAAAAAGGAGGAGCCACACAGGACCCCCTCCCTGGGCTCTATAAGCCCTGAGGACCACCACCTCCCCAGGGCTAAAGACAGATTGATGGGGGCCTGTGCAGACCCCAGGAGCCCCGGGGACCACCATCTCCCTGGGGCTAGAAAACATCTAATGGGGGGCCCCTCCAACCTCCCCATGCCCCAAGGACTACCACCTTCCTGGAGCCAGCTGATGCAAATCAAAGGAGGGGGCCCTGCTGCCCCCTTCCTCGAGCGGGTAATGGCTGTGGGGACAGTCACCCCTAGGGCGGGCTCCTGCTATGTCAAGGGGTGCCCACCCCCGGGACATAGCTGTTTGCCCTGACTTGGCAGGAGCTTTGACAGCTCCCACCAAGTCAGAGCAAACACTCTGCTTCCAGCAAGCAAGAGCTGATAAATGCTCTTGCTTGCTGGAAGTGGAGATTTCGTCTGTTTTCCTGCCCGCTGTCAAGGGGGCAGGGAAACAGATGGAAGGATTGCTCTGACAGACAGGAAGCTGCATGTGTAGGAGCTCTCTATCTGTGAGGAGCTGGCTGGGACCACGGGGGCTATGAGGCTCCACTCACGGTACCGGAAGGAAAAGGCGAGAAAGAGACAAAATAAATGTCAGAAACGGGCAGTAAGAGACAGAATAAAGGTCTGAAATGAGCAGAAAGAGGGAAGATAAAGGTCAAAAACGAACAGGAAGAGACATAATGAAGGTCAGAAACTCGCATAAAGAGGCAGAATAAAGGTCAGCAATGAGCAGAAAGAAACAAAATAAAGCTGACAAATGAGCAGAAAGAGGCATAATAGAGGTAAGAAATGAGCAGAAACGATTAAAATAAAGGTCAGAAATTAGCAGAAAGAGGCAGAATAATGGTCAGAAATGAGCAGAAAGGCCGAATAAAGGTCAGCAAGAGCAGAAAGAGGCAAAATAGAGGTCAGGAATAAGCAGAAAGAGGTAAAATAAAGGTCAGAAACAAGCAGAAAGAGGCAGAATAGAGGTCAGAAACAAGCAGAAAGAGGCAAAATAAAGGTGAGACACGTGCAGAAACAGGCAAAATAAGGGTGAGCAATGAGCAGAAAGAGGCAGATAAAGGTCAGCAACAAGCAGAAAGAGGCATGATAAAAGCCAGAAATGAGCAGCAAGAGGCAGACTAAAGGTCAGAAACGAGCAGAAAGAGGCAAAATAGAGATCAGAAACGAGCAGAAAGAGGCAAAACAAAGTTCAGAAATGAGCAGAAAGAGGCAAAATAAAGGACACAAAAGAGGGCAAAGAGGCAAAATATAGCTCAGAAATGAGCAGAAAGAGGCAAGATAAAGGTCAGAAACCAGCAGAAAGAGGCGAGATAAATGTCAGAAAGAAGCAGAAAAAGCCAAAATGCAGGTCAGAAATGAACATAAAGAGGAAAAATAAAGGGCAGCAATGAGCAGAAAGAGGCAAAATAAAGGTCAGAAGTAAGCAGAAAAAAGGCAAAAAATAAGGGGTGGGTGGTAAACTCCACTCTGCTGGCAGAGTTTGCAGAGTTTTACCACTCCATGCTCTGCTTGGAACGCGGATTTTGGCAAAAACTCCACCAACCGCCGACGGAGCGCCCTCACCCCTACACTTCATCCCCCAATCAGTAGTGCATCAGGAGGTGCGTTTGCAGAGTAGTTGAGAAAGGGGGTGGGGCCTCCAATGAGGTCTCAGCAATCCCGCTGTGGGGGACTAACTTGTGGCAACAATAGGGGCTCTTGGCCCCCAATGAGCCCCAGCAGCCAAGGGGACTTCATTCCCCAACCAGTAGTGCACTAAGAGGCCCCTTTGCAGAGTGGTTGAGAAAAGGGGTGAGGCCTCTGACGAGACCTCAGGAATTCCACTGTGGGGGACTTACTTGCGGCAACAATAGGGGTTCTTGGCCCCTAACCACCCTCAGCAGCCAAGGGGAGTTCATCATCCAACCAGTAGAGTGCCAGGTGCATTTTCAGAGTCGTTGAGAAAGGGACGAGGTTTCAGCAATCCTGTTGTGGGTGACTTACTAGTGGCAACAAAAGGGGTTCTAGGCCCCCAATGATGCTCAGCAGCCAAGGGGACTTCATTAGGGGTGGCCGAGAAATACTCCACACACTCACAGAACTCTGCAGAATTTGGTGGAGTTTTTCATTAACTCTGCAAAATTCTGTGAAGTGAAACTCTGCAAGCTTCACCCAGGCCTACAGAAGATGAGCAGAAAACAAGCAGAACCCACTCGGGCACTCATGCACCCACTCACAGAACAACTCAAAAACACTCACAGCCACTCACAGGCCTATTCACTCATGCAGCCACTCACTGACAAACTCAGACATGTACACTCACTCAAAGACACAGTCAGACATCCATGCACCCACTTACAGAATCACTCATACTCTCTCTCACCCACTCACAGATCTACTCAGAGACTTGCGCACTGACTCACAGTCCCTCTCAGACAGTCATATACCCACTTACATAGCCCCACTCATACTCTCTCTCACCCACTTACAAACCTACTCAGACACTCATGCACCCACTGAGACACTCATGCACTCACTCACACACTAGGTGCTGAAGTTAGTGGTTACAAATTCACTAAAAAAACAAAGGTTACACGGACATTATCGTTAGGAAATAGGATTTAAAAAACGTAGGAATTAGCTGAAAAAAACAAAGGTTGCAGGGACATTATAGTTAGGAAATAGAATTAAAAATGCCTAGAAATTCACTTAAAAAACAAAGGTTATGGGGATGTTATAGTTAGGCTTAGATTTCACTCGTACAAAACCAGTGAAATTCAGCAGTTATAGTTACCTGAGCTAACTATAACTTACACCCCAGCACTACACTGATTACTGTGTCTTACTGAATGCATGCGTTAGTGACTAATCTCTGTGAATGTCTGTATCAGTCTGTCAGTTGGTGTGTAAGCAACTGCCTGGGTTGGTGAGTAGCTACATGAGTGTCTATATGGGTTATTGATTGGTTGTCTGAGTATCTGTATGGGTGCCTGAGTGTCTGTGTGGGTGGGGGGTGAATGAATCAGTGCATAGATGTCTGAGTGGGTGATTCACTGGGTGTATGGGTTCAAGAGTGCACCTGTGAAGGGCTGTATGGGTGGGTGATGTGTACATGGGTGTGTTGGTTAGTGAATGGATGTCTCAGTGGCACATGTGTGAGTAACTACATATGAAAAAGCAGTATATGTGAGTGTTGGAGTATATAAATGACTATATGGGAGAGTGAGTGATTGTGAGAGTGGCTGTATGGATGAGTGTGCCTGTATCAGTGATTTTATAAGAGAGTAAGTATGTGTTAGTATCTGTATGAATAAGTGAGGTGGTGTGTGTATAACTGTATAGGAGAGTAAATGGGAGTGTGATTGATTCTTTGCATGACTGACTAGGTGTGAGTAACTCTATGGATGAGTGGCGGTGTGTGAGTGTCGGTATAGGTGTATTAGTGCATATGATAGTGCTGTATTGATGAGTGACTGCATGTATGAGTGACTGTATGGGTGAATGAGTGGATGTGTGTGTAGACCTAGGAATCAGTGAGTGGGTATGTAGTAACTGGTATTGGTGTGTCTATGGTTTTCAAAATGATAGTCTGTATTTTAGAGTGGGGGTATCAAAGGTTATATTAGGGTATGAGGAGGTGCATCAGATTATCAGGTGGATGATGTCATCAGTGATGTCATCAGTCATGTCATTTGAACTGTCATCAGTGATGTCATCAGTGATGTCACTGACCATGTCATGAATGATGTAATATCTGACGTCATCAGCAGTGCATTGCGGGGTGCGAGTTATAGGTAGCTTAACTAACTATAACGGCTGAATTTCTCTGGTTTTGTACAAGTGAAATGTCCAACTAACTATAACGTCCCTGAAACCTGTGGTTTTTTCAGTGAATTTCTAAGGTTTTTTAAATGCTAATTTCTAACTATAACGTCCCTGAAACCTGTGGTTTTTTCAGTGAATTTCAAAGGTTTTTTAAATGCTAATTTCTAACTATAACGTCCCTGAAACCTATGGTTTTTTCAGTGAATTTCAAAGATTTCTTAAATGCTAATTTCTAACTATGCCTACAGAGGTAGGACATGTGCAGAAAGAGGAAAAAAGGTACAGAAAGAAACAAGAGATATGCAGAAAGAACCAACAGAGGTGCAGAAAGAGGCCTTGTTCCAAAGTCATCCTGTGCCCCTAACTTTTTGCTGACGGGTACTGGTGGTAACTGACTATGACTAACCAGGCCTAGAGCCTGTGCTATGCTAAAAGACACTTAGAATACAGTGAAAACACCTACATACACTTGGGAACACTATGGGTTGGGGTACCCCCTGTGATTGGCATGACCTCCCCTGTATATATTAGGGGAAAAAATAAAGCTGGGAGAATAGAGGGAAATATATACGGAAGCAAAATATGTGCGGACATTCACCAGGAGGAGATTTAATGTAGGAACTCTCAGGTGGGAAATATGATGAGGGGGGTGTTGTTTTAGTTCATAGCTGACGATGGACGCATTCCTGAGCAGAGTGGGTTCTGCTAGTACATAAAGGCTCCAGTACACGCATGGCGCTGCACAGTGCCCCTTCCCAGTCCCCCTCCCCCATCTCCCTCCATCCCCTCCGTAATGGAGCCTTCCCGATCTGTGTCCAAGCAGCACACCGAGCTACTGGTGGAATGTGTGAATGAAGGAATGAATGAGTGTGAATATCAGGGACCCCCCGCCCACCTTCCAGACAGAGCCTAGCTTACCGTATTTACATTAAATAGCACCCACTGCAGCCTAGCATGCATGTACACGCACACGCACACAGGCATTCCCATGCACATACATGAACACATACACAAGCAGACATCCGCGCGCTGGCACAGAGGCACACCCACATGCCCACATACACAAACAGACACACACGGGCACATAGGAGGGAACACACAGAATCGCACCCAGACACACGGACGCACAAACATAGCCACAGCTACGCGCACGCACACCCGCACACATCTATCAACGTGTACACTCCTAGGTACCACATACAGCCCACCGTGGGCCTGTCATCCGTGGATTTGTTTCTCTAATTTTGTAAAGTTGGAATTAAAAAATAAGGGGTCGGAGGGACAATTGGGGCACAAAATATGTCCATCGTGGAGAATCCTTGCTGTACATATGTTGCAGAGTTTAATCCAAATTCACGTTCTCTGTTGGAAGATTCCAGTTTTAAAGGCAGTAGAAATGCGCTAGTTTCCCTTGACAGCCAGTCATTATTTCTGTTCAGTCGCACTGAATATTTCCTTTTGCGCTGATGTGCGCACTTCTATGGCAGCAGCTTCTTCGTGGTTTTAGAGGTCACGGGTCTGCGACATTCACGAGCCTTTCTCGCTCCAAATGCGGAAAATGCCATGTTTAACCAAACTGAAATGTGCAGACATATTCTAAAATCCTTAAGCGTACAACATTTAGACATTACAATCAACCGCTGATACTATGTTATAAACTGAAGCAGAGGCGCAACTAGAGCCAAATTTTGGGGGGAAGGGGGGGCTAATGCTTCCAGCAATAGGCAGAATGGAGATGCAGGGGCACTAAGAAGAGGTGAAAACACAACAAAGCCTCGTTAACAAGTAAATGGTCTTTTAAAGACCTATGAAGTACTCGGGTGCGGCTGCGATAAAACCGTCACCAGCCCGGGAAGCTGTCTCAGCCTGGGCTGACACACACGACGGGGGAGCCCAATGGGCATTGCGCGCCTGATCTGAAGAGCTTTAAGCAGCTATTTTCCGCACCAGAAATATGCGCATAAAATTCGAGCCGTCCGACTGTGTCACGTTTCGGGATAGAGATAGCAAGCCGCGCCAAGATCGCGGACGCTTTGAAATAAATAAATGAAAAAAAGAATTAAAGTAGCTGTAAAATCAAGGTTAGCGGGAATTGGAGAAGACATCTAATGACGCTCTGAGCGTTTCCTCAATTAATGACTGGCCCGACATCTTCCATGCAAAGCAGAGGGGGTGATTTTGGCAGAGCAGGGAGTATATAGAAACGTCACAGGTACATCCCCGAAGATGTCCGCCCAGCACCCTGCAAGGTGGCTCATTTCGTTGTGTTACAAAAAGGTGCCCGGTTTTGTGCTTGTGTGACTGGACTGTGGCCCCTGGGAGCTGCACGGCAGCGACAGGTGTAATTTACAGCTCCTCGACCACAGGAGTCAGGGAGTTACACACTCTGATCACAACCATAAGCAACGCGGTGGGTCCCCGTACCAGTTTATTCGGGCTGCGGCACTTCAAGGTGAATCCCCGCCCCTTCCTTCTTCACAAGCGTGTCCTGCATACACTGTTATGACGCGTTCATGCAGGCACGCACACATAGCACAGGCTGTTCCGGATCCAAGCGCACGATCACGGCCAATCAACCAGGCATTTTATAGTACAGAAGACAGTACTCCTGCA
This sequence comes from Calotriton arnoldi, assembly GCA_963921515.1. Classification (NCBI taxonomy): domain Eukaryota; kingdom Metazoa; phylum Chordata; class Amphibia; order Caudata; family Salamandridae; genus Calotriton; species Calotriton arnoldi. The sequence goes on along the minus strand of CAWUFW010005546.1, from coordinate 449,211 downwards.
GTACTCTGTTCCATATTCTTCGCATGCCATGGGGAGTTGACCCAAATTATCTAAAATGGGAGCATTCAGAGACTGGTCACATACAATGACAATACTAGAACGGACTCACTACAGGATCCAATGATTACAGCCATTCGATACAACACCATGCCGACTCACATAGCCCACCAGTCGATAAGAGTCACGCAAATAGCGTGAAATGACGCTCTATCACGCCGCACAGACGGCACACAAAATGTTAGGAAAACCGAAGTTAGTTCAGATCTTTTATAGATCAGATAACAGACACGCGCAGCAATTTACCGACCTTCGAGTTTGCATCCATTCTGCATTCGCATTTTAAAGCTCCCTAAAACTACATGCGAGCACGCACAAGCAGGTTAGCAATTTTTTAAATTCTAGAACTCACACACCCATACACACACAACGGGCAAAAGGGGCCTCGAGGAGAGGGATGGGAGGGTACACAAACGTTTAGAGCTACTGAAAAGTAAGGGTGGGCGGCAAATTCCGTTCCGCTCGCAGAACTTGCGAAATTTCGGCATTTCGGCATTCCGCACGGAACGGGGAAATGTCGAAACTTCCGTGATCCGCGGCGGAACGGAATTCGGGTGCAAGAAAGCACTGAAGCAGGTGCCCGAGTTGATAAATATGCAGGGCAGGTGTGCAGAATTCGTGAGCGTGGTTAAGCAGATGTGCCTTCTCTCCATTTCCAACGTGAAAAGTTAGCTGTAATCCCCGATGGAGGTCTTTGCATCCTTGATTTTCCAGCGCAATCCTCGTGCAGAATTCGTGAGCGTGGTTAAGCAGATGTGCCTTCTCTCCATTTCCAACGTGAAAAGTTAGCTGTTATCCTCGAAGGAGGTCTTTGCATCCTTGATTTTCCCGAGCACAATCCTCGTGCAGAATTCGTGAGCGTGGTTAAGCAGGTGTGCCTTCTCTCCATTTCCAACGTGAAAAGTTAGCTGTAATCCTTGATAGAGGTCTTTGCATCCTTGATTTTCCGAGCTCAATCCTCGTGTAGAATTCGTGAGCGTGGTTAAGCAGGTGTGCCTTCTCTCCATTTCCAACGTGAAAAGTTAGCTGTAATCCCCGATGGAGGTCTTTGCATCCTTGATTTTCTCGAGCGCAATCCCGTGTAGAATGATGGACAGCTTAATCAAAGGACCCCGGCGCTTTCGGCGTGGTGGCAAAGTTACAGACACACAGGTCACTGGGGTCAATTCTTCTGGACCTTTACGCAGCTGTAGTGTAGGAAAGGCACTATACATTTACCCAACGAGGTAGCACTTACTGATTAGCCAGTAGAAAGTACTCCAGTTGAGTAGAGGTATTGCACAAAACGGTGGCATCTTCGTGGATAAATATGCAGGGCAGGTGTGCAGAATTCGTGAGCGTGGTTAAGCAGATGTGCCTTCTCTCCATTTCCAACGTGAAAAGTTAGCTGTAATCCCCGATGGAGGTCTTTGCATCCTTGCTTTTCTCGAGCGCAATCCTCGTGTAGAATTCGTGAGCGTGGTTAAGCAGATATGCCTTCTCTCCATTTCCAACGTGAAAAGTTAGCTGTTATCCTCGAAGGAGGTCTTTGCATCCTTGATTTTCCCGAGCGCAATCCTCGTGCAGAATTCGTGAGCGTGGTTAAGCAGGTGTGCCTTCTCTCCATTTCCAACGTGAAAAGTTAGCTGTAATCCTTGATAGAGGTCTTTGCATCCTTGATTTTCCAAGCTCAATCCTCGTGTAGAATTCGTGAGCGTGGTTAAGCAGGTGTGCCTTCTCTCCATTTCCAACGTGAAAAGTTAGCTGTAATCCCGATGGAGGTCTTTGCATCCTTGATTTTCTCGAGCGCAATCCCCGTGTAGAATGATGGACAGCTAATCAAAGGACCCCGGCGCTTTCGGCGCGGTGGCAAAGTTACAGACACACAGGTCACTGGGGTCAATTCTTCTGGACCTTTACGCAGCTGTAGTGTAGGAAAGGCACTATACATTTACCCAACGAGGTAGCACTTACTGATTAGCCAGTAGAAAGTACTCCACTTGAGTAGAGGTATTGCACAAAACGGTGGCAACTTCGTGGATAAATATGCAGGGCAGGTGTGCAGAATTCGTGAGCGTGGTTAAGCAGATGTGCCTTCTCTCCATTTCCAACGTGAAAAGTTAGCTGTAATCCTTGATAGAGGTCTTTGCATCCTTGATTTTCCGAGCTCAATCCTTGTGTAGAATTCGTGAGCGTGGTTAAGCAGATGTGCTTTCTTCCCATGTCCAGCCGGAAAAGTTAGCTCCAATCCTTGATGGATGTCTTTGCATCCTTGATTTTCTCGAGCGCAATCCTCGTGTAGTTCCTGTGACCAGGAGGTTCCTTCGCCTCGTCTGCCGCTGAGATCCTGCTCTGACCCTTTTTAAACAAGAGGCATGTGAACTGGCCTAGAAGCCCCGCCCGTTTGGCCCCGCCCCACATACACTAGCGGTATGCAACGTCTTCCCACCCTTTCCCCACTATGATGGACAGCTTAATGAAAGGACCCCGGCGCTTTCGGCGCAGTGGCAAAGTTACAGACACCCAGGTCACTGGGGACAATTCTTCTGGTCCTTTACGCAGCTGTAGTGTAGGGAAGGCACTATACATTTACCCAACGAGGTAGCACTTACTGATTAGCCAGTAGAAAGTACTCCAGTTGAGTAGAGGTATTGCACAAAACGGTGGCATCTTCGTGGATAAATATGCAGGGCAGGATTCAACGGGCGCAGCAAAATCTCCGCGAGCACGCGAAATTCCGCGTGCTTGCGGAGATTTCTTGCCGTTTCGTGGAATTTCGCGGAACGCAACTCCGCAAATTCAGCCCAATGTATGCAGTTTAAGAACTCTTACAGTTACAAAAACACAACATTATCAGACTCCAGCAAATGTACGGGAAGTATTTGAAATGCATGAAATAAATCTACCATATCAGAAAGCATCTTTGTAGGGGTAGAACTCTATAGTTAGATGGACTATGTATGTCTCGAAGGTAATGCTGAAAGTAGCACACTACAGCTGAACCCACAAACATACACACAAACTGCATACAGGTCCATAATACGATAAACCTATAAACGCAGACGATGGCAGGACACTGAAATCACACAAACACACACATACAGATACACACACAACCACACACGCGACTGCAGCTAAATGCAAGGTCTGTCGAGAAGTACAACCTAAAAATCATACACTCAGAACAACTGCGATGACACGCGAACACAAAGATTGTGTGCAAAACTCTGAAGTCACAGACATACACACGCAACCGATTTTGTGGCCTTGAACGTGCAAGGGCATGTGCACGGGCGCGCAAGAGCGCCGGATCCCAAAGCTGTGGAACAGTCACCAGCAGCGGCCTCGAACTGGTCAATACTGTGTGTGAAACCATTGATTGGCCGCCGCGGATGCCGCTCTCAAAGCTGGTGACTTTGCAGCAATAAAATGTCCTTTGTTAAAAGGCTGAGCAGTCATAGAGCGCGCCCTGCTGCTGGGGGGCATGGAGACAAGAGTATCGCGGAAGGAGGCAGAGGGTGGACTGTCCCACCAACAGCCACACTGTGTTTATGGTCCTTATTGCCCCAGTCCGGGGTGTAAATAATAATACTCCACCACCTCCATCCGTTGTTTATTGTCCATTTTCCCAAGAAAAAAACACTTCACGTTATTTTCGTTGTCCCGCGAAGGCCGGGGGCTTTTTTTGAACACTGAAGCGTGCGTCTGTTTCTGAAAGCACAGCTGGCAAGGCAGGGAGGTGGGAAAAGTTTTACACGTAAGACTTCAAGTCCTCGAGACACGTCCATGCACCTGTCGGGGCACTCGTCGGCTCTACCTCAGTCCTGCATCTTGTGAAAGCAAATGATACCTTCCCCCAATGCACACACCGCACAACAACAACAGATGTGCACCGCGCACACTCACGGGTCCCGCCTGACACCCGAGCTCACAGCCGGGCGTTCCAGTGCTAACTCGGGCTGTTTCACTTTTAAGAGTGCAGCCTCAGTGCTTCAGCATCTAGATACGGCAGCCGCCCTCATTACACACCGCTTACATCCGTGTGTCTGTACTGGTGACTACACTGGCCCCTCACAGTGGAACGTGCACGGTTATACCAAGAAGGCTACCACACAACATTGATGCCGGTCAGTCAGTTGCCACAGGAAAGAGTTCCACTGCGGAGGGGGTGGACGGGCCCGTGCCTTAACTACCTGTCGGGTCCCCTGTGTCATCACCGCGCACGTGCCTCCTCTTCCTCGGTGACGCTTGTCAGGCCTTCTCATACTGCATTGTTGACCCCAATGAGAAAGTTTCGTCATGGCAGTCCACGTGTCTCTGTTGTTCGCTACACATGCAGTGGGTGCGATAGAATAGACGGGGAGGAGCGAACGAAGTGGGAGGGAAGGAGCAAGAAAGAATGAAAAGGAGATGGGCACATAAGACATATGTACAAAGAGAGGAAGGGAAGAAGTTGTGAGTGGGGAAGATGGGGAAAGTGAAAAGTGTACAAGTAGCATAGGAGGAGAAGGGAGGGAGGGACTGGGAGAGAGGGAGGGACTGAGAGGGAGGGAGGAAGGAAGGTTTGTTGTGAGTGGAGAAGATTGGGAAAGGGAAAAGTGTGCAAGTAGGATAGGAGGGGAAGGGAGGGAGGAAGGAAGGAAGGGAGAAAGGAAGGATGGCAGTAAGGAAGAAAGGAAGGAAGATAGGTAGGTAGGTTGTGAGTGGAAAAGATTGTGGAAAGGGAAAAGTGTGCAAGTAGGATAGGAGGAGAAGAAAGGGAGGGGGGAGGGAGGGAACATTGTGAATGGAGTAGATTGGGGAGAGGGAAAGTGTGGAAGTAGAATAGGGAGAAGGAAGGGAGGGAGTGAAGGGAGGGGAAAGTTGTGAGCAGAGAAGATTGTGGAAAGGGAAAAGTGTGCAAGTAGGATAGGAGGAGAAGGAAGGGAGGAAGGAAGGAAGGGCAGGAGGGAGGGAGAGGAACGTTGCGAGGGGAGAAGATTGGGGAAAGGGAAAAGTGCAGAAGTAGACTAGGAGAAGAAGGAAGAAAGGGAGGGAGGGACAGAGTGAAGGGAGGAGAGAGAGAGAGTTGTGACCGGACAAGATTGGGAAATCGGAACAGTGTGAAAGTAGGATAGGAGAAGGAAGGAAGGAAGAAAGGGAGGGAGGGAGGGAGAGTTGAGAGTGGAGAAGATTGGGGAAAGGAAAAAGTGAGTAAGTAGGATGGGGGAGAAGGAAGGAAGAAAGGGAGAGAGGAAGTTAGTTATGGGTGGAGAGGATAGGGAAAGGGAAATGGATTGAGAAAGTGCAGCAAGAGAAAGAGAAGACATGCACATGTAAAGAAGGAAGGATATCGAGTGCGTGCTGTGTGTGAGGGATTGGAGTGGAAGACAGAAAAAAGAGATTTTGAGTGTTGGAGAGACAAATGTGTGAGAGATAAATAGAAAGATCGTGTGTGAGAGAGAAAGAAAGAGTGACAGAACTACAAGGACCGAGAGAGTGAGAGAAAGGAAAAGAGAGATTGTCTTTATCGGAGAGTGTGTGAGAGAAAGGTGTGTGTGAGAGAACGTGAGAGATGGTGCGTTCGTGTATGTGCGAGAGAGAGGGACAGAGGAGCTGGAGAGAAAGAACAACAAAGAGAAATGGAGAGTTAATGAATGAAAAAGAAAGGAAGGGAGAGAGAGAGAGACGAACTATTAGACAGAGGAAGAGAGAGAATGTGGGAGAGGGGAAGAGAAAGAAAGATGTACAAGACGCTCAGAGCTCGCGCCTTCACTCACCTCCACCTCGCCACAGGACGGAGTGTCTAGTCACGGCAGAGCTGGGCTCCTGGCCAGCTGCTGGTTGCAGGCAGTGCGGGAGGCACCAGTGACATCGCCCCTCCACTCCCTCACTAATAAAAACCCCCGCAGCCAGAGGCTCGCTGCAAACACGCCGCAAAGTTTACAGTGTCTCAGGAGCGCGAGGGGGCTGCACCCCCTCGCCCCTGACTGGGAAGTGGTGCGCGCTTACTTTAACACGTGTGAATTTCTGATGAAACATCGTCGGCGCACGAAGCCCGGGGCACCAGGAAAGTAGAATACAAACACTGGGCAGGCAGTCCTTTCTTTACAGTGGAGGGGCGGCTGCACCGAGGATCCGGCAAAAAGGCTCCTCAACGTGTGTTATAAAGTAAACACGGCGAATATCGGCAGCCATTAGCAGACAGCAATGCGCTACCGCACCAGGTGCGCTCCATCTAAAATTCTATGCCCGAGTTTACATAATTATGGCATAACACGCTGCCAGCAAAGCGCTTTGTGGAAAGGAGGGGCACGCAGAGGCTCAGTTAGCCAGGGTACGATACGTGTTCACAGACAAGGATAAAATGTGCATTCACGACCCAGGATCAGACGTGGGTTCACAAGTCGCAAGATGAAATGAGTGTCCGAAATGTATGATCCGACTTCTGTTCATCTTTCGTGATAAATGTACATTATTGTTTAGGATTGAATGTGTTCACACGTGACAATCGGTGGGTTCATAATTCAGGAGCAATATGTGCTGCGTGCCCCCCGCACTCAATTAACTAAGCCCCGGGGAGGTGGCAGTCACCGGGGCTGCAGGGGCCCCGTGGGCCCCCGCAAATTAATTACTGATTGCCCCCGGGACCTGGCCCACCTGGGGGCTTGTAGAAAACGAAGCGCGGGAGTCCGCGCTTTTTTTTTTAAATTCATCCGGATTTGCGAATCGAGCGCAAATTCGGCCGTTTTTTTTTTAACAAAAATGATTTTTTTGGGCCTTGGGATCCCTGTGGGACCCCCTGAGCAGGCCTAGGGGGTCAGGGTGTTTCTACCCTGACCCCTTTTCTTGTTTTTTAACCTTTATTTTTCTGTTTTCTTGTGACTGGGTTACTGAGTCACAAGATGGCTGCCAACACTTCCTGGTTTGGAGTGTTGGCAGCCAATCAGAAGTCAGCTCATGCTCGGGAGGAGTCGCGACTCCTCCTCGGTGCTCAGATATCGATATTTTTCTTTTTTTAATTTCTCAGGAACTACTGAACGGATTTACACCATTTAAAAAAAAGGTCGCTTTCTGGACCAAGACCTACCTTTTTGCCAAATTTTGTATAATTCCGTTCAGCAGTTCAGGCTGTAGACGTGTCTAAAGTTCCTATGGAAATTAACATGGAGAAAACGTGTTTGGGGACCCCTTTTTTTCTTGGCCCCCGCTTGACGAATCACCCTGAAACTTTCAAGACAGGAGCTGATCGGAGCGCCCCATTAGTTTTGAAAATTTCGCGAAGATTCGCCACACGAGGCCAAAGTTATTGGGAAAACAAAAAACGCTTTTTGAATAGAAACGAGGTCCTAACTATAACTACCTACTGGCAACCGCCAGTAGGTAATATATATATATATATATAGATGTGAACAAGGCAGGTAGAGCGAAAGAAAAATAAAACCTAAGCTGAATGGCAAAGCTAACTCCTGTGTCGGTGTCCGATTCCTAGTGAAAATCGGAAGTGGTTGGAATATATATATATATATATATATATATATATATATATATATATATATATATATATACAACAAGGTATATTGAAGAATGAGTGGGTGTATGAGTGTCTGATTGGATGATTTAGTGTGTGCGTGACTGACTGTATAAGTGAGTGATTAAACGTGTCTTAGTGAATGCTTGGGTGAATGACTAATCTGTGTGAATGACTGTATCAGTCTGTCAGTTGGAGTGTACGTGACTGCATGTGTTGGTGAGTAGCTACATGAGTGTCTGTATGGGTTAATGATTGGTTGTCTGAGTATCTGTATGGGTGCCTGAGTGTCTGTGTGGGTGAGGTGGTGTGATTCCCTGCATGGATGTTTGAGTGGGTGATTCACTGGGTGTATGGGTTCATGAGTGCATCTGCGAGGGGCTGTATGGGTGAGTGAGTATACGTATGGCTGTGTTGGTGAGTGAATGGATGTCTCAGTGGTATATGTGTGAGTAACTACATATCTGAAAGGCAGTATATGTGAGTGTTGGAGTATATAAGTGACTATATGTGAGAGAATTAGTGATTGTGAGAGTGGCTGTATGGATGAGTGTGTGTTTGTGTCAGTGATTCTATAAGAGAGTAAGTATGTGTTAGTATTTGTATGAATAAGTGAGGTGGTTTGTGTATAACTGCATAGGTGAGTAAATGGCAGTGCGATTGATTCCTTGGGTGACTGACTAGGTGTGTGAGTAACTCAATGGGTGAGTGGCAGTATGTAAGTGTCTGTATGGGTGTATGAGTGCATATATCAGTTGCTGTATTGATGAGTGTCTGTGTGTATGAGAGACTGTATGGGTGAGTGAGTGGATGTGTGTGTAGACCTATGAATCAGTGAGTGGGTATGTAATAACTGGTATTAGTGTGTCTATAGTTTCACTAAAGGTAGTCTGTATTTTAGAGTGGGTGTGTGAAAGGTTATATTAGGGTGTGCATCAGATATTAAGTGAATGATGTCATCAGTGATGTCATCAGTGATGTCATTTGAGATGTCATCAGTGATGTCACTGACCATGTATGTGACATCATCAGCAGTGCATTGCGGGGGGCAAGTTATAGTTAGCTCAGCTAACTATAATGGCTGAATTTCTCTGGTTTTGTACGAGTGAGATGTCAGCCTAACTATAACGTCCCTGATACATGTGGTTTTATCTATGAATTTCTAAGGTTTTTTAAAATGCAAATTCCTAACTATAACATCCCTGAAACCTCTGTTTTTTTCAGTGAATTTCTAAGGTTTTTAAATGCTAATTACTAACTATAACATCCCTGAAACCTGTGTTTTTTTCTGAGAATTTCCAAGGATTTTTAAATGCTATTTTCTAACTATGCCTACATAGGTAAGACATGTGCAGAAACAGGAAGAAAGGCGCAGAAAGAAGCAAGAGAAGTGCAGAAAGAGGAAAGAGAAGTGCAGAAAGAGGCAAGAGAGGTGCAGAAAGAAGCAAGAGCAATGCAGAAAGAAGCAACAGAGGTGCAGAAAGAGGCAACAGAGGTGCAGAAAGAGGCCTACTTCGACTGTACCTTTCCACAGACTCATACAAAGTAGCCTAATCACTAATCCTTCTCCCAAGATGTCTTAAACCTCACTTTTCTCTTTAAGGTTCACTATTCATCGACTGCTCAGAATGTTAGGCCTACCAAATATAAAACAGCATTCCTAACAATATCACTGTTGTAAGTTTCACCAAGTTTGTGAAGGTATACATGCGTGTGTCTGTGCGTTTACCTAGTGGCATGTTACATAAAATGAAACATACAAATACTTGAATACCCGTGTTTCAAACAGCATACTCTGTAAATTTGTGTACAAGAAGGTGTATGTTTTTCTTTCTGCTCATAATACAGGGCACATGGGTATTCAATAGTATATTTGAGGGCTCTATAACACATACATACGTGAGACATGGCTGCCTGTGCTACGGAATGACAGAGTAGAACTGAGAAGATTTGACCACCTATAGGAGAAGCTACCCGCTTTAAGCTAGTAGACATATACCTCAGTCACTTGAGCACGCAGACCTTTAAACTTGACAGCTTGCACTAACCATTTGCGTACAGAAAGAAGCAAGAGAGGTGCAGAAAGAAGCAACATAAGTGTAGAAAGAAGCAACAAAGGTGCAGAAAGAGGCAAGAGAAGTGCAGAAAGAGGCAAGAGAGGTGCAGAAAGAGGCAAGCGAGGTACAGAAAGAGGGAAGAGGGGTGCAGAAAGAAGCAAAATAAATGCAGAAAGAAGAAACAGAGGTGGGGAAAGAGGCAAGAGAAGTGCAGAAAGACGCAAAAGAGGTGCAGAAAGAGTCAAGAGAGGTGCAGAAACAGGGAAGAGGGTGCAGAAAAGGCAAGAGGGGTGCAGAAAGAAGCAAGAGAGGTGCACAAAGAAGCAAGAGAAGTGCAGAAAGAAGCATCATAGGTACAGAAAGAGAAGTGAGAAGTGCAGAAAGAGGCAAGAGAGGTGCACAAAGATGCAAGAGAAGCGCAGAAAGGAGAAAGAGAGGTGCAGAAAGAGGCAAGAGAGGTACAGAAAGAGGGAACAGAGGTGCAGAAAGAGGCATGAGAGGTACAGAAAGAGGCAAGAGAGGTACAGGAAGAAGGAAGAAGGCTGCAGAAAGAGGGAAGAGGGGTGCAGTAAGAGGCAAGAGGGGTGCAGAAAGAAGCACCAGAAGTGCAGAAAGAGGCAAGAGCAGTGCAGAAGAAGCCAACAAAGGAGAAGAAAGAAGCAAGTGGGGTGCAGAAAAGGCCAGATAGGTGCAGAAACAAGCAAGAGAAGTTCAGAAAGAGGGAAAAGAAGTGCAGAAAGAAGCAAGAGCGGTACAGAAAGAAGCAAGAGAACTGCAGAATGAGGAAGAAAGGTGCAGAAAGAGGCAAGAGAGGTGCTGAAAGTAGCAAGAGAGGTGCAGAAAGAGGGAAGAGGGGTGCAGAAAGAGGCACGAAAGATACAAAAAGAGCCAAGATAGGTGCAGAAAGAGACAAGAAAGGTTCAGAAAGAGGCAAGAGAAATGCAGAAAAGCAATAGAAGCACAGAAAGAGGCAAAAGAAGCACAGAAAGAAGCAACAGAAGTGCAGAAAAAAGCAAGAGAAATGCAGTAAGAGGTAAGAGAAGTGCAGAAAGAGAGGTACAGAAAGAGGCAAGTGAGGTGTGGATAGAGGCAAGAGAAGTGGAGAAAGAGGCAAGAGAGGTGCAGAAAGAGGGATGAGGGGTGCAGAAAGAGGGATGAGGGGTGCAGAAAGAGGGATGAGGGGTGCAGAAAGAGGGAAGAGGGGTGCAGAAAGAGGCAGGAGGGGTGCAGATAGAAGCAAGAGACGTACAGAAAGAAGCAAGAGAAGTGCAGAAAGAACCAACAGAGGTGCAGAAAGAGGCAAGAGAAGTGCAGATAGAGGCAAGAGAGGTGGAGAAAGAAGGAAGAGGGGTACAGAAAAAGGGAAGAGGGGTGCAGAATAAGGCAAGAGGGGTGAAGAAAGAAGCAAGAGAGGTGCAGAAAGATGTAAGAGAAGTGCAGAAAGAACTAACAGAGGTGCAGAAAGAGGCAAGAGTGGTGCAGATAGAGGCAAAAGAAGTGCAGAGAGAAGCAACAGTGGTGCAGAAAGAGGCAAGAGAGGTGCAGAAAGAGGCAAGAGAGGTGCAGAAAGAGGGAAGAGGGGTTCAGAAAGAGGCAAGAGGGGTACAGAAAGAAGCAAGAGACACAGAAAGAACCAAGAAAAGTGCAGAAAGAAGCAACAGAGGTGCAGAAAAAGGCAACAGAAGTGCAGAAAGAGGCAAGAGAGGTGCACAAAGAGACAAGAGAGGTGCAGAATGAGGGAAGACGGGTGCAGAAAGAGGTAAGAGGGATGCATAAAGAAGCAAGAGAGGTACAGAAAGAAGAAACAGAAGTGCAGAAAGAAGCAACAGAGTGCAGAAAGAGGCAAGAGAAGTGCAGAAAGAGGCAAGAGAAGTACAGAAAGAAGCACCAGAAGTGCAGAAAGAGGCAAGAGAAGTGTAGAAGGAGCTAACAGAGGAGCAGAAAGAAGCAAGCGGGGTGCAGAAAAAGCCAGATAGGTGCAGAAAGAAGCAAGAGAAGTGCAGAAAGAGGGAAGAGAGGTGCAGAAAGAATCAAGAGAGGTACAGAAAGAAGCAAGAGAACTGCAGAATGAGGAAGAAAGGTACAGAAAGAGGCAAGAGAGCTGCAGAAAGAAGCAAGAGAGGTACAGAAAGAGGAAGAAAGGCGCAGAAAGAAGCAAGAGAAGTACAGAAAGAGACAAGAGAGGTACAGAAAGAGCCACGATAGGTGCAGAAAGAGACAAGCAAGGTTCAGAAAGAGGCAAAGAAGTGCAGAAAGAAGCAATAGAAGCGCAGAAAGAGGCAAAAGAAGCACAGAAAGAAGCAACAGAAGTGCAGAAAGAAGCAAGAGAAATGCAGTAAGAGGCAAGAAAAGTGCAGAAAGAGGCAAGAGAGGTACAGAAAGAGGCAAGTGAGGTGTAGATAGAGGCAAGAGAAGTGGAGAAAGAGGCAAGAGGTGCAGAAAGAGGGAAGAGGGGTGCAGAAAGAGGCAAGAGGGGTGCAGAAATAGGCAAGAGGGGTACAGAAAGAAGCAAGAGAACTGCAGAAAGAACCAACAGAGGTGCAGAAAGAGGTAAGAGGGGTGCAGAAAGAGGCAAGAGAAGTGAAGAAAGAAGCAACAGAGGTGCAGAAAGAGGCAAGGGAACTGCAGAAAGAGGCAAGAGAAGTGCAGAAAGAGGCAAGAGAGGTGCAGAAAGGGGGAAGAGGAGTTCAGAAAGAGGCAAGAGGGGTGCAGAAAGAAGCAAGAGATGTACAGAAAGAACCAAGAGAAGTGCAGAAAGATACAACAGAGGTGCAGAAAAAGGCAACAGAAGTGCAGAAGGAGGCAAAAGAGGTGCACAAAGAGACAAGAGAGGTGCAGAATGAGGGAAGATGGGAACAGAGAGAGATAATAGGGGTGCAGAAAGAAGCAAGAGAGGTGCAGAAAGAAGAAAGATAAGTGCAGAAAGAATCCACAAAAGTGCAGAAAGAGGCAAGAGAAGTGCAGAAAGAAGCAAGAGAACTGCAGAAAGAAGTAACAGAAGTGCAGAAAGAGGGAAGATAAGTGCAGAAGGAACCAACAGAGGTACAGAAAGAGGCAAGAATGGTGCAGAAAAAGCAAGAGAGGTGCAGAAAGAAGCAAGAGAAGTGCAGAAAGAACCAACAGAGGTGCAGAAAGAGGCAAGAGGGGTGCAGAAAGAGGGAAGAGAATTGCAGAAAGAGGCAGGAGAGGTGCAGAAAGAAGCAAGAAAACTGCAGAAAGGTGCAGAAAGAAGCAAGAGAGGTGCAGAAAGAAGCAAGAGATGGGCAGAAAGAGGAAGAAAGGCACGGAAAGAAGCAAGAGAAGTGCAGAAAGAGGCAAGAGAGTTGCAGAAAGAGCCAAGAGAGGTGCAGAAAGAGGCAAGAAAGGTTCAGAAAGAGATAAGAAAAGTACAGAAAGAAGCAAGAGATGGGCAGAAAGAGGAAGAAAGGCGCAGAAAAAAGCAAGAGAAGTGCAGAAAGAAGCAAGAGAAATGCAGAAAGAAGCAAGAGAAATGCAGTAAGAGGCAAGAGATGTGCAGAAAGAGGCAAGCGAGGTACAGAAATAGGCAAGAGAGGTACAGAAAGAGGCACGGAGGTGCAGAAATAGGCGAGAGAAGTAGAGAAAGAGAGGTGCAGAAAGAAGAGAGTGTGATGCAGAAAGAGGCAAGTGAAGTGCAGAAAGAGGCAAGAGAGGTACAGAAAGAGGCAAGAGAGGTACAGAAAGAAGAGAGTGAGGTGCAGAAAGAGGCAAGTGAGGTGCAGAGAAAGTCAAGAGAGGTACAGAAAGAAGCAAGAGAAGTGCAGAAAGAGGCCAGTGAGGTGCAGAAAGTAGACAGTGAGGTGTAGAAAGAGGCAAGTGAGGTGCAGTAAGAAGAGAGTGAGGTGCATAAAGTAGGCACGTGAGGTGCAAAAAGAAGTAAGAGAATGCAGAAAGAGGCAAGAGATGCACAGAAAAAAACAAGAGAGGTTTGAGCACCATTAGTACCAATTTAACACCCTCATTTAGCAATAAGTAACAGGTGACCATTCCAGCTTTGCAAAGGTCCTTCCACCACACTGTACCAAATGTCACGGCATTTTTGGTAACATTTGAGCCGTTTGAGCTAGAAACAAGTTTTTTTTGTTCAAATCTGGAGATTATGCTGCAGATGATGGATAATGTGGCAAATGCAGAAAATGCATAACTATGCAAAAATCGGCGTGGCCGAACAGTCACATAATTCCAGTGGCCCTGCTCATACCTCTGACTAGGTCCAGAAGTGCTTCTCTGTGGTTGCTTCTTTTTTTGTCTTTCATTGAGTTTATAGTTTAGCTTCTATGGAAACGAGATAGACTAAACCTGAGGTTACCACTCCACAACACAGACTACCATACCACATAATTACTCTCCATAACACATAATCCCACTCCACATATATCCTATACACTAAATACCACATACTTTCTATCCACATAATTTCACTGCACAACATACTACACAATTTCACTACATACAACGTACATTCCCTCCACCTCAAAAATCATTCTTAAAAACTTTTACATTTACAATGCCAATAGCTCGAACTCTTGCAAATGCGAGACCTATTGCATTGCAAATGCTTGTTTAACTAGTAGTCGCGTTTGCAGAGTGGTGGAGAGAGGGGACTTGGCCTCGAACCAGCGCTCAGGAATTCCGCTGCGTAGGACTAACAGGAGGTACCAGGAGGGCTTGTTGGCCCCCAAAGTCCCTCAGGAGTAAAGTGGACTTCATCACCCAACCAGTACTGTGCCAGGAGGTGTGTTTGCAGAGTGGTGGAGAAAGGGGGTGTGGCCTCCGAAGACCTCTTAGCAACCCTACTGTGTGGGACTTACTGGAGGTAACAGGAGGGGTAGTTGACCCCCAAGGACGTCCTCGGGGGCCAACTACCCCTCCTATTACCTCCAGTAAGTCCCACACAGCAGGATTGCTGAGCTGTGATACCAGGCCACGCCCCCTTTCTCCACCACTCTGCAAACACGCCTCCTGGTGGGCTCTTGGTTGGGGGATGAAGTCCCCTTTGCTGCTGGGGTTCCTTAGGGGCAAACTGCCCTACCTATTACCTCCAGTAAGCCCCACAGAGTGGGATTGCTGAGAGGTGGGCGCAGGCCATGCCCCCTTTCTCCATCACTTTGCAAACGCGCCTCCTGGCACACTCTTGGTTGAGGGATGAAGTACCTTAATGTCTTGAGGGTCCCTGGGGGCCAACTAGCCCGCCTGTTATCTCTAGTAAGCCCCACACAGCTGGATTGCTGAGAGGTGGTCAGTGGCCACACCCCCTTTCTACACCACTCTAAAAAACCGCCTCCTGGCGCACTTCTGCTTGGTTGATGAAGTCCACTTTAGTCCTTAAGCCCTAAGGATGCAAGGGGACCTCATCACCCCACCAGCAGTGTGCCAAGAGGCGAGTTTGCAGAGTGGTGAAAAAAGGGGCGTGGCCTCTGACCTCCTCTCAACAATCCCACTGTGTGGGGCTTACTGGAGGTAAGAGGTGGGCTAGTTGGCCCCTAAGGACCCTCAGTAGCGTAGGGAACTTCATCCCCCAACCTAGAGCGCCCCAGGATGCACATTTGCAGAGTAGTGGTGAAAGGAGGCGGGGCTTCCGGTGAGTTGCCAGCTTCCTTGTTATTATTTTAGGAAGGGGGCTGTGTGTTCATCTTCCCCTGACCCTTTTGGGCCCGGGGACCCATCCCCGGGCCCAGACCCGTTATTCATTTGTTTTTAAATACAAAGGGAGGGGGGCACGTGGCTACCCTCCTGAGGCCGATTCCGGCCCTGGGGACTCCATCCCCCAGGGCTAGGCCTTTGCCTCTTTCATTTATTTTAAAGGGGAAGGGGGCCGTGTGGCCGATTTTGGCCTTGGGAACCCCATCCCCTGGGGCCCGGCCAATTTTTTTTTTTAGTTTTAAGGGAGGTCGGCCGAATGGCCCCCCTCTCGGGCCATTTTTTGCCCCAGGGACCCCCTACCCCGGGCTTGGGCATTTAAAAAAAATTTCAGCCCGAGGACCCCATCTCCCGGGGCTGGCCATTCCTTTTTTTTTTTTTCAAAAGGGAGGGGGGCCGAGTGGCCCTCCTCCTGGGCCCCATCCCCTGGGGCATGGCCATCTTTTTAAGGGACTGCGGGGGAGCCTGAAAGCCCCTGCTGTCCCGGCTGGCTCCCGCCTCTCGCGGGAGCCGGCATGGCTTTTTACCCCCAGGGAGCTGCTGACATGCAGCTCCCTGGGGGTAAAAAGCAAAGTGTATTCGCTTTGAACAAGCGAGAGCAAATTGCTCTCGCTTGTTCAAAGCGAGTACACTGTTTGCTATGGGATGGCAGGAGCAGTGCTCCCGCAATCCGATAGCAAACTGCAATGTCCTGGGGGTGGGCACCCTGGGACATTGCTGGAGCCCGCCCTGGAGGGTGGTGGTCCCCAGGGCCTTGGAGGGCTCCTGGAGGGGGGCTGTGCTGCCCCTTCCAACACATTTAAAGCCCCGGGGAGGTGGTGGTCCCCGGGGCCAGGGGTCTGCAACGGACCACCACATTTAAATAATTAGTGCCCCGGGGAGGTGGTGGTCCTTAGGACTTGAGACCCCTGCACTTCATTTTTTCAAACAGAGCCCCGTGGAGGTGGCAGTCCCCAGGGCTGCGGGGGGCCACGTGGCCCCTTGCATTTAAAAACCATAGCCCCGGGTGGTGGTGGTCCCTGGGGCAGTGTGGGCGGGCAGGAGCCCCCCCACACTTCATTTATAAATCAAAGCCCCGGGAGGTGGTGGTCCCCGGGGCTGCGGGGGCCATGTTCCCCCGCATTTAAATGAGTATCACCCTGGGGAGGTGGCATGCCATGGGCCCCCACACAATAATCTCCATTGCCCCCAGGACCTGGCCCACCCGGGGGTTTAAAAGAAACAAAGCGGGGGAGAGCGTGCTTCGTTTTTTTCAAAAATGTTTGGCGGGATTTACGGACCCTACGCGAATCCAGCTGAAATTTTTTTTTTAAATGCCTTTCTGAGCTTTCGGGGCCCCTGTGGGACCACCTGAGCAGGCCTAGGGGATCAGGGTGTTTCTACCCTACCCCTTTTCTTGTTTTTAATCCTTTTTTTAACCTTTTTCCTTGTGACTCGGCTCTTGGTTTGAAGTGTTGGCAGCCAATCAGAAGTCAGGTTCGAGATCGGGAGGGTTCTCGGATCCCTCACGGCCACCAGATATTGATAGCTATAAATATTTGAATTTCTCAGGAACTACAGAATGGATTGACACCATTTAACAAAAAGAACACTTTCTGAACCAAGAGCTACCTTTTTGCCAAATTAGGTTTAATTCCCTTCAGCAGTTCGAGCTGTAGCCTTTTTTAAAGCTCTCGGCCCCCGACTGACAAATCACCCTGAAACTTTCAAGACAGGAGCTGACCTGAGCACCCCATTAGTTTTGAATGTGGAAACTAGGTCCTAACTATAACTACCTACTGGCGACCGCCAGTAGGTAATATATATATATATATATATATATATATATATTCACTGAAAAAAACCATAGGTTTCAGGCACGTTATAGTTAGAAATTAGCATTTAAAAAACCTTACAAATTCACTGAAAAAACCATAGGTTTTAGGGACAGTTATAGTTAGTTGGGCATTGCACTCGTACAAAACCCGTGAAATTCCCCCGTTATAGTTAGTTCAGGTAACTATAACTCGCGCCCCCGCAATGCACTGCTGATGACGTCACATATTACATCACTCATGACATGGTCAGTGACATCACTGATGACATCACTGATGACATCTCAAATGACATCACTGATGACATCACTGATGACATCATCCACGTGATAATCAGCTGCACCTCCTCACACCCTAATATAACCTTTGATACACCCACTCTAAATTACAGACTGCCATTCGCAAAACCATAGACACTCCAACACCAATAACTACATACCCACTCACTGATTCTTAGGTCTACACACACATCCACTCACTCACCCGTACAGTCACTCATACTTACGGTCACTCAGTACAGGACTATCATATGCACTCATACTCCTATATAGACACTCAAACACCGCCACTCATCCATAGAGGTACTCACACACCTAGTCAGTCATGCAAATAATTAAACACACTGCCATTTACTCACCTATACAGTCATACACACACCAGCTCACTTACTCATACAAATACTAGCACATTCTTACGCTCTTATACAATCACTGATACAAGCACACACTCATCCATACAGCCACTCTCACAATCACACACTCTCACTTATAGCCATTTATATACTCCAACACACATATATACTGCCTTTCTCATATGTAGTTACTCACACATGTACCACTGAGACATACATTCACTCACTAACACACTCTTACACACACTTACCCACCCATACAGTCTATCACAGATGCACTCTTGAAACCATCCACCCAGTGAATCACCCACTCACACATCTATGCACAGAGTCGCACACACCCCACCCACACATTCACTCAGGCACCCATACAGATACTCAGACAACCAATCAATAACTCATATAGACACTCATGTAGCTATTCACAAACCCATGCAGCCACTTATACAGCAACAGACAGACGGATACAGACATTCACCCAGTTTAGTCACTAACCCATGCATTCAGTAAGATACGTTTAATCACTCACTTATAGAGTTAGTCACGCACCTACTAAATCATCCATACAGACACTTATACACCCACTCATTCTTCAATGCCGGCTCCCCGCGTCCTACGGGAGCCGGCATTGCTTTTCCATAAGGGGAGCTGCTGACATGCAGCTCCCCTTATGGAAAAGCAATTCTGCTTTGCTTCATTGAAGCGAGAGCAGGTTTCCCTGCTCTCGCTTCAATGAAGCAGAGCTGTTGTAATGGCAGGACGGGAGCCGCGAGGCTCCCGTCCTGCCATTGCAACAGCAGTGTCCCGGGGGTAGGCACCCGGGACACTGCAGGAGCCGGCCCTGGGGGTGGCGGTCCCCAGGGTTACCACAGGCTCCAGGAGGGGGCCGCGTGGCCCCCTCCCATGTCTTTAAAGCCCCGGGAGGTGGTGGTCCCCGGGCTTCGGGTCCGAGACGGACCCCCACATTTATTTTGTTAGTGCCCTGGGGAGGTGGCGGTCCCGGGCGTGTGGGAGGCTTGAGCCCCCCCACACAGGTACTATTAATTTTTAAGAAAGAAGCCCCGGGGAGGTGGCGGTCCCTAGGGCTGCGGGAGGGCCGAGAGCCCTCCCGCACCATATATTTTTAAAGCCCCAGGCGGTGGCAGTCTCCGGGGCTTGGGGGGGCCTTAGAGGCCCCCCACATATTATAAATAACCCCCCCACATGCCCCCGGGACTTGGCCCACCCGGGGGCCAATTAACAACGAAGCGCGGGAGACCGCGCTCGTTTGTTTTCGGCGGGATCCGCGCACCCTAAGCGTATCCCGCCGATTATTTAAAAAAAAATGCTTTTTTCTGTCCAGGGGTCCTTGTGGGACCCCTGAGCATACGTAGGGGGTCAGGGTGTTTCTACCCTGCCCCCTTTGTGCGTTTTGCGCACTTGTTTCTTTTCTTTTTTCTCGGCGGGGTCCGCGCACCCTAAGCGCATCCCGCCGATTTAAAAAAAATGTTTTTTCTGCCCAGGGGTCCTTGTGGGACCCCTGAGCAGACCTAGGGGTCAGGGTGTTTCTACCCTGCCCCCTTTTGCGCTTTGCGCACTTAGTTTCTGTCCCTCGGTTCTACCGAGGGACAAAATGGCTGCCAACACTTCCTGATTTGGAGTGTTGACAGCCAATTAGCATGCAGCTCGTGATCGGGAGGGTACGCGGACCCTACTCGGCCATAGATATATATGTGATTTTATTTGTGATTTTCTCAGAAACTACTGAACGGATTTACACCATTTAAGCAAAAGGCATAACTCTGAACCAAGGGTTACCTCTTTGCCAAATTTGGTGTAATTCCGTTCAGCAGTTCGGGCTGTAGCCACGATGAAAGGATCCTATTGAAAAATGAATGGGGAAAACGCGTTTGGGACCCCTTTTTCTCGGCCCCGCTGACGAATCAACCCGAGACTTTCAGGCTAGGAGCGGAGCGGAGCACCCCAACAAGTTGGAAGCTTTCGCGAAGATTCGTCAACCGGCGCAAGAGTTATTTCAAATAGAATGTTGCGGATTTCCTATGGAAAATAGGTCCTAACTATAACTATCTACTGGAGACCGCCAGTAGATAATATATGTATATATATATATATATATATTGAAGCCACAGTCCCGATTCAAACTCCAATCCACGGAAATCAGGTACGGACCACAGCGTGGTTAAATTTCATGTGCGTTATTGCAAAATCCACAGAATGACGCTTTTCGACCGGGTCTCCACAGTCTTGATCACATGACGTGCCAGAACCTGTAACAATGTTTTATAGTGACACCTTGACTGAACAACCCCTCCCTCTCACACGATAGAGCTAAATAAAATACTACTTGTGTATATTCTCAGATAGTCGAATCACAAAGCTTAAATGCTGATAAATAGTAACAGCTACCAACCTCCAATGTTTGTATACAATAATTCATGTTGTATAACAAGCCTAGTGGCTGAATGCGATAATATACTGTCAAATCTAAATAACAACACATAGAGAATTTAACTGTATTTGAATCAAAACAGTTGTTCTTAGTTAAGCAAATATCGTGCATTGGGGAAACAATTGTGCAGATTTACAGTTAAAGTGCAAGTGCTTGTAAAGTGCTTGTGTCAAAAGTAAAAATAAACCAGCTATTTCATCATAACTGAAACTAATACAAAAAAATTGTGAATGGTTGGCCGTGCTATGCCTGTAAACATGTATTCTTTATATCAAAGTGCTAGTGCATATATACTTTGCAAGAAACCGGACATCAGAGATGACCATTGGATATAACATCCAAGTTGCTTCAGAGAATAATATCAATCTGATGTGCAAAATATGCAGTGCAAATAAGCAGATGTTGGACCTTATAATATATATATATATATATATATATATATATATATATATATATATATATATATATATATATATATACCTACTGGCGGTCGCCAGTAGGTAGTTATACTTAGGACCTTGTTTCTATTCAAAAGCATTTTTCTTTTGCCAATATCTTTGGCACCGTTTGACAAATCTTCCCGAAATATTTTTTTTAAAAAGGCACAAGTTGAGCAGCACAGCAAATTTGCCTGTAACAGCGACCCAATGGAATTTTAACCAGTGGAAGGAAAGGTACAGCGTTTACCACTATGGATTTTACTTACCTGAAACTACTGTTACCAAGATGCACTGATGCATACGCCCTGAGGGGCGGGACTACAAATAAAACCAAGAGTGCCATGTGATTTGAAAAGCTGTTTTCCACCAGGAAGCCAAGCCAATGATTAAGGGAAATGCTCCTGAAACGCGTATGGCGATGAGGCAGAATACACGCTGGGAGGACATCTGTGTTTGTGCTGCTGCCTGCTAATGAATAAAGTGGTGAATTTACGCGTCGTGTAGGCGTCTTCAATCTTCGGGCAGTTTTCATTTGGATGTGTAGTGGCCTGCTCTGGCCACGAAGACGCCCCACCGCAGACCAAGCGGGTCCGTGCGTTTTCATTATTTAACGCACACCAGGAACGACGCAGCCCTCTTGGCAGGCACAAGTTGAGCAGCACAGCAAATTTGCCTGTAACAGCGACCCAATGGAATTTTAACCAGTGGAAGGAAAGGTACAGCGTTTACCACTATGGATTTTACTTACCTGAAACTACTGTTACCAAGATGCACTGATGCATACGCCCTGAGGGCGGGACTACAAATAAAACCAAGAGTGCCATGTGATTTGAAAAGCTGTTTTCCACCAGGAAGCCAAGCCAATGATTAAGGGAAATGCTCCTGAAACGCGTATGGCGATGAGGCAGAATACACGCTGGGAGGACATCTGTGTTTGTGCTGCTGCCTGCTAATGAATAAATGGTGAATTTACGCATCGTGTGAGGCGTCTTCAATCTTCGGGCAGTTTTCATTTGGATATGTAGTGGCCTTCTCTGGCCACGAAGACGTATATATATATATTACC
The DNA here is from genome assembly GCA_963921515.1 of Calotriton arnoldi. Classification (NCBI taxonomy): domain Eukaryota; kingdom Metazoa; phylum Chordata; class Amphibia; order Caudata; family Salamandridae; genus Calotriton; species Calotriton arnoldi. The sequence goes on along the minus strand of CAWUFW010005546.1, from coordinate 427,550 downwards.
TACTGGCGGTAGTTATACTTAGGACCTTGTTTCTATTCAAAAAGCATTTTTTCTTTTGCCAATATCTTTGGCACCGTTTGACAAATCTTCGCGAAATATTTTTAAAAAAAAGGTTCACTCAGGTCAGGTCTTGTCCTTAAAGTTTTGGGGTGATTCATAAAGCGGGGCGAGAAAAAGGGGGTCCCAAAACGCGTTTTCTCCATGTTAATTTCCATAGGAATTTTGAAACAGGCTACAGCCAGAACTGCTGAACGGAATTACACCAAATTTGGCAAAAAGGTAGGTCTTGGTCCAGAAAGCGTGCTTTTTTTTATGGTGTAAATCCGTACAGTAGTTGCAGAGAAATTAAAACAATAAAAATATCGATATCTGAGCACCGAGGAGGATTTGCGAATCCTCCCGTGCACGAGCTTCATTTTGATTGGCTGCCAACACTCCAAAACAGGAAGTGTTGGCAGCCATCTTGTGACTCGGTAAACCGAGTCACAAGAAAAAAGGTGAAAAAAAGATGAAAAACAACAAAGGGGGCAGGGTAGAAACACCCTGACCCCCTAGGCCTGCTCAGGGGTCCCACAAGGACCCCCAGGGCCAAAAAAGCATTAAAAAAAAAACACAAATTTGGTCGAATTCTCACTGGGTGCGTGAATCCGGCTGAGAAAAAAAAAAAAAAACGAAGCGTGGGATCCCGCGCTTCGTTTTCCTTAAGCCGGGCCAGATCCCGGGGGCAATGTATAATTATATAGCGGGGGCCCGCGCCGGCCCCTGCAGCCCCAGGGACCGCCACCTCCCCGGGGCTTAGTTAATTATATGCAGGGGCACTCGGCCCCCCGCAGCCCCGGGGACCGCCACCTCCCAGGGCTTTTCATTTAAAATACATAGGGGGGGCTCCTTCCCCCTCCCCACGCTGCCCCGGGGACCGCCACCTCCCAGGGGCTCTTATTACTTTTGTGGGCCTCGAGGGCCCTCCCAATCCCCGGGGACCACAACCAATGTTCCCTCTAATTTTTTTCCTCTGTGTGCGGCAGTGTAAGGTCTATGTGCGCTGCAACCAAGGCTATGTGCGCCAGTTACCAGACCGCATGTGTGGGTGCAGTGCCAAATATCACTCCAAACTTTTGCTTAAAAATGTGAAAAGACGGTGCATTTCCTCACATACAGATCCACGTGAATGGTGTTAAGGCAGGTTTGAAACCGTACCACATAGCAATTTGAAACCTTGGCAGCTATGTTGCTGCATTTCTTTTCTTAATAGAGCTGGGCTGCGGCTGATTGTGTGCATTTGTTCAAGTTTTCATGTTAATTTCAGCTCATGACGGGCGTTGCGATTAACATGAAAACTTTACCAAATGCTCTCTTTGAGCAGGAAATATAAAATTATAATAACATAGGGGCCCATTACGATGTCCGCCCGCCACTGTAACGGTAAACGGGACCAACCGCCAGAGGTGCAGCGGTCCCGCTGTGCCCATTAGGATGCGACCGCCACCCTGGCGGTCGCATCCCACATATTTAACATTGTGGCGGGCGGTGCTGTAAGCAGCACCTGCCACAATGTTAAATATGCATGTTGTGCATTGGCATGCACAACGTGACAGGCACCGCGCAGTGCCTGCCACCTTGTGTATGCCAATGAAGGGGGGTACCATAGGTATGCCCCAAGTGCAGCCCCCCACACCCCCCACCCCCCGGGGGCCCGTAACAGGCCCCCAAAGCAATCTCCGCCGGCCTTTCCATGGCGGCATTGCCGCCATGGAAAGGCCTTACTGAATGCCCATGATAATATGGATGGCGGTGCCTGCAAGGCACCGCCACCATATTGTCTCCTTTTTCCGCCCGGTCAGCAATCCGACCGGCAAAAAAGCGGCGGACGGACTTTCCGTCCGCCGCTGTACCCCCGCCATGCTAATGTGGCGGGGGGTAAATGGCAGGTGGGGAGTTATCGCGGCCGGATCGCCACCGCCGGTCGGGCGGTGGTGATCCGCCCGTGATCATAATGACCCCCTTAGTTATTATAATTTTACTTTTCGCAGTTTCAGGGCTGGGTTAGGGTAGGGCTGCATCAGGCTTTCGACTAACTCATTTTAAAGCTAGTGTCTGATTCACCGCATTAAAATGCATTTAGTCACACATTCTAGCGCCCCTCTGACAATACTGCAATTGAGGCACACTGCCAATGAGGCAGCACCAGTACGCTAAAATTGTCTAACATATGAGCATGCAGCTGCGCCTTCAAATTTAAAATGCTGTGCATCAGAGATAGAATATTCATGAACAGCGCTGAGCAGGCAGGCCAGTATTTAACAGATCAATTAGCCGTGCCCCAACCAGGCTTCCTGTGAGTCTACTCTGGGGGTACCAGCCATCATGTGGGTGATCCATGGAGTGGGTCTTTCCTGCTGTTTTCCCACAATCACACCACCCTTTTGGTGACCAGAAGCACACACATGCTTCGAAGATTGGACACACTGGCGGGTGGTAGCTTTGTTTTTCCTTCCCGCACACCCCAGCCGAGAAGTCACATTACCTGAGCCTCTTGTGCAGGATGTTATAGTTTTACAGCCTGCTGAGCCCATTCCCTCCTAAGCCCCCGCATCAGCTTGGACAGAGATTGTTGACAAAACAGTCAACTTCTTAGCCCCTGCCGTGCCCTCTGAACATGTGTACTTTCGTGAACCGGAGGCAGAGTATTGGTCTTGTCACTTGATCCCGGGACTTGATTGTCGTCAGAGCGGCACACAAGTGTTTAAGTGCGACCAGCAGAGGTAGTAGCATTTTTAAAAACAAGCTTATATTCCATATTTTCAAACATTCTATTTGTATGATCTGGGTTTAAAGCAATAATTGCTTATATACTTCAAAACACTTTGTTTTGGAAATAATCTGCTTTGCCACACTTTTTGAATCATCATCTTTTAACTAGTGTCACCGTCAATGAACCTTACTTTACATCCCAAAAAGACAAAAAAAATTCTTGGAAAATGGACTTTGTGAGATTTAGGTCGTTACCCAACCCTTACCTCAGCTACCACCTTCTCCACAAAGATGGGGCGCCGCAGTCTTACTGCTTTGTCACACGGTAGCTGCTGCTGAGGGTACATCATTTCAGGGGTCAAGAATTAGGTTTTCAGGGAAAGGGAATGGGATTGGTAATTCCAAGTGTACGTGATTTAGGACCCCAAGAGTAAAAATTTGAGCTTTCATTAGAATACTCTGCATGCTGCACAGAGAAGGGAATTAAACATCTTTCAGCAATAGAATGAAAATGCAGCTCTGCCGGGTTTTCTCCCCTCACTGCCAAACAAACTACGTCCATCAGATTCCCTTTCTTTTCCAACTGCAAGCACAAACATTTTTTTGTACTGACTCTGTCCAATCATGTTGATTCACCTCATGCACTCTAGCTCAGCCATTCTAGTAGCAAAACGATCATTAACCCTCGAAGTAGTCTGCTTGCTTCCTAAAAGCACCACACATGCAGTGGTCGAAGTGGGTGGGATCGGCAGGGCACGGCGTGCCCCTACTTCTTTAATTTAATAGATTCCGTTCCCCTGCTTTTTTATTTTAAACATGCGTCCCAGGATGGCAGAAATTGCCAAGGTCCACAGATAAGGCTCGGCGTTCGTGGCAGTTCGGGGCGGGTAGAGAAGGAAAAGGACTCTGTCTCTTCCTTCTTGCCCAGAGAAGACAAGGACAGTGTCCACTTCTGCTCTGCCGCTGGCAAAAGCACTCACTGATTTCTGAATAATGAATGTAAAAGCGTTAAGGTAACCATGTTGTTCCTGCTTACATTTCACATGCTTTACTTAAACTTGCATTCACTATGAGTGTTTGCTTTTTCCAGGATGTTGTTACCTTTTTTTTAGGCAGCATATTACTCTCGTCTAATGCATAATTTGAATTGTGTCGTATCCAGGAGTTTATAGCGGGGCACAATTAGGTTGTAGCTGAAGGTAGTGCAAGTTTCTCTCAGTGGGGCAGTATGGTGTTCAGTGGAGGAGAGGATGTGGCACTATGGTCAGAGCTGCCGAATTTGGAACTGGGGAACCAGGTTCAGCCTTCATGATCAGTCCACCAGACCACTTTCCTGAGGGAGCACGTTCCCCTGCTTGACCTTAGAAGACCCCGCTAGACCTTAGAAGCCCTGGTGTCTTAGCACCAGCATGTGGACCCTGTGGCAATTGTGGGTTAACCTTAAAGGCCAGTCAACCACAATCCATATTGAAGTTCACCTCCAGTCTTGTGGGCAGGCCTATGAAGCAGCACACCCTAGCGCGACAGTAACTGAGGTCACAGGACCCTTGAGCAGGGTGGCTCCAGGGCGGTGCGATCGCACTGGGTGCTGACTTCGGGTGGGGTGTCATGCTTGCAAGTATATTATGTTTCTAAAAGCATTTACTGCCTCCTTCCTGGCCGCCAGCAATTATAGGCAACAATAAAAAGGTCATGATAACTCTGGTGATTAATGTTCTTCCTAGAGAGAGATGGAGTTTTGTCAAGTGGAAGTTTTGTGGTAAAAAATACATTATTGAATTCAGTATGTACTACATATCAAACAAATACAAGAACAATATTGATAAACAAAAAATAAAAATAAATATGTAGCAATAAATATCTATAAGAAGAACCATAAAAAGTCTTTATAAATTTTGTGAAGGGGAGAGAAAAAGGAGAGAATGGAGGGGAGGAAGGGTGGACATAGGGAAGATCATAACATAAGACATCCATATTGAGAATAATAACAAGTTGCCTCAGAAACAATTCATATAATTAACAATATGCATCTTAACACATCCAAGAAAGACGGAGATAAAATTTCATGGGGACAAAAATTCTCAGAAGATACAGATAAAATATTTAGTTTGTCACTACCAATTTCACTAAGATATGTACTAAGTGAGATTTGTACTCGGGGCAGCGGTTCCTTACCAGGGAAGAAGCAGAATCCATGTTTGAACTGGGCAGGGGCCAGTATCTCCAATACGCAAAGATTTCTGTGGAGGCACGTGAGCTTTGGCCAAAGTTTCCGGAGGAACCGCCCGTGACTGCCACACTTCAGGTTCTTACGTCTCTGGCAGGCAGCCGCAGATTGGTGCCTCATATATATAAGGCGTTAAGAGAGGATTTAGCGGCAGAACCACTTCCAGTTCAGGCCAAATGGGATAGGTTACTAGGGGAGCCCTTGACGGAATCAGAATGGAAACGGGTACACGAAGGGGTCAAACAAATTAGTTCCAATGTGAGATTCAAGCTTACCCAATTTAATATCGTTCATCAAACATACCTGACTCCATATATCCTCCATAAAGTAAACCCAGATCGCTCTGCTCAATGTCCCAGGTGCGGTCAGTGTGACGCCCAGTTCCTACATATGACTTGGGAATGTACCGAATTGAAATTATACTGGGGATCGATACTAGAAAGCTTGCGGTTGGTGACGGGGTGGACGCTGCCCTATTCTATTAAGGACTTCTTCCCAGACCTAAAGGGAGGAAGCTTACACGAAGATTCCTACAGTTAGGGCTGGTGCTAGCTAAAAGGAGGATTGCAATTAAGTGGATGAGCCCACAACACCCAAAATAGAAAACTGGGTTAAAGATCTCAGGGAGTGGGCCACAGCAGAATTGATTCGTATGCGATGTCTTCACAGAGACGACAAGTTAGAGGATGATGCGAGGTCGTGGTGTGTTATGATTTCGGAGATACCCGGGGGTAGATCACCCCTCTCCCAAGCTGGGGAGGAAATGCAAACAGGTGAAGGGAGTCCAGAAGCAGGGGCTCTGCCTGAGGGTAGTCCTGAGAATGAGGGTACAGCAGTTAGTCTAGGGCGAGACATCGATTAGTTCATGCTGTAATATGCGGAGAAATGCTTCCTATGATGACCCAGGGGGGTGGGGGGAGGGTTGTTTTTTCCAAGTAAGTTGTTGCAAATTGTTTATTGAATGATTCACGTGTATATATTCCGATGTCATGCCAAAGGTTTCATTGTCGGACTATAGATGGTAAATGTCCGTACCGGCAGAAATGTAACATCCTTTCTCCTTTTATGCATATACAAATTCTACAGGCTATTTTAGGTGGCATTTTAATGCTGGTATCTTGTAACGTTGTTTGTGTATGACTGGACATTCAATAAAAACATTTACAAAAAAAAAAAAAGATATGTACTAAGTGGTAACCATAAGTGCACATTATGAACAGATGAGTTTTGTGTGGCAGTTTTGACTCATGGAAAGGTAGCGCAGAGGGCTAATTTTCCTGCTGCACAGAACATGTACCATCCAGATCACAAAGTGCACATAATGTAAATGGGTCAGTGGGTTACTGCTTTTGTCAGTGAGATCCTTTTGGTACTTGCAGTTTATAAGTCAAAATCCTAACATAGAACAGTGAGCTATTAACTGTCATCTAAGAGCTGCATGTTTTTCCCCAGTTTGATTATCCTAATGTTGCAAAAAGGGTTCATTTGAATAGAAATCAATTCTGGTTATTAAAGAGAACGCCCAGTCATGGTATTACGTTCTAAATTCAGAGTTTACGTTCTAAATTCAGTGTGTTTCTCCAGACCAATCACTATTTAACTATTAAACTATACTGCCTACTAGTATGGATGTCATGTGACTCCTACACCTTGTAGTCCTTTGTCTTATGTAACATTTCCTATACAGAGATTTACACACATGATTAATTGTCTCTGTGTAATGAGTGTGATGTAAAGTGCTCTGACACCCTACACTGGTATCAGTGGTGCTGTAAATCAAGTTAAATTAATCTGAGCGAGAGTGTGGTTATGGAGACTTGAGGGGGACTGTTAAAGGGTGGTAGTGAGGGAATCAGTGGCGGAGGGAGTCATTGGGGGGGCACCAACAAACATTGTCGCACAGGGCTCCAGCAGTGCTAAAGCCGGCCCTGCCCTTGAGGCCAGTCTGCCTCACCCATTGGTCCATCCATTGGCCTGGTTTCAGCAGTAGTAGCTGTAACTCACCAGGGGTTGGCAATGCAGGATTTGTAAGCACACCAAACTAAGTTCACAAACTTCACAGTCTCTCTGCTTCATGCACAAGCACTTTTAACATGTGCTGCCTCTTTGGGACCACTGGAATTATGCAGCAATGGAGGGCAAAATTATGCCGCAGTGTTGACTAAATTATGCAGCCAAAAAAAAGACTGCAGCATAATGCAGTATATTTTCTGATACTTTATTATTTTTACATTTTTTCACATGCTAACAGTCTCTGGAAAAATGTTGCCTTATTAATACCAGTGTAACATACAAATCCAGCAATGACAAAGGTGATCAGTCAGCCTTTGCAAAGGGCTGTCCACTTCGCAGAAACACAAGTCACATTTTTTAGTAACATTTGATCTATTTGAGCTACAAACAATTTATTAGTTAAAATCGTCAAATTATGCAGCAGATGATGCATTATGCAGTAAATATTGCAGAGCCAGAATTATATAGAAAACATTTGCAAATTAGGATATTTTGCCATTCATGCTTGAACTGCTCTTGTGGAAAAAGGGAGGAGAAGTGCTGATGACAGAAGCTGCATGACTCGGAGACAAATGGTTTGTGCTTCCACTTTTAAGCTTATTTCAACTGAAAGCACATGCCGCGTTTGTAGGCTTGCTGCATTTCTGCTCTTAATAGAGCGCAGCTGCGGGGTGATTGTGCAGCCCTGCCAAGTATCACGCATCAGGCGTGGGACTAACGCATTTTAGTGTGGTGATCCGCATCACCGCACTAAAATGAAAAGTCACGCATTTATAGCACCGTGAAGTTGCTGACAAGCTGGAAATGGGAGTGCTGCTATTGCACTCTCTGAGCAAAGTATGACAGACCGCGTGCTGCTCTGGCAGCCGCAGATTTTGTGGGACTAAACTGTGCAGTGCACTGCTCTGCCCTCCTGGTGTTACATTTATACTAAGTATACATGAAATCCATGCCTGGGTCCGGTTGCGTTTGCAGGCTGAGCTCAGAGCTGCGCTGGTGGCTGAAGCACCGCGCCGGCATTCACGTCAGGTGACTGCAACATTGTTCCTTTGCAGAGAAGACAAGTTACTAGTGGGCGGGCCAGGCCGGGACACTTGCTGCGCGGGCCGGGGAGCGGGGCAGTTGTTTCTAAGGAGTTCTGCGGCCGGTAGATGCCTGCACCTCCCTCATGATGCCCTGCGACCGGACAGGGCTGGTGGAGACTCGTCGTCACGGTCGACGGCTCACAGTGAGGTCTGTAATGCCACCGCTCTCGGCTGACAGTGACTCAGTGACTGGGCAGGCTCTACTCAATCCAAGCTCGGCCTTTAAGGTTCTTGCACATAACACGTGGCTGTGGTCTCTTAGCACACTACGAATTGAGCCCCTGACCCATGCAATGTGACTGAGCAGTTTGTTGACTTTCAGTCAGCAACATTAATATTGTGAGGGGTGTTATAAACAATAAAATTCACTGCAGTGCTTGATTGGCGACCTGAAGTACTCACTGAGGCTGTGGGCAGCACCTTAATTTTTCTTTGCTGGGCCTGCTGCCCCCGCCGCCAGAGCAGACAAGGGGCACCTCTTGTCAGTGCCAGACCCATCGGTGCCTGCTGCTCTGTGCTGTTGAGCAGGTTGTACTTTCACACCATGATGGGGTCAGTGATGCTCTGTGCTGTTGAGCAGATTGTACTTCACACCATGACGGGGGTCTAACAGCAGCCACTGGAAGAGCTAACATTATTATCAGAATTGCGCAGTGCTGTGTGGTTGTTGTGCTTGCGGGTTGAGGGAAGCAGGTCTGACGCACGGTTTCCACTCTCTCTATTCGCTTTCGTCCCAGCCTCCTAGACATATAGCCAGCATGGGCTGCTCAGTGTTAATGTTGCTGACTAAAAGTCAGCAAGCTGCAGTCACGTGTGCATGGGTCGGGGGCCCTGTACATATGTCACACTTAAAAGCACCACGAACAGCCGGCTTCCCATAGTTATTCTCCACTGGTGCCATCCGATCTGTGACTGGGACAATGCCTCTGTGCAGGGTTTCGAGTCAGCCGCACATAAAACTAAATCAAGTCTATTGCATGCATTCCCCCAGAGGACGTTAGACCAGAAGACAGCTCAGAATTAGTATCTGTATGGCATCTACAAACTACAAATTCCATGTTTTCAACTACTCATCAGATGCTAACTTGTGCACTAACTAACATGCAGCTGATATCATCCCTGATTAGAACTACAACACTTCCATCACAGGTAGGATTTATGGCTGCAGTCTTAAAGCCATCACGGAGAGACGTAGAAGTGCGGGCCTGACAGGTTATTTAACCATGTTTCAGTTCAAATAACATGTCAGATTAGTGTACTTTGAATGAATTGAGCATTTTGCATGGCTGGGCCATTCAGGGTGGATATATATTTTAGCATGCTTTTCTTTGCACATTTTAGAACACGGCCTCTTTAGGTGTCACTGACCCCAGAGCACATTATTTTACCCGGTTAGTGTATGCACTCCTACAGCAGCCCTGCCCATCGCATGAACCACAGAGCCAAGCTGCGCAGCCACCTTCTCAGAGGAGAGCACACACTGAAAACGGCCTGCAGTGCTGCATTTCGGGGAGCACCATCTAAACCAAGTGCAATCCTGCAATCAGCCTTGCACACTAACAAAATCCCAATGATCCGCAGCTGGCCCCTCTTTAAAGATGCTCTCTGCTGGCTCAGGTTGACATTCACTTGTTTGCACAGTTGACTATCACACAGGATTACCAACTGAGTGCATGGGGTTCAGTATCTGAGTGTGGGGGGACAGGGACAAAGATGTGCCTGAAAAAGGTCAAAATATTCTTATTCTTTCACAATTTTAGTTGGTCAATCACCTTCAGGTAATGCATGTAAAATAACTCTACACACACCTTAAAAGTAAACCTACATGAATAATAAATGGGACATGCACTCTTACATTATGAAGCCTCATTTGTTAATGCTATCTGGGCAACAGATGTTGGTGGGAAATCGAACTGAATCGTTGTTGGTGTGCAGGAATACTGACTTCCAAAATACTTTGTGTGCCTTTGTTAACGTTTTCATGTTAATGGCAGAACCCGTCATGAGCTGCAATTAACATGGAAACTTTAAAAAGGCACACAATCACCTTGCAGCCCAGCACTATTAAGAGAAGAAATGCAGCAAGTCTACAAACACAGCGTGTGCTTTTAGGTGATTCTAAAAGCACACGCTGTGTTTGGTGCTGCATTTCTTTTGTTTTCTAGAGTGCGGCTGCGGGCAGATTGTGTGCTTTTGTTTAAAGCATTCGTGTTAATCGTAGCTCGTGACGGGCTCTGCAATTAACACGAATACTTAAACAAAAGCACACAATGAGCCCGGCAGCACTCTAGAAAACAAAAGAAATTTAGCAAGTGTTCTGAGCACTTGCTAAATGCCTCTTCACTGCAACTTGAAATGCCCGTTTTTCTCGGCGCGAATGCTCTCGGGGGATGTGTGTGCGCACCACACACACAGCACTGCGCGCTCGGGGGCACCGAGGTGCGCGCACACGCATGCACGTGCCTTCAAGGGAACACTGACCACCACCTCCCGGGGCTACAAGATTGAAATGCGGGGGCACGCGGCCCCCAGCAGCCCCGGGGACCGCCGCCTCCCCAGGGTGACTTCTAAAATCAAAGTGAGGGGGTGCTCGAGCCCCCACACTGCCCCAGGGACCACCACCTCCCTGGGGCACTGTTTATTTAAATACGGGGTCCGTTGCAGACCCCCAGGCCCTGGGGACCACCACCTCCCCGGGGCTTTAAACAGTTGGAGCCCTCGATGGCTCTGGGGACCGCCACCCCCCAGGGCCGGCTCCTGCAATGTCCCGGGGTGCCCACCCCGAGACATTGCCATTTGCTAAGGCAGGGCGGCTCCCGCCCTGCCATAGTAAACTCTTGCTTTGCTTCTTGGAAGCAAGAAGCAAAGAAGAATTGCTTTTGGGCAAGGGGAGCTGCATGTCAGCAGCTTCCCCTGCCCAAAAGCAATGCCGGCTCCCGCAGGATGCGGTGAGCGGGCTGGGACCGTGGGGGCATTGGGGCTCCCCCCACGATCCCCAACGTATGGCCAGGCCATGGGGATGGGGTCCCGGGGCCAGAAGTGGCCATGGGGAGGGGGGCCATGCGGCACCCCTCTCTTTTGATGTATTTTTGTTTTTGTTTTTAAATAAGGCCGGGCCACAAGGATGGGGTCCCTGGGGCCATAATTGGCCCAGGGGAGGGGGGCCACACAGCCCCCCTCCTCAAAAAAAGCAGGGAAAATCATTTAAAAAACAAGGCCAGGCCTGGGGGATAAGGTCCCCGGGGCCAGAAGTGGCCCAGGGGAAGGGGGCCATGCAACACCCCTCCCGGGAAAATAATTTAAAAAATGAGGCCAGACCTGGGGGATGGGGTCCCCCGTGCCAACAGTGGCCCAGGGAAGGGAGGCCACGCTGCCCCCTTCCCGTTAAAAAAAAATAAATGCTCAGGCCCTGGGGGATGGGGTCCCCAGGGTCCAAAAAATACTAAAAGAAGGGGGGCCACACAGCCCCCCTTCTAAAAATATTTTTTTTAAAAGAAAAGCCGGCATCTCGCCAGAGGCCCCGCCCCCTCCCTGCACCACTCTGCAAGCGCACCCCCTGGCGTGTTCTAAGTTGGGGGATTAAGTCCCCTTCATTCCTGAGGGTCCCTGGGGACCAACTAGCCCACCAGGTACCTCCAGTAAGCCCCACACAGTGGGATTGCTGAGGGGTGGTACGAGGCCATGCCCCTTTTTACACCACTCTGCAAACGCACCTCTTGGCGCACTGCTGGTGGGGCGATGAGGTCCTATTGTGTCCTGAGGACCTCAGGACACAAGTGGACTTCATCCCCCGAGCAGCAGTGCGTCAGGAGCTGCGTTTGCAGAGTGGTGTAAAAAGGGGGAGTGGCCTTTGAGCACTCTCAGCAAACCAGCTGTATGGGGCATACTGGAGATAATAGGAGGGCTAGTTGGCCCCCAGGGACCCTCAGGAGGAAAGGGGACTACATCCCCCAACCAAGAGTGCGCCAGGAGGCGCGTTTGCAGAGTGGTGGAGAAAGGGGGCGTGGCCTGTGTCCAGCTCTCAGCAATCCCACTGTGTGGGGCTTACTGGAGGTAAGAGGTAGGCTAGTTGGACCCTAAGGACCCCCAGCAGCGAAGGGGACTTCAATCCCAATCCAAGAGCGCACCAGGGAGCGCGTTTGCAGAGTGGTGGGCAAAGGGGGCGTGGCCTGCTATGAGAACTTAGCAATCCTGCTGTGTGGGACTTACTGGAGGTAATAGGAGGGGTAGTTGGCCCCCAAGGATGTCCTTGGGGGCCAACTACCCCTCTTGTTACCTCCAGTAAGTCCCACACAGTGGGATTTCTTAGACGTCTTCGGAGGCCACGCCCCTTTCTCCACCACTCTGCAAACATGCCTCCTTGCAGACTACGGGATGGGGGATGAAGTCCACTTTACTCCTGAGGGACTTTGGGGACTAAGAAGCCCTCCTGGTACCTCCTGTAAGTCCTACGCAGTGGAATTCCTGAGCGCTGGTCGGAGGCCAAGCACCCTTTCTCTACCACTCTGCAAACGCGACTACTAGTTAAAGAAGCATTTGCAATGTAATAGGTTTCACATTTGCGAGAGTTAGAGCTATTGGCGTTGTAAATGTAAAATATTTTTACTAATGTTTTTTGGTGTAGAGTGGATGCACGTTGTGTGTAGTGGAATTATGTGGTATGTTGTGCAGTGAAATTATGTGAATAGAAAGTATGTGGTATTTAGTGTATAGGAATTATGTGGAGTGGGATTATGTGTTTCGGAGAGTAATTATGTGGTATTGTAGTCTGTGTTGTGGACTGGTAACCTCAGGTTTAGTCTTTCTCGTTTCCATAGAAGCTAAGCTATAAACTCAATGAGACACAAAAAAAGAAGGAACCACTGAGGAGCACTTCTGGACCTAGTCGGAGGTATGAGCAGGGCCACTGGAATTATGTGACTGTTCGGCTGCACCAATTTTCACATAATTAAAAATTTTCCGCATTTGCCAAATATTCCACCATCTGCTACCTAATCTGCAGACTTGAACAAAAAAAGCCTTGTTTCTAGCTCAAACGGCTCAAATGTTCCCAAAAATTCAGCTTCATGTGTTACAGTGTGGTGGAAGGCCATTTGCAAAGCTGGAATGGTCACATGTTACTTATTGCAAAATGTGGGTGTTAAACTGGTACTAATGGAGCACAAACTTCTCTTCTTTCTGTGCCTCTCTTGCCTCTTTCTGCATTTCTCTGGCTTCTTTCTGCACCTTTCTTCCTCTTTCAGCACCTCTGTTGTTTTTTTCTGCAGATCTCTTGCCGCTTTCTGTACCTCTCTTGCCTCTTTCTGCACCTCTCTTGCCTATTTCTGCACCTCTCTTGCCTCTTTCTGCACTTCACTTGCCTCTTTCTGCACTTCTCTTGCTTCTTTCTACACCTCTCTTGCCTCTTTCTGCTCCTCTCTTACCTCTTTGTGCATTTCTTTTGCCTGTTTCTGCAGTTCCCTTGCCTCTTTCTGTACCTCTCTTGCCACTTTCTGCACCTCACTTGCCTCTTTCTGCACCTCACTCTATTCCTTCTGCCTCTTTCTGCACTTCTCTTGCCTCTTTCTGAACTTCTTGAGCCTCTTTCTGTACCTCTCTTGCCTCTTTCTGCACCTCAAGTGCCTCTTTCTGTACTTCTCTTGCCTCTTTCTACACTTATCTTGCCTCTTTCTATACCTCTTTTGCCTCTTTCTGCACCTCACTTGCCACTTTCTGCTCTTCTCTTCCCTCTTTCTGAAACTCAATCTCTTCTTTCTGCACCTCTCTTGCCTCTTTCTGTACCCTTCTTGTCTCTTTGTGTACCTCTCCTACCTCTTTCTACACCCCTCTTGCCTCTTTTTGCACCTCTGTTGGTTCTTTCTGCACCTCTATTGCCTTTCTGCAACTCTGTTGCTTTTTTCTGCACTTCTCTTGCCTTTTTCTGCACCCTTCTTGTCTCTTTCAGCAAGTCTGTTGCTTCGTCTGCACTTCTCTTCCTTCATTCTGCACCCCTATTGCCTCTTTCTGTACCTTTCTTGCCTCTTTGTGCACCTCTCCTACCTCTTTCTGTACCCCTCTTGCCTCTTTCTGCACCTCTGTTGGTTCTTTCTGCACTGCTCTTGCTTCTATTTGCACCTCTTTTGCAAATTTTGGTATCCCTCTTGCCTCTTTCTGCACCCCTGTTCCCTCTTTCTGCACGTCTCTTGCATCTTTCTGCACCCCTCTTGCCTCTTTCAGCACCTCTGTTGCTTCTTTCTGCACTTCTCTTGCTTCTTTCTGCACCCCTCTTGCCTCTTTCTGTACCCCTCTTGCCTCTTTCTGCACCTCTCCTGACTCTTTCTGCACTTCTATCTCCTCTTTCTGCACCCCTCTTGCCTCTTTATGCACCTCTGTTGCTTCTTTCTGCACTTCTATTGCCTCTTTCTGCACCTCTCTTGCCTCTTTCTGCACCTCTCTTGCCTCTTTCCGTACCCCTTTTGCCTCTTTGTGCACCTCTCCTGACTCTTTCTGCACCCCTAATCCCTCTTTCTGCACCTCTCTTGCCTCTTTCTGTACCTCTGTTGCTTCTTTCTGCAACTCTCTTTTCTCTTTCTGCAGTTCTTTTGCCTCCTTCTGCACCTCTGTTGCTTCTTTCTTCACTTGTCTTGCCTCTTTCTGCACCCCTCTAGCCTCTTTCTGCACCCCTGTTGCTTCTATCTGCACTTCTGTTGCTTCTTTCTGTACCCCTCTTGCCTCTTTCTGTACCCCTCTTCCCTCTTTCTGCACCTCTCTTGCCTCTGTCTGCATACCTGTTCCCTCTTTCTGCACCCCTTTTGCCTGTTTCTACAACTCTCTTGCCTCTTTCTGCAGTTTTCTTACCTCCTTCTGCACCTCACTTGCCTCTTTATGCACTTCTCTTTATTTTATTTTATTTATTTATTTATTTATATAGCGCCTGAATCACCCCTGTAGGGGTATCTCTGCACTTGCGGACGAATAAGAGACTGCTGATACTGTATGAGACGTCTAGAACAGGAATGTTTCTTCTTTCTGCACCCTTCTTCCTTTTTCTGAACATCTCTTGCTTCTTTCTGCACTGCTCTTGCCTCTTTCTGTACCCCTCTTGCCTCTTTGTGCACCTCTTTTGCTTCTTTCTGCATTTCTCTTTACTCTTTCTGCACCCCTCTTGCCTCTTTCTGCACCTCTGTTGCTTTTTTCTGCACCTCTCTTGCCTCTTTCTGCACCTCACTTGCCTCTTTCTGCACTTCTCTTGCTTCTTTCCACACCTCTGTTGCTTCTTTCAGCAATTCTCCGGCCTCTTTCCGCACCTCACTTGCTTCTTTCTGCACCCCTCTTGCCTCTTTCTGCACCCCTCTTTTCTCTTTCTGCACCTCCCTGGCCTCTTTCTGTACCCCTGTTCCCTCTTTCTGCACCTTTCCTTCCTGTTTCTGCACCTCTCTTGCCTCTTTCTGTACCTCTGTTGCTTCTTTCTGCACTTCTCTTGCTCTTTCTGCACCCTTCGCGCCTCTTTCAGCACCTCTGTTGCTTCTTTCTGCACTTCTCTTCCTTCTTTCTGCACCCCTCCTGCCTCTTTCTGTACCTCTCTTGCCTCTTTGTGCACCCCTCCTACCTTTTTCTGCACCCCTCTTGCCTCTTTTTGCACCTCTGTTGGTTCTTTCTGCACTGCTCTTGCTTCTTTCTGCACCTCTGTTGCTTCTTTCTACACCACTGTTGCTTCTTTCAGCAATTCTCTTGCCTCTTTATGCACTTCTCTTGCTTGTTTCTGCAATTCTCTTGCGTCTTTCTGCACCTCTGTTGCCTCTTTCTGCACCTCACTTGCTTCTTTCTGCACCCCTCTTGCCTCTTTCTGCACCCCTCTCCCCTCTTTCTTCACCTCTCTTGCCTCTTTCTGCACCCCTGTTCCCTCTTTCTGCACCTTTCCTGCCTGTTTCTGCATCTCTCTTGCCTCTTTCTGTCCCTCTGTTGCTTCTTTTCTCATTTCTTTGGCCTCTCTCTGCACCCTTCGCTCCTCTTTCAGCAACTCCGTTGCTTATTTCTGCACTTCTCTCCCTTCTTTCTGCACCCCTCCTGCGTCTTTCTGTATCCCTCTTGCCTCATTGTGCACCACTCCTACCTATTTCTGCACCCCTCTTGCCTCTTTTTGCACCTCTGTTGGTTCTTTCTGCACTGCTCTTGCTTCTTTCTGCATCTCTTTTGCAAATTTCTGCATCCCTCATGCCTCTTTCTGCACTGCTCTTGCTTCTTTCTGCACCTCTCTTGCAAATTTCTGTATCCTCTTACCTCTTTCTGCACCCCTGTTCCCTCTTTCTGTACCTTTCTTGCCTGTTTCTGCACCTCTGTTGCTTCTTTCTGCACTTCTCTTGCCTCTTTCTGCACCTCTCTTGCCTCTTTCTGTACCCCTTTTGCCTCTTTGTGCACCTCTCTGGACTTTCTGCACCCCCCCTCCCTCTTTCTGCACCCCTCCTCCCTCTTTCTGCACCTCTCTTACCTCTTTCTGTACCTCTGTTGCTTCTTTCTGTACTTCTTTTGCCTCTTTCTGCACCTCTCTTGCTTCTTTCTGCACCCCTGTTGTCTCTTTCTGCACTCGTCTTCCTTCTTTCTGCACCTCTCTTGCTTCTTTCTGCACTTCTCTTGCCATTTTCTGCACCTCTCTTGCCTCTTTCTGCACCTCACTTGCCTCTTTTCTTTCTGCACTTCTCTTGGTTCTTTCCACACCTCTGTTGCTTCTTTCAGCAATTCTCTTGCCTCTTTCTGCACTTCTATTGCTTGTTTCTGCACCTCTCTTGCATCTTTCTGTACCTCTGTTGCCTCATTCTGCACTTTACTTGCTTCTTTCTGCACCTCTCTTGCCTCTTTCGGCACCTCTTGCTTCTTTCTGCACTTCTCTTGCCTCTTTCTGCACCTCTGACTTAGAGGTAGTTTTAATCCCCGTGCCCTATTATGTACTAGGGCCTTACAGGGGAGGTCATGCCAATCACAGTGGTACCCCAACCCATAGTGTACCCTAGTGTATTTCGGTGTTTTCACTGTATTCTAAGTGTCTTTCAGCATAGCACTGGCTCCGGGCCTGGTTAGTCAGAGTCAGTTACCACCAGTACCAGTCAGCAAAAAGTTGGGGGCACAGGATGACTTTGCAACAAGGCCTCTTTTTGCACCTCTGTTGGTTCTTTCTGCATATCTCTTGCTTATTTCTGCACCTTTCTTCGTCTTTCTGGACTTCTGTTGACTCTTTCTGCATTTCTCTTGCTTTTTTCTGCGCTTTTCTTCCTCTTTCTACACATGTCCTACCTCTGTAGGCATAGTTAGAAATTAGCATTTAAAAAACCTTTGAAATTCACTGAAAAAACCATAGGTATCAGGGACGTTATAGTCAGGAATTAGCATTTAAAAAACCTTAGCAATTGACTGAAAAAACCATAGGTTTGAGGTACGTTATAGTTAGAAATTAGCATTTAAAAAACCTTTGAAATTCACTGAAAAAACCATACCTTTCAGGGATGTTATAGCTAGAAATTAGCAGCTAAAAAACCTTTGAAATTCACTGAAAAAACCATAGGTTTCAGGGACATTATAGTTAGAAATTAGCATTTAAAAAACCTTAGAAATTCACTGAAAAAACCACAGGTTTCAGGGACATTATAGTTAGTTGGACATTTCACTCGTACAAAACCAGAGAAATTCGGCCGTTATAGTTAGTTGAGCTAACTATAACTCGCGCCCATAATGCACTGCTGATGACATCACATTTTACATCATTCATGACATGGCCAGTGACATCACTGATTACATCACTGATGACATCTCAAATGACATCACTGATGACATCACTGATGACTAATCCACTTGATAATCTGATGCACCTCCTCACACCGTAATATATCTTTTGATACACCCACTCTAAAATATAGACTACCATTTTCGAAACCATAGACACACCAATACCAGTTACTACATACCCACTCACTGATTCCTAGGTCTACACACACATCCATACATTCACCCATACAGTCACTCATACATGCAGTCACTCATCAATACAGCACTATCATATGCACTCATACACCTATACAGACACTCACATACCGCCACTCTTCCATAGAGTTACTCACACACCTAGTCAGTCATGCAAAGAATCAATTACACTCCCATTTACTCACCTATACAGTTAGATACACACCACCTCACTTATTCATACAGATACTAACACATACTTACTCTCTTATACAATCACTGATACAAGCACACACTTATCCATACAGCCACTCTCACAATCACTCACTCTCACATATAGTCATTTATATACTCCAACACTCACATATTCTGCCTTTCACATATGTAGTTACTCACACATGTACCACTGAGACATCCATTCACTCACCAACACACCCATACACACACTCACCCACCCATACAGCCCTTCACAGATGTACTCTTGAACCCATACACCCAGTGAATCACCCACTCACACATCAATGCACACTCACACACCCCCACCCACCCACACAGACACTCAGGCACCCATACAGATACTCAGACAACCAATCAATAACACATATAGACACTCATGTAGCTACTCACCAACCCATGCAGCCACTTACACACCAACTGACAGACTGATACAGACATTCGCACAGTTTAGTCACTAACCCATGCATTCAGTCAGTCACGCACCTACTAAATCATCTATTCAGACACTTATACACCCACTCATTCTTCAGTACTCCTTGGCATATATATATATAAAACATATTTAAACTTTGCAGAAACACATAGTCACTGGATGATGTCATCAGTGATGTCATTTGAGATGTCATCAGTGATGTCATCAGTGATGTCACTGGCCATGTCATGAATGATGTAATATGTGACATCATCAGCAGTGCATTGTGGGGGCGCGAGTTATAGTTAGCTCAACTAACTATAACGGCCGAATTTCTCTGGTTTTGTACGAGTGAAATTTCCAACTAACTATAACGTCCCTGAAACCTGTGGTTATTTCAGTGAAAATATATATATATATATATATATATATATATATGATAACCACAGTCCTTATTGCCGCATCCTTTCTCAGCAAAAAAACAGGTAGACCCCCTGGGAGAGTGAGGAGCCCGTGAAACCGGCACTGAAGAAAGCATACCACAGCTGAAACGCGTCTGCCGTTAGCGTTTCATGGACTGCCTGTCACCGCGTTCATGAAAATCATTAAAGCTGCCTTTGTTACTCTGGAGCTGTGTCGAGCTTTCCTTCATGTAAGAGAGAGCATTGGGTCTCATGTGTTGCCAGCAAGCTGCTGCTGGCTTACGACGTGCCCTTTCGGTCTGGAGCAGCGCGGTAAGACAGCACCTGGACTTTTGCATTTACTGCACAACGCGCTGCCCCCCCGGCAGTCTGATGAACTATACAAGGTCGAATTCTGCATTTAAAGGGGAGAGAGGAGGTAAATTAAATTACCTGATAAAGAGATCCAAAGCAGCTTTAATCCCCACTGGGCACTCGAGCTGGTGTGGGGCCCAACATCCAATCCAGTATTGGGACATCACATGGTGTCGGGTTTTCCTTATTAGTAAATGGGGAACCCTGAAGGACTCCAATGACCAGCATGCCGTTTGCCTGGTGAGGCCAACGCGACCTTTTGACACACCTTTGAGAAGAGGGAGGGGCAAGCAATCACCTGACTGGGAGCAGTCACTTCATAAACTCCACCTGGTTAGACCCACTGGGATAGTGAGGAGCCTGTGAAACCGGCACTGAAGAAAGCATACCAAAGCTAAAACGCGTCTGCCGTTAGCATTTCATGGACTGCCTGTCACCGCGTTCATGAATATCATTAAAGCTGCCTTTGTTACTCTGGAGCTATGTTGAGCTTTCCTTCGTGTAAGAGAGAGCATTGGGTCTCATGTGTTGCCAGCAAGCTGCTGCTGGCTTACGACGCGCCCTTTTGGTCTGGAGCAGCGCAGTAAGACAGCACCAGGACTTTTGCATTTACTGCACAACGCGCTGCCCCCCCGGCAGTCTGATGAACTATACAAGGTCGAATTCTGCATTTAAAGGGGAGAGAGGAGGTAAATTCAATTACCTGATAAAGAGATCCAAAGCAGCTTTAATCCCCACAGGGCACTCGAGCTGGTGTGGGGCCCTACATCCAATCCAGTATTGGGACATCACATGGTGTTGGGTTTTCCTTATTACTAAATGGGGAACCCTGAAGGACTCCAATGACCAGCATGCCGTTTGCCTGGTGAGGCCAACGCCACCTTTTGACACACCCTTGAGAAGAGGGAGGGGCAAGCAATCACCTGACTGTGAGCAGTAACTTCATAAACTCCACCTGGTTAGACCCCCTGGGAGAGTGAGGAGCCCGTGAAACCGGCACTGAAGAAAGCATACCAAAGCTGAAACGCGTCTGCCATTAGCGTTTCATGGACTGCCTGTCACCGCGTTCATGAATATCATTAAAGTTGCCTTTGTTACTCTGGAGCTGTGTCGAGCTTTCCTTCATGTAAGAGAGAGCATTGGGTCTCATGTGTTGCCAGCAAGCTGCTGCTGGCTTACGACGCGCCCTTTCGGTCTGGAGCAGCGCGGTAAGACAGCACCTGGACTTTTGCATTTACTGCACAACGCGCTGCCCACCCGGCAGTCTGATGAACTATACAAGGTCGAATTCTGCATTTAAAGGGAAGAGAGGAGGTAAATTCAATTACCTAATAAAGAGATCCAAACCAGCTTTAATCCCCACTGGGCACTCGAGCTGGTGTGGGGCCCGACATCCAATCCAGTATTGGGACATCACATGGTGTCGGGTTTTCCTTATTACTAAATGGGGAACCCTGAAGGACTCCAATGACCAGCATGCCATTTGCCTGGTGAGGCCAACGCGACCTTTTCACACACCCTTGAGAAGAGGGAGGGGCAAGCAATCACCTGACTGGGAGCAGTCACTTCATAAACTCCACCTGGTTAGACCCTCTAGGAGAGTGAGGAGCCCGTGAAACCGGCACTGAAGAAAGCATACCAAAGCTGAAACGCGTCTGCCGTTAGCGTTTCATGGACTGCCTGTCACCGCGTTCATGAAAATCATGAAAGCTGCCTTTGTTACTCTGGAGCTGTGTCGAGCTTTCCTTCGTGTAAGAGAGAGCATTGGATCTCATGTGTTGCCAGCAAGCTGCTGCTGGCTTACGACGCGCCCTTTCGGTCTGGAGCAGCGCGGTAAGACAGCACCTGGACTTTTGCATTTACTGCACAATGCGCTGCCCCCCCGGCAGTCTGATGAACTATACAAGGTCGAATTCTGCATTTAAAGGGGAGAGAGGAGGTAAATTCAATTAACTGATAAAGAGATTTAGTCCCCACTGGGCACTCGAGCTGGTGTGGGGCCCAACATCCAATCCAGTATTGGGACATCACATGGTGTCGGGTTTTCCTTATTAGTAAATGGGGAACCCTGAAGGACTCCAATGACCAGCATGCCGTTTGCCTGGTGAGGCCAACGCGACCTTTTGACACACCCTTGAGAAGAGGGAGGGGCAAGCAATTACCTGACTGGGAGCAGTCACTTCATAAACTCCACCTGGTTAGACCCACTGGGAGAGTGAGGAGCCTGTGAAACCGGCACTGAAGAAAGCATACCAAAGCTGAAACGCGTCTGCCGTTAGCATTTCATGGTCTGCCTGTCACCGCGTTCATGAATATCATTAAAGCTGCCTTTGTTACTCTGGAGCTGTGTCGAGCTTTCCTTCGTGTAAGAGAGAGCATTGGGTCTCATGTGATGCCAGCAAGCTGCTGCTGGCTTACGACGCGCCCTTTCGGTCTGGAGCAGCGCAGTAAGACAGCACCTGGACTTTTGCATTTACTGCACAACGCGCTGCCCCCCCCGGCAGTCTGATGAACTATACAAGGTCGAATTCTGCATTTAAAGGGGAGAGAGGAGGTAAATTCAATTACCTGATAAAGAGATCCAAAGCAGCTTTAATCCCCACTGGGCACTCGAGCTGGTGTGGGGCCCTACATCCAATCCAGTATTGGGACATCACATGGTGTCGGGTTTTCCTTATTACTAAATGGGGAACCCTGAAGGACTCCAATGACCAGCATGCCGTTTGCCTGGTGAGGCCAACGCCATCTTTTGACACACCCTTGAGAAGAGGGAGGGGCAAGTAATCACCTGACTGTGAGCAGTCACTTCATAAACTCCACCTGGTTAGACCCCCTGGGAGAGTGAGGAGCCTGTGAAACCGGCACTGAAGAAAGCATACCAAAGCTGAAACGCGTCTGCCATTAGCGTTTCATGGACTGCCTGTCACCGCGTTCATGAATATCATTAAAGTTGCCTTTGTTACTCTGGGCTGTGTCGAGCTTTCCTTCATGTAAGAGAGAGCATTGGGTCTAATGTGTTGCCAGCAAGCTGCTGCTGGCTTACGACGTGCCCTTTCGGTCTGGAGCAGCGCGGTAAGACAGCACCTGGACTTTTGCATTTACTGCACAACGCGCTGCCCCCCCGGCAGTCTGATGAACTATACAAGGTCGAATTCTGCATTTAAAGGGGAGAGAGGAGGTAAATTAAATTACCTGATAAAGAGATCCAAAGCAGCTTTAATCCCCACTGGGCACTCGAGCTGGTGTGGGGCCCGACATCCAATCCAGTATTGGGACATCACATGGTGTCGGGTTTTCCTTATTACTAAATGGGGAACCCTGAAGGACTCCAATGACCAGCATGCCGTTTGCCTGGTGAGGCCAACGCGACCTTTTGACACACCCTTGAGAAGAGGGAGGGGCAAGCAATCACCTGACTGTGAGCAGTCACTTCATAAACTCCACCTGGTTAGACCCCCTAGGAGAGTGAGGAGCCCGTGAAACCGGCACTGAAGAAAGCATACCAAAGCTGAAACGCGTCTGCCGTTAGCGTTTCATGGACTGCCTGTCACCGCGTTCATGAAAATCATTAAAGCTGCCTTTGTTACTCAGGAGCTGTGTCGAGCTTTCCTTCGTGTAAGAGAGAGCATTGGATCTCATGTGTTGCCAGCAAGCTGCTGCTGGCTTACGACGCGCCCTTTCGGTCTGGAGCATCGCGGTAAGACAGCACCTGGACTTTTGCATTTACTGCACAATGCGCTGCCCCCCCGGCAGTCTGATGAACTATACAAGGTCGAATTCTGCATTTAAAGGGGAGAGAGGAGGTAAATTCAATTAACTGATAAAGAGATCCAAAGCAGCTTTAATCCCCACTGGGCACTCGAGCTGGTGTGGGGCCCAACATCCAATCCAGTATTGGGACATCACATGGTGTCGGGTTTTCCTTATTAGTAAATGGGGAACCCTGAAGGACTCCAATGACCAGCCTGCCGTTTGCCTGGTGAGGCCAACGCGACCTTTTGACACACCCTTGAGAAGAGGGAGGGGCAAGCAATCACCTGACTGGGAGCAGTCACTTCATAAACTCCACCTGGTTAGACCCACTGGGAGAGTGAGGAGCCTGTGAAACCGGCACTGAAGAAAGCATACCAAAGCTGAAACGCGTCTGCCGTTAGCATTTCATGGACTGCCTGTCACCGCGTTCATGAATATCATTAAAGCTGCCTTTGTTACTCTGGAGCTGTGTCGAGCTTTCCTTCGTGTAAGAGAGAGCATTGGGTCTCATGTGTTGCCAGCAAGCTGCTGCTGGCTTATGACGTGCCCTTTCGGTCTGGAGCAGCGCGGTAAGACAGCACCTGGACTTTTGCATTTACTGCACAACACGCTTCCCCCCCGGCAGTCTCATGAACTATACAAGGTCGAATTCTGCATTTAAAGGGGAGAGAGGAGGTAAATTCAATTACCTGAAAAAGAGATCCAAAGCAGTTTTAATCCCCACTGGGCACTCGAGCTGGTGTGGGGCCCGACCTCCAATCCAGTATTGGGACATCACATGGTGTCGGGTTTTCCTTATTACTAAATGGGGAACCATGAAGGACTCCAATGACCAGCATGCCGTTTGCCTGGTGAGGCCAACGCGACCTTTGACACACCCTTGAGAAGAGGGAGGGGCAAGCAATCACCTGACTGTGAGCAGTCACTTCATAAACTCCACCTGGTTAGACCCCTAGGAGAGTGAGGAGCCCGTGAAACCGGCACTGAAGAAAGCATACCAAAGCTGAAACGCGTCTGCCGTTAGCGTTTCATGGACTGCCTGTCACCGCGTTCATGAAAATCATTAAAGCTGCCTTTGTTACTCAGGAGCTGTGTCGAGCTTTCCTTCATGTAAGAGAGAGCATTGGATCTCATGTGTTGCCAGCAAGCTGCTGCTGGCTTACGACGCGCCCTTTCGGTCTGGAGCAGCGCGGGCAGACAGCACCTGGACTTTTGCATTTACTGCACAATGCGCTGCCCCCGGCAGTCTGATGAACTATACAAGGTCGAATTCTGCATTTAAAGGGGAGAGAGGAGGTAAATTCAATTAACTGATAAAGAGATCCAAAGCAGCTTTAATCCCCACTGGGCACTCGAGCTGGTGTGGGGCCCAACATCCAATCCAGTATTGGGACATCACATGGTGTCAGGTTTTCCTTATTAGTAAATGGGGAACCCTGAAGGACTCCAATGACCAGCATGCCGTTTGCCTGGTGAGGCCAACGCGACCTTTTGACACACCCTTGAGAAGAGGGAGGGGCAAGCAATTACCTGACTGGGAGCAGTCACTTCATAAACTCCACCTGGTTAGACCCACTGGGAGAGTGAGGAGCCCGTGAAACCGGCACTGAAGAAAGCATACCAAAGCTGAAACGCGTCTGCCGTTAGCGTTTCATGGACTGC
Source organism: Calotriton arnoldi (assembly GCA_963921515.1). NCBI lineage: Eukaryota > Metazoa > Chordata > Amphibia > Caudata > Salamandridae > Calotriton > Calotriton arnoldi. The sequence continues at coordinate 402,704 of CAWUFW010005546.1, read as the reverse complement.
CTGTCACCGCGTTCATGAAAATCATTAAAGCTGCCTTTGTTACTCAGGAGCTGTGTCGAGCTTTCCTTCGTGTAAGAGAGAGCATTGGATCTCATGTGTTGCCAGCAAGCTGCTGCTGGCTTACGACGCGCCCTTTCGGTCTGGAGCAGCGCGGGCAGACAGCACCTGGACTTTTGCATTTACTGCACAATGCGCTGCCCCCCCGGCAGTCTGATGAACTATACAAGGTCGAATTCTGCATTTAAAGGGGAGAGAGGAGGTAAATTCAATTAACTGATAAAGAGATCCAAAGCAGCTTTAATCCCCACTGGGCACTCGAGCTGGTGTGGGGCCCAACATCCAATCCAGTATTGGGACATCACATGGTGTCAGGTTTTCCTTATTAGTAAATGGGGAACCCTGAAGGACTCCAATGACCAGCATGCCGTTTGCCTGGTGAGGCCAACGCGACCTTTTGACACACCCTTGAGAAGAGGGAGGGGCAAGCAATTACCTGACTGGGAGCAGTCACTTCATAAACTCCACCTGGTTAGACCCACTGGGAGAGTGAGGAGCCTGTGAAACCGGCACTGAAGAAAGCATACCAAAGCTGAAACGTGTCTGCCGTTAGCATTTCATGGACTGCCTGTTACCGCGTTCATGAATATCATTAAAGCTGCCTTTGTTACTCTGGAGCTGTGTCGAGCTTTCCTTCATGTAAGAGAGAGCATTGGGTCTCATGTGTTGCCAGCAAGCTGCTGCTGGCTTACGACGTGCCCTTTCGGTCTGGAGCAGCGCGGTAAGAGAGCACCTGGACTTTTGCATTTACTGCACAACGCGCTGCCCCCCCGGCAGTCTGATGAACTATACAAGGTCGAATTCTGCATTTAAAGGGGAGAGAGGAGGTAAATTCAATTACCTGATAAAGAGATCCAAAGCAGCTTTAATCCCCACTGGGCACTCGAGCTGGTGTGGGGCCCGACATCCAATCCAGTATTGGGACATCACATGGTGTCGGGTTTTCCTTATTAGTAAATGGGGAACCCTGAACGACTCCAATGACCAGCCTGCCATTTGCCTGGTGAGGCCAACGCGACCTTTTGACACACCCTTGAGAAGAGGGAGGGGCAAGCAATCACCTGACTGGGAGAAGTCACTTCATAAACTCCACCTGGTTAGACCCACTGGGAGAGTGAGGAGCCTGTGAAACCGGCACTGAAGAAAGCATACCAAAGCTGAAACGCGTCTGCCGTTAGCATTTCATGGACTGCCTGTCACCGCGTTCTTGAATATCATTAAAGCTGCCTTTGTTACTCTGGAGCTGTGTCGAGCTTTCCTTCGTGTAAGAGAGAGCAATGGGTCTCATGTGTTGCCAGCAAGCTGCTGCTGGTTTACGACGCGCCCTTTCGGTCTGGAGCAGCGCAGTAAGACAGCACCTGGACTTTTGCATTTACTGCACAACGCGCTGCCCCCCCGGCAGTCTGATGAACTATACAAGGTCGAATTCTGCATTTAAAGGGGAGAGAGGAGGTAAATTCAATTACCTGATAAAGAGATCCAAAGCAGCTTTAATCCCCACTGGGCACTCGAGCTGGTGTGGGGCCCTACATCCAATCCAGTATTGGGACATCACATGGTGTCGGGTTTTCCTTATTACTAAATGGGGAACCCTGAAGGACTCCAATGAACAGCACGCTGTTTGCCTGGTGAGGCCAACGCCACCTTTTGACACACCCTTGAGAAGAGGGAGGGGCAAGCAATCACCTGACTGTGAGCAGTCACTTCATAAACTCCAACTGGTTAGACCCCCTGGGAGAGTGAGGAGCCCGTGAAACCGGCACTGAAGAAAGCATACCAAAGCTGAAATGCGTCTGCCGTTAGCGTTTCATGGACTGCCTGTCACCGCGTTCATGAATATCATTAAAGCTGCCTTTGTTACTCTGGAGCTGTGTCGAGCTTTCCTTCGTGTAAGAGAGAGCATTGGGTCTCATGTGTTGCCAGCAAGCTGCTGCTGGCTTACGACGTGCCCTTTCGGTCTGGAGCAGCGCGGTAAGACAGCACCTGGACTTTTGCATTTACTGCACAACACGCTGCCCCCCCGGCAGTCTCATGAACTATACAAGGTCGAATTCTGCATTTAAAGGGGAGAGAGGAGGTACATTCAATTACCTGATAAACAGATCCAAAGCAGTTTTAATCCCCACTGGGCACTGGAGCTGGTGTGGGGCCCGACATCCAATCCAGTATTGGGACATCACATGGTGTCGGGTTTTCCTTATTACTAAATGGGGAACCCTGAAGGACTCCAATGACCAGCATGCCGTTTGCCTGCTGAGGCCAACGCGACCTTTGACACACCCTTGAGAAGAGGGAGGGGCAAGCAATCACCTGACTGTGAGCAGTCACTTCATAAACTCCACCTGGTTAGACCCCCTAGGAGAGTGAGGAGCCCGTGAAACCGGCACTGAAGAAAGCATACCAAAGCTGAAACGCGTCTGCCGTTAGCGTTTCATGGACTGCCTGTCACCGCGTTCATGAAAATCATTAAAGCTGCCTTTGTTACTCAGGAGCTGTGTCGAGCTTTCCTTCGTGTAAGAGAGAGCTTTGGATCTCATGTGTTGCCAGCAAGCTGCTGCTGGCTTACGACGCGCCCTTTCGGTCTGGAGCAGCGTGTTAAGTCAGCACCTGGACTTTTGCATTTACTGCACAATGCACTGCCCCCCCCGCAGTCTGATGAACTATACAAGGTCGAATTCTGCATTTAAAGGGGAGAGAGGAGGTAAATTCAATTAACTGATAAAGAGATCCAAAGCAGCTTTAATCCCCACTGGGCACTCGAGCTGGTGTGGGGTCCAACATCCAATTCAGTATTGGGACATCACATGGTGTCAGGTTTTCCTTATTAGTAAATGGGGAACCCTGAAGGACTCCAATGACCAGCATGCCGTTGCCTGGTGAGGCCAACGCGACCTTTTGACACACCCTTGAGAAGAGGGAGGGGCAAGCAATTACCTGACTGGGAGCAGTCACTTCATAAACTCCACCTGGTTAGACCCACTGGGAGAGTGAGGAGCCTGTGAAACCGGCACTGAAGAAAGCATACCAAAGCTGAAACGCGTCTGCCGTTAGCATTTCATGGACTGCCTGTCACCGCGTTTATGAATATCATTAAAGCTGCCTTTGTTACTCTGGAGCTGTGTCGAGCTTTCCTTCGTGTAAGAGAGAGCATTGGGTCTCATGTGTTGCCAGCAAGCTGCTGCTGGCTTACGACGCGCACTTTCGGTCTGGAGCAGCGCAGTAAGACAGCACCTGGACTTTTGCATTTACTGCACAACGCGCTGCCCCCCCGGCAGTCTGATGAACTATACAAGGTCGAATTCTGCATTTAAAGGGGAGAGAGCAGGTAAATTCAATTACCTGATAAAGAGATCCAAAGCAGCTTTAATCCCCACTGGGCACTCGAGCTGGTGTGGGGCCCTACATCCAATCCAGGATTGGGACATCACATGGTGTCGGGTTTTCCTTATTACTAAATGGGGAACCCTGAAGGACTCTAATGACCAGCATGCCGTTTGCTTGGTGAGGCCAACGCCACCTTTTGACACACCCTTGAGAAGAGGGAGGGGCAAACAATCACCTGACTGTGAGCAGTCACTTCATAAACTCCACCTGGTTAGACCCCCTGGGAGAGTGAGGAGCCCGTGAAACCGGCACTGAAGAAAGCATACCAAAGCTGAAATGCATCTGCCATTAGCGTTTCATGGACTGCCTGTCACCGCGTTCATGAATATCATTAAAGTTGCCTTTGTTACTCTGGAGCTGTGTCGAGCTTTCCTTCATGTAAGAGAGAGCATTGGGTCTCATGTGTTGCCAGCAAGCTGCTGCTGGCTTACGACGTGCCCTTTCGGTCTGGAGCAGCGCGGTAAGACAGCACCTGGACTTTTGCATTTACTGCACAACGCGCTGCCCCCCCGGCAGTCTGATGAACTATACAAGGTCGAATTCTGCATTTAAAGGGGAGAGAGGAGGTAAATTCAATTACCTGATAAAGAGATCCAAAGCAGCTTTAATCCCCACTGGGCACTCGAGCTGGTGTGGGGCCCGACATCCAATCCAGTATTGGGACATCACATGGTGTCGGGTTTTCCTTATTACTAAATGGGGAACTCTGAAGGACTCCAATGACCAGCATGCCGTTTGCCTGGTGAGGCCAACGCGACCTTTTGACACACCCTTGAGAAGAGGGAGGGGCAAGCAATCACCTGACTGTGAGCAGTCACTTCATAAACTCCACCTGGTTAGACCCCCTAGGAGAGTGAGGAGCCCGTGAAACCGGCACTGAAGAAAGCATACCAAAGCTGAAACGCGTCTGCCGTTAGCGTTTCATGGACTGCCTGTCACCGCGTTCATGAAAATCATTAAAGCTGCCTTTGTTACTCAGGAGCTGTGTCGAGCTTTCCTTCGTGTAAGAGAGAGCATTGGATCTCATGTGTTGCCAGCAAGCTGCTGCTGGCTTACGACGCGCCCTTTCGGTCTGGAGCAGTGCGGTAAGACAGCACCTGAACTTTTGCATTTACTGCACAATGCGCTGCCCCCCCGGCAGTCTGATGAACTATACAAGGTCGAATTCTGCATTTAAAGGGGAGAGAGGAGGTAAATTCAATTAACTGATAAAGAGATCCAAAGCAGCTTTAATCCCCACTGGGCACTCGAGCTGGTGTGGGGCCCAACATCCAATCCAGTATTGGGACATCACATGGTGTCAGGTTTTCCTTATTAGTAAATGGGGAACCCTGAAGGACTCCAATGACCAGCATGCCGTTTGCCTGGTGAGGCCAACGCGACCTTTTGACACACCCTTGAGAAGAGGGAGGGGCAAGCAATCACCTGACTGTGAGCAGTCACTTCATAAACTCCACCTGGTTAGACCCCCTAGGAGAGTGAGGAGCCCGTGAAACCGGCACTGAAGAAGGCATACCAAAGCTGAAACGCGTCTGCCGTTAGCGTTTCATGGACTGCCTGTCACCGCGTTCATGAAAATCATTAAAGCTGCCTTTGTTACTCTGGAGCTGTTTCGAGCTTTCCTTCGTGTAAGAGAGAGCATTGGGTCCCATATATATTGTGCCCGTAATAAATCTGGAATTGGCAATCTTGGATCTGCGTGGCTCGTTGCTTGCTTGACAGTGCAAGTGTGGTGGTGGATATATATATATATATATATATATATATATATATATATATATATATATATATATATATATATATATATATATATATATATATATATATATATATATATATATATGATAACCACAGTCTTTATTGCCGCATCCTTTCTCAGCAAAGAAACTGGTACAGACCACGATGTGGATATTAGGAAATCCTTTTTATTGCAGACTCAAGTGCATCAAATAATAATTCAAGCAGCCTGACGCGTTTCGACCGCGTTTCCGCTGGCTTGATCACATGACGCGCTGGACCTATCAAAACTAATATATAGTGACACAGTGATGACACGTGATAGAATGCATTTGACTCATACCAGTAATAAACATGGAAGAAATCCTAATTTCGAGATTACCATAAAATGACAGTCAAATCATTTCATGTTTGCGGAATAATATACAACCATGTATGGAGGGTAAAATTAATATATAAATATATACATTATGACGGACCGCAAAGAAAATTCTTTTTCCTAATAACTACACTAAGTGCATATACCACAAAATGAAATTGATTAATAATAGCATAGTGCTCAAAGAACAACATCCTGCGATATAAGTACAAATGCAGTACCGGACTTTCCTATATATACTTACTGGTGTTTAAATGAGTCACATTCAATAAGGTACAAGTGCAAAATGTGCATGGAAAAAGTGCAAAGTGTCAAATAAATAATATAAATAGATAGCAGCTTCACACAAACACCCTCAAATAAATATACAGTAATACAGAAAATATACAGAATAAAGTGCAAGTGCACTATAAACATTTCATAAAAGCGCAGATAGTCAGAGCTTTCATCTATTAAATAGATACGGAAATACATAGTTCATTAAATGTATACAAGAAGATCTCTAAAGTGCAGATGTAATGTAAACAATCGTTGTGCAAATGAGCTTCATAATATATTTGATCAATGCCAATTATACAATACTATACAAGTGAGCCAAGGAGCTAAAACCGGAAAATACTCTGTAAAACCTAGTAAGACCGGGGAACCCAGGTAAAACCAAGTAAAAACCAGAGATAAAAACCAAATAAAAGCTGCCTTGATTCATATGTAAAACATCACTTTTGATGGAATCAGACATAAAGTGCAATTGTTTACTAGATTAAATACAGTCAGAGTGTTACATAAAGTAGATAGTCATAGTTGCCTCTACAGTGCATATTGTAAATGGTCCAAAGAGCTAAAAAACAGTGCAATCCCTGCTAAAACCTTGTAAAACTAGGCAAACCTAGAATAAAACTCAGTAGAATGCATCTAAGAACCCACAATATACAACGTTAGCACGAATAACATTAATCTAGGTTTATAAAAAGTTGTGCAGATCGTCGCTGGTGTTATGGCCATTTGGCATCTTAGTATCAAGTAGCATGATAAATTCCGATTCTAGCTGTATTAATCTTTTCTCTCTATTGCCGCCCCTGCTGCTCTTGGGTACAGAACCTATAACGTAGTAGCTGAGGTCATTCAAGTTGTTGTTGTGGACCAATTTCAGGTGTTGTGCCACTGGGTAGTTAGGATCTGAGTTAACTACTGCTCTTAAGTGTTGGAGAATTCTGTTAAAAACTTGCAATTTGGTACTTCCAACATAAAGTAGATGGCAGGTACATTCCAAAACATACACTGCAAAGTCTGTTCTACAAGTGAAGTGACCTTGAATTTTAATCGGTTGGGAACTAAAGCCAGTGGTGTACTCGGAAGTGTTTTTACCAAATTTGCAAGCGCGGCACGAGCTACACTTGAAGACCTGATCTAGCTGATAACCAAGTTTTGGAAGTAGTTACTTCTGGACTAGTTTTGACAAGTGCATCTCTCATCGATGGTGCTCGTCTAAAAGTGAGTGATGGGAGCTCAGGCAAAATTTGCGATAATGTAATATCGGATCGTACAATTGGCCAGTTTTTATATAGGATTTTACGCACTTGTCTTTCCTGTCTGCTGTAAGTGGTTATCAATCTAATGGTATTAGCAGGTTCTACATCGTTATGGATACTGTCACTGGCAGTCTGAATAGGCAGAGTGCTAGAAATAGTTTCTACTGATAGACTCTCATCCCTAGTATGAATGTTGGCTTTGTCAAGGGCTACACTGAGTTCTTTTGTCTTGTAACCTCTGGCTCTGAATCTTTGGAAAGCTTCCGATTGGCACTTTTTGAGGTCTACTTCATGACTACAAATACCCCTAATTCTTAGAAATTCTCCGTAAGGGATACTACGGATGAGATGGTTCGGGTGGGATCTGCTGGCGTGGAGTACAGAGTTGCCAGCTGTTATCTTCCTATGCAGTTTGGTATGGATTGCCTTATCCTCAATGTATATCTCAACATCAAGAAATTGAACTCTTTCGTTGCTGATATCAGCCGTGAAGTTAAGATTAAGCATGTTGACATTAAGACTATCCACAAACTGTGGATTCAACAGATCCTTTCCAGATTAGACAAACGTCATCGATAAATCTCCACCAATGAAGTACATGCTTATCATAAACAGGCTTGTGGGTAGCCATGAGGACATGCTCCTCCCACCAGCCAACGTGTAAACACGCATAGCTAGGGGAGAAGCATGCCCCCATCGCCACCCCACGTAGTTGTTGAAAAACTTCCTTGTTAAACATAAAATAGTTGTGGGTTAGACAGATTTCAATCATTCTTAAAATCATTTTGTTGTGATCGTGCATATGAATACTTTGTTTCTCTAAAAAATAGCGTACTGCATTAATACCGTCAGAATGGGGGATGCTGGTATAAAGTGAACAAATGTCCATAACAATTAAAAGACAGTCGTCATCCCATTCGACTCTTTCAAGTTTACTTAAAAAGTGACCAGTGTCTCTGATAAAAGAAGGTAGACAATCCACAAAATCATGTAAGAAATAATCAGCATATTTGGACATTGCTTCCAACAAGCTTTTCTGTGCTGAAATAATTGGTCTTCCTGGCACTTGTACAACATTTTTGTGAATTTTTGGGATAAATACAGTACTGGAGTGATAGGATATTCATTTCTTAAAAAACAGTATTCATTTTTAGTCAACAATCCCACACGTTTCCATTGGGCCAACTCAGTAAATACAGTGTCTATAATTTGTCTCAATTCTAAAAAGGTGGCTTTTCTGTAACATTCAGCATCGTTGAGATGGCGCAAGGCTTCCTCCATGTAAAGTGTCCTCGGCCACAGCACAATATTACCACCCTTATCTGCCTTGTTGATGATAATATCTATATATATATATATATATATCCACGCTCCCTTGCACCACAAACCAGCGCACTCACGGACGGGTGCTTCCAACGCGGAGGTGCAACCGCGTACAATATTCACGCTCCCTTTCCTCTCAATGTCCTCGATCGGAAAAAAGCACTCACAGGGGACCTCCGTTAATCCAAAACCTTTATTCCACAAAAGCCAACATGACGCGTTTCGGCTTACGCCTTACTCTTATGTTTTTATGATTTCGCGCTGTTCAGGTAGCAAGCTTTATTGAATCAATCACATGATTATGCAGTCACATGACAAATAGCGATATGGCCATCAAAAACGGACTAGTGTTAACCATCTTAACACATGCGCCATCTTGGAACATTGTTTTCTCATTTTCCTAAACACTATTGTTTCACATACGCATTGTGGTAACTAAATAGAACCCCACAATGAGACAATCCTTTAAACGGTATACATTTACATCTTGCCGTGTATCGGCTTTGCCGCTACCATGTTACAAGTATACATAACTCCGTATATCAGCCTTCATACCAAATCTACTATTCTGTTTAAAACATGGTAGCTCTGAATCTAGCCGCAAATCGGCATACTCAATATATATATATATATATTCACTGAAAAAACCATAGGTTTTAGGGACAGTTATAGTTAGTTGGACATTGCACTCGTACAAAACCCGTGAAATTCCCCCGTTATAGTTAGTTCAGCTAACTATAACTCGCGCCCCCGCAATGCACTGCTGATGACGTCACATATTACATCACTCATGACATGGTCAGTGACATCACTGATGACATCACTGACGTCCTGTCATAGCAAACTACAGTGTCCCGGGGGTAGGCACCCCGGGACACTGCAGGAGCTGGCCCTGGGGGGTGGCGGTCCCCAGGGCCATCAAGGGCTCCAGGAGGGGGGCCGCGCGGCCCCCCTCCCCACATCTGCAAAGCCCCGGGAGGTGGTGGTCCCCTGGGCTTCGTGGGGTCCAAACGGACCCCCATTTTAAACTCCATAGTGCCCCGGGAGGTGGCGGTCTCCGGGCGTGTGGGGGCTGGTGCCCCCACACAGGTGATTTAAATTTAAAAAAGAAGCCCGGGGGTGGCGGTCTCGGGGCTGCGGGAGGGCTCAGAGCCCTCCCGCACCATTTATTTTTAAAGCTCTGGGGATGGCGGTCCTCGGGGCTGGGGGGCCTTAGAGGCCCCCACACATTATAAATAACCCCCGCATGCCCTCGGGACTTGGCCCACCCGGGGGCCAATTAACAACAAAGCGCGGGAGACCGCGCTTCGTTTTTTTTTTTTTCTGCGGGATCTGCGCACCCTATGCGCATCCTGCCAATTTTTTTTTTTTTTTAATGCTTTTTTCTGCTCAGGGGGTCCTTGTGGGACCCCCTGAGCAGACCTAGGGGGTCAGGGTGTTTCTACCCGCCTCTTTGCGCTTTGCGCACTTGTTTCTGTCCCTCGGTTCTACCGAGGGACAAAATGGCTGCCAACACTTCCTGATTTGGAGTGTTGACAGCCAATTAGCATGCAGCTCGTGATCGGGAGGTGCACGCGGACCCTACTCGGCCATAGATATATATGTGATTTTATTTGTGATTTTCTCAGAAACTACTGAACGGATTTACACCATTTAAGCAAAAGGCACAACTCTGAACCAAGGGCTACCTCTTTGCCAAATTTGGTGTAATTCCGTTCAGCAGTTCGGGCTGTAGCCGCGATGAAAGGATCCTATGGAAAAATTAATGGGGAAAATGCGTTTTGGGACCCCCTTTTTTCTCGGCCCCGCTTGACGAATCAACCCGAGACTTTCAGGCTAGGAGCGGAGCGGAGCGCCCCCAACAAGTTGGAAGCTTTCGCGAAGATTCGTCAACCGGCGCAAGAGTTATTTCAAATAGAATGTCGCGGATTTCCTATGGAAAATAGGTCCTAACTATAAATATCTACTGGCGACCGCCAGTAGATAATATATATATGTATATGCTGAAACACGTAAGGACTGAAGGAGTGAATCTGCTGCCACTGACACGATGTATAAATAAATGGCACAATTTAAGTCGGAATTGGGCCTCTACATTTTCTTTCTGCATTGCATGCTACTACAGGATTCTCCTTTCCTGATGGCAGAGACCGCTCTGCAAGGTTGGTGGCCCCCGGTAAAATGGAGTTATTTTTTGTGGAGATATATATATATATATATATTCACTGAAAAAAACATAGGTTTCAGGGACGTTATAGTTAGGTGGACATTTCACTTGTACAAAACCATAGAAATTCCACTGTTATAGTTAGTTCAGTTAACTATAACTCATGCCCTCGCACAGCACTGCTCATGACATCACATATTACATCATTCATGGCATGGTCAGTGACATCACTGATCACATCACTGATGACATCTCAAATGACATCACTGATGACATCATCCAGTGACTGTGTGTTTCTGTAAAGTTTTAATATGTTTTATATATATGGCAAGGTGTATTGAAGAATGAGTGGGTGTATAAGTGTCTGGATGGAGGATTTCGGAGGTATGTAACTGATTGTATAAGTGACTGATTAAACGTGTCTTACTGAAAGCATGGGTTAGTGACTAAACTGTGTGAATGTCTGTATCAGTCTGTCTGTTGTTGTGTAAGCTGCTACATGGGTTGGTCAGTAGCTACATTAGTGTCTATATGGGTTATTTATTGTTTGCTTGAGTATTTGTATGGGGGACTGAGTGTGTGTGTGGGTGGGTTGGAGGTGTGTGACTCTGTGCATAGATGTGTGAGTAGGTGATTCACTGGGTGTATGGGTTCAAGAGTGCATCTGTGAAGGGCTGTATGGGTGGGTAAGTGTGTGTATGGCTGTGTTGGTGAGTGAATTGATGTCTCAGTGGTACATATGTGAGTAACTACATATGTAAAAGGAAGTATATGTGAGTGATGGTGTATATAAATAACTATATGTGAGACTGAGTGATTGTGAGAGTGTCATGTATGGATGAGTCTGTACTTGTTTCAGTGATTACATAAGAGAGTAACTATGCTTTACTGTCTGTATGAATTAGTGAGGTGGTGTGTGTATAACTGTTTAGGTGAGTAAATGGGAGTGTGATTGATTCTTTGCATGACTGACTAGGTGTGTGAGTAAATCTATGGATGAGTGGCGGTGTGTGAGTGTCTGAATAGGTGTATGAGTGCATATGATAGTGTTGTATTGATAAGTGACTGCATGTATAAGTGATTGTATAGGTGAATGAGTGGAGGTGTGTGCAGACCTAGGAATCAGTGAGTGAGTATGTAGTAACTGGTACTGGTGTGTGGATGGTTTTGAAAATGGTAGTGTGTATTTTACAGTGGGTGTATTAAAGGTCATATTAGGGTGTGATGAGGTGCATCAGATTATCACGTGGATGATGTCATCAGTGATGTCATCAGTGATGTCATTTGAGATGTCATCAGTGATGTGATCAGTGATGTCACTGACCATGCCATGAATGATGTAATATGTGACGTCATGAGCAGTGCATTGTGGGGCGCGAGTTATAGTTAACTGAACTAACTATAACAGTGGAATTTCTATGGTATTGTACGAGTGAAATGTCCACCTAACTATAACGTCCCTGAAACCTATGGTTTTTTCAGTGAATTTCAAAGGTTTTTAAATGCTAATTTCTAACTATAACGTCCCTGAAACCTATCGTTTTTTCAGTGAATTTCAAACGTTTTTTAAATGCTAATTTCTATTTATAATGTTCATTAAACCTATGGTTTTTTCAGTGATTTTAAATTATCATTCCATTCTCAATCTAGTGAAAACAGCCGATATCGCCAGTTTTCCAACAATAGCTTCCGCAAAAAAATTTGCCACAAATGAGAGCGACAACTAACGCTAATAATATGCAGAGTTGGCGTTCCCGTGCAAAAATAACACGAAAACACCACTTCCCGATATTTTCAACGAGCAGCCAAATCTGGGGTGCGATCCAAAAACAGGCGATAAGCTGCGTTAGCAGTAAGAATTTAACATCTTCCTTTTACTGGTGTAAAGCAGGACGACTACCTACAGTGTGGAAGGGAGCCCAGCCCATAACCACATCTAAAGACCAACACATGTCATAGAGCTACTGACCATGCAGCTCCGACACCCAAGAAGGCCACAACACCCACTGCCATCACCCTCAGGACCTCCCCCGAACCACCCCCTCCCTACTACCACCGAGGCAACGCAGAACAGGACAGCAGACCCTCCAAAAATGGCATGGTCCCTCAGCCACACAATAGCTGAATGTTGGGAGATGTGGCAACCAAGTATGTGTGAAGGACGCAAGTCACCTTTCCATGTGGACATATACTGCTGGTGCTTGTAGTGTTGTGGACAATAGACGCAACCATGTTACCTCAGGCAGTGGGGAAGATCTCGGTCATGTAGCTGTGTTGTCCCCGCCTGGAAGCGGAAGCGGAGTGGGCTGGTCCAACGTACCCCACTCCAGCATAGGAGTATGAATAAATAGGCTGGGGCTCTGGGCGTGGTTCACTTGTAGGAAGGCCAAAGCGTCTGCCAGGGCGGCAGCCCTCACCCTGCCACGAGGCCTCCGCCGTGACCGCCGGCCTCCTCGACACAGGCCCCCTGCGAACCCAGCAGCAGAGCACCACAGACTTATGTCTGTACAGGCTACTGCCTTTGATCTACACTGCGGACAGCAGGGCTCACAATTCAGATCGAGTCCCGATTGCAGATGACGCAGTCCAGTAGGCAAGAGACATTGCTCCCAGTGCGGCCCGCCCGGACCACGCATCATCGCAGGCTGCGCACATGCTGAGTGCTTCAGGTGCCACTAACTCAGTGCACCACAAGTCATCACCACTTAGCCTTATTAAGGCAGAATTCATTAGACAAAAGATATTGCTACCAGTGCGGCCCACCCGGACCACGCATCATCGCAGGCTCCACACACGCTGGTTGCTTCAGGTGACACTAACTGTACAGCTCAACTCAACGCCACGTGGCTGTGGGCCCTTGCTGACCGCTGCCTCCGGCCTACACTGCGGTCATCAGTGCTCACATTTAAAATTTACTCTTGATTCATTAATTGCAGAGTCCAGTAGGCAACTAAGTATTACGTTCCTAAAACCTACATAATATCCTTTTAGTATCCTTGCTTCAAGAACTTGTTTTATATCAGTTATAGCTTTAGTACAATGACCAACTTCATCTTGCAAGTCCAAAGGAACACTGAATGGCAGTCTACACTGCGAACAGCAGAGCTCACAATTTGAATTCAGTCTTGATTTATTAATTGCAGACAGAATTGTACTCTATGTCCGCGAATTTTGTCAAGAGGAAGTGACAAAAAGCATTCCTTGATGTCTGTGCTGACTACTGCCTTCGATCTACACTGCGGTCAGCAGGGCTCACAATGCAGATCTAGTCACGATTGCAGATGACGCAGTCCAGTAGGCAAGACACATTGCATCATCGCTGGCTGCGCACATGCTGAGTGCCACACCTACCACTAACTCTATGCAGCTCAAGTGAACGCCACGTGGCTGTGGACTCTTCCTGACCACTGCCTCCGGCCTACACTGCGGTCAGCAGGGCTCACAATTCAGATCGAGTCACAATTGCAGATGATGCAGTCCAGTAGGCAAGAGACATTCCATCATCGCTGGCTGCGCACACGCTGAGCGCCACACCTACCACTAACTGTATGCAGCTCAAGTCAATGCCACGTGGCTGTTGGCCCTTCCAGACCGCTGCCTCCGGCCTACACTGTGCTCAGCAGGGCTCACAATTCAAATTCAGTCTTCATTCATTAATTTCAGAGTCCAGTAGGCAACTAACTATAACGTCCCTGAAACCTACATATTTCGACAGTGTATTCCATAAATGTTTCATCTTTTGTTCCATACACCTACACTGTGGTTAGCAGAGCTCACAATTTAAATTGAGGCATGATTTATTTATTGCAGACAGAATTGTACTCTATGTCCTCGAATTTTGTAAACAAGAAGTGACTAAAAGCATTCTTCGATGTCTGTGCTGACTACTGCCTTTGATCTACACTGCGGATAGCAGGGCTCACAATTCACATCGAGTCACGATTGCAGATGACTCAGTCCAGTAGGCAACAGACATTGCTCCCAGTGCGGCTCGCCCGCACCACGCATCATCGCTGGCTGCGCACACTCTGAATGTTTCTGATGCCCCTATCTCAGTGCAGCACAACTCATGGACCCTTTATGATACAATGTTTTGTGTATAATTTCACATCTTCTGCCCCTACCTCAGTGTATCACAAGTCATGGACCCTTTATGATACAATCTTCTGTGTATTATTTCACATCTGTTGCCCCTACCTTAGTGCAGCACAAATCATTGACCCTTTATGATTGAATCTATGTGTCTGATCCAATGATTACTGTTGTACTTCTTGCCAGCACCAACCATTCCCGGAGGGCTGGCTTACACTCACCCCACACGCATCCAGCACAGACGTCACTGGACATGTGACCCTGGTAATAAAAATGAGTCGAGCGCACGTTCCCGTACCCAGTTCCACTATCTATCTGTGTCCGTGTGTTCATTATGTATGCAAGATGCCGCCCTTGGGCCCTACCACATTACACTGTGCTGTGGACAGCGTATGCAACCATGTTACCTCTGGCAGTGGGGAAAACTTCGGTTATGTAACTTTCTCTCGGTCATTGTACAAGTACGTACGTAGAGACTGGATCATTACAGTACTGCAAGGAGAGTGTATAGTGAATTTATAAGTGCTTGGGGATTGGCGGAGTAATTCTATAAGTACATATGTTGGCGCAGCCTAACCCCGAACACAAGCTTGGCTCAAATTTGCTGCCCTCCATGTGCCAAAAACTGAAACTTAAACTTTCCATGGCCCTGTATTGCTACAGCTGCAACACTCCACTGAATGTGCAATAAACATTCATATCCACACAGATGTGTCATGTCTACCATCTTTCATGTGTGGAACTATGGATGAATGTAGGGTCAGTGATTCCCTGTACCTTCCATGTTGACCATGTTGTGGGACTTGGCTCACAGAGTGACACATTGGCGCTTGCGACCCGGGTGACGTCAGCACTACAACAGGGACACCCGCATCAGTTGATTCCTCATACAGCCCAGGACGGAGCCACGCCCATAGCTCCGGAGTCATTTTTCACAGCCTCACGCAGGACTGGCATACGCCAGGCCAGCCCACTCCGCTTACGCTAACAGGGCAGGACTACAACGCTACATGGCCCAGATTTTCATTACAGTGATCTGCTGGTCACACCCTAGTTGTCAGTATGCCACAGCCACTCCCTCACGGCTAGTATACACCCACACCACACCCATCCAGCACACGCATCACAAGACACGTGACTCTGCCAATAAAAAAGACCGGGCGCACGTGCTTGACGCCATTTCAGAGTTGCTCGCACCGGATACACTGCGGCCGGCACAGGCACACCGGCACGGGACGGTGACTTTCGGTCCACTGAGGTACGGGTACCGTAACTGCTGAGCGGGTGTGCAGCCTGCGGTGATGGCCCGTCCCAGCGGTCTGGACAGCTCAGGTTTTGTGTGCCCTGCTGGACCGCAGTGTAGGCCTGAGCCATCAGACAGCACAGGCCTACCGCCACGTGGTGTCGCCTCGCTGGTCACAGAGTTGGTGGCCCCGCAAGGGCTGAGCGATGTGCAGCCTGGGATGAAAAGCCCGGTGCACTGGTATGTCCTCTGCCATGGCGAAATCAAGACCCAGCACCAAATGTGAGACCTGGTGGCCTGCGGAGCGGGGCTGCATGACATGCAGGGTGCGGTGTCCGCAGGCCATGGGCTTGGGGCTTGCAGCGGCACATGGTAGGCCCTCTTCTCTACACGCAGGTTGTGAAAGGTGAGCAGAGAGGCTTGTTAGCGCTGTGGCAGGCAGTCACCTCCGGGCAGTGGGAGTGGATGGGGTGCAGCAGCCTGGGTGCGCAGCGGTGGACAGTCACCTCCGGGCAGTGGGAGTGGATGGGGTGCAGCAGCCTGGGTGCGCAACAGCGGGCAGACACCTCTGGGCAGTGGAAGTGGATGGGGTGCAGCAGCCTGGGTGCGCAGCAGCGAGCAGACACCTCTGGGCAGTGGAAGTGGATGGGGTGCAGCAGCCTGGATGCACAAAGGCGGGACAGAGAATTAGGCGTGTGCAGTTGTATGTACTCTGCCATTACTGATTCCATACTATGTTTCAGATGAGTAAGCTTGAGGGCTCCACTATGTCCCGGCATGTGGTTGGAGACTCACTGATGACGGAAAGGTGAGCTGTGAGGGTTTTGTCCACAGCGTCGGCACTCACTGTCCCTCTCCATCTCTTCCTTTCTCTCCCTCACACTCTTTCTCTCTCTCCTTCCTCTCTCTCTCACTCTATCTCTTCCTCTCTCTCACACTGTTTTTCTTTCTCTTCTCTCTCTCTACCTCTCTCTCTCTTTCTCTTTCTCTCTTCTCTCTCTCTCACTCTTCCTCTGTTTCTCTCTTCCTCTTTCTCACACTGTTTCTCTCTTTCTCTCTCTTTTCCTCTCTCTCACTGTTTCTCTCTCTCTTCATCTCTCTCTCACTCTTTCTCTCTTTCTCTCTGTCTACCTCTCACTCTTTCTTTCTTTCTCTCTCTCTTCCTCTCTTTCTCTCCTTTGATGGACGCATGACGCACAATCTTATCTTGCTTTTTGTCTAGCAGGCTGTGATTCACAGATTGATGACCCCCCCCGACATGGACCTCCCGCCACGAGGCGATGACTTCAGTTCCACTGAGTTAGTGCCACCAGAGCTGAGCGCGTGTGCAGCCTGCGATGATGTGTGGCCATCCTGCAATCAACACCCGCTCTGAATTGTGAGCTCGGCTTGACCGCGTGTACGCAACTTGCGCCTGAGGAGGTTGCTTCAGCACATGGTGGACCCTCTTAGACACACGCCGGTGGTGGAAGGTGAGCAGAGAGCCTTGTTTCCGCAGCAGCGAGCAGTCACCTCTGGGCGGTGGGAGTGGATAGTGTGCAGCACCCTGGGTGCACAAGAGCAGGCAGACACCTCCGAGCAGTGGAAGTGGATGGGGTGCAGCAGCCTGGGTGCACAGGAGCGGGCAGACACCTCTAGGCAGTGGGAGTGGATGGGAAGCAGCACTCTGGGTGCGCAGGAACGGGCAGTCACCTCCGGTCAGTCACCTCCGGGCAGTGGGACTGGATGGGGTGCACCAGCCTGGGTGCACAGCAGCGGGCACACACCTCTGGGCAGTGGGAGTGGATGGGATACAGCAGCCTAGGTGCGCAGAGGCGGGCAGACACCTCTGGGCGGTGGGAGTCGATGGGGTGCAGCAGTCTAGGTGCACAGGGGCGAAACAGAGAATTAGGCGTGTGCAGTTGTATGTACTCTGCCATTACTGATTCTATACTATGTTTCAGATGATTAAACTTCAAGACTCCACTATGTTCCAGCACGTGGTTGGAGACACACCGGTGGCAGAAAGGTGAGCTGTAAGGATTTTCTCCACAGTGTCAACACTCACTCTCCCTCTCCATCTCTTCCTTTCTGTCACTCACACTCTTTCTCTCTCTCTCACTCTGTATCTCTTCCTTTCTCTCTCTCACACTCTTTCTCTCTTTCTATGTCTCTTCCTCTCTCTCTCATTCTTTCTTTCTCTCTCTCTTCCTCTCTGTCTCACTCTTTCTCTCTCTCTCTCTACCTCTCTCTCACACTGTTTCTCTCTTTCTCTCACTTCCTTGTATCTCACTCTTTCTCTCTTTCTCTATCTCTTTCTCTCTCTCTCACTCTTTCTCTCTTTCTCTGTCTTCCTCTCTGTCTCACTCTTTCTTTCTCTGTCTCTTCCTCTCTCTCACTCCTTCTCTCTTTCTCTCTCTCTCTCTCCTTTCATGGACGCATGACGCATAATCTTATCTTTCTTTTTGTCTTGCAGGCTGTGATTCACAAATTGTCGAGGGATGACACGCCATACCTGTACCTACTTTTATTTTGTTGTTGTGTTTAAATAAAATGTTTTATATGTAAATCCATAGATGACTGAGATTCTTATTTGTCCAACCTCACATGCATCTTCTTTACTATAATTGTGCGACATCAGCCAATTTGTTACGTTCAGATTTCCTAATGTTGCTGTCACATTTGTTTGTGTGGGGGGGGTGAGGGGGATGGCGGACAAGGGGCTGGTGGCGGGGGGTGTAGGAGCATTGTTGGGTGTCCGAGCTGCATGATCGTTGGTTCCATTGCATCTGTTGTCATTCACGTATGGCTCTGGGTGGACTCCCTTTCATATTGCAGGTTGTAGTCCGACTTTACACCAGCTCAGAGCAGGTGTAAACTTTCTGCTACTAACGCACCTTATCGCCTGTTTTGTACTCTCTTCGACGATCTTGCTGGTGGTTGAGACACTTGCGAAGTGATGTGTTCGCTGCTTTTTGCACGAGAACGCCTACTCTACATCTCATTAGCAATATTTGCCGGACTCATCCGTGACGATGCTTTTTGAGGCTGCTTATCGCTGGTAAACTGGTGATATGGGCTGTTTGCTCCAGCTTGGGAATGGTGTGTTAAATTTATCACCATTTTGGTTGCGATAAAGTGCCGTTAACTCGGCGATATGTCCTTGAGAATATACCCCTCGGTGTTTGAAAGACTTAAGAAGTACTCGAGTGCCGCGCTGAGAGCCGCGCACCCATCGCTTTCACAAGTTTGCTATGACAGGGCGGGAGAGAGCGAGGGAGAGAGACGGAGTGAGATAGCACAAGCAGCACAAGGCCGCACGGGCACCTGGCTCCACATACCAACATGTGTGTGTGCATCGTCATCTGTGCACAGGCAATTCCCCCACAATGCAGCCCACACACATATCAATCACTGAACATCAGCAATGAAGGCAATGTGGTACAAAACTCCCCTCATACGGGTTCTGTGTCCGGTGTGTGTGGCGGGGTGATGGCTGCATGGCTGTGTGCCCCTGACACATCAGACTGCGTGGGTGATGGGGCTGCATCAGATGTCATCCAGCACCTATGCAAAAACAATGTCTGGCTCACAGAGGCGGAGCTTGCCAAAGGGATACACCCCCGCACATAACACACCTTCTTAATTTCTAATTTACCTTCCTAGTTGGTATGCAGATTTCAAATGTCACAAACGCATGCAATTCTTTTCTTGTCACACAGTACATGTAATGCGCCGCTTTCATCAAGAATGGAACCAGTAATGGCACAATTTCCCTGTTGCTCCACACATAAATCCATGTAAAGAACAAATCAGAATAGTTCCTTATTTTTTTTAGATTGCAAAACCTCTCTTTATTGCTTATTTTTTAACTTTCCATATAAACTGTTTTGTTAAGGACACATACAGGTGAAAAGTTCAAGGTATTGTATCAACACTTTCTAGAACATTCTACGACACGTGCAGGTTAAAAGTTCATCATTTTTTAAACCTACCGATATTTTTTTTGCAACATTTTCTCCAACATTTAACGTCACGTGGAGGTCAAAAGTTCACCATTCTTTCAAGTTTGAACTGCACCTTCCAAATACAATTAGCAGGTGTGGTTGAGCTGAGCAAATTTCATCCTATAATATGTACTCCACGTATAAACTGCTTTTTTATTAACCAATCACAAAGATGCTTTTCATCAAACGTAATATACACCCTACTTTTTAGGACACAATACATTTCATCTCCCAATCCGTTAATGTTTTGTATGTAAAAAAAAGTAGTTCCCCATGTTTAAACATATCTCTTATTCTACGAACGGACTGCATGAGCTACAGACATTTATCCATATCTTCTAGCCATACCTTCAAAATGCTAGTGTGGATTGCAGGACATAGCTATGTTTTCTGGTGCAAGAGGTATGCAGAACAGAGACGTATTGACTTAGACCTAGGTTTACAAAATGTGTACATTAAATGGTTTGCACAGAGAGGATTGAAGTGGCACCAATTGCTCCTTTTGGTTAAAACCTGTTTGCGTCTCCAACACCCTGATCTCATGATTGTGCACTGTGGTGGTAACGACCTAGGCACATTGACTGGGTAGGTTTGGAAATGCTTATGAAGGATACCTTTGGACAATTGATGTTACTTTTGCCTCAAACTGTGTTTGTATATTCCAATATATGCCAAAGACAGAAGTGGAAATGGTCAAATCAATTTTGTCATAAGATTGAAAAATCTAGGAAGAATGTCAACAAAGCTGTCTCTGCATACCTCAGAGACCATAGAATGGGGTTGATTTACAACAACAACATACGTTTTGATATCGCTGATATCTACAAAAGTGATGGAGTATACTTCACAGATGAGGGAAACCGAATTTTCCTGATTAACCTGAAGCTGTGCATTCGCACTTACATGTAGCTCCAACTAATAAACAGAAGGGCTTTTTTTAGAGCCGCCTTATATTCCCTTTCAGCTTCCAGAGTATCAGCTGCGATTCAGCTAGCAGAGGGACACCTGCGGGCCGTCGGGCAGGCTCGCAGAGGAAGAGCTGCGGCCCGTGGGCTCAGCCTCGCAGAGGAGACCTACGAGCCATTGGCTCGCAAAAGCACAGCACCGCACCGGCTCGCAGAGGGAGAGCTGTGGCCTGACTCGCAGAGGGAGACCAACGAGCCAACAGGCCTGCTAACAGACACACAGCTATCAGTTAACGGGCTGGCTTGCAGAGATACAGCTGCGAGCCCTCCGCGCTGCAACCCTACGGGCTAACTCGCAGAGGGAGAGTAACGGGCCGATGGGCCTGCTAGCACAGACACAGCTACGAGCTAACGAGGTGGCTCACAGAGGTACAGCTGTGGGCCCCACGGCTCGCAGACACAGAGCTGCAAGCCGACGTACTGGCTTCTAAAGGCATAGCCGCGAGCTGGTGATGTGGGGAGAGGGAGCGTAAAAGGAGTATCTCGCACAGACAGACCTGCGGGATATTTTCAGTATTGCCTCGCAGAGGTAGAATTACGGATCCGATGCCTTTTAGAGGGAGAGATGCGAGCTGACGGACTGAGTCACAAAATGGCTCGCAGTCGCAGAGCTGCGAGCCAACGGACTCGCTTCTAAAGGCATAGCCGCAAGCTGGTGATGTGGGAGAGGGACCGTGAAAGGGGTATCTCGCACAGGAAATTTTAGCCGCGGCTACAGCCCGAACTGCTGAACGGAATTACACCAAATTTTGCAAAAAAGTAGCGCTTGGTTCAGAAAGCGACCTTTTTTTAAATGGTGTAAATCCGTTCAGTAGTTGCGGAGAAATTAAAAAATAAGAGTGAAAAAATCGATTTCCCATAGGAAAATGTATGCAAGGCTACAGCAAAACTGCTGAACGGAATTACACCAAATTTGGCAAAAAGGTAGTGCTTGGTTCAGAAAGCACCCTTTTTAAAAATGGTGTAAATCCGTTCAGTAGATGCTGAGAAAATCCAAAATAAAGGTTTCGATATCTAGTGGCTGCGGTGGATCCGCGCACCCTCCCGATCACGAGCTGCATGCTAATTGGCTGTCAACACTCCAAACCAGGAAGTGTTGGCAGCCATCTTGTCACTCGGTAGACCCAGGCACAAGAAAACAGTGAAAATAAACGTTAAAAACGCGAAAAGGGGTCAGGGTAGAAACAGCCTGACCACCTAGGGCGCTAACTCAAGGGGGTCCGGTAGAACACCAGGACCCCCAAGGCCCAACAAATTATTTATTTTTTTAAAATCGGCAGAAAACACGCTGTGTGCGCGGATCCAGCCGATAAAAAAAATCGAAGCGCGGTCTCCCGCGGTTCGATGAGCTATTTGCCCCGGGTGGGCCAAGTCCCGGGGGCATGCAGGGGCGGTTTATGTTAATTATATGGGGGCCTCTAAGGCCCCCAAGCCCCAGGGACCGCCACCCCCGGGGCTTTAAACAAAATGGTGCGGGAGGGCTCTCAGCCCTCCCGCAGCCCCGGGACCGCCACCCCCTGGGGCCTTTTTAAACATTGAAATCACCTGTGTGGGGGGCTCAAGCCCCCACATGCCCCGGGACCGCCACCTCCCCGGGGCACTAACAAATGTAAAATGGGGGTCCGTTAGGACCCCGAGCCCCGGGACCACCACCTCCCCGGGGCTGTGCATTTGGATGGGAGGGGGCCGCGCGGCCCCCTTCCTGGAGCCATTGATGGCCCTGGGGACCGCCGCCCCCAGGGCCGGCTCCTGCAGTGTCCCGGGGTGCCTCACCCCCGGGACACTGTAGCTTGCAATGACAGGACGGGAGCCTCGCGGCTCCCGTCCTGTCATTGCAAACTGCTTTGCTTCATTGAAGCAAGAGCAGGAAACCTGCTCTCGCTTCAATGAAGCAAAGCAGATTGCTTTCCACATGGGGAGCTGCATGTCAGCAGCTCCCCATGTGGAAAGCAATGCCGGCTCCCGAGGGACACGGGAGCCGGCTGGGACCGTGGGGGATTGGGGACCCCCACGGTCCCCAACGGAGAGGGCCAGCCCCGGGGATGGGGTCCCCGGGGCAAGTAGTGGCCCGTGAGGGGGCCATGCGGCCCCCTCCGCCCCAAAAAAACAATTAAGAAAGAAAAGAAATAAATGCCTGCCCCGGGGGATGGGGTCCCCGGGGCAAAGGAGGCCTGAGGAGGAGGGCCACGCAGCCCCCTCCTTAAAAAAATAATAAAAAGAGTGGCCATGCCCCGAGGGATGGGATCCCCGGGGCCGGAATCGGCCCTTCCTGTTTTTTTAAAAAAATTAAAAAGGGTAAGGACCTGGGGGATGGGGTCCCCAGGGCCCAAAAAAAGGAAAAAGGAAGGGGGGCCACACAGACCCCTTCGGAAAAAAACAAAACGATCGTGCCGCAGGCCCGCCCCCTTCCTTTACCACTTGCAAACGCACCCCTGGCACGTTTGCAGAGGGGAACAAATTCCCCTTGAATACTGGGGTACCTGGGGGCCAACTAGCCCACCAGGAACCTCCAGTATGCGCCAGGGGCTGCGTTGCAGAGAGGTGTACAGAGGCCACGCCCCTTTTACACCTCTCTGCAACGCAGCTCTGTGGCGCTTACTGGAGGTACCTGGTGGGATAGTTGGACCCCAGGGACCCTCAGGATTCAAGGGACTTAATCCCCCAACTTAAAACACACCACGGGCGTGTTTGCACAGTGGTGAAGGGAGGGGCGGGGCTTCAGGTGACATGTGTGCAAACAGGCCCCGTGGCGCGTTTTAAGATGGGGAATTAAACTCCTTCATCCTGAGGGTCCCTGAGGGTTAACTAGCCCACCAGGTACCTCCAGTAAGCGCCACGTAGCTGCGTTTCAGAGTGTTGTAAAAGGGGCGTGGCCTCTGAACACCTCTCTGCAACGCAGCTCTCTGGCGCATACTGGAGGTATCTGGTGGGCCAGTTGGTCCCTAGGGACCCTCGGTATTGAGGAGGAATTAATTCTCCAACTTAAAACGCGCCACAGGGCCTGTTTGCAGACATGTCACCTCAGGCCCCACCCCCTTCCTTCACCATTGTGCAAATATTCCTCTAAAATCAGCCGAACTACGAATTCCGATTTACTCACCTGTTATCAGGAGAAACCTCAGTGCTGCATCTTTGAGCCCAGTACTGATCCTGAAAAGTAATTTTAACCGTACTTACCAGTAACTTGAATTTCCTTCCATAGGATATCATTGCCTGCTTTTTGCTGAAAAAGTTTCTAAGTGTCGATTTTTGAAACATACAAATATTCCTCTAAAATCAGCAGAACTACGAATTCTGATTTACTCACCTGTTATCAGGAGAGAACCTCAGTGCTGCATCTTTGAGCCCAGTACTGATCCTGAAAAGTAATTCTAACCATACTTACCAGTAACTTGAATTTCCTTCCATAGGCTAACATAGACTGGTTTCACTTGAAAATTCTTCTAAGTGTGGAGTTTTGGAACTTTATAATATTCCTCTAAAATCAGCCAAACTATGAATTCCGAATTTACTCACCTGTTATCAGGAGAGACCTCAGTGCTGCATCTTTGAGCCCAGTACTAGATCCTGAAAAGTAATTCTAACCGTACTTACCAGTAACTTGAATTTCCTTCCATAGGCTAACATTGACTGGTTTCACTTGGAAATTCTTCTAAGTGTGGAGTTTTGGAACTTTATAATATTCCTCTAAAATCAGCCGAACTACGAATTCCGATTTACTCACCTGTTATCAGGAGAGAACCCAGTGCTGCATCTTTTAGCCCAGCACTGACCCTGATAAGTAATTCTAACCGTACTTACCAGTAACTTGTATTTCCTTCCATAGGAATCCATTGTCTGGTTTTCAGCAGAAAAGTTTCAAAGTGTCGATTTTCACAAACTACAAATATTCCTTAAAAATCGCCTGTATGACTTAAACGCATTCTTTCAACTGTTTACAGGAGATGCACCAGTGCTGGATCCAGGATCCACCACTGAGTAAGAAAAAGTAACGATAACACTACTTACCTGCTAAGTGAATTTCCTCCCATAGGATAACATTGGTGATTCTATGTGAAAAAGTTCGAAGTGTCAAGTTTTAAAATACAATAATATTTCTTAAAAATCACTACTGTAACCAAAACGCTTTTACTCAACTGTTTACAGGAGATGTCCCAGGACTGAATCTAGGATCCAGTCCTGTGGTTAGAAAAAGTAATCCATAAAGTAACTAATTGCATTTAACTAGAAATTCACATTGAGCTCAATGTTGCATTGTGTTTGAAATTGTGTTGCCCATTGCAACAACTGTAACTACTGTACTTAAAAGTCTATTGCCTATTTGCAAAGTATTTAAACTAAAGTAATTCATTCTGAGAAAGTATATTTTGTAATGTAATGTATAATGTAATTACAATGTAATTTAAAAATAAAATATCTAAAAATAAATAGTTTAAAAAAATGTAGTAAATCAGTATCAAAAAAATAAATATAACAATTAATACATTTAAAAATTGTCATTTACAAAACCTTTGAAATTCACTGAAAAAATCATAGGTTTCAGACATGTTATAGTTAAGAATTAGCATTTAAAAACCTTTGAAATTCACTGAAAAACCATAGGTTTCAGGCACGTTATAGTTAGAAATTAGCATTTAAAAAACCTTTGAAATTTACTGAAAAAACCATAGGTTTCAGGCACGTTATAGTTAGAAATTAGCCTTTAAAAAACCTTTGAAATTCACTGAAAAAACCATAGGTTTCAGACACGTTATAGTTAGAAATTAGCATTTAAAAAACCTTTGAAATTCATTGAAAAAACCATAGGTTTCAGACACGTTATAGTTAGAAATTTGCATTTAAAAAACCTTACAAATTCACTGAAAAAAACATAGGTTTTAGGGACAGTTATAGTTAGTTGGACATTGCACTCGTACAAAACCCGTGAAATTCCCCCGTTATAGTTAGTTCAGCTAACTATAACTCGCGCCCCCGCAATGCACTGCTGATGACGTCACATATTACATCACTCATGACATGGTCAGTGACATCACTGATGACATCACTGATGACATCACTGATGACATCATCCATGTGATAATCTGATGCACCTCCTCACACCCTAATATAACCTTTGATACACCCACTCTAAATTACAGACTGCCATTCGCAAAACCTTAGACACTCCAACACCAATAACTACATACCCACTCATTGATTCTTAGGTCTACACACACATCCACTCACTCACCTGTACAGTCACTCATACTTACGGTCACTCAGTACAGGACTATCATATGCACTCATACTCCTATATAGACACTCAAACACCGCCACTCATCCATAGAGGTACTCACACACCTAGTCAGTCATGCAAATAATTAAACACACTGCCATTTACTCACCTATACAGTTATACACACACCAGCTCACTTACTCATACAAATACTAGCACATTCTTACGCTCTTATACAATCACTGATGCAAGCACACACTCATCCATACAGTCACTCTCACAATCACACACTCTCGCTTATAGCAATTTATATACTCCAACACACATATATACTGCCTTTCACATATGTAGTTACTCACACATGTACCACTGGGACATACATTCACTCACTAATACATTCTTACACACACTTACCCACCCATACAGTCTATCACAGATGCACTCTTGAAACCATCCACCCAGTAAATCACCCACTCACACATCTATGCACAGAGTCGCACCCACCCCACCCACACAAACACTCAGGCACCCATACAGATACTCAGACAACCAATCAATAACTCATATAGACACTCATGTAGCTATTCACAAACCCATGCAGCCACTTACACAGCAACAGACAGACGGATACAGACATTCACCCAGTTTAGTCACTAACCCATGCATTCAGTAAGATACGTTTAATCACTCACTTATAGAGTTAGTCACGCACCTACTAAATCATCCATACAGACACTTATACACCCACTCATTCTTCAATACGCCTTTCCCTATATATATTAAACATATTTAAACTTTACAGAAACACACAGTCACTGGATAATGTCATCAGTGATGTCATTTGAGATGTCATCAGTGATGTCATCAGTGATGTCACTGACCATGTCATGAGTGATGTAATATGTGACGTCATCAGCAGTGCATTGTGGGGCGCGAGTTATAGTTAGCTGAACTAACTATAACGGGGGAATTTCACGGGTTTTGTACGAGTGCAATGTCCAACTAACTATAACTGTCCCTAAAACCTATGGTATTTTCAGTGAATTTGTAAGGTTTTTTAAATGCAAATTTCTAACTATAACGTGTCTGAAACCTATGGTTTTTTCAGTGAATATATATATAAAAAACATATTTAAACTTTACAGAAACACACAGTCACTGGATGATGTCATCAGTGATGTCATCAGTGATGTCATTTGAGATGTCATCAGTGATGTCACTGACCATGTCATGAGTGATGTAATATGTGACGTCATCAGCAGTGCATTGCGGGGCGTGAATTATAGTTAGCTCAACTAACTATAACGGCCAATTTTCTCTGGTTTTGTACGAGTGAAATGTCCAACTAACTATAACATCCCTGAAACCTGTGTTTTTTCAGTGAATATATATATATATATATATATATATATATATATATATATATATATATATATATATATATATATATATATCTACTGGCGGTCGCCAGTAGATAGTTATAGTTAAAACCTATTATCCATAGGAAATCCGCGACATTCTATTTGAAATAACGTTGGCGCCGGTTGACGAATCTTCGCGAAAGTTTCCAACTTGTTGGGGCGCTCTGGTCCGCTCCTATCCTGAATGTCTCGGGGTGATACGTTAAGCGGGGGCTGAGAAAAAAGGGGGTCCCAAAACGCGTTTTCCCCATTCATTTTTCCATAGGAACCTTTAGTCGCAGCTACAGCCCGAACTGCTGAACGGAATTACACCAAATTTGGCAAAGAGGTAGCCCTTGGTTCAGTGTCGTGCCTTTGCTTAAATGGTGTAAATCCGTTCAGTAGTTCCTAAGAAAATCAAAAGTAAAGTCACATATATATCTGGGCGGAGCCTAACCACACATGTCATCGTGAGATCTGATTGGCTGTCAGCACTTCATCCTGGAATTGCTGGCAGCCATCTTGGGACCAATATAAATGATAGTACCTCATTGAAATGCATTGTAGTGAATAGAAGATTTTGAGGGTCACCAAAAGGAGAACTATAAAGGGTGATAACAGGCTTTAGTTACATTAGAATTTATTTGTTGATGGTACCATACTAATTTTAGGAATTGTGGTGTATTCTAAGGTGATTTTACCATGTGAAAACCTTCTGCTGGGATATCATGAATCATGTTTGAGAGAACACTATTTTCTCATGCTTGTCCCATGGAGGTTTGGAAGGTGCTCCAGAAGCTAAAATGAGAGCATATTTTCTGTAAATTCACATTATCTTTCTCACTCATGTGAGAATGAAGTCTGACATTCTCAGTAAAACATGTACATCCAACAAGGGCAGAGACTGTCAGTTGATTCCTTTGTGTTCTACTGCAGCTTCCCAGAGTGTTCTAAAGAACAACTAGAGTGCTAACAGCCTTACTTATGACAAAAGTATGGCACACCTGAAGCCATCTTGATTGGAATAAACTGGTAACACTTAAACAATTTAATTTAAAAAGGAACAAAATGATGGGGTTCATTTTGTCATAGAAATTATGGTTAGTGCTGTAGAAAGAAAAATTAGGACATGTTTCAAGTGTGATCTCAAATATCTTCCTGTTATATTTCAACAGGAGCAGCCTTCCGGTTGATGCCTTTGTGTTCTACTGCAGCTTCCCAGAGTGTTCTAAAGAACAACTAGAGTGCTAACAGCCTTACTTATGACAAAAGTATGGCACACCTGAAGCCATCTTGATTGGAATAAACTGGTAACACTTAAAACATTTAATTTAAAAAGGAACAAAATGAGGGGGTTCATTTTGTCATAGAAATTATGGTTAGTGCTGTAGAAAGAAAAATGAGGACATATTTCAAGTGTGATCTCAAATATCTTCCTGTTATATTTCAACAGGAGCAGCCTGCCAGTTGATGCCTTTGTGTTCTACTGCAGCTTCCCAGAGTGTTCTAAAGAACAACTAGAGCGCTAACAGCCTTACTTATGACAAAAGTATGGCACACCTGAAGCCATCTTGATTGGAATAAACCGGTAACACTTAAAACATTTAATTTAAAAAGGAACAAAATGAGGGGTTCTTTTTGAAATAGAAATTATGGTTAGTGCTGCAGAAAGAAAAATTAGGGCATGTTTTAAGTGAGATCTCATATCCTCTTCTATTTCATTAGAAAATTCTGACATGCAGACTGAAACAATCACTTTCAAAACCAGCAGCAGACTACCAGTTAACTCCCTGGTGAGCAGTAGCTTTACTCCAGTGATCTAATGAGCAACTAGAGTGCTAACATTCTGAATTTATGGCAGATGTGAGACACATCTGAATGCCTTCTTGATGGAATCAAAGTAAAAACTGAAAGCATTTCCTACTGAGAAGACTGCAGTAAATAAAGAAATTAGGAAACTTCATAACAAAGAAGTCTTCCAAGATGGCCACCAGTGAAAAAAGAGCCCAAATGTAGCACAAATATTACCCAGATGTAGCCCACATATAGCCCAATGACAAAAGTGTGCAAAACAATTTTTATTTTTAGTTTTTTTGCAGTTTTATGTAGTGCAGACTGGTCAGGTATTGGAGCATTGCATCTTAAAATATGACCCCCTACACTACAAAAACACCACTGCACTACCTTAAACCCTAAAACACTACCCCCAGCACGACCCCCTACACTACACAAGCACCACTGCACTATCCTAAACCCTAAAACACTACCCCCAGCATGACCCCCTACACTACCCAAACACCACTGCACTAACCTAAATCCTAAAACACTACCACCAGCACGACCCCCTACACTACCCAAACACCACTGCACTACCCTAAAACATGACCCCCTACACTACACAAACACCACTGCACTACCCTAAACCCTAAAACACTACCCCCAGCACGACCCCCTACACTACACAAGCACCACTGCACTACCCTAAACCCTAAAACACTACCCCCAGCACGACCCCCTACACTGCCCGAACACCACTGCACTGCCCTAAACCCTGAAACACCAGCCCCTGCATGACCCCCTACACTGCCCGAACACCACTGCACTGCCCTAAACCCTGAAACACCACCCCTAGCACGACCCCCTACACTGCCCGAACACCACTGCACTGCCCTAAACCCTGAAACACCACCCCCTTCCACGACCCCCTACACTGCCCTAACACCACTGCACTGCCCTAAACCATAAAACACCACCCCCAGCTTGACCCCTACACTGCCCGAACACCACTGCACTGCCCTAAACCCTGTAACACTACCCCCAGCAAGACCCCTACACTGCCCGAACACCACTGCACTGCCCTAAACCCTGAAACATCACCCCCAGCAAGACCCCCTACACTGCCCGAACACCACTGACCTAAACCCTGAAACACCACCCCCAGCACGACCCCCTACACTGCCCGAACACCACTGCACTGCCCTAAACCCTGAAACACTACCCCCAGCATGACCCCCTACACTGCCCGAACACCACTGCTCTGCCCAAAACCCTGAAACACCAGCCCCAGCACGACCCCCTACACTGCCCGAACACCACTGCACTGCCCTAAACCTTGAAACACCAGCCCCTGCATGACCCCCTATACTGCCCGAACACCACTGCACTACCCTAAACCTGAAACATCACCCCCAGCACGACCCCCTACACTGCCTGAGCACCACTGCACTGCCCTAAACCCTGAAACACCAGCCCCAGCATGACCCCCTACACTGCCCGAACACCACTGCACTGCCCTAAACCCTGAAACACCAGCCCCAGCACGACCGCCTACACTGCCCGAACACCACTGCACTGCCCTAAACCCTAAAACACCAGCCCCAGCACGACCCCCTACACTGCCCGAACACCACTGCACTGCCCTAAACCGTGAAACACCAGCCTCAGCACGACCCCTACACTGCCTGAACACCACTGCACTGCCCTGAACCCTGAAACACCAGCCCCAGCACAACACCCTACACTGCCCGAACACCACTGCACTGCCCTAAACCCTGAAACACCACCCCCAGCGCGACCCCCTACACTGCCCGAACACCACTGCACTGCCCGAAACCCTGAAACACCACCCCCTGCACAACCCCCTACACTGCTCAAACACTACTGCACTGCCCTAAACCCAGAAACACCATCCCCAGCACGACCCCCTATACTGCAGGAACACCACTGCACTGCCCTAAACCCTGAAACACTACCCCCAGCAAGACCCCCTACACTGCCCGAACACCACTGCACTGCCCTAAACCCTGAAACATCACCCCCAGCAAGACCCCCTACACTGCCCGAACACCACTGCCCTAAACCCTGAAACATCACCCCCAGCAAGACCCCATACACTGCCCGAACACCACTGCACTGCCCTAAACCCTGAAACACCAGCCCCAGCATGACCCCTACACTGCCCGAACACCACTGCACTACCCTGAAACACCACCCCCTGCATGACCCCCTACACTGCCCGAACACCACTGTACTGCCCTAAACCCTGAAACCCCACCCCCAGCATGACCCCCTACACTGCCAGAACACCACTGCACTGCCCTAAACCCTGAAACACCACCCCCTGCACGACATCCTACACTGCCCAAACACTACTGCACTGCCCTAAACCCTGAAACACCACCCCCAGCCCGACCCCCTACACTGCACGAACACCACTGCACCGCCCTAAACCCTGAAACACTACCCCCAGCAAGACCCCCTACACTGCCCGAACACCACTGCACTGCCCTAAACCCTGAAACATCACCCCCAGCAAGACCCCCTACACTGCCCGAACACCACTGCCCTAAACCCTGAAACACTACCCCCAGCAAGACCCCCTACACTGCCCGAACACCACTGCACTGCCCGAAACCCTGAAACACCACCCCCAGCAAGACCCCCTACACAGCCCGAACACCACTGCACTGCTCTAAACCCTGGAAACACCACCCCCAGCACGACCCCCTACACTGCCCAAACACCACTGCTCTGCCCAAAACCCTGAAACACCAGCCCCAGCACGACCCCCTACACTGCCCGAACACCACTGCACTGCCCTAAACCCTGAAACACCAGCCCCAGCACGACCCCTACACTGCCCGAACACCACTGCACTGCCCTAAACCCTGAAACACCACCCCCAGCACGACCCCCTACACTGCCCGAACACCACTGCACTGCCCTAAACCCTGAAACACCAGCCCCAGCACAACCCCGTACACTGCCCGCACACCACTGCACTGCCCTAAACCCTGAAACACCAGCCCCAGCACAACCCCGTACACTGCCCAAACACCACTGCACTGCCCTAAACCCTGAAACACCAGCCCCAGCACAACCGCCTACACTGCCCGAAAACTACTGCACTGCCCTAAACCCTGAAACACCACCCCCAGCAAGACTACCTACACTGGCCGAACACTACTGCACTGCCCTAAACCCTGAAACACCACCCCCTGCATGACCCCCTACACTGCCCAAACACTACTGCACTGCCCTAAACCCTGAAACACCACCCCTCAGCACGACACCCTACACTGCCCGAACACCACTGCACTGCCCTAAACCCTGAAACACCACCCCAGCACGACCCCCTACACGGCACGAACACCACTGCACTAAACCCTGAAACACCATCCCCTGCATGACCCCCTACACTGCCGGAACACCACTGCACTGCCCTAAACCCTGAAACACCACCCCCAGCACGACCCCCTACACTGCCCTAACACCACTGCACTGCCATAAACCCTGAAACATCACCCCCAGCACAACCCCTACACTGCCTGAGCACCATTGCTCTGCCCTAAACCCTGAAACACTAGCCCCAGCACGACCCCTACACTGCCCGAACACCACTGCACTGCCCTAAACCCTGAAACACCACCCCCAGCATGACCCCCTACACTGCCCGAACACCACTGCACTGCCCTAAACCCTGAAACACCAGCCCCAGCAAGACCCCCTACACTGCCCGAACACCACTGCATTGCCCTAGACTCTGAAACACCAGCCCCAGCAAGACCCCCTACACTACCCGAACACCACTGCACTGCCCTAAACCCTGAAACACCAGCCCCAACACGACCCCCTACACTGCCCGAACACCACTGCACTGCCCTAAACCCTGAAACACCAGCCCCAGCACGACCCCCTACACTGCCCGAACACCACTGCACTGCCCTAAACCCTGAAACACCTGCCCCAGCACGACCCCCTACACTGCCCGAACACCACTGGACTGCCCTAAACCCTGAAACACCACCCCAGCACCACCCCCTACAATGCCCGAACACCACTGCACTGCCCTAAACCCTAGAACACTACCCCCAGCATGACCCCCTACACTACCCGAACACCACTGCACTACCCTAAACCCTAAAATACTCCCCCCAGCACGACCCCCTACACTACCCGAACACGACTGCACTGCCCTAAACCCTGAAACACCACCCCTCAGCACGACACCCTACACTGCCCGAACACCACTGCACTGCCCTAAACCCTGAAACACCACCCCAGCACGACCCCCTACACTGCCCGAACACCACTGCACTAAACCCTGAAACACCACCCCCTGCACGACCCCCTACACTGCCGGAACACCACTGCACTGCCCTAAACCCTGAAACACCACCCCCAGCACGACCCCCTGTACTGCTCGAACACCACTGCACTGCCCCAAACCCTAAAACACCACCCCCAGCATGACCCCCTACACTGCCCGAACACCACTGCCCTAAACCCTTAAACACCACCCCTGCACGACCCCCTACACTGCCCGAACACCACTGCACTGCCCTAAACCCTGAAACACCACCCCCTGCACGACCCCTACACTGCCCGAACACCACTGCACTGCCCTAAACCCTGAAACACCACCCCCAGCACGACCCCCTACACTGCCCGAACACCACTGCACTGCCCTAAACCCTAGAACACTACCCCCAGCATGACCCCCTACACTACCCGAACACCACTGCACTACCCTAAACCCTAAAATACTCCCCCCAGCACGACCCCTACACTACCCGAACACCACTGCACTGCCCTAAACCCTAAAACACTCCCCCCAGCACGACCCCCTACACTACCTAAACACCACTGCACTGCCCTAAACCCTAAAACACTACCCCCGCATGACCCCCTATACTACCCAAATACCAATGCACTACCCTAATCCCTAAAACACTACCCCCGCACGACTCCCTAAACTACCCAAAGACCACTGCACTACCCTAAACCCTAAAACACGACCTCCTACACTACACAAACACCACTGCACTACCCTAAACCCTAAAAAACTACCCCAGCACGAACCCCTACACTACCCAAACACCACTGCACTACCCTAAACCATAAAACACTACCCCCAGCAGTACCCCCTACGCTACCCAAACACCACTGCACTACCCTAAACCCTAAAACACTACCCCCAGCAGTACCCCCTACACTACCCAAACACCATTGCACTACCCTAAACCCTAAAACACTACCCCATCAGTATCCCCTACACTACCCAAACACCACTGCACTACCCTAAACCCTAAAACCCTAAAACACTAACCCCCAGCACGACCCCCTACACTACCCAAACACCACTGTACTACCCTAAACCCTAAAACACTCCCCCAGCACGACTCCCTACACTACTCAAACACCACTGCACTATCCTACACCCTAAATCTACCCCCAGCATGACCCCCTACACTACACAAACACCACTGCACTACCCTAAACCCTAAAACACTACCCCCAGCACGACCCTCTTCACTACCTAAACACAACTGCACAATTTGTTACAGGCGTTGCAACGCAGGCCTGTGGTGCTTACTGGAAGTACCTGGTGGGCTAGTTGGGCCCCAGGGACTCTCAGGATTCAAGGTGACCTAATCCCCCAACTTAAAACGCGCCACGGGCGCGTTTGCACAGTGGTGAAGGGAGGGGCGGGGCCTCAGGTGACATGTGCGCAAACACGCCCTGTGGTGCGTTTTAAGTTGGGGAGTTAATTCCCTTTGAATCCTGGGGGCCAACTAGCCCACCAGGTACCTTCAGTAAGCACAACAGAGTTGCGTTGCAGAGAGGTGAAAAAAGGTGCATGGCCTCGGAACGCCTCTCTGCAACTCAGCTCTGTGGTCCTAACTGTAGGTACCTGGGGGGCTAGTTGGGCCCCAGGGACCCTCAGGATTCAAGGGGACTTAATCCCGCAACTTAAAACGCGCCACGGGGCGCGTTTGCACACATGTCACCTCAGGCCCCCCTCCCTTCACCACTGTGCAAACGCGCACTGGCTCTGGTTAGTCAGAGTCAGTTACCACCAGTACCCGTCTGAAAAAGTTGTGGGCACAGGATGATTTTGCAACAAGGCCTCTTTCTGCTCCTCTGTTGGTTCTTTCTGCACATCTTTTGCTTCTTTCTGTGCGTTTTTTCTTCTTTCTTCACATGTCCTACCTCTGTTGGCATAGTTAGAAACTAGCATTTAAAAAACCTTTTGAAATTCACTTAAAAAATCATAGGTTTCAGGCACGTTATAGTTAGAAATTAGTATTTAAAAAACCTTTGAAATTCACTGAAAAAACCATAGGTTTCAGGCACGTTATAGTTAGAAATTAGCATTTAAAAAACCTTTGAAATTCACTGAAAAAACCATAGGTTTCAGACACATTATAGTTAGAAATTAGCATTTAAAAAACCTTTGAAATTCACTGAAAAAACCATAGGTTTTAGGGACAGTTATAGTTAGTTGGACATTGCACTCGTACAAAACCCGTGAAATTCCCCTGTTATAGTTAGTTCAGCTAACTATAACTCGCAATGCACTGCTGATGACGTCACATATTACATCACTCATGACATGGTCAGTGACATCACTGATGACATCTCAAATGACATCACTGATGACATCATCCATGTGATAATTTCATGCATCTTCTCACACCCTAATATAACTTTTGATACACCCACTCTAAATTACAGACTGCCATTCTCAAAACCATAGACACTCCAACACCAAAAACTACATACCCACTCACTGATTCTTAGGTCTACACACACATCCACTCACTCACCTGTACAGTCACTCATACTTACAGTCACTCAGTACAGGACTATCATATGCACTCATACACCTATATAAACACTCACACACCGCCACTCATCCATAGAGGTACTCACACACCTAGTCAGTCATGCAAAAAATTAATCACACACCCATTTACTCACCTATACAGTCATACACACACCAGCTCACTTACTCATACAAATACTAGCACATTCTTACGCTCTTATACAATAACTGATACAAGCACACACGCATCCATACAGCCACTCTCACAATAACACACTCTCACTTATAGCCATTTAAATACTCTAACACACATATATACTGCCTTTTACATATGTAGTTACTCGCACATGTACCACTGAGATATACATTCACTCACTAACACACCCATACACACACTCACCCACCCAAGCAGTCCATCACAGATGCACTCTTGAAATCATGCACCCAGTGAATCACCCACTCACGCATCTATGTATAGAGTCACACACACCCCACCCACACAAACACTCAGGCAGCCATACAGATACTCAGAGAACCAATCAATAACCCATATAGACACTCATGTAGCTATTCGCAAATCCATGCATCCACTTACACACCAACAAACAGACGGATACAGACATTCACACAGTTTAGTCACTAACCCATGCATTCAGTAAGATACGTTTAATCACTCACTTGTAGAGTCAGTCACTCACGTACTAAATCATCCATTCAGACACTTATACACCCACTCATTCTTCAATACGCCTTTCCCTATATATATTAAACATATTTAAACTTTACAGAAACACAGTCACTGGATGATGTCATCAGTGATGTCATTTGAGATGTCATCAGTGATGTCATCAGTGATGTCACTGACCATGTCATGAGTGATGTAATATGTGACGTCATCAGCAGTGCATTGCGGGGGCGCGAGTTATAGTTAGCTGAACTAACTATAACAGGGGAATTTCACGGGTTTTGTACGAGTGCAATGTCCAACTAACTATAACTGTCCCTAAAACCTATGGTTTTTTCAGTGAATATATATACATATCTATTATTCAACAAATGCCCGAAAGCTTCAGGAAGGCACACGCAGCTTGCCCACCATCCGGTGTACCTTTACATCACTCGCTCCAAGTTGCTGGTAATTATTTCGATGGCCGACGCGTTTCAAGGCAAAAGCCTCTTCTTCTGGGCTATGTTCACACAAATGCAACACGACTCATTTTGACATTATTTCCGGCACTTTTATTTGCTCGATTGCCCCCTGGTGGGCTTGGCTTGATGCATATATTCAATTTTAGAGCATTCTGGGACATATAGACCCCAAAGCGAGTTACAGTCTCCCCTAAGTGGGTGTGTATGCATTTATGTCCATTTGAACTATTTAATATCCTTATAGTAAGGTCCAGGGCCTCGGGCGAGTGCAATTAACATCTTGGCTCACCCCACTGCTTCAGGTTAGGAAACAGTTCCAATCTGCAGCCTCCCATTCGCCGCTTCGCAGGGATGGTGCTCTTCCTCACCAGGGGGCAATCGAGCAAATAAAAGTGCCGGAAAAATGTCAAAACGAGTCGTGTTGCATTTGTGTTAACATAGCCCAGAAGAAGAGGCTTTTGCCTTGAAACGCGTCGGCCATCAAAATAATTACCAGCAACTTGGAGCGAGTGATGTAAAGGTACACCGGATGGTGGGCGAGCTGCGTGTGCCTTCCTGAAGCTTTCGGGCATTTGTTGAATCATATATATATATATATATATATATATATATATATATATATTCGCTGAAAAAACATAGGTTTCAGGCACGTTATAGTTAGAAATTAGCATTTAAAAAACCTTAGAAATTCACTGAAAAAACCAAAGGTTTCAGGGACGTTATAGTTAGTTGGACATTTCACTCGTACAAAACCTGAGAAATTCCGCCGTTATAGTTAGTTCAGCTAACTATAACTCGCGCCCGCAATGCACTGCTGATGACGTCAAATATTACATCATTCATGATATGGTCAGTGACATCACTGAAGACATCACTGATGACATCTCAAATGACATCACTGATGACATCACTGATGAAATCATCCAGTGACTGTGTGTTTCTTTAAAGTTTAAATATGTATTATATATATGCCAAGGTGTATTGAAGAATGAGTGGGTGTATAAGTGTCTGGATGGAGGATTTAGTAGGTGCGTGACTGACTGTTTAAGTGAGTGATTACATGTTATTGTTATTGTTAAGTGGAATTTCTAGAGCGCATAATCACCTACTGGTCTCTAAGCGCTGTGAGAGAGAGCCCAACCTTGGCACCTCTGCTAGAGTGTGCGTCCTGACTTGGCCTAGGTTGTGCCACAGGCTTCCGTAAAAAGAAGTGTTTTTAATTTTTTCCTAAATGGGAGGAGGGCGGGTTCCTTACGAAGGCCTGCCGGCAGCTCATTCCAGAGTTGAGGGGTCATTGTGGAGAAGGCTCTGCCCCCTTTGGAAGAGGTCAGGAAGCGGGGGCAAGACAGCAAACCAGCATCCGAAGACCGGAGGGAGCGCCCTGGCACATAATTTACCAGGCGTTCCTTAATATATGCTGGGGCCTGACCGTGGATGGCTTTGTGGGCTATGCATAGCCCCTTGAATCTAGTTCTCTGCTTGACCGGGAACCAGTGTAGCTGCTGCAATAGGAGGGTGGCATGAGCCCGCCTTGGGAGCCTGAAAATCAGGCTGGCAGCGTCGTTCATGACTACCTGGAGTTTTGTTAACAGCTTTTCCGGGAGGCCAACATACAGAAAATTTCCATAGTCTAAGCGAGAAATAATCAATGCTGACACTGCCATACGGAGTGCCATAAATGAGAGAAGGGGGCAAGTTTCCGTAGCAGTCTTAGCAGGCCCACGCATGTTCCCACCACGGTAGAAACCTGGTGGGACATGGAGAGTTTGGCGTCTATTTTTATGCCCAGACTCTTTACAACTGGGGCTGACTTTGGAGTGGAGCCAAGCTCTTGTGGCCAGAAAAGGTCACTCCAGGGGTTAATATCCATGGTAATAGCCAATACCTCGGTTTTATCGGGGTTAATTTTGAGAGAGTTGGCTGTCATCCAGTTGACTGTGAACTTCAGGATATTCTGCATCCGTACATGGGCCGTGGGAGAGTTGTCAATCTGGGAGTGTGGTGAATGACCGACAGGAGGTCATTGACTTTGTGCAGAAAGTAGGACTGAAACTTATTGCATTCTTCGGGACAGCCTGGGGGTTTCTGTTCTTGTGACTGTCTCAGCTCCGTTAGGATCCAAAAAGTCTCCTTCTGTTTATTGTCGGCTGCCATTCGTAGTATTCCGCCTTCCTGGCTATGATGGCTTTTTTGTAGGTTGCAAACATGGCTTTGTATTCAGAGAGAGCACCTGGATCGTATGCTTTACGCCAAGCTCTCTCGCATTGGCGTAGTGTTTGTTTATTCCCTCTCAAAGCCTCATTAAACCAGGGGGCCCCTTTGCCTTTGTTCCTCACTCTTTCTCTACGTGCGGGAGTGACTTTATCAATGGCATTCCTCAGCCTGAGCGAGAGGGACTCGCTTTCCTGGTCAAGGTTTCCCAGTACTGGCCTTTTTGGGGCTGAGCTATGCAGGGTCCCCACCAGGTCACATTCTTTTATTTTCTTCCACCCGCGCAGGACTTTCCATTCTGGGGGAGGGGGGCCACCCGGCCCGCAAGAGGAATCACGCACCTGATCAGGAAGTGATCAGACCAGGCGCAAGGACTGATACCCGCCAGGCTAGCTGAGGGATGGGTGGTCCAGACTAGATCGCGGGTGTGACCCTTGTCATGGGTGGGTGCATTAACAAGTTGATTAAGTTCCAAGGTGGTTAATGCCTCTTCCAGTTGTTTGGCATAAATGTCTCTGGGTACCTGGTCCCAGTGCAGGTTAAAGTCCCCTATCACCATGAAGCACTGATACTGGGAACGGAGGTCACTCACTAACTCGGTGAAGCGCTCAATGAATTTGGGGGATTACGAGGGGAGCGGTAGACCACCAATAGGGCTAGACAAGATGCCTTGAGAAGAATCTTGGCTCCCAGAATATCTGCACCCTCGATGTTTTCGGCAGCTATCGTCTCTATCGCCAGTTGTCGGTTGTATAAAATTGCTACCCCCCCACCTCTCGTGTTTCCCGTTCAGTTATGCCATAAGGCCGCATAGTCTGGGGGCAGGGATGCTACTATGTCCGGGGTTGAGGAATCCTCAAGGCAAGTTTCCGTAACCCCCAGGATGTCTAGGGAGTTATCCTGGAGGAGCGAGAAGACCTCCAGGTTGTGCTTCTGCAGGGAGCGGGTATTCAGGACTGCTACCCGTAGTCCCTGTGAGCTAGCAAGCCTGCCCTGTCTAGGGAGGTGAGGTGAGGTGAAGTACCTGCACTTCCTGCTGCAGTTGGAATCCTTAATAAGCCTTCCGCTCTGAGGATGTACGCTACATTATTGTTTAGGGGGGCAGAACCAGGGGCTAAGGCCAGGAGTTCTTCTGCAGGGTACCGGATGTGAGGACCAGGGGTTCTGGCCCCTGGCCCCGGCCGGACGTGGATGGGCGCAGAATGACTTGCCTTAGGCGCACCAGCAGCGCGCCCGCTGCGCGCTTGCTCCAGCGTGGCAGATATCAGGTTGGCTCCTCCCCCGACCAATCAGCCCTGCTGTGCAGCAGCTGATCGTTCCGAACGCTAGACCGCTTTCAGCAGTGGAAGTGCCGTTAGGGTGAAGGAAGTGAGGATTACTGATATGCGTGAGAAGCCAGTGAAGTTTCAATTTTTAAAAACGAAATTAAAAGCAACACAGCAAGGAAATCAAAGTACAAGTAAGTTTTAAAACAATGGTTAAAAGGTCTAAAACAGCGTTTTTACCGCGCCTTAGGCAAAACCACCACGAGGAGGTTAGCGCGTGTCTCTCTGCCTGCGCGCTTGCTCCAGCGTGGCAGATATCAGGTTGGCTCCTCCCCCCCACCAATCAGCCCTGCTGTGCAGCAGCTGATCGACATGTGTCTAACTGAATGCATGGGTTAGTGACTAAACTGTGTGAATGTCTGTATCAGTCTGTCTGTTGTTTTATAAGCTGCTGCATGGGTTGGTCAGTAGCTACACGAGTGTCTATATGGGTTATCGATTGGTTGCCTGAGTATTTGTATGGGTGCCTGAGTGTGTGTGTGGGTGGGTGGGAGGTGTGTGACTCTGTGCATAGATGTTTTAGTGGTTCATTCACTGGGTGTATGGGTTCAAGAGTGCATGTGGAAACAGTTGTATGGGTGGGTGAGTGTGTGTATGGATGTGTTGGTGAGCGAATAGATGTCTCAGTGGTACATGTTCAAGTAACTACATATTTAAAAGGCAGTGTATGTGAGAGTTGGAGTATATAAATGACTATACGTGAGAGTCAGTGATTTTGAGAGTGGCTGTATGGATGAGTGTGTACTTGTATCAGTGATTGTATAAGAGAGTAAGTATGCGTTTGTTTCTGTTTGAATAAGTGATGTGGTGTGTGTATAACTGTATAGGTGAGTAAATGGAAGTGTGATTGATTCTTTCATGACTGACTAGGTGTGTGAGTAACTCTGGATGAGTGGTGGTGTGTGAGTGTCTGTATAGGTGTATGAGTGCATATGATAGTG
This sequence comes from Calotriton arnoldi, assembly GCA_963921515.1. NCBI lineage: Eukaryota > Metazoa > Chordata > Amphibia > Caudata > Salamandridae > Calotriton > Calotriton arnoldi. The sequence goes on along the minus strand of CAWUFW010005546.1, from coordinate 360,993 downwards.
TTGTATTGATGAGTGACTGCATGTATGAGTGATTGTCTGTGTAGACCTAGGAATAAGTGAGCGCGTATGTAGTAACTGGTATTGGTGTGTCGATGGTTTCGAAAATGGTAGTCTGTATTTTACAGTGGGTGTATCAAAGGTTATATTAGGGTGTGAGGAGGTGCATCAGATTTTCACGTGGATGATGTCATCAGTGATGTCATCAGTGATGTCATTTGAGATGTCATCAGTGATGTCATCAGTGATGTCACTGACCATGTCATGAATGATGTAATATGTGACGTCATCAGCAGTTCATTGCGGGGGCGTGAGTTATAGTTAGCTGAACTAACTATAACGGCGGAATTTCTCTGGTTTTGTACGAGTGAAATGTCCAACTAACTATAACGTCCCTGAAACTTTTGTTTTTTTCAGTGAATTTCTAAGGTTTTTTAAATGCTAATTTCTAACAATAACGTCCCTGAAACCTATGGTTTTTTCAGTGAATTTCAAAGGTTTTTTAAATGCTAATTTCTAACTATAACATAGCAGTCTCGTTTTCAGAGTGGTGAAGAAAGGTGAGCATGGCCTCCAAACACCTTTTAGCAATCCCACTGTGTGGGATTTACTGGAAGTAACAGGAGCCCTGCCATAGCAAACAGCAGAGTCCCAGGGGTGGGCAACCCGGGACGCTGCAGGAGCCGGCCCTGGGTGGTGGTGGTCCGCAGGGCCATCAAGGGCTCCAGGAGAGGGGCCCCCCTCCCAACGTTTAAAGCCCTGGGGAGGTGGTGGTCCCCGGGGCTTGGGGGTCAGTAACAGACCCCCGCATTTAAATAAAGATTGCCCCGGGGAGGTGGTGGTCCCCGGGGCTGCGGGGGGGCCGCGTGGCCCCTGCATACAATTGAAAAAGCCCCGGGGAGGTGGCGGTCCCTGGGGCACCGTGGGGGGGTGAGACCCTCCCACGCATTCTTTTTTAAAAAAGCCCCGGGGAGTTGGCGGTCCCCGGGGCTGCGGGTGGGCCACGTGCCCCCCGCACATAATCAGAATAGCCCCGGGGAGGTGGCAGTCCCCGGGGCTGCGGGGGCCCCCGCGGGCCCCCGCTATTATTTTTTGACAATGCCCCCAGGACCGGGCCCACCCGGGGGCCTCATTAAAATGAAGCGCGGGAGCCCGCGCTTCATTTTTTAAAAATTTTCGGCGGGATTCGCGACCCCAATGCGAATTCTGCCAAAATTATTTTTTTTAAATGCTTTTTTGGCCCTGGGGGTCCTTGTGGGACCCCCTGAGCAGGCCTAGGGGGTCAGGGTGTTTCTACCCTGCCCCGTTTTCTTCATTTTTCTCTTCGTTTCACTGTTTAGAACCGAGTCACAAGATGGCTGCCAACACTTCCTGGTTTGGAGTGTTGGCAGTTGGAGTGAAGCTCGTGCCCGGGAGGGTTCCGAACCCTCCTCGGTGCTCAGATATATACATTTTTACTTTTTTTATTTTCTCAGCAACTACTAAACGGATTTACACCATTTAACAAAAAGGGCTCTTTCTGAACCAAGGGCTACCTTTTTGCCAAATTTGGTGTAATTCCGTTCAGCAGTTCGGCTGTAGCTTTGTCTAAAGTTTCCTATGGAAATTAACATGGGGAAAACGCGTTTCGGGACCCCCCTTTTTTCTCGGCCCCCGCATTATGAATCACCCCGAAACTTTCAAGACAGGAGCTGACCAGAGCGGGCCACTAGTTTTGAAAATTTCGCGAAGATTCGTCAAACGACGCCAAAGTTATTGGGAAAACAAAAAACGCTTTTTGAATAGAAATGAGGTCCTAACTATAACTACCTACTTGCGTCCGCCAGTAGGTAATATATATATATATATATATATATATATATATATATATATATATATATATATATATATATATATATATATATATATATATATATATATATATATATATATATGTTAGAACTGGGGATCTCTAGTTGGCAGAGGTAGGTAGCTTTGTGCAATTAGGGACCCTTGCTTCTAGTCAGGGTAAGGGGGATACACTACTAAAATAACCCCTGCTCACCCCCTTGGTAGCTTGGCATGAGCAGGCAGGCTTATCTCAGAGGCAGTGTGTAAAGCATTTGTGAACACATACAGTAACACAGTGACAACACTACAGATGGACACCACACAGGTTGTATTATAAAAATAAGTATTTTTATATAGACTTAACACAAGACCCAAAACGACAAAAATCCACAATACACTATGAAAAATATGACTGTCAATGGTAGAAAATAGTTCAGTTCAAATGCAGGTGATAAATGCGACACTCTAAGGTCAATGTACCTTTGGATGCGTAACGCGATACAAACAAAAGAGTTGCAGGGAATGTGATGCGTCGGTTCCTTATGTTATGTTATGTTACATAAATTTGTAACGCGCCCAGCTACTCATGAGTATCCCGGCGTGGAGCCTAGAGGGGTATGAAACATGGATCAAGCAAAGAGATATATGTTTAGTTTCCTCTTAAAAGCCACTGGATCCTGAATAATACGCAGGGCAAGAGGAAGAGCATTCCAGGCAGCAGCAGCCTTCACTACAAAGGATCTGCCCCCAAGTCTCTGAAGCTTGAAGCGGTGAATATGAGCAAATCGTAGGGACGAGGACCGAAGGGATCGTGCAGGAACATAGAACGAGAAGCGTCTCTGCAAGTACAGAGGGCCACAGCCATGAAGGGCACGATGGGCCAGAACCAATGATTTAAATTTGACTCTCTCCGCCATCGGGAGCCAGTGGAGGGATCGCAACTGAAGTCGAACGCTGTTCCCAGCTGAGGTGCCCAGTAGTAGTCTGGCTGCCGCATTCTGAACCACCTGTAGCTTCTTCAACAGGTAGCCCGGAATGCCAACAAAAAGGGCATTGGCGTAGTCCAGCCGCGACAGGATCAGTGCACAAGTAACCGTTTTCCTCGCTGCCTGAGGTAAAATGGGAAAGAATCTTTTGAGAGTTTTGAGGAGGCCGAAACAGCAGCCGGCCAGCTTCGTAATGTGTGTTGAAAAAGAGAGACCCTCATCAAACCATACCCCTAGATTTTTTGTGGGCTTCCCTGTGGAGGTAGGCAATGGAAACTCAGGAGGCCAAAGGTGCTTTCGAAAATTAGGAGGGAATTTCCCAAACAACAAAATCTCGGACTTCTCTTCATTGCACTTGAGCTGTGCACCTGCCAGCCATTTAAAAATAGAGGATAGACAGCGTTGAACCAATAGCACTGAATCTGCATCTTTGTCCCAGGTAAAAAGAAGCTGGGTGTCGTCAGCATAAGCCATCACCTTAGCCCCCAACTCCTCCGCCAGATGTATCAGCGGAGTCACATAGATATTGCGAAAGAAGGGGGCTAAGGGAGGATCCCTGGGGGACTCCAGTGGTCACTGGCTGAGGGAAGGAGGAAGATGGTGGGAGCCAAATCTGCTCAACTCGACCCTCCAAAAAAGACTTAAGCCAGCCCCAAACGGCACCCGACACACCGACCCTGGCCAATCGTGCCAGGAGAAGTGAGTGCGGGACCGTGTCGAATGCCGCCGAGAGGTCCATCAATATTATTGCAGCTCTCCCGCCGGCGTCCAAACACTCACAAATGGCCTCCGACACCTCAACCAGAACTGATTCTGTACTATGCGATGCCCGAAACCCTGATTGGGCTGGATGCAGGAGTGCCTCCCTTTCCACAAATTCCGTAAGCTGTTTATTAACCACCTTCCCACACACCTTAGCCAGAGCAGGAAGGAGGGAGATAGGCCGGTAGTTCCCTGGGCTAAGGGGGTCCAATGACGGCTTTTTGAGAAGTGGCAAGATTTTAGCCAACTTCCAGGCCTGTGGCATAACAGCTTTCTGAAGAGACATATTGATAATGGTATTCACTTCTGTGTTCATGGTCACTGCCGTTGCTGCCAATAGCCTAGCAGGACAGGGGTCCGAGGGCGAGCCAGACTTTAGACCCTTTAGAATTTTTAAGGATTCCAGAGGGGCAACTGTCCTAAATGTGGACAGAGAGTGGACAGGGTCGGTAGATTGGGATTCCACTGACACCCCAATGCTGGTGCCACAGGGAGTGAACGCCGCCTGAATAGTCCGGATCTTTTCCCTAAAGAAGCATGAGAGAGTATTACACCAGGTAGGCGAAGATAGTGACACGCTAGCTTGGGCCAGAGGGGAGGTGAAGCTCTGAACAATAGCAAAAATTTCTTTCGAATTGTTACTGGCTGATTCAATGCGGGCTGAATAAAATTGCCCTTTGGCCAGCGTAATAGCCTCATAGTATACTTTTTGTTTATCTCTGAGCTTCCACTTAGCTGCTGGGCAGTATCCATCCCTGCGCCAAGCCCGCTCAAGGAGCTTACATTCATGCTTCAGAGCTTTGAGGGTCGAATTATACCAGGGTTTGGAAGGAGATTCCCTAGCAAGCATGGCAGGCCGTTGTGGGACCACCGTGGCTACTGCCTTAGCAACCCAACTAATGAACCCATCTAAATGCTCCTCAAGCTCCCCTGCCAAAACGGGCCTAGAAGTTTCCAAGGCCAGATTGAACTCAAGCGGATCAATTTTCCCAAAAGCTGGTTTGCAGCATGAGCGTGCTAGCGGCTCAGCATTGGACACTTCCCACGAAAAATAGGTTAGAAAATGATCCGACCAAGAGACCGGGCAGGGATCCTTCAACAGAATAGGAAAGTTGGTACAAATAGGGTCAAGTGTATGGCCGGCCTGATGAGTGGGAAGGCTGACATGCTGGTCAAGCCAGATGTAGAATATCCAGTAGGTCACGCGCATCCTTAGTATCCACTTGATCCAGATGGATGTTAAGATCGCCCAGGACCATATAGTGAGCAAATCTAACTGCCCTGGAGATTACCGCGTCCCCCCAAGCGTGGAAAAAAGATCCCACCTGGCCAGGGGGCCTATAGATCAAGGACCCTCCCAGGGTAAAATGTGCAGAGAAGCGAATGCTGAAGTTGAGAGCTTCGCATCCTCCCATGAAGTGACATCCCCCCTGTGAAGCTCCCACTTATTCTTATAGATAATAGCCACCCCGCCCCCTCTCCCCACCGGGCGGTCGGCTCTAGAGATCTTATAACCCACAGGTGTGGCAAGGGTGATAATCGGATCAGAAGTGGAGTCAAGCCAGGTTTCAGTCAAAAACAGCAAATCAAGAGAACTGTCCTCTAAACGGTCGAGCATTAATCAGGGCTGCCCGAATACGGGGGCCCTGGTCAACTGGCCAGAAGAGCTACATTTTTATCCAAAAAGGCAGGCCCCGTGCCCATCATAAACCCACACGATGTGCAGACGTGATTTATCTCCTCAGCCACAGCCCAATTACCAATAGGGCAGCAGATAGAGGGAGCAAGGGCCCGTCTGCACCCCCGTGTAACTCCGTCTAGGTTCAGCGCCTATAGACTTGCGGGCAGCATGGCTGGCGCTGTCCGCTTCCGGGACGCTGACGGGCGCAGACGGGCTTGCCTTACATGCAAGAACGGTGATGCGTCGGTTCCTGCTCCGGGGGAGGTGATGCGTCGGTCCCCTACTTCTGCGTAGGGGACGGTGATGCGTCGGTTTCTTACCGGAGAGGAGGTGATGCGTTGGTTCTTCACCGCGTGGGGAGGTGATGCGTCGGTTTCTTACTGCGCTTCTGTGGTGATGCGCCCAGCAGCGCCTCATTGGGATGACGACCCGGTGCAATGAAACAAAATGGCGTCTTCTTCTCGATGCGACAACGAAGGGGCGATGCGTGCACGCCCGACGACCGTGCGGCGACTCGGTGAATCTTTGGAGTTGCGACAGGCCCTGCGACACACTTCTCCGATGATGCGACGGCGTCTGCTGCGCCGGCGACACTCTTCTCCGGTGATGCGAGGTGCTTCGGTGATGGGATGGCGACAGCGGCAGCACGCTCTCTCGGCGATGCGACGACAACTGCTGCGGCGGCGACACGCTTCTTCTTCGTGAGTCGGGCTTCCAGCTCCCCGCGACCCGCAGTCTCTCAGAAGGCCCAACACAACAGTAGGCACTTCAAATTCCCAGCAAGGGAATTCAGGGGAGCTGGTTGGTGAAGTCTTGTGTCCCTGAGACTTCAGCAGGAGGCAAGCTCAATCTTCAAGCCCTTGGAGATTTTCTGCAAGATGATGAAAGTAAGCACAAAGTTCCTTTCTCCTTTCTTTGGCAATCAGGCAACCACTGCAGGCCAATCCCTCAAACAGCACACAGCATAGGGATAGTCTCCTCCTTCAGATTCTCTGGTTCCTCTCCTCAGCAAAGGTTCTTCTTGTTTCTCAGAAGTGATCTAAAATCTTGGGGTCTGGGTCCCAATATTTATACTAGCAAATCCTTTGTCCTCTGAAGGCAGAGGGCCCTGTACCTAGTCCAAACCAGTTCTGGGTGCATTCTGCCAGTGCACACCTTCTTCCTTTGTCAATGTGGGCCAGGGACATCAGACGCACCACAGGAGGTGGAGCCAGCATTGTGGAAGGCAGGCACAGCCCTATTCAGGCCCAGGTGCTACTCCTCCCACCACTCTACATGCAGATAGGTCTATTCAGCCCTGTGCTGACTCACCCTGTCTCCTGGAGCCCCCCAGCCCCTGTCACTCACAAACCCAGACATACAATACACAACCTAGCAGAGGCTGGCTGGATGGTTAGGCAAGAAAATACCTACTTTCTAAAAGTGGTATTTTCAAACACAGAATGTTAAAACCAACTTCACTAAAAGATGTATTTTATCATTCTGAGTTCAGGCAAACCAAATTCGTTTTTCTACCATGTTCCCTGGGTCAGTTAGGATTATAAGATGTTATAATCAACTGCCCATTCTGGCCTATGGGGACAGGTAGCCTTGCAATTGTGAAAAACGAAATTGGCTCTAATTCACTATCAGGACATGCCACACACACCAGGGCATGTCCTACCTTACACATACAATGCACCCTGCCCTAGGGACTACCTTAGGGGTGACTAATATGCAGGAAAGGGAAGGTTTGGGGACTGGTAAGTGGGTGCACTTACCAAGTCGACATGGCAGTACCAGCCTGCACACAGGCTCTGCAATGGCAGGCCTGAGACATGCTTTCCAAGCAGCTCCGGTGGGTGGCACAATCAGTGCTGCAAGCCCACCGGCAGCATTTGAATTACAGGCCCTGGGCACACGCGGTGCACTGTACTAGGGTCTGACAGTAAATCAAAATAAGCCAATCATGGAGTCACTAATCCATACATCAATTTATAACAGAGAGCATATGCACTTTAGCACTGATCAGCAGTGGTAAAGTGCCCAGAGTCATAAAACCAACAAAAACAGGTCATAAAAAGTACAGGAGGAAGGCAAAAAGTTCAGGGATGACCCTGCAAAAAGGGCCAAGTCCAACACAACCCCATTCCAGCCAAAACGCAGGGTAGACCAATCACTACCTTGATGGGCTTCCCTGCTTTGGGCGATAGAACCTGGACCCTGGCCCGCAACAGCAGGGGCATGTTCCAGTTTTATGCCAATCTGAACCTATCTAGATCCCTCTGTCCATACTTTCAGGGCCCACCAAGCTAACCCATGGGGAACCTTTCTCCTCACCTGTGGACAACATCTGTGCAGCACCTAGCCTTAGCTTGCTCACAGGTGTGTCCCAACAGACAGACAGTAAGCTCATGGCCAACACAGAGGTGTGGCCCAGTCCACCCCTGGGGTGCGACTCTTGTCCCCCCCAGGGGACACTCTGTCCACCAGGACAGCAGGCCACAGTGGCCACTGACAGTGGTCAGTGATGAGACCCAGGCCTTATGCCTCGCAGGGCTCTCAAACCTCTGTGGCGTTTGAGAGTGGGGGGAAGTAGCCCCAGGTGCTTGGCACCCTTTGTCCACTCTCCCTCCTGTCAGGTATGACATCCTGACACTGACCCACCAACCCCAGGCCTGTACCCGGTTGCCGGGCCGGAGACTGGGATGGGCTTTCCCACACCCGGTCCTCCTCCTCCTTGGGGCTCTGTACCCTCCCACCTGGAGTGGTACCCCCTTCCAGAATTCTCAGGGCACCTGTGGCAGGTGTCCATCACAATTCGCCCACCAGTTCAGGGGTGCTACCCTGTAACTGATCTACCAACCTGGGATCTAAACCCTCAGGTTGCACCGGGGTCAGAGGCGAGGACTCCCTCCCTCTACACCCCCTTCCAGAGTTATGCACCCTCCCAACTGGAGTGGTACCCCTAGAAGCTCCATTGGTCAGGACACTGCTTACAGTTGTCCCTCCCTCCAGGTCAGACAACACCTGAACCTGGCTTCCCAACCTAGGGACCAACCCCTGCGGTTGAACACTTGCCCAGCGCACCAGGACTTCATGGGGAGCACATATGCCCCCCGAGGGTGACACACAACTCATGTGTCGTGTGACAGTTTGCCTGGCGCAGATCTCCCGACCCCTGTCCATCTGACAGTGCGTGAAGATCCCCCAGGACAGAAGTGGTGTCACCATGGTCATTCACTGGTGGCTCAGCCCTTCTGGCTGGCCCCTGACCCACTGGTTCTTCCACTGGGGACTCTTTCCCCCTCTCACCCCTCAATCTGGACTTCTGCACCCTCCACTTAGGAGTGGCACTGCCAGACACCAGAACTGATGGAGGCCTGCTTACAGACACTCCTAGTTCACCAGACACTAGGGGATCCCCCTCAAATGGCCTACTAGTACAGCCTAGGCCCCCAACCTGGTGTTCCCTTAAGGGACCCTCCAGGCCCTGAGACTGGGTTTCGGGCACCTTGGGACACGCAGTCCCACACTCACTCCTTCTCCGCAGAGACAGGACGTGAGCCCCTACACCCCTCCCACTAACACAGGACCTAGCTGGGCTACACTGAACCTCTCCCACCACTCTGGGTTGGAAGACACCTGAGCCACTTCTCTTAGGGTCACTCCCCAATGCCTCTTCAGACCCTCTGGAATACACCAAAAGGTCTGCCTCCATTGTGAGCTCCCTGGGGTCAGAGAACTCACACTCCACCAGGTGTTGGCATAGCTCTGGAAAATAGGGACTTACAATATGCTCTCCCACAATTGGATCACACAGTCCCACCAAACTATCCTTCACCTCACCATCCAGTGCCTTGCACACGTACCCCACACCACTCTCCTGAGACTGGCAAGACAGTATCTGACTGTCTCTATCACTCAACCCACACTCTTCTAGGTGGTCTCCACATTCACACACCAGGACTTCAACCATGGGGGAACCCCCCTCCCTGCTCCTCTCATCTAGAGTCAGTGGAGTGTCCCTCCCACCACTAGGACCATGAACCCCTGGGCCAGTTCCCCAATCTATCTCAGGGACACTGTGCACCACCGGAGCTACCTCATATCCTTGAACCTCCTGGTGTATGTTAACCCCTCCAAGTCAGGCGCCACATCTCTGGGTGTGTGTACTACCCCCTCAGCACTAGATAACTCAATATTGCTGCCACCATCTGAGCTGGATTCCCCTCCAACTCAGCAAAGCTCACTTCCTGAGCTACACAATTTTCTTGTTGCTGGGCTGAGACCCTCATGGCCTCAAGCCTCTCGAGCTCCAAATCAAGCTCTCTCATTCTCAACTCATGTTCCAATCTCATTCTCTTTTCCTCTAGGGCCAATTTCTTAATTTCCAATTCCAACTGCCCACGCATCTTAAGCTTGGCCAGCTCCATTTCATGCATCCTACTTCTCTCCCTGTCCTCCAGCTCTCCTGGGGACAGGCCCTTGGAAGAAACACTGCTACCTGCTGGGGAAGGTACTTTCCTCCCCCCCTGGACCCAATAGCCCATCTAGCTGCCCTCCTTCATCCTCAGCCCCTCCTCATGCTCTTCCACATGCTCAGGGGTACTCCTTGCTTCCACCCAGGCCCTCAGCGCCTTTTGGAACTCATCCTTCTTGGAGAGACCGGTCATAGCAATTTTAAATTTCCTGCAGAAGTGTTTCAGCTGTTTCACAGTGTAACTTTCCAGCCTCTCTTCTTCAAAATCTAAATCCACAGATGCGATGGATGCTGTTTTGCTCATGGTGACTAAACTTGGCAGTTCTTGGCAAAAATAGGAATCCCAGGAAAAACAATCTACCAAAATGTATGTGGTTGCTTTTGGTCTGCACTCACTAGTAGTGTACACCAATCACTGTATATGAGTCACAAATGCAAGTCCAGAATACTCACCGCTGACCACCAATGTTAGAACTGGGGGTCTCTAGTTGGCAGAGGTAGGTACCTTTGTCCAAATAGGGACCCTTGCTTCTAATCAGGGTAAGGGGGATACACTACTAAAACAACCCCTGCTCACCCCCTTGATAGCTTGGCACGAGCAGGCAGGCTTATCTCAGAGGCAGTGTGTAAAGCATTTGTGAACACATACAGTAACACAGTGACAACACTACAGATGGACACCACACAGTTTGTATTATAAAAAGAAGTATTTTTATATAGACTTAACAAAAGACCCAAAACGACAAAAATCCACAATACACTATGAAAAATATGACTGTCAATGGTAGAAAATAGTTCAGTTCAAATGCAGGTGATAAATGCGACACTCTACGTTCAATGTACCTTTGGATGCGTAACGCGATACAAACAAAAGAGTTGCAGGGAAGGTGATGCGTCGGTTCCTTACACGCAAGAACGGTGATGCGTCGGTTCCTTGCTCCGGGGGAGGTGATGCGTCGGTTCCCTACTGCTGCGTAGGGGACGGTGATGCGTCGGTTCCTTACCGGAGAGGAGGTGATGCGTCGGTTCTTCACCGCGTGGGGAGGTGATGCGTCGGTTTCTTACTGCGCTTCTGAGGCGATGCGACCAGCAGCGCCTCGATGCGATGACGACCCGGTGCAATGAAACAAAATGGCGTCTTCTTCTCGATGCGACAACGAAGGGGCGATGCGTGCATGCCCGACGGCCGTGCGGCGACTCGGTGTATCTTTGGAGTCACGACAGGCCCTGCGACACGCTTCTCCGATGATGTGACGGCATCTGCTGCGACACTCTTCTCCGGTGATGCGAGGTGCTTCGGTGATGGGATGGCGGCAGCGGCGGCACGCTTTCTCGGCGATGCGACGACAACTGCTGTGGCGGCGACACGCTTCTTCTTCGTGAGTCGCGCTTCCAGCTCCCAGCGACACGCAGTCTCTCAGAAGGCCCAACACAACAGTAGGCACTTCAAATTCCCAGCAAGGGAATTCAGGGGAGCTGGTTGGTGAAGTCTTGTTTCCCTGAGACTTCAGCAGGAGGCAAGCTCAATCTTCAAGCCCTTGGAGATTTTCTGCAGGATGATGAAAGTAAGCACAAAGTTCCTTTCTTTGGCAATCAGGCAACCACTGCAGGCCAATCCCTCAAACAACACACAGCATAGGGATAGTCTCCTCCTTCAGATTCTCTGGTTCCTCTCCTCAGCAAAGGTTCTTCTTGTTTCCCAGAAGTGATCTAAAATCTTGGGGTCTGGGTCCCAATATTTATACTAGCAAATCCTTTGTCCTCCGAAGGCAGAGGTTCCTGTACCTAGTTCAAACCAGTCCTGGGTGCATTCTGCCATGCACACCTTCTTCCTTTGTCAATGTGGGCCAGGGACATCAGACGCACCACAGGAGGAGGAGCCAGCATTGTGGAAGGCAGGCACAGCCCTATTCAGGCCCAGGTGCTACTCCTCCCACCACTCTACATGCAGATAGGTCTATTCAGCCCTGTGCTGACTCACCCTGTCTCCTGGAGCCCCCCCAGCCCCTGTCACTCACAAACCCAGACATACAATACACAAGCTAGCAGAGGCAGGCTGGATGGTTAGGCAAGAAAATACCTACTTTCTAAAAGTGGTATTTTCAAACACAGAATGTTAAAACCAACTTCACTAAAAGATGTATTTTATCATTCTGAGTTCAGGCAAACTAAATTTGTTGTTCTACCATGTTCCCTGGGTCAGTTAGGATTATAAGATGTTATAATCAAACTGCCCATTCCGGCCTATGGGGACAGGTAGCCTTGCAATAGTGAAAAACGAAATTGGCTGTAATTCACTATCAGGGCATGCCACACACACCAGGGCATGTCCTACCTTACACATACAATGCACCCTGCCCTAGGGCCTACCTTAGGGGTGACTAATATGCAGGAAAGGGAAGGTTTGGGGACTGGTAAGTGGGTGCACTTACCAAGTCGACATGGCAGTACCAGACTGCACACAGGCTCTGCAATGGCAGGCCTGAGACACACTTTCCAAGCAGCTCCGGTGGGTGGCACAATCAGTGCTGCAAGCCCACCAGCAGCATTTGAATTACAGGCCCTGGGCACACGCAATACACTGTACTAGGGTCTGACAGTAAATCAAAATAAGCCAATCATGGAGTCACTAATCCATACATCAATTTATAACAGAGAGCATATGCACTTTAGCACTGATCAGCAGTGGGAAAGTGCCCAGAGTCATAAAACCAACAAAAACAGGTCAGAAAAAGTACAGGAGGAAGGCAAAAAGTTCAGGGATGACCCTGCAAAAAGAGCCAAGTCCAACAAATATATATATATATATATATATATATATATATATATATATATATATATATATATATATATATATATATATATATATATATATATATATATATATATATATATATATATATATATATATATATATCCAAGAAAGAAGTGACTCAAACAGATAGATTCACCAAAGAACAAAAATATATTTCCACTACAACGTTTCAGCTTCCGCCTTCCTCAGGTAGTACAAGATGGTTTGCTCAGTGGCTGCACAGATGACACAGCTGAATTTTCAAAAAGCATCATGAGTGAAGATTCCATTTGGAATGTGGAATCAATGCAGTCCTGAGAGCTTTTGAGATATGCAGTAATCAGGTTGTATTATCAGTAATGTTCAGTCCATCTGGATGCAGTGATTTTAAACGGTACATCCAGAAGTTTTCTCTGGAGTCTAGTAGTTCTTCCTTTGAGACATGTTCCACGGGGAAAATCTTCAAATCTGATAGTAAATGATCCACAAGGTTAAAATGATTGGCTACAGGCTGGTCAATTTTCTTATTAATTATTGTCGATTTGTGGTTCCTGAATCGTGTACGGAGGTCATTCACTGTTTGGCCTACATATTGTTTTTTACAGCTTTGCCGTTGGCACTGAATCACATAAATAATGCGTGTTGAGCGACATGTAAGATGCTGTCTTATTCCATAGGTCCTTCTCGTAACAGAACTAGTTACTGATGATGTTTGTAAAAGGTATTCACACGTGATGCACCTTTTAGAGTCACAGCAATGAACCCCTGCATTTGTTACAACTTGCTTGAGTTCAGCTCTCACAATAAAAGATCGTAAATTTGGAGCTCTGCGGTAATCAATGACTGGCGGTTTTGGAAAAACCTTTTGCAATTTTTCACAAGTAGACAGTAAGGGAAATGTTTTTTGCATTATATTTCTGTAGTTGGGAGCTGATGGATGATAGTCAACCACAAATGGAGTTCTGTCACTTTTGTTTCTGCCATTGGTATTCCAAATAAGTGCTTCTCTGGGTAACTGCAAAGACTTGTCAATTTGTTGCTGTATGATATGCAGAGGATAGCCTCGCCTTTTAAATAATGTAGCAAGCTCCTCTAGATGGTCTTTACAGGTTTCCTCATTGCTGCAGATGCGTCTTATTCTGAGTGCTTGGCTGTAGATGATGCTCAGTTTAGTGTGGTGTGGGTGACATGAAGTCCAGTTTAGATACAAATGAGCATCTGTAGGCTTGTGGTACAGATCAGTTGTAATTTCCTTACTCATAAACAAAAGTTAATTTTCTTGGTAAGTATCTAAGGGGCCCATTACGATGGCGGGCGGAAGCACTACCGCCGTGCTGGCGGATGCAAAAACCACCAGTTACCGCCCGCATGCCGCAGCCCACACGCCCGCCAAATTACGATGTGAAAAGGCAGCCAAACACCGCCGGCAAGCCAGCGACGCCGTCCGCCATCAAAGTGCGCCCGCTCACGTAGCGGCGCAGCCCAATGGAGACACACCGCCAGACGAAATCACGTACCGCCCGGCGTACAAATTACGATGCCGCAAACAAACAGCTCCCACGGCTAAGAGACACCGCACGTGAAAGTGAGGCGGAAACCCGAACGCCGAGCACAGACACCGAAGAGGCGACCCCCCGAGCATGAATCCAGCACTGCAGGCCCTCCCCATGCTATACCTGATGCACCACCAAGGAGGCAACGTACCGCGGAGACGCAGGTAGGCACACACACAACAAGGGCACGCAAACAGCGCACACAGTGCAAGTGCGGAAAAGGAGGACATGGCACCCCCCAACACCCCTGCGTGGACAAGACACATCCACCACTGCACCCACAAATGTAACACAGGGCAAAGTGCAACAACTCGCAACTATCATGGGCACACCACCTGGGACCAGGAACTAACGACCCCGTCACGGCACCGCAGCACAGCGGCGATGACGCAGCCACACATGCGCACAACTCAGCGCCCAACCATAACGCCATGTATGCGTCGCACACAAACAGCACAGGGACACAACCAAGCACCACACACACCAGCCACACCCAGAAGGCACATGACACGTGACAGGCCTGCCACAGTCATGTCCCCAACGCCCAATTCACGGACAACACCCAACATCACACAACTGACGCCCACATGTCAGTGAAGTCACGCAACATCAGGACACACCCCTGTGTGACAAACATGGCGAAGCACACAGCGGCGGCAACACCACCCAGTAGAACATGGGCCCCGTCGGGAAGAGGTACGCCAGTACCACACAGAAACACCCATACCACCCTGCACCCATGAACCAGACATACAAAACAGAACACCAAAGAGCCCGGGGACCGACAACAGGTGGACCCAAGAATGACCCCCACACACAAGGCCCAACGCATAGCGGAAACACAGCCTGCCGCCCACACACGGGAGAGCAGACAGCACTGAATGACCTTCCATTCCAACTCCGAAACCACATCCCGACTAAACAAGCCGGAGAATACAGCCATTGTCCCAAAAAAGACCAACACAGGCATGCAGAGGAAACCGACCACAGGGCAGATAGCGCATATCACCTAAGAACATACCGAACGGGAAAGAAAAAATATAAAACTCCCCCATGCCGTTCCCATGCAAGTTATCTGGAAGGAGTCACACACCACTGACCTTGAACATTCAGAGAAGCACGTGGGATGAGGGCCCGTGTCCTCCGCACAAGCTAACAGAACACAAGTCCTGCCCCCTACGACCATCACAGACCTCACAGCAACCTCGGAGCTTGCACACTGCAGACTGCACACACAGCCGGAGCACGCCACCACATCGCCCCGCAGCAAAATGGCACCTACAACACACCTACCCAACTACGCCAAACAGGTCAAGCTGTACAAACACAACCTGATACAGCTACTGGGATGCGAACCCCTATCCCTGCTGAACGTAAGTTACCGACTGACTTACCGCATCGCATTGTTCAGCTGCGTCATACCCGTCTTCTACTGTCGGAGGTGTCCCTTCCACCATCCTGTGGAGTTGTGCCTCTCCAACCCGGCATGTCCAAGGGCGGACCTGCTACCACTATTCCACCCTCTGGACGCACACGACAGGGCCTGTTCAGCCTATGGGGGCATGGCGTATGTGGCGAACATCGGACCCACACTGCAATGGGACCACTGTACCTCCACACGACGGATCATGGATCACAGCTACATCGAATGTCACCCAGCATGCCCCATCATGCTCCTACAAGGGACAACTTACGAACAACACCGTGACAGCCACCATCCGCTACATTGGCTGGCAAACATGTATACCACCAATGAAATGGAAGCCCTGCAGGAAGCCATCGCATACCTGTCAACCTGTCAATTCGTAGGACCCCGACGCAATCCCCCAATTGAGCCATGATGTCCGACACTGTACCCATGCTTAGCTTCCGCACGGACTGGCCAGTAACCACCACAACAGCCATACCAAACGACCTGCAACTGATACCACACCATCAACGACACTGCCATGACATCGGATGTGTCCGGGACATGCACTCCGTTCCCCATCACATCCAGGAACTCTGCATGTATCGGGGGAGGCAGTGGCATGGGATATGTGTATCGCACCCACATGGACAGAACTGCACGTACAACTATGCCATGACATGGATCCTGCGCCCATGGACATATGCACCGCACAGTGGACAGGAATCGCCCGGCTGGAGTATGTGAGAGCTGCACCCCTTTTCCCCCTCCCCGGAAATCCCGTAACAGGACCTTTGCATGGACGACAAGTGCATACAACAACAACACGACCCCAGTGACTGTGACATGTCCAGTATCCACCATATGGCAACAACAAGTGGGACGCCGTTGCATGCACGTAAGCCCATGCCCTGATGTCAACTCACACGCACGCGTGCATGAGTAACAACAGCAGCACACCTGTCACATGGAACTGAGATGGACTGTGCCCATGATGCCAAGCGGTCTGGTAGGCTAAATGTATACCGTCTGTGTCAAAGTCCGCAGCACCGCAGCTACTTGCAAATGAACATTAGCACAGCAACAGCCAAGCAGATGTAACTCTGAAGCCCACATCCCACATGCAACAGCTAATCACATGTACCCCTACACCCTTAGCTATGTGTAATCATGCTCAGTATATCCTCCACATGCATACCGCTGCCAGTAGTGTCCACTATACTGCATCACAGAGGACATAAGTCACAATACATGGTTTGAAGAAAGAAACTGTCTCTGCTGATTCCTTTCACAAGTACGAATGTGAGATGATGAGAGTGTGTGATGTACACGGCAGTCGTGACATGACTATGTAGTCCACTGTCATTCGATGTCAACGCAAATGAGTAGCACAACTGTGGAAGACACACATGTGTCGTGTGAAGCGGGAGTGACGCTTCGCTCAGGTGGGTGGGTGTGACGGGTAGATGCGCACATGCAAAGTTGAAACACGCTGTGTCGGGAGGGGTCCGGAACTGCACATTACCGCTTCCCTGGGCAATGTCAAAGGCCACATGTCGGGGGGGATGTGAACACGTGTGTGCACAGCAGCCGGGCACACGAACAATGCGGTATCAGGCGTACACGTCAGCCCACCCTCTGTGGACAAGCTGGATCCTGTTGTGCGCCCGCCAGGCCCTTGACAAGGCACACACAGCCCCTGCCGACCAGGTGTATCCCCAACATTGTCAACCGGCACAGGCAATCCAGGGCACGGGATGGCAGTGGAGCATGGTGGGGGAGAGGACTCGGCGCGCTCCTCCGGGACACATCACGCAGGCAAAACATCCTCAATGTGTAGCATGGCTCAAGTCATATGGAAGTATTGGGGGGACGCACACATCACGAGCAGGAGTGACGTCACGGAAGGTGGCTCGCACCATCCCACCCATTGCCTACATCTCCACACACGTCACATGCCGTTGCAACAGAGAAGCCAGCGCGTGCGCAAGCACCTCCGAGCCCGCCCCAGTGAGGCAAAAGAGTGAATGTGTGGGTCCATCAGCCCCAGATGGACGCGGCATGGGCCGCTAGGGCAGCTACAGCCTCTGTGTGTCGCAGGTGGTGTATCCGGACTGCGGAGACTGCTATGCATTGTCTATGTTGCCCGGGTCTCGAGTCGGGGCACCACGCAGGTGGACGGCGTCCCGCCACACATCATGCCGTGAGACAGACCACTCGTTCAACTGGACCCACACATACACTCCTTGGCCTCTCCGGGGCGAGCTTGGGGCTGCATCTGCATGCGCTAGCCCCACAGGTGCAAATGCATATTGGGGGAGCGAGGGGAGGCCATGAGGACAGGGACAAAGACGACTGTATTACTGTCAGTGAGTTCAAGGAATGACCCTGATGTGGACAGGAAAAGACGTGCCCCGTGTGTATTGCAACTAGTCGCTAATCCGATCACCCTCCCATGTCCTGCATGTAAGCCCGCACCTAGCCCCGCCCACCCGCCACATTGAAATTAGCACCAGCACAACATCATTCACATTCGAAGCACTGACTGGGGGTGACAACCATTGGACACACTTGTTGAGGCCACCCACGCGTACATGTGGGCCCTCCATGATCCATGTCACCTGCGGCCAAGTGACGACATGCGCAATGACGGAAGTGAGGAGAGCTGTCCGCCCCACGCACAGATGGTGCATCAGCTCCACAGACCCAGCAGCGAGTGCAGCAGGGGTCACATGTGCAGGGGCAGCTGTGCCTGGTGTGAAGGCACATTCAAATTGACAGCACATCGACCAATGTGTAGTCTGCCCACACCTACAGTCCATCATCATGCGGACATAGAAAATGAACATAGGGCAACACATCTGTGTGGGTGCACCCACTGTGACCAACACTGTGCAATCATCGACGTACTCGCCCTGTGCATGGCCCACCACGCAACGGAGGTCACATTCAGTGCCACCATCCCACACACACATCCCTATCACGAGACATGGTGTGTCCAATAGTCAGTACTGAGTTAGCGCCCATCTGGAGGGTCCTGAACAGGAGACACATGCAACCCACTAGGCAGTCGGTGCTGTCACCTACTGGCATTGTGCAGTCAATGTGCAGGCCAGGCTTGCTGGGACTGAGAGGGGCAGCATGGCCCAGCCTGACATTCACACGAGCAACAAGTGCACTGAGACCTGCATTGGCAATTGCAGACGTTGGCCTGCACCCAGCTGGCCCGGGACGCCTACCTCCATAGTGGAACACGCAGGGTGCAACCGCGAGGGTCATCGGAGTTGGCCGTAATGGCCTGGCCCATGTTGGTGACAGTCCGCTGATGCCATGTGCACCACACAGTATGATGTGCGCACTGCATCTGCAGGTGTGGCCATGATGTGCGTGTGGGTGCAGGTGCACAATGGACGGGGCCACAACATGCCGTGTGCATAGGCAGGGACGGCCAGTGGCTGGCCCCCACATGTCTGTTAGCATGTCATCATCTGCACATTGGCATGGGTGCATGGTATACGCATATGCACACGCATGTCATCTCTCACTATGTACATCTGCCACTTGGCACGTGCAAGGTTACGTGTCACATGTGATGTGTATTTGCAAGCACACAGCCGTGTTGGCATGGGGCTGTCAATGTGTACACCTGACAATGCTTCTGGAGGTGTGATCCGTACAGTGCTGCACATAGGGTGCAGTGGTGACACCAATGACTGTCTCATATCCCCTCGTGCCACAGGTCCCACTTGTCTTGGCCGCTCAGCCTGTGCCCACATCGTCGTTGGTGTGTGCCATACTCATCCAGCCTCGGAAGCAGTGTGATGCACAGCAGCCAGTCATGTTGCCGTGGTGTTGCCGCTTGCCGGATATGCAGTCAGTCCCCATCAGCACGCCTCACAGGTCATTGAGGCCTGGATCCCCATGTGCATGCACATAGCAATGGTTTGTGTCACTGCCCATTGCTATTGGTGGGAGACCTGTGTAAGTGTATTGTGGCTGTGCTGTCCCTGCATGACAGCTGTTCTGTGACTCATGTTCTTGCTCTATCATATCAGTTATGTGTATGTGAAAATGTCATGTGGCGTGTTGCTTTGACATGTGTCCACTTCCATCTTTCCTAGGCGGAGACCAAACATTTACCGCCCTTACCAATTGTTGGCGGACATGGAGGATTCTGAGGTCATCCGGAAATTTCGTCTGGATCGACCAACCCTGCATCGACTATGTGCCATGTTGGAACCCCACCTCCGTCCTCGCAGGGTGTATCCGACAGCATTCACCCCCACGGCTAAGGTGATGGCTGCACTGCATTTTTTCGCCACTGGGTCATTCCAGCACACAGTGGGCAGTGGAGGTGGGATGTCCCAGCCCATGTTCAGCATGGTGCTGAGGGATGTACTGGCAGCCATGATGCTGTACAGGAACAGGTACATCCGATTCCCCAGGGCACGTGAGTTGGCGGCAGTGAAGGGTGCATTCTATGCCCTTGGACGGATCCCACACGTTGTTGGTGCCATTGACTGCACCCATGTTGGCCTTGTCCCACCACAGGCCACTGAGCAGCTCTTCCGCAACCGGAAGCACACGCACTCCCTGAATGTGCAAGTGGTGTGCCTTGCGGACATGGTCATCTCCCACGTGTGTGCAAAGTTCCCAGGCTCGGCCCATGACGCGCACATCATGCGAAACAGCATATTACCACGACTGATGACCAATCTGCAACAGGACCGTGGCTGGATTGTCGGTGAGTATGTGGAGTTGTGTAGCGTGCTGGCTTAAGGATGCTGTCTACTGTCCTGTTTGAATTGCAACGGTTCTCTGTGTCCCCCACGCCCAGGTGACTCGGCTTACCCGAATGGGCCCTGGCTGCTCAGTCCATTACGAAATCCTCGGACCCCAGCAGATGACCGCTACAATGAGGCACATGGGAGGACCAGACGTGTGGTCGAGCGTACCTTTGGCCTCCTCAAGTCCAGGTTCAGATGCCTGGACCGCACCGAGGGTGCGCTGGCGTACTCCCCACAGAAGGTGTGCCAGATAGTGGTGGCTTGCTGCATGCTGCACAATCTGGCCATTCGAAAGCAGATCCCCCTAATTGTGGATGACGGAGATCAACCAGGGCCCCAGCCTGCAGACCAGGACAGCTCGAGTGAGGAAGACAGCGGAGAGGAGGAAGCTGTGAATGTCCGTCAGCAGCTCATCGCCCGCTACTTCACTTGACGGTGAGTGTCCATGTACGACGGCTGATGTGGCTGTAGTTGTGCAGGTGTCTGTGTGCTGTGTCACGGAGGCCTTTTGTTCACTGTGTGCTGTGTGTCAATGGTCCATGTCCAGGTTTGTATGCCACTGACGGTGGCTGTGGCATTGTGCCCTATTGCTCTGTGCGATGTGTGTACATTGCTTGTAGTTGTTGACATGTACTGTGTGATGGGTGTGTGACACACTCATTGAATGTGCTCCTGTTCTGTCTCCCCCCTAGGTCCCTACAGCCCCTCCTGTCCCATCGCCATGCCACACATCCGATGCTTTTCTGCTCAAGGTGGCGGTTGATCATCGTTCAATAAACACAGTGCACAGACAGCAGTTTGTGTAAAAGGTGCATTTATTTTCAACTGTGACATGTCATTGTGTGCAAGGTGATGACATGAGTGTTGCGTGCAGTGACAATGAGCTGTCGGCCATGGCTGCGTGATGCTCAGGGTGTACCCACTAGTTCTATGTCCCTAGTCCAACAGACACATGCCATTCTGATGGCTGTGTGGGGTGGGATCGTAGTCCAAGTCAATGCAGTGGGTGGTCAAGGATGGCTGGCTGCCTCACTTGCGTCTGGAGCGTGCGAAGTCCTCCCGGGACATCTGTTTCCACTTCGGACGGCCCCTTCCACGTTTGGGAGGGGGGTGTGGTGGCGACCTGCTGGTGGTGGGTGAGGTGTGCTCACTGGCTGTGGACGCAGGGGAACTGGACACTGCTGGCCGACCCTGCGCCCTAGCAGGTGGTGGCGGAGGTGGTGTTGCTGGCCTTGCCTGTGACCTCACCGCCACCACCAGCTGGCCCATGAGGTCCACGAGTTGGTCCATACGGGACACGAATTGGCCCATATGGGCGTCCATGGACCTCAACACCCCCAGGACCTCCCGCGTGTCGGAAGCAGACCTGGCCCATTGTCCTTGGGCCTCTTCATAGGCCCCAAGGACTCTGGCCATTTGAGGCAGGGCATGGCTCCCAGGGGAGGCTGGCGTTGGCCTGACCCTGCTCTTCCCACCAGTACTGCTGCCACCGGCCTGCCCACTAGCCACATTGCTCACCACGGTCCTCGCTGTGGCTCCCAGGGTGGACCCAGTCGGCCGGACCACCACTTGCGCTGGTGCTGGGGCCGGTGATGACGTGGTGGTGGTCGCGGCGGTGGTGGTTGTTGCGGCGATGGTGGTGGTTGCGGCAGTGGGAGTGGCCGCCACAACAGTGGGAGTGGCCGCAACGACAGTGGCAGCAGGGGGCTGTGAGTGGTCATCAGCCCTGGATGATGGGTTGGTGGGTAGGAGGGTGCCTGGGGTGCGGTTGGGCCCTGCCACACCAGATGGGCCTGCTGGGTGGTCCGTGTCCGAATCGGAGGACAGATCCTCCACATCCGTGAGTCCTTGTTGGGGGCTTGCAGGCTGGCTGTGCTGGCTGCTGTCTCCATCTCCAGCATCCAGCAGTTCGTCACCTGTGGGGGGAATGAGATATGTTATTGTGTTGCACATGACAAAGTATGTATAGGTTGTCTGACATCCACAGTTCGTGCACAGTCGTGCACAGGTTTCCCGGAGCCGTGTGTGTGGCTGTGCTATTTGTTGTTGTGTGGGCATGCCAATGGGACTGTGTGCTGTGGACATGTGGCATGGGACGGATTGGCAATGCCGATGGGTGTGTTGCTGTGCTCCTGCTTTTTGTGGCTCTGGTGTATGCGGACTCCAGACCCATCGTGGAGGTTGGTTTGTACTATGCTCTTGGGGTTCAAATGTAACGCTTCGAAACGCAGATGGCAAAATGGGGGTCAGCCCCCTGAAACGCATTTGAGATGAACTATGCTTTGGGGGTACATACTGTGTGCCATGGGTGCAGAACGTGACATGTGTTGTGGCAACATGACAGTGCATGGTTTGAGGTGTGTGTATGTCTGACATACCCTGCATATTTGCTGTCTGTTGTGATTTCTGGCCATGTAATTGGACGCATTGTTATGAGTGAGTGATGGTTGTGTGCCACACGACGTATTGCAGATGGTCCAATTCCTTGGTGTGCGTGCTGCCCTGTGCCATGTGCATCACTGCAGTGCTCGGGGGTGTGTGGCTCATGTTATGTGTGTAGTTGCTCACAGTGTGACGTGCGCTTCATTCACTACTGGCACATGATTTATCATGGGCATGTTTCTTTGCGTGACTACTGTGTGTGGACCAGCTGTTCGGATGACATACCTTTCATGTGACTGGGGCTGACGGATGAGATGGATGGTATGTTGTATGTGCATTGTGTGTCTGTGTGTTTGATGGGTCCAGTGGTGTTCGTGTGCATTTATGTTGTTCCACGCTGTTGCGTCTAGTGTGGTATGTCTTACATGGGCATAGTTGTGGGATGTGTGCTTGACAGGCAGTGGGGGCTACATGGACAGGACTTCGATGGTGTTGCAGTTGTGTGTGATGGGTTGCACTGTGCCTGCCGTGTGGTTCTGTAATCAGTGTGACTTGTGCATGCAGACGTGGCTCCTTGGGTGTTGCTGTGTCTGTGATGGGTCATGTGGGGTGTGACTCTGTGGTTCATGTCCGTGTGCACATTGTTCACATGGTTGTGGCAGGGAGCAGTGCTGCGTGTTCCTCTGCTACTTGACATGTCCCATGTGTTAGTCGTAATTCAGTCCTCATGCCTCCAGTCACCCCACCCTGTCCAGTTTCCCACCTGCAGGTTGTTTTTGAGCGTGCACTGGACTGGATGCAACATGGTTATGGGCGGGGGGTGCTCCATGTTGCAGGTCTGTGGGGGTGGGGGCGGTGTTATGGGTCGTGGTGATGGCTGGACACCCACTGACACCGTTTGTCCTGGGGCGGGATGTCTACCTGTCGGCTGCCGGTGTCCACTGCAGTGGCTGCTACGTGGGTGTGGGGTGTGGGCTGTGCTCCTCCTTGCTGTGCTGTGGGACTAGGGGCCTGGTGTGTGTTGTACTTCAGATGTCCCCCTCCCACCCACTGCGCTTTGTGTTGCTGCTACTTACCTGTTACTTGTCGGTTGGTGCAGCTACGGCTGCCACATGGGTGTGGGGGTGCTCTGCCTTGCTGTGCTGTAGGACTAGGGGCCTGGTGTGTGTTGTACTTCAGCTGTCCCCCCTCCCACCCACTGCCTTTGTGTTGCGGCTACTTACCTGTTACTTGTCGGTTGGTGCAGCTACGGCTGCCACATGGGTGTGGGGGGTGCTCGTTGTGGCGCTTCTGGAGTACTAGGGGACCTGTTGGTAGTTACGTGGCTGGCTGGGTGTACACATGCCCCCATAGTTTTGTTAGTTGATATGTTTGGGCTGTGTGTGTGGTGGTGCCTGTTGCATGTGTGAGTGATGTGTTGTGGATTGTGTACTGGACATGGGGGTGTTTGTCCCTCGGAGCTATGGCATGGTGGTAGTGCATGTGAGTACATAGCGGTGTGCTGGTATACATTTGTTTGTACTTACCGGCCTCCACTCCCCCTGGTAATCCGGTGAGGATCTCCGGATGGATGATGACTCGCACCTTCTCCTCCCACGCTTTGAAGGTCTTGTAATGCGCGGGATTCCCTCCGCCAGTCGTGGCAGCCAGCTCTCGGTTTTTGCTCTCCTTCTTCTTGACCAGGCTTTTGATGTCGGTCCACCGTTTGTTTATCTCTCCTCTGTTTCTGGGTACGGTCCCGACTGCATTGACCTGGTCTACAATTCTGTTCCACATTCTGTTTCTGGTGGCTAGTGGTGTGTGCTGGACCTGGTTGCCATAGATTTGTGTGTGCACCTTGACGATCTCGTCGACCATGACCGTCAGCTCAGTGGAAGTGAACTTGGGCATTCTGTGTGATGCCATGGTGTTTGTGGTGCTGGTGCGGTGTGTGATGTGTGATGTGCAGGGGGTTTGTGGTGCCGGTGTTTGGTGGTGGTGGTGGTGGTGGTGGGTGTGATGTGTGCGTATCTGTGGTGTGCTGCTGTCCTTGCTGTGTCACTGTGTCCTCTCCTCTCCTCTCCTCTCTGCTTTGCAATGTTGCAAGGGGTTGTGGTCTGTGGAGGGGCTGCTTTTGTACTTACCTGTTTGGGTGTGTCCTGATGGTCTGTTGTTTTCAGGTGTGTTGTGGCCGGTGTTCTGGGCTTTGTGGTTTATTTGTTTGTCCAGGGGTGGTGTGTTTTCGGGATGTGTACTTTGTCTGTGTATTTGTGCGTGGGTTGCTGTGTGGACTTGTTTGCCATGTTGTGTGTGTTTGTTTGAGTCCGGGGCTGTTTCTGTGCAGGGACGTGGCCGCCATGGCTTCTGCCGTGTCCATTTTCTTCAGTGTTGTTTACGCTGGCGGGCGGTGTATTTGTTGTTTTTCCGCGCTCATGTGCGATCGTAATTTCACGTGCGGTGTCTCGACCGTGAGGGCGGGCGGTTTTGTGTTGTCGTGCGTCTTTCCGTCCATGGCGGGTCGGTTTGACTCCGACTCGGGCATGGGCGGGCGGTATTTTGTGTGTTTTTACCGCCGCTGGCGGTTTTCGGTTCGAGGCATCATAATTGCTGGGTCGGTATTCAGAAGGTGTAGGCGGGCGGATTTTTGCCGCTTTCATGGGTGGCGGATTTTTTTACGCCCGGTATCGTAATGGGCCTTCAAGTGAGCCAATTCTAAATTTCCAGTTATCGTTTAATTTAATTTTAGTTTTTAATTTACCTACATCCACAAAGATTACCTTCAATGATGACTGAATCATTCCTTGACTCAATTCTGAGCTTCCACTTTCATTCAAAGTGGCATTAAGAACCTTCAAACATTCTTCTGTTTCCTGAGCGCTAAGACTAGGCTGTGCTCCAGGGGTTTTCGGTACTGCCCTCTCTTTGGGTGTGCTACTATGTGCATTTAGGGGTGGCTCCCAGGTTAGTGTACCCATATCTGCCAATCCAGGAATTATCTTATAGGTCCAAATCCTGTCTGATTCATTCTTGAGTCTGCACTCGGACCACAAGGGAAACTCAAATTAATTGAAATTAAGTGAATGGATACTCCCGCGTTCGAACTTATAGGAGCCATTAGCTTGGCAGGGACATCCAAATTGTGTGTTTCATTTCCTGCAGAACTAGGTTTGTAAATAGGAACCACAGAACCAATGGTAACCGGGACAGTGAGAGCATCTGAAGCATTAAGAGCTGTGAAGGTACATGGGGCACAAGTTCCTGAACTCCCTCCAATTTGGTTTTGATTCATATTCACAGGGGTGTCTCCCATTGCATTAGAGCTCACATTTACTGGTGAGGTAAACACTCCAGAATTTCTATTTGCACTAGCGCCTTCACCTCCCATTAATTGGGTCTCATTATACGAAGGTGGGTGCTCTAACAACAACACATTTAGAAGACTATGGCTAGAGTTACTGTCATTGTTTTCACTATCCTCCTTTGATTCCTTTGACTTGTCCCTTTTTTCTTTCCTTTTACCCTCCTTCTCTTTCTCAAATTCAGCAGCGATTTATTTGGCTCGTTCTATCATGTTGTTAATATTGGACAATAGGATGTCGATGTACACCATGATATTTGAACATATAAAAACGAACTTGCATCTCCGTTGTTTAGTTGACCCGATGTGACCTCACCTTCAACCCTGAGTCAGAAATAGGTGGCTAAGCAGGCCCTGCAAACTAGGCCTGAAGCAACTGATTGACAGATCACAGATCGGGGGACATGTAACTCTTAGACAGAACGCACAAACAGGAAATTTCAGATCGATCCAACAGATAGACAGCGACACCACAGTGGTCTCAGGAGATTGGCCCCAATAAAAAATGTTTGGCCGGAGGGGCATGCATTCTCAAAAACACCATAAAATCAGATGCCACACTGAGGGCTTCATTACGATGAGACTCAGAAAGCCTTCGACAGCAGGTCGGAGGCTTTCTGAGTCCCACCTTGGGTTTCACTTTCGACTGCCACATAACAACGCAGGCGGTCAAAAGTGAAACCGGCCGGTCATTCCAGCTGGATTCTGATGGGCTCAAGGAGCCCGTCGGCCAGTCGGAGGCCTGACCGTAATCCCAATGGATGGCGTTTCCGCCGTCAGGATTACGATGTCGGTTTCATTCAGGCTTTACATGTCGGGCTTTCTGACATGGAAAGCCTGTCGAAAGCAACTTTGGGGGCCCCTAGGAGGGCGCCCTTCTCCCTGCAGCCTCCAGATGGGGAGCCTGCCACACAGTGCAGGGATGAACAGATTCTCCCATATCCTTATGGGAGCTTGTGCTATGGCCGGTTTATGACCGCAGCACAAGCTCTCATAGAGAAATTTGAGTATGCGACAGCACCACGTAATTCTACTGTCTGGACCGCTGACCTGAGGTCAGTCTGTCCCGATTCCACAACAGTGTCCGACATCGTAATAAAGCCCTGTGTTAGGAACACACAGCCAATCAGAACACAGCATGCACATTACAAGCAGTATTCACGCGCTCTTCATCCTGGACATCAGGACACTTACCCACTGGCCCTGCAGTATGTTCAAACAAGGGCAAGGCCCACCTGTGCCCCCGATTTATGGCCCGTGACTAGTCCCAAATTTCTGTCACCAAAGGAATGCATAAATCGTTTTATGATACTTTATGGAAAAAATAAAATGACAGCTGAAACCAATGTGCTTTGACACAGTCTTCAGACCCCGACTCTGTTGCCTGATCTCCCGGCCACAGCATTTAATTAAACAACTGTTTCTGTTTTGCCAAATGTCTCTTGTCTTCCATTATTTCAAAACCAAATTAATATTCGAGCAACAATGTCAGTTCTCTACTTCCTCTGTTCTGCAACCCACCTTGCATCAGCATAAGTACGCATTGACTTCCTAGCTCTACCCTGATAACTTTCCTTCTCTCTGGCTTGAGCCACACGGTCCCACGCTCCCAACCATGCCAAACTGTGTAGGCATAGGCTGTGGCTTCTTCTCATATAATATCCTCCTGAAATTTTTAATGATTCTCACATTGAACAGAGTGGAAACACCAGGGCACCTTCTTTCTCTGTAATCTTGAGCCATTGCTTAAGCGAAATACGTGCATGAAGCCTTACATTTATCGCCATATAATGACTTGGAGTATCTTCGGGTAGTGCCTCTTCTCTCTCTCTAACAGGTATAGTCACATGCCTCTCAACAAATCTCATATAACTTTAAAATATTTAATTTTCCAGCACAATGTCAATAATTACAAATAGAACTTTGTTTCAGAGCAGAAAATAATGGTTTACCTACAATTCTCATTCGGAGTCAACAACCAATCCCAGCCCAACTCTCTATGACGTAGATAACCAATAACAGTGCGGCTTTACACCAACCAACCAATGTCAGCGTAGCACACCTTGATGTCAATCTCTCTCCTTGCAGCAGTCAACCCTCATTTACAATTTTCATGAATGCACTCTCCTCAGCAATATGCATGCAAAACAAATACAAAGCAATTGCAACAAATAACTTTGTCTGCTTGACTAAAGAAATCAACACTATTCAATCGTTCAAGAAATGGTTTGGAATAACACTTTCCAACTTACTCAGGAACACTCAAATGAGATCTTGGCCTGTGGGGAATCACCCGAATTAGTACAGCTTCTCCCTGCCCAAAGGGTCCACCACACTAGTCACATATCACTTTCACACACAAAAGATAAATGTCCCTATCACAATTGTTCTATCGACGACATCTCAAGAAAGGCACCATAAATCTTTAGCAGACAATAACATGACAGTGTCTTCTACACTTTTTTAATGTGATCTCAACTTCAACTTCACCACGTTAAGTGCCACATTCACATGACATTCAACATCACACAATCTCCATAACCACCGCAAACTAAGCAGAAGCCGTTCGAATGTGTAACCCTATTAATACTCACACCTCCGCTGTTACAACTCTTTCTCAAACTGCTGGAACTCCACCGATCATCCAAACCAAACAATGGCTCTTGGGCAGGGATTGGATCTTAATTACTCTAACATAAAGGTGCCGATTACGATGTCGTCCGGAGAGGCTCTGAACGGCATTTGATTAATCCGAATCCGATTCAGAACCCGCCTTTCGGACCAACTCGGACACGTTTCCCAAAGTGCGATTACGATGGCTGGGAAGCGTTCAAACTGTCCAACTTGGTTCCGAAAGGCATTGGGAGTAACTGAGTCGATCTGAGCCGAATCGTAGCAGTCTACGGAGCGTGTTTCCAGCCGAGCAATTGGGATGTCAGATTTGGACAGCCTTTCCGAATCGGTTGTTCTGAGACGGATCGGCTCATGGAATCTGACTTGGGGGGCCCATAGCAGGCCCCCCTACACCCGGGGCACTGCAAATCGGACCTGTGAGGGTACTCATGGGTCCCCCTTACCCATGCATGCACAGTGTGGCAGGCACCATGGGGTGCCCACCACAGGGTGCAAGGTTTTCCCCAACCACCCCTTTTGTCAATGGGAGCCTGTGTTCTTGTTCGGAACATGGGCTCCCATTGAAGTCAATGGGAGTCCGACCAAATCGTGTCTGGAAGCGTCTGGATGCATCAAAATTGCTCGGTCGGACTCCCCGGATCCGAGTCGTTTGGAAAGCATTCCGGAACCGAATCGGTCGGAATGCTTTCCGGACAAGATCGTAATTTGCCCCAAAGTATTCTAACTTCCATATTCCAGGATCTAATCATCCTTGTTTTGCTACCTTCTACCAGAGCACTGAGCCGGATATCCAAATTTCCCTGCAATATACCTCTTTAGATGCCTGAGAAATAAAGAGGAGTTAACATTATCCAAGAGTTCAAATTACAGTGTAGCCCATTTGGCTATCCAATGAGGACCCGAAAATCAACAAAGGGCAATAAATGTATGTTTATTACACATTCAAAGCCAAACTGATGCATACAAGTCTCAAGAATATGTTGTAAAAATACAGACTCACTACTGGCAGTCCAAATCGTCTGGTAAAGTTTAGTCTCAACAGCATAAAGCATACAGGGAATTCAGTAATAGCAATGCAGAAAATAAGAATTTGGTGATCAGTAAATGGTTTTTGGTCCTCTTGTCTATACATGAGTACATCTAAATCACCTAAACTAAGCCTGAACTAAGGGGCTCATTACGATGGCAGGCGGATCGCCATTGTAACGTGAATTACCCACCGCCATATTACGATGGCGGGGGTATCGTGGCGGATGGAAAGTCCATCCGCCGGTCGGCAATCGTTACAATTGCTGACCGGGCGGAGCTGGGGCTCATATATGGTGGAGGTGCCTAGCAGGGACCGCCATCCATATTATGATGTTTAGATTTCAAGACCTTTCCATGGCGGCGATGCCGCCATGGAAAGGCTGGCGGGGATTTGCTTTGGGGGCCTGTTGTGGGCCCCTTGGGGGCTGGGGGAGTGCACCTGGGGGGTACCTACATGTCCATGCACAAGGTGGCAGCCACCGCGCGGTGCCTGCCACGTTGTGCATGGAAATGCACATCATGGCATTTTACCATTGTGGCGGGTGCTGCAGCCAGCAGCACCCGCTTCAATGTTAAATCACCAGATGCGACCGCCGCGGTGGCGGTCGCATTATGATCAGGGTGGCGGGAGAGCCGCATGGCAGGTGGGCGGTCCCGTTACCGCTAGGATGGCGGGCGGACTAAAGTCCGCCCGCCATCCTAATCAGCCCCTAAGTAGCATTAATTGGGGAAATCCTAATTAGATCCAGTACAGCAGGAAGGTATCAGCATTGTAGAGACGTCTGTGGAAGTTCTCCAAAATCAAAAGTATTGCATAGCTTAAAGCCAAACAACAGAAGTATAGCAAAGAGGTCTGTGCCCTCTGAGTCTAAAAGGAATCTACCTAAAGCTAAAGTGTGACCACCAACTAAAACTCCATAGAGCATTCAAGAATCCTGCATCATTTGTCCCAGTACTTTTCCACCTTCTCACTGTAGAACTTGGCAACCTTATTCAATACTCCCATCTCATGGTCTGAACATCAGGAAGTCCTTGGATTCCTCCCATCTCTAGATCTAACATGAATAGGTGTCCTCCCTTTGCTCGCTTGTAATTTTGAATTTAAAGTATTGTGACACAGAAATATCATGAGCAAGAATATCATGGACATGAATATCAATTTTGAGGTAAGTAATATTGATGTTAAAAATATAGAAACTGTTAATATCGATGTATAATATTGTTGTCAATGATATTGATTTTTTATTATTTTTGTGTATTTTAATATATATGTTAATTGCATATGTTTTAAAATGTTTGATTAAATATTGTTAGTTGTTTATTATGGTTTGCAAATTAATAGTAGTTTTTAAATTTAATGTAATAGTTATTTGTTATTTATACTTCCGTAGTGGATTGTGGGGTTTATAGGGAAATAGGGTGGGAAGTAAATTAATTAATAATTTTTTAATGAGTATTAATTGTTCAATCGATGATTATTTACGTTAATTGTATAAGTACTATATTTTTTCGTTATGTTTTAGGTGCGGTTTGTGGGTTCTGTAGGGGTATAGAGTGGGAAGTAAATTAATTATAATTAACTAATAAATACTTTTAAAATAATATCAATTATTTAATTGATAATTATTTATGTTAACTGTATAGTTTTTTTTTTACATTTTAGGTGCAGGTTGTGGGTTTTATAGGGGTATAGGGTGGGAAGTAAATTAATTATAATTCATTAATAAATATTTTTAAATTAATATTAATTACTTAATTGATAATTATTTATGTTCCTTGTATTATTAATTTTTTTAAGTTTTAGGTGTGGGTTGTGGGATTTGTAGCAGTATAGAGTGGGAAGTAATTAATTATAATTAATCTATAAATAATTATCAATTATTATTATTAATTATTTAAATTATAATTATTTATGTAAATAGTCTAATTCATTTTTTAAAGTTTGAGATGTAGGTTCCGTGTTTTGTAGGGGTATAGGGTGGCAATGTAATTAATTATAATTTATTAATAATTACATTTTAATTAATTATAATTATTTAATTGACAATTCTTTATGTTAATTGTATAAATAATTTGTTTAACTTAAATTTACTGTGCAGGTTGTGGGTTTTGTATGGGTATAGGGTGGGAAGTAAATAATTCATTATTTATTGATAATTAATTATTTAAATTGTGTAATATATATCTTCTTTTGGGGTGTTTTGTGGGTTTTGTGTATGTAGAGGATGTGTAGGAAATTATAAGAATGAATAAATATTGTTAAATTTTAATAAATGTTTAAATGATAATTAATTATGTAAATGTGTAATTTAAAAATTGTTTAGGATATATGTGTGAGTTGTATTTGTAGGGGTAAAGGGTGGAAAGTTAATTAAATATAATTAATTTATTTTTAGTTAATTAGTAATATTAATTGTTTAGTTGATTATTAATTATGTACATTCTTTAAATGATGTTTTTTTAATTTATATTTTAGGTGTGAGTTGTTTATTTTGTATGGATAAAGGGTGGAAAGTTAATTAAATGTAATTGTTTTATTATTAGTTAATTAGTATTAATTAGTATTTTAATAGATATTGAATTAGGTAAAATTTGTAAATATTATCAATTTAAATATACATTTTAAATGTGTGGTGTGTAGCTTGTATAGTTATAGGGTAGAAAGTTATTTAACTAATAACAAAATTAAAAAAGAGTCACTTTTTAAATTTGTAATTTATTGTATGTGTTAATTGTGTTATGCTTTTTAATTGTAAATAATAATAAATGTAAATAATGTATATATTGGTTGTTATTATTTTGACATAAGTTTTTGGTATTTTAATACAAATAATATTTGTATTGATTTATAATATTTATTAAACATTAACATAAATATGAAATTTGTTAATTTAAAAACAATATACATGTTTTATATTTTAAATGTTTTGGATATAAATATATAATATATAATATAAATATATAATACTTATTTAAAATATTTTAAATATAGATTTGTAATTTATTATTGTGTGTTAATTGTGTTATGCTTTTTAATTGTAAATAAAAACAAAAGTAAATAATATATATATATTGGTTGTCATTATTTTAACAAAAGATTTTGATATTTTAATAAAAATAATATTTGTATTAATTTATAATCTGCATTAAACATTGTAAGAAATATGTAATTTGTTAATTTAAAAAATATATAACTTTTTAAAATTTAAATATTTTTATTTTTCATTTACTATTGTTTGAAATTATTTATTTTATTTGAAGTGAAATAGGCTGTTTCTAATGCCACATAGAGTGCAGTGTCAGTAGTGAATTTGACCCCTTTGCAACCCAACCCTTTCCCTACTTTTTCACTAACTGAAGTGGGAATAGGAAGTTCTACCTCTCTGCAATCCAACACTTTCCCTACTGTTATATTGAATGGAGTGAAAATAGTCAATTTTATCCCTCTGCAATCCCACACTTTCCCTGCTGTTGTACTGACTGGAGTAGGAATAGTAAATTTTACCCCTCCGACATCCAACACTTTCCCTACTATTATATTGAATGGAGTGGGAATAATACATTTTACCCCTCCGCAATCCAACACTTTCTCTAATGGTTGATCTGACTGGAGTGGGAATAGTAATGTTTTCCCCTCCGCAATCCAACACTTTCCCTACTGTTGCACTCATTTGAGGGGAATAGTAAATTTTACCCCTCCACAATCCAACACTTTCCCTACTGTTGCATTGATTGTAGTGGACTTGTACATTTTACACCTCCTGAGTTC
Source organism: Calotriton arnoldi (assembly GCA_963921515.1). NCBI lineage: Eukaryota > Metazoa > Chordata > Amphibia > Caudata > Salamandridae > Calotriton > Calotriton arnoldi. Next base: position 327,582 of record CAWUFW010005546.1, on the reverse strand, counting down.
GACACTTTGGGCCTGATTACTAGTTTAGCAGATGTGTTATTCCATCACAAACATGATGGATATCCCATCCACTGTATTACGAGTTCCATTATATCCAATGGAATATAATGGAACTCGTAATACGGTGGATGCGAAATCCGTCACATTTTTGATGGAGTATCCCATTCGGCAAACTCGTAATGAGGCCCTTTGTCTACTCTTTATAAGTTGTAGGGGGAATAGTTTATGTATTCATTTAAAAATTTTGTAGTTTACTTTATATTGTTTTAATTTACATTAATATGTTTTCGGTTATTTAAAATTATATTTATAATTTAGTGTTTTTAATATTGTATTTATTTTTAGTAAATTCTAAATTTTTATTTTGTTTGAGTTTTTTATTTGTAATTAAACTGTTTAAAAAAATATTTTATGTTATTGGATATATGTATATATATTTATTGTTGGTATTATATTAAAAAGTATTAAAAAATAATATAAATTAAAAATATTGATGTAATCATATTTTTAAATCAGCAATATGTAAATAAAAAATATATTAATATATATGTTTGTTTTAATTTTGGAAAATAATAATTTTTATATTTTCAAAAACTTTATTAAATATATTTTATTTTGATTACGTTAGTATTAATATTTAGGGCCAGAATCCGATGTCATTCGGAAAGCCTCCGAATCGGAATTGGCTTTGCCGGATCCGATTCGTAGCCCTTGTTTACGACCGAATCATACACATGTCCGAACGACAAAGTACGATGCAAAGATCGCATACGCGCTGACCGAATCGTTTCCGGACCCGAACCGCTCCGTACGACTCATTCGCAGCCGGATCGTACAGCGCAATGTGGCCATTTTCCGACCGAGCGCATACGCTGCACGATTCGGACAGCGCTTCACCTCGGTCTCAGCGAGACGAAACGGCTGTCGGAAGCGTACTTTGGGGGGCCGTAGCAGGCCCCCCTGCACCCGGGGTCCTCCAAATCTGTCATGGGGGTGTGCCCATGGGTCCCCCCGATCCAGGCATGCACAGTGTGACGGGCAACATGGGGTGCCCACCACAGGGTGTACGCTTTTCCCCACCCACCCCTTTTCTGCCATGGGAGCCTGTGTACGCGTCTGTACACAGGCTCCCATAGAGTTCAATGGGAGTCCGAGCGAACCGAGTCCGTCAGCATACGGCTGCATCGTACTCGTTCGGTCGGACTCCAGGAGCACGTCTCGCTCGGAAAACCCTCCGGATCTGAGTCGTACGGAGGGCTTTTTAGCGAGATCAGAATCGGGCCCTTAATGTAATTAATGTTTAATATTTAAATTTATATGTATTTAAAAATCTATATTTTAGACAACTATATTAATGACAACTTTATTTGTTTTCAATATTTTTGTAATTTTAGTTATAAGTATAGGGTGTTGATATTTTCTAACATTGATATTTTTGACTTGATATTTTTGCGAGTAGATATTTTGGTAGTAGATATTTTGTCAGTGAACCCCTGAGCCTCACTATCTCTCATACGCAATGTGCCTTTCACTAAATATGAGATCATATGAACACACCTGCAAAGAAGAAGAAAACATTGCAACCCGAGTAAACTTTCACGTTGAAGGCAAAACATTAGAATCAAAATACTTAAGGCCTTTGGTCAAGTTAACATAGCAACAAACTGCAATACACATTTAAATGCATGGTTATGGATACATACACAGTTATGAAATAAATGCAGGATACTATTCAAATGAATACATGAGTATATATAGCGTTAACAAAATTACTCAACCTACACAAATGCAGATATATATGGAAACTCCAATTTGGTATCACTATAAGGAAAAAATTAGAATTCACACTCATGAAAATGCAGGGATTATACAGCGGACTGGGGTGAATGGTTGCATTGTTCAGCATTCTGTCCATCATTTGTTCCTTTTGCTTTTGTTGCCCTAAGTGGGAAGGGTAAGCCAAGACATGGGGCCTGTGCTCACTGCACCACTGGTTTCAAGCTAGCCTGGCTGATGAGGGGTGATATCCCAAAACCGGTCACAGGATGCTTGTTTCGGGTCCAGGGAGGACCTGGCTTGGCAGTTTTAGCTGGACTGTTCCCATGAGGAGCAGGGTCAAGACTGATTTGCATATTGCTGGGTCCAAACTAGGGTGGCATGGTGAGCAAAAGAACAATGGATTAAACCCAGATCTTTGTGACTGGGGTGAATGTTTGCATTGTTCAGCATTCCGTCCATCATTTGTTCATTTCTACAGCAAACGCACCTTCTGTATTTCATTCAAGTGCACCACTTTACGTTAATGATATTAAAGCACACAAATATATGGTACTACATGCACGTATATATGGCATTGTCAAGACGTGAAAGAATGGGGCCAAAATGACACTGATCCAGACGCAAAAAGAATAGAATGCTAGCAAAAGCCAAGAAAGGGCCCTTTTACAGGAGCAGAGGATTTTTATTCAGTGAAAGCTGATCAAAGACGTCAACAAGGTGTTTCATCATTAATTCGTTTTACCTGCATACATTTTTCAGTCATTTTTGTTTTCCAGTTTCGGCGATCATTTTCCAACTTTGTTACTTTCCAAAACGGTTAAAAACAAAAAATAGAAAAAGCTATAACATAAAATATCTGAACACTTCCAAAAATAGATTTAGAACCAAATCTTATTGTAACAAATTAAAATGATTTTCATAAACACAGTAATATTCAAAGTCTACAGTTTGATAACTTTTAAACACTGACATAGACATAAAGTTAATGTGTAATAGGGGAAGAATAATTGACATTCAGTATAAGCCCCATCCACAGTTGAGGTCCTGTAGCCAATCACTCCTGCACACAAGAGAAGACTAGGTGCAGCAAATGGTAACTATGCACTCCATTCAACTAGGCCCAAATCTAAAGCATCAGATTTCTCAACCTGCACTACACATGTACTTTGGCTGTGTAGATCGTGGGTTGACCACAGTAGCAGATCATGGGGCCAACCTCTGCTATACAAGGGTGAAAACAAAGTGTAGCAGTGGTGGCTCCATCAGAGCATGTCATGCCATATGTCAGTGTGTACCTGGGACTTTGATGAAGTGTTGTGCTGACATAAATTACCTGGGTTGCTCTCTTGTAATACTGGTCTTCTCTAACCGTGCTGTGTCAAAGTGCTCCAATCTGATCCACTTTGTCCAAAATCCTCCAGTGGTGCAGTCCCACTCATTACAAGAGGAAGTGCTTATACAAATGTACAAAACATACCTACTTACCACTATTATTCATTTTATCAAATAACTCCAAAGGACCGTGGCTCCATTCTTGCAGTTCTAGTTGCAGTCTGACTCACAACAGTAGAATCTCAGCTCTTTTGTCTCCTGTTTCTTTGAGCCTTGCTCGTGGGTGGAACTCTGAGATCTCGTGAGACTTGAAACAAATTCTCAGCTCACACGTGAGATGGTGGTGGTCCAATACTACCTGCAATCAAAGCCCAGTTGAGCGCTGGGCTTCTTTCTGTCTGGGATGAGAAGGAGTTGTTGAATCAACTTTAGATATGCACCATAAATCCTTGTCTTGGAACCCTTTTTCCTAGCAACATTCCAGTCCACTTTCCTGCCTGAGCCTCCCATTTGTTCATGTTTGAACCTTAAACATCTGGAAGATAAAAAAGGAGACATGGCAGATAAAGTTAGTGCCTATCTCTTTTAAACAACTGGCAAAAGACTATAGATTTTCAGGGCAATAGACTTTTACACAAGAAATCCAGTCCGTCGATATGACTTGTAGGCATTTTGAAAACTTACCAAGGCTTCTTGAATTCAAAAAGACAATTAAAGTGGAAATAAATATTCTATTGAGTTAAGCTGTGGTGGAACAGTTACTGCTCACATTAAAAAATATAAAGCGTTCAAAATTAAAACAGCTTGACTATAGATCTACATCCCAACCAGAATGGGTACTATTTGTGTTGTTGCTGGATTACCTCCGGTTGGCAGTCCCGGCACCACCATTACAATGCGACTGCACATGGTGCTGTTGCATACTTCCATTTCTCTATGGGAGCTTGTGCTGTGGCTGTAAACCGGCCATAGCACAAGCTCCCATGGAGAAATGGGAGATTCTGCTAATCCCTGCTTCGTGAGGCAGGCACCTCAAGGTGCCTGCCACACGGTGCAGGGATTAACAGAGGCCCCAAACTGGAGGCCGTGGAGGAATGGGGGTGGCCGTGGAGGAATGGGGGCCCTGCTAGGGGCCCCCAAAGTCACTTTCCGACAGGCTTTCCATGTCGGAAAGCCTGTCGGAAACCGACATCGTAATCCCGACAGCGGAAACGTTGTCCTCAGGGATTACTTTGAGGTGTCCGGCTGGCTGACGGGCTCCTTGAGCCCATCTGAATCCAACTGGAATGACCAGCCGGTTTAAATTCTGACCGCTTACATTATTAGCCGGTCGGAATTAAAGCAGAGATGTTGGTCAGAAAGCCTCTGACCTGCGGTCGGAGGCTTTCCGACTGACTTCATGATCGGCCCCTGTATGTTTATCAAAACAGGAATTCACATTAGAGTCTAGAAGTCACTGTGGAAGAGTCTTTATATGATATGAAAAACTGATTTACTTTACTGCACCTACTTCCTCCCTCCTTAATATTTTCCCTCACTTTGATGTTGAGAGGGTCACGATACTAGAAGGTCAGCCCTCGTAGCAAGGAGAGGGATTGGCAGCAGCCAGAATATTACAGGTCAGTGGTTCTTGACATTGACATTAGATCTGGCCAAAGGCCTTGTCATGCGGGCAGTGCCCTCTATGCATGACTAAAAGTCTTGTGCATCAGGAGTTCCTTTTTAGAGAAGAATAATGTTGTATATAGTCACTTAAAATGACTCCAAAGAAAAACTGAAAAATCCACAGTTGAAGTGACGACATGAAATCTCATGTTTATAGCACATAAACATTTGTTTACAATTCCCCTAAAAGCACAGTTTAAATGAAGTTATTATTATGAAAATTAAAAACTCTAAACTTTGCCGGTTATGGGTAGGCACACGGACCATAACTAGGATCACTCAAAAAAAACCACAACCCTCCCACCAAATGCACTGCTCACGCCCTTGCACCTGATATAATACCTAAAATCACAAATTATTTTGATGGTGTCACTGGAAGCATCGCATATCATCCGAGCTTTTACATTTTAATGAACTCTCTATTATGGATACTGTACTATTTCCTTGTAAATTTGCTGTTATTTAAATATGTTAGGTTGTATATTTATGTTATTTTTAGATGTAGATGTGATGTTGTAACCAGCGCATTTTGTGGGCGACTGGTCATTGGTGGGCATTCTTCTTCTTCTTGCCATTGATGAAAGTTGGGAGGGACCATGACTCATGAAAGTTGAAGCCTTGTCAAGGTCATGATGACCCTCCTTCTCTCAACAATAATATTAGATACATGAAACACATAGGGGCCGATTCCGATCTCGGCCGGTAGGGCTCCGAATCGGATTCGGCTTTACCGGATCCGATTCGGAGCCCTGTTTCCCGACCGAACCGTACGTGGGTCCGGCCGAGCGAGTACGATGCGAAATCGCCGACCGACTCGTCCGGGCGTCCCGACCGCTCCGACCGACTCGCTCCCGGCTCGAACCGCTCCGACCGACTCGCTCGGACTCGACTCGCACCGCGCCAATGGAGACGTTTCCCGGCCGGGTAAGTACGATGCGCGCCGCGAGCAGTCCGACCGAGCCGCGCACTCCGGCTCGTAAGAGCAGTCGGAGCAGTAGCTCGGGGTCCGTGTCGGACCCCCTGCATGCGTAGCCGCGCGAGTCGCACACAGGGGGACCCATGGGTCCCCCTACCTGTGCGTGTACGGCGCGAATCGCTTCGCCGCGTACCCGCTGTAGGGGCGCCCTTGTCCGACTCGCACCCATTGAGTCAATGGGAGCCCGCGTACGCGTTGTAGCGACCGGCTCCCATTGACATCAATGGGAGTCCGACCGACTCGAGTCCGATAACATACGGACGCATCGTACTCGTTCGGTCGGACTGCACGGGTCTGATTCGGTCGGAAATCTCTCCGGGTCCGGCTCGGTCGGAGAAATTTCCGGCCCGAATCGGAATCGACCCCTTAGAGGGTGATTACGATCTCGTCCGGCAAGCATTCCTACCAAATCGGTCCCGGAATCGGACTCGGATCGGGTGAGTCCGACCGAGCGATTTGGATGTATCCGGATGCTTCCGGATACGATTCGGTCGGACTCCCATTGACTTCAATGGGATCCTGTGTTCCGAACGAGAACACAGGCTCCCATTGAAGAAAGGGGTGGCTGGGGAAAGCCTTGCACCCTGTTGCGGGCACCTCATGGTGCCTACCACATTGTGCATGGTTGTGAAGAGGGGTCCCTTGGGTACCCCCACGGACTTGATTCGGAGGGCCCGGGGTGAAGGGGGGCCTGTTATGGGCCCCCAAAGACAGATTCTGGCAGCCGATTTGTTCCAGAGAAACTGAATCGGAACGGCTGTCTGAATCGATCATCGTAATCGCTTGCTCGGAAACCGAGTCAATAGAGCCATACGATTCGGCTCTGAAAGACGCAACCTGTCCGAATGCCTTTCGGAACCGATTTGGACAGCCCTACCAGTTTAGGTGCATCGTAATCGGTCGTTGGGAACTGTGTACGATTCGGTCGGGAACATGGGTTCTGAATCTTCGGCAAACCCTAATCCAATTCGGAGCCCGTCCAAACGGCATCGCAATCGACCCCTTAGTGGAGCTGTTTGCCTGGTTTATTTTTTGCTATTTTTTTCATTTCAGTAGTTATAAAGAAAGGCATTTAAAAATCTACAAAGCGCATTGCAAGTATGATCTAGTTGTTCTATGTAATTTGGCTATAGAATAGAGTCTTTGACACAATAACCAATATTTTCGCAGGTCAGTCAAGCTCTGCGGTGGTGATAACATGAAATCTGACATTCGCACTGCAGTAAAGTGTGAATTTGAGTTTATTAGTAAACGTTTTGTTAATAAAATGTTTTATAGGGCTACATATTTTCACGTGTGCGACATAAATAGCATATATGCAGGCGTGCAAGGTGAGATAAGCTCTTTATTGCCATTATTAAGAGTCGGCACGTCATGATGGGAGAATATAAAAGGATCGTAGAGGAGTCAGGGATTACAACAGTCCCTGACACCCATGTGTATTCATACAACGAGTAGACTTGCAGTGATTTATACATACCGCAACACATATTTTTAGTGTGATTATGAGCTCATTGAGCATGAGTCATGAAAATCTATTTGCACTTTTTGGGGAAGTAAAACCCTCGACATATCTGAGTATTTTTCTCTATACCGAAGTCTAAATTTACAAAACTACTTCTATGCTTAGGAAAAGTATAGGCAGCCAGAGCCCATGCTGCACTGCTTTTCTCTGGCTATGACTACATAAATAATTTTTTAAAAAGCCACGTTATTCTCTTTTTACTGATTTGGTCCTGACAACCATATGAAAGGAAGTAAAGTATAGGAGCCCACACCTGCCCTGTGCCCCTCCACTCACATCATTCAAAAAGTCCACATTGGTAAGGAGGTATTAAAGCGCTTATGTAGAGAAAGTCCTTCCCTTGCACCAGCACTCCTGCAAGACACGAGTGCTTGTATATGGTGGCCTGTAAGGAAAGCGGGGATCTGCCCTGCACGCTGTTGTGGTCCTACAGAAGGACACGGCTCAGGTGGGGAAACTAGAGGTGCTTCAAAAAATTAAGGGACTGGGAGCTAGGTTTGAATGAGGTCCTGCACACAGGCTCCCGAAAGGGACTGAGAATCAGCAGGGTGTGCAGTTCCTAACTGGACGTGAGGGGAAAGGGAGGTCTTCCTTCGTGATGCCCTCACTCACCCCGGAGGATGTCATGCTTCATCATTGGGCCTTGCTCCTCGTTGGGCCGGCGCTGCAATGCCTGACAGGCTCCTGTAAATGGGGCTCTTTGTCGGAGATCTTTTGAAGAAGCCGTTGGGTGCGTGCGGGTGTCAGGGCTAGGTAGTGCACGGGTAGGTGAGATAAAATAGGTCAAGAGCAGTCCTACTCTGGTCTGGTTTATTGGCTTAGGTAGCTCGAGCCTGATTAAAAGACAGTGTGTGGGCCCTTACGTGGATTTAATGTTCCTCAAGGGCTGCCAAAGTGAAGTGGGTCAACATGTTTCATGCCTCTTTAGCCCCTAACGAGTCTAGTGGCACTTCGTCAGGACGGGAAAAATCTAAAATGTGAGTGGTGCACTACCATCTGGTTATGGCTAGTACCCAGGGAATACCCTAGTAGGCTTTTACTGGGGTAATAAGTAGACCCCTAGAACCCAAGCCTAGGGCTGGCGGGGGAGGCAGAGCACGTCGTTGATCTGTAGAGTGGGATGCTGGCGACTTGCTTTTCTCCTACCCTGTGCTCCGGGGCCCAGGGTATTCCCTGCCATCTCAGGGAACTAGCCATAATAATAGCCCACACACTGTCTTTTAATCAGGCTCGAGCTACCTAAGCCAATAAACCAGACCAGAGTAGGACTGCTCCTGACCTATTGCGCCCTTTGCGACTAGGCTTCTTCAAAAGATCTCCGACAAAGAGCCCCGTTTACGGGAGCCCGTCAGGCATTGCAGCGCCGGCCCGACGAGGAGCAAGGCCCAATGATGAAGCATGACATCCTCCGGGGTGTGTGAGGGCATCACGAAGGAAAACCTCCCTTTACCCTCACGTCCAGTTAGAAACTAGAGGTGCCACATGTGTTCGTACCTCTGTGCATGAGAGAGGCGCAGAGATCTGCATGAGCCACACCCGTGGCTCTGTCCACGATCACGTTTTCGATGTTCACGAGGTGCACGTTGGGAAGTCAAACACAGACATCACAGTCTGCACAGGTGCACATTCATTTTGTGAATGTGCGCTTATGCATAAGGGGGCATATTTACAAGCCCCTTGTGCCACCGGTACGTCACTTTTGCCATGTTAAAAATGACGCAAAAGTGGCGCAAGGGGCTTGTAAATAAGCCCCAATGTTTTTTGCCTAACTTGTAGTCTGAGAAACTGACCCTTTGCATGTATTTTAGCAAGCCATCTGTGTGCAAGACATGTAGTCGTGTCAGAGTCCCTTTCCCTCTTCAACCAATGATTGTTGTATCTTTGAATAGCATACCTTTTTGTAATGTTTATAATGTTCTCATGCTATGCATTTCTTTAGGTATATGCGATTAGGATCATTTGATTTACCATTTCTGCTCTGCCTAGAGGTGATTTTGTTTGCAGAAGTGCACTGCGAATCTATTTAACCCATATATGCGTTAAAGTCAGCGCTTTGAAGCATCTGTCAAGAACAGTGAAAATGAAGCAAAAGCTCAGAGGTGTGTGTCCTAGTTCAAACCAGCAGCATGGTCGTGCTAATGGAATATGAAAGCATGGTTTTTCATCCCAATGGACAAAGTGAGGATGGTCGCATTTCATATCCAATTGCTGAGGTTTATTCTAGACGTGTGCAAAGTTTGTGTAAGTTATTTTCCGGAGATTACATTAAATGTCTGAAATATTATGTGAAAAAACACAAAATTACACAAAATGTCGATTCAGCATTAGGAGCTAGTTTTTTGTGAAAAATGTGTCCTTTTGTTTAAATTTGAACGCAAGGGTATATTTTGCGCTGAAAACCAATCACAAAATTTCTCGCAACTTGACCAACATCCGCTGGGTTTCTGGGGCCATATTACGAATACAGAGCACTTTCCTTTTTGAGCACTCACACTTTTCAAACAGTGTTGCATCCGAAAAATTTGTACTGTATTGCAGCATTTCCCTGCACTGTGGATGCGCCGTATTCGTCAGGAATTCGGATGCAACGGTGTCTGGAATGGCACTGAGGGGGAGATTTACTAAGATTTTGCGCCGTGTTTGCGTCATAAAAGTGACGCAAAACGGAGCAAAATCTTTTTTTTCTAATCAACTTTCCAGCGCTAAACTTGTTTAGCGCTGGAAATAACATAAAAGTAATGCAAAGCAGCGCAATCGCATTACTTTGTGCTGTGGGGGCATGCCAAGGGTGGTGCATGGGCGTTCCCATGCAACCACCCAAGCTTTCTCACGCTAAACCCAATTTACTGAAAACAGTAGATTGAGTTTAGCGTGAGAAAACTGCGCCCTTTGTGACTAGGCGCAAGGAAGGAGACATGCTTTCATTTCTCCTTCCTTTTCCGGCTTTGCATGTGCAGCACGTATGCAAAGTGGGAATAGCTTTGCATTGTGCCTAGCATAGTATTTTGTACAAGAAGGGTACTCTTCCTGTGCAAAACCTATGCTACACTCATGCACACACTCTAGCGCTGCAGCGCTAAGGTGTGTGCATGGCGCACAGCAGCTGAAATCAGCGCCGGGGCAAGGGAAAGGGGAGGAGAGATCCATATCTTTAAAAATATGGCGCTCTCCTGCTCCCTCCCTGTCGAGCAATGCAGCGCAGCCTCGCGGTGGGCTGCGCTGCATTGCGCAACTTTTTTGTAAATCTCCCCCAAAGTGTCATAAAGTAAATACTTCCTATGTGACACAAAGCTGATTTGCGTATCATAAAGCAACTATACATGCTGCAAATCAGCACTGCGTCACACAGGGGTGCTATGAGGTGTGGGAGCATATGAAAAAGCGACGCAATCAACACATCAATACTCTTCAACACAGAGAAGCATGGAAGGAGTCTCAGTGAGACAGGAAGGTAACAACCCCAATACAGAAGACATGCATCATCCCATAGGAAGAGGAAGAGCAAGCCTAACATCAATGAGGAGGAGAACCAGATATTAATGATTGAGGTGATAAAAAATGAACATCTCCTCTTTGTCACCTGGAGGAGATGGATCCATTGGAGGAGCAGGTGGCATCCTTCAATACAACAGTTGGCAGCTGGAGTAGAAGGGCAGAACAGTGCTGAAGTAGAGGCCCAGCAAGAACTACAGGGTGGGGGAAAACAAGGGACCATATACTTGCAAACTGTCATGCAGGGCAACTCAGCAACACAATTTGCTGTGCTGCACTATGCTGCGCTGGATGAAAGGGAAAGGGCAGGAATGCCTTACATGGTAACTAATCCTTCACATAACTGTCCTTCCCTTGGGCAGTACCAATGTTACCAGCCCAGTCCAGCACTGCCAAATTTCCTAGGTCCATATGTGATGTGCTGCCCCAGTCAAGGTATTTCATTTCAATACTGCGACTTGTAGTGTCATTTATCCCTTCACAAAACAGGACTTCAAGTTACAGAATACAAAGTAGAAAACCTGGACCGGAGCAGCACATCATGCATAGACCTTTGAATCGTGGCTGAAATGCCAATGCAGGCACCCTTGCACCATGACACAATCATGCTTGTGCTAGAGCCAGGTAGCCAAAAGTGAACTGTAAAGCCAATTCAGCCAATGTGGCTTTGTAGAGGGTCATTGTGTCATCTGAGAGGGCCTCCAGGTGCTCAGTATGTACATGGACTGCAAATAGTATCACTCCAAAAACCAGGTGTACAGGTTCTAGTACAAGTCCATGTTTGACACAGCTGACCTGATGTGCTGGGGTAGGTTGTTCCAGGTGTAGGCTGCCATGTATGGGAACACCCTACCTCCTCTTTTGCTGATATTGATATGAGGGGTGTAGGTGAGTGCAAGTGATGCAGAATGGAGGTTCATGATTGGTTGGTGGAAGCGCATATAGTGTGTGAGTTAGGTGCCTTGCAGGTGTGGCTAAGCATCTTGAACTGGCAGTCTGTCTGAATGGGGAAGCAATGTTTTTTTCTGAGGTGACGTGTGATGTGCATGCCACAAGGAAGGCTGAGTAATAGCCTGGCAGTGGTGTGTTGAATAGTTTGCCTCTTGTGCATGTGCAGAGATACTGTAGTAGAGGGCATTGATGGACTACAGTATACATGTGATGAGCACCTGGGTGATGGTCTTAGAGGTGTCAGGAGTGAGCCAAATGAAGAAATGTCTGACCATGCAAATAATGTGAAAGCAGGTGGAGGCGATTGTGGCAGTTTGAAGTCTGATGGTGAAGTAGGTTTCCAGGATGAAGGACAGGTGTCTAGGGTGGTTGGAGGGTGAGGGTTTGGGCCTAGTCATGTGGGCGACCAGGGTGAGTACATGTTGCAGAATGTTATCACATCTATCTTGTCAGGTTGGGTATGAGCAACTAATTTCACATACAGTTAGCCATTTTGGTCAATGGCATAATGTGACAACTGTTGGTAGCGTTGGTGTCTACTGAGAGTTATTGTATGACCTGGGTGTTATCACTGTAAGAGATGATGTAGAGTCCCTGGGTCTAAATGATGATTGCCAGAGGAGTCATGTACAATTTCAAGTGAGTGGGGCTGAGTGAAGAGATTAGACGCACTTACGGATTAGCTCCTTGAGTTCTGGGGGAATCGAGTGAGCTTGAGCTGTTGCAAACTTCAAATTATGAAGGATGCTATCCACTTCAGAGATGCTTCTTAGTTCTCAGCGTTATGCAGTCTGGAGTTCACTGTGTGTATGTTATGAAACTACAGGATCCCCCAGAAAAATTGAAATTATGGCATGTACAAGCCCTTCCCCTTTGATGCAGGACAACAAGGTGGCTTGTCGTGAATGCAACAATTGCATGCAAGACTGTACAGCAAGGCATCTTGTTGTGTAATGCTGTGTGAAAGGTAGAGTGCAGGACTGTAAGAGGTTTAACAATTTATGATATCTCTTGGAAGGTGCTCGGACGCAAACTGACAGCTAGAGCAAATGCAGACACCCTTGTTACATGGTACAATGGTCTCTGCAGTGGTGTTAAGAAGCCACATTTGCATCAGTGCAGACAGACAGCAGAAATGTACTATAACATGTAAAATGTGACCCATTCCTGTAGTCACTCTTTCAGGCAGGGCAGGGCAGGGCAGCAAGCTGCCTAGCTGTGTTGCGTTGTCTGAAATTTACACAAATAGACCTCCTAGCGAATACTGAGGTTGTGTGAACGATGTACATGTATTGCTATGTGAAATGCAGCAATAGTACAACATGGCCATATACACTTGTAGAAACATATGTTCCACAGATCCCTGTGTACTTGAAAGTGAAGAAAAATACTGTCCGAATGCTACAGAAATCACTTATGTAATATTAAATAATGGAATCTTCTTAACATATTTCTATTTCTTTCCAAGGTGACAAACAACACCTCCTGGAGAGCAGCCTGTCAGTGTTGCTCAACCTGTTGAGGACCCCATCCTTCCCACCATGGATGAAGACATCTTCCAGCAGCTCCTGGACCCATTTGAATCATCTCCTCCAGTGCTGGCAAGGGAAGACAACATATTTGGGTCTCCAGATGAACCAAAACACACGGAATGTGAATCATCAACCTATGACATCACAGCTGGAGACTCTGAGGACCTCCAAGTTGCTCTTCCACAGCGAGTGGTAGAAGTCCAGCAGCAAATGACTGATGAGGTCCGGTTTGGTATGGAGACCATAGTGGACACACTTGAAGGAGTCTGTAGGTGTCTTAGCCCTAATAAGGGGTTGACAAAGGCTATCACAGACTCCTACTCTTGGCTTCATGGGATTGATGGGTGTCATGATGCAGAAGGAACAATAACACCACCCTTCTACATCTGACACTAGTGAAGGTGTCAGGCAGCTGAGGGCCATTAATACATCCATCCAGTCCATGGAGGCCAATATAGACTCCTTCATAGCATCAACAAGTGTCCTCAATGGCAACATCATTGCTTTGTTGGCTAACCAGCAAACTCTTTCCAGGGACTACCATGCTACATTACTGGCACTCACAAATGTTGGGAACATGGGAGTTACATCTCTTGCTTCTGATGTGTGTGTGCCTAAAGCTATTACCATCACTCAGCTGCCTCCCATTCCAACTCAACAACTTCCAGGGGGGCAGAACACTCATCAGAGCAGGAAGAGGTAGAGTTCCTCAGTTTCTGAAGAAGAACTTCCAAATAAACATTTGTGAGTGCCCCCTGGCAAGGTTTTCTGACTGTCCTGTGTAGGACATCATGCCACCTTCTTTGAAACCCAGTACAGTACTTTCTGCTTTTGCAGTGGTTTATCTTTTCCACTTGTGGTCAAAAATAAAATGCAAAACTTGCTAATGGCAATTTGCTCCTACTCGGTGAACAAAATAATCACATGTAAAAGCGAACTCACTTGTGCAAACAAATGATTTGTATAAGCACAATACATCATTATTTTGGACACATGTTAATAGCAATAACAAATCAACTGCTCACATGTTGTAATGTGAGGACCTGAACGCCTAGAATTAAAAATTATTTTATATAAAAACTTTATGAGTTTTGTATGGTTGATCCTCAAAAGTCAGCATATTATTATCAATTCTAAAGCCCTAAACAATGTTTTTGAAGCTGCAGAAGAGTGAGTTAAAGCCAATTGCACATGCTGTATTTGTGCACCTACACCAATTACATCCATTGCAATGGTATGATGAGCAATGTGTAGTTTGCCAATGTAACGTCAGAGTGTATCAACAATCTGCATTTTATTTTCTTCACAGACACAGTGAGATGTTTTGCAAAGGAAACAAATACTTACCACCTATAAATGGGATATGTGAGGCCAAAACACTGTTCAACTCATCCACATATATATAGCAAAGCAAATATGACAACATCCTTACCTAATGTGAAAACCTCAATGCTCACACAAAATATAATCAACAGTACATGAATCTGGATGATTGCACCAATACTAGTCAGATACTCATGCCCATATTTCTCATGGATTTGCATTGTACTTGTGACACACAAAGATGCACAAGGGCAACCCCATACCTTGAATGACAGCAGCCAACACATGCAAGAGCACCTTGCCGAGCCATGTGTATGCTGATAAATGTTGAGTAATGCAACACTGGCTAAAATTGCCACATTATGTAACTCTAGCCCAGAGAGCTCTTATAACTGTTGAGTGTGAGTGCATCCACACATTACATCTTTTGTATATACTATCTGGCATACGTGGTGGACCAGGTAACCTGTAAATGCTACATTGGAGATATATGGACAGAAAATCTTGTTGTCAGTCATTTTTTAAGTGAGCTGCATGATGTGCCATGCTTAGCAAGTAGTAATGTCTACCTGCACGTGAATCAACCAGCCAACAGCACAGACCCCCTTGCACAACGGTGGAAAGGTGTCTGCTTAATGTGCTAGGCAGCAGTATGTGTGCCAGTGCAGCCATAGTGCAACAATCTGTAGTCAAATGTCAAATCCTACACTTACCTGCCCTTCCTTTTCACACAGGGCCCTACGGTAAGGAGACTACCTGTGTTGTGCTGTGCGTAGTATCAAATACCAAGCCCCACTTACAGTGTTTAACCTATGGAAGTTGTTCCCTACATAACCCAAATGTGAGGAAGCCCTACAGTTGACCAGAGGACTCTGACAATGCAAAATATTACTACAATGAACTCATGACAAGTTGAACACCATGTACTCACCAAACACAATAGAGGCAACCCATGACAAATAAATATTATCCAACTAGAGAACAATGAATAATTTATTTATATACAAAACCTACAATATAAAAACACTAACTAACCTGAACTAACCTACACTATCATGAAAACAAGTCTATACTACATAATCTAAAACTTAACCTATCTTACGAGCTCTTGACACATGATAAGTTAAACATCAACCCCCACCCCTATACTAACTACACATAGACGCCTAAACAAATATAAATTTTTTGGTCTTTTTACTTAAAAATCTACGTTTATAAAACGTACAAAACAACTGCTAAATAAAAACTACTTACTTATCTAAAACTAACCAAAACTATTCCTAAATCTACACTATACCCATAACTATGTCAAATAAAAAAACTATAAAAAATGTAGAATAAATAAAGAAAGGGGATGTCCACAGCAGAGGTTATATGTTTGCCTCAATCCACTCCAGTGTTTCATGACACTTTTCCAGAAGCTCCCCCTGCCACTTCTGCTCCTTCTCCAAGTTCCCAATCCTTCTGTCCATTTTCCGCATCTTCCTTACTAGTAAGAAGTGGAATCTGTCCAGTGCAGAACCTCCAGCGTGGCCTTGACCCAAGGCTTGCTGCTGCTGTGCTCTTGAGGGTGCAGGGGTGGGGTGGGATGTGACTGGCTGCTGAGAACCACAATGTGCAGCTGTAGCAGAGGTGGTCATTGGTGCATATGTAAATGAGAGTGGTATCCAAATACCAGCTGACTTGGCCTTGTTATAAGTGTGGCCCATGTTGAGGAGGCCAGGTGCGATCATCCTCAGGCGGGAATGGCATGCCCATCTCGAGGCAATAGCTCTTTCCATGTCTGGTGTCATAATAGCTAGGGAGAAAATTGTACCTCATATTAAGGCAAGAATGTAGGAAGTGCCCCTTTTTTACATAGTCACCCCCACTTTTTGCCTGCTATTTGATGCAAATTTGACTGAAGTGATAGGTTCCTTCTATCCAGGTCCTCAGTGCCAGTTCTCTTACCCTAAAACAAGGTAAGTGCTCAAATATTCACCAAATGACAATATCCTTAGCCACTCTGTGAGTCCCTAGTAAATCCTACCTGGTACCTACAGCATGGGTTCTAAAGAGGGTCTCTAAAGGCTGCAACATGGATTATGCCACCCTAAGGGACCCACACCAAACTCATGCAGACTGCCATTGCAGGCTGCATGAAATGGTGCAAACAAATGTGAAAACACATACTGGCACACACTGTGTGTGCCTTGCCCACAGACACTGCATGCAATATATGTAAGTCACCCCTACAGCAGGCCTTTTAACCCTAAGGCAGGGGGCTTTATATTACAAGTGTGGGCATATCTGCATGAACAGATGTGTCCCTGTGCTGTCTAGTTCAATTGCTAGATAGCACAAGTGAACAGGGAAGCCATCTTAAGTACATGTTCTGGGCACTGGTCGTTACATGTTCCCCAGCTACGTGAAGGCTCCACTGAAATCTATGGTGTTTGGTATCAAACTTCTTGTCTTAATAAATCCATACTGATGCCAGTAGTGGATTTATTAAGATATGCACCCAGAGGGCCCCTTTGAGGCGCCCCCTGAAAACCTACAAGCCTCTTATTGTGCAGGAAGACTGACCTCTTAGTATGCTGGAAGACTGGCATCGTCCAGCCTGCCACCATAGACAAGTTTCTGACCCCCTGGATGTCGGAGCCTGCACTCTCAGAGGTCAGAAACAATGCCTGCTCTGGCAGGAGGTGCTTACTCCTCCTCTAGCAGGATGGCTAGTGAATCTGCATACCAACGCAAGAGCCTTCAAAGTCTCTGCTGCCTTTGATATGCGACCCAGACTTCTCCCAGACTTGTGAGATGCCACCCCCTGCCCTGAGGCCCATTTAGCACAAGGAAAGGCTGCAAATTAGCGATGCAAGTAGGCTTGTTGCACCATCAGGCTAGTCACACCCCTGAAGTGGGCTGCCTGATGTGCTCCACAAAGGAAAGATTCCACCATCTTGGTTTTGGTGGAATTAGGAAGTCCTGGAAATGGTTATGCCCACTTCCCATAGGAAGTGGTCATATAGGGAGTGTAGTGACCCCAAGAGTAAGTAGCCCATTGGCACTACCCTTCACTCCCCTTAATGCCCCTAAATTCAGTATTTAGGTGGCTCCCTGACACCAGGAACTCAGATTCACTTGACAAAAAAAGAAGAAGGACAAAGAAAAGCCAAAACAGAAGCGAGAACTGTGGACTATCTTTGTGCCAAGCCCTGCCTGCCTGCTACTGTCCTGACAATCACGACAATCCAACTTTTTCTGCAACTGTGCATCCTCCAAAAGCCTCGGAGGACCACCATCACTTCAACAACCTGTCAGAATCTCCCTTGAAGTGGAGGAGCCACTTGCCTGCAGCCTTCAGGCACCGACCACAACTTCCGGTTAACCATTCTGCTGACCACCAGGTCCACTGACACAGCAGTATCCCAGGAGGAGGTCACTGTGCTCCTAGAGGTCAGATCCATTCTACCCACCTAGCTTGGAGATGCCACAAGCCACCATGCATCCATGGAACTGGACCCCTTGCAGCAACCAAGCTTGCTGAAGTCCAATCCAGGCTCCAGCACTGCAAAGACCAACCAGGTGACGAGGGACATCAGCATCACAGAGGCCAGCACAGAGAGTGACCCAGCTGTCCTGTTTTTCTCCCCCTTTGCAGGTCTTACGGAGATCTATGAGTGCCTTTGATGCATGGGCCCAGCTGACCAAAACCCTGCGCACTCAAGCTCCCCAGCTCGGGTCCCCCAACACTGACTGTGCTCCCCTGCTCCCAAGAACCTGATGAACTGAGCCCTCATTGGGAGCTTCTGGAATTGTCCCCAAGGGCCCCTCTGCAGCCTGTTTATAGGTTGCCCCCCTCTTCGCCTATGGTGTAGCTTGCAAGGCTACTAACACGTCCAGCACTGCTGCACCCGAACACACCGGGCAGGTAAACCCGAACTGCTTGTGGATCTTGTGACATTGACCCCCTATTACCTTACACCCTAAAAGGGACCCCCGAAATATGATTGCAAGTACCAGCATGCAATATATGTTTCTTTCTCCATAGAAAAGCATTGCAGTGTAAAATCGCATTTATGTGACATTTTTACTTACTCAAAAAGTACATAACCAATTACAAAGTTCTTGATGTTAAAAACATATATAAAAATACCTGTTATTTTTCTAAAATTGGTCTCGAGTTTCTTCTTGAGTGTGTGTCTCACTTATTGATTCTCTGTGTTCAACAAATGCTTAACACTACTCTCGGATAAGCTTAAACTGCTCATCCACAATACCACAAAAGAGAGCATTTGGGATTATTAATTTAAGCCCTGTAAACCATAGGGGTAGTCAGGACTTTCTACATAGTGTACCTCATTTTTGTACACTACATAAAAAGCCAGCTTCCTACAAAGTGCAATATGCATATCACATATCACAAAATATAACTGACATTGTTGTGGAATCATAAGTGCCTGTCCATACCTGCACCTATTCTTGCTCTATAGAAAAGTACAATATACCTTCTTTACAATGACTTCTCCAAGTACAATATGTCAAACTAACTCAAGGGAGGCCAGTGTAAATCTATAAAACATCTATGTAGGCACAATGAAGAACCATGCATTTCACTCATACCAGAGATCACCACTCATTCTAATATGTCAATGGTAAATAATACACATGGGACAGATATGTACACTTTTGCTGTTGGACTTACATCATGCAACGAGGGACAAGGTCAATACAAATCACAAGTGAGATGTGCAAATGTAAGCAATAGCATCTTGTGTGGTTCTGCATGTCTTACGTAATCCTGAGTTACATAAGACATCGTACATTGCTGACTTGCCTTACACTGCAGCAAGGTTCAATTGCCTAGATAGAGGGTGGATGTCTCACTGCATCAACACAGTTATGTTGATGGATTCATAGATTTTGCATCAGTGCTATACCTGGAAAAAAGTCATGATGCATCAAGTCAACAGGTGAACCTAAACCAGGAGAATTAATCAGATTTCATGTTTCTGTTACCTCATTCACCCTGTGAGGTATTCTGCAGCACACAAATAAATAGCCGAGACCCTCTCAGGAGTGTGTTTATGCAAGCAGCTGTCTTTACATGTCCAAGAACTGTTTTGCCTACAATGAAGGCCCCCTTGCACCATGATGCAAGTGTGCTCGCGTTGGTGCTAGGCAGGCTAAAGTATGCCACCAGTAGGTAAAAACGGGAATGCTTTATATCATGAAATCACTGTGAATTCATGCAATTTCTCTTTCATGCAGCGCAGCAAGGTGGCTTGCCATGTTTCCAAGTATGACAGCTTGACATAAATGCCACATAGGCTAGATACTATCCATGAGCCTGGCATTGATATGCCAATATATGTCAATTCTTGAGCATGGGTACTCACAAAAAATTTCTCAGGGCCAAAATGTACAGTTTGGAGTGTGCCCAAGGACTGCATTCATTTCATGGCTTCACCAAGGACTCTAGGGAAGGTGGGGGATCATCAAGACAGACTAGAAAGACACGCCTGTCAAAATATTACTAGAAAACGCTTTCTTTAAAATCCTTTTGCACATTTTGCAGCAATTTATATTAGACTGCACTTAGCCTTTACATTTTTTTTAAATTGTACAGGGCTACATTACACTTTTTGTAATACATTTTTAAGCTAATGACTTGGGTATTCACAATGCTTGCTGTCATAGGAAGGGATCTCGTAGCAATATATATGCATATCAATTTTCTACAGTACACCAACCACAATGTATCTCAGTGACTCTGTAGTTATGCACATAAACATATGAATTATGTAATGATGGCATTAACTAACTCAGCTTTCCTACCAAAACCATGCATTTCCTCAGTTTAGTTTAACTTGCACTCATTTTTTCATTTAGGTTTTTGCATTATATTTTATATTCAGGCACCTGTAGGTTAAAAGACCAACAAAATTGTTAAATAATATTTTGTTCTTTTTAACTACCTCTCCTCCCCCCCACTCACTAAATGTGCCTTTGCAACATTGTTTTTTGTCTGTTCTCAGTCTAGGCTTTGTTTCTACAGTCATTTATGCTTATTCTGTGAGCAGGGCAGCCCTGGTCATAAAACACGCTGAGCTGACTATAGAAAGAAAGCCCAGAACAACATAATAATGTTGCTGGGCTATCAGAAAAAGCTACAAAGGATCTGGAGTAGTATTCTTTCTTGGTTTACCAGGGGTCCCAGAAGATTGGCGGCCCGCAAGGTAAGCTTTGCCGGGCCCCTGGTGGCCCACGGGCCATACTTTGAGTACCACTGATCTAGAGAATATGTCCCGTTGGCCAAACTTAGGTCAATTACTATGTATACATGCAGTGAAACCTACTGGAGCTGCACAGGTATGACAACAATGCTAGTAACACTCTGTGGTCAACAGATACATTAATTACCAAGATATGCAGGCTGCCATCCACCTTACAACTGCTAGGACACAGCACAATTTCCCTGCCATGTGCACATCTACCCTCACAATGTGCATTAGACAGGCTGATAGCTATTGTTATGAAGCAAACCTTGGATAGATACATGAGCAGCCCTACATCTACACAGCCTTCAGGGCATCAGTGTAATGGGGCCGCTGTCACTCTATTCTTCATAGGTCTGACATGGACACTGCTGATGGAGGCTCAGTGACCCCCGAGACAGGACACTAGCTATACCTCAGGTAAGTGGTAATACTGAGGGCATGTGTAGATGTCATAGGTATACCATCCCCATATTTCAAGTAAGGTACTCCAGAAAATACTTACCCATGCCTATGTTGACACTACATTCACAAGAGCACGCCTCCTTGTTTTTCTTAACATCTGTTGACCTGTGATGTTGTGTTTGCTCAATGATACTGAGTGATTTGTTGGTAGGTGATTTATACCTCCCCATACACATCACACTGTTACAACTACCATGGATCACACAAACGCCAGAGAGCTACAACCATGTTATCATGACACTTACTTGCTGCATCAATATCCTCAAAGCTGTCAACCTTGCCTCGCTGAATGGGGGAAGTCCACCTGCAAAACAGCAATGGAGACATTGCATTAAATGTAGAGCTACTGCACACACTTCCAAATCTTAACTAAGCACTATGACACCCTTACAGGCATATATATAATTTGTCAGACCAGGGAATGCAGCTAGTCACCTCACAGGGCTGATCTGACAGGAGGGGAAAGGTCAGAAATGTCTTACATCATATGTCAAAATCATGCCCCATGCATGTGATGTTGTAAAAACTGTTGCCCAGCTTCATCACAGCCTCCCTTGACCCATGATGTAAGGGTCCAAGCATTGGCACTAGGCTGCCAAACGATTTCCAGTGCTAGGAAAGGACAGGAATGCACCGTAAATTGTTGAAGACAACGCATTCCTGCCCTTTCACTCAGCTCAGCAAGGTGACTTGCTTTGCTGTGCTGTGCTGCATGAAGATTTGATTGATGTGTCCCTTGTTACATACATACCGGCCTTGCCACACAGACATAGCCTTGTGCAGTGTGGATAATGACCTGTATTGAGAATCTGGCCTTAGGGGCAGATATAGCCACATATTGTGCAGTGTTTCCATCACATGAGTGAGGAAAAACAACAATAAACAATTTATCCTAATACATTTGCAAGCCAAATCTTCTTCAGTACTGGAAATTGCTAAATGGTAAGCCTCATTTGGACAAAAGGCTGCTTAGCATTACTTAGCATCAAGAGTGGTAGCTCCCTGTAAGCCAGCACTGCATTTATGCCAGGTGTGCTGCTTTGTATGACAGTTAGCTACATCTGCCACCTGGAGTCACTCTGTTTTGTCTTGCGTGTCACAAGGCATCTGCATATCACACATATATTTTGATATTGATATGTACCTTAACAACATTTGCTACTTTACCACATGCAGATGGTACATTGATACATAAATATTCGCCTTCCAATCTCCAATCCCAGATGGTCCACAACATCTGCTTCCTGGGCTATGAAGTCCACCCAACGATGTTTTAGTTGGGAGATGGTGCACTCCTCATTGACCAGCATGCTTAGGTACCATCGCACCCCTCTCCTGGTCAGTCAATACCACTGGCCCACCCTTTCCCCTGCAGCCAGCATTAATGGCAGGAAATGCTGCACCAGACAGATGATACATCCAACCTCCCTCGCACTGAAATTCCTACCTCTTGATGACATGGCCACAATGGCACAAGCCCTGACTAATAATACCATGCTAAACAAAAAAATAACCCCTTAAACCCTGAACTACACCTATTTAAATATAACCCCAAATTGTACAAATACCCAACAATACAAATACTATTACAAAGACAAAAAACAACACTTATGCAATAAAACTACACAAAATATATTTGACAGGGACAGACCAGACACAGACTACTCCACAAACAGCCCAAAAATTCTCCAAACTCTCTAAACACTCCAAACACCACCAGCAACAACCAAAAGGCAGTAACAGAAAGTGAAATTAAAATTTACACTTCCTTGAATGCAGCCAAAAACGCACATTGTATCAAGTCCGTCTTAAAGTTTTCTTTGGGCAGGAAGAAAACAGAGCTATTGACAATAACACTTCAGGTTTGGCACCCAAATCCACCTTTACCCCCCAGCTAGATCAGCTTCCACCTGAAATAGCAGTATTTGAAAGGGTAATATATGAGAAATTTGTTACCATCACTAAACATATACCCAAAACACCTTACAACCACAGTACGGAAGAATATCAAGCTATGACTGATCTTAAACACACTCCATCCATCACTATCAAAAACTGTGATAAGGGAGGGGGCATAGTGGTTTTGGATACCACCACATATATCAGCAACATGGAGATCATGTTGGGTGATACCAACTTCTATCGACCTATTCACCGTGACCCAACAAGCAATACGACCAGAAAGATCAGAAGGCTCACCAATCAGGCCCTTAAAGACAATCAGATATGTGAAAAAGAACACATGTATCTTAATGCTCAAACCCCGAAAATGGCTAGCATCTACGGTATCCCTAAGATACATAAACACGAAACAGATTCACCTTACAGACCGATAGTCACCACCATCGGTTCGGTGGGTAAACACCCAAAATATAGAATTAAAAATATCGAATGGACACAATATCGAATCAAAAATATCGAGAGGACAGAATATAGAATAGACATAATATAGTTGGAAATAATATCGACATATAGGTAAGTAATATCGAATGTCATTATATCGAATGTTATTATATAGAATGTCATTATATTGAATGTTATTATATAGAATGTCATTATATCGAATTTTTTTTTATTGTATTATATGTTAGTATATGTGTTAAGAGTATATAATATGTTTTTAATGTATGGTACAATTTTTTTAAGATAATGAATTTTATGTTAATACATTTTTGCGTATATTAGTTCCGTAGTGGGTTGTGGGTCTATAGGGGAATAGGGTGGGAAGTAATTTAATTTGAATTAAAAAAAATGTATTAATTAATAATTTATTGTTTAATAATTAATATTGGTAATTAATGTTTGCGTATATTAGTTCTGTAGTGGGTTGTGGGTTTATAGGGGAATAGAGTGGGAAGTAATTTAATTTAAATTAAAAATAATAATAATGTATTAATTAATAATTTTATGGTTAATAATTAATATTGGTAATTAATTTTTGCGTATATTAATTCCGTAGCGGGTTGTGGGTTTATAGGGAATAGGGTGGGAAGTAATTTAATTTAAATTACAAAAAAGATTTATTAATTAATAATGTTATGGTTAATAATTAATATTGTTAATTAAGTTAATTAATTTATTTTTATTATTTTAAAAGTTATTAATAAAAGGTTTAATTAATTTATAATTATGTAAATTGTGTAAGTTTTTATTAATTAGTAATAATTACATATTAATTATTCATAATTAATGTATTAATATGTTAATTATGTTCATTTTTTTAGGAGTGTGTTGGGTGTTTATAGGGGAGTATGGTGTGTATTAAATTAATTGAAAATTCATTTTTATTAATATTTATATAATATTTAATCAAAGTAATTTTATACTGTTAATTGTGTTAATTAATTTAGATATAATTGTTATTAATTTTATTGTTAATTGTGATTAGCTAATTAATTAAATGTTAATTAAATATGTTAATTTATTAATATTTTAGACTATTGGAGGTGACGTTTATAGGGGAAAATAGTGGGAGGTAAATTAAATTTAAATAATTAATTATTTGTTAATTAATTTTAATTAAATTGTAGGACTGGGTCTACTAAATTATTCCTCTACGCTATCCAACACTTTCCCTACTGTTCCACTCACTGGAGTGGGAATAGTAATTTCTACCCTCCCGCTAGCCAACACTTTCCCTACTGTTCCACTCACTGGAGTGGGAATAGTAATTTTTACCCTCCTGCTATCCAACACTTTCCCTACTGTTCCACTCACTGGAGTGGAAATAGTAATTTTTACCCTCCCGCTATCCAACACTTTTCCTACTGTTTCACTCACTGGAGTGGGAATAGTAATTTTTATTCTCCCGCTATCCAACACTTTCACTACTGTTACACTCGTAGGAGTGGGAATAGTAATTTTTACCCTCCCACTATCCAACACTTTCCCTACTGTTCCACTCACTGGAGTGGGAATAGTAATTTTTACCCTTCCGCTATCCAACACTTTCCCTACTGTTCCACTCACTGGAGTGGGAATAGTAATTTTTACCCTCCCGCTATCCAACACTTTCCCTACTGTTTCACTCACTGGAGTGGGAATAGTAATTTTTATCCTCCCGCTATCCAACACTTTCCCTACTGTTCCACTCATTGGAGTGGGAATAGTAATTTGTACCCACCCGCTATCCAACATATTCCATACTTTTGCACTTGTAGTGTGAATACTATTTTTATTCACTACGCTATGCAACATTTTTATTATTGTTCCATTTAAGGTAGTGTAAAATCTTAGGGGCCCATTAGGATGGCGGGCGGAAGCACCACCGCCGTGCTGGCGGATGCAAAAAGCACCAGTTACCGTCCGCCCGCCGCAGCCCACACGCCCGCCCAATTAGGATGTGAAAATACAGCCAAACACCGCCCGTAAGCCAGCGACGCCATCCGCCATCAAAGTGCGCCCGTTCACGTAGCGGCGCGGCCCAATGGAGACACACCGCCCGACGAATTCTCGTACCGCCCGGCGTACAAATTACGATGACACAACCAAACAGTTCCCCCGGCTAAGAGACACCGCACGTGAAAGCAAGGCGGAAAACCGAACGCACAGTACGGATAGCAAAGAGGCGGACCCCCGAGCATGAATCCAGCACTGCAGGCCCTCCCCATGCTCTACCTGATGCAGCACCCAGGAGTCAACGCACCGCGGCGACGCAGGTAGGCAGACACACAACAAGGGCACGCAAACACCGCACACAGTGCAAGGGCGGGAAAACTGTATATGGCCCCCCGACACCCCTGCGTGGACACGACATATCCACCACTGCACCCACACATGCGCACAACGCAGAGGCCAACGGCAGCGCAATGTATGCGCCGCACACAAACAACACAGGGTCACAACCAAACACCACACACACCAGCACCACCCAGAACGCACATGTCACGTGACAGCCCTGCCACAGTCATGTCCCCAACCGGCAATTCACTGTTGCCAACCTGATGTCACACAAGTGACCCGAACATGTCAGTGATGTCACGCCAAATTAGGACAGACCCCTGTGTGCAAAACATGGCGAAGCACACAGCGGCGGCAACATCACCCAGCAGAATATGGACCCCGTCGGCAAAAGGTACGCCAGTACCACACAGAAACACCGATACCACCCTGCACCCAATACCAAGACATGCAATACGTAACATCAAAGATCCCGGGGGACAGACAACAGGTGGCACCAAGCATAACACAAGGCCCAACGTATAGCGGAAACGCAGCCTGCCGCCCACACACGGGAGAGGAGACAGCACTGAATGACCTTCCATTCCCACTCTGAAACCACATCCCGACTAAACAAGCCGGAGAAAACAGTCATCGTACCAAAAAAGCCCAACACAGGCATGCAGAGGGAAGCGGCCACAGGGCAGATAGCGCATAACACCAAAGAACATTCAGAACGGAAAAAAAGAAATGATAACACTCCCCATGTGGTTCACATGCAAGTTATCTGGAAGGAGTCAGACACCACTAACCTTGACCATTCAGAGAAGCATGTGGGATGAGGGCCCGTGTCCTCCGCACAAGCTAACATAACACAAGTCCTGCCTCCCTACGACCATTACAGAATTCCCAGCAACGTCGGAGGTTGCACTCTGCAGACTGCACAGACAGCCGGAGCACGCCATCACATCGCCCTGCAGCAAAATGGCACCGTGATACAGATATTGGGATGTGACAATCTGGCCTTGCTGAATGTAAGTTACCGACTAACTTACCGCATCGCATTGTTCAGCTGCGTCATCCCCGTCTTCTACTGTCGGAGGTGTCCCTTCCACTATCCTGTGGATTTATGTCTCTCCAACCCGGCATGTCCAAGGGCGGACCTGCTACAACTATTCAACCCCCTGGACGTCCACGACAGGGTCTGTTCAGCTTATGGGGGCATGGCGTATGTGGCTACTATCGGAACCACACTGCAATGGGATCACAGTTACATCGAATGTCATCCAACATGTCCCATCATGCTCCTACAAGGGACAACTCACGACCAAAACCTTGACAGCCACCATCCGCCACATTGGATGGCATCCATGTTTACACCAATGCCATGGAAGCCCTGCTGGAAGGTATCGCATACCTGACAACCTGTCAATTCGTCGGCCCCCCAACGCTATACCCCCAATTGAACAATGACGTCCCACACCGTACCCATGCTTGGCTTCCGCACGGACTGGGCAGTTACCAGTACAACAACTATACCATACAACCTGCAACTGACACCACACCATCAACTACACTGCCATGACATCGAATAATTCCGGGACATGCACTCTGTTCCTCATCACATCCAGTAACTCTGCATGAACAGGGGGAGGCAGAGGCATGGGATTTGTGTATGGCAACCACATGGACAGAACTGCACGTACAACCATGCCATAATATGGACCCTGCGCCCATGAACACATGCACCGATCAGTGGACAGTAAACGTCAGGCTGTAGTATGTGAGAGCCGTCACCTCACCTCCCTCTGAACTTCCGTGCCAGGACCTTTGCATGGACAACAAGTGCATCCACCAACAACATGACCCCAGTGACTGTGACATGTCCAGTAGCTACCACATCGCAACAACAAGTGGGACGCCGTTGCATGCACGTAAGCCCATGCCCTGATGTCACCTCCACGCACGTGTGTATGAGTAACTATAGCAGCAAACCTGTAACATGGAACTGAGATGCACTGTGCCCATGATGACAAGCGGACTGGTAGGCTAAATGTATACTGTCTGTGTCAAAGTCAGCAGCACCTCAGTAAGTAGCAAATGTACATTAGCACAGCAACGGCTAAGCAGTCGTAACTCTGAAGCCCACATCCCACAGTCAACAACTAATCACATGTACCCCTACACCCTATGCTATGTGTAATCATGCTGAGTATATCCTCCACATGCATTTCGCTGCCAGTAGTGTCCACTATACTGCATCACAGAGGACATAAGTCCCAATACACGGCTTGAAGCAAAAATGTGTCTCTGCCGATTCATTTCACAAGTACGAATGAGAGAGGATGAGAGTGTGTGAAGTACACGGCAGTCGTGAGATGACCATGTAGTCCACTGTCATTGGATGTCAACGCAAATGAGTAGCACAACTGTGGAAGACACACATGTGTTATGTGAAGCGGGAGTTACGTATGGCTCAGGTGGGTGGGTGTGATGGGTAGGTGCGCACATGCAATGTTGAAACACGCTGTGTTGGGAGGATTCAGGAACAGTACATTGGCGCTCCCCTGGGAATTTGTAAAGACCACCTGTCTGGGGATGATTGTGAACTTGTGTGTGCACAACAGGCGGGCACACGATCAATGCTGCATCAAGTGTAGACGTCAGCCCACCCTCCGTGGACATGCTGGATACTGCTGTGCGTCCGCCAGGCCCTTGCCAAGGCACCCACATCCCCTGTCGACCAGGTGTATCCCCAACATTGTCCACCTGCACAGGCAATCCAGGACACGGGATGGCAGTGGAGCATGGTGGGTGAGAGGTCATGGCGTGTTCCTCCTGGTCACAAGTCAAATTGAAGTAGTGGGGTGACGCACACATCACAAGCAGGAGTGACGTCACAGAAGGTGGCTCGCACCATCTCACTCATTGCCTATTTTCCCACACACGTTACATGCCATTGCAACAGAGAAGCCAGCGCATGCACAAGCAGCTCCAAGCTCGCCCCAGAGAGGCCAAAGAGTGAATGTGTGGGTCCATGAGCTCCAGTTGGACGCGGCCTGGGCCGCTAGGGCAGCTACAGCCTCTGTGTGTTGCAGGTGGTGTATCCGGACTGCGGAGCCTGTCATGCATTGTCAATGTTGCCCGGGTCTCGAGTCGGGGCACCACGCAGGTGGACGGCGTCCCGCCACTTATTATACCGTGAGACAGACCACTTGTTCAACTGGACCCACACATACACTCCTTGGCCTCTCTGGGGCGAGCTTGGAGCTGCTTGTGCATGCGTTAGCATCTCAGGTGCAAATGCATATTGGGGTGAGCGAGGGGAGGCCATGAGGACAGTGTAAAAGATGACTGTTTGACTCTCAGTTAGTTTAAGGAATGACCCTGATGTGGTCAGAAAAAGACGTGTCTCGTGTGTATTGCAACTAGTAGATAAGCCGATGACCATCCCATGTCTTGCATGTAGCCCCGCACCTAGCCCCGCCCACTCGACACATCAAAATGAGTACCAGCACCACATTCTTCCCATTCGAAGCACTGACTGGGGGTGACAACCATTGGACAGTCTTGTGTAGTCCACCCACGCGTACATGTGGGCCCTCCATGATCCATGTCACCTGCGGCAAAGTGATGTCATGGGCAATGACGGTAGTGAGCAGAGCTGTCTGCCCCATGCACAGATGGTGCATCAGCTCAACAGACCCAGCACTGAGTGCAGCAGGGGTCACATGTGCAGGGGCAGCTGTGCCTGGTGTGAAGGCACATGCATATAGACAGCACATCGACCAATGTGTAGTCTGCCCACATCTACTGTCCATTGTCAGGCGGACCTAGAAAAAGATCACAAGGCAACACATCTGTGTGGGTGTACCCACTGTGACCAACACTGCGCAACAATCAACGTACTCGCCCTGTGCATGGCCCACCCCGCAACGGAGGTCACATTCAGTGCCACTATCTCACACACACATCCCAATCACGAGGCATGGTGTGTCCAATCGACAGGACTGAGTTAGCGCCCATCCGGAGGGTCCTGAACAGGTGACACATGTAACCCACTAGGCAGTCTGTGTTGTCACCTACTGGCATTGTGCAGTCAATGTGCAGGCCAGGCCTGCTGGGACTGAGAAGGGCAGCATGGCCCCAGCCTGACATTCACACGACCAACAAGTGCACTGAGACCGGCATTGCCAATTGTCTGGGTCACTGGATGTCTGACATGAAGTTGCCATGTACCACCACTCGGGAGGGACAGACAGGTCAAAGTGCCCGAGAGCTCACATACCCATGCCACCTGCAGTCAGCATGGTGAGCAGTGCATGTTTGAACACCACAGGCTCTGACTCATAGTGCTGCGGATCAACGACATGTGTGTCCCCCACATGCACTCCCACACACACTGCAGTTGTCTCTCACACACAAATTCCGCAAGGTATAGCCATGTGCAGTGTGCGTGGAGCTCGGAATCCAGGATCTCCAGCTCCTCGCTGCTGAGTGGACCTGGACATGTCCTCAGCGTCATCGACGTGTAGGTGGAGAGGTGGCAGCAGCAGGTGTTGTCGAGGGTGCCAGGCTGCAGTTCCAGGTAGCTGTGGTTATGCCTGTCCCACTCACACACACATATAACCCCCTGGGGCAGTTTCAGTGGGTCCAAGCTGCTGCAATTCGTGTACCATGTCTGGCAGCTTCAATTGCAGACGTTGGCCTGCTCCCAGCTGGCCCGGGACGCCTACCTCCATAGTGGAACACGCAGGGTGCAACCGCGAGGGTCATTGGAGTTGGCCGTAAGGGCCTGGACCATGGCGGGTACAGTCCGCTGATGCCATGTGCACCACACAGTATAATGTGCGCACTACATCTGCAGGTGTGGCCATGATTTGTGTGTGGGTGCAGGTCCACAATGGACGGGGCCACAACATGCTGTGTGCATAGGCAGGGACGGCCAGTGGCCAGCCTCCACATGTCTGTTGGAATATCACCATGTACACATTGGCATGGGTGCATGGGATATGCATATGCACACACATGCCATCTTTCACTATGTACATCTGCCACTTGGCACGTGCAACGTTACGTGTCACTTGTGATGTGTATTTGCAAGCAGACAGCCGTGTTGGCATGGGGCTGTCAATGTGTACACCTGTCAATGTTCCTGGAGGTGTGATCCGTACAGTGCTGTACATAGGGTGCAGTAGTGACATCAATGACTGTCTCATATCCCCTCGTGCCACAGGTCCCACTTGTTTTGGCCGCTCAGCCTGTGTCCATAGCGTTGTTGGTGTGTGCCATACTCACCTAGCCTCGAAAGCAGTGTGATGCACAGCAGCTAGTCATGTTGCCGTGGTGTTGCCGCTTGCCGAATATGCAGTCTGTTACCATCAGCATGCCTTACAAGTGATTGAGGCCTACATCCCCATGTGCATGCACATAGCAGTGGTGTGTGTCACTGCCCAATGCTATTGGTAGGGGACTTGTGTAAGTGTATTGTGGCTGTGCTGTCCCTACTAGTCAGCTGTTCTGTGATTCAATTGCTTGCTCAGTCATTTTTGTTTTGTGTATGTGAATATGCCATGTGGCGTGTAGCTTTGACATGTGTCCACTTCCATCTTTCCTAGGCGGATACCAAACATTCATCGCCCCTACCAATTGCTGTCAGACATGGAGGATGTGGAGGTCATCCGTAAATATCGTCTGGACCGACCCACCCTGCATCGTCTATGTGCCTTGTTGGACCCCATCCTCGGTCCTCGCAGGGTGTATCCAACAGCATTCACCCCCACGGCTAAGGTGATGGCTGCACTGCATTTCTTCGCCACTGGGTCATTCCAACACACAGTGGGCAGTGGAGGTGGGATGTCCCAGCCCATGTTCAGCATGGTGCTCAGGGATGTACTGTCAGCTATGATGCTGTACAGGAACAGATACATCAGATTCCCCAGGGCTCGTGAATTGGCGGCAGTGAAGGGTGCTTTCTATGCCCTTGGACGGATCCCCCACATTGTTGGTGCAATAGATTGCACCCATGTTGGCCGTGTTGCACCACAGGCCACTGAGCACCTCTACCGCAACCGAAAGCACCCGCACTCCCTGAATGTGCAAGTGGTGTGCCTTGCGGACATGGTGATTTCACACGTGTGTGCGAAGTTCCCAGGATCGGCCCATGACGCGCACATCATGCGCAACAGCATCCTACCACGTCTGATGACCAATCTGCAACCGGACCGTGGCTGGATTGTCGGTGAGTATGTGGAGTAGTGTAGCGTGCTGGCTGTGCGATGCTGTCTTGTGTCCAGTTGGAATTGCAACGGTTCTCTGTGTCCCTCACACCCAGGTGACTCTGCTTACCCGAATGGGCCCTGGCTGCTCAGCCCATTGCGACGTCCTGGGAGCCCAGCTGATGTCCGCTACAATGAGGCACATGGGAGGACCAGACGTGTGGTTGAGCGGACCTTTGGCCTCCTCAAGTCCAGGTTCAGATGCCTGGACCGCACCGGGAGTGCACTGGCGTACTCCCCACAGAAGGTGTGCCAGATAATAGTGGCTTGCTGCATGCTGCACAATCTGGCTATTCGCAAGCAGATCCCCCTAATTGTGGATGACGGAGATCAACCAGGGCCCCAGCCTGCAGACCAGGACAGCTCGAGTGAAGAGGACAGTGGAGAGGAGGAAGCTGTGAATGTGCGTCAGCAGCTCATCGCCCGCTACTTCACTTGACGGTGAGTGTCCATGTACGACGGCTGATGTAGCTGTAGTTGTGCAGGTGTATGTGTGCTCTGTCACGGGGGCCTTTTGTTCACTGAGTGCTGTGTGTCAATGGTCCATGTCCAGGTTGGTATGCCACTGACAGTGGCTGTAGCATTGTGCCCTGTTGCTCTGTGAGATGTGTGTACATTGCTTGTAGTTGGTGACAAGTACTGTGTGATGAGTGTGTGACACACTCATTGAATGTACTCTTGTTCTGTTTTTCACCCCTAGGTCCCTACAGCCTCTCCTGTCCCATCGACATACCACACAGCAGATGCATTTCTGCTCATGGTGGCGAATGCACATCGTTGAATAAACCCAGGACACATAAAGCAGATTGTGATCAAGGTGTATTTATTTACAGCGGTGACATGTGATTGTGTGCAAGGTGATGACAAATGTGGTGCATGCTGTGACAATGAGTTGACGGTCATGGCTGCGTGATGGTCAAGGTGTACCCATGTAGTTCTATGTCCACAGTCCAACAGACACATGCCATTCACATGGCAGTGTGGGGTAGGATCGTAGTACAAGTCAATGCAGTAGGTGGTCAAGGTGGCTGGCTGACTCACTGGCGTTTGGTGCGTGCGAAGTCCTCTCTGGACACCTGTTTCCTCTTCGGACGGCCCCTTCCACGTTTGGTAGGGGGGGTGTGTTGATGTGCCGCTGGTGGTGGCTGAGAAGTGCTCACTTGCTGTGGACGCAGGGGAACGCGATGCTGCACGACCCTGCGCCACAGCAGGTGGTGGCGGAGGTGGTGTTGCTGGCCTTGCTTGTGCCCTCACCACCACCACCAGCTGGCCCATGAGGTCCACAAGTTGGTCCATACGGGTCACGAATTGGCCCATATGGGCGTCCATGGACCTCAACACCCCAAGGACCTCCCGCGTGTCGGAAGCCGACCTGGCCCATTGTCCTTGGGCCTCTTCATAGGCCCCAAGGACTCTGGCGATTTGCGGCAGGCCTTGGCTCCCAGGCTCAGATGGCGTTGGCCTGGCCCTGCTCCTCCTACCAGTACTGCTGCCACCGACCTGCCCACTAGCCACATTGCTCACCACGGTCCTCGGTCTGGCTCCCAGGGTGGAGCCCGACGGCCGCGCCACCCCTTGCGCAGGGGCTGTGGCCAGGGATGGCGTGGTGGTGGTGGTTGCGGCGGGGGTGGTGGTTGCGGCGGGGGTGGTGGTTGCGGCGGTGGTGGTGATTGCGGCGGTGGTGGTGGCCGCAACGAGCGTGGCAGCAGGGGTCTGTGACTGGTCAGCAGCCCTGGGTGATGTGTTGGTGGGTAGGAGGGGCCCTGGGGAGCGGGTGTGCCCTGCCACTCCAGATGGGCCTGCTGGGTGGTCCGTGTCCGGAGAGGTGTCCAGCTCCTCTACATCCGTGAGTCCGGGTCGGGGGCTTGCGGACTGGCTGTGCTGGCTGCTGTCTCCCTCTCCAGCATCCAGCAGTTCGGCACCTGTGGGGAGAATGAGATGGGTCATTGTGTTGCACCTAGCAAAGTATGTATTGGTTGTCTGACATTCACAGTTCATGCACTGTCGTGCACAGGTTTCCCAGAGGCGTGTGTGTGGATGTACGATGTGTGTATGCGTGGGCTAGGCAATGGAACTGTGTGATGTGGACATGTGGCATGGGACGGATTAGCAATGCCGATGGGTGTGTGTTGCTCTGCTCCTACATTTTGTGGCTCGGGTGTATGCGGGCTCCAGGACCATCGACGATGTTGGGTTGAACGATGGTTTTGGGGGACAGATGGAACGCTTAGAAACGCTGATGCCAAAGGGGGTACAGCCCCCTAAACGCTTTTGGGTTGAAATATGCTTTTGGGGTTCAAATGGAACGCTTAGAAACGCTGATGCCAAAAGGGGTACAGCCCCTAAACGCTTTTGGGTTGAAATATGCTTTTGGGGTACATACTGTGAGTAATGGGTGCAGAACGTGACATGTGTTCTGGCAACATGACAGTGCATAGACAAAGGTGTGTGTCTGTCTCACATGCCCGGCATATCTGCTGACTGTTATCATTCATGGACATTACATTGGTAGCATTGTTGTGAGTTCGTGCTTGTTGTGTGCCACACGACGTATTGCAGATGGGCCAATTCCTTTGTGTGCGTGCTGCCCTCGTACATGTGCATCAATGCTGTGCTCTTGGGGTGTTGACTATATTATGTGTGTTGTTACTCGCAGTGTGACGTGGGCTTCAGTCACTGCAGGCACATGATTTGTCATGGGCAGGTATCTTTGCATGACTACTGTATGAGGGCCAGCTGTTCGGATGACATACCTTTCATGACACTGGGGCTGAGAGATGAGATGGATGATATGTTGAATGTGCATTGTGTGCCTGTGTGTTTCATGGGTCCAGTGGTGTTTGTGTGCAATATTGTGGTTCCAAGCTGTTACTTCGAGTAAGGTCTGTCTTACATGGCCGTTGTTGTACGATGTGTGGGTGACAGGCAGTAAGGACTACATGGACAAGACTTCGATGGTGTTGCTGATCTGTGTGATGGGTGGCACAGTGCCTGCCGTGTGGGTCTGTACTCCAGTGGGACTTGTGCATGCAGACGTGGCTCCTTAGGTGTTGCTGTATCTGTGATGGGTCATGTGGGGCATGACTCTGTAATATATGTCCGTGTGCACATT
Organism: Calotriton arnoldi; assembly: GCA_963921515.1. Taxonomy (NCBI): domain Eukaryota; kingdom Metazoa; phylum Chordata; class Amphibia; order Caudata; family Salamandridae; genus Calotriton; species Calotriton arnoldi. The sequence goes on along the minus strand of CAWUFW010005546.1, from coordinate 292,233 downwards.
GGTCTCATGATTGTGACTGGGAGCAGTGCTGCGTGTTCCTCTGCTACGTGACATGTCCCATGTGTCAGTCGTAGTACAGTCCTCATGCCTACAGACGCACCGCCCTGTACAGTTTCCCACCTACAGGTTGATTTTTGAGTGCGCAATGCAATGGATGCCACATGGTACTGGGAGGGTGGGGTGCTCCACCTTGCTGGTCTGTGGGAGTGGGGGCCTGGTGGGTGTTGTACTTCAGCTGTCCCCCTCCGACCCACTGACTATGTGTTCCGGCTACTTACCTGTTAGTTGTCGGTTACTGCAGCTGTGCCTGACACATGGGTGTGGGGTGTGCTCCACCTTGCTGGTCTGTGGGAGTAGGGGCCTGGTGGGTGTTTTACTTCAGCTGTCCCCCCTCCGACCCACTGTATTTGTGTTCCGGCTACTTACCTGTTACTTGTCGGTTGGTGCAGCTATGGCTGACACATGGGTGTGGGTGTGGGGGTGCTCCTTCTGGCGCTTCTGGAGTACAAGGGGACCTGGTGGGAGTTGCGGTGCTGGCTGACTGTACACATGCCCCCATGGTTTTGTTAGTTGGTAGCTTTGGGCTGAGTGTGTGTGAGTGTCTGTTGCATGTGTGGGTGATGTCTTGTGTATTGTGTACTGGACATGGGGGTGTTTGTCCCTCGGAGCTATGGCATGGTGGTAGTGCATGTGATTACATAGCGGTGTGCTGGTATACGTTTGTTTGTACTTACCAGCCTCCACTCCCCCTGGTAATCCAGTGAGGATCTCCGGATGTATGATGACTCGCACCTTCTCCTCCCACGCCTTGAAGGTCTTGTATAGCGCGGGATTACCTCCGCCAGTCCTGGCAGCCAGCTCACGATTCTTGGACTCCTTCTTCTTGACCACGCTTTTCAGGTCGTTCCACCTTTTGTTAATTTCGCCTCTGTTGCGTGGCACATTCCCGACTGCATTGACCTGGTCTATGATCCTGCTCCACAACCGGTTTCTGGTGGATAGTGGTGTTTGTTGGACCTGGTTCCCATAGATTTGTGGGTGCACCTTGACGACCTCGTCGACCATGACCGTCAGCTCGGTGGAAGTGAACTTGGGCATTCTGTGTGGTGCCATGGTGTGTGTTTTGGTGTTTGTGGTGCTGGTGCGGTATGTGGTGTGTGATGTGCAGGGGGTTTGTGTGGCCGGTGTTTGGTGGTGGTGGTGGTGATGGGTGTGATAGGTGCGTGTCTGTGGTGTGCTGCTGTCCTTTCTGTCTCGTTGTGTTGTGTGCTTTCGTCCTCAGTTTGTAATGTTGCAGGGGGTTGTGGTCTGTGAAGGGGCTGGTTTTGTACTTACCTATGTGGGTGTGTCATGATGGTCTGTTGTTTTCAGGTGTGTTGTGGCTGGTGTTCTGGGATTTGTAGTTGATTTGTTTGTCCAGGGGGGTGTTTCCGGGATGTGTACTGTGTTTGGGTATTTGTGCGTGGGTTGCTGTGTGGACTTGTTGGCCATGTTGTGTGTGTTTGTTTTTGTCTGCGGATGATTTCTGTGCATGGACGTAGCCGCCAGTGCTTCCGCCGTGTCCATTTTCGTCACTGTTGTTTGCGCTGGCGGGCGGTGTATTTGTGTATTTTCCGCGCTCATGTCGGTGCGATCCTAATTTCACGGGCGGTGTCTAGGTCGTCAGGGCGGGCGGTTTTGGGTTGTCGTGCGTCTTTCCGTCCGTGGCGGGCGGATGGACTTAGACTCGGAAATGGGCGGGCGGTATTTTTTGTTTATTTTCCGCCTCCGGCGGTTTTCGGTTCGAGGCATCGTAATTGCTCGGTCGGGATTCAGACGGTGTAGGCGGGCGGATTTTTAACACTGCGGTAGATGGCGGATTTTTTACCGTCCGACATCGTAATGGACACCTTAATTTGCATAAAAAATATTAATATTATTATTTAAATGATTGTATATTATTTATTTATATGTATATGTAATTATATTTTTAATAATGTTTTAAATATTTTATCATTAAGAATATTAATTATTTTTTAATATTATTAAGTTAATATATAGCTGTTAAAAAATAATTAATTTTCTTTTTTTTTTACATTACATTTACTATTTTTACATTTTAAGCTTTTTTACATTATTTTAACTATATTTTATTTAATTGTGTTTATTATTTAATTACTTTTATATTAGGTTTAATATATTTTGAAAAATCGATATTTTAGTTACCTATATTTTTAACAACGATATTTTGTACTCGACATTTTGGTACTTACCTGTTTGTAGATAGGGATTCGATATTATGTCCCTCGATATTTTTGCTTCTATATTCTGGACACTCGATATTGTGTCCCTCGATATTTAGTCACTGATCCGGTTTGGTGACAGAACCTCTGTCCAAATACATTGATGTCATCCTTCGCCCGTATGTATCTAAAATACCGTCTTACGTACAGGATACTAGACATATTATAAATCTGATCGAAAACACCAGTTTCTACACCAATGCACACATAATGGTGACCTTGGATATAGAGGCACTATACAGCAACATTCCAATAGAGGGAGCTTGTGAGGCTGTCAACTGGTTTATGATGGATCACCATATTCCATGCTCAAAGATCTTCATCTTGGAATGTCTACGTATAGTCTTAGAGGACAATGTCTTTGAATTTAACGGTAATCTCTACATACAGATTAAAGGGGTCAGTATGGGGGCATCTTGCGCCCCAACTATAGCAAACATATACATGGCCAAATTTGAAAAAAGATTTATCCAGAATGAGATAGCGCCATTCTTTGCGTCCGTGACCAAATGGTCACGATATATCGACGATATCTTTTTCATTTAGTTAGACACCTCTGAAACTCTTACGGAGTTTTTAGCATGGCTCAATCTGTGCGATCATAACATGCGTTTTACATCTAATATGAGTAGAACCCAGGTCGAATTCTTGGAAATTGTAATCAAACATGTGGATGGAAGCTTGAGTGTTGATCTGTATACCAAGCCTACAGCACGTAACACCTTGCTTCACTACACCAGCTTCCATCCACCTGCACAAAAAAACAGCATACCCTTTGGGCAATTCCTTCGCCGCAATTGCACAAGCATTAAGGATTTTGATACGAGAGCAGTTAACATGAAAGAAAAGTTTCTTGCGCGTGGTTATCCTAAAAAATTCATCAGAGACTCGATGAAAAGAGCTCGATTTTATGACCGACAACATCTGTTAACCACCAATGCCACCAAAACCAACACATCGACCGTGTCTGTCACCAGACACTCAATGGCCAATAAAAGAATCAGACAAGCGATATGTTCTAGTTGGCATATCCTTAACGTTAATCGCTCCAAACCTGAACGATTACCAAAACCCTTGTTTGCGTACCGGAGAAATAGTAACTTAAAAGATCATGTGGTACATTCTAGGATGAAAATAACCACCCAATCCACACAAAGATCTATAGATGGATCTAATCCGATAAGAGGAAATTTTCGCTGTAATACATGTAAATCATGTCCACAGGCGATAGAAACGACAGAATTGAATTTCAACAAGCAAACCATTAAATCTAATGGCATGTACAACTGTAAAACAAAGGACATAATTTATCTTTTGTTGCGCCCCTGTAACCTCGGTTACGTTGGGGAAACTGCGAGATCTCTTAATGTCCGTCTAACAGAGCATAGATCAGCGGTCAAAACGAAGAAAATAATGGCACAGATCGTCCAGCACTATATAGACAAGCAGCATACACCTGAAGATATACGCTGGTTCATCCTGGAGAAAATACAATCTAGGCCAGGGACCAACACTGAAGCCACTAGGAAACGCAGAGAGGTGTACTGGATTTTCTTGCTTGGCACAGCCACCCAGGGACTCAATATGGAGATCCCATGGCACCAAGCAATTAAGTTCAACAACTAGCTTTTCCCTCCTAGACTTAATTACAGTGAGCCACATCCGTTGGTTTATCACCTTCTCCTGGTACACCCTTGGTTGCAGTTCTCACTGAAGAATGATTATTTTTCTTTGTATTCTCCTTTGTTAAATGCATGGAGATGCATCAATGTGTGGTTTTCTGTACATTTTCACCATCTAACCACATATATCATCAATATCTGCATTTCTAGCATGGCGTTTCGCCCTGATGCTATTATTTCCGTCATACATAAGTCTTACCCATCATTTATGGGACCCTCCTTCTTTTACGGTAAATCAGTAAATGTCTGATTTATGGCCCACATGGGCCAACGCCCCTACATTACTATATCTCACTCCGTCCGCTATACATTTAGCGGCGTGGTCCCATATATATCTATACATATTTCAACATTATCTTTACCTAGCACCGTGACTGCAGATTAGCACGTTCACGGAGCTCATCCTTTGATTCTGCTCCAACATGGCCGCCATAGAAGTGAGTTATCGCACCAGCGCGGTCCACGCATCTGTTTACACAGCCCTACTGCCTCCATCGTCATATCCGGTTAGCACAGATTTAAATCTCTTGCTGCAGCCTCCATTTCTTATAGCGGTATTCCAGGAACTTTTCGCGCTTAACGTATCTACTTTTTGGAGCCGGATATCGAGGTAAGACAGCGCTTCGCTGCAATGCTTTTATCGGCCCTGTTTGCCACCCTTTAAGTGACTGCACGGAGCGATAGCGGTGAGGTTCTACAAACTGTTAGAGCCTCAGTTTATCTTAACATGCTCCGCTCAGCCCACGTTATTAGTATCGTTTTTTTTACATCTACTTTCTTTCTGTTTTGCTCCTTTCATTATCGGGTTGTTGAGGCTTGAGTGTTATCATTCACAGGCACTATTCTGTGTTGCATGCGATGTCACCATCACATTGAAGACGTAGGTTTTGGTGAACTCCTCACGTCCACCTGTCCTTTACTGCTATTCTGACCCGTATGTCCCCACTCATACCAGCTGATGAGGCCTTATCCAGCGCTATACTGCACACATTCGAAGTCGTATGTACTCCCTCTTATATTCTGCCACTCTTAAGAGGGAATTCTTGTTATTGCGGACTGTACTAAGTGCATTTCTTTAATCAATTTACTGATGACTCCCCATATTTTTTTGCGAGCTATTACATGTATATCTTACTTAATCAATAGAAACATGTCACACCTTGTCCGTTTATATGCAGAGCTCCTCTTCATCATTCCATCTGGAAATCATTTCAACCCTGTGAGGAACAACATGTCTCTCACTTAAAGCAGAGACTTATTAAATCAGCTGCTTGCTGCTACCAGTGGGCCAGTTATATCAGGGTAAGGACAAGCAATATATCCACTCTATTGTATCTATTTGCATCGAGCATATGACTTACGGCTTTTTCATTTCTTTGAATCACTTACCTCCCCTGTTTGCTTACCTTTACAGAGCTCACTGCCAGCTGCTTTGTTATTAAACCAGTCCTATATATTTTCCATAAATTACCTTGTGTACAGTAAACATTAAGTGAAATACATGCAGCGCCAGTCTGAATAAGGTAACTTCACCACCTTCTTGCCCTCAAATAGTAATGTACTGTATCTTCTATCATACAGATAAACAGGATAATCTAATTTCTGCATTTCCATTTAGGACACCTTAACCTTGATGACTATTGGAAGTCCAGACCTTCAGTCACATAACTTTCAGTACTTCCATAGGTAGTTTACCAACAAGGTATAGTCATTAAAATTCATGCACAATCCCTTTAAATTACACTAGTATGTCTGGGCATCACTCACTCACTGTATATAAACTTGTGCACCTTTACTGTCACACTTTTGGGTGATATTTTTATATTTATTCTACTATTCTTTTTAGCTAATAGGTTTAACATGTTGTTTCCTATTACTTCAGCTCTCCTGGTCTCCGCAGTGTTTTTATATCAGTTCACACTTACCTTTTGCATCATCCTGCTTTGTGTTGTAAGTTCCTTGAAGCTTCCTTTATAGGCAAAGAAACCAATTTTCTCTTCTTTTGTTGTTGTATTATATCATTACAGATTTTAACTGAGACGGATCCCTGAGGAAGGCAAAGCCGAAACGCGCGTAGTGTGTGTATAATTGACCGCCAGTTCATGTAAATGTTTCTGTGTGTTATCTATTTTCAAACAAATTCCATTGTTAACTACGCTCAGATCAACTCAGTTTAAACATTGTATTACAAAGAATAAGCACAACAACAATGATTGCATTACTTGGTTAGCACTGCTATGTAAACTTAATTCATGATTATCAATGTATGCCAAGAAATGTATTTTAAATATATACAGAAAAATGCCTATATAAACTATTTATAACTATTTTTTTATAAATTAAATGATTGAACATCTGATCTTTGTATGTCATTGTTTATTGTATGTTCATAGTATCCTGTTTGTTTGTGGTTTCTTTGTCCATATTAGCTCTGGTTCATCGCCTTGCCTTAGGCACCCTTTTTTCCATTGTAATTTTCCCTGCAGCTAGGCATTCTCATCCTTTATGCAGGGGGCCCCGTTCTTTCCCAAACTCATTTCCTGGTTATAACCAGCATGTTCTCGATATTTGCCTCATTTTTCTGATGCATTGAGACACAATTGTACATTGCATGATGCACTGCACAGTTGCACTGATGCAGCAATGCTAAAAGCCACACAATAGCGGCAATGTGCTGGTCTCGACCCGCACAACAAAGGCCATGTGCCTGTTCCGACCAGTGCAACAGAGGCCATGCACCGGTGCTGACCTGTGTAACAGAGGCGATGCACCAGTTCAACAGAAGATGCATGGCTTCTGCTGCAGCAAACACCTTAGGCCCACTTCCATGAGTCCAGAACTTGGGCAGCACCACTTGGCAGGGCAGACTGACAGATGGCAGAGTCCAGGTACTGAAGCAGAGTGGTTGGAAGTATTTTATGTCCATGAGTCTTCATAACAGGAGGCCAGCCAGATTGCCCTTGGAGTCACTCTGAGTTCAAGGGGTGCATGTGCAGTGTGTATCACCCATCCAGGGGAGCAGCGGGGCAGCACAGCAAGGCAGGACTCCAAAGTGGATTGCTCCCACATCAAGATTCATATGAGTTACCAGGGTACACACCTGGATGTCAGCCACAGTCATGTGTTCATTAAAAGGTTGATCCTGGTCCCTCCACCCCACTCTTTTAGATTCCCTATTCAGCCCAATCCCTCTCTTCCTGAGATGTGTTCACGCTCCTTCCTTGTGATCTATCACTGATTCAACACACTCTTAGGGAAGCACAGAGGCAGGTTGGCTCTCCCATACTCTAGTGTATGTACCACCCAGCTTGCAACTTTGCTGGACTGTCAAACTCAGTCTGGTGGGATCCCTCTACTCCTCATGTTTCCCCCAGGCAGCCATGACCTTATCCACAAAGGAACCCAAAACTCTCCATGTTATGTAGCAGTGTAGGTACTTCTGCACTCAGTGTACAGTCACAGCACATTCAGTGACCAGTTATGAAAGCCACATGTGTTATGCTACCACCAGCATACTGACATGCAGCACAAACACTCAGGGGTCGATTCCGATCTCTGCCGGAAGCGCACCGAATAGGATTCGTCCGGAAAAAATACGAGCCGAACGCGTTTTTCCCGAACAATTCGAACAGTCGTCCGAGCGAGCAAGTACGATGCGCATTACTGCTAAAATTCCGAGCGAGCCGTACGTTCCCATTCCAGCTCCAGTTCCCCGACCGAGCTGGATCCGTAAACGCCGATTCGAGTCATACGGAAGTAAATACACAGCACCTTCCGGCAGGACTACTACGATGCGCAATCCGTACCCACCGAACTGGTCGCTACGTCCGGCACGTCAGAGCATCCGGGAGAGCTGCACATAAGCTCCGATTCGCGCCACAAGACGATCCACGGCTACGAGACGAACAAGCCAGCTACGAGTACGAGTCAAAGCCACGAGAAACCCGAACGAGACGAACCAACCATGAATCCCATCGCGCAGGTCCTACCAATACTGTACATCTATTACCGGAACCGGTACGGACGTGTACGGCGCAGACGGTAAGTCAGACACCCACTACACAAACAAACGACACGTACCCGACATATGTCCCACACACATAGGGATCCAGAAATGACGTACACTAGCAACAGCAGAACCATAGGGGCGGGATGGCTATCACCAATGCCATACACACCCATAGGGGCCTGATGGCTACCACCATCCCTACTCATGGGGGGCTGGATGCCTGTCACTACTACCATCCCCACACATAGGGGAATGGATGCCTACCACTACCACCACCCCTACTCATGGGGGCCTGGATGCCTGTCACTACTATCATCCCCACTCATAGGGGGATGGATGCCTACCACAACCACCACCCCCTACTCATGGGGGGCTGGATGTCTGTCACTACCACCACCCCTACTCATGGGGGCCTGGATGCCTGTCACTACCACTACCCCTACTCATGGGGGCCTGGATGCCTGTCACTACTACCATCCCCACTCTTAGGGGGATGGATGCCTACCACAACCACCACCCCTACTCATGGGGGGCTGGAGGCCTGTCACTACTACCATCCCCACTCATAGGGGGATGGATGCCTACCACTACCACCACCCCTACTCATGGGGGCTGGATGCCTGTCACTACCACCACCCCTACTCATGGGGGGATGGATGCCTACCACTACCACCACCCCTACTCATGGGGGGATGGATGCCTACCACTACCACCACCCCTACTCATGTGGGCCTGGATGCCTACCACTACTAGCATCCCCACTCATAGGACGGGTAATGCATGACACAACCAGCATACGACAACATAAGGAATGTCAGCAAAAGACATCCCCCAACATCATGACAAGAGTGTGTAGTCTGTGTCAAATGCCTACAACACTGAACATGACATTGAACATACAATGTGACCCCCTATCACATGTGTCACACAAAAATGTGTGTGGCCTTCACAATGCAAGCAGACCATGACCACTGTGGGAATGGGGTCTAAACCCCCATCATCAAAGTGACCAAAAGGTAAGTGTGGGGTCCATAGCTGAAGCACATTTTGAACAATGTGGCAATGGGGCCTAAACCCTCATCATCACAGTGACCAAAAGGTAAGTGTTGTCATGGAAAAAGCTGCAACTGCCAAACAGCATGGATGATTCCTGGTCACAGAACAACAAACACATCAGTGGCAAAGTAGTGGTTGTGTCCCATAGCAACATAGATTGGGTGAGGCAAACAGTGCAGTGCAAATAAAACATACCTTTGGCCATGTGCAGACAAACATCACCCATGGGGACTGACATGGTCTCCATTTATCAATTACACAATGCCAGAAGTGACCATCATAATGCAGATCCACATATCTGCACTAATGGACACACAAATGTAGATATCCTGTGGAGACTGTAGATGTGAGGTGAACAAATACCATACCATGGCAGCAATGGGACATACAAACCATTATTATTGTGCTGACTGATGACCTAGGAGTCCCAGGGACAGCATGGGAAATCCTCCAAACAACATACAGGCAATGGCACACTAAAGATATGCCAATGCAGTGGTGCAGATGCACAAACACAAACAGGCAGCCTCACACTGCATATCAAACACAACAGGTGATGGGGGGGTGTGCCAGTGTCCCCAGGCAACCACACAACACATGAGGAGGCCTGAATTCCAATTACACAGATGTGTATACAGTGCCATACAAAAGTAACTCATGGATCGGATTCCCCTATGTGGGCAATCAGGCATTGTTAGATGAGAGGGAGCCCAAATTACACATGTCACACAAGCTTGTAGGAACAGCAACTAACACAGCAAGAGACAGACCCACCACAGCACTACCCCCAGGGACCCCACATTGTGGTGACACTAGCCTGCATGATAATCCCACTGTGATGACAAAGGTAGATGTCGTTCACACTGTGAACCACAGCCATGTGTCCTGAGCAACAAACTACCATCACACCTACACAAGCACAAATCAATCAGCACGGCCTGTCAGCCAAGGCCAATATGGAGGTAGGGGTCTAGCCGTGCAACAACTCACATTTGCACACACTCAACACCACACACCTTGATCTCCACCAATGTGCAGCAGTGAAGCTCACATGGACTGGTGACATTGCACATGCACCCATGACAATCCCAGGGGTGGTTGTGGGAACTAAGGTGCAGAAACCCATCACACCTGGCCAGTCAACAAGACTCGTGAATGTCTGACACACTGCACAGTACGCGGTACATGGGCATGACGTGAAATCCACCCCAATCAATGGGATCCCGGCCACAGTCACACACCAATGAAGAAGCCAAGGTGACCCACAAAGAACACACGTAGACAACTTCCAACATTGCAGCTCTGACCCTGAGGAGTGGCAGCAGTCACACACACAACGTGTCACAATCACTGAAAGCTACCACAAACTGTAAATTACATGACTTGTGTAACCAACAAGTGCCAAGGGAATCCTGACTGTGTCCCATCTGCGTTTGCCCACATCCCCAGCCCTGATAACAAAGACAACTAGGGATGACAACCTGATGAACATTAGTTTGCCATGCACCCACATCACGGAGAAACCAGGTCCAAGATGCTGGATGAACACAGGACAACTCAGCAAGCATCACAAACAGGAACATCCGTAGGGACACAGCCTGTGTAGGAAAAGGGAAGGGAACACACACAGACATGCTTACACAACACACAACACGGGCCCAGGCAATGTCACGGGATTACACACTGCCATGAGGGCACTCCACTCCTGTGGAAGGTCCGCTGTGCCAAACCTTGCCTGTGCACGACTCAAACATGTCAGCAGAACACTCGGTCAGTGAGTCAACAATTACAACACACTGAAGGCTCTGCTCACATCAGCCTGGGTACGGGAGTGTCACTTCATTCATCTGCATATACCCAAAACACGTGTCAAGCAAGTTGCACTGTATACACAGATGAGTCCTTCAACATTGATGTGCTAAACTGCATGTCCAGTGGAGATGGGCACACAGTCAGGGAAATAGAAACATTGAACAGTGGTAAGTCCACCAGATGTGCATGAGTGTAAGCCACAGATGTTAAATTACAAATGCAAAACGTACACCCCTGTGTCAAATGCTGAACATTACACCCTCAGACTGCAGCAAAGGATGCTATGGATCCAGACTAGATTAGGACACATATCCCATGGACCACATGGAGTCCATCACAGCAACACTTCATTTTCCTGATCTGAACACTATTACAACAGCAAATGCATGATGATACTCATCTACATCATGTACAACAAAAGCAAAACCACTAGTAAACAAAAAGACGCTTTATTCAGCCATGTCAATGAAAAATTGGAAGTCCAAAAGAAACTAAGGCCAATGGCCAGTCCACATTCACAGTCCGAACAGGGTGACATGTGACAACTTGTCACCCATTGCTTGCCTGCACTGGTACGGACAGGGGACATCCCCCTCGGAGGGGCATAGAAGGGGCAGGCCAGGCACCGCAGGGACAGGATCAGGGGATGCCAGAAGGAGGCAGGAAGGGGTGATGGGTGCAGGAGTGTCACCGGCAACTGCAGTGGAGGTGTCTGACTCAGTGGGGGCCGGCACCACTGTAGGGCACAAGTCAGATGGTGTGGGTGCTGGCACCACTGCAGTGGGCCGGTCAGATGGAGTGGACTGGGTCCCCACTGCAGTGCCCAAGTCAGACGGGTGGTTGTGGACTCCACTGCAGTGCATAACTCCAAGGGAGTGGAAGGAGGGGCAGATGAGGTGGGCAGGACAGAGGGGGGGACCCGGTCTCCACACCAGTGGCACAAACAGGCCGAGCGTCTGGGTTGGGGGTGGAAGAGCAAGTGGTAGGGGGGGAGGGCCTAAGCAGTTTGGGGATGCGGTATGGGTGTGTGGGGGAACCTGGGGCAGGGTGTGGCGGGGGAACTTGTGGAGTGGTGGCCTGGGGGATGGAGGAGAGAGACTGTGTGGTGGAGCTGCGTGGTGGTGGTGGTGCGGTCTTGCCCTTCCTGGTCCGGGGGGACTTCCTAATGGGGTCCTCAGTCTGCCTGTGCCTGGGGGAGGGGGAGGGTGTCCTGGTGTGAGGGGCACTCCCCTCTGTGTGTGGTGGTCGCCTCTTCCACCTGTACGTTGGGTCAGATGGATCTGTGGGGAAGAGGCCAAGCTCACAGAGGAAGAGCTTCTGGGAGGGGGGGGGTTGCAGGTGAGGCAAGGGAAGGGGTTTTGGAGAGAGAGGTAACTGAGGACTGCGGAGTGCTCGTGGATGCGTGTGTCTGTGGCCCCATCCCCTGTGAGTGAGGTATCAGACCCCTGACTGTGCGTGCATGTGCGTCTGGATTTTGGTGTGTGTGTCTGTGTGCTGCTTGTGTCTGTGCTGGTGCGTGCCTGTGCCGGTGTGTGTGTGCTTGGGACAGGTAGGGTGCTGGGCATTGTGGATGGTGCAGAGGTAGGAGGGGTGAGGGACTGTTGCAAGAGGGACACTGCTGCCACATAGTGAGGAGGCCATGGACTGATTGGTCCGCTGTAGGGCAGACATGCCAGATGACATGCCCTTCATGAATGACACCAGTTGTGTCAACAGACCCGTGTGTGCATAGAGGACACTCAGCATTGATGTCTGCCCTACATGGATCTGTTTCAGCAAGTCCACAGACTCCACACTCAGGGCAGCAGGGGAGACGGAGGCAGGGGGTGCGGTGCCTGGCATGAAGGAGACACGCTCCCCTACACGGGAGCCTCCACGGACATGTGGGATGGGAGAAGATGGGAGGGTGGAGATGGTGGTGGAGGCGGGGACAGACTTGCTCGATTCTGTCTGTGGTCTGCTGACACCTGCCTCCACAAGGGAGTCCTCACTGGAAGTGCTGTGTACCTCAGCCGAGGTGGTCGTAGCTGAGGTCTCCTCAGTGTGGCTCCCCTCACCCTCCGTGCCACTGGGTCCTTCGGTCTCCTCTGCAGTGGACCCAGTCTGGCTCTGCCGCTCCTCTTGGTCCATGGAGCTGTCTCCTCCTGTGGCCGTGGATGTATCTGCAAACAATCAGGATAAACAGAGCAACATTAGTCACCTGTACTGACCACACACACCACAGTAAGTACAGCACATCACAGAGCAAGCCCTGCCATCATTTGCTAGACATTGCAATAAGTGCTGACACTGATTTGAAGAAGCCCATTGTCTGCCTGACAGTCATTCATGCCACTCATGTCCTACCTGTCCATGCACCCATCTGTCTGGTGCCTGTTGTATGCGACTAATCATATGTGCACACATGCACCACATACACAGTTGTTGGGCATCCAAGAGAACATATGGAAATGTGTCACTCCAAACACATGCCATCTCCTGCCACTGACTCAGAACATGTGTCAGGAAAAGTGATGGGTAGAGTCTCTGTCGATATGCGGGTTTTGGTTCCATCACCAGACACAATGATGTCCTCATGTCCTGATAGACAATGCGACAATTGTGTGCATGCAGGTCATATCACACTACTGCTGGATCACCCTTTGCAAGTTGAATGTCATGGCACAGGCCTGTCTGGCAAGTCAGTGATAACTGTCTCCTGTCACAGGGGCAGTGCATACACACAACACCAGTCTGCACTGTGTCACAATCATGGAAGTTTTGGGAATGCAAGCCCTGTAGCTGACAGGTGCACATGTGCACCCCTGGCCACCCACATCATGAGGACTAAGATGATCCCACGTCATTCAAATGAGACATTTGAGTGACTGCAAACACAAATCCATACACATGAGCACTTCACCGTCTGATGAGAATGAACCAACGCTGCCTGCACCTCAATGTTTCATACACCATTGTGCACAGTCAAGGGATCAGAGACCTATGCATTAACCAATGTGCAGATCCTATAGTCACAACTCAGATGGCTGGCCACCCCAAATTGTTAAACACTCCAGGAGTCCAAAAAGCAAGGCCACACCACGGTGACACAGAGGCAGACACCTGAGTGCACTCTTCACAATGCCCAATATGTATGCTGACACACGGGAGTGGGAGAACAGAGTGCCTTCGATGTCCAGAGTAGGCATTACAGTGCAACATGGTATTACCCTGAACACTAGGCAGGTGGCTATGCATGTGTCACACACATGATGTACATACTTCTGAGGCTCCTACCTTGGTCTCTGCAGCAGCATGGGTGTGTGGCACATACCCCAGACATGTGGTGAGTCAGAGCAGCAATTGGAACACATATTAAAGCCATACCCAGAGTACATGTCAGATCACAGGCATTGTGTGAGCAATTGTACCACCCATGCAGCCCACAACAAGGTTCCTGTAACTGATGCTGTCCCCAACTTGAACCACAGGTAACTGCAAGTACACAGTACCCAAGTGACCTAAGTGACAGACTGTAAGGGCCACACCTGTGTATCAGATGAGGAGGGGCATGACACAAGTGAGGGACATGAGTCCAGGACGACAAGACAGTCGTACTGTGGAAGTGGAACCAGGCTAAAGGAGTGCATAGAGCATGTTAGTCATAGTACCCAGAAAAGGCTAGCACTTACCCCCTCCTTGCTTCTGTCTGGCCTTCAGCTGCCCATCCAGGTCAGGGAAGACCACTGCCAGAATCTGGAGCATGTGGGGGTCAGGGTCCGGTGTCCGCCCCTCCTGCGAGGAGGCGACAGCTTCAGCTGGACCCTTGCGATCCTCCGGGTCCAGCCACGAAGGTCCTGCCACCTCTTCTGGCAGTTGCGGATCCTGTGCCTGTAGACCCCCACAGATCTCCTGCTTCTGGTGGGCATCAACCTGTGAGGATGACAAAGTGAAAAGGCCATTACTACACATGCAACATATCCGGGCATCACACAGTTGGATATACATGTCTCAATCACAGGGGCATATGATGTACACAGGTAGTGCAACTATGGCTATGAACAATTGTCCAGCAGTTACTAAATGGTATCATTGCCTGGGAAGTAAAACCTTGTTGGAATGCACTGTTACTGCACTATACCTGTTCAGTGCATGTAACTACACACTTTGGGGGTGACAACTACTCAGTGAGCATGCTAGCCACTGGTGTACACACTGTAAGTCTTGCTAGTCAGACAACATGCACAATTAGTAAGGCAGTGGACAGCACACTCACCTGCTCCCCTGGTTTCTCATACAGCTTGCTGTACTGTGGAAGGAGGCTGTCCAGCAGGGCCTGGTTCTCCTCAATGCTGAAGGCTGGGGCTCTCTCCACAGTACCTGCCATTGCAGTAGCCAGAGGATGCAGAGACAGCAGCAGTGGTGGTGGCAGATGTCGTCCTGGAGCATCTAGTGCAGGCAAGTGAGCTCTCAGGGGAACAGCCAGCATTATATGTGTGCTGCAGAGGCAGATACTGTCCCATGTGTCCAATGTGATAGGTCCAAGTCGTTTGCATCTTCTGAATCTGGCCAATGCATGGAATTGCACCACTAATACACGCCTACAGCATCCTTCAAAATTTCAACTTGATGACACCCATGAATTTGCAACATTGTTGTGGGTGGCCAACTGAATTCACTGCATCCGACTCACAAAAGCTTCGAATACGCGTCCGTTACCATGTCAGTCCATAGCCAATGCGTGCGCACGAATCGTTCCATTGCTGTACGACACGTATTACGTCACACAACACGCATCCGTCAACATCATATGCAATGGCCAATGCGTGCGCACCGATCGGTCCATTGCTGTACGACGCGTATTTCGAAACACAACATGCATCCGTCAACATCATATGCAATGGCCAATGCGTGCGCACCGATCGGTCCATTGCTGTACGACGCTTATTTCGAAACACAACACTCATCTGTCAACATCATATGCAATGGCCAATGCGTGCGCACGGATCGGTCCATTGCTGTACGACGCGTCCCTGTACAAGTCACTCGCATATGTCACCATGGTTGTCACAGGTGAACATATTCCAGCCACAATTATTTGCCAGGGACTCAGGGGCACACCTACAACACCACAGCCTGTCCACACTGTATCCTAAGGCATGTAAGGCTGCATTACCTGTGTGTGTATGGGGGTCAACATGTGGTTTGTTGGGTGGCACTTGGGGGCAGCCACTCCCAGGCTGTGCACGTGTTCATGGGGACAGAATCCTTTGTGTGTTGTGCACATGACCACTGTGATGTGCAACTGTTCAGATCAGAGCATGTGGCATGGTCACATTTCCAGGTTGTATATGTGTATGTTATGTCACATACACCCTGAGTCCCATGTGGGATGGTATGTACGTCACAGGGTGACCCATTGCCACAATTTTGATGGCCCTCCACAGTCTGTGTGCATGTTGTGTTCCAGATGTCTCTGATTCCATGTGCACAATGGGAGACAGTCTCCAGATCCACGTTGTTTGTGCATCGACTTTGATGTTGTGCGTGTGGGTGTCACAGACGTCCATGTCTGTCCTGCAGAGGCAACAGGGGCCACTACCTGTGGGAGTCATGGTTGTTTTGCTGGCGTGTACATGATACGCCATGTCATGCCAGTGTCCATGTGGCAATACAGGGTCCCTGGGAATCTACCTGTCAAAGAGCTGAGATGCCTGGGGCACATCTGTCCTCACTTGTCACTGTGGTGTGTGTTTGGAACGTGACAGCAGTACATGGGTACTGTGACACAGCCTAATGATTTCCCATAGCACAACCTGGAACTTTTTGTCAACACATGTTGAACTGAGATGTTAGATGATGGCGATGTAGGTGCCATATATGTCCATACAGAACGGCACACACATCAAGTACTTGTGTCTCGTAATGATGTATCATGTGATATTTAGTATGGTCAATGCCACATATGTGGGGTGACTGACAATCTTTCTTTGTTCACCTATGTACTGCAGGGCACCAGCTGTCCATAGACCATTGCCTGACCTTGCAACCATGGTGGAACGTGACTGCATCCGAAGGGTACCGTTTCAACAGGCCGCTGATTGAGGAATTGGGGGGGCGGTTGGCCCCACATTTGCTACCTGGCCGGCCATACCCTACAGCGCTGACCCCCAAGGTGAAGATGATGGCAGCCCTACACTTCTTTGCCACCGGTACCTTTCAACACACTGTGGCAACTGCTGGTGGGATGTCACAGACCATGTTCAGCCGTGTGCTACGCGATGTTTTGGAGGCAATGTTAACATACTGGAACCAGTACATCTATTTCCCTAAACGTCAACAACTCACTGACGTCAAGAGTGACTTCTATGCCCTGGGGAGGATGCCACATGTCATTGGCTCCATTGATGGGACACATGTGGCTTTGGTACCACCACAGGCACATGAGCAGGCATACAGGAACAGGACAATTTTACATTCTATCAATGCTCTGGTGGTATGTCTTGCAGATATGAGCATCTCACATGTGTGTGCCCGTTTCCCCGGTTCTGCACACGATGCCTACGTGATGAGGAGTAGTCGCATCCCGAGGATGATGTCACAGATGCAGAACCAGCGTGCCTGGCTTGTCGGTGTGTACTGACTTTGTACCATTGTGTGTGTTCTGCAATGTTGTATTCCACCCTCTTTTCCAACTCAGCTATTGTGCAATTGTCTGTATGTAGGTGACTCCGGATACCCCAACATGCTGTGGTTGCTGACACCCCTCAGGAACCCTGTGACACCAGCCCAGATGCGCTACAATGAGGCACATGGTCGGACCAGGAGAGTGATCAAGCGGACATTTGGTCTCCTGAAGAGCCGCTTTCGCTGCCTGGACAAGACAGGAGGGGCCCTCCCATATGCCCCTGCAAAGGTGTGCAAGAATTTCATCATCTGCTGCATGCTACACAACCTGGCAGTGCGGAAGGAGTTGCCTCTCATCCTGGATGACGATGACCAACATCCGCCACCTGTGGAGGATCCTGGCCTGGGCCACGATGCCAGTGATGATGATGATGATGAGGGTGATGTCCGCACACAGTTCATCACCAACTTCTTCAGCTGAATGTGAGTATACAGAGATGTTATGTCAATGATTTGAGTTTGCATGATATGTGTTGGTGGTGCTCTGTTGCTGTTTGAGTGTGGCCATGTGCTACTTGACTGGATGCGTGCAGCGATGTGTCCTTACAGGTAGTCTGTACTCCCCAACAGTGTTGACATGCTAACTTGGTTTTGTGTAGGTATCTTGTGACATGTATTGGGCATGAGTAGTGCAGTTCTGTCCTGTTCTTCAGTGCTTTTGACTGTGTGTCATGTCTGTCCTTCACACGGTACTTTCAGAGTTGTTTGGTCAACTGTGATCCCCCGACACCATGATTCAACTTCCAGGGTGGAAGCAGTCGTTTCCCTACAGGTGATGTGCCACACACCCCTTGACTCTATTTCTTCAACACTTGTTGACTGTGTGGCCACTGCCACGTGGGATTACCTTGCATCTGTAGTGGAAACAACATGTTGCAAATGTGTAATAAACCTGTGCTTCACTTTGGGATGTGTGTTGTCTGTGGTCACACATCTGACTGACATTTGCTTACTGCACCTGTGGGCTAGTTAACACAGACTCTGAATAGGTGTAGTGTCTGTGCATTCCACTGCATTTCCTGGCAACATCAGTGTAGGCGATGAGTCAGATGGCCCTGGTGTGTATGTATTGTGTTGCCCTAGTGGTGTGTCTCCCTCATATGTGTCACGTCACCATGACTCACATGACGGTGTTGGAATTGCTGTAGCAGTTAGCATGCACAGTGTCATTTAGCAGATCATCATCTCCATGACAAAATACCACATTGGAATCACAACAGAGGCAAGTATGGTGTATTAGTGAGTTTATTTACATACATGTGTGAGGATAGTGCACAGGATGGTGGGTGCTGTACATTGGGATTGGAATCCAAAGTTCACTGATGAGTTGGAAGTGTTGGTAGCAGAAATGTCCTGAGTAAAGTCCACAGTCATCTGATACATTAATCCAACTTAAACTCCCCATGTCATGTTGGAGAGTTGGGTTGCATTCGACAGGGTGAACAGTTTGCACACAAAAGAGAATTTCCAGAACAGGTGTTGGGTTCCTGGAGGATGTACATGGCCATCTGCCTCTCAGTTGTCCTTCCTCGGACGACCCACTTCTTTATGGGGGGACCCTCACGTGCAGGCCGCTGCGGTGCAGAGGACTCTCCACCAGAGTCATCCTCCCTCCCAGTTGCAGTTGTTGCGGCACCAGATGTTGTGGGCACACAGGGAGGTGTGGACATGTTGGTGCTAATCTGGCGGAGGCATGTCAATATGTCCCTCTGCACCGCTGTCAGTTCTTCCAATGTGTCCCACTTGGACTCCATGCCAGACATGTGTGTCTCCACACGGGACATGTGGGAGTCCAAGTGGGCATGATGGGCAGCCTGCTGCTGTTGAATGTCCTTGAGGATCCCCACTACCTGGCTGACCTCTCCGGTGCTATTCTGGTACGCATCTGCAATGCGTACCAGTTGTGGGTCATCATGCAGTCCAGACCCCTCTGCAAACAGCAAACTCTGCCTACCACCCTCCCACCACCCCTGGCCACACGTGCGGGACCTGTGGTGGCACGCACAGGTGACCCTAGGCCCCCTTGGGCGATGGTACTGGGGTTGTTGTCCATTGCTTTCCGGGGGGCCGGGGTCCCTGTGCTGTTGTCATTCTGTGTCCTTGGTCTGTCTGTGTCGGCGGGGGTGGTCTGTGTGTTGGCAGATGTTGGAGGAGTGGGTGCAGGGGGTGCAGATGGTGGTCCTGCTGGTGCTGCATGATGACTCACACCGGAGGGGCCAGGTAGGTCTTTGCCATCCGAGGAGGGCAGAGGCTGTTCCACACCAGAGAGCTCAGGGGCCACCGGAGCCTGGGACAGGGACTCCTCATCATCTGCTGCTGTGTCCCCATCATCACCTGTGTTTGGAAGAGACACACAATGTATGTTATGTTTCTACAGGCATCAATGGTTCAAACACATGACAGTTGTGACTGTACATCTGAATGCGTGCCTGTACATTGCATTGTGTTAAGTTGTCACAGCCAGAGGTTGATATTGTTGTAGCACATTGTCCTGCCAACCTGAACCATTTCAATGTGAATGTTGAGGTGTGTGTATGACCAGCTCATGTATAGATTGGCTGTACATGGCCATTGCTACTCAAGGGCCATCACGTGCCTGACACAGGTGTGTCATCCTTGTCCACATTTGTCCTTTAACTGGGACATACGTGCAATTCCACTTAGGATATCTTTCAAGATTGGGACATGTGTGGTGGCAGTTTTTGCCAGTCTTTGTGCGTCACATTGGTGTGTCTGGACAACATGGTCACAGTCCGGTATGCCTGGGATCTCTTGGGAGTATCTGTGTTGTTGTCTGGGTTCCTAGTTCACGTCTCATTTCATACAAGTGATGTTGTTAACGTAGCTAATGACGTTGTTGCTGAGTTTTGTACGTGCAAACGTGATTAATCTTGTCAATGTCCTCCATGGTGATAAGGATTGGGCACGGCAGCTCTCTGGCTTTTCCATTGTCATGACAGTGATGGCCAGTGGTGTGTGTTTCAGTTCTGCTGCTGTGAGTAGCATGTCTCCTCAAATGCAGTCCAGCTTGTGCTTGTGTCTACAGTGTCTGTGACAGTGAGTGGTGTGTTGTGTGAAGGATGCATATGTTGCCGAACGATGTGGGAGTGGAATGCAGATCACAACCGCAACTTGTGTGACTGACACCATGGTACAGTGTCCAGTATATTGGTGTGTCCATTGCATTCACTGTCAGGTGTCCCCTGTCAATGATGTCTCTGTGACTTCCTGTGCGTTTTGTGCTATGTAGTTTGTCTGATTCTCCACAGTTGTCATCTGCAAGTCACACCTTCACAGCCAGGCCAGGGGGCACCCATGGACACTGCATCCCCTGACAGTGTGTGTAAACATAGAGTTGCAATGGCTGTGAGTGTGTACGTGTTTGGGTTGGCCAGTGCATGGGTGTGAATTGCAGGCACATCATTTCTCATGCCCATGTGTCAGCCATCTTGCCAGGGCTTTTACTTTGGGAGTGACTGGTCCCACGTGTGCAATGTGTTTTTGCAGAGTAGGTGTGTGTATGGCCAGCATTGGTGGTATTTGGTTGACATCCGGACCTCCTTCTCCCCCAGCCCAGTTATCCCACCATGAAGCATGCCACCCTTGCAGTGGGTGCAGGTTAACTCTCAGGATGTCAGTCAGTGGTGTCCTGTTGTTGGTTGGTGCACAGTTCCCAGCAGGGCCTTGTGCTCCCCACAACAGAGCACCATTGTCAGACATCTTTGAAGTGGCTTTTCACTCCCTGTGAGGTGTGCATGCTTCAGTGTGAGCTTGCCGGGCCATGCGGGTGGGGGATGTTGAGCTGTGACTACCAATCCCATCATGCTATTGCCTACACCCCCCTTCCCAGCATGCCCATACTTCCTTCCTTTTGAGTCGACTTCTCTGTGTGTGAGTGTGACAGCAATGGCAAGATGGCTGACAGTGTGGTCCTGTTGTTTGTTGGTGCACAGTTCACAGCAGGGCCTTGTGCTCCCCACAGCTGAGGCCAGTGTCAGACATCTTGGAAGTGGCTTTTCACTCACTCTCTTGTGGAGCACGGTCCCAGGTGTGTTGTTTGGAGTTAGTGGAAGTGGTGTGTGTGTAAGGGCCTGCTGGTAGCTGTAGTCGGAGCTGGCACTCCTCCTCCCCCCAGGCCAGACATCCCACCATGAAACGTGCGTCCATTGCAGGGAGTGAAAGTTGGTTGTCAGGATGTCAGTCAGTGGTGTCCTGCTGTTGGTTGGTGCACAGTTCCCACCAGGGCCTTGTGCTCCCCACAACAGAGCACCATTGTCAGACATCTTGGAAGTGGCTTTTCACTCCCTGTGAGGTGTGCATGCTTCAGTGTGAGCTTGCCGGGCCATGCGGGTGGGGGATGTTGAGCTGTGACTACCACTCCCATCATGCTATTGCCTACACCCCCTTCCCAGCATGCCCATACTTCCTTCCTTTTGACTCTGCTTCCCTGTGGGGTAGTGTGCCTGTGCTGACAGGATGGCTGACAGTGTTGTCCTGGCATTTGTTTGGCTACAAGTCCCAAAAGTGTCCCTGTGCTTCACACAGCATAACCCAGTGTGGTAGTTCTTTGTGGGATATTTAATTAGAGTGTGAGGCAATGCATTCTCCCAGGTGAGTTGTGTGGAGTTTGTGTTAAGGGGGTGTGTGAGAAAAGCTGCTGGTAACTATGGTCAGAGCTGTCAGTCCTCCTTCCCCCCCAGCCAGATATCCCACCATGGAACGTGCTTCCATTGCAGGGAGTGCAAGTTGGCTTTCAGGATGTCAGGCAGTGGTGTCCTGCTGTTGTTTTGAGCACAACACCCAGCAGGGGCTGGTTCTCCCCACAGCAGTACCCAGTGTCAGCCATCTTGTCAGTTCGTTTCCACTCCCTGTGATGTGAGCATGGTTCAGAGTGGTGTTGATGGGCCAATTGTGAGGGTGACCAATATCTGTGACTACAACTCCCATCATGCTATTGGCTACACTCACTTCACCAGCATACACACAATTCCTTCCTTTCAGTCAGCCTCCCTGTGAGGTGGTGTTCTAGTGGTGGCAAAATGTCTGACAGTGTTTGTTGGTTAGATTTGTGCCACTGCCTTGCTCTATTTGTTGTTAGGTTTGTACATGTCATGACACAGTTACATATCACTATGAGATGGCAGGTATTGTGTTTGTATGACTAGCATACACATCTTGGGATGATTATCTTTTGGTTACTGTGGCTTTGTTAACGGTGCATGGTTTCACTATCCCCTTGACAGTGATGTGTGTGTATTGTCACACAATATTGGGTATATTGGTTGTGTACTCACCAGGCTCTGGGATGTCTGATAGTCCATGTACGCTCTCTGGTGGTAGGATGGCCCGCACCTTCTCCTCCCAGGACCTGAGGTATACTGGTTTGGCAGGAGGGCCACTGCCGGTGCGATGACTCAAGGCGTATTCCTTCTTGAGTAGGTCCTTGACCCTCCGGCGCACGTCATACCACCTGTTCTGGATGTCTTCCTTTGAGCGCAAACATGGTGATTGTGCGTTCACCCTGTCGACGATCCTCTCCCACATCTTGGTTTTCTGTGACATGGGGGTCTGTTGGACCAATGTACCAAACAACTGTGGCTCTACTCTTAGGATTTCATCTACCAGGACTTCCAATTCACTGTCTAGGAACTTTGGATTCTTCTTTGGGGGCATGGTGATGGGTGGTGGTGGGGATTGATGTGTGTGTGAGTGTGCAAGTGAGGGTGGGTGAGTGTCAGTTTTGCTGGGTGTATGTGAGGGTGCTATTAGGGAAGTGCTAATGGTGTGTGGCTTGTGTGATGGATGAGTTGTGAGTGTGTCTGTGGTTGCTGTCTGATGGTGTTCTGTGCTGGCAGGTCAGTTGAATTTGCAAAGGATCATGGTAGGGATTTGTGGCCTTTATATGGGTGGAGTTGTGGGTGTGTCTTTGTTCCATGTTTTTTTTCCCACTATTTATTGACTTTGTCATTGCTTGTTTGGCCCTTTTTTTTGTATTTTTTCCTTTGTATTTTTTGGGCATGTAGGAGACGTTCTTCTGACCGAGCGGACGCTGCAGTTGTCTCGTGCGAGCTTCTCTGAGTCTTTCACGTTGTCTTTCTGCTGGGTTTCATGTGCGGCGTACGCGTCGGTCGCGGAGTATAGGGTTGCTTCGGCTCCCTGTTTTCTATGCGTGTCGGTCGTACAGCTTGAGCTCCGTGCGACTCGGTCTGGTTTTACACGCATTGCATCGTACTGCGCGGGTTGGAGTTCGCGGGTACGTATCTGTCGGGTTCATTCCTGGTGCGTGTCGGTCGGTTCGATTCGAGTAGATTTTCTGGCCGGATGGCTGCTTTCCGTGCGGTTCGGTCGTTCGGCTTGGGTTCCGTACGAGTCAGTCGTAATTCACATGCATAGCATCGTACTACGCGGATCGGACTGCGCCGGTACGTGTCGGTCGGACTACATTCCCGTACCGAGTCGGTCGGTACGTTTTCTGGCCTGAATCGGAATCGGCCCCTCAGTCTGCATGCCCTGTTCATTACTATAGTCCATTTGTACTGTACTAGAGTGAATCACTTTGAACACACACACTACCAGGACACACACATTAACCATGTGCACACTGTTCCACATTTCACCCAATGTGTAGTATATGTCTTGCATGGGCACATGCGTTCAGCACATGATTTTATCAAACACACACTTCCAGATCAACTTGATGTTGGGCAGGGGTGAGCTGAACACACAGCAGCAGAAATTTAGAAGAGGTGAGTGAGCCAGTAGGCCTCACACCAGTGAGCCAGGGTTGAATGGTCATGTTCACCACTACTGATCGCTACACGGTATGCTGCCACCCTCACACTCCTCTGTTTTTCTCCTGGCAAAGGCAGCAGAGTACCACAACTATGAGGGTAGATCTTTGGGTGGCCCTTCTGGTCCAATTAGACCACAATCCATTGTACAGGCCAATGTCATGGCACAAACGCATATTCCATGTTTTCAGTATGAGAATATTCCAGCATTAGTGAAGTGATCCAGACAACACTGAAGTTGGGCATTCAGAGCAGGGGTACACAACCCTTACCATGCAGGGGAAATGTCCTACCCAACACTACCATTGCACTATATTTCAAATGTTTGTGTATGTGCACAACTATTTCTGCTTGCATTATGACATACATGCTTCACACATTACACATCTCTGTATTCCGGAAGTGATGTGAGGGTTGGGAAGAATCTCCCTTATCTTACTTTTTAGATAAATGCCAGGCATTGCTACTGCAGCAGTTTAGTATGTTTTGGTACGGGGCTTTCAGCCTCCTTGCATTGCCCTGCAAAGCATTGTAAATGTGTATTGTATCATGTGTGGGTAAATGTAGACCTCATACCAAGCAGTCCTGGAAAGGTGTTACATGTGTGATGTTTTGTGGATCCCCATACAGGCATGAATGCAATCTTTACAAATTACATTTTGACATCTACATCTGAGGCTATTTCTCACATGATCTGTGATGATATGTGCTGCAACATTTTTTCCAGCAAAGTGCTGCTACTCTGCATGCTAGTCCATATGTGAAACACATCAATTTGAAGATTGATTCAGGGACTGACTTATTGGGACAATCGTGATCCATCAAATACTGAGTGCCACATTGAACACACTTTGATGCAGCAGAACACAGCAAAACAGCTTGCTGTGCTGCACTGAACTGCTTGAGTGAGGGAGGACAAGAATGTCCCATATCTATATGGATATGAGGCAATCATGGCCTCTCCCTTTCATGCATTGCACTGCATCACATTGGCTCCTGTGTTGATTTGTTCTCAGTTGGAGATATGCTCCATGTTTATCAACAGCTCAGAAATCATAAATTATACTTGTTGAGACCTACATCTAGTTGAGTAGATATGCATTGCTTTATATGTACCTTGATATTGACACAAAGACCACACAATGGATGAGTGAGAAATATTTATTGGATGATAGGTTGACATAGTTTCTGTCATTATTTACATATTTTTCATTTGATTAAGAAAACAAATGTGCAACGATTTGGTCTTGTCTCGTACGACCTGACGTGTGCTCTGTTTCTGCATCACTTTAATCCTCTTCTGCTGGGTCATGTGGGATTTCTGTCTCATTGTCCCACAGCACATTGGATTTCAGACCTATCTTGTGTAATATTGCACAGACTAAGATGATCATGCAGATCATAGGAGGCAAGTAGAGGAATCTTTTGCCAGATTTGTCCAGGCAGTGGGCCTTTAGGACCCCAAACATTCTCTCCACCACATTTTTAATTTTGAAAAGAGCGGAGATGTACTTTTTTTTGGCCGGATCACTGACAGAATATCGAGTACCATAATATCGAGATACAAAAATATCGGGACATAAATATCGTTGTCAAAAATATCGACCTCCTATCTTCATATTCGTAAGTACAAAAATATAGAAAGAAAAATATCGTTGTTAAAAATATCGAAGTACAAAATATCGTTTTTTTGATATGTATAAAAAAGAATGTAAAATAAATTAATTAATAAATGTAACTTTAAAAAATATTTAGATTTATTTGTAAATTTTAACAAATATAAGTAATAAATTTAATTTAAAAATAAATTAAACATACATATATAAAATGTAATATATATATTTACTTAAAAATAATTAATAAATAATAATTTTAATTAATTATAAAATGTTACAAATATATTAAAAATTATAAATAAATATATATATATCTATATACATACACCTGTAACAAAAATTATTTAAAAAAATATATTATAAATTAAAATATTAAGGGGCACATTACGATACCCGGCGTAAATAATACCGCCAGGCATGGAAGCGGCAAAAATCCGCCCGCACACACCGCCTGAACACCGACCACGCCATTACGATTACACAAACCGAATACCGCCATCGGCAGAAAAAGCACACAAAATACCGCCCGCCAACGTCCGAGTCGCAGACAAACCGCCCGCCACGGACGGAAACACGCACGACAACACAAAACCGCCCGCCCTCACGGCCGACACACCGCACGTGAAATTACGATCGCACCGACATGAGCGCGGAAAAACCACAAATATACCGCCCGCCAGCGCAAACAACGCCGATGAGAATCGACACGGCAGAAGCCATGGCGCCCACGTACCTGCACAGAAACCATCCGCACACAAAACCAATAGCACACAACATGGCCAACAAGTCCACACAGCAAGGCACGCACAAATACACAAGCACAGTACACATCCCGAAAACACCCCCCGGACAAACAAAAAATACAAAGGCCAGAACACCAGACACAACACACCTGAAAACAACAGACCATGAGGACACACCCACATAGGTGAGTACAAAAGCAGCACTCCCACAGACCACAACCCCTTGCTACATTGCAAACCAGAGAGGAGAGGAGAGGACACAGTGACACAGCAAGGACAGCAGCACACCACAGAAACGCACACATCACAACCCACCACCACCACCACCACCACCACCAAACACCACCACCACCACCACCACCAAACACCGGCACCACAAACCCCCTGCACATTACACAACACACACCGCACCAGCACCACAAACACCATGGCACCACAAAGGATGCCCAAGTTCACGCCCATGGAGCTGACGGTCATGGTCGACGAGATCATCAAGGTGTACCCACAAATCTATGGGAACATGGTCCAGCACACACCACTAGCCACCAGAAACAGAATGTGGAACCGGATCGTAGACCAGGTCAATGCAGTCGGGACCCTGCCCAGGAACAGAGTCGAGATTAACAAACGTTGGAATGACGTCAAGAGCCTGGTCAAGAAGAAGGAGGGCAAAAACAGAGAGCTGGCTGCCGTCACTGGCGGAGGGAATCCCGCGCTCTTTAAGACCTTCAAAGCGTGGGAGGAGAAGGTGCGAGTCGTAATCCATCCGGAGATCCTCGCCGGATTAGCAGGGGGAGTGGAGGCTGGTAAGTACAAACTAATGTATACCAGCACACCGCTATGTACTCACATGCACTACCACCATGCCACAGCTCCCAGGGACAAACACCCCCATGTCCAGCACACAATACACAACACATCACACACATGCAACAGACACCACCACACACAGCCCAAACCGAACAACTGTAAGATGCGTGGGGACATGTGTACACTAAGCCAGCCACGTAACCACCAACAGGTCCCCAAATATGCCAGAAGCGCCACAACGAGCACCCACCACACCCATGTGTCCGCCACAGCTGCACTAACCGACAAGTAACAGGTAAGTGGCAGGAACACAAAGTGCAGTGGGTGGGACGGTGGACAGCCCAAGTACAACACACACCAGGCCCCAGTCCCACAGCACAGCAAGGAGGAGCATCCCCCACACCCCACAGCCACGTGTCAGCCACCGCAGTGCACAACGACAGCCGAAAGGCAGACATCACGGTCCACAGCAATCGGTGTCAGTGGGTATCCAGCCACCCCACGACCCACAACACCCTCCCACCCCCACAGACCTGCAACATGGAGCACCCCCGCTTAGAGCCATGTGGCATCCAGTACAGTGCATGCACGAACAACTTGCAGGTGGGAAACTGGACAGGGCTGGATTACTGGAGGCATGAGGACCGGAACACGACCAACACATGGGACATGTCACGTAGCAGACGAACACGCAGCACCGCCCACCGTCACGAACAAGTGAACAATGTGCACACGGACATGAACAACAGACTCACACCCCACATGACCCATCACAGACATAGCAACACCCAAGGAGCCACGTCTGCATGCACAAGCCACACTGAATATAGTACCACACGGCAGCCACTGTGCAACTCATCACACACAACCGAAACACCATTGAAGTCCTGTCCATGTAGCCCCAACTGCCTGTCAACCACACACCCCACAACTACGCCTATGTAAGACAAACAACACTAGACGCAACAGAGCGGAACAACATAAATGCACACGAACACCACTGAACCCATCAAACACACAGACACACCATGCACAAACAACATACCATCCATCCCATCCGTCAGCCCCAGTCTCATGAAAGGCATGTCATCCGCACAGCTGCCACACATACAGCAGTCACGCTAAGATACATGCCCATTACCAACCATGTGCCAGAAGTCAATGAAGTGCACGACACACTGTGAGCAACAACACACAACATGGGCCACACCCCCCGAGCACTGCAGTGATGCACATGGCACAGGGCAGCACGCACACCAAGGAGATGGGACAACTGCAATACGTTGGCTGGCACACAACCATCACTCACTCATAACGATGCGTCCAATGCCATGTCCAGTAATCACAACAGACAGCAAATATGCAGGCCATGTCAATCATGCACACACCTCAAACCATGCACTGTCATGCTGCCACAACACATGTCACGTTCGGCACCCATGGCTCACAGCATGTACCCCAAAAGCATATTCCCTCCCAAATGCGAATCTGGGGCATGGCCCCCATGTTGCCATATGCGTTCCTAAGCGTTCCATTTGAACCCCAAAAGCATATTCCCTCCCAAATGCGAATCTGGGGCATGGCCCCCATGTTGCCATATGCGTTCCTAAGCGTTCCATTTGAACCCCAAAAGCATATTCCCTCCCAAATGCGAATCTGGGGCATGGCCCCCATGTTGCCATATGCGTTCCTAAGCGTTCCATTTGAACCCCAAAAGCATATTCCCTCCCAAATGCGAATCTGGGGCATGGCCCCCATGTTGCCATATGCGTTCCTAAGCGTTCCATTTGAACCCCAAAAGCATATTCCCTCCCAAATGCGAATCTGGGGCATGGCCCCCATGTTGCCATATGCGTTCCTAAGCGTTCCATTTGAACCCCAAAAGCATATTCCCTCCCAAATGCGAATCTGGGGCATGGCCCCCATGTTGCCATATGCGTTCCTAAGCGTTCCATTTGAACCCCAAAAGCAAAGTACAAACCAGACCCAGGATGGGCCAGGAGCCCGCATACACCAGAGTCACAATAAGTAGGGGCACAGCAACACACCCATCGGCATGGCCAATCCGTCCCATGCCACATGTGCACAGCACACAGTCCCATTGCCAAGCACACACAACTACAGATGCTACAGCCACACACACGCCTCCGGGAAACCCATGTACGAGATTGCACGAACTGTCAATGTCAGACAACAAATACATACTTCGCCAGGTGCAACACAATAACTAATCTCATTCTCTCCACAGGTGACGAACTGCTGGATGCTGGGGATGGAGCCAGCAGCCAGCACAGCCAGCCTACAAGCCCCCAACGAGGACACACGGATCTGGAGGATCTGTCCTCCTCTTCGGACACGGACAACCAAGCAGGCCCATCTGGTGTGGCAGGGCCCAGCCGCTCCCCAGGACCCCTCCTACCCACCAACCCATCATCCAGGGCTGCTGAACATTCACAGCCCCCTGCTGCCACTGTCGTTGCGGCCACACCCACGGTCATTGTGGCCACTACCACTGCCGCAACCGCCACCATCGCCGCACCGACCACCACCGCCGCCACCACCGCCACATCTCCGCTGGCACCAGCCCCAGCGCAGGTGGTGGCCCGGACGACTGGATCCACCCTGGGAGCCACAGCGAGGACCGTGGTGAGCAATGTGGCTAGTGGGCAGGCCGGTGGCAGCAGGACTGGTAGGAGGAGCAGGGTCAGGGAAACGCCAGCCTCCCCTGGGAGCCATGCCCTGCCTCACATGGCCAGAGTCCTTGGGGCCTATGAAGAGGCCCAAGGACAATGGGTCCGGTCTGCCTCAGACACGCGTGAGGTGCTGGGGGTGTTGAGGTCCATGGACGCCCGTATGGGCCAAATCGTGGACCTCATGGGACAGCTGGTGGTGGCGGTGAGGTCACAGCCAGGGACAGCAGCTCCCCCTCCGCCACCACCTGCCGGGGCGCAGGGTGGAGCAGCAGTGTCCAGTTCCCCTGCGTCCACAGCCAGTGATCACACCTCAACCACCAGCATGTCGCAAGCAGGCACCCCCTCGCAAACGTGGAAGGGGCCGTCCGAAGAGGAAACAGATCTCCCGGGAGGACTTCGCACGCTCCAGTCGCAAGTGAGGCAGCCAGCCAGCCTTCCGCCAGCCTTCCTTGACCAGCCACTGCATTGACTTGGACTACGATCCCACTCCACACAGCCATCTGGATGGCATGTGTGTGTTGGACTATGGACATAGAACCAGTGGGTACACCCTGATCATCACGCAGCCATGACCGACAGCTCATTGTCACTGCACGCACCACTTTTGTCATCACCTTACACACAATCACATGTCACAGTTTGTAATAAATGCACCTTTTTCACTAACTGCTGTTTGTGCCCTGTGTCTTATTTGTACGGAATACAACGGCCACCTTGGGCGGAAAGGCACCTGATGCGTGGCATGGCATTTGAATCCGGAGGGCCTGTAGGGACCTAGGGGTGGGAGACAGAACAGGAGCACATTCAATGAGTGTGTCACACACCCATCACACAGTACATGTCAACAACTACAAGCAATGTACACACATCGCACAGAGCTATAGGGCACAATGCCACAGCCACCAACAGTGGCATACTACCCCTGGCCATGGAGCGTTGACACACAGCACGCAGTGAACAAACGGCCACCCTGACACAGCACACACACACCTGCACAGATACAGCCACATCAGCCGTCGTACATGGACACTCACCGTCAAGTGAAGTAGCGGGCGATGAGCTGCTGCCGCACATTACCAGCTTCCTCCTCTCCGCTGTCCTCCTCACTCGAGCTGTCCTGGTCTGCGGGCTGGGGCCCTGGTTGATCTCCGTCATCCACGATGAGGGGATCTGCTTCCGAATGGCCAGATTGTGCAGCATGCAGCACGCCACCACTATCCGGCACACCTTCTGTGGGGAGTACGCCAGCGCACCCCGGTGCGGTCCAGGCACCTGAACCTGGACTTGAGGAGGCCAAAGGTACGCTCGACCACACGTCTGGTCCTCCCATGTGCCTCATTGTAGCGATCGTCTGCTGGGGTGCGAGGATTCCTCAATGGACTGAGCAGCCATGCCCCATTCGGATACGCAGAGTCACCTGGGTGTGAGGGACACAGAGAACCGTTGCTAATCCAACTGGACAGGGGACAGCATCGCACAGCCAGCACGCTACACCACTCCACATACTCACCGACAATACAGGCACGATCCTGTTGCATATTGGACATCAGTCGTGGCAAGATGCTGTTGCGCATTATGTGTGCGTCATGGGCCGAGCCTGGGAACTTTGCACACACGTGGGTGATCACCATGTCCGCAAGGCACACCACTTGCACATTCAGGGAGTGCGTGTGCTTCCTGTTGCGGTACAGGTGCTCAGTGGCCTGTGGTGGAACAAGGCCGACATGTGTGCAGTCAATGGCTCCAACGACGTGTGGGATTCTGCCAAGGGCATAGAATGCACCCTTCACTGCCGCCAATTCACGAGCCCTGGGGAAGCGGATGTACCTGTTCCGGTACAGCATCATGGCTGCCAGTACATCCCTCAGCACCTTGCTGAACATGGGCTGGGACATCCCTCCTCCAATGCCCACTGTGTGCTGGAATGACCCAGTGGCGAAGAAATGCATGGCGGCCATCACCTTAGCCGTGGGGGTGACAGCAGTCGGATACACCCTGCGGGGACGGAGATGGGGTTCTAACATGGCACACAGTCGATGCAGGGTTGGCCTGTCCAGCCGAAACGTCCTAATAACCTCTGTATCGTCCATGTCCGCCAGCAATTGGTATGGGCGGTCAATGTTCGGTCTCCGCCTAGGGACAATGGCAGAGGACACATGTCAAAGCAACACGACACATAGCAATTTCGCATACACATCACTGACATGACTGAGCAAGCACATGAGCCACAGCCCAGCTGTCAAGCTGGGACGGCACGGCCACAATACACTTACACAGGTCTCCCAACAATGGCAATGGCTAGTGATACAAACCACTGCCATGTGCATGCACATGGGGATCCAGGCCCCAATGACTTGCGGGGCGTGCTGATGGGGACTGACTGCATATCCGTCAAGCGGCAACGCCACGGCAACATGAATGTCTGCTGAGCATGGAACTGCTTCCGCGGCTGGATGAGTATGGCACACAACGACGACGATGTGGGCAGAGGCTGAGCGGCCAAAACAAGTGGGACCTGTGGCACGAGGGGATATGAGACAGTAGTAGGTGTCAGCACTGCACCCTATGTACAGCACTGTACGGATCACACCTCCCGAAACATTGACAGGTGTCCACATTGACAGCCCCATGCCAAGACGGCTGTGTGCTTGCAGTCACACGTCACAGGTGAGAGGTTACATTGCACGTGCCAGGTGGCAGTCGTACATAGTGGGAGCTGGCATGTGTGTGCATGTGTCTCCTGTTCAGGATCCACCAGATGGGCGCTGACTCTGTACTGACCATTGGACACAGCATGTTCCGTGGAAGGCTTGTGTGTGTGGGATGGTGGCACTGGATGTGCCTCCGTTGGGTGGGGGGCCATGCACAGGGCGGGTACGTCGATGATTGCGCATTGTTGGTCACGGTGGGTGCACCAACTAAGATGTGTTGCCCTGTGTTCAATTCCTATGTCCGCATGATGATGGACTGTAGATGTGGGCAGACTACACATTGGTCGATGTGCTGTCTATATGCATGTGCCTTCACACCAGGCACAGCTGCCCCTGCACATGTGACCCCTGCTGGACTCGCTGCTGGGTCTGTGGAGCTGATGCACCTTCTGTGCGTGGGGCGGACAGCTCTCCTCACTTCCCTCATTGCGCATGTCATGACTTTGCCGCAGGTGACATGGATCATGGAGGGCCCACATGTACGCGTGGGTAGGCTACACATGATTGTTCACTGGTTCGCCACCCCCAGTCAGTGTTTCGAATGGGAAGGTTGTCGTGCTGGTGGTATGTTCGATGTGGCGGATGGGCGGGCCTAGGTGCGGGCTTACATTCCGGACATGGGGGTAGTTGGATTGGCGACTAGTTGCAGTACACACGGGACACGTCTCTTCCTTTCCACATCTGGGTCATCCCTTGTACTAACTGACAGTGATACAGTCATCTTCGCCCCAGCCCTCATGTCCTCCCCTCGCTCCCCCAATATGCATGCTCACCTGCGAGGCTAGCGCTTGCACAGGCAGCCCCAAGCTCGCACCAGAGAGGGCAAGGAGTGTATGTGTGGGTCCAGTTGCATGAGTGGGCTGTCTCAGGGTATGATGTGTGGCGGGACGCCGTCCACCTGCGTGGTGCCCCAAATGGAGACCCGGCCTGCATGGACTATGCATCACAGTCTTCGCCTTCCGGATCCGCCACCTGCGACACCCAGTGGCTGTGGCTGCCCTTGCGGCCAGGCCGCGTCCGTCTGTGACTGATGGCCCACACATTCACTCTTTGGCCTCTCTGGGGAGGGCTCGGGGGTGGTGGCGCACGCGCTTGCACTTAGTCGCAATGGCATGTGGCGTGGTTGGTATAATGGGCAATGGATGGGATGGTGCGAGCCACCTCCCGTGACGTCAGTGCTGCTCGTGCTGTGGTGCGTCCCCCTACACTTCCATTTGACTTGTGCCATGCTAGACGTTGAGGTTCTATTGCCTGCGTGATATGACCAGGAGGAGCGCGAGGAGACCTCTCACACACCATGCTCCACTGCCATCCCGTGCCCTGTATTGCCTGTGCGGATTGACTATGTTGGGGTTACACCTGGTCGACTGGGGCTGTGTGTGCCTTGTCAAGGGGCATGGCGGGCGCACAACAGGATCCAGCTTGTCCACAGAGGGTGGGCTGAGGTGCGCCTGGTACCGCTTTGTACGTGTGCCCGGCTGCTGTGCACACACGTGTTCACTCCCCCGACAGGTGTCCTCTCACAATGCCCAGGGAAGCGGTGGTGTACTGTTCATGACCCTCCCAACACGGCGTGCTCCAACTTGGCATGTGCGCATCTACCCGTCGCACCCACCCACCTGAGCACTGCGTCCATACGACTTCACACGACACATGTGTGTCTTCCACAGTAGTGCTACTCATTTGCGTTGACATCCAATACCAGTGGACTACATGGTCATGTCACGACTGCCGTGTACTTCACATACTCTCATCCTCTCTCATTCGTACTTGTGAAATGAGTCAGCGGAGACAGTTTTGGTTTCAAACATTATATTGAGTCTTCTGTCCTCTGTGATGCAGTATAGTGGACACTACTGGCAGCGGGATACATGTTGAGGATATACTGAGCATGATTGCAAATGGGATAGGGTGTGGGGTTACATGTGATTGGCTGTTGCATGTGGGATGTGGGCTTCAGAGTGACATCTGCTTGGCCAAGGCTGTGCTAATGTACATTTACGTATAGCTGCGGAGCTGCGGACTTTGACACAGACGGTATACATGTAGCCTACCAGACCGCTTGGCATCATGGGCACAGTCCATCTCAGTTCCATGTGACAGGTTTGCTGCGGTTGTTCCTCATGCACGCGTGCATGTGAGATGACATCAGGGCATGTGCTTGCGTGCATGCAGCGGCGTGCCACTTGTTGTTGCACTGTGGTGGTTACTGGACATGTCACAGTCACTGGGGTCGTGTTGTTGTTGTATGCACTTGTCGTCCATGCAAAGGTCCTGGTATGGGATTCCCGGGCGGGGGTGGGAGGGGTGCAGCACCCACAGACTCCAGGCGACCTATTCATGTCCACTGAGCGGTGTGTGTGTCCATGGGCGCTGGATCCATGTCGTGTCCTGGTTGTTCGTGCAGTTCCGTCCATGTGGGTGCGATACACAGAGCCCATGCCACTGCCTCCCACGATGCATGCGGTGTTCCTGGATGTGATGGGGAACAGTGTGCATGTCCCGGTCATATCCGATGTCATGGCGATGTCGTTGATGGTGTGGTTACAGTTGCCGGTCGTTTGGTATGGCTGTTGTGGTGGTGACTGGCCAGTCCGTGCGGAAGCTAAGCATGGGTGCGGGGTTGGACATCATAGGTCACTCGGGGAACCTGCGTTGTGGTCCGACGTATTTACAGGTTGTCAGGTATGCGATGCCGTCCAGCAGGGCTTCCATGTCATTGGTGGTGTACATGTTTGCGGGTGCGATGTTGGCCACATACGCCATGCCCCCATAGGCAGAGCAGGCCCTGTCGTGTGCGTCCAGAGGGAGGAGTAGTGGTAGCAGGTCCGCCTTCAGACATGCCGGGTTGGAGAGGCATATCTCGACGGGATGCTGGTAGGGACACCTCCGACAGTAGAAGACGGGCATGACGCAGCTGAACAATGTGATGCGGTAAGTCAGTCGGTAACTTACGTTCAGCAGGGACAGGAGATCGCATCCCAATGTATGGCACAGGTTGGTTTTGTACAGCTTGAGCTGTTCGGCGTAGTTGGGTAGGTGTGTTGCGGTTGCCATTTCGCAGCGGTTCGTTGAGGTGG
This sequence comes from Calotriton arnoldi, assembly GCA_963921515.1. Lineage (NCBI taxonomy): Eukaryota > Metazoa > Chordata > Amphibia > Caudata > Salamandridae > Calotriton > Calotriton arnoldi. Next base: position 256,282 of record CAWUFW010005546.1, on the reverse strand, counting down.
CGTGCTCCGGCTGTGTGTGCAGTCTGCAATGTGCATGCTCCGGGGTTGCTGTGAGCTCTGTGTAGTCGTAGGGAGACAGGACTTGTGTTCTGTTGGCTTGTTTGGAGGACACGGGCCCTCTTCCCACATGCTTCTCAGACAGTTCAAGGTCAGTGCTGTGTGACTCCTTCCAATTAACTTGCATGTGGCCGACATGGGGAGTGTTTTCTTCTTTCTTCCCCGTCCGTTGTGTGCTTCTGTGATATGCGCTATCTGCCCTGTGGTCGGTCTCCTCGGCATGCCTGTGTTGGTCTATTCTTGGACAATGGCTGTATTCACCGGCTTCTGTCGTAGGGCTGTGGTTTCTGAGTTGGAATGGAAGGTCATTCAGTGCTGTCTGCTCTCCCTTGTGTGGGCGGCAGGCTGCCTTTCCGCTCTGCGTTGGGCCTTGTGTGTGAATGTTATTCTTGGGCCACCTGTTGTCGGTCCCCGGGCTCTTTGGTGTTCCGTTTTATGTGTCTTGTTCATATGTGCAGGGTGGTATGGGTGTTTCTGTGTGATACTGGCGTTCCTCTTCCCGAAGGGGCCCTGCTTCTCCTAGTTGGTGTTGCCGTCGCTGTGTGCTACGCCATGTTTGTTACACTGGGGTGTGTCCTGCTGTTGCGTGTCTTCACTGACATGTGTGCGTCGGTTGTGTGGCGTTGGGTGTTGTCCGTGAATTGGGCGTTGGGGACATGTCTGTGGCCGGCCTGTCACGTGTCATGTGCGTTCGGGTGGGGCTGATGTGTGTGCTGCTTGGTTGTGTCCCTGTGTCTGTGTGCGACGCATGCATGGCGCTGCGGTTGGCCTCTGCGTTGTGCGCATGTGTGGCGGCGTCATCGGCGCTTTGGGGCCGTGACGGGGTGGTTGGTTCCTAGTCCCAGGTGGTGTGTACACATGTGTTCTGCGATGTTACGATTTGGCCTGTGTGTCATATGTGGATGCGATGGTGGATGTGTTGTGTACACGCGCTGGTGGGGGTTGTCCGCTTTTTCCGCCCTTGCACTGTGTGCGCTGTTTGCGAGCACTTGTTGTGTGTGTGCCTACCTGCGTCTCCGCGGTACGTTGCGTCCTTGGTGGTGCATCAGCAGGAGCATGGGGACGGCCTGCAGTGCTGGATTCATGCTCGGGGAGCCGCTTCTTCGTTGTCCGTGCTCGGCGTCCGTGTTACCGCTTCGGTTTGTCGTACGGTATCTCTTGGCCGTGGGAGCCGTTTGTTTGCGGCATCGTAATTTATGCGCCGGGCGGGACGTGTTTCGTCGGACGGTGTGTGTCAGTTGGGCTGCGCCGCTACGTGTACGGGCGCACTTTGATGGCGGACGGTGTTGCTGGCTTGCCGGCGGTGTTTGGCCTACTTTTCGCATCGTAATTGGGCGGGCGTGTGGACTGCTGCGTGCCGGCGGTAACTGGTGGTTTTTGCATCCGCCAGCACGGCGGTTGTGCTTCCGCCCGCCATCGTAATGGGCCCCTAAAATAGTTAATATTTTTTAAACCTACATTTTACACTACATTGAGTGCAACAGTAGGGAAAGTGTTGGATAGGGTAGGGAAAAAAATTAGAATTCCCACTCCAGCAAGTGCAACAGTGGGGAAAGTGTTGGACAGCGGAGGAATAATTTACTATTCCCACTCCAATGAGTGCAACAGTAGGGAAAGTGTTTGATAGCGGAGGAGAATAATTTACTATTCCAACTCCAATGAGTGTAAAAGTAGGGAAAATGTTGGATAGCGGAGGGATAAAAATTACTATTCCCACTCCAGCGAGTGCAACAGTAGGGAAAGTGTTGGATAGCGGAGGGGAATAATTTACTATTCCCACTCCAGCAAGTGCAACAGTAGGGAAAATGTTGGATAGCGGAGGGATAAAAATTACTATTCCCACTCCAACAAGTGCAACAGTAGGGAAAGTGTTACATAGCGGAGGGGTAAAAATTACTATTCCCACTCCAGTGAGTGCAACAGTAGGTAAAGTGTTGGATAGCAGAGGGGTAAAAATTTACTATTCCCTCTCCAATGAGTGCAACAGTACGGAAAGTGTTGGATAGCGGAGGGGATAAAATTACTATTCCCTTTCCAGCAAGTGCAACAGTAGGGAAAGTGTTGGATAGCGGAGGGGTAAAAACTACTAGTCCCACTCCAGCGAATGCAACAGTAGGGAAAGTGTTGGATAGCGGAGGGGAATAATTTACTTTTCCCACTCCAACGAGTGCAACAGTAGGGAAAGTGTTGGATAGTGGACGGGATACAATTACTTTTCCCACTCCAGCGAATGCAACAGTAGGGAAAGTGTTGGATAGCGGAGGGGAATTATTTATTCTTCCCACTCCAACAAGTGCAACAGTAGGGAAAGTGTTGGATAGCGGAGGGGATAAAATTACTATTCCCACTCCTGTCAGTGCAACAGTAGGGAAAGTGTTGGATAGTGGAGGGGTAAAAATTACTATTCCCACTCCAGTGAATGCAGCAGGATCGAAAGTGTCGGATAGCGGAGGGGTAAAAATTACTGTTCCCAATAAATAAAATTCAAATTTAAAAACAAACAGAATATCAACTACAATACAAAATATAATAAAAAAGCAAAAAAACTTAACATATATAAAAATATAAAAATTTACAAAACATAAAAACATTTTATAATGTAGAAAAAATCTAAAATTTACATAAAAAGATAATTATTTAAATTTAACAAAAAATTAACAAATAAATATTTTGTAATAGAAATTAATTTTAATTAAAAAAATATTTATTACATAAATTTTATATTTTTTTCCTACCCTATAACACCACACAATTTACAACACACATCTAAATTTAAAAAGAGTACCTCCATAATTAACACTATTAATTATCAATTAAACAATTATTAGTAACTAAAAACACATTTAAAAAGGTAAAAATTAATGTACTAACCAAACGTTACAGCTATAGAACCTAAATTCCCAAACAAAACAAAAAATGAACAATTACCAAAAATATTTAACAATTAATAGATTAATATTAATGATCAAGTAATGATTAATTAATTTAAACTAAATTACTTTTCACCCCCTACCCCACTAAACACCAAAACACACACCTAAAAATATTTACATAATTTCCATAACTAAGTTTACATTAATAAATTAATATCAATTAACAACAAATCATTAATTAATTTTTAAAAATTACTTCCCACCATTTACCACTATAAACCCCACAACTCACACATCAAAATTACACAATGCCATATTCAAATTTTAATTAATTAATTAGCATTAATTAACAAATAATTAATTAATTATAAATAAATTACCTCCCACCATATTCCCCTATAAATGCCACCACCAATTTCTTAAAACTTGACACAATTAACCTAATTAATTAACAATTAATTAATACATTAATAACAATTAAGAAGCAAATTATAAAAAATTATTAATAAATTAATTCACACAACACTATTAAATAAAATAAATATTATATTAAAAATATTATTAAATGTATTAAAATTAAATTATTTCCCACCCTACTACCCTATCAACCCACAACCCGCTCCTAAAAAAATAACACAATTAACATAATTACCATTTAATTAATAATAATTAACAACCAATTAATAAATAATTAATAATAAATTAATTTCCACAATTAACAATATAAAATATTAAATAAATACATATTATTTAATTAAAAAAATTAATAATTTAATTATAATTACATTACTTCCCACCCTATTCCCCTATAAACCCACAACCCGCTCCTAATTTTTTTTTCACAATTAACATATTTACCAATTAATTAATCAATAAAAATTAACAACCAATTATTAATTAATTAATAATAAATTAATTCCCGCAGTTAACACTATAAAATCAAAATTAAATAAATACCAATAACTAAAAATTAATCTTCAATTTATTATAATGAAATGACTTCCCACCCTATTCCCCTATAAACCCACAACCCGCTACATAACTAAAACGCAAAATTTAATAAAAATAAAATTAATAACTTCTAAAAATTTAACACATATATTAAAAAACAAATGCAATACTTAGACAAAAAAATAGAGCACATATTTTTAAAATGTATACTAAAATACATAACACTAACAAAAAAACAATATTTTTAACAATTATATTTTTTGCAAACGATATTAATTCCGCCCGCCATCGCATTGGCAAAAGGGACCGCCCGCCATAGGTGCGGCGGTCCTGCTATACAAACTAGGATGCGCCCGCCACACTGGCGGGCGCATCCCGTATTTTTACATTGCGGCGGGCGGTGCTGCAAGCAGCACCCGCCGCAATGTAAAAATACATGTTGTGCATTTGCAGGTACAACGTGACAGGCACCGTGCAGTGCCTGCCACCTTGTACATGCAAATGCAGGGGGTACCATAGGTACCCCCACGTGCAGCCCCCACCCCTCCACCCCCGGGGCCCGCAACGGGCCCCGAAGGCATTCTCCGCTTGTCTTTTTGCGGCGGGATCTCCGCCGCAAAAGACAGGCATCGTAATGCCCACAGCGGTGCCTGCACGGCACCGCTGACATTGCCCCATTGTACCGTGTCCCACAAGGTGGGCGGAAAAGGACCGCCTTGCGGGACCACGGCGGACGGTCTTCCCGTCTGCCGCGGTACCATTCCCATTCCCACTGCCATCCTAATTTGGCGGTGGGAATATTCTGGTTGATGGCGGGCGGATAGCCACCGCCGGGCCAGCGGTCCTCACCGCCGGCCCGGCGGTGGCGATCCACCCGCCATCGTAATCGGCCCCTTTGATATTTTTGAAAACGATATTTCTTACATTAAACTCGATATTTTTGACTACGATATTCTAGCAGTCGATATTTCTGTATCTCGATATTCTGCACTCAATATTAGTGTAAGTCGACATTTCCAACTCGATATTCGGACTCTTTACCTTTCTGGCCCTCCATCTGTTGATATTGGAATGACATCGTGATCCATGGCTGTCACCTGAAAAGTGGAAAATGCCAACAGTCAATGATTTGATACATTGTTGCTTAGACATAACTATGGGCATCATTATGATGGCGGGCGGACAAAGTCCGCCCGCCATCCTAATGGAAAAAGGGACCGCCCGCCATATGTGCGGCGGTCCCGTGGGGAAGATTAGGTTTCGCCCGCCACACTGGCGGGCGCATCCCGCAATATTAACATTGCGGCGGGCGGTGCTTTCAGCAGCACCCGCCGCAATGGAAAAAATACATGTTGTGCATTTGCATGCACAACGTGGCAGGCACCGCGCGGTGCCTGCCACATTGTGCATGCAAATGCAGGGGCATGTGCACCCCCCACCCCCGAACACCCTGGGGGCCCGCAACGGGCCCCCACATGCAGCCACCGCATGCCTTTCCATGGCGGCAATGCCGCCATGGAAAGGCACATCACCGCCTGCATCTCAATATGGATGGCGTTGTCTTGCAGACACCGCCACCATATCAAGCCCCTTTTCCGCCCGGTCACCTGTTTGACCGGCGGAAAACCGGTGGACGGTCTTTCCGTCCGCCGTTGTCCCCCCCACCATACTAATATGGCGGGGGGAAATGGGAGGCAGGCGGTGATGATCTGCCCACCATTATAATAGACCCCCTAAGTGTGGGCCTGATTCACAAAGGTAAACTTAGATGCTTGGTCTAAACTTAGACCAAACGTCTAAAGGCCCAATTCCGATCTCGTAAGGAAAGCCCTCCATACGACTCGGATCTGGAGGGCTTTCCGAGCGAGACGTGCTCCGGGAGTCCGAACGAGCGAGTACGATGCTGCTGTATGCTTACGGACTCGGTTTGCTCGGACTCCCATTGAACTCTATGGGAGCACGCGTACACAGGCTCCCATAGCAGAAAAGGGGTGGGCGGGAAAAGGGTACACCCTTTGGTGGGCACCCCATGTTGCCCACCACACTGTGCATGCTTGGATCGTGGGGACACATGCGCACCCCCCGTGACCAAATTGGAGGGCTCCGGGTAAAGGGGGGCCTGCTATGGTCCCCCAAAGTCTGAATGCGACAGCCGTTTCGTCTCGGTGAGACCGAGGCGATACAGCTGTCTGATTCGTGCATCGTACTCGCTCGGTCAGAAAGTGGCTCCATTGCACGGCACGATTCGGCTACGAACGTGTCGGACAGACAGGTTCAGGTTCGTAAACGATTCGCACGGCGCGTACAGGGTACTCGCATCATACTTGGTCGTTCGGAACGGGGGATGATTTGGGCGGAAAGATAGGCTCCGAATCAGATTTGCTCTTTACAAATCCCTTTTGGAGGCCTTCCTTACGAGATCGGAATCGGGACCTAAGTATACAACTTAGGGAATTCACAAAGGGCATTTACAAGTACACTCTTTATGTCCGCACTTGGGCGGTATCTCCGTCCCGAGTGCGAACATAAAGATAGTACTCATAAATGCTCTTTGTCAATTCCCAAAGTCGTAAACTTAGACATTTGGTCTAAGTTTAGACCAAACGTCTAAGTTTACCTTTGCAAATCAGGCCCTATGTGTGTTATGTATGCAGTCAATCTCATACACATTCCCTCAACTTTTCACAGATATGTCTTAGGCACTGTTGACCATTGCTTTACACATGTATGTTAAACTTATATGTGTCATTGCACATATTGTCCATGGTGTGAAAAATACAACATATCAATATGCTAACTTTCATGTTTAGCCAGCTGATTACTATTATATGTACTTTTGAATGATTTTATCAGCTATATGAGATTTGCACTCAACATGTATGCAAAGTATGAAACTTATGATCAATCTGATAATCTATCTTGCATACATTCAGGCCTATATAGGTGATGACAGTGCCAACATGTTTGACACTCACACATACATTTATCTTTTTATCACCTATGATGTCCTTGCTTGCCTACATAACTGTTGCACAGTCTTAGATTAGTGTACATACATTAACATGGGTGTTTGCTTAGTAAATGTGACTAATATCCAACATGTGACATATATATTTTATTTGCCTTTAGTAATACATCAGCTAATGCTTCTTGTATGGCAAGTTGTCTTACTGATCTTAGATTGACACACATGTATGGAAATCTAGCTTTTTTTTATATGGGACAACATGATATACATATAAGTGAGTTTAGACTACAGACCAGTACACAACACTTTTTGTATTCACATTTGTATGTTCTTTTGCCTTGTAGATGAGTCTGTACTTATACGCCATGATTCTGACATCATTTATGTAACATAAGAGGGATTACATATGAATTATGTGTACACTGTGATACCTTACCTTGTTTGCATTTCACCTAGGTTATTTCCTAGTGTATGACATTTTTCACAACCTATATATTGACTGGGTCAGTCTTACATTGACGGACTGAGATGCAGTAAATGTAGGCAACATGAGGCACTACATTTTTTCTCAATCACATTGATGAGGTTTGTCAATGTGGCTTATTATCTATGTGCATGTTTGGACCTAAAATGTTGGAATGCCTGAAAAATAGGTGATCATTTTACTTTTAGTATCACATTTGTACGTAAAGTTGACATTTGCACAAGATATGATGCTACACTTTCAGTGCATGACATACATGGAATTTAGAAGTTCTTTTTCCATTTGTGCTTCTGATACCTTGATCAGGCCAGAGATATGCTGCCATATGTGACACATATGCTTATGATCATTTGACTTGCTCAATGACCGTTATTTTAGTGGAAAATTGACAATTGATTCAGACTTGCACTACCATTGCACATACACACACCTCAAACTTTGCTAAGATTTATCCTTTCTACCCATATTGTATTTAATTGTGAACCACGTGACTTATCTTTTGCTCAACTTTGCAGAACTTGTGGTTCTGTCCACTCACACAGTGTGAGATGACACAATACTTCTCACTGTGGGATTTTTCCTGCTTCCATTGCAGGATCAGTAAGGGAATCACACAATGGGACATCATTGACTACATATTGGATAAAGCTACTCCCATTATGTGCACATGTCACAAGATCCAGACACAAGGACACATATGGCTAATATGTCATGTGTTACAACTTCTTAGTTGGTACAACTTATATTTCTACTTACCTTACAAATGAGTTGGTCATTACCATATCTGCCATTCTGAAACCGCTCATTGATGGTATCGTGGTGGAAGATGTATGCATCATGTGCACTTCATGACATATATGGAGTAGGTGTGCTAGCGGTTTCTGTACAGGGGCGATATTGCTACAGGGGTTATAAGCTGGACATGTGTTCAATCTATGGCACCAAGCACGTGTGGCAATCCAGCAATGGTGCAAAAGCCTTGCTTGGTATCCAATTGTTGTTTGGTAGTTTTGGGGAAAATAAGTTACTGGGGTATGAGTTTTTTGATGGCATCCAACAAAGATGGGATAAAAGCAGAAAATATTTCCTGTGAAATGCCTGCCAATCTGGCCACTGTGGGTTGGAAGGATCCTGAGGCCAAAATGTGCAGCACAGCCATCAATTTTATATGTGGTGGGATGGCATTGGTCCTTCCATTTGCTGTCTGGAGACATGACACTATTTTCTCCAGCACTTCCTTGATGGACTCCCTCTTCAGTCTGTAGAACTGTATGACCTCCTCCTCCCTGAGGACAATGAGGGATATGCACTGACAGAAAGCACACTCCTTCCTTCTCCACTGCCTACATGGTTGTCTCCTAGCTGCTCCCAGTTGCAGTATAATGAACTCCATGGTCTAGTTGAACTTGCCAGACTGTAATGGTGAGGAATTTGTACTACAGCCACTGCATCATTTCTACGCCTAAGTTGCCAATGCGCAGCAATTCTAGTGCATTTCTAGCTTTGCATTGCAATTTTACACAATGCCTGAGAAAGTGATACACTAATAAATACCACTGTGGTACGGTTGTGTTGGATTTTATGCAGGAATGCCTATGTTGCATATATTAATTCCTGCATGACGCAGCAGGATTCAGCGCAGCTTTTGCATGACCTTAAAAAACGACGCATTTGTGTAGATGCGTTGTTTTTTAAATATGACTTACTGCTTGTGCTGACCTTGCGTCACACTACATGATGGAAGACCGGCACAAACCCTTGATAAATATGCCCCTAAATGCACTGCCCTCATGGCAGCTGCAAACTCACACTGCCTAGGGGGCAGCACATTCAGGGAAATATGGAGCAACTATTTAAAAACTGCTCCGTGTTTCACTGTGCTTGTGGCAACCCGCCCTTGCTTTTAAGGGGGATTAGAGAGCCCCCTGCAGATGGGTGCTGTGAGTGACTGCACCCGCCTGCAGGGGAATGTCTGAGGGGTCCATGGGACCCCCTTTCTCCACCTCAGAGGGCTAACTTTGGGAGCCACACTGAAAGTGCACCGCCTATTTGTGGCGCACTTTCAGTGCGAAAGGCATGTTTGCCTCTGCGCCCACGTCAGTAATACGACGCAGACCCAGAGACAAAGTAATTCCCTCATTTCCATGGGTCCACAACCCCATGCAAATACGATCACGCCCTCTCATGATGGCACATATTGCACCAGCAATATCTGTATTACAGAAGGAGACACACAATCATCTGTGTCCCCTTCTGTAACACCACTGTGCCCCGGGGGTGCTCAAAGTGGGTGCACACGCCCGTTGCACTCTCAGGGCTCAAAGTACAAAACGGCCCTAGTCGTTCACATTGTTCCGATGCTCCTGTGATAGGACTTTTACCTGAACAGAAGCTTAATTATGAAATGTGGCATAATAGTGTCATTTGGGGCATTTCGCATAACAAGCTTAATGTGGATTGTTTGAAATTATGCAGGATCATGCCAGCATAATAGAAATTTCGCCAGGCCTTGTTTATGCATGCCAGAATACTAAGATGATAAAAATGTATGTTATAAGTAAATCAACATTAACTTCAATAAACCATGATAGGTAGACTGGATACTTTTCCAAACCAAGGCACAAATATTTAGTACATTGAATATTTAGTTTACATTACCTGCCCCCATTTCCCACATTCAGAAGAACGCATAATCAGAAGTCTGCAAGAAAATGACACATCCTTCAACAAGTGCATAGAGCAGTCTTGCAATACAATCTTGAGGGTCTGGAAACAAAGGTGGTACTCCTCATGCTCTGTTGCAGTGTCTGTCAAGGAATGAAGATAACCCCTACATAAATTGCAGCAGATCAGCTGCTCAGTCTTGAAAGGCTGGCTCATCAACATTCAAGACAGACTGACCACCATGAAAGAATTCCACAGAACAAATGGAGGAGGGTACATCTAGGTTTTGTAATTGGCGCATAAAACCCAACATGATAAGGAGCCACATAAGGAGATACAGACTGTGCCTCCATTGGTGGGCATGATGTCATCTGGCACGGGTATCGATAGATCTTCCCCAAGAACTCTTGCCTCCCAAAAAATGACTCCTCTTATGGTGGAGGCAAGTGATTGTACCTCCACCTCTGTGGCAGAGAACTCCAAGGTCCCAATTAACAGGGTCAAGCAAATCTTGGATGCAAATTGTGTACTGCATATTACAGCTATTGTGCGGTGCAGGAGTTAGGATGGCTCAGTTTGCTACTAATTGCTAGAGGTGACTCCAGAATGGAAAATTAAACACAATTTCTGAATTAATTCACTCTTTACGGGTGGTCAAAAACTAGTATTGAATGAAATTTGCATCTGCTATTTGGGACAAATTATACCTGCCACAAATCATGGTGGGTGACAGCTCCAGTGTAGGATACTTTTTAAACTCAATTTTAAATCCCATTTTGGGAGCAAACAGGAATTTTCAGCCAAAAAAAGAGAATTATCAGTCCCACTGTGATCAGAACCAATGGCCCAATTTAGAGTTTGGTGGACAGGGTAGTTTGTCACAAACACGACGAAGTACTTTGCCCACCAAACCCTCGGTCCTACCTCCTTTAGAGACAGGCAGACCTTAAGTATCCAGTTGATGGATCCTTGGCTGGCTGTGTTGATGGAACACTTATTCTGACTGCCCTATGGAGTAATGGGACGTCGAATAAGAACATTACACCACCCTCCCAATTTAAGGTGGATGATTTAATGTCTCTTTTTTCCTGTACATCATGCCAGAAAAAATCCACTGGTGGGGACAGGAATAAACCAATAACCCCCGTCCTGGGAGAAAACATTGTTTTATTGGAAAGAAATTCCCACTTTAGGAATTTCTGAAAAACCAAAATTTGATGGACAGGTCTCCCTCAGGATAGGAGACTTAGGGGCCGATTCCGATGCGGTTAGGAAGGCCTCCTAACGGCAGTTTCTCCATCCAAATCGGAAAGGTTTCTGACCGACCGTGTACGATGCGAGTTAGGCTTTAGGAATATCCCAATCCGAACCCGACGGCATTCAGAATGACCAAGCCATGCGGAGCAGACTCGTACGTCTCCACAGGCCGCATTTCCAAACGACTAATGATGGTGCTGGATTCAGACAGCCTTTCCGAATCGTGCCATCTGACTCGAATCGGCAGTCGGAATCAGACTTTGGGGGCCTGTAGCGGGCCCCCCTGCACCCAGAGCCTTTCCAATCGGGCCCGTGGGGGTACCCATGGGTCCCCCCTTACCAGCCAAGCACAGTGTGGCAGAGTAGCTAATTTCACCAAAATGAAGGACGGAAATGCTGCTGCCAGATATCCATAATATTCTTTTTATTACGGTTTGGCTCCATAACGCAGCTGTCGGCAGACTATAATGTGAAAGTCACCAGGAGAGGGGCTTAGGCCCCGCACACATGTTAGGAGCCAGGAGTACATGTTTTGATTGGGCAGAAGTTGTGAGCTTCCACAAAAAAAGTGCTTGCCCTCCACACAGCTATGATCATTTTATTATTTATTCAGCTGCCTGAGCTAAAACTTTCAAGGCAACACATTTGACACTGTAATACTATTTAAGTGGAATATATCCCTTTACTACGCATGCGATACATCGCATGCCATTACAACGCAGTCGTTACAACGACCCTCTTGTTACATCGCGAACCATTACATCGCAAGTTGTTACAACGACTTGCTGTAGGGGGCGCGCTGGAGTTAGGAATAGTATAATTTACTATTCCTACTCCAGTTTGTGCAACAGCAGGGAAGGTGCTGGATTGTAAATCCAACACCTTCTGCCCCCTACAGCAAGTCGTTGTAACGACTTGCGATGTAATGGTTTGCGATGTAACAACGCGGTCGTTGTAACGACCGCGTTGTAATGGCCTGCGATGTATCGCATGCGATCTAAACGCTGTTTCCCATTTAAGTGCCTTAGATAACAAGATAATTTATGGTGTTTTTCTCTGGCAGCAGCAGAAATGTGAGGAGGGCAGTCTTTATCCTCATGGATTTTCAGGTCTGGCTTGACAGCACAAATTTCATTTGACCTTTTAACATCCACTATCATTATTATACAGTTCTTTGGTTAAACACCTACATATCAATTCCCATGCTATCTACTTGTAATGACTCATATTTCCATAAACATTCCTTTAAAGCCAGACCAACTGGCATCTCCAATGCTTGTTGGATAATTTGTTCATTCAGAATACTGAACAATAGTATTCTAAACTTCATTTTGCTAAACTCACATAATCCAACAAGTACAAGAGAAAACATGGAAAGAAACTTGTTTAATTATAACTTAAGAACATAAATTATTCACAACAGTAACATAACAGCATGTGGTTGACACATTTAAGACCAAACAACTGCAGGTGATAACATTTTATAACCAGTATCACAAGTGCTTCTCCATCCTGCAAGTCTATTAATGTCTTAAAACAGCAATATCACACCTTCAAAATTGCTACACTTCAAAGAAAGAACAAAGACATGCATCGCATAGTAAAGGTACCATTGAAAAACAGGGCAATGCTTAGAATTCTGCTAAAAAACAGTGGAACAGATAAGGCAGTTTATACAGCTCCTTCCTTCAAACAGCACAGATGGTGAGCACCGACAGGAAACATTCAACGCATGAAGATGAAGTGACATTAAATCACCCACTGTTTGTACAACTTTAGGATTGAACATGAAGTTGCCATATACTGGCGTTGATTGCAGCTAAAATTTACCTGGCTTTTTCAGGTTAACTGCTCATTTTTTAAGGCATAGTGACAACGGCACCATACCAGAATATCATTGTCACAATATTTCCAGCATACATAGTGAGCCCTATAATCATTTACAAAGTATCGCAAATTTGAGTAGATAACAGAAAATCTACACCCAATGGGACAATATTTTTTGTAAAAAATATTTAGAGCACGATATTATAGGTATTTTCATATGTTATATTCTGATATACAACCCACAAGTTCTGTAAATGACAAATTTGACTGAATTTTTTTGTTCTAAAGTATATTTAAAATGTTTCATGGAATACTGACTCCGTATTGTAGAATGCTTACATCATAGTATAGTGCATGGGTACTTGCAAACATTTTTCCAGTGGCCAAAAAGTGAGGTCTGTAATGTGACTGAGGGCTGCTTTGATGCCACCGGGGTGCGGTGGGCTGGTGGTCGGGGTGGCAGTGGCGAGAGGTCAGGGGGGTCATTGGCAGCAAGGTGGGTGTAGCAGAAGCAAAGCATATACATCTAGTTGCTGAATTGCACAATGTGAAACCAGAAAACCTGAGATTAATCCTCGCTTCCCCGCTTTACCAAATTGTGCGATCCTAGGCAGTAGTTTTGTTTCACTTTCCCTCCTTTTTCTTCATTATCACATATACAAGGACCTCGAAATTCATGACTTCAGGATGCATGCTGTAGAAAACTTTCTCCTGTGTTTGATTTAATAAACTATAATGTTTTCCTAGTATAATAGGAACCCAGGTCACCCAAAGAGTGCACATAACAACTAACATGCCTCTTTAGTTCACTATTGGCATTGTTGTCAGGGTAGGGGGAGAATTAATCTAAATTTATCTTTGAAAACCATCACTTTTAAAATAATACTTCTCAATGCACTGATACAATCTGACTTACTAAAGTGAAAAGGTTCTGCATGTTAATTAAATACACTTTTTGAATTTTGAAGATACTTTATCATATTTTTACAATTTTGCTGCAAGATGACTTTAAACAGAAAGGTGTTCTTAAAGTTAAGTGGTGCAAGACTCAATAGTTACTTCTTTTTTTTTACACAAATTAATCTTTAAATAAATATTTGTCTGTGTATTTAACATATATTTATTGTTAGCATCTCTCTCATAAACAGCAGCTGAGTGGGGGCCGTATTTAAAAATGAGGAGGGCTGCATGAGGCTCCCGGGCCGTACTTTGAGTATCAATGGTATAGTACTGTTTGCAGCCAAGAAGAGGGCCAAGGTGTATTGCGCATCAGGTAAACATTATTTGGTCTGCTGTAGTCCATCCCATTGATCATCAGCATTGCCTCACCCTGTCCTCTTCCTTACCCCCATGTATCTACATTTAGGGCCAGATGTGCCAAGCACTGGTCGCAAAATACTGATTGAATTCACAACCAGCATTCTGCAAACAGTATGCTATTTTGCGAACAGATCTATGCACTAATAGGTCAGTTTGCAGGACAGTGACTCAGAGTGGGTTGCAATTCAACCTTCCTCATGCATGTTATTGAGGTAGGTTGCAAATTGCGACTCAGGGGCCGATTCCGATTCGGGCCGGAAATCTCTCCGACCGAGCCGGACCCGGAGAGATTACCGACCGAATCGGACCCGTGCAGTCCGACCGAACGAGTACGATGCGCACGTATGCCATCGGACTCGATTCGGTCGGACTCCCATTGAAGTCAATGGGAGCCTGTCGTACAACGTGTACGCGGGCTCCCATTGACTCAATGGGTGCGAGGCGGACAAGGGCGCCCTCTACAGCGTGTACGCGGCGAAGCGACTCGCGCCATACACGCACAGGTAGGGGGACCCATGGGTCCCCCTGTGTGCGACTCGCACGGCTACGCGTACAGGGGGTCCGACCACGGACCCCAAAGTACGGCTCTGACTGCTCTTTGGAGCCGGAGTGCGCGGCTCGGTCGGACTGCTCGCGGCGCGCATCGTACTTACCCGGCCGGGGAACGTCTCCATTGCGCGGTGCGAGTCGAGTCCGAGCGAGTCGGTCGGTGCGGTTAGACCCGGGAACGAGTCGGTCGGAGCGGTCGGGACGCCCGGACGAGTCGGTCGGCGATTTCGCATCGTACTCGCTCGCCCGGACGCGCGTACGAATCGGTCGGGAAATAGGGCTCCGAATCGGATCCGGTTCAGCCGAATCCGATTCGGAGCCCTACCGGCCGAGATCGGAATCGGCCCCTATGTCTCTCAGCTGTCACAGGGATGGTGGCCTGCTAAGGTCAGAAGACCACTATGTATGTGATTGCTTATAAATGAGGCAAACGTCTTATTTTTTTTAAATGGGTCCCATTTCTTTTTAAAGGAATATAGGGTGCCCTTTAACGCTACATTTATTTAGTCATTAAAATAGTAATGTTTTACTGCAGAGTTTCAGTCCCAAGACATTAATACATCCCATTCCGAATTGGTATTTGGATGAGATGCCCTAAACACACCCCTTCTGACATACAATATGATATTTGATCGCAAATCCAAATTGCAAGTTGGTAAAATGTTGACAAATCAAAATTTGGGTTTCATAAATACCAAAAAGCCTTTTGCAGTCTCAAATTGCTCGACACCATGAATTAGTTCATTTGCAAACACAAAACAACTATGTTCATCTGGACCTTTGATATGGTCCCAGCCACTGCACGACCCTTAATGCTCCTATGATTTAGGTAGACATTTTCCCTTTTTCTTTGTTCCCTCCTCCTTCCCCAAATTGCATGTTCACTCTGCGGTGTGGGTTGCTGTGTGTTCCTTCCCTGGTGTCATTGTGGGAACTATTGGCCTTAACAGACAGTTGACTAAACTCAATAGTCTGCTCATTAAAAATCCATAAGCACACTCCAGAATCTTGGTAACAGTCACAGGTGCACTTAATGATCAAATTCATGAGGAGAAACTGTCAAGACGAATTGCTCTGTGCAATCTGAAGTCAGCAGCAGCAGGTGCACTCCAAGGTAGCAGCAGGTGCACTCAAAGACCAATTACTCTGCTCAAGTTGAACATTCCATGACCCTGGGGGCAGCAGCTGGTGCACTCCAAGACTAATTACTTTGCTCAAGCTGAACTTTCTATGACCCTGGTGGCAGCAGCAGGTGCACTTGCCAATCAAACTCTTGTGGAGCAACTGCCAAAAATCAACAGGTGTTGTTTTCTAGAAACATGTGGCCGGCTTCTATTTAAAGGCTGCTCCCACCCCGGTTCCCTGTTTGGCTTCTTTGTCCCACACTCACCTGCTTCCCTTCGTCGAGCCTCCTCTCGCTGTTCCGGTCATCTTCTCTTCTCTGCTTCAGGCTTCAGCAGCTCCTCTGCCTTGTCCTGACCCAGTGAACGCTCCAGCATCAGATTCTCTAGAGAAAGAAAAAGACAACAAAGAAACAAGCTGACATCAGGAATTTTGCTAAAAACTGTTATCGTTTCTTGTGCTCTGAGCTCAGTAGCAGTTGATTCTAAGAAACAAAATAATGCTTTGATTTTTTGAAGCGCGCAATAGACTCTCACAACTGGCAGGGCTCTGCCAAGAAAAAACCCTTTTAGCTCTAAAACCTTTTGTGCACCCTAGGAGTACAAGTTGGTTAGAAGCCAGCTTGACACACGGACTACAATTGGGACACCTAGGTGCAGTGCACGACAAGTGGGTGCCAAGGGATTTTTTGTGCTGCATTTGGGACAGTACAGGATAATTGTGACGACATCCATCGAGCAATTCATTGAGAATCCATACTTCAACTCCAAGGTGACACAGGCCTTCTGACCGGAAAGACAGAGCACTACTAGATGTCTGTTTGGGGTATGAACTAATGACATACAAATAAGTTTTGATGATTTGTT
This sequence comes from Calotriton arnoldi, assembly GCA_963921515.1. NCBI lineage: Eukaryota > Metazoa > Chordata > Amphibia > Caudata > Salamandridae > Calotriton > Calotriton arnoldi. The sequence goes on along the minus strand of CAWUFW010005546.1, from coordinate 239,344 downwards.
GAACAACTACATTGTGAGTCCAATCACTGTTCTTGTAATTCGCAGATACTCCTCGGACCAGGTGTTCATACAAGATGGGTGACAGGCCTCTTGAGACCTCACTGTAGCTGCGACAGAGGAGCACCACAGCATCTTGTTTGTCTTTCTCAATCCCAACCACCTTTTCCCTTGGGTCCTGGCACCAGTACAGTGTCATTTTCTGTCACCAGAGGTAGACCCTAGGAGGAATGCAGGGATCTAGCTTCACCCTATCGGAAATGGAACCGCCTGGGATTCAGGTGAGTGGCTCACCATTCCACAATTGTTCATTCTTCAAAATCAAGGCAGAGCTAGCAGTTCTAGCCAGCATGTAATGAACTGCTAAAAATATCACCAAAATGCTTGGAGTGTGGCCTCTTATACCTGATCAGGTCAGCCGCTGACATCTTATTGTGAGCCACTGCTTTCCTTTTGTCATAATGCTGGCTTGTCCTTTTTTTTGCCTTCAACATTTTGGTGTAAAGCATCAATTGTATTGTGTTTGGCGTGTTGAGCCCATTTCTCTCCCAGATTAAACCAACAGGAACAGAGCATGGCCATACCAAGCTATCCTGAAATAGTTCAAAAAGTGTTCAGCCACTCATGCTGTGGGCCATGGTGTGGTATACTCACAGCTTGGTTCTGAATGTGTTCCAATGGACATGACCCCCATTTAGGGCTTGAAGTATGGTCTCCTTTTTTAGTTGGTGGATGCGTTCCACAAGTCAGTTACCTCGAGGTTAGTACAGGGGAGCCTTGCTCTGCCCCATGAGAAGGAGACCACAGTAGAAATGAACTGTGTCCCATTGTGGATAAAAAGTTGTTGGGGGTTCCCCTCACTTGAAAATATTTGTTTGAAGCTTTCTAGGCACTAATTTGCTGTGGGAGTCTCTAAAAATTTGAGTTCAGTCCACTTTCTGTAATAATCTACAATCACCACAGCATGGCAAATAGTAAGGGGTAATTTGTTCCTGGGCTCTATTAGATCTATACACACTTTCTTGCACAACTACTTAGATAAACCCACAGTTGTGGGTGGACTGATGTGAGAAGTTGGCCTGGTATATGCTGTTCACTAATTAAAGTGGACACCGTGCACCAGTCCAAACAACCCTTATGGTGATTTAAATGGTCAAAGATAACCTTAGAAAGCTATCCAAGTGGTAGCTGTGGAGAGCAGGCTTCAGGCTTAGTCTTGAAGGAATGTTATGCAGCTTGTTTTACCAGAATGCAATCTTATTGTATTGTTTAAATGAAAGGAGAACCACACAGTAGTTATAAGAATATGTGTTTATTATGATAACACACCTTAAATACCTCACAATATCTGCTACACGCAGATAAACACAACGCACACAATACTGTAGCACAGAAACAATCGTAAGTAGCACTAATACACAGTGGGCTCCAGGGGGAGACCAAACCATATACTAAAATAGTGGTATAAGAACCACGACTCGAGTCCAGACAGTGTCTAGAGGGTGTAGAATCGCTGGGACCCCAAGGAACCACCCAAGGTGAGTAAGTAGGGACCCCACGGAGGACGGATGCAGTGTGAGAACACGACTGCGTGCTATGTACAATTCAACGGGAGAGTCGCGTTTGCAATTTTAAAGTTTAAGGACCCTTCCCAGTGGGTTAGAGGAAACCCTTTGAAACATGGAAGGTTGGGGAGCCACCCAACCCGTGGATACCGAAGTACCAGAGTTACCTATCCCAGGGAAGCCAGGTGCATAGGGCTGAAGTGGCGTCGGAAACTGCTGTCATTCTCAATGGGAGTCTTCAAAGAAATGCCACTGCTGGAAAGAAGAAAAGTGTCCGGTGGAACCCACAGGTGGATTCTTGATGGAAGGAACCTGAAAGCAGAGGGGACAGAGTCTGGGTCACTCAGGAGTGACCAGGGGCTCGGTAGACGAATGCCCACCGATGTCGAGGTGCTTCAGGTGTGAAGAAGGAGACCTTGACTCTACAGCTGCAGGGATCAGGAGACGTCGAGGACAACCAGGAGCCGGATACGAGCTGTCCCATGAAGGATGTCGAGTATTGAGGGGTCGGTGTCCGGCTGGAGCACCAACAAACCTTGGCAGCAGCAACCCATGAAGAAGAGGTTATGGTCTGGCCCAGCAAGGCCAGCAAGGGGAGTCAGGGCAAGCCTGGAGCAACCAGGGGAGCCCAAGAAAAGCAGTGTTGCCCCTCAAGTGGACCCTCAGGCCGAAGGCACAGGAGTCGCAAGGGGACCTCTAGCAGTTTCACAAAGTCACATCTTGCAGGGCACAGGGTTTGAGGAGGCTAAAGTCCTTTGTATGAAATGTTCGCAGAGGTGGGGGCTATCGATAGCCCAATGCACGAAGTTGGGGAACACCAACAAGCATATGCACTTGCAAAAGTATGCAGTGCACAGGGGTTCGGGTTACGCAGTCCCCATGAGGGATACTGGCCTCAAACTCAGTGAGAGTGCAGCTCAACCTCAAGAAAAATAGGAACCACCTCCTGTGTTGCTGGAACCTTCGGAGTCCACAGAAGCTCAGGATCAGCAGACCGGTCAGTTGTGTTACGGTGCCTGCAAATGCAGGGGAGTGACTCCTTCACCCCAAGGGAGATACTTCAGTTGTCCTTGATGCTCCAAAGGTCCTGCACGGAGCCATTATGGTGCACGGGCACAGACGATGCTTTGGACAGAGAGGGAGATGAAGACGGACCCAGTCGAAGTCCAGCCAAGTCCAGAGTGTCCAGACGGTCGAAGGTCAGTGGTTTCTTGATCAGAATCTTATCCACTTTGAATCTAGGGTTCTATAGCCAGGTAAGCTCTTTTGTATTTACGGGAGAGGGTTGAACAGATCCAGGGGACCCTCCCAGGGGAGGGTCAGGACAGTGGGGGGGATACTCCCATGTCCTTTGTCCAGTTTCGCGCCAGAGCAGGAGCCAATGGCTCCCAGAACTGGTTTGAACTGGACTTTGCACAGGGATACCAAATGTGCCCCTTGTGCAGACTTTCAGGCACTTTGAAAGTGCACCCACCCAGTTCCAATACACTAAATCCTGTCTGGGAGTTGGTCACACCTCCCTGTGACAGGATGCCTATTGTGCTGCCTTCCTCTGCTCGAGCTCGGCTCTGCAGCAGGAGGGCAGAAATGTGTCTCTGGTCGGCAGCAACCATTTTGTGCTGTCCGGGTCGAGAAGGCTGGTACCGGGAAGACCAGGGACCCCATGAATCTTACTTCTGAAGGGTGGAATCATACCTCCCACACCGGTTACCATTGTGGAGGTATGATTCCAAGGTGTTTGATACCAAACACGACATGGTTTGTTGCAGCGGTTTTTGAGATAGCATTTTACGCGAGCATATAATGCACCTCTACCTATATGTCTGGCTGCGTCACCGTCAACCCGGGAGAATGGTCTCCGAAGGCTGCAGGGGTGCGCTGCTCAAGCATGGGCACCCTCTCACATAAAACCCAGCACCCTGCCTTCAGGATTGTCAAAGCCTGCTATAGGGGTGACTTATAGGTTTTAAGTGTAGTGACCTATAGATATAGTAAACCTATATCTAAAGTAAGTGGTGCATGCACCATCTTACACAGGCTGCAATGGCAGGCCTGTAGTTCCATTTTGCATGGCCTCTCATGGGTGGCTGAATACATGCTTCAGCACATGGGAGGCCTCTGGGGTACCTATGCCCTGGGTACATGTGTACCATATACTAGGGACTGATAAGGGTACCCCAGTATCCAATCTGGAGTGTACCTATGTACATATCATAACATTTTAGGGAGAAATCAGATAGACTGAGGTCCTGATTAGCAGGATCCCAGTCAGACTAGTCAAAAACAGTGTAACATCAAGCAAAAAGTAGGGGTAACCATAAGAAGCAGATCCTACTTTCCTACACAACCCCCCAACCGAAAGGAGATGAGACTAACCTTGCCCAGTTGAGTCTTCATTTTCTAAGTGGAAATATCTGGAGAGTCCATCTGCATTGGCATGGTTACTCCCAGGTCTATGTTCCACTGTATAGTCCATCCCCTGTAGGGAAATGGACCACCTCAAACGTTTGGGGTTTTCACCCTTCATCTGTTTTAGCCATAAGAGGGGCTTATGGTCTGTCTGAGCAATGAAGTGAGTGCCAAACAAGTATGGCCTCTGCTTCTTCAGAGCCCAAACCACAGCAAAGGCTTCCCTCTCAATGGCTGACCAACATTTCTCTCTGGTGGTCAACCTTCTGCTAATAAAAGCTACTGGTTGATCCTGACCCTCTGCATTAAGTTGTGACAACACAGTCCCTACCCCCAACTCAGATGCATCTGTTTGGACAAGGAATTGTTTGGAATAGTCAGGACTTTGCAGAATAGGAGCAGTGCACAAGGCCTGCTTGAGATCATCAAATGCCTTCTGACAGCTAACTGTCCACTGAACTTTCTTGGGCATTCTTTTTGATGTAAGATCATTCAAGGGAGTCACTATAGACCCATATCCTTTCACAAATCTTCTGTAGTACCCAGTCAGGCCCAAGAAAGCTCTGACCTGACTCTGGGTAGTGGGAGCAGCCCAGTCCATGATGGTCTGGATTTTGCTCGGCAATGGCTGAACCTGGCCTCCACCCACAAGGTGGCCCAGGTACACAACCTTACTCTGCCCTATCTGGCACTTGGTGGCCTTGATAGTGAGACCTGCTTTCTGCAGAGCCTCTAAAACATTCTTCAGGTGGACCAGATGATCCTCCTAGGTGGAACTAAAGACAGGTATATCATCAAGATATGCTGCACTGCAGGCTTCCAGGCCTGTAAGGACTTTGTTCATCAACCTTTGGAATATGGCAGGTGCATTCTTCAAACCAAAGGGCATCACAATAAATTGATAATGCCCACTAGGGGTTGAAAATGCGGTTTTTGGTTTGGCATCCTCAGCTAGTCTGATTTGTCAATATCCAGCAGTGAGGTCAAATGTGCTCAAGAACTTGGATGAGGCCAAAGTGTCAATGAGTTAATCTGCCCTAGGAATGTGGTGAGCATCAGTCCTAGTGACTGCATTGAGCCCCCTGTAGTCCACACAAAACCTTATTTCTCTTTTACCACCCTGGGTATGAGGTTTGAGTACGAGGACCACTGGACTAGCCCAAGGGCTATCTGAGGGTTCAATCACACCCAATTCCAGCATCTTTTGGACTACAGTCCTGATGCAATCTCTGACATGGTCAGGCTGCCTGTAAATCTTATTTTTAACAGGTAGACTCTCACCTGTGTCAACTTCATGGGTACACCAAGTGGTCTGACTAGGAGTCAAAGAAAACATGTGCCTGTATTGATTGAGGACCTTCCTACAATCAATCTGTTCTTGCTCAGTGAGGCTGCCTACCAAGGTTACTCCATCAACTGAGCCATCATCAGGGTTCTGTGAGAGGAGGTCAGGGAGTTGGTCACTCTCTTCCTCCTGTCCCTCATCAGGAGCCATGAGCAAGCCCATGTCTGCCCTGTCCACTTAGGGTTTGAGCCTGTTTACATGGAGCACCCTATGGGGGCTCCTGGGAGTTCCAAGGTCCACTGAGTAGGTGACCTCTCCCTTCTGCTCAAGAATAGTATGGGGTCCACTCCACTTGTCTTGGAGAGCTGCTGGGGCCACAGGCTCCACCACCCATACTTTCTGTCCTGGCTGATAAACAGTCAGTACAGCCTTTTGGTCATGCCAAGCTTTTTGCAATTCTTGAGTTGCCTCAAGGTTTTTACTGGCCTTCTTCATGTACTCAGCCATCCTGGAGCGGAGAACAAGTACATAGTCCACGATGTCTTGCTTGGGAGGTTTGAGAGGTAACTCCCATCCCTCCTTTACCAAACACAAGGGACCCCTATCTGGATGCCTATCTGGATGAACTTCCACCTCGAGAACAACAAGGACACCAACTCCACCACCCTGATCGACAACCTCGCCACCCTCGGACTCAGACAGCTCGTGACTACACCCACCCACGCCGCCGGCCACACGCTAGAACTCCATCTTTTCCGCAAGCCCACACGTCTCCTTCAACCACACCTCCGAACCCCACTGGACTGACCACCACTGCATCCACTTCACCTACAGGAAGCCCACCACGCACCACCGCACCGAACAAATGCCTCGCCGCTGCTGGAGCAGAGTCACGGAAGACCAGCTAACCACAACCCTCGCCCTGAGCCCACCCGCCGAACCCTCCGACCCCGACACCGCCGCCCGCAACCTCAGACAGTGGATCGATGACTGCGCCAACACCCTCGCCCCGCTCAACAGCCACACCAGCAAGAAAGCCACCTGGTTCACCGAAGACCTCCAGGCCTCCAAACGAACATGCCGAAAACTGGAGAAGATCTGGCTCCACGAACGGACAGCGGACAGCTACGCCGCCCACAAGAGCGCCACCCGCAATCACCATCACCTCATCAGATCCGCCAAAAGGGCCTCACTCAAAGACCGCCTAGACAACAACGCACACAACAGCAAAGAGCTCTTCAACATCGTGAAGGAACTCTCCAACCCCAGCTCCAACACCAACGACATCCAGCCGTCGCAAGACCTGTGCGACTCACTGGCCACCTCCTTCCACCGCAAAATCGCCGACATCCACGACAGCTTCAACACCACGACCGCCCCGGCAACCACCGAGACCACTGCCCCACAACCACCAACCGCCTGCTCTCCTGGACCAACATCAACGACGAGGACACCAGCGAGATCATGAACACCATCCACTCCGGTTCACCGCTAGACCCGTGCCCTCACCACATCTTCAACAAAGCCAGTACAGCCATCGCGCCCCATCTCCGGAAAATAATCAACATCTCCTTCGAGACAGCAACCTTCCCGGAAAGCTGGAAGCACGCCGAGATCACCGCCTTACTCAAGAAACCCAAGGCAGACCCCAAGGACCTCAAGAACGTCCGACCCATCTCTCTGCTCCCGTTCCCCGCGAAGGTCACCGAGAAAATCGTCAACAAACAACTGACCCGCTACCTCGAGGAGAACAACATCCTGGACCCTTCCCAGTCCGGCTTCCGCAGCAACCACAGCACCGAAACCGCCCTCATCGCCGCCACCGATGACATCAGGACCCTGCTAGACAATGGAGAAACAGCAGCCCTCATCCTCCTGGACCTATCAGCCGCCTTCGACACAGTCTGCCACCACACACTACGAACACGCCTTCACGACGCCGGGATCCAAGAGAAGGCCCTGGACTGGACCACATCCTTCCTTTCCGGCAGAACACAAAGCGTCCGCCTCGCCCCTTCCGATCCAAGGCCACCAAGATCATCTCCGGCGTACCCCAAGGCTCCTCCCTCAGCCCAACGCTGTTCAACATCTACATGGCACCCCTCGCCCACGTCGCCCGACAGCACAGCCTCAACATCATCTCCTACGCCGACGACACCCAGCTGATCCTCTCCCTCACCAAAGACCCTCACACCGCCAAAGCCCACCTCCACGAAGGAATGAAGGCCGTCGCCCGAATGGATGAGGACCAGCCGCCTGAAGCTGAACTCGGACAAGACGGAGGTCCTCATCCTTGGTTCCAACCCTTCAGCCTGGGACGACTCCTGGTGGCCAACATCACTGGGAACAGCCCCGCCACCCACCGACCACGTACGCAACCTAGGGGTCATCCTCGACCCCACCCTCTCCATGACTAAGCAGGTCAACGCCGTTTCCTCATCCTGCTTCAACATCCTCCGAATGCTCCGCGAGGATCTTCAAGTGGATCCCCACCGAAACAAGAAAAACAGTCACCCAGGCCCTCGTCACCAGCAGGCTGGACTACGGAAACGCCCTCTACGCAGGAACGACGGCTAAGCTCCTGAGACGGCTGCAACGCATCCAGAATGCCTCTGCACGTCTTATCCTCGACATCCCCCGACGCAGCCACATCACACCCCACCTGAGAGACCTGCACTGGCTCCCTGTCAACAAGAGGATAACCTTCAAGCTCCTCACCCACGCACACAAAGCACTCCACAACTCCGGACCAGCCTACCTCAACAGACGACTCAGCTTCTACACCCCCACCCGCCAGCTCCGCTCGACCAGCCACGCCCTCGCCACAGTCCCCCGCATCTGGAAAACGACCGCCGGCGGCAGATCCTTCTCCCACCTCGCCGCCAAGACCTGGAACACCCTCCCCACCAACCTCCGACAGACCCAAGACCTACTGGCCTTCAGAAGACTCCTCAAGACCTGGCTCTTCGATCAGTAGCAGCACCACCCCCCTCTTCCCCCAGCGCCTTGAGACCCTCGCGGGTATGTAGTGCGCTTTATAAGTGACATGATTGATTGATTGATTGATGCCCAAACAAAAGTTCAAAAGGGCTGTAGCCAACCCCCTTTTGTGGGACCTCTCTGTAGGCAAAGAGAAGGCAGGCAACAGGACATCCCATTTTCGCCTAAGCTTTTCTGGGAGGCCCATGATCATGCCCTTTAGGGTTTTTGTTGAACCTTTCAACCAACCCATTGCATTGTGGGTGATAGCATGTGGTGAATTTGTAATTCACTCCACACTCCTTCCACATCGTAGTGATATAACTGGACATGAAGTTTGTAACTCTGTCAGTTAAGACCTCCTTAGGGAAACCCACACTGGAAAAAATTCCCAGGAGGGCCCTGGCCACCACAGGAGCTGTGGTGGTTCTAAGGGGTATAGCCTCTGGATACCTAGTGGCATGGTTCACCACCACTAGAATATAACTGTGCCCAGATGCAGTTGGAGGGTTCATGGGACCAATTATGTCAATGCCAACCCTCTCAAAGGGAACCCCCACAACAGGTAGTGGTATGAGGGGGGCCTTTGTGGTACCACCTGACTTACCACTGGATTGACAGGGGGTACAGGAGTGTCAAAACTTCTTGGTGTCCTCTGACATACTCTGACATATGAGGCCAGTGAAAGTGAGGGACAAGCCTGTCCCAAGTCCTACTTTGGTCTAGGTGTCCTGCTAAGGGAATGTCATGTGCCAAGGTGAGTAGGAAGCCCCTACACGTCAGAGGTATGACCAACCTCCTGGTGGCACCAGGCTTAGGGTCTCAACCCTCTGAGTAAAGGAGTCCCTCATCCCAATAGATCCTGTGGGATCCACGGACACTCCCAGCAGCCTCAGCAGCAGCTTGCTGTCTGAGGGGTTCAAGAGAGGGGCAGGTTTGCTGCTCCAGACTCAGTTCTGCCCTGGAAGGGCCCCCTGTCCCCAAGAACTCAACCTGATCAGGTTCCAGTTCATCTGAGACAGTTCCTTCACAGGGACTGAGGTCATCTCCCTCAAGAGATTGATCCTCTCCCTGAGCCTGGGGGGAAGACACAGCCTTACCCCTCCTGCTCCTTCTCTTGGAAGGCACCTGGTCAATCTTTTCAGAATCCAGGGCCTGTTCAGTAGAAGTCCGTTTGGCCTGTGACCTGGTCACAGCAAACACATCTGCAGAGATCCCCAGCATTGCTGCATGAGTCCTTAATTCCACTTCAGCCCAGGCTGAAGTCTCCAAATCATTACCCTATAAGCCTTCCACTGGAAGGTCTGAGCCAACCACAACTTTCTTTGGGCCAGTTACCCCTCCCCACCTGAAATTAACAACTGCCAAGGAATGATCAGTCCTGACATTGTTAGCATTGGTCAATTGGTACATCTCACCAAGTATGATCTGTTCAGGGTCCACAAGATCTTTTGTCACCATAGTGACACTTGCACCTGTGTCCCTGTATGCCATGGCCTCCTTACCATTAATCAAAGGTTGCTGTCTGTATTTGCCCAAGTTACTGGGACTGACAAATAAGGTGGAAATATCCATGCCAGCATCACAGGCAAGTACAGCCTGAGCTGGAGTTCTGACTAAGCCAGAACCCATCTCAGAGCCCAAGGTTAACCCTACTATTCCCTTGTTCCCTGTACCACCACTTGAAACTGTACTAGGGGGAGCAGTTGCTTTAGGGGCAGTGGTGGTTGGAGTTGAATCCTTGGCCTTTGGACAATTGGCATCTTTTGTCCAATGGGTCTTTTCTTTACATAAGTAACACCAAGGTTTCTTTTTGCCTTTTCCTTTGTTGGATTGTGACTCCCCCCAGATGCAGGTTTTGGGGCCCTGACGAAGACTTGTCATCTTTACCCTTGTCCCCACCCTTATCTGAGGTTTTAGTATCTTGCTTCTTTTGGTCACCACCATGGTTCTGGTTTCTCTGCTTCACCCTGGTTCTGACCCACCTATCCGCCATCTTTCCCAATTCTTGGGGAGAAGTCAGATCAGAGTCAACCAGGTATTGATGCAACAACTGATTTTGGCAATTATTAAGGATCTGCTCCCTCATAATCAAATTGTACAATCCCTTGAAATCATTCACTTTGCTACCAAGCAACCAGCCTTCCAGAACCTTAATGGCACTATCCACGAAGTCTACCCAGTCCTGATTCTGTGCCTTCTGGGTGTCTCTGAACTTAATCCTGTACTGTTCAGTGGTTAAGCCAAACCCAACAATGAGAGCACTCTTCAGGACTGAATAATTGTCAGCATCCTCTTCTCTAACAGTGAGGACCTTATCTCTACCTTTGTCAGCAAAGGAGAGCCACAAGATAGCTGCCCAATGCTCTTGAGGGACCCTCTGAACTTTACAGGCCCTCTTCAAATCAGTTATCAATTTATGGATGTCATCCCCAACATGGTAGGGAGGGACAATCTTGCTCAGGTTCCTATTGTCAAAAGAATGTTCCTTAACTCTAGGGACACTGTTACTGCCACCATGGGACTCTAGTCCCAACTTTTTTCTAGCTCTCTGGACTTCTAGGGACTCTTTATCCAGGGCCAATTGCTCTTGCCTGAGCCTAAGCCTAGCTTTCCCTAGTTCAAGAAATTCGTATTCCCTATCAAAAGAGTGGTCCCTCTTGCTAGATACAGAGGTCCCTACAGACTATCCTGAGTGATGTGACTCTGCAGAGGGAGATTTAGAGCTCCTTGGTAAAGTCTGCACTCTTCCATGAGGGGTGAAGAGGGGGCCATCTTGACCTTCTTCATCACCTCCCTGAAGATCTGAGTTGTCCAGGTGGGAACCATCTTGTTCCTCCTGGCCAGGGTTTGAGTCTAGGTCAGAAAAGATGTCACCTCCTGACCTGTACTCATTCCCTCCCGCACCCGATTTCTCCTGTTCATCTGACCCAGGGGTCTTCCCAAGATCATCAAGCAGTAAGGCCTCAATGAGGCGTTGGGTGTTTCCATTTCTCCCTGTCTTCAGCTTTCTAGAGGCACACAGGGCTTTCAATTCTTGGAATGAAGGCTCATTGTATCTAGAGGGCAGAGAGCCACTGGCATCTCCTTTAGAAGACATACTAAGTGTGGTGAGGTGTTGCACCTACGTAACCTAGTGAGAACTGAACTCTCTGAGGTTGGAGAAAGGGTGTGCTAAACCCTTGACTTGCCCAACCCTAAGTTCAGTAGAACTTACTTATTCTAAGCTAGTATTATATGTACCTAGTACTTAGTGGTAGTCAGTTAATCAATACAAAGATTTATCCGGTAAAACAATGCAGACTTGAATCCCAACCGCTGCACACCAATGTGAAAAGTTGGCCTTGTATATGCTGTCCACTGATTAAAGTGGGCACCTTGCACCAGTCCGAACAACCCTTATGGTGATTTAAGAGGTCAAAGATAACCTTAGAAAGCTATCCAAGTGGTAGCTGTGGAGAGCAGCCTTCAGGCTTAGTCTTGAAGGAATGTTAAGCAGCTTGTTTTACCAGAATGCAATCTTATTGTATTGGTTAAATATAAGGAGAACCACACAGTAGTTATAAGAATATATGTTTATTATTATAACACACCTTAAATACCTCACAGTATCTGCTACACGCAGATAAACACAAACCACACAATACTGTAGCACAGAAACAATCGTAAGCAGCACTAATACACAGTGGGCTCCAGGGGGAGACCAAACCATATACTAAAATAGTGGTATAAGAACCACGACTCGAGTCCAGGCAGTGTCTAGATGGTGTAGAATTGCTGGGACCCCAAGGTACCACCCAAGGTGAGTAAGTAGGGACTCCATGGAGGACGGGTGCTGTTATGTCCCGTATAGAGGCCCTAATGTAGACCTGTTCATACATGCCTTAAAATGGACGTATTCGTACTTGTCCTAATACGGTCATATTCGTACTTGCCCTATTATGGTCAAAGACGCATATGCCCTATTACGGTCATAACTGTACATGTCCTATTATAGTCATGATTCCTTATATAGGCATGATCTTTCACCTACATTGGTCCTCCCTAGTACACAACGAGCTCTGAGGGCTGAACATTATCTATCCTGTGGTTTTGAATACAGCAGGGTTTTTCCCAAACACAGGCCCACACTGTACTCCTCAATTATGCATGGCTCTCTAGGAATACACCACCTGCATAATATGTATGTACAAAGTTCACCCCTGACGTCTTCCTCAAGCCTAACAAGGTTCAATACAAACCATACAAAGCAACTAGAGTCTTCAGGGTATAAATACACCACATCTTACCCCGGTAAGGCAGAGGGAACCGAGACTTCCATGCTGACACACTGACCAGAGACGCTGAGGCTCCTGAATGCAGTCGCTGCAGCTGACAGGGGTCTGACACAGCCCTTGCAGGGTGTCCAACTTGAGACCAGGACGGGGTCCCACACTCTCTCTATTCAGGTATGGGGGTTCGACTAAATCCTAGAAGTATTCTTGGCTCTTAGGCTTTTAGACCTACACACATATTCTAGGTACACTCAGGTACATCTAGTTAGGCATCGTAGGAGTACGCGCACTTTTCATAATGCTTTTTATATTCATGTATGTATTCATGATTATTGCAATATGGTAGAACTGTTCTATCCCTTTGCTTTTATCGTACTGCTGATAATATATCTCTGCTATTGTCTGCTGGTTTCTGTAGCACATATATTTTACACTAGAATAACAACTGTTCAATAAATACTTATTGAAACGCCCAGACTGTTTATTCTGTGTAACTCTCTGAGACAAACCGAATAAGTAAGCACGAGTGACTGAGCGAAAAGTAGTATATTGTTTCCACGATTCTGAGGGATCAGGGTTGTCATGGTCTAAGGTTGCCAGAAACTAATATTTCCCCGATAAGAGGAGATTCTAGTGGCACTGTGAGCTAGTTAATGCAAATCCGGCTAACATACGCGGTGGGGGTGCACAGAGCCAGTCTGCCACCAAGCCCACAGTTTATGTTATCCAAACGCGCAGGTCCTGCATGGGTACTATAGGAACTACACGACATGGCGCCACCAATGTTGGTTTGGTACTTATTTAACAGTAGAATCTGAGTAGTTCAGTCGTGCTATTCTCAGAGAACCTACTCACAAAACACCAGAGAAGTCTGGAGTGGGTGGGCACAAAATCCGCCACAGCTGAGTAGTACGAGAATACTATTTATTGGCTGTTGGTTAATCAAGCTTGAAGGACATATAGTTCCTAAATTGTGCATAACACCTTATCTTAGTTCCCTTGGAACACTTCTTCCTCTAAACATGTCTGATACCGAGACAGGGGACCAGAGAGTTGATCTCTTCCTTTTAGACGGAGAAAGAGATCCTGAAAATGCAATACAGATTCCACCAAAATTCAGAAGGACAGTCACCCTAAGACTATTAGAAAATGGTTTACAAGCGGGGGGTGGCATGGTAGTTTTCGTGATTGAGGCATACGAATCAAACAAAACAGAGGTGTTCTATTCATGGGTTACATTCCCAGCAGCAAATTCCATAACAAAGACATTTCACTACTACATAGCAGGAAATGCACCAAGGGAATATGGTCCGTTTGAGGACAGAGATTCCACTCACTTACCAGGAACATTATTACTGGTTTAATGGCGCCCTACCCCACGTACGAGAAAGAGTAAGATTAGGCCCGCTCGGAGGAGATGGTGCCACATGGCCAATACTAGCGGCTCACACACCGCATCCTGACATTGGAACAATGCCACAACCAGAATTACTCGCACAACACAGAGATTTAATCAAAATCTACAGAAACCTGACACAATTCGTCATGAGGACTTTAACAATCCAACCTGCACCAGGTGCAGCAAATAGTACTCCAGCTCAGGGTACAGGAAATAAAATTACTCCTCAAACATTACAAGCGGTAATGGGCAAAATGCCCGGAAAACGCGAACAAATACCATTCTGAATAGCTCAGAAAATAACTCAGCTTGAGGCAGTATTCCCGAATACTACCACCTCTGATAAACACAGAATTCTAACAATCTGTTTGCCCATGGGGATTACACCACAAGTGGAGGACTGCACCTCTTGGGGTTCAGTCTTTGCTGCCATATATACCAGAACACATGGTATCCCGCCATTAGCAGTAGTACCTGACGTTTTGAGACAGATACAAAATGAGTACGGAGCAGAACCTGCCCTTAACTTAGGGATGAAGTTACTAAATAACTTTGAACAGGTATCAGCCATAATACTAGCTAACATTAAGGGGGAAGCGGCTTCAGTGGCGATCCGCCAACGCCTAAGGGAGTTCGGTCCAATAGATCAACAACACGAACTACCCAAAATAATTGAAACTGCATATGCAGAACTAGGCAGAGACAGTCTAGGTGGGAAAGCATTAAAACCACAACTGGTGGGCAGTCCTGAAAAGGACACTACAAAGCAGACACCTACTTCTTCTAAAAAGAAGTGGGAAAATAAAAAAGTCTAAAGACAGCAGATCTCAATCCAGAAGTAGGTCTCCTCAACAGGAGCCCTCTGAAAGAAGTATAACCTCAGGAATAGGGATAATATTAAGAAACCTGACAGGTATCAGGATACTGATACTGGTTCCTCTCGTTCCTTTCAGGGTTCATCGAAAAACTCCGAGAGGGAAGGACGGTCAGAGGAGTGTACAAAGTCCAGAGATACGCGACGCGCTGCGGACTACGCACCTAAAAAAGAAGATAAACAAAAACAGAAACCTCAGTTTAAAAAGAAGAAGGTAGCAGGTCTCAAGATCAGACATGCCCAGAATTCTGAGGACACAGCTTCTGAACAGGGAATGGGCTCTAACGATGCTAGACAGAGCGGCAGAAGTAACGATAGCTTGCCAGAACCTGAAGGAATTTCTGGTGATAGCGGAGTTGAGTGAGTATATCACGGTGGAAACACCTGATACTCGGGTAAGTGTCCCACAGAAGTTACATGAGATAACACTCCGGCTGGAGGGGCACAAGCCCAGAAAAATTAAAGGTCTCTTTTGGAAAAATCTGTCATCAGGTTATGACATTCTATTAGCAGAACAAGACTGGCCGCCAGCATTCGTCATGCAGTGCCCTAGGGGAGAAACTGTCATTTTTCCAGCCTTTTCCGACCTTGTTCCCATACATTTAAAACATGCATATGCGCAGGAGTGGGCGGTCGCCCTAGCTCCAGCATTGTATAAAAATCATGTTGGTTGGGATGAGGATTCAACCCACCACGTGATCCCGTTAAAAGTTTCCCCAAATGCTTAAAGGCAATACCCTATAAAGCAGGAAGCTAAAAAACAAGTCAGGGAGATCCTAGATCAACTAGAATACCAGGGGGTGATAGAAAATTGCACTTCACCTATGAACAATTCTTTGTTTCCCGTAATGAAACCTGACAACACTTATCGTTTAGTTTTGGATTACAGACATTTAAACACTTTCACAAAGACATTTGCAGTTCAAAATGCACACAGTGCCGCATTAATGAATAACATTGTGCGCAAAAAATACAAAACACTAGATATCTCAAATGGATTTTTCTGCCAAAATATAGCGCCTGAAAGCAGGTATCTGACCGCATTCAGTGCGTTAGGGTCCCAGCGACAATTTTGTCGACTAGCCCAAGGGTATAAAAATAGCCCCGGGGTATTTTCAGCAAGAGTAACAGTTACTCCAAAATTTGGATGAAGAAGCATTGTCCTATGTGGATGATATTTATCTGACGGACGATGACTTACAGAGGCAGTTGACCAGGGCAAGCACCATTATTATGGGATTAGCCTATGAGGGCTCAGTGTTCTATTTTTAGGATATGAGCTGTCAAGTGAAGGAAAAAGCCTAGGAGCAAACTTTTTAGAAAAATGTGCGCTGCTTTAACCTCCAAAATCATTAAAGAATTTACAATCAATTCTGGGATTCCTAAATTTTGGTCGAACATACATTTTGGATTACGCAGAAAGAGTAAAACCTTTCTAAGATTTAATCAAACCTGATTTTTCAGTCAGACAATGGACACAGGAACATACAAATATCCTACATTCACTACAGGAAGACATGATAGCTTCAAAACATTTACAGACACGCGTAAACGTACGCAACGTAGTGATCCGAGTAATAGCGGGGCAATGCGGGTACACTTATTTGACTTTCAATGAAGGCGAAACGGTACCAATCACATACAAATCACACCTGTACACAAATGCAGAGATGCGTTTCACTTCAACAGAAAAAATCCTGACAGCAGTGCAGACCGCTGTAGCAAGACAAAGAGCTCTGGCTCAAGGTAAACGCATAATTGTCGTGACTCCAGTACCAGCTTTAGAAGCTGTTACAAAAGCTAGCATTCCAAATGCGCAAGCCTTACATCCCAGATGGATACAATGGGCTAATTCTCTTACTGCAACGGATGTTGAATACAGATTTGATCCAAATTTAAAAACACACGCATTTCTGCGATACGAACAAGAATATCCTCTTCCAAATGAGATGTTGCCTTTAGATCAGTATGAATACATTATTTACACTGACGGATCTGCTCAACCGGCCATAGGGAGTAAGCAAACTTACAGCGCAGCATGTGCGATTGTTAAAGGTCGCATGCGCGATGGAAAGTTCCATCCGAGTTGCACTAAAACGCAATCTCTAGGAGACTGCACGGCTCAGTTGGCAGAGTTAAAAGCACTGATACTGATACTTGTAAACACGGAACACGAATTCCCCACACTGATTGTGTGTGATTCCTTTTACTGTGTACAGTCGTACAATGAATATTTACATCCATAAAGCTTTATTCGACGACAAGTCATAAAAGCACAATACATACAGCACATAAAACTCCGGAAAAATACATCATTGGGAACAAAACGGGTTCAAAGATGCAAAAGGTGGCACAATTAAGCATAAAATGCTATGGGAACAGGTAGTTGAGTTGAGAAATGAACTACCAAGGGCTCACATGATACATACACTGAGTCATCAGTGTGATGGCGTTCACGTTGAAGGGAATTCATTGGCTGATGAAGCCACAAAGGAGGCTGTACGCACAGCCGCCGTAGCTGCAGTTACTCGTTCAAAGACGAGAGTAGACGGCGAGATTATGGTAGCTGTCAATGCTTCACGCAAAGGCAGCACAGCAGTACCTAAAAAATTTCCACTCAAGTACTCCTACAAGTTAGATGCACAAAACATTCCATATGCTCAGATTCCTGGAGTGGGGGATAGATTAATACCAAATATGCATCGTAGGCAAAGTTTAGTTGTGGCAGCACACGAAGGGACAGGTTCTGTACATTCGGGACTTAGGGCGACTGTTTCTTTATTGAAACAACGCTACTGGTGGCCTGTAATGAGGAGGCAGATTAGAGACTATGGGGCCGATTCCGATCTCGGCCGGTAGGGCTCCGAATCGGATTCGGCTTAACCGGATCCGATTCGGAGCCCTATTTCCCGACCGATTTGTACGCGCGTCCGGGCGAGCGAGTACGATGCGAAATCGCCGACCGACTCGTCCGGGCATCCCGAACGCTCCGACCACTCCGACCGACTCGTTCCCGGGTCTAACCGCACCGACCGACTCGCTCGGACTCGACTCGCACCGTGCAATGGAGACGTTCCCCGGCCGGGTAAGTACGATGCGCGCCGCGAGCAGTCCGACCGAGCCGCGCACTCCGGCTCCAAAGAGCAGTCGGAGCCGTACTTTGGGGGTCCGTGTCGGACCCCCCTGTACGCGTAGCCGCGCGAGTCGCACACAGGGGGACCCATGGGTCCCCCCTACACGTGCATGTACGGCGCGACCCGCATCGATGCGAACACGCTGTAGGGGGCGCCCTTGTTCGCGTCGTGCCCATTGAGTCAATGGGAGCCCGTGTACGCGTCGTATGACTGGCTCCCATTGACTTCAATGGGAGTCCGACCGAATCGAGTCTGATTGCATACGTGCGCATCGTACTCGTTCGGTCGGACTGCAAGAGTCCAAATCGGTCGGAAATCTCTCCGGGTCCGGCTCGGTCGGAGAGATTTCCGGCCCGAATCGGAATCGGCCCCTATGTCTGGAACTGCAACATCTGCAAGCAGATGAAAGGGTCCACTACAGCACGTCCGGTACAGATACCATTATTAGACAGCATCAGGTTGTCTATCCGTGTGCGTCCAGCTCAGGTTTCCTCAAGGTCTGGCATCAGCGCTCGGCTGACGCTCGAACTGTTATAAAAGATTTGCGAGTCTTTTTTGGCACATACGCAGTTGGCACGTTACATTCTGACCTTGGCCCGGCGTTTAGCTCTCGGGCTTACAAAGAGGCCATGGAAGGAATGGGCGTAGCATTGCTGTACTCCTCTCTGTATCATCCTGAGGGAAATTCCGTTGTGGAGAGGAAAAACCGTGACTTAAAGCAATCTTTAACAGCTAGGGTATTAGGCAAGGGCGGTAGATGGGTTGATCACCTTTATGGGGTACAACGAGCGATTAACAATCAGCCAGGAAGCTCTATACAGGGTGTCACTCCTTACGAGGTCCTATTTGGGACAAGAATGTCGGTACCTGATCTTGATTGTGAAGGCACAGTGGCGGATGAAAAACCATTTGATATCCATGATCGTTTGGCTGTTTTACAGGATCTAAATACATCCAGAACACAACAAAGTAACGTGCTCCAGAAACAGACCGCCACTGAGAAAGTCAAGGCAGTAACGGCAAGACCTGTCTGGATCCCAAAAATCAGAGATCTGGTCAGAGAAAAGATTGCAGACAAGAAAGAATTTGGGTATCCTACAGAAAGCCTGTACCGGTCCTAGCAATCCAAGGCACAAGAACTGTACTTCTGCCGCCTCTTGCCGGAAGAAATGAGAAAAGATTTGTCTCAATTGACTTAATCAAACCACACCATGTGGCCGATACTAAACAGTAGGCCTCGTGGACTCCACAGTAGCAGACGCCCTCCTCTCGCTACATCGAAAAAGTTCAAACAGAAAGACTCATCACGTTTCAAGAGCCACCTGTACGGAATGAAGGACTAGGCAACAATGCTATGGAACTCGTTCCACTTCAACAAGAAGAAACTCTACTTAACAACCAAGTTGCAATAAGACCGACTACAGACGTCTACGTCAACATGCCTCGTCAAGAGCAAAATCCGATTTCAACACATCCCGATGCAATTCCAACAATTGATAGAACTGCTTCTGGCTATTTCATGAACTTTGATATGTTTTCACTGGATCCAAGCGAGCCGGAAACGACGCCAGCCAAAAAATCTCACAAACAGAAACTCATTGACTTTTTGCACTTTTTTAGAAAGACTTACCTGGTGTCACCTTCGATAGAACTATGGTATATCACTGGGATTTTATTTTTCTTTTCTGGCTAGGTTTAATTATAACTTTTAGTATGCTTATTAATGGACGATACCTCCAGCAGAGCTCTACAGCCCAAAGAGTCAATTTGATTTTAAAACCACACCAGTCTTCACATCGTGAACCAAGAGACTTGTCTTCAGTGAACATCACAGCAGTTCCTATACCAGACGGTATAGTATGGGACAAGATTGATTATGACATATTCGGTCTGACTGAACTTTTAAAGCTTAAACATGTATTTAAAATTTCTTTAAGTGATATCATTACCAGCAGTACATTATCTGATGATTGGGACAATGAAACTGTAAACAATATGATGTCTGATTTAGAAAAAACTGCAGCATTTCCGAACAATGAAATGTTAGAAGGTACTTCAGAGTATGATACATTGTACTGTTACCAACATTATGGTCATCATTTCTTGCACAAATCTATAACACCTAGAAATGTATTTGAATACCACCAGTGGGAACACTGCCCAACTCCTCTAAAAGTTAGTTCGCAAACCTTTGCACAGAAATTCACATACTTTTCAGGGTTTAATACATCTGACCCAACGTCATTTTATTACAAAGTGGCAAAAACATCAGCACAGAAAATTATGTTAACTAACACCAAACAGATTTACTCTGCTTCCTTTATGGCCCAGTTGTCTACACAGGGTTTCGACCTATGGAAAGACACTATAGATTTAAAATCAATCTGGGGTTCTAGGGACTGGCAAGTCCAGGGAACAGAAGCGCTTTTTAGAGTATGCCTCATTCCACAGCAGATGATATTTCTAAATGAAACTGTGCAACAGACATCCTATCTTGGACTAGCCAAAAACAAGGAACTCTACTCACCCGGGTTTCCTACACCATCACAGATGGGTGAGGGGCAGAATTCAACTACACATGGGATAAGATTAGATGACATTCTCCAGTACAACAGGTCAGATCCCAATTGGATGAAATGGCTGATTTGGCCCATTGACACAAACACCTGTCAACAGAGATTTATGAATACAACTGAAGGGTTTAGTATCCATAGGCCAGATACACGCTATGTACAAAGACAACACCCAGGGGTAGTGACATCGTATAGTGTTGGGAAGTTGTGCCTTGATTGGCTAGAGACCTCAACACTCACAGAAGTGAAACATCACTTAAACTTACTCACACCTGATGTAGACCTTAGGGATTTCATGCTAGGCCCAAGGAAAACACGTCAGAAACATTTCATATATGCCGGCATTTATGCCTATTATAATGAAAACTGGAAAATATCCCAACAGGAGGCCTGAGAAAGAATACGGGAAATAGACCGTATTAACCTAGAGAAGGCATTAGCTGTAGTGGATAATGGGTTAACAACTTTGACCTCCAGGATTTACTCCTTAGGCAACATTGGGGTATATTCAGAAGAACGTGTGATAACTACCGCAAGAGTAGCGTAATGCAACTTTCAATAACGCAGCCTATCACTGGAAAATAACCCCTTGTCAACGTGGAATTCACAACAAGGCGGTACCATGCGATAGTCACCAGATAACGCGCCAAATGCCAGCATGAAAATCAACACCACGCCGAAAAAATGCGAAACGCGAGAAATCATGCGATGAGGCCAATCGCGGTACAGAAATCAGCGAACACCAGCTACAGGCCTGTAAATCCCACGTGTCAGGCGGGAAAAAGCACCATAAAAGAATGGGAAAAAAAAGCCCAAAAACAATTCACACTGCGTAGCAACATGGATGCACCCGGAACAAGTGCAGAGGACAAGCCGAACACCACTAGCCCTACGGAGGACCATCCAGGAACCCCGCTGTCTGGGAAGGGCAAGGACAAGAGAAAGAGGAAGACCGGGTACAGTCCGCAGGAAGACCAGATCAACGTCACAGGGGTGACCGAACACCATCAACAACTGTTCGGCACCTCCACTGCGGCACTGGCAACCCAAACCGAAATATGGCAGGCTATCGTCACCAACGTCAATGCAGTCGGAGTGTCCAGGAGGTCGCTGGAGGAGGTCAAGAGGCACTGGCATGATCTGAAAAGGCAGACCAAACATAAGCTCGCCGCCATTAGGGAGGCAGCAACGGCGACTGGAGGTGTGTGTCCTGCGACACAGGAGGAGCTGGATGAGCTGGAGAAAATGGTGGCCACAGTCAGCAGTGAGGAGACGGTGGCAGGATTGGGGGGCCTGGACACAGCACGATACGACCTGACCCAACAGCAACAGGGTGAGTAACCACTAGGGACGGGGGGGGACGGGGGAGATGGGCACAATGGCACACATGCACAATTACGCGCAGCACACAGCACACCCACAATGACCGTGGAACAAGTCCCTGAATGCCTTGGCACACTGCAGCACACATAGAAATGCCAAGTAGGCCCCCATCCACAATGTGCACAGAGGGGCCCCCCCTATCACCAATATCACAACCGACCCGTGCACATGTGCTGAATCCAGCAAAGCAGCGGATCCGTGACCCACACTGACTATGCAAGTAACACTGCATGTCCGATAGCATGGCAGCTGCCCCAAAAAATTGCCTTGGCCCACAAAGCGACATGGAGGTAGCCAAGTGCGGATCACATCCGTAAAGGAGCAGGTCACACTCCGACGTGTCCACGTGCACCCACAACCCATGCCTTACAATACACGCAGCAGACGAACAATGCACCAGGCCACAAAAACAGTCCGCGAGCACACATGACCCAAGTCAAAAGCAAATCAGGCCCCGAAAAGCACACAATTCAAAGGCACCCCGCCTCAAGGGAGAGAGGCTACACGAAATCAGAGCTGCAGGGGCAACTCCCCCACAATGCAGCACACACACATAGCAATCACAGGACATCCGCAATGAAGGCAATGTGGTACAAAGTGCAACACCAGCACCACAGGACAGAGCCCACAACAGGTTCCCCTCGTGCGTAATAACTGTCCACCCACATCTGGCATTACCTGACACTGTGTGATGATAATGTACGGGTACTACCACACATCCGTCATGTAGTCGAAAAACACACTGACTGCCATCAAATAGCCAGCTCCCTCAAAACAGTCACAATGTACATTGGCATGCAGTCTGAATGTGAACATCTGCAAATCATCACCATACATGTGAAACTCTGTTAACCTGCATCTCCCCTTTACATTGCAGAGGGACAAACAACACCCCCTGCAGAGCACACCACACATCCCACCATTGATGATGAAGATGACAACCTGCACACATGTCAAGACACCCTCCAACGGATGCTGGATAGCCTCTGCACCCCACCCCCAGGAGCAGGCCAGGCCAGCTGCCTCGAGGTGACCCCACCACCTGCACAGACCACACCGCAGGAAACACACACCACCACGGCTGTCTCCCAGGCCCCTCCGACCAATACATGGAATTCCAACGTTGTGTGTTGGGTTGCCAGGTAGAGTTGGCTCATCAGCTGCGGGTGGGTTTCGAGCTCGTGGCAGCCAAACTCGATGCCATACATGGGTGTCTGAGTCCCATTAGGGACCACGTACAGTCCCTATCGGACACCCCCTGTACGCACCATGCTCCGCCACAGACCTTGGCTAACCTCGCTGGTGCCATGAGTCTAATACAAGCACTGTCTGATCAGACAGGCACCAGCCATGACAGCACAGAGTTGGCACGGATGCGGAGGGCAATGGACACCATGGAGCAGATGCAGGCCAGAAGTATGTCTGCCACTGCTGGACACCAGCCAGTAGTGGCTGGGAACAGCAACGCCCTGCAGTACTCCAACTTGCCATTGCTGCCACTGAGACCTTCCCAGATGTCTGCAGCGGGAACATCGACACACACAGCTCCGAACCCTGATGTGCCCCTGGCACACCGTGATGCTGCCCCATCACCTACGCAGTCTGAGGTGTCAGGGGCACACAGCCATGCAGCCATCACCCCGCCACACACACCAGACACACCGGACACAGAACCCGTATCAGGGGAGTGAGAAGGGGATGGGAACTACTGTGTGAGGAAGGAGGCAGTAGCATCCATCACCGCCATATGGCCTGTCCCTGCCTGGTCATGACCTATGCATCATGCCCTGGGAAATACCTCCTACTGACCTCCGGAACACCCTGGGACATTCACCTGGACCCCGACACGGACTGCCATTTCTTCACCGCTGGACAATCACATAGCAATCCTGCTGCGTACTGCACTCTCCCTCTTCCCAATCACTGTGCATTCCCCAGAGGACTCTGGTTGGACCACCACTGGGCTTCCATGTGTTGTGGGCTTGGATGGGCAGCTACAGCTCCAGCTCCGTCAATCACCTGAATGTGAATAAAACATTCTGAATCACACAGATGTGTCATCACTATGTTCACTCACGTATTGAAGTATGGCTGGATGTGGGGACGATGATTGCACATGAATGTACACCCTGCTAACTGACATCTATGCGCGTGTCTATCCCTGAGACACATGGCCAATTGGATGACTGTGAAGGTGAGTACTAGCAGTGACCCCATTGCACATCAACAGCAATCTCACAACACCCCAACTTAGGCACACGTCCATGTGTTGAATAGGGCCGTGTGTAGGAGTGACTAAAACGGTGGCAGTCCAGGAGTGGTATCCCACGCCACGTGTGACAGCAGAACTTCACGTCGCATACCGACTTACACACATCTGTGTGGACACATTCTGTTGTGATGTATGACATTGCTCCACATGGGCAGAGGTTGGACACCATACACACATGACTGGAGTCATGTAAGTGCACATGTCTTCCAGCACCTATCCCAAAACAATGTCTGGCTCACAGAGGCGGAGCTTGCCAAAGGAACACACCCCCATTGCACATGCGACAGTCAGTTCCTCACTGTGTTGGGATGATGCTCATTGTGGTACACGAGTGGACAATCTTAACAACACACCTCACAGTTAGACACCAGTGGAGTGGCATAGGCTTTATTGGCATGTGCGTGTCAGTACGGACGAGGCAACGCCCACAACAGGCAGGGACATGTTTAAGACACTTACACGCAGCATGGGTACATGTCGAGGGGCAGATAATGTTGGGGCTGAAATGGACAAGATTCATCACGGATGGCAATGCTCACAGCCCACCTTGCCTTGCTGGACGAGTTATGTGTTGTTTGGCGTCTGCACAGTGCCCCGTGTGAGGGGGCACGACTCACTGCACGTGGGGTCTGCATGGTGCTCTGCCTCCGGGGGGGCGGCGATTGTCTGCTCTGCCGACAGTGATCAGGTGTGAGGGTCCGACAGGTTCACATGTCGTGCTACATCGCCAAGTGTGTGCTCTCACCCAGCAGTGTGTCCGAATTTGGCAACGTTGCCAGACGACGCTGTGTTGCTCGGACCATGGACCTGCGTCGCCTTGCACAGGTGTGTGTGCACACGCGTTATTCCACGCACATGCATCCAGAGCCCGACCGAAGGCAGACGTGTCCTCTGTTTTGGTGGGATATGTGAGCAATCCCCATGTGCTGTAGGTGGCAATAGGATGTGGCTGCAGGTACGTAGTTACTCGTCCATGAATGTCCATGCAGCTTCATGTGCAATGTGTTCCAATAGTACGTTGTTGTTGTGTTCAAGGAACACCAGGGTGAGCCAATCCATTAGGTGGTCCGGGCAGGTGTGCTCAGCCCACGCCGTCTCACCGATCCGCAACACAGCCCAATAGGGGAGCGCCACGATGTGGTCACTGCACACGAGAAATTGTGCCATCTCCCATGCACAACTACCAATACATACGCAGTATGTCAAGGCATCCCATGCGTGGCTGTCTCGGTTACACTCCTGTTCGTGATCCAACAGGGGGCGCAGACACAAGTCATAGTCCAATTCATCAACAGTTTTGTTGGATAGGCAGACATCCATGGGACACTCGAATGTGCATGTTCGGCAGTGGAACCAGGGCTGGACGCAGGTGACGTGGGCAATGTGGAAGCTGAGCCTGTAACTGATCCGCAGCACTGCCAGTGGCAGTGTGCCCAGTAAATACAGCATACGTGCACGGTACTGTTCCACGTGACGGGGGTTGTGCATGTGCCCGGTATGGCCTGCCATTGCTTTGGTGCGTCTCGTGAACAGGCACTCTTCTGGACTGCGGCTGTTGCGTGGAGGATATGCCACAGCTCTGAGCAATGATTCGAATGTGTGTGCAACGTTGTGGGGCATGGGTTGCTGTTTCTGTGGGTGTCAAGGGCATCCCATGCGGGGGTACCACAGGCAGGGGCTTCTATGTGTGGGCTGTGGATGAGTCGGATGGTTCATTTGCGGAATGCATGGTGTGGGAGTCGTCCCCATCTGCCATTGCATCTCTATCAGGGTGTTCCAGGCGCGTTCGGGACCAAGGTCAGAGGTGCAGGTGTTCTCCCACCTTCTGCATTGGGACAATGGTGCTTTCATCCCTGATGTTTGTCTGACTACTACTTGCGTTTTCGGAATGTGATGTGGCTTTGGCGCTGAGAATGGGACACGGCCTTGGGCTAATGGTGTGTGGATGGCGATGCACACACACATGGTGGCATGGTGCCCATGTGGCCTTGCGCTGCTTGTGCTATCTCACTCAATCTCTCTCCCTCGCTCTCTCCCTCTCTTTCCTTTGTTGCGCGCATGGCACACCTTCTTCTCTTAGATTTGGTCTACGGGCTGTGTGCTACGGATTGTCCAGTGGGAGCAGCTAGGACTCATCCTAGGGGATGTTTCTGCTTTTGTTTGTCTGGTGTTTTGTGTTGGTGGTTGCATTGCTGTATGACTGATTCTCCATTTTCTGGCCACGCATGTATGTTTATTTTCCTGCTTGTGCGACATCAGGCAAGATGTTTGTTTTGGGATTCGTGGTGTTGGTGTGCAATTTCTTAGTCCGGGTTTGGGGGTGGTCCCGGCGGGGGGGTGTTCTGGGTGTGGGATGGGGTCCTGGGGTGGTGGCGGTGGGTGTTGTGGTCCTCTTGGGTGTCCGGGCCGCATGATGAGTTGCTCCATGGCATCTGTTGCCCTTCGGATGTGGCCCTGGGCTGTGCTCCCTTTTGTGGTGCTGGCTGCCGTCCGAGTTTACACCAGGTCAGAGCAGGTGTAGATTTCCTGGTGCTAACGCGCCTTATCGCCTGTTTTGTGTTTTTATCGCGGATGTGACTGGTTGTTGAGAATGTTGAGGTGTGATGTTGTCTCGGCTTTTGTCACGGGAACGCCTACTCTGCATCTCATTAGCGATATTTGCGAGGGTCCTCTGTGGCGATGTTTTTTGCGGCTGATATTGCGGGTAAACTGGTGCTGTGGGCTGTTAACACCGGCTTGTGAATGGGGGGGTAAATTTATCACGACTTTGGCTGCAATAAAGGGCCGTTACTTCGGCGATAGCTCCTTGTGAATATGCCCCATTGTGTCTTCGGCAATCGACATATTAGAACAAGATTTGGCCTTGTTACAACACGAGCAATCGCAGTTACATTCTATTATGATGCTAAGCTGGACGCTACAATCTTTGCGTGCAGGCTATGTGCCCTGGCGTTTTATAAACACCACGTCTCTGTTTTCGGAATACAATCTAACTGATAAACAGACAGAAATGGCACAAAGGGGAGCCAAATATACAATGCTGCATATTGAGAAACTGGAAAGGTTACCATTCACTGTAGCCGAATCACCATCAACTGAATGGCTAATTCATGGCCAAATCACTCTGCCGGTCACTACGTTTCAGTTTCAATATTGCCTTGAGCAAAGGCAGGCAGGCAAATATGAAAAAATGGGTAAGGGTTACATTAAGGAAACTTGGGAGTTACCATATAGATATCGATGCCGGAATGGGGATCGAGAAGTGTATCTGAGTGGTACAAACTGCAAGGACGCTTTAAGCGGTTCTCTCATGTGTCCGGATATTTCACTACACGGAGCCTGTAGCGGTTCAGTAGCGAACCTATCATGTCACATGACAGGGACCCCAGCGGCCATGATCACACCGCTTTTCCAGCTGCTCTCGAAAGGGAGTTACTTGATGCTAAATGATCAAGGCTGATGTGGGATGCTTCCGGGCGTCGCCTATCTGGTCACTGTTAACTCCAGGGTTACTTGCTGTATGCAAATATTGTTTCCGCCACTGAACACAGTCAGGGAGGTGCCGCTATGGCCTTCACTGAACGTTTCTTTCATACAATTTGATACTCTGAGCAGACTGCAAGCCATGCTTTTACAGCAAACCGTGCCCTTAACCTCCGCTCGAGAAACCTTTGAACTTCAAGTTGCAAGGACCTCAACTGAGATACAGGAGCTTATACGTACAAACTGCCCCTTTCATTTCGTAGAAATGGTGGGACGTATCTTCAATATGTCTGATAGGAGCGGTATTATACACCTATTTAAGACCATAGGGTCAGGACTGTTAAGCACCTTTCAGACAGTCCTCGGAGTAATCCCAAATTTTATACACTCCGTATTGGGAAGCATATTTGGAGGACTCCCGCTTATTCTATTGCTGATTGCAGGGGTCCTATTCATAATGCTACTGCTAAGCAATGAACGGCCCAATTCCCGAGGGAATGGCGAACATGCTCCTGGAGCGGAAATACCTTGAACGCATGGTACAACTTCTGGGCATTTCATGCCTGCGAGAACTCAATACCTCCTGGTTTCTATCCTTTCGACCAGTCTGGGTAGACTGCATCTTACCTGTTCTTCGATGCCTGTTTTGCGGAGAAGAATGCACGTTGGATCTTTGTCTAACGTTTCCATCAGATGCGCCTCCGGACATGGATGCAATGCTGGACCCCATAAAGGCCCATGCTCTGCGCTGTCCCCAGCGGCTTCCAATTCTGATAAATGCATTCCTGGAGAATCCACAGGTGCCATTTGCTCCTGATGGGTTAGGTGGCTCCTCCACAGGCACCCAGGTAACAACTGCTGCACAAGCTGCCGCAGCATCGACTGTTGGCAGTGATACATACCATCTATGTGCGATTGACGTTCTCTATGAGGCATTGGATTTGTCGTCTGCAGTAGCTAACACTGATAATGTTGTGCTTCCCAGCCAGGACACTTAATCTCGAATTGGTTCATCGCGTCCTGGGAAAGAATTCGGCTTCTCCATTCCTTTTCATAATAAACAAGCAAATTTGGAACATTTCCTAAATTGACACTTTCGCTTGAGAAAAGCATGGCCTTCTTCCCCTTTGAGTGAAGCAACTTATATAGAGAAACAAAATAGACATTTCTGTTTTTTAGTGGCAATTGGAAATAGCTGAATGGTAAAAAAAATTTTTAAAAATGTTTTAACAATTTTAAAACCATGTTTTTACTTGCTTTTAAAATGTTTTTAAATTGTCCAGATTTTAAGTATGGTCATTGTCATCCTGTTCGGAAGAGGAGTGGGTGTTATGTCCCATATAGAGGCCCTAATGTAGACCTGTTCATACATGCCTTAAAATGGACGTATTCGTACTTGTCCTAATACGGTCATATTCGTACTTGCCCTATTATGGTCAAATCCGCATATGCCCTATTACGGTCATAACTGTACATGTCCTATTATAGTCATGATTCCTTATATAGGCATGATCTTTCACCTACATTGGTCCTCGCTAGTACACAACGAGCTCTGAGGGCTGAACGTTATCTATCCTGTGGTTTTGAATACAGCAGGGTTTTTCCCAAACACGGGCCCACACTGTACTTATCAATTATGCATGGCTCTCTAGGAATACACCCCACTTCATAATATGTATGTACAAAGTTCACCCCTGACGTCTTCCTCAAGTCTAACAAGGGCCAATACAAACCATACGAAGCAACTAGAGTCTTCAGGGTATAAATACACCACATCTTACCCTGGTAAGACAGAGGGAACGGAGACTTCCATGCTGACACACTGACCAGAGACGCTGAGGCTCCTGCATGCAGTCGCTCCAGCTAACAGCGGTCTGACCAGCCCTTGCGGGGCGTCCAACTCGAGACCAGGACGGGGTTCCACACTCTCTCTATTCAGGTATAGGGGTTCGACTAAATCCTAGAAGGATTCTTGGCTCTTAGGCTTTTAGACCTACACACATATGCTAGGTACACTCAGGTACATCTAGTTAGGCATCGTAGGAGTATGCGCACTTTTCATAATGCTTTTTATATTCATGTATGTATTCATGATTATTGCAATATGGTAGAACTGTTGTATCCCTTTGCTTTTATCGTACTGCTGATAATATATCTCTGCTACTGTCTGCTGGTTTCTGCAGCACATATATTTTACACTAGAATAACAACTGTTCAATAAATACTTATTGAAACGCCCAGACTGTTTATTCTGTGTAACTCTCTGAGACAAACCAAATAAGTAAGCATGAGTGACTGAGCGAAAAGTAGTATATTGTTTCCACGATTCTGAGGGATCAAGGTTGTCATGGTCTAAGGGTGCCAGAAACTAATCTTTTCCCGATATGAGGAGATTCTAGTGGCACTGTAAGCTAGCTAATGCAAATCCGGCTAACATACGCGGTGGGGGTGCACAGAGCCAGTCTGCCGCCAAGCCCACAGTTTATGTTATCCAAACGCGCAGGTCCAGCATGGGTACTATAGGAACTACACGACAGTGCAGTGTGAGAACACGACCGCATGCTACGTACAATTCAATGGGTGAGTCGCGGTTGCAATTCTAAAGTTTAAGGACCCTTTCCAGTGGATTACGAGGAAACCCTTTGGAACATAGAAGGTTGGAGAGCCACCCCACCCATGGATACTGAATTACCAGAGTTACCTATCCCAGGAAAGCTGGGTGCATAGGGCTGAAGTCACGTCGGAAACCGCTGTCGCTCTCAATGTGAGTCTTCAAAGAAATGCCACTGCTGGAAAGAAGAAAAGTGTCTTGTGGAACCCACAGGTGGATTCCTGATGGAAGGAACCTGAAAGCAGAGGGGACAGAGTCTGGGTCACTCAGGAGGCTCGGTAGGCGAATGCCCACCGATGTCGGGTGCTTCAGGTGTGAAGAAGGAGACCTTGACTCTACAGCTGCAGGGACCAGGAGACTTCGAGGACCACCAGGAGCCACATACAAGCTGTCCCATGAAGGTTGTCGAGTGCTGAGGGGTTGGTGTCCGGTGGGAGCACCAACAAGCCTTGGCAGCGGCAACCCATGAAGAAGGTCAAAGAATGTTACGGTCTGGCCCAGCAAGGACCAGGGGAATCACCACAGCAAGGGGATTTAGGGCAAGCCTGGAGCAACCAGGGGAGCCCAAGAAACGAAGTGTTGTCTCTCAAGTGGACCATCAGGCTGAAGGCACAGAAGTCTCGAGGGGACCTCTAGCAGTTTCACAAAGTCACAGCTTTCAGGGCACAGAGTGCAAGGAGGCCAAAGTCAGTTGTACAAAATGTGCGCAGAGGTGGGGGCTATCGGTAGCCCAATACACAAAGTTGGGGAACACCAACAAGCATATACACTTACAAAAGTACACTGTGCACAGGGGTTTAGGTTATGCGGTCCCCACGAGGGATACTGGCCTCAAACTCAGTGAGAGGGCAGCTCAACCTCAAGGAACATTGAAACCCACCTCCTGTGTTGCTGGAGCCTTCGGAGTCCGCAGGAGCTCAGGATCAGCAGACCAGTCAGTTGCATTACGGTGCCTGCAAATGCAGGGGAGTGACTCCTTTACCCCAAAGGGGATACTTCAGTTGTCCTTGATGCTCCACAGGTCCTGCATGGAGCCTGTATGGTGCACGGGCACAGACGATGCTTTGGATGGAGAGGGAGATGAAGTTGGGCCCAGTCGAAGTCCAGCGAAGTCCAGAGTGTCCAGACGGTCAAAGGTCAGTGGTTTCTTGATCAGAATCTTGTCCACGTTGAATCTAGGGTCCTACAGCCAGGATAGCCCTTTTGTACCCACGGGAGAGGGTTGGACAGATCCAGGAGACCCTCGCAGGGGAGGGTCAGGACAGTGGGGAGGATACTCCCATGTCCTTTGTCCAGTTTTGTGCCAGAGCACGAGCCAACGGGTCTCAGGACTGGTTTGAACTGGACTATGCACAGGGACACCAAATGTGCCCCTTGTGCAGACTTTCAGGTACTTTGGAAGTGCACCCACCCAGTTCCAATGCACTAAATCCTGTCTGGGAGGTGGTCACACCTCCCTGTGACAGGATGCCTACTGTACTGCCTTCCTCTGCTCGAGCTTGGCTCAGCAGCAGCAGGGCAGAAATGTGTCTCTGGTCGGCAGCAACCATTTTGTGCTGTCCGGGTCGAGAAGGCTGGTACCGGGAAGACCAGGGCCCCGACAAAGCTTGCTTCTGAAGGGTGGAATCATACCTCCCACACCGGTTACCAGTGTGGAGGTATGATTCCAAGGTGTTTGATACCAAACACGACATGGTTTGTTGCAGCAGTCTTCGAGATAGCATTTTACGCGATCATATAATGCACCTCTGTCTGGCTGCATCACCGACAACACGGGAGAATGGTCTCTGAAGGCTGCAGGGGTGCCCTGCTCATGCATGGGCACCCTCTCACGTAAAACCCAGCACCCTGCCTTCAGGATTGTCAAGGGGTGACTTATAGGTTTTAAGTGTAGTGACCTATAGATATTGTAAACCTTTATCTA
This sequence comes from Calotriton arnoldi, assembly GCA_963921515.1. Taxonomy (NCBI): domain Eukaryota; kingdom Metazoa; phylum Chordata; class Amphibia; order Caudata; family Salamandridae; genus Calotriton; species Calotriton arnoldi. Next base: position 207,182 of record CAWUFW010005546.1, on the reverse strand, counting down.
AAGTAAGTGGTGCATGCACCATATTACACAGGCTGAAATGGCAGGACTGTAGTTCCAGTTTGCATGGCCTCTCACGGGTGACATAATACATGCGTCAGCCCATCGGAGGCCTCTGGGGTACCTATGCTCTGGGTACATGTGTACCATATACTAGGGACTGATAAGGGTACCCCAGTATCCAATCTAGAGTGTACCTAAGTGCATGTCATAACATTTTAGGGAGAAAGCAGATAGACTGGGGTCCTGATTAGCAGGATCCCAGTCAGACTAGTCAAAAACAGTGTAACATCAAGCAAAAGGTGGGGGTAACCATAAGAAGCAGATCCTACTTTCCTACAACCGATATGCACCTTGAGTGTTTTGTCAGACTCAGTGCACATTTGACATTCTAATACATGCACATCAACATCTAGATCCATGAGAAGTTATTAATAATCTATTCTGACTCTTTTTCTAATACTAATTATTCCAACATGGCCTTTATAGGCAAGAGCAACAAGGTAGAGTCTCGAGAGGGTTTGCACTTCAATGTGCCATTCCTTAAAATGGCTTCATCTTCTATAGTTAAATCTTCCTTTACTTTCTAATATAGCTTTAAGCCGCTTTCAAAACATTTCTCATTTGGCCAACCCTGCACAATGATGTTTAACAAATCAGAATACCTAGAATGCTCTTGAATGGCACTCATCCATTCCCCATGGCTTAGAACTTGCACTGCACTGGGCTCACCAGACAAGCATGCAGCAGCAATCTCCTCATAATCATTATCACTCCATTAGCTCCATTCACAATCTTTGGTGTCGGAAATCAGCAGTGACATTAGTTTTGCTGCAGTTAATTCCTTGTGAAGACTTTCCTCAAACCACCGTTCTCTAATATACTCAGTAATGGCTTGTGGTTGGTGCGGATAAAAGAAGATCTAGCCCCACACACTCTAAATGTTCATGTTCCATGACATAGTATTCTGTCTCAGGACCCCTTAGCTTATGTGATATAGAATCTAGGAGACAGTCTTCACCCCAGCCAACCTTCCTTAAGACAGCACAAAGACCATTTTGGTTTAAGTTGACAGTCACCACAGATCTTATGGTCTCATCAAGGACCTTCAAGGACAGTGCACTTGCAATTCCTTCTTCAATTATCACAAACTCTTTTCACAGTCCTTTACCCATTCAATACCTGTATACATTTTGGTTGGCTTACTCATTGGTTCCCCCTTTTGGGCATATTTTTTATGAATCTTGCCTAAAACTCTCATAATCCAATAAGGGGTGCTAGCTCATCCTGTTGCTTGGTCAAGGTGAATTCATGATGGCAGACACTAAGGATGGCTTGGGCACAAAACCATCCACACTGATAGCACGCCCCAAATACATCACTTTGGTTTCAAAAACTTACATTTTACCTTCCTGCGTGAAAAACCACCTTCTAGGATACCGCAACACGTCACACAACTTTGTAATATATACCATCTGATAAGTGGATTTAACTAACACTTCATCTTGGAAAGCATGCACACCATGCATCCCTCAAAAAGTGTGTTTATTATTTCTGTAACATGGCAGAAGGAGAGTGCAAGCGGAAGGGCATGAAGCAAAATCAGAATGCTCCAATAGGGATGATGAATGCTGTGAGGTCCCTAGAGACCTTATGAAAAGGTATCCGGTGATCTGTGGTGGTGAAGTTGAGAGCAGTAAACACTTTTACATCACCAGGTGTAGTCACCATTTCATGGAGAAGGGGCAAAGACTGACTCTCAACTAACGCTTGCCAGTCAAAATGATAGAGGTTGACAAAAGATTGATCTGATTGTGTCATCAACCTGTGATTTGTCTAACACCTCCTTCAAATCTTTAAGAGCCTAAAGTGGTATGTTGCACAGTTTTTGTTTAACTGGTTGGACTCCACTTTCGCCGCTCATACCTAAAGAAATTGCCTTTGTCCTGTAGAACACTATCAAGATCCTTTTCAATAACACCAAATACTTATGGTACCTTGCAAGGGGTCATCAACATGCATGGATTTGTTTGTTCAGCCCATCCAAAATGTTTAAGACTTGGTTGACCAAGTAAACCTCTTAAAAGAGTTCCTTCTTCTCACAAAGCATTGTCCTACCTTGAAGATGCCTTCAAGCTTGATCTTGGGTCCTCCATAGGTACCAGTCCTATGGAGAACATAAGTTCCACTACAACACAGTTTCTTATTTACAGGTAAACGACCCTGTGTCCATAATAAAATCCACATCAGATTGTACTGAATCACCAATATTTTCAATTATCCTCCACTGAGGAGTTCTCTACATCACCTTATCTTTTGCAGAAGGATCACAGGTGTGTGACACAAATAGTGGGGTTGACAATATTTTACTGGAGGCTGGATCTGAGATTAGAGGAGGAGTGAGCGAAAGAAAGTGGAGTGGAGATAGGCGGGCAGGTGAGCAGTGTTTGCTGCATTTGAGTGTCATGACATTGTACGTCTTGCGACTGGAGATGGCTGATTCTGCCAAGCCTTTAGAGTTTCCAGGCACAGGCTTGTCCCTCCGGAGTGGAGGAATTAGGAATATATTGAAGAAAGCTGCATCGATAAGTGAGAGGAAGTGGAGGTTGAAGTACCCGGCTTAGAGCTAAGACAGTGAGGCTAGGTAGAACAAGGAGAAAGTTGGGGTGGGTGAAGGCACTAAGCACCGACATGGCGGACCCATTAGTACAGCTTAGTACTGGTTGGCAAGTATCTTGGGTGCACCCATCAGGTCCTCATCCATTTAGATGTTTGGCACCTGTTCCTGCTCCCACGCAGATCCTGTCCTCTTATGTGCCCCCTACCATATGTTACATGCCACTTGCCACACTTTCTTGTCTAGCAAGGCTTCTACCCCAATTGGAGCCTTCGACTTGACAAGTGAGTCCTTTCCAATTTTGTCAATTAATAAGTAGGTATTATCCAACTAGCCCACTAACTTTTTCTTTGCTGATCACCTCTGAGACACTGGGAAGATGGTCCTGGACTTGAATAATCAAAATGGATAATCAAAATTCCTGTTCTAATTTTTTATGTCTATCACCTGCAGAAGTGGCTAAGTGAGTTGCTGCTAGTCACAGGTGCTTCCAGGTGGAATGTGTAAGTTTACCTTGACCTTGGCTATCTTACTTCATGCCTTGTGTATCATTTCTGAGGAGTGGCGGATGTTTATTTATACCCTTTTGGTGGTCAGGGAAGACATTTTAGAGTGTCTGTGCGGCACCACTGGGGCCCAGTTCATCTCAGGAGGGGTGTAACTTTAAGCATCTAAAAACCCAAGGTTTTAGATAATAAGCAGAGAGGCACACTTACAAAACTGAATTCTGGAAGGAAACTAATTTCGTAGGAGAGTTGCAGTTGAGGGACTCGAAATAAATTCAGCTTTATATTAAGACCCATTTTTAAAAAAAATAATGCTGGGAGCAAGGCGGAATACACATAGAAAAGTGTCCTAACACCACCAGGAAAAGGAAGAACTGTGGAAGCATTGACTGAAAAGGGACCATTAGCAACTGCCCCTTAGAGGGTAAAGGGCATGCAGAACAGACAGCAACTAGTACAGAAACCCACCCGTCCTACAGAAATTTGATCTCTCCAATCTCCCAAGACATTACCCCATTGGTTGCATCTATAAAGGAATTTGTGAGAAAATATTTTAGTAGGAAAGTTAAGAGAGGGATTAGTCCCGCATTCAAGGCATCTAATCAAAATTTGTGCAATCAGTTTGTAATTACCACCAGTAATCTGGAGTCTAGTTCCTTTGTTTCCCAACAGGGTGCAGATTCACTATATGCACCAGAACCACAATTATCCTTCTCACCAGTTTGGCAGGCAAATACATCTGGCCCCAAATAGTCTTATATATGAATTCCTTCAGGAGACGGAGGACTAAAGTATCAGGAAGAACTGCCTCAAATAGAGTATTGGAAGGGATGAAAGCAGCAAAGACGCTAACTGCTCTAAAAATCCCTTCCTATCGGACAGATCAAATCAGTTATTTATGTCAAGTTTACAAAATTCTGCAGCACATGGAGGGTCTCTCGCTGATGTATTATTATTAATGCAAAAAACTCTCCATGGGATTCTGGAAGCAAAGGTGTCTAATATTGATGAATCAAAAGAAAAAACTGGGTATCTCAAATGTAATGAAATAGAATTGAAAGATATTAATGAATATGTGCCCTCACTTGTGTGGCCAGTGGGGTCTGTGAATAAGCCCATGAATTACTTAAATAAATCAATAAGGCATTTGGCAAATGGAGCAGAAGCAAGTGGTACCAAAGATATTTTTGCTTCTAAAGTCTCGATGCTTGTGAAGAAAAGAAGAGACTATGGGGCATATATACAAGGAAGTCATGGAGTGCAGCATTAGTCTTCTTGGCTTAACGCCACAATCTGCCAATTCTGAATCGCTGGGCTGTCCGTATTTACAACAATACGTTGCAGCCCTGCGTTTTCCCCTGCACTGGTGCTAAATTTAGCTGCCTAGCACCAACGCAGGCACCCTTGCACCATAGTGCAAGGGTGCCTGCATTGTGGTGAATGATAGTTTATGTGCAGGAAGGTGTCCATTCGGTTGTACGATGGTACAACGCAGGTAAATACATCGTATGCCTTTGCCACGCATTTTTTAGCACGCATGTTTTTACCGCAAATATGCTTTTACAACGCATGCCAATACCACACATTGTATTTAGATTTAAAAACAATGTATTTGTGGGGGGAGACCCCCCCACACCCACTAACTACGTTAAATGCGTGATATTGGCATGCGTTGTAAATGCATATTCACGGTAAAAATATGCATGCTAAAAATGTGTGGTAAAGGCACAACGAGGTAAAAACCTTGTTGTAAAATCTGTTTCCCGTCCATTCTTTGTGCAGCACACATAGAAGTTGCAACTCGTATTTTTTAAAATGATTGTTGATGTGCAGGAAGGGACACCTTACTGCACATAAACAATCCTGCATGGTGTTTTGCTGTTTTTATGTGTGCTGCACAATGCAGCGCACATAAAAACAGCAAACACGAGGAGAAATAATACAGTGCTCCTCGTTGCGCCCTGTTAAGACCAGGTTTTCACTGGTCTTCATTTTGGCACTGCCCCATATTTACGCCACCCTTGTAAATATTAGGCAGCGTCAAAATCAATGGGTGTTGCGTCGGAATGCCCACCGCAACACCCATTGCCCCCCCTTTCATGCTAAGTATAGCATAAAGGGGGCCTTATTTATAAGGCAGCGTTAAGCCACGATAAGTGGCTTAAGGCTGCCTTGTAAAAAAGGTGAAGCCTGTGTCGCCACCACAACGTCAAAAAATGTGACGTTATGGTGGCGATAGGGGCTTGTAAATATGCCCCTATGTTTTTTATAGAAGAAGGGCCCTAGAGCGAAGGAGGACACAAAAGTTTGGCAAAAGGGTAAGAGACCCCAAGAAAAACCCTGAGGAGCGAAGGGAGATGCAACCTAATAGTAAGAGGGTGACAAAGCCTCAAGATTCTGTTATTAGTAGTACATTTAAATATTCAAGGAAGTTTTCTGGTCAGGAACAAACCCATAACAGAGGGAAATCTGAAAATTCCATACAAGAGATGGAGCAAGTGGGAAATTCAAGGCTCAGTGATAAAGGGTTTCCTGGTGGAGTTGGTCAACAATTGAACAATGGTAGACTAATTAATAAAGGCATTAGCAAACACAATCTCATAATACCATCAACCTACATAAGTGGGACAAGGGAACCTAATTAAGAAGGTCAGAGGAGGTTAGATGAGATTATCAATACAAGAATTAACAACCCTAGGTGGATCACCAGTACCAACATCACTACAACTAACATCCTCAGGGATGCTGAGGGATTGCTTCCACTTGTGGAGCCGTTGGTAATGTATTTTGATGTTGTCAGACAAAGGAAAAGAACCTGCAAGATGAGACTGCTAAATATTTAGTTCGAAGTTACTTGCGGTCTACCGTACATTTACAGCCCTAAAGGATATAACCTCTAGTTGCATCAAGCAAGTGGGATAATTACATGAGGGATCTGCAAAGGAAATAATGATGGTTACATTCTTCTCTAGACTAATAAAGAAAATCATAGAGGATGCATGGGATGAGTTAGCTTCAAAAGGTATAAAACTTGTACCACCTCAAAAAAATAAGATGACAGACAAGTAGAGTCATTCCTAAAGTGTCATGCAGGTCTAGTTGTTGGACAAGTAAAACTGGTTCATGAAGATTGGAAGATCAATGGACAAATAGAACAACAGGATTTAAAAGAGACATTCTTCGCATCACTATAGCAATGAATAGATATGATAGATTTGACCCAATCAATTCGGACAGCGTAACATGGCAGAAATTCTCTAGGTTAAGTGATATGGATTCAGATAAGACATCTCCCAACAGCCTTTCACTATTAGTATGGTATGTATATGGGCTAATGGGTATCCTTGAATTCTACCAAATGAAAAATAATCTTGGCGGAATATAACATTCTGTGTTTCCATTAGACTTGGCTGTTCGGGGAAACATTGTTTTTCCCAGGTTTCACTCAGATCTGCTCTGAAGCATCACCAAGTGGCACTGGGCGCAGCTTGGAAGGATTAATCACCCTGATTTCAATGAGCATTGCTAGGGGGTAAGAGTATTGCTAAGGGGGTAACTCAGGTGCCGTAAAGTGAGTTGCTGCCTGCTGCTAAGATAGATCTGCTCAATCCAGTGAAGCAGTAGTTAGTATGGTTATAGTAAATGTATACATTTTTCAGAGGGATTACAAGTATAATTCCGTCCAATTTAGATTATTGGAGGTAGATCTAGATCAAACATCCATCGAGTCTGATACTAGTTCTGGGAGACTTTAACCTGAGATTGCAACCAGCTCAGGAAGAGGCTAGTACTGGGAGTCTTTAAGATACCCTTGGCTTCCTTACCAGCGTGCAAAAGTTTAAGTCATCAACCAAGTTACAGGGTTTCTTACAGAGCTGTAGCTTTGTCTGCCTTATTGCCCGCTACACTTCAGATGCGCCAGCATGGGGGACGTAGAGTCATGGCAACATACAAGGGCAAATAGATTACATTTTCATCTAAATGTGGTACTTCTCTCTGGTTGAAGACTTTCAGGTTTTGTCATATCAAATGAGTGACCACTTCTAACTGACAGCAAACTGCAATTAAAAATGGCAAGCAGGGATGCTATTATGCATCTAGATACTGAATTCCCTAAAACCCCTTACAACGAGGATCAGTGTTCAACATGTTTAGGGACAAGCGAATTACAAAATAATATTGATCCACACTGCTATCTATCTCATGAGGGAGAACCACTGTATAAATACATACACACGATAAAATAATTGCCACGTATCTAGTTATATACTGGCGGAAGAAATGTAAAAGACTAAAGCTTTGCACCTATAAAAGGAGGAAAAGGAATAGACGGTTTGATATGGAATGTCGGTTGATGAAGTGGAACTTACGGTGGGTCCGGAAGCCAATTCAAAATAGTTTGATAGATTGTCAACTGTCAAAACAGTACAAAAATAGGATAAGTAATAATAAGGCATTATATTACAAGGAAAAGTGGGAGGAAATGATGGTGGCTATTGGTGGGAAAGATGTTCAACAATTTTGGAAACTGGTAAAATATGGTACCCATGAGCCTAAAGAAGGTGAAGTTAAAATGGTACCAGAGGATTTATGGATAAAATTCATACCTGCCCTTTATAAGGGAAAGGGTGACCTTGCCCCTCAGAACTATAGCCCCATAGCCATTGAGACCATGGCCCTTTTCTTAGAGTCATCAGTAAAAAATAGAATACCCAGAATCAGGCTCACTCGAGCTGCAGGGCCTGATGACCTGCTGGATAAAGTAATAAAATCCTGTCAGAATTGGTGGACAAGTTTCCTCTCAGAGGCATATAAAACACTTACAGCTATAGGTGTAAACCCCGTGAATTGCAAAGGCGCTATTATTAGACCGTACACAAAAAAGGTGATCCTATGGTCCTGAATAACTACAGGCTTATTAGCCTTATGGATGTGGGGGACAAGATTTATGGGAAGATACTTTTGAACAGTCTTAAAGTATAAATTAAAGAAGGGAATTTGATAGCAACATAATAAGGGGACTCTAAACAAGGTCGTACCACCCGATTATTGTTTTAGTCTCTGGCTGATTAGCTGTTTTGTTGAATTTAGAGAAGCGTTTGACTTAGAAAAATTTTTGAAATCTTATGTACAAGGTGAAAAACCATGGGAATTCCAGAAGATATATTGAGAATTGTTAGACTTGGCATCTTTTGGCGTGTTTCCCCTGAGTTTTTGCTTTCTGACCTCCCGGTTTTGACTCTGTGCTGGCTTAGTGTTTCTGCGAACTTTTCTCACTGCTGATCAGTGGTAAAGTGCAAGTGCTCCTGTGGTAAAATGTGTTATGGATTGGTGTTTCCATGATTGGATATTTGATTTACTTGTTAGTCCCTAGTAAAGTGCACTGGGTGTGCCAGGGCCTGTAAATCAAATGCTACTAGTGGGCCTGCAGCACTGATTGTGCCACCCACGTGAGTAGCCCTGAAAAGGTAACTCAGACCTGCCATTGCAGAGTCTGCGCGCAGTCTGGTACTGCCATGTCGACTTGGCAAGTGCACCCACTTGCCAGGCCCCAACCTTCCCTTTTCTTACATGTCAGCCACCCCTAAGGTAGGCCCAAGGTACCCCTGTGGGCAGGGTGCAGTGTATGTGAAAGGTAGGACATGCCCTGGTGTGTGTGGCATGTCCTGATAGTGAATTACTGCCAATTTCGTTTTTCACTATTGCAAGGCTACCTGTTCCCCATAGGACAGAATGGGAAGTTTGTTTATAACATCTTATAAACACAACTGGCCCTGGGAACTAGGTAAGAAAATAAAGTTTAGTATGCCTGAACTCAGAATCTAAAGATGCATCTTTTAGTGAAGGTGATTTTTACATTCTGTGTTTGAAAATACCACTTTTAGAAAGTAGGTATTTTCTTGCTCAGTCATCCTGTGTGCCTCTGTTGGAATGTGGATTGCCTGTCTGGGTTTTGGATGACAGAAGGCTGGGCAGCAGGAGTGGCTCCAGATAGTCTAGGTGAAGCATTCCATATAAAGTACATACAATCAGGAATGGATGTTGTAATGAGTTTATTCCAATGAGAAGATCCCATCCAACAGGACACCAGCCAAGGCTTCAACTGCCGCTAAGCTTAAGCAATAACAAATTCTAAGTGACATGTATTAAGTTCCAACATGACATCAGTACATCAATAGCCTCCCAGAGACACCAGGATTCCAATAGACTGATCTCATTTAAAGAGATACCACACACCTCCCTTCCTTAATACTAACAAACATAAGCATTATTTACACATAGTCAGAAAGATAACCAGGACGTTTTGTAGACCTAGAGGAACAACGTGTTTTTGTTACAACAATGTTATCATCACCATTTTTCTTAGAACACTTAAATGGAGTGGCATATCTAATATCTTCCACATGTCCCTTAACCACCACCACCCTGTTCAAATTCCAAATGCGGTGATCCTGGGTTTTAATTGCATTTTTAAACACTTTAATGACTTTGAGGGGTTTAAGAAACTTAGAGTTAGATTTGCTACACAGACCAGGTCGTTTAATCATGACCCAGTCACCGACGTTCACCACAGTTGTTTTAACAGCATTTCTCTTATCAAAATACTTTTTCCTTTCTTTGGCTTTATTTTCTTCTCTTTCTTGTATTTCTCCCCCATCACACACATATTCTTTACCCTTGGCTAATTCATACTTATTGACCCAACCAGGTTCAACAAAAGTATTAGGAACTCTACCACAAAACAACATAAAAGGAGTTTTCCCTGTGGTACCATGAGGAGATAGTCTGTACTCTTCCACTTTCTTCAAAACTTCGGCTTTCCAATCCAAAGCTAGAGATTTCGCCAAAGTAATGGTTTCTTTGAGCACTCTGTTAAATCTCTCAATCATACCATTGCTTTCCGGATGATATAAAGAGCAAGTTTTGTGAACAACACCTCTGGAAGATAAAAATCCTCCATTTCCCTTGAGATTAACTGGACACCATTGTCTGTCAAAATAGATTCCGGCATTCCTTCTCTCAAGAATAATTCTATTAAACATTTGATAATATGAGCCGAATCTATAAGGGATAAAAAGAACACCTCAGGCCATCGAGAATACATGTCTATTACCACCAAAACAAAAGTTTGTCCTCCACCATGATGAACAGGACCGAGTATATCTAAAGCAATGTCCTGCCAGGGTCGAATGGGACGTCTCCTTATGACCATGGGTTGTACCCGTGGACACTTAGATTTGTCACTCAATAAGCAAGGAATACACTCACGTACTACCCGTTCAACCAATTTATCCATACCTGGCCACCAGTAAGACATGCGTAACCTTTCTTTACTTTTGGTCAGACCGGCATGATTTGAATGCACTAAATCCACTAATTCATTCCTAAGGCTGCTTGGAGGAATTAATCTAGTTCCGCGAAACAACAATCCATCAGCTACTGATAACTCATTTCGCATGATCCAATAAGGTTTCATGCTATCAGAATAAGATTTCTTATCTGTCCAACCTTTCTGAACAAAAGAAATAACATCCTTTAAAATAGAATCCACCACTAACTCCTCCCTCCATTTTTGTTCCGAAATTATATTATGATCGACCACACATACCCATTCCTTTGAGTCATCAAACTCCTCATTTACAAGAGATTCTTTAGGAACAAGACGTGACAGAACATCAGCTATGCTATTATCAGCTCCAGGAATATATTTGAGAGAAAAACTATACTCCTGTAAACCAATAATCCACCTAGTAATCCTGGCTGAAATCAAATCTAAACCTTTTTTATCGAATACCTCCACCAAAGGCTTATGGTCAGTGCGAACTTCAAAGTCAACACCCCATAAGAACTTCTTCAATTTTTTTATTGCCCAAAAAACAGCAAGAGATTCTCTCTCTATCACAGAATAACGTGTTTCAGGATCTCTTAAACTCCTAGAAAGAAACATTACTGTTTGTAAACCACATGGACCATTTTGTTGTAAAACAGCACCCAACCCCTTTTCACTTGCATCAGTAACAAGGATTGGTTTGATTGAGGGATTGAAACTTTTAAGAGAGGGAGCATTATCCAGTTTTTCTTTCACGTAACTGAATTCTTCTTCACATAATTTAGACCATTCAAAATCAACACCTTTACGCAATAAAGATCTCATGTTGACAGTAGAGTCAGCAAAATTCTTTACAAATTTCGCGTAGTACTCTACCATCCCTAAGAATTTCATTAATTCACTCTTGTTAGTAGGAGAACTCATATTACTAATTGTGTCAATCAAATCACTCTTGGGTTTCACACCGTCACCCGAAATGTTATGTCCTAGATAACTTAAAGATTCAGTCCTAAACCTACACTTATCTACTTTAACAGTAAGATTGCACACACACAACCTCTCTAATACCCTACACAACCTAGTATCATGTTGTTCCATATCATCCCCAAAGATAAGGATATCATCTTGATAAATACAGACACCTTTTAACTCTTTCAGCACATTTTCCATCGCTCGTTGGAATACTGATGAAGCAGATACCAATCCAAACGGCATTCTTCTAAATCTAAAAGTACCAAAGGGTGTTATGAATGACGTAAAATCTCTACATGATTCCTCAAGCTCCACTTGGTGATAAGCCGATGTTAGATCTATCGTACTGAATACTTTTGCTTCACCCAAAAGTACTAACAATTCAGTAATGTTTGGTAACGGATATCGATCAACAATCACACACTTATTGAGTTGCCTCAAGTCGATGCAGAGACGCAAATCCCCATTAGGTTTGCGTGCGGCGACCACTGGGGCCAACCATTCCGTCCCCTCTACTTCTTCTATTATTCCAGAAGCTTTGAGTTTAGCAATTTCTTTTTTCATATCATCCTTCACAGACAGAGGCACATTTCTCACTTTACAACCTATTGGCACTGAACCTTCTTTCAATTTTATCTTATGTTGATAACCTTTTAAACACCCTAACTCATTTTTGAAAACACCAGGGTATTTAATCTTAAGCTTATGTACAAATTCATTGTCGTTTAGGTTAGACACAGAACACACCCTGTCCTTAATTTGAATAGGAGGATCGGCATTGGGATCTAAAAATACACCTAAATCTCCTTGATGTATCCAACTGATAATACTATCGCCTCTCTTAGAAACATAAATCTTACCTGACACAAATCTGTCTCTAAACTCAATAAGACCAATAAAATATCCATGCAGTTTTATAGGTTCCCCACCATAAGCTAATGGTGTGATGTCTGGCTTCATGAGTGAAATCTTTCCTTTTAATTTTGAATTATAAAATTCATTTGAAACTATAGTGATCTTTGCACCTGAGTCGAATAGTACACGAGTGCTTTCCCCTTCAACCATAATATTATCAAAAGGACAAACTTTCTTGTCAGATTCATTTTTCACCTGAACTACAATTTGTCCACATACAAAATCATTATCCCCCAAATCACTGTTGTTAGATTCATAAACCTCTACCATTTTAACTTTTGCCACAGTTTTGCTTTTACACATTAAAGAAGAATGACCCCTTCTTTTGCATTTTGAGCATATTTGACTTAATGCAGGACATTTTTTATCATTAGCAAGATGCCCTACTCTACCACATCTGTAGCATCTTCGTTGTTCACTAGTGTTTCCTTTAAATTCTTCCTTGTTGACTGTAAAATAATTTTTACTGTTTTCAATTTTCTTTTGATTTTTTTCCTTAACAAGTTGAACATTTACCTCTTTAACATTGTCTTTCTTAATAATTTCAACACATTTTAAAGAGTGTTCTATTCTTTTTGCTACATTGAGAACCTCATCTAAAGTGGGTTCATCACGTAACCAAAGCTCTTCTCTAATTTTTTCCATGTTGCACCCAAACATGAACTGATCACGAATACGTTCATCAGTTAAATTTCCGAATTTACATGACGAGGCAAGCTTACGCAAATCAGTAACATACATTTCAATAGTTTCATCTTCATTTTGGGTTCTCTTGGCAAACTGATATCTTTCTAATATTGTACTTACTTTAGGTAAGTAGTGTTTGTCTAACTTTTTTATGCAAATCTCGTAATCATTTAAATCTCTTGCCTCCGCATCTGGGAGATCAGGAAGGTGATCAAACACATCCTGACCCTCTGAACCAAGACAATGGAGTAATAAAGATGACTTCCTCTCAGAACTTAGAGAAGGACCACAAACCCTGGCATACCTCTCAAACACAACCTTCCACTTTTTCCATTGAATTGTAGGAACCCCTGGATTAGACAAAAAGAAAGGTGCAGCTGTTATATTCTGCATATTAAAATTAAAGTTCTTATTATCACCAATCACTGTAAATATTTGTGAAATAAGGTTAAGACAAAGTTGCTTAGATAATTGGTGGAGATCAGTTTTGAATACTAATTTTTCAATAATGAGGAGAAAACGATGTTATCGTAGTGTAGATAAGAATTCATAGTTATGAGGAACTTTTTACCAAGGTTGTTCACTCAAAGTACTTAAGAAATAATGATGAACAATTCAGTGTGCGTATCACTGTAGCGACACGCTTTGTTCTATGTGCTGATCTTTTACCTTGTCGTGTTGTCCGTAAATGTTTTTACCACCGATGTCAGCGCGGAGATGGTTTTGTCAAGTTGCTTAGCAACGAACACAATCCAGGAAGTTGATCTCAGAAAATGGCCGCCGTGTTACGTTACGTGCAAGTAGAACGCATGACGAAAGCGCTGTTACGCTGCAAATGAAACGCGCAACAGTAACCAAGACGACGATGGTATGAGTCCCTCCACTCCGTTCGGTTGGAATTCTGGTAAGCTTATTTTAATTTCTTTGACGTATAAGCTCAAACTTAAACTGTTTCAACACGAACACTTTGGGATCCAATGCCACTCCAATAAACGTATTCAAGCTAATGGATCCACATGACCTCGGTCACTGAGGCACTACGAGTATTGCGCATAAATTAAAAGGCCAAAAATAAGTACAGCGCATGAACTAGTATAGCGCATTAAGCCAGCTTAGGACAAGTTCACTCAGCATGAATCCAAGTTCACTCAGCATGAATCCACGATCGACATTTGCCAATTTTTTTTTTTTAAAGCTTCTAGGCACAACCTCGAACAGTATTCAACCTGGCTTCAGAATTACTGTCTCTAGAGATGAGCCCGCATCGATTTCAACGCCTCCCAACCCAAACAAGTATCAGTAGGGCGAGCATGCGGCGAAGCTCCCAATCTCAATTAATATACAGATATTCAAAGTCAGTTCCAACTTAAATCGAGAGTAATGTCCATCCAAAATTTAAAAATGTCTCTCACCAAATTTTCTGTGTTGAGATCTTCTTCATGGCATCACATCCTGCCGACTACGCCAATGAAGCATTCCATATAAAGTACATACAATCAGGAATGGATGTTGTAATGAGTTTATTCCAATGAGAAGATCCCATCCAACAGGACACCAGCCAAGGCTTCAACTGCCGCTAAGCTTAAGCAATAACAAATTCTAAGTGACATGTATTAAGTTCCAACATGACATCAGTACATCAATAGCCTCCCAGAGACACCAGGATTCCAATAGACTGATCTCATTTAAAGAGATACCACACAAGGTGAGTCAGGAAAGGGCTGAATAGACCTGGGCTGCAACTGGGGAAGGGGGAGGAGATTTCCTTGCACCTCAAAGGGGCTGGTCTGCCTCTGACAATGCCGTCTCCACCTCCTGCCAGGAAGTCACACCAGATAAGGCAGAACTGGTTCTGGCTGGGCACAGACACTCTCTGCCTAAAGGATCAAAGGATTTCGGGATATAAATATTGGGGCCCAGACCCCTGAACTTTAGAACTCTTTTGGATCAAGAAGACTGCTAAGAAGAAGAGCTGGAGAAGCTGTGAGGAGGAACTACCACTTTGCTGTGTGCTTTGCTGTGTTGGCCTGCAGTGGCTGCTTCTGTCTTGGGCAGTGAAAGGACTGGACTGAACTTTCTGCAATCTACTTTTGTGAGTTTCTCCAAGGGCTTGAGGTAGAGCTTGCCCCCTGTTCAAGAAGTCTCAGGCACAACAAAGACTTCAAGCTCTTCTGCCCTCAGCACTGGGGACTGTGTGTTTTGTGCTGCAACAGAAGAAAAGCAACTCGACGACTTTGACGATTCCACTGCCGATTCCGTGTCCCGAAGGCACCGCCGCAATGCCGCACTGTGACCCTGGTCTCACCGACGATGCCTGCTGATGCCGCCACCGAGCCGCTGCTCGCACCGCGACCTGTGGGCACCACACTCCGCACCGCTTCGCTTCACGATGACCTTGGGACCGCAGAGGGCACTGTTGCAACGCCGCACCGCGACCCTGGTCTCACTGACGATGCCTGCTGATGCCGCCACCGAGCCGCTGCTCGCACCGTGACCTGTGGACACCACACTCCGCACCGCCTCGCTTCACGACGACGCCTTGGTATCCCCGATGACGCCACTCCACGCCGAAATCTATGCCGCTGCTTGCACCGTGGTTCGAGGGCACCGCTCGTAAAGTTACACGATGCACCACCCTCATCCCGCAGCCTTGGCCTACCGACGCCGGCGCCATCGACTCCAGTTCATCAGCCGACGACAGCGCTTCAGTAATGACGATGCCGCTGCTTGCACTGTGACCTGCCAGCACCGTGACGAGCACCGCCTTCATCTCGCACCGCGACCCTGGTCTCACCGACGACGCCATCCAACGCCGCCACCGAGCCGCTGCTCGCACCACAACCTGAGGGCAGCGCACGCCGCACCGCTGCACTTCGCACCGCAGCACCCGGCGCCTGCCGACGCCAGCGCTCCTGACTTCAACAGAGAGGAGATCGATCTGCAACGCGTGTGACTTCGAGGGCCCCGAAGACTCCTGCACCGACCTCCGGAACCGACGCCAGCGGACGCCGTGCTTTCGGAAGCTCAACTAGAGGTCGCCGACGCCCTGCATTTCTAAAAGGTACTGTTTGCGGGTCTTCCCGACACCGTAGCTGGCCCTCGACGCCTCGGTCAGCCAGAACTGTTTGGATTTGTTTGCTCACGACGCCGTGATAGCCCCGGACGGAGCTATCGACATCAAGGAACTGTTTTTAAAGCATATTTTGATAACTGAAGATTTTTAAGTACTGTATTGTGGATTTTTATCGCTTTTGGTCTTGTCTTAAGTATATAAAAATATTGGATGTTTTTCTAAACTGGTGTTGTGTCCTTTTGTAGTGCTTACACTGTATTACTGTGGGTTATGTGCAAATGCTTAACACACTGCCTCTAAGATAGGCCTGACTGCTCGTGCCAAGCTACCAAGGGGGTGAGCAGGGGTTATTTTAGGAGTGTAACTCCCTTACTCTGACTAGGAAGAAGAGTCCCTATTTGGACAAAGGTGCAAGCCCTTGCCAACTAGAGACCCCCATTTCTAACATTAGTTGTCATCGGTGAGGATAGGACTTGCATTTGCACTTGACTTACAGTGATTGGTGTGCACTACTACCATATCGCAGACCATTACGTACCACATACTTTTGTTTTTGGCCTATTTTTGACCTTGCCAGCTTGAACTTGCTCCCGCATCATGCCTGAATCAAGAGCATCATCTGTTGCATCCATGGAAATTGCCTTTGAGGAGGATAGGTTGGAATCCTACAATGTGAAGGAGTTGAAAGCGATTTGCAAAAACCTAAAAATCCAGTCAGAGGACTCACTAGGAAGGAGGAGCTACAAAAGGCGCTGAGGGCCGGGGTAGCAGCCAGACATGCCAGCGAGCAGTCTGGTGATCTCAGTGGAGAGGCGGAGGAGCCTATTCCTAGGGTGGATGTGCTTTTGGGAGGGGGGGATCCCTCCAGGCCAGGTAGCAGTGGGTTGTCCCCAGAGGAGCTGGAGGACAGAAGGGAAGCTAGGAGGCACGAGATAGAGCTTGAAAGGCTCAAGATGGAGTCACAGAGGATGGTATTAGACCATGAGCGTGGGCTCAAGGAGCTGGAATTGAAAAGCAAATCCAGCACAGATGGTGGCAGCAACTCTTCAGTACAGGCAGATAGGATTGTGCACATCCCCAAGAATGTAGGTAAAGAATACCAGAAGGGGGATGACATACAAAGGTGGTTTCAAGGGTACGAGGCATCCATTCATATGAATGGGGTCCCTGAAAGGAACTGGGGGGGCGGGGTTGTGGCCTCTCTTTCCGGAAGAAGCTACGGATACCCTGATAGCTTTGGGTAAGGGGCAGAACCTCACCTATGCTGACATGAAGGGCGCCCTCCTCACCAGGTATGGACTCACTCCTGAGAAGTACAGGGATCAGTTTAGGTCCAGTAAAAAGTCTGATGCCAACACTTGGTTGGAATTTGTAGATTCGTTCTGCAGGTCATTGGATGGCTGAGTGAGGGGCAGTAATGTGACAGATTATATGGGGCTCTACAATTTGATTGCATGGGAGCACTTGTCTAGTCTATGTTTTGCAGATCTGCGCCAGCACCTAGTTGATAGTAAGCTGACTGACCCCAGGAAGCTTGCTATGGAGGCGGATAGCTGGGTGAGTACCAGGGTCCACAAGAAAGCGCTTGGGGGAGACTCAGCCAAAGGAGGGCAGGGTCCCCAGCAGAAAAGTGGGGGGGAAAAGGGTAAAGGACAGGAGTTCTCAAAAGGGCCCCAAACTAACACCCAGGGTAAAGGTTCCCATCCCCCCGGAGATAAGAAACAAGGGGTCTCTTCAGGGAAGCCTGCTGAGATCGGCCCCCGCAAGTGTTTTGCCTGTGACCAGGTGGGTCATATGAAGGGGGACCCCAAGTGCCCTAAGGGGGCACAGCCACCCACCGGTGGGCAGTCCAAGGTGTTGGCTAGTGTAGCGCTTGGGGAGGAGGAGTACCCACAGGAGGATGGGGATCCCGCAGAAATGACCTTCGTCTCACTAGGGGACAGTGAGATGGTCCCAGGACACCAGGTGCCCCCTAACACAAAGAAATACAGCACCTGGGTGACCATCAATGGGAAAAGGGTAGAGGCTCTCAGAGATACTCGGTGTCACCTGGTCTCTGAGAAGCAGGTAGTCCCAGGGGGATTCCACCAAGTAATTGCTGTGGACAATTCAGAGCGCCAGTGTCTGGTGGCGCAGGTTCCCTTCGAGTGGGGGGGGGGTCTCAGGTCCTTTGAGGGTGGTTGTGAGCCCGTCCATGCCTGTAGATTGTCTGCTAGGTAACGACCTGGAGCAGTCCTTATGGAAGGATGTTGAGCTCAGGTCTCACTTGGAGATACTTGGGTTGCCAGAGTGGGCATGCGTGTCCACTCGGTCAATGGCGGCCAGAAAGGGTGATCAAGAGGACTTGGAGCCTGAAACAGTGGCCCAAGTCCCTGCCAAGAGAAAGGGCAAGGGGTGCGGGAAACCGGCCCCTGAAGTTCCCACAGACCGGGAGGAGGCGGACCTTGAGGGGGACGCCCCGGTGCCTACAGGGGAGCAGGTAGCTGAACTGGGGGACATCTCTGAGCTGACCCATTTGCAGCAAGAAGGGGATCCCACCAGGGAGGAATTCTGCAAGGAGCAGAAAGAGTGCCTTTCTCTGGAGGG
Source organism: Calotriton arnoldi (assembly GCA_963921515.1). Lineage (NCBI taxonomy): Eukaryota > Metazoa > Chordata > Amphibia > Caudata > Salamandridae > Calotriton > Calotriton arnoldi. The sequence continues at coordinate 188,499 of CAWUFW010005546.1, read as the reverse complement.
TCTGCGGCGGCAGGCTGCAGACTAGGCAGCAGGTGATCAGTCCGGATCACATTGGATCTACTGGGAGAATGGTCTCCTGTACAGTGAGCCTAAGGTCGCTGAGCCTGGGTCAGCCCGTGTGCTGGTGGTACCCCAGCGCTTCAGGACCTTCCTACTGGGTCTGGCTCATGACGTGCCTTTGGCAGGACATTCGGGGCAGGACAAGACCTTTGACAGGCTTGTCACCCACTTCTTCTGGCCCCAAATGCGAAGGCAGTCAGATGGACATTGCAGGTCTTGCCAAACTTGCCAGGCAAGTGGAAAGAGTGGGAGGAAGGTCAAAGCTCCTCCCCAACCTTTTCCAGTTGTTGCAACACCCTTTGAAAGGGTAGGGATGGACATTGTGGGGCCACTGGATCCCAAGACGGCCATGGGCAACAGGTACATCCTGGTCTTGGTGGACCATGCCACCCGGTACCCGGAGGCAATCCCTCTCAGGACAACGACGGCGCCAGTGGTGGGCCAGGCATTAATGGGGATATTTTCCCGCGTGGGGTTCCCCAGAGAGGTGGTTTCTGACAGAGGGACCAATTTCATATCCAAGTATATGACATCCCTGTGGAAGGAGTGTGGTGTAACCTACAAGTTCACCACCCCTTACCACCCACAAGGTAACGGTCTGGTGGAGATATTCAACCAGACCTTGAAGTGCATGATTAAGGGTCTAACAGAACCCATGAGGCGTAATTGGGACGTCCTCTTGCCATGCCTTCTCTTTGCATATAGGGAGGTGCCACAGAAGTCTCTTGGGTTCAGTCCCTTTGAGCTTCTGTATGGTCACCCTGTGAGAGGACCTCTGAGTTTGGTCAAGGAAGGCTGGGAAGCAGCTCCCAGGAAAACTCCCCAGGATGTGTTTAGTTACATGCTGGCCTTCAGAAACCAAACTGCCCGCTTCAGGAAACTCGCTCAGGCGAACCTGGAAGCAAGCCAGGAAGAAATGAAGAAGTGGTATGACCAGAATGCCACTCTGGTCGAATTTCAACCTGGGCAGAAAGTGTGGGTCATGGCCCCAGTGGAACCTTGTGCCTTGCAGGACAAGTGGACTGGGCCATTTGAGGTGGTGGAGCGCAAAAGTGATGTCACCTACCTGGTGGATTTGCAGGCTCCAAGGAACCCTTGAGGGTCCTCCACGTGAACCGCTCAAACCCCACTTCGAGAGGTCCGAAGTGAGCATGCTCTTGGCGACAGATGATGGGACGGAAGAGGAAAGTGAACCTCTCCCTGACCTCCTGTCTACCATGGAGCACGATGGGTCAGTGGAAGGTGTGATCCTCTCCCCTACACTGAGCCCAGAACAGCAGAGCGATTGTCACCAGTTGTTGGGACAGTTTGCCCCCCTGTTCTCCCTGACCCCAGGTGTTACTCACTGGTGAAACCCATGACGTGGACACCGGTGACAGCCCTCCTGTGAAGCACAAGATTTACAGGTTGACTGACCGGGTCAAGGCCAGCATTAAGGAGGAGGTCTCTAAGATGTTGGCATTAGGGGTGATCGAGCCTTCCAACAGTCCTTGGGCCAGCCCAGTGGTCTTGGTCCCAAAGGCTGTTGCACCCGGTGCCACTCCAGAACTGCGGTTTTGTGTGGACTACCGTGGGCTCAATGCCGTCACCAGGACTGACGCACACCCCATCCCCAGAGCTGATGAGCTCATTGATCGGTTGGGAGCTGCCAAGTTCCTCAGCACGTTTGACTTAACGTCTGGGTACTGGCAGATTGCCTTAACCGATGGGGCCAAGGAGGGGTCAGCATTTTCAACCCCAGAAGGACATTACCAGTTCCGGGTGATGCCCTTTGGGTTGAAGAATGCCCCTGCCACCTTCCAGAGGTTGGTCAACCAGGTGTTGGCTCGGCTGGAGGATTTCAGTGCCACCTACCTGGATGACATCGCAGTGTTCAGTTCCAGCTGGGAAGAACACTTGCAGCACCTCGGTGAAGTGTTGAAGGCGCTGCAGAGGGCAGGCCTCACGATCAAGGCCAGTAAGTGCCAGATCGGGCAGGGTTCGGTGGTGTACTTGGGACCCCAGGTAGGAAGCGGCCAGGTGGCGCCCCTATAACCCAAGATTGACACCATTATGGCTTGGGAGCCCCCCAAGACCCAGACAGAGGTGAGGGCCTTCTTAGGACTCACTGGGTACTACAGGAAGTTTGTTAAGGGGTATGGCACCATTGTTGCCCCCTTAACAGAGCTGACTTCCAGGAAGCAGCCCAAGAAGGTGATCTGAACTGAGTCTTGCCAGAAGGCTTTTGATGCCCTGAAGGCCGCCATGTGCACGGCACCCGTGCTCAAGGCACCCGACTTCTCCAAGGAATTCATCGTGCAGACTGACGCTTCAGAGCATGGAGTGGGAGCGGTGCTCCCACAACTGAACGAAGAGGGTCTAGACCAGCCTGTAGTCTTCCTTAGCTGGAGACTACTCCCCAGGGAACAGAGGTGGAGTGCCATAGAAAGGGAAGCTTTCGCTGTGGTCTGGGCACTGAAGAAGCTGAGGCCCTACCTGTTTGGGACTCACTTCCGGGTTCAGACAGACCACAGGCCCCTCAGATGGTTGATGCAGATGAGGGGTGAGAATCCAAAACTGCTGAGGTGGTCCATCTCCCTTCAGGGAATGGACTTTATGGTGGAACACCGCCCTGGCACAGAACACGCCAATGCAGATGGTCTGTCCAGGTTCTTCCGCCTTAGTTAAGAGAACTCCCAGGAGATTGGGTAGTTCTCCCTACTTTCAGCTGGAGGGGACATGTGTTAGACTTGGCATCTTTTGGCATGTTTCCCCTGAGTTTTTGCTTTCTGACCTCCCGGTTTTGACTCTGTTTGTGCTGGCTTAGTGTTTCTGCGCACTTTTCTCTCTGCTGATCAGTGGTAAAGTGCAAGTGCTCCTGTGGTAAAATGTGTTATAGATTGGTGTTTCCATGATTGGATATTTGATTTACTTGTTAGTCCCTAGTAAAGTGCACTGAGTGTGCCAGGGCCTGTAAATCAAATGCTACTAGTGGGCCTGCAGCACTGATTGTGCCACCCACGCGAGTAGCCCTGAAAAGGTAACTCAGACCTGCCATTGCAGGGTCTGCGCGCAGTCTGGTACTGCCATGTCGACTTGGCAAGTGCACCCACTTGCCAGGCCCCAACCTTCCCTTTTCTTACATGTCAGGCACCCCTAAGGTAGGCCCAAGGTACCCCTGTGGGCAGGGTGCAGTGTATGTGAAAGGTAGGACATGCCCTGGTGTGTGTGGCATGTCCTGATAGTGAATTACTGCCAATTTCGTTTTTCACTATTGCAAGGCTACCTGTTCCCCATAAGACAGAATGGGAAGTTTGTTTATAACATCTTATAAACATAACTGGCCCTGGGAACTAGGTAAGAAAATAAAGTTTAGTATGCCTGAACTCAGAATCTAAAGATGCATCTTTTAGTGAAGGTGATTTTTACATTCTGTGTTTGAAAATACCACTTTTAGAAAGTAGGTATTTTCTTGCTCAGTCATCCTGTGTGCCTCTGTTGGAATGTGGATTGCCTGTCTGGGTTTTGGATGACAGAAGGCTGGGGAGCAGGAGTGGCTCCAGATAGTCTAGGTGAGTCAGGAAAGGGCTGAATAGACCTGGGCTGCAACTGGGGAAGGGGGAGGAGATTTCCTTGCACCTCAAAGGGGCTGGTCTGCCTCTGACAATGCCGTCTCCACCTCCTGCCAGGAAGTCACACCAGAGAAGGCAGAACTGGTTCTGGCTGGGCACAGACACTCTCTGCCTAAAGGATCAAAGGATTTTGGGATATAAATATTGGGGCCCAGACCCCTGAACTTTAGAACTCTTTTGGATCAAGAAGACTGCCAAGAAGAAGAGCTGGAGAAGCTGTGAGGAGGAGCTACCACTTTGCTATGTGCTTTGCTGTGTTGGCCTGCAGTGGCTGCTTCTGTCTTGGGCAGTGAAAGGACTGGACTAAACTTTCTGCAATCTACTTTTGTGAGTTTCTCCAAGGGCTTGAGGTAGAGCTTGCCCCCTGTTCAAGAAGTCTCAGGCACAACAAAGACTTCAAGCTCTTCTGCCCTCAGCACTGGGGACTGTGTGTTTTGTGCTGCAACAGAAGAAAAGCACCTCGACGACGTCGACGCCGCCGCTGCCGACTCCGTGTCCCGAAGGCACCGCAGAGGGCACCACCGCAATGCTGCACTGTGACCCTGGTCTCACCGACGACGCCTGCTGATGCCGCCACCAAGCCGCTGCTCGCACCACGACCTGTGGGCACCGCACCGCCTTGCTTCTCGACAATGCCTTGGTATCCCCGATGCCGCCGCTCCAAGCCAAAATCTACGCCGCTGCTTGCACCATGGTTCGAGGGCACCGCTCGTAAAGTTACATGACGCACCGCCCTCATCCCGCCCCACAGTCTTGGCCTACCAACGCCGGTGCCATCAACTCCAGTTCGTCAGCCGACGACAGCGCTTCAGCAACGACGACACCGCTGCTTGCACCCTGACACTGACGAGCACCGCCTTCATCTCGCACCGTGACCCTGGTCTCACCGACGATGCCATCCGATGCCGCCACCGAACCGCTGCTCGTACCGCAACCTGAGGGCACCGCACGCCGCACCGCTGCACTTCGCACTGCAGCACCAGGCGCCTGCTGACGCCAGCGCTCCTGACTTCAACAGAGAGGAGATCGATCTGCAATGCGTGTGACTTCGAGGGCCCTGACGACTCCTGCACCGACCTCCGGAACCGACGCCTGCGGACGCCGTGCTTTCAGAAGCTCAACTAGAGGTCGCCGACACCCTGCATTTCTAAAAGGTACTGTTTGCGGGTCTTCCCGACACCGTAGCTGGCCCGCGACGCCGCGGTCAGCCAGAACTGTTTGGATTTGTTTGCTCACGACGCCGTAATAACCCCGGACGGAGCAATCGACATCAAGGAACTGTTTTAAAGCATATTTTGATAACTGAAGATTTTTAAGTACTGTATTGTGGATTTTTTATCATTTTTGGTCTTGTCTTAAGTATATAAAAATATTGGATATTTTTCTAAACTGGTGTGTTGTCCTTTTGTAGTGCTTACACTGTATTACTGTGGGTTATGTGCAAATGCTTTACACACTGCCTCTAAGATAAGCCTGACTGCTCGTGCCAAGCTACCAAGCGGGTGAGCAGGGGTTATTTTAGGAGTGTAACTCCCTTACCCTGACTAGGAAGAAGGGTCCCTATTTGGACAAAGGTGCAAGCCCTTGCCAACTCAAGACCCCTTTTTCTAACAAGAATCTTAAGAGAACTCCATACTAAAAAATGGATGAGAGTCATAGTGGATAAAGGGGTGGGCTTTCAAGGAAAATAAATATGGACAATGGTTTGCGCCAGGGATGTGTGCTTGCCCCAACACTCCTTGTGTTGTCCTTAGCAGATCTAGCTAACACTATACAGTCTACACAGTCATTCGCACCAATAACGGATGGCTCTCATATCCCTAGCCTCCTTTATGGGGATGATCTGATAATGTCAGATAGCATTCCAATTGGTCTCAAAAGGAAATTGGAGGTACTAGTGTTTAAAAAAATGATATGATAGTTCATTTTGACAGGACTAAATTTACAGTTTTTGGTAAAAAGGGTGTGGGGAAGGGATGGGTTATTGGGAATACCACAGTTGAGGAAGTATTAGAATATAAGTATCTGGGGATGATTTTTACTAAATATCTCTCCTGGAGTTTGCGCATAGATACGTTGAAATCAAAAACCTGTGCAACAATTAGTAGCTTGAAAAAATGTAAAAGTGATTATGGTGGTCCATCCCTATACTCAGTCCGCGCTGCATTTAGGGCTATGCTTCTCCCACATCATCATCATCAATCACTTTATTTGGAGGCATTAAACATCCAAAAAAGCATCGCACAGTTAAAAACAAGCATAAAAACACAATTCATAGCATAAGACAAGAATGTATATATAAAAATACAATGAAAGACAGAATAAAATTATAAGATAACAACAGGGTTTAAGACAGCATAGACCTATATACACGTGCAGGGAAATGTTTAGGGGGACCCAATATGTAAATCAATTTCCTCCTTAATTAATAGCTATAAAAATCTAAAAGCCAGTCTGCATTGGTTGAAAGAGAATACTTTCACTTTTGTGTAAATTAGTTCATCAATTTCATCGTATGCCCAAATTGAAAAGGAACATAAGCACAAATTTCCGTGGCACAGTTGGCTATAGTTAAACAGAACTGGTGCAAAGAAGGGAGAATAAAAACCTTAATTTGGGTCATCCATGCGCTCCATCCAATCCGATCCAAAATTGTGTAAATCTAATTCAATTATACGAACGTAAACTACAATAAATTACACATACATTGCTAGTTCTTTTAAGAGCATAACTCACATATCCTAAATCCATATAGAGTTTGCACACTATGTCCCAATACAAAGCGAGCTAATTCTTTCTGGCATAGAAAGCAGCCCACAGGAAGGATGACATACCACAACAGATCTCCAAAGTAGGCAGTGATTGCAGATATAAATATGCAGGGCGACATTGTGTGAAATGGAGCGGTCTTATGATCGGTAAAATATAATGTTTCCTCAATTGACTATAAAATTTACAAAAAAACACCACATGCATAGAGTTCTGGGTCATCGCACAATCACAGAAAAAATTAATTAGGTTTGTAGACCAATCGTTCATTTTTGGAAAACTAATTAATCGATGGAAGATGTCCAGTCTTAAGCGGGTCAAAACAAACCTATGCCTTGCATTTAATACAGCTTTAAGATAAGGTTGGATATCAAAAGTGGTTAAAATCAGTTGCTTTTTTAAAACACTAGGCTTTGGAATTTCAATTATCAATCTGAGGTTTTCCAGGTGTGTCATGCCTTCGTTTTTCACGGTTTTTCTACTAATGACTTCTAATGTTTTGGGCTTCTCAAAGTAATCAGGGTGGCCCAAGTCGCGTTGGATAAAGGGCAACCCCGGCATACACAAGTATAAGTTTGACTTGAGGCAATCCCTGATTATAGCACGATTTAGGCCGGTGTGTTCTGAAGTCCACACTTTGTACCAGAGTAAAATGGGCTGCAACATTATTAGGTCTGTAAGGAATGGGGCTCCCAACTCAGCATGGCATACGTGTACTGATGCACTTTTAGGGGTGGCAAGGAGATACCTAAAAAGCAAATTTTCTACCATTTGCATGTCTGTACGTTTTTTATGCCCCCACATGCCTGCCCTGTAAAGTGCTACGCTAAGACATTTGGCTTTGTAGATTGCCATCATCAGCTCGGGTGGATTAGAGCCCAATCATCTTGCGAAACCTCTGAGATCCATGCAAGCTTTGCTAAATTGTAGCTTCCTGTTGACAATGATCTTGTTCCATAAACCATCTTTGTCAAATAAAATTCCCAAATAGGAGAAAGTATTTGTAAAACCGATATTGGTGCTGTTTTTATATCTTGGCATGTCGCAGTATTCCTCCCACATTTGATGATAAATGTTTTTGTTTGATTGACTAAGAGGCCAAGCTTCTGCCTATATTCAACAAAATTTGAGAGCAAGGTCTGAAGGGCTTGTGGAGTACGAGCCATGAGAACGGCGTCGTCAGCATAGAGGAGGGACGGGACAGGGTGAGTTCCTAATTGTGAGAGATCTTTAGAAGATGCTACGAGTGCTGTACTCACACTGTTTATGTAAAATGAAAGCAAGAAAGGAGCCAGGACACAGCCCTGTCTAACCCCCCTCTCCACAATAAAATCTTCTATTCATTCTCCACTAGTGCTGTATCTAACCCTGGCTTTGCATCCCGAGTACAAATCCCTCAGAAAGCTGATAATCGGTGTCTCCAGCCCCAGGTCTTTCATTTTTTACTATAGTTTAACATGAATAACGCAGTCAAAAGCCAAAGAAAGATCAACAAAAGCTAGGTAGATGTTCCCCTCTTTGATGTTAACGTATTTTCCAATTAGCATCCTTAAGTTAAAACTCTGCTCTGTTGTCCCGATCCCAGTGCGGAAACCGTATTGTAGATCTGACCTTGATATCATGTGATTCTACCCAGTCTTGTAGTCTATTCAAAATAATGCGGCATGCTATCTTCACTAGAGAGTCGAGCAGAGAAATCGGCCTATTGTATGCTGCGTTTAGGCAGTCTCCCTTTTAATAGATAGGGACAATAGTTGATTCACCCCATAATGTTAAAAAACCAGCTATGCAACATATCTTCAAAAATAAGGTCAGAAGGAGCCCCCATAAAGCGATGTTGGCTTTATACAAATCTGTGGGGATTGCATCTGGTCCAGGGGCTTTACTGCCTTTACTTGCCTGAATTGCATTATTAACTTCTTCCAGACTAAAAGGAACAATGGAGGAAGTTTGTGATGAGTCTACGATTTCGTTATGGCTGTATCCCTGCTCTAGTGCTAATACTGCAGTAGGCAGAGAATAAATTCTAGCAAAACGCTTTATCCAATCTTCCTCCTATATAGCCAGCTCCATCCTAAGAACCTCATCTGCTCTCAATGGTGAGGAGTTAATTACCTGCCAGAAGGCTCTATTGTCAATGCTAATGCTCACTTTGTGTAAAGATTCCCGGCCATCTCCCTTAGCTGTAATTTCCTTAACTTCACAGCTTGCTTATATTCAGCTCTGCGAGTCTGAACCTTGGTGTTACACCTGGGGGATTTATGTAATGCCTCTTTTAGCGTTTGTGGGCCTTAAATACGTGACGTGTCAAACCAACCTTTCCCCTCCTGTCTTACATTTTCTCTAGCAACAAAAAGGCTCTCCTTTACCCCCTGTGTGATTGACAAGAAAGCCTTAATAATATCATTAGGCATGGTTGAGTCATCTAGACAAGTCTCAAAGGCTTCCCTTCTGCTGTCTATCAATTGTTTAAGGAACCCCTCCGGGACAATTTGTGTCCAACGCAGAGAGTATCCATTAAAACTTGCTAACTCAATTTCTTCTGCCTGTTGGAAAGTTTTGCTACACCGCTGCTTAAAAAATAGTGCTGGCGATTGTTGAAAACTCAAAGCGAAATGATCACTTAATAAAATTGAGTGAGTATGGAAGTTAAATACATGAACGGCACACCTGTTGTATAATAAAACATGATCGATAATGCTGTGGGTATTTCTCCCGTTAAAAGTGCTCTTGCTTTGAGCATAAGGGGAAGAGATCTCGTTTGCAAATGCCAAGTCAAATTTAAATATTAATTCATTGATCTTGTCCCTATATATATTATGGTTAAAATGAGATTGATCTACATCTTCTGTGTTTATCAGTCCACATATTTTTCATGACAGTGTATAACACAGACGTGTGTTAAATTCGCCCCCCCATAAAATTATCATATAGTTGCTTTTGCCTGTATCAATGTGCTCCAAATCGTCATTCAATCTTTGCAGAGTTTCTGTTATTTCTCGCGTGGTAGCGTTGTTGTAAAAGTTAATTATTGCTAACCTAGCAGGGCCCGGCGAGTCACATATAATTAATTGACAATAAGAATTGTGTGTCGCCATAGCGATATTAGTGAATTGGAAGCTATTGAAGACATGGGTACATAATCACCTCTTTGATCTACCAGGACTTGCCGGGGTGGGGGAAGTAAAGTATGTTCTATACCCATTCAAGTGAGTGGGCTCCGTGAGCCAGGTTTCCTGTATACAAAAAAATTGGAAGCCTGCTACAAACTCCAGCCATTCTGAGTTATGTCTTTTGCTCCGCAAATCTGCCACGTTCCAAAACATAAACTCAAGAATTTCTGAGGTAACTTATTGTCAGACACTGTCCGGGACTATGTCGGGAACACAGTCAGGGACTTGGGCAAGGACTGGGAATGGGGTAGAAAACATACAGAGAGGAGTACAGCGCTGCCCAGGATCACACAGGAAGTCAGAGGAGAAAAGGGATCCAAAGGGGAAGCCTGTACAAAGGAACAAGATGGCTAGGACTCAGAAAGGAAGGGCACTCACAAGGCAATTTAGCATTCAGACTAACTACACCCAGGACAGACGTGCAAGACATATATATAATACAACATTAACAATAAAGGGAATGTGGTGTAAAGCACTCAGGAGCTCCACACGGTAAGACTGAAGCTCAGTAAGTTCCTCACCCGCAATTGCTGTTACAGATACTGACTGAAAATACCCACATATAGGATATGTATGCAAAGGCAGAGTCTGTGGAGCTTATACCTATGGTGATGTTATAACAGTAACTCAAAGACAATACTCACAGTGAACAAGAAACACCACCTAGGTAGTCAGCTGTGCCCACGGATCCTGGCGATCAAACAGGAACACGCAAGGCAGTAACAGCAAAGGGGTAGAACTAAACACAAGCACAATAGACAAGGAGCTAGCAAGGAGGAGTGCTTAACAGGAAAGGAAGGAAATCACAGGGCACACTTGGCAGAAAGCAGGTAACAAACATACAAGGTAACAGAAGCAAGACAGCAGAAATAGAAAGACAGCAAACTAGAACTGGAACCAAGGAAATGGGAAGAAAGGCAGGGACTGGAAAAGGATATACAGAAGGGGAGGCTACAAGGGTATACTAGAATAGTGCAGGTTCAGGAATCAAGAAAACAAAGTAGCATAGAAGGCAGTGCTGGGGCAGGAACAATAATTGAGCAAAAGCTCAGGAGTCAAAGTAGCACTGCAGGTAGTGCTAGTTCAGGAGAAGGGAAACTTCTGCAGGTCAGGAACAAGGAATGCTAAGGCTCAGGAGTCAAGGTAGCACTGCAGGCAGTGCTAGTTCAGGAACAAGGGAAACTGCTGCAAGTCAGGAACAAGGAATGCTAAGGCTCAGGAGTCAAGGTAGCACTGCAGGCAGTGCTAGTTCAGGAACAAGGGAAACTGCTGCAGTTCAGGAACAAGGAATGCTAAGGCTCAGAAGTCAAGGTAGCACTGCAGGCAGTGCTAGTTCAGGAACAAGGGAAACTGCTGCAGTTCAGGAACAAGTAATGCTAAGGCTCAGGAGTCAAGGTAGCACTGCAGGCAGTGCTAGTTCAGGAACAAGGGAAACTGCTGCAGTTCAGGAACTCAGGAAACAAGGTAGCACTTCAGGCAGTGCTAATTCAGGTACAAGGAATAGCTATAGCTCAGGAACTCAGGAAACAAGGTAGCACTGCAGGCAGTGCTAATTCAGGCACAAGGAATAGCTATAGCTCAGAAATCAAGGAACAAGGATTAACTATAGCTCAGGAATCAAGGAATATCAAAAGCTCAGGAAAGACTGGAAACAAGGATCGGCCTCACCGGTATACAGCTACAATGACCAACACTGGGCTGAAGGGAGCTGGGGCTTAAAAGAGCTCACAGTAATCACATGCATCAGGTTTGAGCAGGCTAGCAGCAGCCAGCCACAGGTGAACTGAATTCCTCCACCCATCCTTGGCCTGCAGGGGTGGAGACAAAGCAGTGAGCAGGGGATTATAGGTAATGGAGTTTCCAGCATGAGCAGACTGGCTTCCACAAAACCCGGCATGGATTGGGAATGGATGTCAATTCCTAAATGATGTCCAAATGCCTGGAAGTCAGGATATGCATACAGGGGAGTGTCTGGAAGCATATTAGAATACTGGAAAGCCCCACAATTCGGCCCCCTGGTGGTGGGCACGAGAGCACAGGGAGTGAATCGTGACACTTATGAGGAATTATGTTTATAATAATAATTGTTAGTCAGAACAACTAGCGTATTACTACTAACTGGTTGGGGAGTTCTTTCATACATCAGCATAATTCCCTCACTCAATGGCTTGGGGTATTCCCGTCATCAATGCATTCTGCAAAGTGAGTTGTCGTTGGGTCTTCCTCACGGTCTATACAAGCCTCCCCATTGAGTCAATCCAGCCCATCCAGGTTTGACAGGCTTTTTAAGCGGTTATAAGTTGGCACCAGATAGTTTAAGTTCACCATTGGTCTCGGGATGAATCTAGTCTGCAATCTGTTACCATTAATTCAATTTGCGGGTTGGTAAAAATAACCCAGTGGGAGGGAGGAGATAGTGCTTGTGGAGACGTTGGTGGCCCTAGTCCTGCTCAAAACTGTCTCCACCAACCATGGAGTTTTAAAGGGCAGGACTATACAGTCACTGCACAGGGTTTTTTGACCTTTCCCCACCCATTTAACTCTCCTTGCCATCTTAATGTCATTAAATAGGTGTTCAGTTAAACCCGATCATATGCCCAGCCAATTTAAGGACTTGTTCGTAAGTGAAATCCAGTTCTCCGTAATGTATGTAGGCAAGGGGGGAGCGTTAGCCAGACCTACCACATATGGGGTGGCGGCTGGTGGGAGATCCATGCAATCGAATATGTGTTCTGTAGATTCTCGGGGATAATCATAAGTGTCTAGAGTGACTGCAAGAGATCTAGGATTCTCCCCACCACTCGCTCTACGATTTTGAATGCATGCATGGGTAAGGGGGTGCAAGTTAGTTCCTACAGATGTAGTGTTATTGGTTACGAATTTGGTCGGGGCATAATTAGGAGGAAGGCAAGTCATAGTGTGTGGTGCGTTTGATATTTGCTCGCTTACAAGGGTATTCAACAAGTCCAGGCAGGAATTAATTTTTGTTTCTACGCTCATTAAAGGAGTATGTATAGACCCCGGTGTGTTATTAACTTATTTCTCAAGAAGCTTAAGTGTCTCAGCTAAGGTGTCGAGTTTATTGTTGATTAAGTTGTTAGGGTCGAAGTTAGTTTCTGCCGGGGCTGTTGCTGTTTGCTGAAAGCCTTTGTTTTTAATATTTACTCGCTTATTCCTTAATGTCTCCTTACTAGGGCAGGTGCTTACAGGCTGATTTCGGGGTTTTCTAACACGTTTAGGTGGTGATAGTGAATTAGATTTAGATGGGGGAAATAGATTTGGAGATATATTAAATACACCAGTTGTCCCCATTAGCCTCATTCTCATTGTTATCCTTTCTTAGGCCCCTGTCTTCACTGCTATTTATGTGATTCTCTGGGGCATTAGAGGTGGCATGGGCCAGAGTTGCCGGGGTCATTACACAGTCAATGCAGGTTAACAGTGATTCTTCGACGGACAATATTTGCTTGTCAATAGCCCCCATAGCTCCAATAATGTACTTTAGCAGGGTTAATTGAGAGATGTCTGTGGCAATACAGTATAGTTACAGAAGTACATAAATAGTTATCAGATAATTGTGCCCCCCCCACATCTAAAGCCTCATCCAGGTTTCACAAACCCCTGATAGTCAATAGGCAGTAGTAATCAGTAATCAGAATATATGTTCCTCCCTTAGACAGTCAGAGAGTCAGAGAATCATTTTCGATCCACCACAGGTAGGCCCAAGAACGTGGCAAAAGAGGCGCAGTGGGAGAGTAGGGAGAAAAGGCAAAAGTACCTTACTCTTGACGGTGATGATATCGATGGGATGACCTGTCCTGGCCTCCTCCAGACTTAGAGGCCAACACAGTCAGGCACCCCTACAGGCTGTTATAGCTGCCCTCACTACTGCTTGCAGAACGTGGGCTTAAGAACTCTCTTCCAATGAAGTCTAGCCCCCTACAGATGTAAGGGGCCAGCTGGGGCCAAAATCTACACCGGGTGCCTGTTTTCACTGCCAAGGGGGTTTGCCCCACCCTGCCTCCTCCTGTCGCTGACGGGCACAGGATGGGCCCGCCCTTGGCCCAGGCCTCGCCCAGGCACATCCTGCGCTGCGGGAGTTGGCATGTGCTTAAATCCACACCGCATGGACTGGGATCAACGTTGGCCCCTCTTCCTCAGAGCAATGGCGTCTGGGACAACGGGTCCCCAGCAGGCAAGTGAATTCTATGCATTGCGTGCCGCGGGAGTTGGCAAGTGCTTAAATGCACACTGCGGGCCCGGGATCAACATTGGCCCCTTCTCCTCAGAGGAATGGAGTCTGGTACAATGAGTCCCCAGCAGGCAAGTGAATTCTATGCATCCCGCACCGTGGAAAATGGCAAGTGCTTAAATGCACACCACGCAAACCGGGATCAACGTTGACCCCTCCTCCTCAGGGCAATGGAGCCTGGGACAACAAGTTCCCAGCAGGCAAGTGAATTCTATGTGTCGTCCACAATTTCTACATGCAGTGGAGGTACTGGGTTTGAGTGGGTATCGGGGCTGGACAAAGATAGAAGGGCTGTGTATAAAGAACTTACACTCCATACCAAAATGTACAATGGCCCAGGCAAAAAGAATGGAAACTGGATTAGAATCAGGGTCAACACAGCTTTTGTTCAATCTTTGAGATTCTGGGACAAATTAATGCTATCAGAACAGCCAAAAGAGCCTCCTTATGCAAAGACAAAATAAAGTAAAGTGAATTAGGTTTGGCCAGAGAGGTTAAAAAACTGTTGGTTGATATGGCGGATATATTACAAATAAACAATTACAGTGCTGCTTACTATACCACCCTATCAAAGAATGAATTAAAAATGGTGGGAGGCTTGGGAGAGAAAAATATCTGGAATACTTAAGGGGAAAAGGCATCTGTAGTTGACATCTGTGAAGTCTGGGAACCTAATACTTCTTTCCCGTATCTGCATAAGTTGCCTAACCAGGCAATGAGCAATGCAATCCTAAGGTTTGGAATTGGCCTGCATCTGCTTCAATCTCACCGGGCTGGAATTGCATCTTTTGAAAATTCAGAAGGTTTGTGTAGCTGTGAGTTAAATATGCATCTAAAGACCCTACATATTGTACTGGACTGTTTTTATTTTTTAAATGCATTTCGAAAAATTTGAGAACCTGTTTTTTTAAAATATAATGTGAATGTGAGATCAGCAGCAAGATTATTTTTCTTTCATATGCAATCTATGGATATAGTCTTGGCATTGGCAAGATTTCTAATAGTGGAAATCATGGAAAGCCTGTTGAAAAGCGACTTTGGGGGCCCCTGGCAGGGTCCCCTTCTCCCTGCAGCCTTTGGTTGGGGGCCGAGGGGGCACCTATGGGGCACCCCTGTTAATCCCTTCACCATGTGGTAGGCACCTTTAGGTGCCTGTTTTATGGTGCAGGGATTAACAGAATCTCACATTTCTCTATGGGAGCTTGTGCTACGGACAGTTTATGTCCGTAGCACAAGCTCCCATGGAGAAATGGGAGTATGCGACCGCACCATGTGTGCTCGCATTGTAATTGCGGTGTCTGCACCTCCGACTGGAGGTCGGTCGTTCCCGAGACAGCGACAGTGTCGGTCATTGTAATCAGGCCCAAAGTGTCTGTTTACTTTTTTTACTAGGAAATTCTTTAAAAGAAAAAGAAAACTTAGGGCCTGATTTTAGATATTAGCGGAACTCCTGTCGTCTCTCCGTGGCAGAGTTTACAAGTACTCCACCAAGCTGACAGAATCTCTTCCGCAGTATTTAGATGTGTGCTGGCTGAATTGCCATCTGCGTTGAAAGAGTGTTTTCTGTCACGTAAAGGGTTCACTGCTGTCGATGCAACAGACTTCTCTGCTGGCTAACATTACTCCATTGCCATCATGATGACGGGACTGTGCCAAGCTGATTTAGATTTCACAGTTATGCTGGCAGTTTTCTAGAGGCGGATTGCTGATAGAGTGATTCCGTCATGGGACAAGTTCAACATTGGACTATTCCTGTGACTTTTGGATGGATGCTAGCATCACAAATATGATGTGTTTTGCCTAATTGTGCTCACCTGCATACCACACTATAAGAAACACTCCATTTCAGACCATGATCCTTTGACATTCCACTACACAACAACATTTTCAAGCTGAACTTTTGCCAATTAAGTCAGGGTTATTTTTTTGCTTTCTCTGTTTCTTGTCCCATATTTAATATTTTAATATTTTTCTTGTGGGTTATAACATTGATTGCATTTTTATTTTATTGATAATAGTAGGGAGGCAAAATCCCCATTTAACAGAGGGCATGTTGTCAGTTATGGTGGATGAAATTATTAGAGTAGAGCCACAATTGTTTGGAGCCCAAGTACAAAATACAACCATATCTCAGAAAAGGCAAGTATTGGCCAGAATAGTTGACAAAGTGAATGCTGTAGCAAACAACCTGTGCACACAGGAGGAAATTAGAAAGAGGTGGAACAACATGCAGGGTAGAGTGCGTTCCTTGGCCTCCAAGCATCACCTGGAGGCCAAGAGGACTGGTGGTAGTTCTCCCAGCCCCCCTTACAACATTTTCTCTGGGAGGAGAAGGTCTTGCAGATCCTACATCCTGAAGGCTTGACAGGAAACCCCGGTGGAGCGGAGAGGGGTGAGTTAAACTTTTCAACGTGTCACTAAACCTAAATGTCATGTTTGATTTTTATTTAGCTGTTGGTTTTGTGTTTTGCACCATTTGGAAACATAGAGACATATGTATTTTTATCAATTCTTTTGTGGTTTTGTTTGTTTGTTTGAATGTATTATGTTGTATATAAGATTACAGGTTTTAATCTCCATACATTTCAAATGATGTAAAATTGCTTGTAAGTGTTTTTACACCAAATACATTTATTGCATATATGTTTTTTATATTGTAAATATCTGTTCTTTTTTACAGCATAAATTCATTAGGTATATCTAACTTACAAATTTGAAAGTGTTGTTAACGTTTAATTGAAATGACTACAACTACCATGATGCCTTGTTTTTGCTTTGTGAAAATAGTATTGCAATGTTATCTTGCTCATTCTCTCTTTCCTGTCACATGTTCACATATGTCAAAGTGTTATGTATTTATCAATCTCTATTTCATGCTATGTTTTGAAATGTTTTTGTGTTTAATTTTGTATGTTGTCCTATCCCTGTTATTTGATTAAATTGATGTTATTTGTCTCACAAATCAAAGTGTATTTACTCAAAACATTTAAGGTATATAATTTTGTATGCTGAATGTAAGTGGTTATTTTTCTGAAAATGTACTTTGCAATGTTCATATGATGACTAATGCTATATAATCTTTTAAGTTGTGTAAGAATATTAACCGCTAGGCCTTGGAATGGTTTATTTCACATTTTGCCTCTCTACTGTGTTGTGTTAAATGTTTGGTATATTTTATATATGCTTTCAAATCATCTTTTTTCTATTTCAGGACATCTTTTGCCTGCTTTTTTCAAGTAGTTTTGTGTGTCATCTAAACAGTTTGTGTAACCTATTATAATGCACTGAAAGGTACAATCATTTTAAACTTGTGCTTTTTATTTTTAGGTTGCTTCAAATTTTAGCTTCAAAATAATTTGATGAATGATCCAGACTTTTTACATTTGTATTTTTCATTAATTCATAATAGGTTCAACAGCCAGATTATGTGGGCAACCATCTACCACTGAGGATACCTCCACTCCAGACCGGGATCAAGCCTTCAGTGAGGACTACACTCCTGCAAGTCTGGTTGACGAAGAGCAGCCTGGTCCATCTGGTCTGCCTGGGCAGACAGCTCCTGTGAGTCTCACTCTGCCCACACCTACACTTCCCAGTCCAGCGGTTACTGCACCTCAGCCTATGGATACCTCCACTCCCTGTGTCCACACCAACAACATATCAATCTTTTGCCCCCCAGTCCTGCCTGCTGTTGATACACCACCACCACTAACTCTAGTTCAGCCAGGAACTAGTTGTATGGGCCACACTGGGTCAAGGGCATAGGGTAGTGGTGGTAGGGATCATGGGAGGGAATCTGTGGGCCAGCAAAGTGAGGCCATTGGGTACTCTGTCACCAAGGCCACCATCGAGCCTTGGTATCCCTCCATTAGTCCCAAGACATGATGGGCCAGGTCCTGACAGAGGTCTGGGAGATGAAACAGTTGCAGAGGGAGCACAATATACAGATGGAGAATATGAACTCCAATTTCTGCTCCCTGACTGGGGTGCTGCATGATATTTTCACCCATATGTGCAGGGCTTCTCTAGCAACATCTTCCCCTTTCTGTGGTCCAACTTGTTATGAACCCCAATGTATCCCAATATAGGCCTAGGTAGTTGCATAACCTTTTACCTACATCCGTCCCACCTTGCTCTACATAACGGTTCTGGCACTGACCTTTTACCTAGTTGGGTGCCCAATTAATGTTGTGTGGTTGTCTCCGAAAACTAGCCTAATTTATTATGCATGAGGATTCTTAGTATCACAGCAGGATTACCATCTTCTGCATAATAACTCTGTACAAAAGTCACCGCTATCGTCATCCTTGGCCGACATGCCCACAGTGCCATGACACATCTAGGTAGAACCCCCGAGGGTACCTTTTGGGTACATAAGCAACACATCTTTGCTGGCCAAACCAGAGGAGAAACTTCCATGCTGACACGAGACGCTGAAGTCCCTGCACGCAGACACTCCAGAAAGCAGTAGTCTGACATCCCACGCGAGGTGTCCAACTCGAGACCAAGACGGGGTCCTTTGTTCTCTCACATCAGGTAATGGGGTTGGCTCTTTCCTAGGGGGATTCTTGGCTATACACCTACATACATGCTAGGTACACTTAGGTACATCTAGGTAGGGTTTGCATCGTAGGAGTACCCATGATTACTGCCATGTATCCATATGCCTGCATATATTCACTGTTTTAGCACAATGGTAGAATTCTACCTTTTATTTACTCTGTTGGTGCTTGTAATCGTATATATCTGTTTCTGTCTAATGGTTGTTGCAGCACACGTATTTTATACTAGAATGATGCTGGTTCAATAAATACTTATTGAAAACGTCCCCACCGTTTATTCTGTGTATCGCTCTGAGACAACGTGAGCACGAGTGACTAAGCAAAACGTGCTGCACTGTTTCCATGATCCCTGAGGGGTCAGGGTTGTCATGTTCAATAGTTGTCAGAAACTATTCGCTCCTCGGTAAGGTTGTGGGGCTTATAGTGGCACTGTGAGCTAGCTGATCTACAGACTTACATATCCTGTGGGGGTGTCTGGAATCAGTCTGGACACCAATCCCTTAGTTTATGTTGTCTAAACGTGCATATCCTATAAAGATTTGTAGGAACTACACGACAAACTGTGGTCCAACTGCATCTGACCCAACTACATCTGCCTCAACAACAGAAAAGGAGGACCTGCCACAAGAGGAAACTGCACCCACCTCAGTCCCTGCAATTGTGGATCCACCTCCACCCCTCAGGAGGGGAAGTTCAGGCAGACAAGCAGTAGAGGACGGCAAGACTCCCACCACCACCAGCAAGAGACGCAGAACCTAATTTCCTCCAGTGTGTGACCACCATTCACTCTGTGGACTAATCTCTGGACACATTAACCTTTCTGATGCCAGTTGCATTTTGGACATTGGATATTGGCTCTACAATAATAGGATCATTCACCATGATTGATTTTGTTATTTTTTTTTATTTCATTCTTTGGTATATTTTTTGGGTTATGATGAATAAAAACTAAACTAACAAAGACTTTTGTTGTATTCCATTTCTCAATTGGTTCATTTTTTTCTTTACATCATACATTTTAGAACATAAACATTCAAATGATTGTTTAGTTATAAATATTTTCCATGTACGTAATGTGTCCCACATTTTTCAAAAATTATCTAAAATAACAAAATCCACAAATCAATAACTAGTAGTTTATTAAAATTGTAGAAATAAGTTTGTATCATTTTTTTCAAAAACATTACAACCCATGCAGAACCCAAATACTTTGTACTTTTTTCTCATTTACAAATACAGACCTTGCCACAATGGAAATTGGATGAAGCTATTGATGTGTCTCATCATTGAAGATGGAACTTCTTATAGCACACCGCTGAAAGTTGGTTGTGACATTTCAACAGGTGCTTTCACAGTGTATTGGAAAGATCATGTGGCCACAAAATGAAGTATTGCCATGAGTTTGAAATAATAAAGTATAGTTTGCCTATTCAACCTGAACTGCTTGATAATATCCCTTTCCTCCACGGTGGCAAGATTTAGAAATCGGCCATACACCTGAGGCTGTCATCTCCTCACTCTCCCAGGGTTCATATGTCTGCATTGTAAAATACATTTGAACATTTGACACCTTTTCCTTAGCAACATATTTGGTAATTAACACTAAAGTCATGTAGTTCTACAAAATATGTATGGTTTAACTACATATTTCAATCCAACATTTGTGTTTTGTCCTTTATTCTTCACAAATTACATTTATAGCCTAATATATAATACACAATTACAATAATTATAAATAATACATTTTAAATATTATTTACACATTTTTTAAACTATTTTTCCCCAAAAGACATATAAATGTTGATATTTAAAAGAATCACTGTCCATCAAAGTTTGAATATGTAAACAAACTAGCCCCTATTTTGAGTGGTGGTGAGGAACTTAACAGTCACAAACACACTACTTTGAACTTTTAAAATGGCGGGTGTCTGACCTCGCCAATAGGACGTTTGTAATCAGACAGGGCGGCAGATGTTCACCACGTAGTGGGCAGTTTACTCCACGACGGACACAGCCATAGGCTAACGTTGGTGAAAGTAACGCACGAACGCCAATGGTTGTGTCCGTCTACGCTGACAACTGCATTTACCGATTAAATGTAGCTCACTTGCCTACTAACACTGCTGCCATCAAGACCTCCTCCACCTTTGCTGCTATTTGTCACCTCTGGGAGCAATGATTCTAAGTTGAGCAGATGAGAGGGCCACTGCCTTCTCGCCAGAGGAGCAGGAGTTGCTGGCACAGGAAGTCCTCTCCCTGCATGGCCAGCTCTAGGGCTCATCAGAGGTACAGGTACATATCTGAAATGTTTATGGGAATCTGTCTTACAGTTTTTTTCCCATTTACACAGGCTACAATGTCCCTTTGAGTTCCTGAGTGAAGTGTAGTTAGTGATGTGAACTGTCATATATTTTGCTCCGTATAGAGGACAATGATGTTGGGGATTGTTCAATATTAAAAAGCAACAACATTAGCATGTGTTGTGTTTAAAGCCCTAGATTCTAATTGGTGTGTCTGGAGTGATATACCTAAGTATATGTTTGAATTACATGTGCTAGGTTAACAACATCATAGAAATCAGAAAACACATTATATACTCTTTACAACTGTATATAAAAATATTTTCTGTACAAACAAAATGAAAAAGATGTCAGCTATGTGCATGGTCCCAAAAATCACGTAGCCTATATCAGGGCTCTCCAAACAGTTGTATGGGAGCTACCAGTAGCTCTCAAACCCCTTCAGAGTAGCACACATCCTTGAGGTAATTTATTAGATGGGCACATGGTCATTTTTGCATGTAATAGTTAAGGGAAGCCTGGGTTCATGTGACGTCATGATCATCAGGATGCATATAACAAGGCCTGACAGGATAATGGACCAGGCTGGTGCTGAGTCACAGGGGCAAACTGCTGAAGCTCTGAGGTACATCTGTCATAAACATATACCCTTGCCAGGTCACTATTTGAGGTGTACTTAAAAATATGCCCCTGAATGCATTTAAATGGATGACATTTATAAGGGAGAGTTACCTAACTTCTTGACGTAACACTTCATTTCATATTACTCCTATTTCGTAGTGTGTCATGTCCAAACTGCAGGGCCCTTACTCACAGTGGCCACTTTTCACTGTGCCATAAGTATGTATTTTTAGGCTTTAATAGTTCACAATCTTTTGTACTGATCAGAAGTAGGTCACATCACAGAATATGTAGGAGCCCCCTGGGCTAGATGATGTCACAGGCCTGGATTGGTGGGTTTAGGCCATGAAATGGGATGAGGGTAGGCAAGAGGTCACTACAAAAGTGTGTATTAAGATATTGCTTTTGGTCAGGATGTGACAATACACATGTATGCTAACTTATGAGTAATGCTACTGATAGATGTAGACAAATTTTGTTACATCAGTACAGACAAACAAAAAGTCACAAAATCATTGTTTTTTCTTTCATTTCTTGTATCCATTACAAGTCAACGCCCATCAGAAGCAGTACATATGGAAGGCCATCGCCAGGAAGTTGCAGAACCTGGGGGTTTACAAGTGGCACAGTGTCCATTGCTACAAGAGGAGGGAGGACCTAGGACGTTGGACCTGAAAGTCAGCTGACATCCAGCTCGGGCAGTCCTTCCTCCTAACGTGGGAGGTGCGTGCGCCTCACCCTGACCCCCTTATTGGCCTGTATTCTTGCGGTGGCCTATCCAAAGTTTGATGGGCAGTTGAAGGCTCAACAGCAGCAACAAGGGGGTAAGTTCTTATCAGAGTTTCACATGTTACATGCCAATTATTTTGTTACAGGCAGGATTTTTATCATCAACATTAAGGGTGACTCATGTCCAATGCACAAGAAGAGTTCTTGAAGGTGTAAGCTTTGCACAATGTGTATCATGATGTACTTTGTCTATAAAATTGTTGGAAAGGATCCCACCTGATTGCAGTTCACAACCAATGGACAGTTTTGAGCAGATATGCCAAACGTCACATTAGTAAGCTGGGATTCTACACAAACAAGAGTGAGCATTTGATCCAAAATGACTAGTGACATCAGTATTAATAGCTATATATGGATTCCAAGCATATCCAAATTGCGTTGAGCCACAGAAATACTGCTTCATACACGTTAAAAGTGACAGATTAGCATGATGTCTTACTCCTTCACAAAGATGTGTGTGTGTGCGTGTAAGTCAGTCTGTGTTTTGACAAATAATAGTGATAAGCATAACATTTTTGTTGAATCACAGACCGGAATGTGTACACATTGGTGACAGAGTGACACATAACCTAATCCTTTTCTTAATGTCCTTTGTCAAGTCCAAATGATAAAGCTAATGTGGAGATAAATGGCAAACTTAAAGAAATTTTGCAATGTTCCATCACATATATGTAGCAGTATCCCATCAGGAAAACTTAAAATCAGGCATAACTCATGACTCGTTAGGCAACTGTTGAAATGCATCAAGGTGTAATATGTTGCGTATTGTGATTTATATGTGAATCTTTGTAGTAAGTATTATATGTATATGAATTAGTGTATGTAATAATCACTGCTATGTTCCACAAATTTTTGACTACAGTGAAAGCCAACATATTTTTGTGAAATAATTTCACTAAGATACAACAAACTTCAAATAACTAGAGGTATTTAGGAGTGAAATGTGAAAATGTGTTTTGCTCTGTGCTGAAGTGCATTAGAAATGTTTAAAGGGCTACGTATTTACTTATTCTGTGGAACTCATTTCTCAATCCACCCAAATATTTGTTTCTGACAACAGCATAGGTATCTACATACTATGTGAAACATTGCTAAGCTACTTCAATGCAAAAACCACTTATGATTTTTGAAAAATGTACATATACTTTAGTGACCTGAAGTAAGTGTTACCATGATGAAATGCCCAAACAAAGGTGACCTTCTTAAATGTTATGCGAATATTGGTACAACATTGCAGTATTTGTTGACACACATGTATTCATATTTTACTTATTGAGAATGGAAAATATGCAGATTTTAAGGCCTAGTGAACACATTGTACAAAGGTGATTTTGGTTGATATCTGTTTTTGTGACATCAGTTCACTATTCTAAACAACAAAGGTCAACCATTCTTAATTATGAAACAGTTCCTGGAGAGGATAAGAGACAAGATCATACATGTTATAGGAGCGATCACGGGGAATGACATAACTGTGACCAAATGGTTTCTGAAACTGTTGCCTACATACATGAGCTTATGCTAATGTAGAACCAAAGATTGAGAGCCTTGATGCACAGGTGAAATCTGAAAACTTGGGAAAAGTTTTGTGATCAAAGTTCATGATCATTTCTGTTTACACAAATTCAATGAAATTGTTGTATATGTCATTTCAGCATCATCATGAGCAGGTGGAGGAACGTTGGCCACGATGGCGGGGAAGCAGCTGTGCCCTGTGGTTCTGGTGCTGACACTCCGGACACTGAGGGACCAAGTGGTGTGGAGGGTGAGGGGAGTGCCATGGAAGCAATCAGCGATTCAACACCTTCTTCAGAGGCCTCTTCTAGCACTCACTCCCTAGGGGTGGTAGACCCTACTGCATCTGTTACACCTGCATCCGTGTCCGCCACCCAGAGTACCATCTCCACTCTCCTTTTTGCTCCCCCCCAAGTTGGCCATACCTGCCCCCTAGAAGGGAGGTATCTCCTTCGCTCCAGACACCTCACCCTCTGCCCCTGTGCCTCCCGGCTGCACTGAGTGAGGAGGCTATTGACCGCCTCAGGAATATCTCTGTAGGCCAGACAGTACTACTGAATGCCCTGAATGCCAACCAGGGCTTTGCTGCCAATTGCAACAAATGTTAGCCTACCTGGAAGGTATTCACAGTGTTATGTCTGGCCAACAGAGGTCTTTGCAAAGTCTAGCCTCCTCATTGACCGCAGCCTCTCAACCCTCCCAACCTTGTCCCCCACCTCCCGCCTCCCCCGTCCCCATCCAAAATCTCTATTCCCAGACATGTCCCAAGCACGCTCACACCTTTGCATGCACCCACTCACACAGACACAAGCAGCACACCCACACAGAAAACCAAACACCACAAAAACACAGGTGTGAATCCAAAAAAGACAGATACCACCCCTAACACTAGAACAACCACAATCACTGCAGCCACCACCACACTCACATGCACTACCACCACCACTTGCATACCCCAGACATTGCACCCACCACCATATCCACCACCACAAGCACACCCTTGTCGTGCAGTTCCTAGGACCCCCCAGGGCCTGAGCATTTTGCATGACCTAAACTGAGGGCTTGGTGTGCAGACAGACTCTGGACACCCCCACAGGATGAGTCAGCCGTTAGACCAGCTAGCTCTGCGGTGCCACTACCATCCCCCTGTATCTACAGTGGTGTGTGTAGTTTCTGGCAACCACTGAACATGACAACCCTGATTCCTCAGGTATCGTGGAAACAATACTGTATCTTTTGCTCAGTCACTCGTGCTTACTTTTCTCAGAATACATAGAACGACGATTGGAACGGTTTTAATATTTATTATTTAGTAGATACATTTCTACCATAGTGCTAATAAGATGAATAAAAGCATATTACATAAAACAATAGCATTGGCGTACTCGTACGATGCGTAGCCTACCTAGCTGTGCCTAGCCTAGAGGTGTAGGTGAAGCATGCATGTGTAAGTGCTAGGATATGTCCTAATGGAACCTAATGGAGCCAAGAATTCCCCGGGGAAGTGCTAACCCCTCACCGGATGGTTCTGAATGAAGGACCCCATCTCTGCGTCGAGGATGGCACACCGCAAGGGATGTCAGGTCTCTGCCGGTCGATGGATCAGCCTGCAGAGTCTCTGTCCAGCTCGGAAGGAATTCTCCTCTGTCTGTCTAAGGGGGAGTGGGGGTCTTTTATACTAAAGTGGTCACTCCTGGGTTTTTCTAGAATCGATATGTTTTGAAAACATTCGCTAATTGCCTGCTAATCCTTTTCTAAACAAATATGATCATGCACAGCTGGCTGTTGGCCATGGATGAAGAATGCGGTGACCCTTGTACAGAATAAATCTACTGTGCCTTGGGACATGTTTATGTACGTCAGGTACAGAGATTATTATATGGTACCAAGAGCCTGATGTCGGAGAGACAGAAGTAAGCTACTAGGTAAAAGGTCACCTGTGTAAGACCGTTATGTTGTGTGGATGGTACACAATGTATGTGATCTGTATGTACATGATGGGACTACCCTAAAGGACATGACACCCTCAGACATCACAGCCACCACTACACTCATATACACTACCACCAGCACACCCCAGATACTGCACCCACCACCACAGTTACATCCACCACCACAAACACATCCCCAGACACCGGACCCACTGCCACACTCACATACACTACCACAAGCACAACCCAGACACCACATCCACCATCAAAGCCATATCTACCACCACAAGCTCACCCCCTGACACGCGACCACCACCACACTCATATGCACTACCACAAGTACACCCCAGACATGCACCCATTAAAACAGCCACATGCACCACCACAAGCACACCCCCAGACATGGCACCCACAACCACAGCCACATGTACCATGACCACACCCAGCATCTCCACAGCACACACCCACAAAACAGAAACACCCACACTCACCCAAACAACAAACAGCAACAAAGCAACACATACCCACATGTGCATTATCTACACCAGACCACAGACACCTTCACCCTCAACAGACACAAGCACTACAGACACTTCCACTCCCTCTAATTCCCAGCCCCAACTCCCTCCTGACCATCCTACCCATTTTGCTGTGAGAGTCTTATGTTTGCCCTTGCCTTGACCCCTGCCACACCCACAGCCACCCCTCCTAAACTCACTCCTATTACTTCCACCCCAACCCCTCCCTTCCACATCCCAAACCATGCCTCAAAAGAAAGGAACCACCCCACTACCCCCCCAGGTATGCCTAAAAAAGGCAAAGGCCCCCACCACAAAACCAAGACCACCCCTCTCAAACCCACCCCCAAACACACGACCACCACTCCCAAACCCACATCCCCCTCTCAAACCGAAACCACCCCTCCCAAACCCAAACCCCCCTCCCAAGTAACATCTTTGAGGTGCCTGATCTGCTCACTGGATGCCCCTTTCTGGGGAGGTTTGGCTGGCAGTGCAATTGGAGGCGAGCTGAGTGCCATGGCACACCTCTGCACAGGACTTTCGGTACACCATGTACACTGTCATTTGACTTGTTTAAAAAAGGTTGAGAGACTTATCTCATTGTGAATAAATCACAATTTTTCTTTTCACCAAGTTTGTCCTGGCATTAATTTTTCTTTGCAATTATTTGATTCCTAGCAATATTCCAATGTAAACTGTGTAGTACTTTTTTTTCTTTAGCATAATGGCAGGAGCTACTACATACTTTTAAAATGTCTACTATGTTAAGCGAATACACCGGTTCAGATGGTATGTGATCATCAATTAAATTTAGGTGCAGCCATTCAATGTAGTAGTGGACACTTGTACCAACAAATAGATAGTGACACATTATTTAAGGATATTTTACTACAGGTGTGTTTGTTTCACATTGAGTACTGCTAAGTATGTACACATATTCATTGCAGCTGCTAATATGCAAATTGAAATTGTATACAATACAGGACTTGCACTAGACAAGGGGAAAAGTAACATGGATGATTGTGTAGAGTGCTTCAAATTTGGGACTGCCATTGATTTTCTAGGTAATCTATGAGTAGAGAGTTACAGCTTGTCTAGTGCAATTTCTACATGATGTTGCAGTGCACTTTTCCCAATGATGTGTGATGCATATGTTTTCAGTGTGACAATTATCATAATTTATTTAAACACGCCTGCATTGTGATTTTTTGATTGTTGATTTGAAATCCGCTTTTGTGCAAGTGTTCTTTTTTTGGAAGGCAGCTGGCACCAAATGTATGAACACAATGTAGTTATACAGGTGTGTTACTTTAAATTTCACAAACATCAAGATTAGAGACATATGCATTGCTTGTCTGAGTAATTTAAAAATGCATGAGTCCTGAGCAAATGTAAACAGCCAAGTGAAAAGGTACCAGGTAATGGTGGAGGTTACCTTCGGTTCCGGCGACAACGGTGTTGACTTGCATCATGATCAGCCAGTAGCAGCAGAGGCGAGCAAATGTGAATTGTTGCCTTATATGCATTCCATTCTGCCAGCTCAGGTGTAGAGGTTTACCCGTCACAGTTGCATCAGCTTGAAAGCACATTGTGATTGGCCGGCGGACAAAGTGGTTGTACTGCCTTTGTCAGCCACTTTTACCAATCCCGCTGTCAATTCCTTAGAGATTTCCTGGTGGTGAAAGTGGGGCTGTGGTGGTCTTTCGTCTATGTAACCTCTAACATCTAAATAGGGCAGGTGGACCGCCAAGCTGGTGGGTGGGAAGACCGCCGAAAAAGCCACGGCGGGACCCGATCCACAAAGATCTAAATCAGGCTCTTTCTCTGATTCTCAGCTTAAATTAAATGCTAACGGTTATCTTAATCCTATCCCAAATTCTAAACTTAACTTGGACTGTATACCATGCCTAAACCCTAAGTCATGGCCCATCCCTAACCCTAAAGAGTGCTCCACCCTCAGAGGCAAGGGAGGAAGGTGTCACCTGCCACAGGATGCTAGTAGAGCGTGATTACGTCTCTAATGAATACAATGAGCAAATCACTTTGTTCAGGGGAGAACAAGATACATAATCAAGTTACAAACATAAATAAATAGACAAAATATCAAATAACAGGGAACTTAGAAATAATAGCATAATCCCAATAAGGATACAATACAAAAGGTTTTTATTTTGAGATAATATTGATAAATCTTATGAATTTCTAGTTGTGAATAACGGAGCAAAAAAAGAGGCAAAATACAAAAAAATATACAATAAATATACAAAACAAATAAGCCTGAAATAATATGAATATTTAGACTAACAGGCTAAGTCTCCCTACCCACACAATAGAGCTCTGTACAATAGAACAAACATCAAAAAGCAAAGACATAAACATATACTTCCACCAATCTTACCCTTCATACACTCCACATTCTCACAGATGTCAAATAATACAGATTTTATACAGGTACAGAGAATATATGTAAAAATCAGAAACCAAATACAGGTAGAGAGTGGGCAGTAGTACATCTAGATGGTGCTATCAGGAGTATGTCGCCCAATGGTTTCTGTCTTGCACGGTGCCGCTGCGCATTTCGGTGCTGGGCTAACAAGTAGCCGTCACCTTCATCAGGGCACTAGTAACTTGAAGATCTGGGCGGAGCACTAGGTTGGGGAGGGGAAAGAGGGTATTGATACGAACTGGGTACCAAATATGTACTCCTCACAAAACGCAGCTCCGAAAGTGGGAGTCCAGTAACATGCGGGTCCTAAGAGGTTCCTATGCAGGCAAAAAGCTGAACTGTATGTCAGTCACGGATAAATCAATGGAGCCACATGGTAAAGAAAGTCCAGGGCAAAAGCGCCTAAATTCGAAGGAATCTTAGGAAACGAATCCAAACGAGGATGTCAGAGGTTCCGGATAGGCCGAGAACTATCGGCGGAGAGCGCTCCTCTGGAATCACGCCTCTAGTCGACAGAAAAGTAGCCAAAACCTCTCTGATACAGATGATAGAAGTGCTACCGTCCCGGTGCTGGCTTACAACAGGGCTCGGTTGGCGCAAGAGACAGTCGCGAAGAACAAGGGGGGAGAGCGTCCTCCTCCGAGAGCGGCTGCAAGATTCCGGCGTCCTGGGCTTCCGTATGAGTGACGG
Source organism: Calotriton arnoldi (assembly GCA_963921515.1). Taxonomy (NCBI): domain Eukaryota; kingdom Metazoa; phylum Chordata; class Amphibia; order Caudata; family Salamandridae; genus Calotriton; species Calotriton arnoldi. The sequence continues at coordinate 159,259 of CAWUFW010005546.1, read as the reverse complement.
AACCCGTCTTCACAGAATGTGGAAAATGAGAGGACCTAACCCTAGACTAAGCTTGACCTTATACATTTTACATAGAATAACACTAAGCATTGATATAAGTGTAGTTGGCTCCCTTCCTAACACTAAAATAACCCTAAAACATGACATAATTATACCTATAAATCCTCTACATCCTTTAGCCTAACACTAACACTACCACTTTTCAGGGGACTTACACATACATTTCTCCTTAGCTTATTTCATTTTGTGCTATGTATGTGCATGCATGTGTAAGAAATCCTTTTTTAGAAGATCCCAGAGCAATCCGAAGTTATTGGTTCCAATTGTGTCAAATAAGGTCTTTCACCTCTCGTGTTCAGGGTCTTCTGTGCTGTGGACCCTCAAACCTAGGACCTAATACCCCTTTTAACATGTGTCTCTCAGAGTAGTAAATTAGAGCAGCTCCAGACTGACTCAGTTAAAAGCAGTGGGCTATAAACTCAGAACCCACCCACATGTCAAATAACACTCAATAAATCATTATCAAGTGGGTGCCTATTCACTTACAAATTAAAAGCACCTTAATGTACACATACCTAAGCACTACACAGAGAATAACAAATATTTACAGGTTTTGGGATATGGATTACTGAATCTTCCTTGATTATCCATTTGCTCACAGCACCCCACTACCCCTCAAGGGAGATGGGTGGTGGGTAGTAGCATTTACGTTTACTCAGAAAACCGAATTTCTCAATAGCAAGTCTAGGAGCCTAAGGAGTATGCCAATGGGACTGAACATCCTTTTGTTGTGACTATTTTAATTCCCAAAAAACTGCAAGTACAGCATACAAGGGATGACGTGTTGATTGCAAATTATTTCAAGACAGTTTTTTTTAATTCAGCAAATATAAAAAAAGAATAGACGGTGTGACTTAGAGGCTGTGGGACAGGCCATGGTAGTCTCAGTTTGGACCCCTTCACTTTTTTATTTTAAACAGCATTCAGAGAAGCTTTCTAAAAGAAGTATGCCTTTTGGTATTGTTGTTAGAAATTGGATTGTTGATTGACTGGGGTATGAGCCCTGGTCAAGCAACAGGCACAATCCCTGGCAGAGTGAACCACAAAAAGTCATTAAATTAACCTATGCTTAACCCATGGTAGCTTGGCACAAAAAGCCGTCAGGCTTAACCTAGAGGCAATCTTTTTTTTTTTTTGCACTCGTTGCTGAGCCTTAGCAGCAGAGCCGTCACTGCCCCATGTATGTGGGGTGTGTGTGGCTACGGTAAATGTCTCTTGTTTAAGTTGAAACAGGACATTCCAGAAAATGTATCTTGTTTAAGTCGAAACAGGACATTCAAGGGTGTAAAGAGAAACCTAACAAAACCTTCCTGTGCTAAGAAACATAAATGCTGCGTATAGGTAAATACTCCTATATATGAAACAAACCTTAAGTAAAATGCTCTGAAACCCATTGGGTCTGGCCTGCTTCATAAAAATGCAAAACTAAGTAAAAAAAATTAATATAATGTTATGTTATGTTAAATAAAATTGTAGAGCACTCGGATACCCGGAGGTATCCTGGCGCTAGCTCAGATATAAACAATAGGGGTCTGAGAGCAGGCCCTAGATGTTAAATAGCTAGTTTTTCAATTCCTTTATGAAGGTGAGCAAATTGGGGGAAGACCTGATATGGAAAGGCAGTGAGTTCCACTGTTGACTAAGAGCTTACTGAGTTAAGTGTGTGTTGCTGTCATCATGCGTGATCGGTTTGAATCCTGCAAATCCATGTTAAACTTCTGAGACTTGTAAATTGAAAGCGCAAAATAAAATGAATGAACTTAATTTGATATCATTAAAATTGGGCCAAAGATCCTGCAATTTGTAGTGTTCAGGAACAGATGCATTACATAAAACATTTTGTCATCATGCCGTGTTCTCCTTATAAAAGGTATTGATAAGGAGCTGATGCCTATAATATGTAGAAGCATTGGCAAAGCCATAAGGTCTCGACAAGCAGAAAAGAAGTAAAAAAAATAATAAATGCAACCTAAACGTGGAATTCATTTGCTTGCAATAAAAAATTATAGAATGCATAGAATTTCAATAGAACTGTGCTTTCTAGCACACATACAGCAATCGTTTCTTTGAACATGTATAGAAAACATTCGTTTTACTGTACATAACAGAAATATGTGATTCGTATTGGAGCAAAGAAAACGGTAATATTGTCTTTGAATTACTGCAACTGACGGCATAGTGTAAACACACAAGGCTGACTAAAAAAAAAAAAAATGATAACGAATTTAAAGAAAAAAGGATTTTAACTGAATTATTGAATCACGAGCCCGCGCACCGAAGTGTACTTCTTTTTAGGCGAATGTACTCACATGATGAGGCAAAAGGCTGTCACTCACAGTTCAAGAAAGCCACAGAAGCTGTCTCTAAGTCAGACCTAAATATGACACTTCAGGAACTTAATCACAAGAATGATAAGCAGACACTTGCAAGTTAAACAATAAGGAGTAACTCACGTGATGCAGACAGCCAGACAGACCTGCTATTTTGAGGCAACATTAGCACAACATTTTAATAGCAGCAGGAGGTTTAGGGGTACAAATGAACCTGGTTGATTTCTATAACCTGCAAAATAATGTGTGTCAAAGTGATTAGGCTTTTTCAACATTTAGGGCCAGATGTATCAAGCTAAATTGCGATCGCAAACGCTGAAATTCGCAGAATTTCATCGTTTGCGATCGCAATTTAGCATTTCATCGTTTGCGATCGCAATTTAGCTGTGTGCAATGTAGGAAAGAAAAACCTACTCGCAAGATAAGGAATCGCAAAATTTGCGATTCCCTATTTTGCGCATGCATTTAGAGACTCGCAATTTGCGATATTGCTGTAAGGAATCGCAAATTAACACCAACTTCTAGTTGGTGGTAATTTGCGATTTCCTCGAAAAAAGCACTTTTTTGCTTTTTTCAAAGTGCCATGTATGTGCGCCACTTGTGCACACATGCACATTTCAGGGGTGCCACAGGGTGTCCTTTTGGAACCCTTGCACTTGAAGTAGCATGCGCAATTTGCGAGTACCTATTGGGTACTCGCAAATTGCGCATGCAATTCCCATTCATTCCTATGGGCCTCTTGGCCCATAGAAATGAATGGGAAGGCATTCCTTAATTGCGAAACGCTATTTGCGATTCGCAAATAAGGAATATGTAGGAATCGCAATTATTATTGCAATTTCTACCTACATAGCATTTTGCGAGTCCTTAATAGCGATTCACTAAAAATCGCTATTAGGGACTCAGCAAACTGCTACAATGATACACCTGCCCCTTAGATATTACTAAGAGGTCATTCATTGTAACTGAGAAAACGACTTTAGTGCATATACTATTTTGGGACAAAAAGCCAAGTTTGGAAATGCCTGGGACCGATGCAAATGTAGTCAGACTTTCTGTAGTGAAATAGTGATGACTGCTTCCTTATTTAATTTCGAGAGGTTTTCTTTATTTACGTTGAGGGTTGTGTTATAAATAAAGTATACTGTCTGCTTCTCTTTTTCTTAATAGATTTTGAATATTTTGGTACTAGTACATTGGCAAATGTGAATTCGCCAATTGATATCGTATGATGACATTCGTTAGCAATTGCTGGATATCAGTCAATAGCATTGGCCAAATCAGAGATCAGAAACTCTGCAGAAATGGATCGGCTATTAGTAAACATAGTTGTGCATATCAAATAGAACTCTTAATGTAAGTCATGTAAAAGTGACAAAGCAGAAAACATTTCTTAGATGGAGAATCGCCATCTATCATGAGGCTGCATGTAACTTAAACTATAAAACAGAAATAATTAGTCCACTGCCCCTTTTATCAGGCCCAATAAAAAAAGGTGATAAAATGTAATCTGATTGTGCCGTTAGTTCAAGTGAATTTTTCATTATCTGTGAGCAATTGAACCATAAATTACCTTTCAATAGCTTTTTAATGAGTTGAAAGACAATCAAGGTGTGTAATAAATTGGCACCGCCTGAACAGTTTTTCAATCTCCATTGAACAGGAAGGAGTCAAACTTAACGCTTTAAAGCAGTGACCGAAATTGATGTGCTTCTAAAATGAACCTGACCATAAACACAAAGTATTAGCATAATTGCAATGTTAATATTTATATATTAGCCCTAAATGGTATTGTGATGATGGCAAGATGTGTACAATCTAGAGGTGTGGATAATTGGGGGGAGGTTGGAAGGTAGGCGTTCTGTATACATATAATTTTAAATTAGATATTATAAACTCCCACTTTCTATACGTTATTGTAAATTTCAGCCCACTCCTTTTTAGCAGTTGTTCTGTATTTGTGAAACGCAGGCACAGGTCCAGGTTTCTCCTTCAGCATGCTCAGTTGCCTTAGAATGCTAATGAACCCACTAAGCAGGGCATCAGGAGCTTGTCAGCATTACCAATCGGCCTTCTTTGGATTTTTGGCGCTCTGGGCCGATGTGAATGAGAAGCCAAGGTCTTGCTCAAAGAAGGTGGTGAAGGGCTAGGATTAGCACAGCACAACCTCAGTCGCAAAACAGATCAGAATGTCCAGTCCTTAAAGTGACCACACAGCTCTTCAAGAACTCGGACTATTTAAATATATTTATAACATAAAGGAGTATTCCAATGGTAGGAAGTAAATAAATACACTGGGGCAGATTTACAAGCCCCTTGCGACATTTTTACGCCGCAGTTGCGTCACGGCGGCGTAAAAAATGCGGCAAATTTACAACGTAACACATCCGGGGAGATGCGTCACGGCGGCGTAAAAAATGCGGCAAATTTACAACGTGACACATCCGGGGAGATGCGTCACGTTGTAAAGCCCTGCATGACATTATACCTGCGCCAGGTATAATGTATGCAGGGTAGGCGTTCCCACGCAGGAAAGCCTTGTAAAAGTGACGCAGTGAAATCTACAAGATTTCACTGCGTGACTTTTAGGACGCCACTGCGTCAAAACCTAACGCCTGCTTGAAGCAGGCGTAAGGAGTGACGCAGTGTATTCGGAATAGGCCCCAACACTCATTGCTGGAGTTGCGTCGTACTTGCGACACGACTCCAGCAATGCATGACTTTTCCGCCAACAGATGCGTCAGAATTTCTGACGCATCTGTCAATCCTTGCGCCATAGTGCGCCGTTTTGTAAATACGGCGCATCTATGGTGGCGCAAGTGTTTTTCACGCAGGCGCTGGGAAACTGACGCATCTATACAGATGCGTCAGTTTCTTGTAAATCTGCCCCACTGTGCTCAATAGCGCACTAATGTAGCACAACATAGTAGTAAATACAAGGTCCCTGGTAATGCACACAAAATGCTGTTTGTTATCACTAAATAATCAAAAGCATTTCCCAAACCTGAAACTCAGAACACTATGAATATGCTATAAACATAGCCACCTATATATAATCTATAACGTAATTTACATAAGATATCATTAATCACAGATATCATCATTGGTCTGCTTCTGGATTCACGAATTTGCATTGTGTAACCAAATTGCTAGCTTTTATTGTATATATTGATATATTTTTATTGTATTGTATTTCGTGTGCCCTGTTCCTGTCTTGTTTTTATTGATTGTATCATGTGTTATATGTTCCATGTCATTGCGATTTATATATCTTTGAGCACATAATTTGTATTAGTAAATGAATGTTATTTTTATGCTTAAGAGGTTTACATACCTCATTGAACAACTACTACATTGATGTTAAAACTAAAGTCAAGTCTGTCATTCTATGTTCACGTGTTCCTCAGGTCCGTATCTTCAACAGTAATTTTAAACCTAGGTTGCCAAGGAGTGTTTACTTACAATTGTTGCTTTGTCTCCTGCCCTTTGAACCATTAGCTACTTTCAGGGGGTCCCTGTTTCTCAGCACATTAACTCAGAACACTATGCCATTTCAGAGCAGTTACTAGAATATTGTTAAGGTTACGCAATGTTCACAAACAAATATAAAACACCAGAATATGGGGGATCCAAATGCGCTCATCAAAACTAGGTTGCTTTGTTCGTATTCCTCAGTGTTTGCAGTTACCTAAAACAATGCATAAGCAAAACAAATTCCATGGCACGCGATATATGACATACCTGGTAACCTGTGTATTAAGGGGTCAGTGTCTCAGAGCTTTGAAAGTGCATTTAATAGGTTCAGAGATGTAATTCTTCCTCCTTGTTTTAGGGTCAGCGTCTTCTCACTGAGGGTGGACCATCCTTAGTGATGATGAGGGGCGGAGATGGGATGGTGCAGCCATCAGCATGGTTCAAAGAAATGAATACAAGCCCAAAACCACACAGGACTTCTATCAGACCAGACGTCTATATTGTTACGGTTAGATGGTAAAGTAACTGGTTGCTGGACCACAGCATTAACATCAGGACCAATGAAAAACTATAATAATAAAGCAAGACACAGGTACCACTCATCCCAGCTGTACCTTTAGCAGTAGTTGTCTTAGGCAGTTCTCTTACAGTTTCTTGTGGTGTGTAGATAGGACTTTATGGGAGTCCATGTCTTTTGACTTTTTGGGCTAGCAGAGAGTTGCACACAGGAACAATCAGCAGCAGGGCAAAACATACTAATTAGGGGCCTTCAGGCTTGTTGCCAGGCAAGATTAAATCGATAGAACTTAGCTTCATGTTTTGAAGCACCAATAACAGAAAGCTCCACACAGGTCCAAAAGTCGTTCTACAAACATAAAGGAAGTTACAGCGGAGGGGGGGGGATGTCACACCATCTGTCACAGTTAGTACATCCCTCGGATTCAACAGGTACATCTACTGGAACCCGGGCAGAGTAACCCTCCTCAGAATGACCTCTTGGAAGGTCCCATTCCAGGGTGCTTTGTAATGATGGCCACCAACATGCAGCCAGCACATCCTCCAGATTCAACTGGTACATCCGCTTATACTCGGGAAAGCTTACCCTCCTCAGATGACCCTCTTGGAAGGTCCCATCTTGGGGTGCTTTGTAATGGTGACTGCCATCATGCAGATGACCTCCACATCTTCAAAGGAGCTGCTCAGACATGTATTACTGTGTATGTCCCTCCAGACTGCACTGGAAACAAAGAACCAACAGAAGAATAACTGGGTGGTCGATTTTTCCTCTGACTACACTGCCTCTTGCAAATGTCATATTTGTAAAAAAATCATGTTCATAAATGGCTAAGCGTAGCAAACAGACCTTTTCTACTTGGTACCCAAACTTTTACAGCTTTTATGGACTCTATGTTTGCTGATACTAAGACCCTGAGCACTGTGACACTGCTAATCAGTGCCACAGTGTGTGTGCTCAGGACCTAAAGGGGTATTGGTAAACTTGTTTTCAACCAATTGGTCTATTTAACTCTCCTGTAAGGTCAAAGTAGATGGCTCAAAAATGCACCAATGGGGTGGGAGTTACATATCATATGTAGGCTGCACTGTGTATTTAAACCTTCCACATATATGACAAAATATGACTGCCAGGAGCACCACTGTGCTCTGACAGGGCTGAAGGGTTAAGGCGCTGCAGTAAAACACTGCAAGGGAAAGCGACTTTTCTATGTAGGATAACCAATATTTATATATCAATATGTCACCGGTAAAGTGAGTCTTGTAAACTCACAAGGCAGTGTGCCTAATTTTTATCTAAAAGTGGAATACTATATAATTAAAAAGTGTGACCTCACAGTGATTAGAGACCGAAATGGTATTTACATTGTTAAGTTCAGCTAGACCTCCATAATCAGGCATAGTATGATTAAAACCGAATGGAAATCTGATAAATTTGATGGGAAACAAACTATGTAAAAATGTACTTTAAACTGAGGGCAGCCAGAATTGGTTTAAACCAGTTCTACACATACAGAAATTATTTTTTACCTTGGGGGAATTATTTTATATGCCGTTTCAGGATAAGTAATTCTGGCTTAGTTATTGCTCTCCTTTTGGTTTACTTTTAATAGGTTATTACACAAAATCATCCTTTTAAATAGTAAAAGCCAAGCAGTTGCAGCAAGTGTGTCAAGATTCTGTGGTACGGATGTCGATGCTGACCCATGCCTCCCCACGAGCCTGACAAGTACTCAGATGGAACAAGAACTGCATATGGAACCCTGAGGGAAACAGGGAAGAAGGATAATGGAAGGGAGAAACACTAGAATGTTTCCCCTGAACGTCTTAGGTCTGGTACTATCACTCCATAGCTGTCCACCATGTACGTCGAGAAACAATATGGTATTCTGGGTGGGATTCAAGTGGAAAAGCAATATTCTTGGTGTGTACAAAGTTAATTGAAGTACTCACCACTCTAGTCTATGGGTAAGGCTTCACAGACAGCGTGCGCAAATACTCCAATAGTGGATTCAGAGGAGTAGAGTTGATAGTAACAGAAGGACCCCAGGAGCTGATCCGTAGAGGCAATGAAATGCAGTGGTTAAGAAGAATATTGTTAGAGTGAAACTGAAGGGAGTAACCAAAATAATGAAGGCGTATACATAGAAAAGGCCAGATGTGAAATTGTTGCGAAAACGAAGAAACCCAACAAAATGAACAGTTGTCAGGCAAGGTATTCTTAGTTGTGCTGGGATAAATACTTTCTCTCAAAAACTATACCCAAAAGTACTCCCCTGCTATCTTGGGTTAAAACATATTTGTACTTTCCCATGCACCAGGTACCCTGATGGAATGGAAAGAACGCTAACATTACCTGCACTTCTAAACTTGTATTATCAGTTGCTAAAGTCTCCTTGTCCTTGTTTGTTAGCTGTGTAATTTGGTATGTCCATAAAAATGGCGAGACCTCCCTACAATCCTGAAAGTACCCCCACTCTAGAAACTGCCACTAGCTGTTTAAGAAAATCTTGATGGAATTTTTGGCAAAGCATGGAGCATTCAGGAAAGATGCAGGTTCCTATGATTGATCCACTGAACCAAATTCCTTTCGGTCAATCAAATATTGTAGTTGACCTCTGAGTTTTCTAGAGACAAGGACTGCTTAACCTTACACTTCCAATCTCCCGCTTGGACTGCAGGAGGTGTAGCATGTAATTGAATCTTAGTTACATGCTTCAATAAGCAATCATGGACTTCCTATTGGATGCGCTAGTTTGAGGGTAATCGTAATTCGACAGCAACTGGGTCAACTATCTTGGAAATTGAAAAATGTCCCACTTATTGTAAGTCCTTATGTGTAAGGAATTGTAATACGTGAATTCAGCCTGTGGAAACCAATGGGCCCTGTCATCTTGGTATAAAGTGACAAAACATCTGAGATATTGTTTTTTATGATTTGACCTACCTTTTCTGTCTGTCCAGACTAAGGATGCTAGTTAATCGAGAATGTTAGGGGCATATCTACAAGGGCTGGCGATAAAATTATCGCCGCTTTAGCGTCCGTTTTCGGACGAAAAGCATCGATAATTTTAACGCCCTATTAGCAAGGACACGCTAACGCGTGAATCCATGCTACATCGCCCTTTCCCTATCGCCCAGCTCTGAATCTCTAATGAGATGCAAAGTGGGCGTTCCTCCCCAGGATAACGGGAGAAATGTTGCTAAGCGACATTTCTCCTATTATCAAGCCTCAGCAAAGAAGCATAGCGACAAGAAAAGTAGCGATAACCTCTGTTATCGCTACTTTCCTAACGCCTGCTTTGAGATTGACTTAGCCATGATATCCTATGGAAGGTGGATATCATGGCTAAGTATGTCTTGCCCTATCAGCAAGCTATCGCCAAATCTTGTGCGATTATCGCTGTATTTCCAGCGATAATCGCACAATTGGTAGCAGTTGCGCTCTGAATTTTATCGCTTTGGAGATAAGCGTTGCTGATAGCACGCTATCTCCGCGATAAAATTCAGTTTCGGCCGGCGATAATTATCCTCGCGCTAAGAGCGCTGAGCGATAATTATCGCATGGCCTTGTAGATATGCCCCAGAGTTTTTTACACTGCAAGGTCTTTAAGGATGTCTATTAAATCCTCCAGACTCCAATTCTTCATTTATGCATATCATTTATTGACAGCATGGCAAGGGCATCAGCCCAGGTTAAGCTTCAGGTGAAACTGAAGCAACAGTGTGGAACATACCTAGCCAGCACTCTATTCAGAACATGGAATCAATTACAAAGGTACACAAAGCACATGCCAGGGAAACCAGGCTGTGTAGGTGATACTATTAAAAGAACAGTACATAAATATACAAGTAGGATGTAACAATGTCACAATTTGAATGTGAATTGAAATCCTCAATCCAAAATGATGGTGGCGTGAAGACCATGGGCCTCATTTATGAAAAGTGACGCATCGCTGCGTGAAAACAGCGATGCGTCAATTTTCATTGCGCCCTCCTTGCGACATGCTGGATGCGTCATATTTACAGTATGACGCATCATGTCGCAAGGAGTTACAGATACGTCAGTATTTCTGACGTATCTGTAGGCGCAAAAATGACGCATTGCTGGAGTGTGTCACAAAAGTGACGCAACTTCAGCAATGGGTCATTTCACATGGGCAAGTCCCATTTCAAATGTGCCTGCATCAGTCTTACGCCTGCTGTCAGGCAGGCGTAAGATATTGACACATTTGCGTCCTAGAAGTGGCGCAGTGAAATCTCATAGATTTCACTGCGTCACTTCTACGAGGCTTACTTGCGTCGGAACGCCCACCCTGCATACATTATACCTGGTGCAGGTAATAATGTGGCGCAAGGGTTTACAAAGTGACGCATCTACCTAGATGCATCACTTTGTAAATATGACGCAACATGGTGCATTTTTTACGCCGCTGGTGCACCGGTGGCGCAAAAGTGACGCAAGGGCTCATAAGTAAGCCCCCATGTATTCAAACTTTTCCCTTCATGAAATAGTTTGCCTGTTCCTGTGAGGTAGGAAGTATGAGTAAAGGGATAAAATGTCCTAGTTTATTGATCTGATCAACCAGCACCCAGAAGACTGTGCAAAATTCAGGTGATGGGAGATCAACAATAAAGTCCATTGATATGGTTCTACGGGTCCGTTGAGGTGTGGGTAAAGGTCGAAACAGACCTACATGATAGACTTTGGGATACCCTTAATGTGGCGGGTGTGGATCCCCATATTATTTGTTTTTTACGTTCCTTGTATACTGGTGCCTCAGCGACAGTGCGCTTTGGTATAAGGGGTGAGCGTACTGCTTTGTTTTCCATCAAAAGGGGGGTCAGACAAGGTTGCGTACTGGCCCCTTTTCTTTTTAACTTATATACAAATGGTCTGGAATATGCACTACTTAGGAACAACCAGGATTTTCCCTCAGTAGGTGGCCGACCCATACCGGCCCTCCTCTACGCGGATGACGCGGTATTAATGTCTAGAACTCAAAATGGTTTGCAAAGGGCCCTAGACAGCTACACAAATTTTATGAGGGATCTTGGGTTATCAATTAATAAGTCTAAGACATATATTATGAACTGTGGTGGGAGAAGCATAAAACCAAAGGCCATGTTTGTGGATGGACAGAAGTTGGCAACCACCAAGAGTTTTGCGTACCTCGGTATTTTATTTAATCAAAGTGATAACTGGTCAGAGGCAGTGTTAACGAGAAAGCTAGTATTGACAAAGACTATAGCTGCCCTTACCTCCTTTTCAAAGAAGTTAGGTAGGAAACCCCACTTGAATTAATCCAGATCTATAAGGCGAAATGCATTACATCAGCGATGCATGGGGCGGGAGTGTGGGGCTTTGTTAACGTTCACCCAATTCAAGTGGTAGAAAATTCTTTTACAAGGTATCTTTTATCAGTTCCGGGTAGCACTTCTTCTTTTGCCTGTCACGAGGAGTTGGGATTACCGTTCATTTCGGATTTTATAAAATGGAACCCATCCTGTTGTGGCACAGCGTGTGGTTAAAAGAAGAAACCAAGCTAAATAGAGAGATATTACAAGACTGCCTTAAACTAGAGGGGGCACTAAAAATCCCTTGGGTTAAGTACGTGCATAATTTTATGAAGGACATAGGGCACGAAGAATACTTCACCAACCCAATCAAAATGCAACAAATTTCAAGAAAGGATTTAAGAATGGAGGGCCTTAAACACCTGGCTATGCTGAGATTGTCGGAAGAATTAGTAAAACCAAGTGTGCGTCATCATCAGTTATTGTTAACTTCTTTCGACATAGAACCATACATGATATTTGTCCCGGGTGGTTTTGACAGGCGGCTTTTAACTTGGTTCAGGATGGGGATCGTCCATAGATTAGTGACCTTTCCTAGAAAAAATGATTGGTCTCGGATATTAAAACCCTGTCCGTGTGACGATCAGGCCGAGCAATCCACTATACACACAGTTTTATTTTGTAAATATTATTCTGTTTTTAGGAAACCGTGGATTGTGCCATTGTTAAAACAATTAGGATTAAGGCAATGTCGGCCGGCCCTGGTCAAACTTCAGTTTATGGAGGACGAACACACAGCCTGGCGTATAGCAATGTTTTTGAAAAAAGTGCTGCACTCCAGGAAAAGCATGATAAATGATGAAATGTAATTAGAACCCCTTGATATAAATCGGGCAGTTGTATTTTATCAGAATGTTTTCATTTTTACCTGCTCTTATTTGAAATAATAGGAATTGTTTGAATTTTTAATGAATGTGATATGCTTTTATGATTGTAATATTACAGTCGAATAAAGCTCTTTGATTGATTGATTGATTGAATGTGAATTGAAATCCTCAATCCAAAATGATGGTGGCGTGAAGACCATGGGCCTCATTTATGAAAAGTGACGCATCGCTGCGTGAAAACAGCGATGCGTCAATTTTCATTGCGCCCTCCTTGCGACATGCTGGATGCGTCATATTTACAGTATGACGCATCATGTCGCAAGGAGTTACAGATACGTCAGTATTTCTGACGTATCTGTAGGCGTAAAATGACGCATTGCTGGAGTGTGTCACAAAAGTGACGCAACTTCAGCAATGGGTCATTTCACATGGGCAAGTCCCATTTCAAATGTGCTCTGCATCAGTCTTACGCCTGCTGTCAGGCAGGCGTAAGATAGTGACGCATTTGCGTCCTAGAAGTGGCGCAGTGAAATCTCACAGATTTCACTGCGTCACTTCTACGAGGCTTACTTGCGTCGGAATGCCCACCCTGCATACATTATACCTGGTGCAGGTATAATGTGGCGCAAGGGTTTACAAAGTGACGCATCTACCTAGATGCGTCACTTTGTAAATATGACGCAACATGGTGCATTTTGTACGCCGCTGGTGCATCACAAAAAGTGACGCACCGGCGGCGCAAAAGTGACGCAAGGGCTCATAAATAAGCCCCCATGTATTCAAACTTTTCCCTTCATGAAATAGTTTGCCTGTTCCTGTGAGGTAGGAAGTGTGAGTAAAGGGATAAAATGTCCTAGTTTATTGATCTGATCAACCAGCACCCAGAAGACTGTGCAAAATGCAGGTGATGGGAGATCAACAATAAAGTCCATTGATATGGTTCTACGGGTCCGTTGAGGTGTGGGTAAGGGTCGAAACAGACCTAGAGGTTTACAAAGACTGATCTTTGCTTCTGAAGAGACGAGACAGCTTAAACTATAGTAATGGACGGTTTCATGAAGATTAGGTCTCCGAAAGTTGTGAGGTAACAATTCTCCAGTGTGTCTAATGCCAGAATGGAGATGCATAGGGGTATCATAATACCACTCTAGCAGTTGATTCTGTATATTTGTCATGATGAAAGAATAGGCCACCTTATAGCCTTCTTTTTAGAAGCTTGTTTTTGTTTCCATTGTTCGATGTTAATTAGTTTAATTGCCATCTTCAAATAATCTAAATAGGTCTCTGGTGTTGAAGCTTCACTTCGAGAAGAGTGAATGGGGATTTATTTTCTTCAATTGCAGTGGTTTCTTGACATTGCATCTGCCTTCTTGTGTCAATTTCCTGAATGTTAGTTGATGTGAGAATGGAAGTGATGGAGCAAGGTTTCAAAAATGAAACTTGCTTGTATGCAATCCTCCTCATAGTATTAATTTATTAAACTTGTACTGTCAATACTAATCTTTGCATTCACAAACACAAAAGGGATAGACGCTTGCCTATGTGTTTTACTAATGAATAACGCTTGTCTATAAACCAAGATGGCCGCTAAAGCGCGGGACTTCATTGCGCATGTCGCAACCTGATCACATGGTGTGACGTCTTTCTTTGCTTGGTGGGAAACTTCTGCTTCTGCGCAGTGTGCACTAAAATGGCCGCTAAATGTTTTCACATGCTTCAGCTTGCTCTCATGTCATTATTAAATTGTCGTTTTTCTTAATGCTACTAATGCAGGATAGTATTATAATTAATTGGGAATAGAGTAGGGAAAGTGGGCATACAGTGAAACTTTTTATTTGTGATTTTAATATTTTCTTCTTACACTTTTAGTAATTCGTAAACTTGGGCCTGGGTTGGTGACTTGAAACTTGAGAGACAGATGGTTCTGCGCATGTGTCCTGTATGCCTGCCAAGTGAAGTCAACTTGGACGTCTCCCAAGGCCACGACCTATTGGCCGAAGATGATGTACTCATTGTTTCCGGTGGACAAATTGTTACTTTTCTCCTGTAAAATGTATAACATTTGTCGTGAGACGGGTGGGAAATAAAGCGAATGTATTAATTTGAAGGGGCGGGAATGTAAAGACAATAGGCTTTACAATTTAGGCCAAATCGATATGGTGCGAGAATCCACCCCCTGTCCCTGTCCAATCAGAAGTAGTGGTCCCATAATGTTAGCAACATTAAGGGGAGGTACATGGGCGTAGAAGGGTATAATAGAATATAGCATTAGTAAATTAGTCAGAGCATGCGTTCACGAAGAACAGGCGTCCATACTGCCAGAGCGCTCTCAACTCCAGACTGCCCAGCTGATCGGTTGCTGACTGAATTCCTGTCCGGAAGAGGTCCTGAGGAGGGGGCGGCGGAGTCCATTAGAAGGAAGGCACGGGAGAATCGAGAGAAGTCGAGTATCAGAGAGGGGAACGGCGCAGGCGTCGTTGTAGAGAGGTCACCGGTCCTGTCCTGATCCTGGAAGAAGTCTTTGCTCTTCATCCTTCCTGGGTCCTATCTTTTCCAACTCCTTGGCCAAGGGGCTTGGTTCTCGCATTTAGGTAACTATACTGCAACCTTTAGTTGCGCTGCTGTCTCTATCTTCTCCTCTTCCTTAAACACCGTCATTTATTAGCAAAATCATTTCTATGCTTTTTCTTGGGTATTTCAATCAAGTACCGTGTTTTCTGTATTTTACTCTGCTAAAAACTTTAGATAAACATTTTAAAACTTCCTGACTCAGTGGTTATTTCAGGATTATGTACTATAATGAATGTCACTCATTTTAAACTTCCCAATTAGCAAAGGATCCATTGGTAAGTTATTACTCTTCAATCAGAAGGTAATTGGTAGCAGGGACTTTGATAAAAGAGTACATCTGACACCCAGCGTAAGTATTAGTGTAGTGTGAATGTATGGGCCCAAGTGAGTATATGGTGTATGAATGTTGTTGGCTAATATTGCGCTGGATCAGTTTTCTGGTAAGCAGAGGACGGTTTTTGTTACTCTTTGTTAATTGGGTAATGAGAATTTTATTTGTATTTTTATGAACTAACATCCGCTTATTTTTGAGTTTTTGTTATATGTTGTCCAGAATACCCCGGGGTAGGTAAAAAGAATAGTGGGTGGCAAGTGGAAGCCATACTGCAGTGAGGTTATCTGTCAGGCAGAAATAGTACTGAGAAGTTAAGCAGGACTTCAAGTACTCGTTAGGGACTCTATGCGTGTGAGTAATAGCAAAAAGGGTACGCTGATAAAAATTTGATGTTATATCACCTAGTAAGGGTAACATTGGAGAAGTAACAGGTACTTCTGGAGCTTGTGTGAAGAGTAGACGGAAGTGTTTTTACTCGTAGTGTATGTATTAGTAAACGGAAAGGTTTTACTAAAGTGTGGAAGAAACTATCCTTTTCAAAATTAGTGGAAACTGGCACGATAGCGAATGTTTTATGTTGTTACTGAAATTTAATTAAGATTTATAGAGAAAATAAGTTTGCGTAAATTTTTGTAAAGGGAGGGTCAGTTGCCGGAGAGGGAGCTGACGTCACAAAACGCCGCGCTGTGGTAGGTTGAAACAGCGGGTGTGGAGAGACACTTGTAAAGGAGGGGTCAGTAGTCAGGAGTAGTACTGACGTCACAGGTGCCGCGCTGGGATTGGTTAAACCAGCGAGGAGAGAAAAGAGCAGATTGTAAAGGAGGGGTTGACAGAGAAACGTCACCAAAAGGCCGCGCAAGGATTGGCTCGGAAATAAAAGATAGCAGACATTTGATTGGTCGAAAATATAGAAGCAAAATTCTTAGTGGATAAGGATTGCATGTTAAAACGTGATCCGACTTTAACAGGAACTCGTCCGGATAGGAGATTCCTAGGTTTTGCAGAATATAATTTTGTACACAGAAGATTAGATAGAATGTACGGAGAAAGGAGAAAAATGTCATTCTTACAAAAGATTAAGAATTATTTTAAAAAGGACAAACCAATCAAAACTAGAGAAGGAATTATTATTCCACCAGCTAAAACGCCAGCATCATTTATGATGATGGAGAGAGGTTATCATACTTGTGTATGGATGGAGAATTGGATAGAATACACCAAAAATGATGGAGTATTAGCATTTCCCGAGAATGGTACCTTCAATGGAAGAATTCTTCAAAACTTGAGATTGAGGATGAATGATTTAGAACCCAGACCTAGATTAACCCAGTACGAAGCTCTAGAAGAATGGGAAACCGAGGCATTTGAGCGGGATAGATCTAGAAGTAATAGGAGTTACCCAGGATTTTACCCCAGATATTTACGTGAGTCAAGAGAGGGTCAGATGAAACAATGGAGAAGGGCAATGATTACAGAGGGACTGTATCCATTATTCACAGAAGGAGAAAAATCAGGAGGCAAATGTACAGAAAAGACAAAACATTTAATGAGAAATGAGGAATCTGAAGACGAATTTATGGAAGAAATGTTAAGAAATCCCCCACCATATCAGGAAGGGACAAGTGGATGCACCCCAAGTGCACCACCAAAAACTCCATTAGTGCCACAGGTAATGCATGAGTTCACCCCGACTAGAATACTTCATGACAAAGAAAAAGAAGCCCTAGAAAAGACCAGAGCAGAATTAATACAGAAAATAACTCAGATAAAAGTACATCCTGATTCATTGACTATTCCTGTAACAATTGGTCCAGTAGTTCCATTATATGGTACTCAGGGAAATTGTCCTCCACCCATACTTGCACCTACTCCTGTGAGTAATCCCAAACCTGAAGCTCCAGTTATAATTGAGGATCAATTTAGTGACTGTGAATCCACAATATCACTCATGGACTTACCTATTCGAGGTTCTGTAAATAGTACTCCAAGAAGAGATGTACCTGGAGGTTCAAAAGATGTAAGTTTAGTAACTTCATCAGGAACAAAAAGTGCTACCATAGTAACACCTGAAGATCTAGAAAGATGGGTACAAGGGTCAGTTAAACAGTGCACACCTCCAAAAGTACTGGATATCCATAAATTAAAAGTTGAATTAGAAGAAATAATAGCAGGAAATGTAGGAGTAGAACGCTTGAATACCTATGATGAAGAAGAATTATTGTTCCTGTGCAGAAGTATCACTAGAAATGTGAGGGTATTTCATGAAAAATTGTCCAATCTAGCACTACAGATGGGAATTGAAATAGGGAGATCAAAAGTACTACAGAAACCCTATAGAGCAGAATTTTCAGACAAAGATTTAGAAAATATGAATGCATCTGGAAGAAGACTGCAAATAAGAGAATTAATGTTAGTTTTACAAAAATGGGGAGATCTAGATAAATGGAGATCTAGGTGGGCCAAGAAAAAGGAAGAAGCACGAACAAGTAGAACAGCATCTGAATATGTGATGAAGGAAGCAGGAAAAGCAGATCAAATGTATCCAATGCGAGAAGTTGCGGGAGGAGGATATGTACATGTCCCATGGAGCAGACAGGATATTTTATCATTTACGAATGATTTTCCAAAGCTGAGGGAAAAGCCAATTGAATGGTACAAGCAGGTTGAAAGGTTTGTGAAGGTGTCAAAGGTATTGTTGAAGGATTTGGATGGTCTGTTTGACATAGTGGTACCTGCCGATTTGTGGACAGATTGTAAAATTACAGTCGATTGGCCTAGTGATGAATATCCCAGAGATCCGAAAACAGGTGCCCCGTCAAATGACGTAATGAAAAAGTATCAGCAGGTGATAACTTACCTGAAAGGGAAAATACCACCGAAAGAAACAGATTGGGTGAAAATAGATCGAACCACCCAAGAAGCCAGTGAAACAGTACATTCCTATTATGAGCGTTTATTGCAGGTGTTTAAACAGTATAGTGGATTTGAGGACATTGGAGACAAGAACATGAGTCAGTTTGTGTATCGGTTTGTTTACGGTCTGAAGCCAGAGATTTGCCAGATGATTAAACAGCATATGCTGTGTTGGCAGGGAAAGCCCATAGATGAGATTCTGAAGTATGCAAAATATTGTGGAGACGATATTGAGGATAGACACAAGAAATTACAAGAAAAGGTGATGTGGGCACAGGTGAAAATGGCAGAGAAGCAGGGAATTAATTTGGAAAATCCGAGTGAAAATCAAGGAAAAGATTCTGGAACGAGTGGTGATACGGGAAATGGTGGAAAATTTAGAGGACGAATGAGTAGAGAAGAAGCTAAAAAGAAATTTCCTTGTCATGGATGCGGAAAATTGGGGCATTGGAAGGACGAATGTAAAAAGATTCGGAATAATAATGGCCCAAATCAAAACTTAAATCCACAGACGCAGAATGACTCACAGCAGGGTGTAAATCCCCAGAGTCAATTACCACCTCCACCTGTTCAGGGTAATGTAAGCAGAGCAAAGCACGGTACAGACATTGGATACCCAGGAGGGAGTGGTAAGAATGATTATATGACATCACAATTTCTTTTGCAGGACAATTACTGTGAATTCAACTCATGACGGTGCCTAGGAGAGGGGAAGAAGGAGTGCGTACTTGGCGCATCCTTACAGGTAGATCAGTCTGGTCCATATGTTGAAGGAAATGTGAAAGGTAATGATATTACTTTCCTTTTGGACACTGGTGCTACCAGGTCTACTGTGAGATCAGCAGACATCCCAGACCTTCCTCTCTCTGGTGAAGATATCCAAGTAGTAGGGGTAGCTAATCAAAGAATTAGAACACCTCTTACAGAACCAATGGAAGTCAAAATAGGAAACTTCAGAGAAATGCACCAATTTGTAGTGTGCGATTCTAGCCCAGTGAATTTATTAGGTAGAGATTTATTGTGCAAAATGAACTGTACAATTTTCTGCACGCCGGATGGTGTGGCAGTTCAGACACCAGATGAGGACCATGTATATAAAATTATGGTTGCAAAACAAGGTACAGAAATAGATGAAATGTTTTCGTTGATAACAAAAGATGAGTTGCCAGAAGAATTAAAAGGTACAGTAAACCAAATAGTATGGGATTTCACCGGAAAAGAAGTAGGACTTATGGCAAAAATAGATCCAGTTCAAATTACGGTAAAAGAAGGTGCAATTTTCCCAAATACCAGACAGTACAAAATGAGTGCAGAAGTAAAGGCAGGAGTCATTGAAGAAATAAAACGAATGGTAGAACAAAACATCCTAAAAGAAGTAATGAGTAGCCCATGTAATTCACCAATCATGGGACTAAAGAAACCTAGTGGAAAATATAGGATTGTTCAGGACCTGCGTAAAATAAACAAGATTGTGGAACCATGTTGTCCCATAGTACCAAATCCTGCAGTAATTCTATACCAGATCCCTTGGAATGCAGGATGGTTCACAGTAATTGATTTGTGTCAAGCATTCTTTTCAATTCCATTGCATCCAGACAGCCAGTATCTTTTCTCATTTAAATTTGAGAACAAAGTCTATGTGTGGAATCGTGTTCCTCAGGGGTACACAGAAAGTCCTTCCATCTTCAACCAGATACTGAAAAAGTGCCTGGAAAAACTAGTGATGCCAGGAAGCTCAGTCTTAGTCCAATATATCGACGACTTATTGGTGGCGTCGACCACCAGAGAAGACTGTGTTGTTGATTCCATAGCATTATTAAATCTTTTGGCTGAGGAAGGGCATAAAGTCTCACCTGAAAAGTTACAGTTTTGCAGGACAGCTGTTAAATATCTGGGACATCAAATTGAGAGGGGAAAAAGAAGAGTAACCTCTGAAAGAGTAGAATTAATAAAGAGAATGCAAATGCCTGTAACCCAAAGACAAGTGCGGATGTTCCTAGGAATAGTAGGCTACTGTCGACAATGGATATCAAATTTTTCCATGTTAGCTAAGCCCTTAATTAACATGACGAAAAAGAAAGCAAAGGACCCTGTTGAGTGGGAGGATGAAAGTGTAGAAGCTTTTGTAAAATTGAGAAACGCACTTTGTTCAGCACCTGCCTTAGGCATGCCTGATTATAAAAGAGAATTCGCATTATTCTGTCTAGAGAGAGAAAATTGTGCACTTTCTGTCCTAACTCAGAGACATGGACTATACAGACGTCCTATAGCGTACTTTTCTGCTACATTGGACCCAGTAGCAGCCGCGTTGCCAGGATGCTTAAAAGCAGTAGCAGCAACTTGTTTGAGCATTGAACAAAGCGAGTCAATTGTGATGGGACATCCTGTAAAAGTGTATGTTCCACATGCAGTTGTGATTCTATTGACAAGAACCCGAACTCAGCATCTTACTCCTAGTCGGCTGACTAAATATGAGAGGATAATAATGGGTGCTGAAAATGTGACCATGGTAAGGTGTACAATAATAAATCCAGCAACTTTATTGCCAGACCCATATCATGAAACAAATAAAGATGACGAAGAAGATGAACATGATTGTGTACAAATTACAGAATTATGTACAAAACCACGCCCAGACATAGAGGAACAGCCTCTTAAAAAGCCAGACAGGGAGCTATTTGTCGATGGTTCATGTCAAAGACATGAAGATGGTAAACTAACTGCTGCCTATGCGGTATGTGAATTAACTGGAATAGTCGAAGCATCCTATTTACCAGGAGTAAAATCTGCACAAGTAGCTGAATTGATTGCATTAATAAAAGCTTGCAAAATTGGGAGGAATCAGAGAGTGACCATATTTACAGATAGTCAATATGGTTACGGGGTTGTGCATGATTTTGGCCAACTGTGGATGCAGAGGGATTTCATGACTTCTTCAGGATCCCCCATTAAAAATGGACAATTTGTAAGGGAATTGCTAGAAGCAATACAATCACCAAAAGAATTGGCTGTGGTGAAATGTGCCGCACACCAGTCAGGAGATGACTGGGTGGTAGTCGGCAACAGATATGCAGACTTGGTGGCTCAACATTGTGCCAAAACCAGAACGTCAGTCAATAAGAGGGTGGAAAGAATGGGAATCAGCTGCCAACTTATGCTGTATATGCCACCTGAAACATGGAATGAGGTGAAGAAATTGCAAGATGAGGTTGATGAAAGTGAGAAAATATTGTGGATTAAAGTGGGTTGCTCCCAAAGAGGAGAAGATGAAGTGTGGATCAGTGCAGATGGCAGACCAGTCATGCCAGACTGTTTACTCTCACAAATGGCTAGAATGCATCATGGAGACACACACATAGGGAGAGATGCAATGATTAGACTGTTCAGACAAAATTGGTACAATCCCAAATTCAGGGCTGTTGCAGAGAGTCTTTGCCAGAGATGTCTAACTTGCCAAATGCATAATCCAGGCAGGAAAACGATAATTGGGTTTGGAAAGATTGGAAAGGCAGAAGGCCCATTTGTAAGACTCCAGTTTGACTTCATACAGTTACCACCATGTAGAGGGCTGAAATACGTACTAGTCATAGTGTGTCTGTTTTCAAAGTGGGTGGAGGCTTACCCTACTAGGAGAAATGACAGTATTACAGTTGCAAAACTGTTGTTACGTGAGCTCATACCTAGATTTGGTTTCCCAGTATCTTTGGAATCAGATAGAGGAAAACACTTTAATAGCGAAGTGATCCAGATAATATGTGAAGCGTTTCAAATCAAACAGAAATTGCACTGTGCATATCGCCCAGAGGCTTCTGGAGTGGTTGAACAATTGAATGGCACTATAAAGTCAAGATTGGGAAAAATGTGTGCATCAACGTCATTAGAGTGGCCAGACGCATTGCCACTTGTCTTGATGGGAATCAGAAGCATACCTGACAGAACAACAGGATTGAGCCCCCATGAAATAATGATGGGAAGAGCAATGAGACAAACACATGTTCCCACAAACAAATTAGTAAATATATCTGATGATATGGTTCTGGATTATTGCAAAGGATTGGCTGACCTAGTGCGTTCTGTCTCTCATCAGGTTGGAGAAGACGCAGTTTCCAGGCAGCCTGAACTAGAACATGATCTGAATCCTGGTGATTGGGTGGTAGTGAAGAATCACACCAGAGAAACGTGTCTATCACCCAGGTGGAGCAGACCTTGTCAAGTTATATTGACCACCAATACAGCAGTGAAGTGTGCAAGATTTCCTAATTGGATTTACGTAAGCCACACAAAGAGAGTACCAGACCCTGAAGAGGAGAATTCACAGACAACACCAATCACTGAAGAAGCTGAAGGTTGCCCAGCAGAAGAATCTCAAGTTAGAGGTTCGAGGGAAGCTGACGGAGAACAACCGAGCACAAGTCAGTATTGGATACCAGTGGTAGAAGTTCCTGAAGTATACTACAGAACGAGAAATCAAACTAAATTGGAAGAAATTGAAGAAGATCAGATAGGTGAAGAAGAAGCAGTTCAGGATCAAGAAGAAAAGATAGTAAAAGATCCTGAACAAAATAAGATAGGGAAAGAAAATTGGACTCAAAACAGTGAAGATTTAATTGACTTTACACAGGGAAAAACAGGTTTAGAAGAATCCGGTCAGGCTGCAGAAGTTCACAGTGCAATAAGCCCTGATCAGAAGCAGTTAGATCAAGAAGAATTCACTAAAGAAAAAGGGGTTGATACAAATGAACATAAAGAAATAAAAAAGGAACAAAGCCAACATCTTGAAAGTCATTGTGGAGCTACTGAAGAGAAACCAATCAGACCTGAAAAAGAACAAACAAAAGAGGCAGTAATCAAAGAAAACAAAACAGTATTGAGCAGTGAAAATAACGAGATCTTTGAAGATGTAAACAGAGAAACAGTGCCAACAAAGAAAACAAGAAAAGGAGATCATTGGCCAAGTGTCATTAAAAGAGTAAAATAGCACATAACAACCAGAAGTGAAGATCCAGAACAAGTACCTGAAGTGACAAGTCAAACTGAACAAGAGAAAAAGTCAGGAAAAAGAAAAAGTAAAAGACTGAGACTTGTGAATAACAAATTCAAGGGTCCTGACTGGACTTATATTATTCTGGAAGATTTTGAAAGCTCAGAGTCAAGTGACAGTGGTGGCGAAGGAACAAGTGCAGAACTAACATACGAAGAAGAAACAAGACCACCCTGACTAAACAAAAGAATCCTCTAAAGAAAAGAAGAAGAGATAAGAAGAGCAATCTTCCTTGTCGAAAAATGCCTGACGATAGAGTTACTGGGAGACCAAAACGAAATTGTTGTAGGAGATGCTGTGCAATCTGCATATGTAGTCTAGTATTGGTGCTTATAGTATGGTTAGTCCTGATTGTAGCAATTCCTTACCTTATGATAATAGATAAGAAGATTAATAATGAAACTAAAGGGAGGACAGCAAACATGAAGGGCAATAGAGTAGAATTAATGGCAGAAGATGAGGCAGAAATTCATCATGAAATAGCTGATAACGACACTAGTTTAAATGTTTTCACAAAGTTATTGTTTCAGTATGTAGACACAATGGAAGTTAGTAATTGTTATGTCTGTATGAAGTTACCTGAATCAGTTGCGGAAGGATTAACATACCATCATTTACCACTGACATATGACATCTCATGTAGTGTATTAACAAGTTTATTTTATAGAACAGGTAGGCTACAGTAACCATTCAAACTTAGATGTGATATTTTCAGAGGTTCCGATTCGCAAGAGTATGAACACAGTGCTTAGTAGTCAAGACGCACAGTTTATGGGAGAGTTTTTCTTAACAATGAAATAGATAGACATAAGACATGCACATAGACACAATCTAACATGTTCTTTACTAGAAGAAGAAAAGATATTTTTGAATTTAGTAGAAGATAGAAGACATGATTTTCAAAAGAAAGCTTCAGAGCATAAGGCTCATTTGCCACCTTGGGCGGAGAAGGAAGGGAGTTATACACCCGGTAAAGCTCAAGCTGCAATGGCTCTGGATTTCGTAAAGAAAGGGAACATTTGTCTACATAGGTTAAAGACTGATTATAACAATGTTTTCATCGGTACCAGTGAATGTGAACACAATTTTTTAATTCTTGGAGGTTGGGGACTCAAAGGAGGAACAGATTCAGTTTTTCCTGGAATCTATTATGTATGTGGGAATAAGGCTTACTTTAGGCTTCCTGCTCTGTGGTATGGAAGTTGTTATTTTGGAATAGTTTTTCCAAAGATATACCACGTAAAAAGAAACACTGGAAGCAATGAAAACAATAATGAATTAATACGTAGTAAAAGAGCTAGTTTTTCAGAAATTGTAGGTGATATATTTGGTGCATTGATACCTTCAGTGGGAATAATTCTGAACTCAAGGAAAATATGTAAATTGTCTACAGTGGTTGATCGTTTATCAACGGATACTGCTGGAGGTTTTCTAATGATTAATACGGAGATGGTGCGATTAGATCTATGGTAATGCAAAATCGACTTGCTCTTGACATTCTATTGGCAAAAGAGGGAGGAGTCTGTAAATTATTGAAGACGAAACATTGTTGCACTTATATTCCTGATAAGAGTGAAGAAATTGGAACGTATATTCAGAACATAACTAAACTTGAGAAAGAACTTAAACCACTGGAAGTTGATAGTGTATGGGAAAGATTGACAAATAGTATCTCGTCAATTGGAACATGGTTTGCTAATATAGGGAAAGGACTTATAGGTCAAATATTAGTACCCTTAGCAGGGATAACAATAATAATTTTAGCAATAACAATATGGTGCAAATGCTGTAGAAAGAATGGAACATATAAAGTGACAGGAAAAGGAAAGAAGAGAAAACTAGATGAAATCGAACTAGAAGAATGGAGAAGTGATTTATACAAGAAATTAAAAGGAGACTGTAAGAATAGAAAAAGTAAAAATGAGAATGAAACGATTTGCTAGAAGTTGGCATCTGATTGAGGGTAGTATTTTTGATGGCTCAGAAACGCCATCAGAGAGGGGATTGATGGAGCAAGGTTTCAAAAATGAAACTTGCTTGTATGCAATCCTCCTCATAGTATTAATTTATTAAACTTGTACTGTCAATACTAATCTTTGCATTCACAAACACAAAAGGGATAGACGCTTGCCTATGTGTTTTACTAATGAATAACGCTTGTCTATAAACCAAGATGGCCGTGATAGAGCGACATGTTTTTGTGAAATTGTAGGGGTGCATCATAATCACTGGTAGTTCGCACCCGCATATAACTCAGACATATATCCGTATATATTCAGTTGTATATCCATGCATGTTTAGTAAAGAGTGAATAGTTCACTGATATTAAGTGAATCAGCAGTATAATTGTGTTATGATAATTATGTAATGTAATGCTTATTGAATTGTGTGAAAAATAATGCATAGACAAATCAGTTCGTGTGTAATTCAATTGCAGTAGTTTAAACGTGCACCATATTAAAGTTGCACATGTAATTCATTTTCGCATATGAATTGTAATGAAAATGCTTATAGGGAAAAGTAAGATGTGTGTTTAAAAGTCATATGTAAAGGCCTGACTACATATATGCTTAGGAGAGGCCTGGTTTATTCTTATGTTAGCTTATTTTGTAGGCAGAGAAAAGTTTCTCTTGGTAAGGCTCTCTGGGCACAAACTGTAGATTTAATTAGCACAGTAGAAGGTTTCTGTTGAACGTATCTTTTGTTGCAGGTGCAAGGACACATGTCTCGTTAGTAAAAGACTAACTCTTTGTTTTCAAAAAGTTAGAGAGATGGGAGGCATGGTACGGGGAGTGCAATGGAATTTAGGGATGATACTTTCAGCGGAGAAGGTGCCTGGGACTCAAGGTCATCGCAACCGTCCAGGATGAAGTAACTGTTTCGATGGAAAAGTACAAGAAAGAAGACCTGGCCAAGGAGGCGTGACAAAGGCGTGTACAATTGTATTAGGGTTTTGTATTAGGGATAGCGCCCTGAGGGAGGAGGCCAGAGAAGAGGTAGGGAAGATCAGAGAGAAGGACAGAGAGTGTCCTGATGAAGGAGAATAAAAGAATCTGAGCTTAGGTATTATGTGATTGCACTTCTGAGGAAGTCTTCACAGCTGACACCTTTTATTTACTCTTGCCTGGGAAAATCGTTATGTAGGGATGTCACTAAGTGTTAGAGTAGGGACAGCAATCGATTTAAAGCTTTCTTAGATAAATGAAGAGCAACGTAGAAATTGGAGCAATCATAGCTTGGTTGATCCTTCTAGAACTATCGATTCTCTTTATTCTGAGTCGGATGAGACTCCTGCGTAGATTATTATTTGTATTAGTGCCCATCTATTTCTTTAACCTCGTGTTGAGGTGTTTGCATGTCCAGTTATTCTTAGCGATAATAAATTCATAAACTTGAATTCGGAGTCAGTGGTCCTTTCAGGCAAAATGAATGCTGTTATATAACCAGATGAGATTCTCTCCTTTACACTATTCAACAGGTAAAAAGATCCTGGCGACCAGAAGATTCTTATAGATAAATAGATAAGAATCGGCGTTATCAGTTGGTAGCAGAGTAGGATGGTTACCTTTGATGGTAAGGGGAGATCTAGATCAAGATAGGAGATTAAGTTGCCCCATAGAGCCCGAGTGATGCCGATCCAGTGGACCGTAGGAGAAGGATGTCGGTGGTCGTTGAAAACTGACGGAGAGTGACGGTGCGGCGGAAGTAGCAGTTCGTGGTAGAGTGAGTATGAAAAGAGTGGTGTTTGGTAGATTGCGGTGTTTTATTGTTGTGTGATGTCTTGCGGAGTTGGAACGAGAGTTGTGTGATTGAGGACCGGACCGTGAGCGCGCGCGGGACCGGGAGATTTATTGTGGTGTAGAACACACCCAGAGTTGAGAGCGTTGACCAGAGGTTGTGGGGGTCACGAGACGTCATTGACAGACCAACTGAGGATAGGGAACACATGTGTGAGTGTGTGAATAACCAACGCAGGTCGTAGGTTATTGTGTGCAGAAAATTGAGTGATTGAATCCTATCGAGTGTGTTAGAGGCGATTGTCCGGTCGATTCGCGGACAGACGGTTGCCAGATTGAGGTCAACAAGCTCGAGAGGCTGATCGGTCATTGGTGGACTGACAGTCAGAGAGGTAATTGTTCGGTACGACGGACATTACTTCAGAGTATGATTGGGACAAGTGCGAGCGAGAACGAGTGAATTAGGAAGGAAGGGAACTGCTGCGAGCGGAGGAAAAGTGACGTCAGACAAGTGCCGCGCTGCGTTAGGCCGGTTGGTGTGAGCCGCGCTGGCATTGGTGGATTGGAAGCAGGAAGTAAAAGCTGACATTTTGAGTGCAAATAAAAAGTTGATTCATTATGAAATGTTTTAAAGTTTTACGGGAACTTTGTAGAGGTGATAGACATGTGGTTACTCGGGAAGGAGAGGAAGCTCCTCCCGAGGATACGCCAGCACATTATATGGCTAAAAATGTAGGATTGCATACTATAATTTGGCTTGAGAATTGGCATAAAATGACAGAAGGAGAAGGAGAATTGACTTTCCCATGCTATGGTACTTTCAGGTTAGAGGTGTTGTACCAGCTAAAAAGTATAATGGCTTCTTTACGACCACTACCTAGACCGACACAGTTTGAGGCGTTACATGCGTCGATTAGAGCAGCGTATGATAGGAAGAAAGACAAGAGCCAGGAAAGGGTGAAGAAATCGATCAGGGCATTTCAGGATGCAAGGTGGGATGCACTGGAGAAAAGGTGGAGAGTGGAAACGATTGAGGGAGATAAGTTATACCCACTGCTAATACAAAATGGAAAAATTACAAGAGTCGATGAGGACGACAGTGATACAGACGACAGCCTGTTAGATAGGTTGCTGGCAGAGAGGCCACCTCCATTTAATCCAGATTCAGAGGAGGGAAAACCGGCTCCAGCAGTAACAATTGATGAGAGACAGAATCAGACTAGCATGAGAGTAGTGGGAAGGATTTCCACAGGAACGGAAGGGGCGACGACGACTATGATAACACAGCCTCCTGTTGGGAACACCAGGATACCGGACTCCTTGACAGTACCGGTTACCATTGGCCCTATAGTACCGGTATATGACCCAGACCGAGTGAGAGAAGGGAGCTCCGTACAGATGGGAAGGGAAGAAGTAGCCAGTGAGAGTAGGAATGGGTTCGGAGTACGAGTGGTTCATTTCCCAAGACCATTGGAGACAAGTACGCCATTACCAGCTACTGCAGACTCTTCCTTTAGACAGGAGGATGAGAGACCAGTCAGACCGAGATCTTTGCACGCATCCAAGTCAGCTTTGAGGATGTGGACACCAACGGTGAGAAACCAAAGTGATAGGATGCCAGGAGATAGGGAACAAAACATCTCGGAAGACAGACCAAGTTCCAGGAATATGATGGAAGGGAATAGGTCACAAGGACAGAATAGTGACTGTGATGAGCGGGACGGCTCAACTTGTCGAGAAGTACTGAGGAGCGCAGTACAGGCAAGGTTGCTAGACGTAGTAAGGTTGAAAGTAGAGGTAGACGAGATGATTAGCGGGAGTCTGCCTTTGGAAAGAATAGAAATTTATGGATCAGATGAGCTGCTGTTCGTAGCAAAAGATGTGACTCGAAAAGCTAGAATAGCACATGAAAACTTAACGGCGTTGGCCAAAAGATATGAGGTAGACCTGAATAAAACTAAAACGTTGCAAGGACCGCATAGATTGCAATACAGTGACCAGAAGCTGGAGGAGAAAAGAATCACAGGATTAAGGACACACACCAGAGATCTGATTGTAGGGATGCGGATATGGATTTTGTTGGACAAATGGGAAGAAAGGTGGTCCAAGAAGAAAATAGCAAAGAAAGCTGAGGGGGAAACGCCGCCTCCAGGAGGGGGGGCGACGGGTGTCGGAAATTTTCCTTTACGGGAAGTACAGAATGGAGGGTATGTGCATGTGCCGTGGAATAGAGGTGACTTGGCTGCATTTACAAATGATTTTTCTCGGCTGAGGGAGAAGCCAGTAGAGTGGTACAAGCAGGTTGAGCGGTTTGTGAAAATTTCAAAAGTATTGTGGATTGATTTGAACACCTTGTTTGACATAGTGGTGCCGGGAGATTTGTGGACAGCTTGTAAAGTCGCTGTCGAGTGGCCGACTTCGGAACCTGAAAGGGAGGCGGTTACAAATGGCCCATCACCCCTTGTAATGAAAAAATTTGAGCAGGTGATTACATGGCTAAAACTGAAGATTTCACCTCAAGATATAGATTGGGTTAAGATAGATCGAACTGTACAGGAACCCAAAGAGACGGTGCATGAATATTACGAAAGACTTCTGCAAGCTTTCAAACAGTATAGTGGATTAGATACGTTAGACCCCAAGGATATGGGACAGTTTGTCTCAAAGTTTGTACTGGGTCTGAGATCAGAAGTCAGCCTCATGATACAGCACCATCTGATCTGCTGGAAGAACAAGCCGGTAGATGAAATTTTGAGGTATGCAAGGTACTGTAGTGATGAGGTGGAATCGAAACATCGGAAGCTAAAAGACAAATTGATGCTCGTCCAGATGCAGACAGCACAGGGTCAGTCTAATGGAGGGACCTTAGGAAGAAAGCAAGGAAATTTCCAGGGGAACCAGAATGGGCAAGGACAGGGAAAGGGAAAACCAATAGACCCCAAGACGGGAGTGGACGTGGCCACACTGAAGAAGACCACTGCGTGTCATCTTTGTCGTCAGGTCGGACATTTGAAACGCGAGTGTCCCTTGAACCCAGCTAATCAGTTGCAGGAAGAGGAAGAGGGGGTTCAGGCACCCGCGCCGGAGGTAGTTAACACCGTGACGAGGCCTAGGGTGATGAAAGGGGGGATATACAGCCCTCACGCACAGGTTCCCAGGCTCCAAGGATTTCACAAGGAATACGAACGTACCAACAGATGCCCCTGTTCGAAGACTATGACGAGAGTAGCTCAGACCCGTTATCCTGACGGTGCCTGAGGGGGGAGGAAGACTGCACGCTTGGAGCGGTCATGGAGGTAGACCAGAGGGGACCTTTTGTGGAGGCAGATATTGAGGGTCATCCTGCCACACTTTTGGTTGATACTGGTGCTACCCGGTCTACTGTAAGATCAGCAGTAGTCCCTAACCTACCCCTCTCGGGACAATCAATCCAGGTTGTCGGAGTAGCGAATAAAAGAATAAGCAGCCCGTTGACAGAACCGATCTTAGTAAAGATAGGTTCCTTCCAAACTAGACATCAGTTTGTAGTGTGTGATACGAGTCCAGTTTGCCTTTTGGGAAGAGATCTGTTGTGCAAGTTGAACTGCACGATCTATTGTACACCCCAGGGGGTGGAGGTTCAGACGAGGGATGATGATGCTGACTTCAAGGTTACAAATCAGCATCTATGTATAGATCTGTACCCAATGGTGACGGTGGAAGAACTTCCACCTGATTTGAGAGACGCAGTGTCATCTGTGGTGTGGGATTTCGCAGGCGATGAAATAGGTCTAATAAGAGGGGTTGAACCGGTGCGGATTGAGGTGAAGCAGAATGTTGATTTCCCCAGGACACCTCAATACAACCTGTCGCCTGAAACGATTGCAGGGATAAAACCTGTGATCGAGACTTTCATTGAGAAAGGCATTCTGAAAGAGATCAGAGGTAGCCCCTGTAATTCACCTATTATGGGACTACAGAAACCGAGCGGGAAATACAGAATCGTGCAAGACCTGCGAAAGGTCAACACGATAGTTGTCCCTTGTTGTCCAGTGGTACCGAATCCTTCAGTAATACTGTTCCAGATCCCATGCGAAGCCGAGTGGTTCACGGTCATCGACTTGTGTCAAGCCTTCTTTTCGATACCGCTCCATGAAGAAAGCCAATTTCTTTTTGCATTCAGGCTGGAAAATCGCGTGCTAACATGGTGTCGTATCCCTCAAGGGTATACAGAAAGTCCATCGATCTTTAACCAGATCCTGAAAAAGAATCTTGAGAGTCTTGTGTTGCTGCAGAACTCGGTCCTCGTGCAATACATAGACGATTTACTCATTGCCTCAGAAACAGAAGATGCTTGCAGAATTGACACTGTAGCCCTGTTGAACCACTTAGCAGAGAATGGACATAAGGTGTCCCCAAACAAGCTGCAGTACTGTTTGAATGAGGTACAGTACTTGGGACACAGATTGGAAAAAGGCAAGAGGAAGGTGTCACCAGACCGAATTGAGGCAATAATGAGTATGGCAGTACCCACCACACAGAGAGAAGTTAGGATGTTCCTGGGAATGGTCGGCTACTGTCGACAGTGGATTCCTAGTTTCTCCTTGAGAGCAAAGCCTTTGCAGAGGCTTACGCACAAGGATGTGAGTGATCCGGTACCATGGGACGAGGAGTGCTTGATGTCATTCCTGAAACTGAGAGAAGAATTGTGCAGTGCTCCGGCACTGGGGATGCCTGATTACAACAAGGCCTTTTCATTGTTCTGTTGTGAGAGGGAAGGATGTGCGTTAGCAGTCTTAGCTCAGAACCATGGAGGTGTCCGTAGACCAGTTGCCTATTTCTCAGCTACTCTAGATCCAGTAGCTTCTGCGTTGCCCGGATGTCTAAGATCCGTTGCTGCAACAGGTGTCAGCATTGAAAGATGTGAAAGCATTGTAATGGGACATCCACTAATTGTACATGTGCCACACTCGGTTGAGTTATTAATGACCAGAACCAAGACTCAGCACCTAACGAACAATAGGTTAACGAGGTACGAGCAAGTCATACTTGCCGCAGAGAATGTGACTCTGAAAAGGTGCTCTGTCTTGAACCCTGCGACATTGATGCCTACACCGAACGTAGATGATGAAGATTGTGCGGACCATGATTGTCTCGATGTGACCGAACTTTGCACCAAACCGAGACCTGACATTGTCGATGAACCACTGGCTGACCCAGATGAAATTTTCTTTGTCGATGGTTCATGCTTAAGGGACAGTGTTGGGCAATTGAGAGCAGCGTTTGCTGTATGTACCATTTCAGGAGTGGTCGAGGCTGCTTGCCTAGAAGGAGTACGCTCCGCGCAGGTAGCTGAGATCATTGCTTTGACCCGTGCCTGTTTGGCCGCTGATCAAACTCGAATCACGATTTACACCGACAGCCAATATGGGTTTGGTGTGGTGCATGACTTCGGGCAGTTATGGTCTCAGAGGGGATTTTTGACATCATCTGGCTCACCCATTAGGAATGGAGAATATGTAAGACAACTGTTAGATGCGTTACAGCATCGGAAGGAAATTGCTGTTGTTAAATGTTCCGCGCATGGGAAAGGGGAAGACTTTGTGTCATTGGGCAATAATTACGCAGACGAGGTTGCCCGGTTCTGTGCAGAACAAGGATGCATGTTCACAGATAGATACGCAGGGGAGAGCCAAGAAAGAACCGAGCTCAACATAATGTTGGCCATGGCAGACACTTGGGAGGAGCTCAAGCGATTGCAGGATGAAGTCTCAGACCAGGAGAGGGAAGGATGGATCAAAGCAGGTTGTGAAAGAGGAGACGTGGAAGTGTGGGTCTCCAGTGATGGGAGAGCCGTATTACCAGAAGAATTGTTGAGTCCGATGGCAAGGCTGATACATGGACAGGCACACCTTGGTAGAGATGCAATGATGAGGGTGTTTAGACAGACGTGGTACAACCCACGATTTCGGGCAATGGCTGAAACAGTGTGTCAGAGGTGTGTTACGTGTCAGCAAATGAATGCTGGAAAGAAAACTGTAGTTACATTGAGTCACATTGGGAGGTCAGGTGGGCCTTTCAACAGGATACAGCTAGACTTCGTGGAAATGCCTAAGTGTAATGGGTTGAGGTACATTTTAGTGCTGGTATGTGTATTCTCACAGTGGGTGGAGGCTTACCCAACACGCAGGTGTGACACTCTCACAGTGGCTAAGTTATTGTTGAGGGAGCTCATCCCTAGGTTCGGGATCCCAACCTCTTTGGAATCTGATAGAGGAAGGCACTTCCACAGTGAAATCATGAAGTTACTTTGTGCTGCATTGAATATTGACCAGAGACTCCACTGTAGTTACAGACCAGAGGCTTCTGGGATGGTGGAACAAGTTAATGGAACTTTGAAGGCCCGGATGGCAAAAATGTGTTCTTTGACATCCCTGAAATGGCCCGATGCCTTGCCGCTTGTGTTAATGAGCATGCGAAGTGTCCCAGACAGGAAAACCGGGTTGTCCCCTCACGAGATACTAATGGGAAGGGCAATGAGGTTGCCGTCAGTACCAGCTACAGCTTTGATAAGCATCACTGATGACTTGATTCTCGATTATTGTAAAGGACTATTTGATGTGGTCCGTTCTGTATCCCAGCAGGTGCAGGCTGCAGTGGTCCCAGCCTCGAGTGATCTGTGCCATGACCTGTGCCCCGGAGATTGGGTGCTAGTCCGGAAACACGTGAGGAAGAGTTGCTTGGATGCCCGCTGGCGTGGCCCGTACCAGGTGATACTCATCACGAACACAGCAGTAAAGTGTGGAGGATTGCCGAACTGGGTGCATGCCTCCCATACCCGCAGAGTTTCAGCACCCTTGGAAGAAACAGCTCCTCTCGTAAATGAAAATCCAGCTGATGTGGCAGGGCCACATGAGAGGACAAGTCAAGCTGTAAGGGTTGCTGACACAGCTGGTGGTGCACTAGAGCAAGCTGAAGGGGGTTTCAACAGTTCGAACCCTGACTCAGACACCGAAGACAGAAACGGTGCAGTGGGCGGAGAAGAGTCAAATTCAGCAGAAAGAGGAAGTAGTGCACTGGGTCTAGCAGGGGAAGGCAGACGAACGAACAGAAGTGAGGAGAGTTGGCCTGAAAGACAGAGGCGACGGAACCTGAGGTTAGCACCTGAAAGAGACCTTGCCCCAGTGTCTGAAGCATCTGAAACAGAGGCAAGTGACGAAGACCAGGCTCAAGATAGTCGGCGAAGGTCGAAAAGAACAAGAGTACCTTGTCGGAGATACTCTACCCCTGAGTGGACTTACACAGTGTTTGATGCAGGGGGTAGTGAGCACGGGAAGGCTGAGGTCAGTGCTGGTGGTCCGTCGGAGCCCGAATGTGGTAGTGAAGGTGGTGCTGCAGTTGCCAGGGCTTGAGGTAGAAGGAATACTGACCCTCACAGTTCCGAATCCCCCGCTTCTGAGTGAAGTTCGAAACTTGGTTCTGCATCGACTTGAATTTCCGTCTTTTGGGTTTGAGCCGTCTTCACGTGAAATGGTAAACATGCGTCTTTAACTTTTGTATCACGTTCTGGAACTGCTCAATGAGGATCTTATTGTGGATCAACTATAAACTGTAAATAAAAGTCTAAAAGAAGAAGATAACCTAGGTCCGAGTGGAAGAAGAATAAACTTAGGGACTTTCCACAGAAGAGGAACAAAAACTAGGGAAGTCTTTTTCTGGACTATGTAAATAAGACTGTGATCGACAAGGGAAAATCCGGAGATTTCATGGTTGCTCGAGCTGGTTAAGCAAGTCACGAGTCAAGGACACAGAGACTTTTTCAGGGTTCATTGCTATAACCAAGAACTTTTGAGAACTTTCGAAACCATGGAGCCGGGAGATCCCAATCGTAGATCTAAGTGGATTGTAGGCGTACTTATAAGTAGTGTGATAGTTTCTATAATCGTAGTAATCATAGTCTCATATATTGGTTCGCATCAGCTAGAAGTGAAGGGGGTGCCAGGGACACCTACACCTACTGCACCTAGCCAAAAAGAGGTAAACATGGGAGCTGACAGAGCTTTGCTATTAGAAGAAAGTCGTAGGTTACATATAGATTTGTCTAGGAGTGATTTTAAGCTTAATGCATATGCCAGGCTGCTATATGAGTATGTTGATGCGATGGATGCGAAAGATTGTTATGTGTGTATGCAGTTGCCCGCTTCAGTGGACGAGGGTATTAGATACCACCATCTTCCACTGACTTATGGAATTTCATGTAGTCTTTTGCTTAGTATATTTTATGAGAGAGATCAGTTTGAGTATTTATTTTCCAATTTCGACGCAGTGCTTCCTGAAGTCCCAGCTTACAAGCATTTGAATAAGTATGACTATTATAAGACCGAGGATAGACTCAGGAAGTTGTTCATACCGACTTTGGAATTGGATACAGCATTCGCTCACAGACACAATCTGACCTGCTCATTGTCAGATGTAGAGAAAAAATTTGTAGATCAGGTAGAGGACAGGTACAGAAAGTTGACCCAGTCACGAGACATGGGGCATAACAGACCTGATTGGACAGATGAGGAAAAGTTGCATAAGACAAAGGGAAGCTATGGTCCTATAGCGCTAGACAAAGAGCAGAGGGGTAAGCTGTGTATAAGGCGTTATCAGACTTACTACGAAAAGGTTGCAGTGGGACAAAGCACTTGCGATCACGTTTTCACCATGGCAGATGTGGCAAAAGATTTTCTCCAAGGTCCTGTACAAGTGATACCAACGGTGTATTTTGTGTGTGGGAAGAATGCTTATGTGAGGTTGCCTGCAAATTGGTATGGAACATGTTATTTGGCAATAATATTTCCAAATATTTACCATACAGAGGATTTGGAACTTCTAGAAAGTGGGAAGCATTCAAGAACGAGAAGAGCTGCAAGTGCAGGGATCATTGTGGGGGATATCTTTGGAGCTATGATACCCAGTCTGGGAGTAGCTTTGAATGATGTGAAACTCCGGAGATTAGCGACTGTGGTAGATGAGCTATCGATGAATACAGCAAAGTCATTGGTACTGGTGGAAGGAGAGATGTTGTCGATAAGGGCAATGGTTTTGCAGAATCGCCTTGCTTTGGATGTCTTATTGGCAAAAGAGGGCGGAGTCTGTAAATTGTTGAAGGTTCAAGAGTGCTGCACTTATATACCAGACCGTAGCAAAGATCTGGAGAAATATATAAGTAATATCACTACCATCCACACAAAAATAGCGGATTTGACCGAAGAGGGGGTTTGGGAAAAAGTTGGCAAGGGATTTGGTCAAGTGGGAAGCTGGTTTGCAAATCTAGGAAAGGGATTCCTTGGGTATGTTCTGAGACCCCTCCTTATCGTGGTGGTTTGTGTGGTTTGCCTGTGGATTTCGATCAAGACCTACAAGTGGTATCGAGCAGGCCGAGTTAAGAGAGCTTTGAGGGAAAATGAGATGAGACTGGCAAGACTGCAGGACAGTCAATATCAGAGGCTCAAGAGAATGGAGAATCTAAGAGCAGGAAAAATGGCAACGAGTTCTGTTTAGGTCGGTTCTTTCTCCAAGGGAGTTGAAGGAAATGTGATGACAGGAGTCATCAAAGGGGGGAACTGATAGAGCGACATGTTTTTGTGAAATTGTAGGGGTGCATCATAATCACTGGTAGTTCGCACCCGCATATAACTCAGACATATATCCGTATATATTCAGTTGTATATCCATGCATGTTTAGTAAAGAGTGAATAGTTCACTGATATTAAGTGAATCAGCAGTATAATTGTGTTATGATAATTATGTAATGTAATGCTTATTGAATTGTGTGAAAAATAATGCATAGACAAATCAGTTCGTGTGTAATTCAATTGCAGTAGTTTAAACCTGCACCATATTAAAGTTGCACATGTAATTCATTTTCGCATATGAATTGTAATGAAAATGCTTATAGGGAAAAGTAAGATGTGTGTTTAAAAGTCATATGTAAAGGCCTGACTACATATATGCTTAGGAAAGGCCTGGTTTATTCTTATGTTAGCTTATTTTGTAGGCAGAGAAAAGTTTCTCTTGCTAAGGCTCTCTGGGCACAAACGGTAGATTTAATTAGCACAGTAGAAGGTTTCTGTTGAACGTATCTTTTGTTGCAGGTGCAAGGACACATGTCTCGTTAGTAAAAGACTAACTCTTTGTTTTCAAAAGTTAGAGAGATGGGAGGCATGGTACGGGAGTGCAATGGAATTTAGGGATGATACTTTCAGCGGAGAAGGTGCCTGGGACTCAAGGTCATTGCAACCGTCCAGGATGAAGTAACCGTTTCGATGGAAAAGTACAAGAAAGAAGACCTGGCCAAGGAGGCGTGACAAAGGCGTGTACAATTGTATTAGGGTTTTGTATTAGGGATAGTGCCCTGAGGGAGGAGGCCAGAGAAGAGGTAGGGAAGATCAGAGAGAAGGACAGAGAATGTCCTGATGAAGGAGAATAAAAGAATCTGAGCTTAGGTATTATGTGATTGCACTTCTGAGGAAGTCTTCACAGCTGACACCTTTATTTACTCTTGCCTGGGAAAATCGTTATGTAGGGATGTCACTAAGTGTTAGAGTAGGGACAGCAATCGATTTAAAGCTTTCTTAGATAAATGAAGAGCAACGTAGAAATTGGAGCAATCATAGCTTGGTTGATCCTTCTAGAACTATCGATTCTCTTTATTCTGAGTCGGATGAGACTCCTGCGTAGATTATTATTTGTATTAGTGCCCATCTATTTCTTTAACCTCGTGTTGAGGTGTTTGCATGTCCAGTTATTCTTAGCGATAATAAATTCATAAACTTGAATTCGGAGTCAGTGGTCCTTTCAGGCAAAATGAATGCTGTTATATAACCAGATGAGATTCTCTCCTTTACACTATTCAACAGGTAAAAAGATCCTGGCGACCAGAAGATTCTTATAGATAAATAGATAAGAATCGGCGTTATCAGCCGCTAAAGCGCGGGAACTTCATTGCGCATGTCGCAACCTGATCACATCGTGTGACGTCTTTCTTTGCTTGGTGGGAAACTTCTGCTTCTGCGCAGTGTGTACTAAAATGGCCGCTAAATGTTTTCACATGCTTCAGCTTGCTCTCATGTCATTATTAAATTGTCGTTTTTCTTAATGCTACTAATGCAGGATAGTATTATAATTAATTGGGAATAGAGTAGGGAAAGTGGGCATACAGTGAAACTTTTTATTTGTGATTTTAATATTTTCTTCTTACACTTTTAGTAATTCGTAAACTTGGGCCTGGGTTGGTGACTTGAAACTTGAGAGACAGATGGTTCTGCGCATGTGTCCTGTATGCCTGCCAAGTGAAGTCAACTTGGACGTCTCCCAAGGCCACGACCTATTGGCCGAAGATGATGTACTCAATGTTTCCGGTGGACAAATTGTTACTTTTCTTCTGTAAAATGTATAACATTTGTCATGAGACGGGTGGGAAATAAAGCGAATGTATTAATTTGAAGGGGCGGGAATGTAAAGACAATAGGCTTTACAATTTAGGCCAAATCGATATGGTGTGAGAATCCACCCCCTGTCCCTGTCCAATCAGAAGTAGTGGTCCCATAATGTTAGCAACATTAAGGGGAGGTACATGGGCGTAGAAGGGTATAATAGAATATAGCATTAGTAAATTAGTCAGAGCATGCGTTCACGAAGAACAGGCGTCCATACTGCCAGAGCGCTCTCAACTCCAGACTGCCCAGCTGATCGGTTGCTGACTGAATTTCTGTCCGGAAGAGGTCCTGAGGAGGGGGCGGCGGAGTCCATTACGGGAGAATCGAGAGAAGTCGAGTATCAGAGAGGGGAACGGCGCAGGCGTCGTTGTAGAGAGGTCACCGGTCCTGTCCTGATCCTGGAAGAAGTCTTTGCTCTTCATCCTTCCTGGGTCCTATCTTTTCCAACTCCTTGGCCAAGGGGCTTGATTCTCGCATTTAGGTAATTATACTGCAACCTTTAGTTGCGCTGCTGTCTCTATCTTCTCCTCTTCCTTAAACACCGTCATTTATTAGCAAAATCATTTCTATGCTTTTTCTTGGGTATTTCAATCAAGTACCGTGTTTTCTGTATTTTACTCTGCTAAAAACTTTAGATAAACATTTTAAAACTTCCTGACTCAGTGATTATTTCAGGATAATGTACTATAATGAATGTCACTCATTTTAAACTTCCCAATTAGCAAAGGATCCATTGGTAAGTTATTACTCTTCAATCAGAAGGTAATTGGTAGCAGGGACTTTGATAAAAGAGTACATCTGACACCCAGCGTAAGTATTAGTGTAGTGTGAATGTATGGGCCCAAGTGAGTATATGGTGTATGAATGTTGTTGGCTAATATTGCGCTGGATCAGAAGCAAGTGACGAAGAGCATCCAACGGGCATGTTGATGGTTTTCACACTATATAGATTTGAACAATTCCAGATTCTTATGGTCATCGACACAATCACTTCATGCTTGTCTCGTCTTGATAGTGGCTCCATTGTCGATTGTCTCCTTCAAGGTACTGGTGCCAATTACTAAATGTGTCTTTTATAGCCAATACATTTTAATAATAAATTGTCTAGTGTCTTTCAGATTTTCTAATGTTCTGAAATATCATGCAACTCGATGCAATGCTTTTGTGGATTTATCTGTCTGAGATAAGATGGCTCTGATAGCCTCTGATAGCTGTGGTTGATGTCTCTGTTTCAAAAGTGAATGGAAGGTTTGCATTTGGATATTTCGATATGGGTTTGGGGTTAAAAGCCAGATCAAGGACTGAGAAGGAATGCTCTTCTTCTGAATCACCTTTGAAGGGCCCCCCTTTCTGAGTGAGGTGAGTGACTGGTGCAATCAAGGCAGTCTAAGGGAATACACTTACAATTAGAATTAGCAAAAACAAAAAATCTCTGAATGTCTTTAATAGCCTTTGCTGTTGACCATTCAACAACTGCTTGTACTTTTGATTCATCTATACTAATTACATGTTCAGAGATGGAATATTCCAGGGAGGTAACTTCTGTAGCATTACACTTACAATTATGAGAGCTTAAAATAGAGTCTGTGTTGTATTCGGTATAGAACATCCCTGACAAGTTCTTGACCTTCTGGGAGAATACTGGAAAATAATATGTCATCTAAGTAAACTAGGACATATTGATACAATATGTCTCTTAGTACATTGTTTATAAAATGCTGAAATGCAGCAGTGGCATTGCAAAGGGCGTACAGCATTACCAAATGTTCATAGTGTGCTTAATTTCTGTTAAAAGCTATCTTCCACTTATTTCCTTGACATGTGCTCACCAATCGGCGTATTTTTAAGAGCCTTGAATCACGATTTCACCATGCAAAGAGGTACTTGCATGTCAGATGTCAGATGCAAGGTCCTGAGTCAGATTTATGAAGCAACGCAAAGCCACATTGCATGGTTTTGAGTGGACTCATAAATCTTGAGTAAGGCAACACAGCACAAATCACTGCGTTGTCTTACTCTGCGCAAGGGAGGCGTACCATGGGAGTTACAGTGGATGGTCCCACACAACTCCCATGGGTTTTGATGCATTCCTTTCGTTTTGATGCATAAATAACTTTATATTTCCTCATATATTCCTCTTTCCATGTTTGCTGCATAGAAAGAGGAACATGCCTCACTGGATTGTTTCTGTGAAGGAAGGTGCCCCTACCTGCACTTAAACAATCCACCCAACAACACAGGCACCCTTCCACCATTGTGCAAGGGTGCCTGGTGCCTGTTTTGGCGCTAGGCTGCTGAAATGGTGCGAGCACAGGGGGAAAGCACAGGAATGCACTGTATTGGATAAATACGATGCATTCCTGCCCTTTCACTTTGATGGAGGGCAGCGTAGCAAAGTGACTTGCTGTGCTGCCCTACACCAAATCCCCGCAAATGAGGCCCCATGTTGTAAGCCGACAAAGGTCAAGGTTTGTGAAATATTGGGCAGTGCATAATTGATCTAAAAGGGCAGAGATAGGAAGACATATTTGTTAGTTTTTGATGGTGAAATTATGTGGTGGTAGCTGATCAGCTACTTTTTCACAAAGTTGGCAACATAGGAAGCTCGGTATCCTCTGTTCCACCCACTGCACTAATTTTGGTTTCTTGATAATAGGGTGAGGAAAGCAAACGGTTAATTTAGTTCAATCTTTTTGAAGGTTGTGCTTCCAGAGCCAGCATCTTCCTAGAATTATGGTAAATGTAGATGTGTCGAAGACATCGAAAATGGTCTCTTCCAGATGACCTGTAAGTGACACCGTGGTGAGTGTTTCAGTCTCCGTGATCACATCCCTGAAGTTCAGTCACTTACCTCAATGTCCCCTATGAGTTCTGCCCTTTGCTTCATCACTAGGGGATTGGCTATTTGCCCAGCAAATGATTGATGAAGGAAAGAGCCAGAGGCTTCCCAATCTACAAATGCTGGAACAGAGAATCGGCAAGTTGGCAAGGACAGATGTGTGCTCTGCTGATAGCAAGAATTACAACCATAGAGTTTGTTTAATCCTGCTATTTAAGGACTGGCTTGGTAGTTTTGCAACGTTTGCGGGCATTTCCCGATAGACCACTGTACATGCATGGATGCTCTTTACGTTTTTGTGCCCTCTACTCATTAGAGACTTCCTGACCGACCCAATCTGCCTCAGCTCTTCAATAACAGGAGTTGGAAGCAAGGGGTTTGTGCATATATGCGGATCTTCCAGGAGGTGTTTTCTTTTTCTCTTGTGATTTTTTTGCTCATTTTGTAGAGTTAAGTTAATTAATTCTACTGAAGACGTGGATTGATTTAAAACCATGGACAAAGCATTTTTAATCTTTCCATATAGCCCATGGTAGAAAGCAGCAGATGCCGCTCCATCCATCCAAGCCGCTTTAGGAAGAAGCTATTGAAAATGAGCGATGCAATTTACGAGTACTTGGGAAGCCTATTTCAACAAAAAGAGCTCCATATGAGCGTCTTGCTTAGTCTGGCAGCTTTCAAAGGTTGCTCACAATCTACCTAACAATAGATCGAACAGAGACAAACAAGGATGGTGTTTAAGACTGAGGCGCAGTAGTGCTGGAAGTAGGTGTGCACAGTGCAGGAGGTGCAGCATCCACAAATAACCTTGCAGGAGGTAAGAAGGAGAGTAAGCAAGGATTAGGCCTTTATATTTTGGTTTTATCTTGTATCTGCTGTGCAATCAACCATACAAGTCAAATGGCAGGCAAAACCTTCAAACAAATTGCTGCTTATTCATTTAATATGGAGATTGTCGCTTACTTTTGCTTTCTATAACCGCATAGTGACTGACATTTGTAATGTGAAACAAATAACAATTTTCTGGGGTACAGAGAGTGTGAAAGGAAAAGCAGTTGGGTGTGAAAAGTGTTTTAACAAACAACAAAATGTAAATAGTTGTAAATGAAATTTGCAAACATGAGAAAAAACTTTGCTTGTGTGATGCACGAATGATAAGTATGCGCTGAAATCTGTTGTCGAACTCATTGTTTCTCACCATATGTGATAAGCAGTTAAACCTTAAAACTGTATGTTTAATGCAAATTTAGTGGCAAATGCAATGGAAACTGTGTTCTTTGTTAATGGTAGTACTATATCACATCACGCTTGAGTCATTTATTTAGGACAATGTGTTAACAAATGCACCAATGAATATATACTACACCTCTGTAACTATCCTGCTTAATAGGCATGACTCATTTGCTACACTTGTTATTCGTGTAGCACTTGGATTTCTCTCCACCTTATGACTTCAGTGATGTGACAGATATTGCAGCACCCCCTCCATGAAAATTGTTCCATCACCTTTGCTGAGAGGTGCAGCCCACATCAAGGCATCCTTGTTCAGTTATGTTACAATGAAAGCTGCCACGACGGTATCTTTATTAAATGAGGGAGATTGATTCATTCATGAAGTGCAGTTGGCATTGTGCTAAAAGACTGAGAAGGGTTTTTCAGGAGAAGCTAGTTAATTACTGGTTGGGATATAACTTGTGTTGATTCAATCATATTATCTTGGGAACTTGAAGTAGACATCAGGCAATCTGCTGGACAAAGCTGAGTGGGTCCTGCTCAAGCCGTGGCTCGGCTCAGCAATTTAATGTGTCTGTCCACGAGAATATTTTGCTCAGCTTTTGTAATTTCCATTTCTTTATATAAATTCTTGATAGATCTTACGAGAGAGGAAAAGTGATGTATGTTGGAATCCATAAGTGGCCCGGCAAACTGGCAGGAATCTATGGTGTGGGTGCCAATGCCTGCCCTGTGCTTCCCCATGCGTCTGACTAAAAGTACGCAATAGAGCAATCACTATGTATAAGACTCTTAAGGTAACAGTGAAGAAGGATAAGGTAAGAGGCAATCACTGGAATGAACTCACGGACTCCTTAGGACAGTTATCCTTGCTCTGTAGTTGTCGATCACCTATGGCGATACACAGTATGTTAGTTTGTGTGGACATCAATAGAAAAAGCAATCCTCTTGGTATATGCCAAGTTAATTATTGGTACTCCCAACACCTACAGCATTCATAAACACTCCTGTAACAGACTCAGAGAAAAGGCGGAGGTAGTAGCAGTGGGACTGGATGAAGTTCAGAGTTTAATCAGAATATAATCAAGGGGGAACTGAAGGGAGTGACAAAAACAACTGATGGCATGTTGGTACTTACACCTTAATCTTTTTGTAACATCATTGAAGATATTTCCCCATTGGTAATATGGACTTTTGTTAGTTGACTTGAAGTGCTTTAAGTGAGCAAACATCATGAATACATTTCAATCTTGTGAAGCCAATATGACTCCACAATAAGGACCTTGAATCAGATGTTCAGATTAAAAGTATTTATTGTAGAATGTTAATCTGTCCAATATATGCACAAAATAAGAGAAATTCACAAGAAACAATGATATAGTTTGAAATGTCTCAATAGGTTAAGGCATGATATTGTGAGGTATAGAACGGTAACAACCACAACAAGAATAAAGCAGATAGTCAAAAACAGGTGTTCCATAAAGAAACTTCCCCTTTGTATTCTAAGCATATATAGTGAACAGATTGCTAAAGGGATTCCTATCCAAGGAGTATAGAAGATTTCAGCATAGATTCAAACTTCAGTAAAAGCTTGATTACATAGAAACAGTGTTCGGCATAAAGTTTCACACTTGAGGGAAAGCCCAACAAGAGAGAGATCAGTTCCCTCTCAGAGTCGGAAGAGGTCTGCCTAGCTATGAAAACACCAATTAAAATAACAGTAGCCATAGCCCGAATCCTCAATTTTAAATACCGGGACGCAATTTTGAATGAGGCTCGGGCCATGGGCACCCTAAAATTCCAGAATCACACCATCATGGTGTTTCCAGACTACACCAAAGAGGTGCAAGACCAACGGCACTCATACGTAGAGGTCAAAAAGAAGCTGAGGACTCTTGGCCTTCAGTACAGACTCCTATTCCCGGCCCGTCTCCGTGTCATCTTTCAGGGCAAGACGCAGTTCTTCGACTCGCAGCAGGTGGCCTGGACTTGGCTGACGGAGGAACGCCCTCTCGACCCCGGCTGGGGACTTCGCCTGGGCGCACGGGCCCCCAGGCCTCACGACCTCTGTCCCCCAAGTAGCAACGCAGGTGGCGCACGCAGTTGCGCAGGGGGCGTAGGAG
Source organism: Calotriton arnoldi (assembly GCA_963921515.1). Lineage (NCBI taxonomy): Eukaryota > Metazoa > Chordata > Amphibia > Caudata > Salamandridae > Calotriton > Calotriton arnoldi. The sequence goes on along the minus strand of CAWUFW010005546.1, from coordinate 114,441 downwards.
CCGCAGAGAATCCTCCAGGTCACTGAGCCTGGCCGCCTGCGGATCCGGGGGCACTCCCAGTCCTCCGGGCTCCCAACCCCAGCAGAGGTCCGCATCAGTTGGAAACTCATCTCGGGAGCGCCTCCCCTCGGGCGCCCTGAACTTGGTGGTCACAGACTCCGACCTATCCTGCAGCCCAACGATTTGAGGAACCTGAGAAGGATGATGCTCCGGGGAGAGGGGACAAGCTGTCCAAGAACTTTGAGCATATATTACACAACGTCAGGACGCATAACTGCAAGGCCCGTTAATGTTGCAGATGGGTTTGTTGTCAGTGGAAGACTCCGCCGGGGCGTGGGGCATGCTGACCCAGCTCGGTCCAGCCCGCTGTCCTCAGACCTCGTTCTTCAGACTGGCCACCCTTGGGCACCCCTCACTCCCCGCGAGGGCCCACTTTCACGACTCGCACCGAGCCGAGAAACATTATGCCTGAGGTGCTCTCAGTGCTCCTACTGATCCTGATCTCTCCTTTAGCTCGGCACTCCTGTAACGACTGACCTAAGCGTTGCTGCATTTTCATCACCTTTCCACCAAGCGCACTTGGCAAGGCACATACTATGAATGACCGGTCACTCTGATGACACACTGAATATCCGTATGTAAGGAGGGGTCCTCCACGCAGTCCAACCCGACCCGAACGTTTTAGTTTGGTTACGTATTTTACCTGATTGGGACGACAGATGCTTCTGTTCCTGAAGTATAGGGTGGGGGGTCGGGACCGTTGTCCTGCTGTTGTTGTTTTCTCTAGTTACTATGCCAGCACTCCTATGGTACACTACGCCAATCTCATATACTGTCTGTCACCCACAGGCACATTTGCTGTTTCACACTCAAGCCAGGCCCGTACTCCTGCAACCACCCAGGGTCCCGCAGACTGTCGATCCCTCCCACACCCACCATGACAGAAACACGCAGTAGCGGATCTCCCCTTCGTGTGCTATCCTGGAATGTTAATGGACTCCTCGACAGGGTCAAACGGACGGCGGTCTTACGCTATGCTCAGCGCCAGGCATCCGACATCCTCCTTCTCCAAGAGACCCACCTCATGGGAAAACACTGCCCCTTCCTAGCGAGATACGGTTATGACAGAGTCTGGCACTCAGGCTTTGCCCGGGGATCACAGGGGGTGGCGATTCTCCTGGGATGCAATCTTCCCTTCGTGCTCACACAGGCCACTAGCGACCCCCAAGGTAGTTTTGTGGCTTTAAATGGGTTGTTGGGCGGGATCCCACTCAACCTAATCTCTATCTACCCCCCCCCCAATGATGCTTACACAAACCCTGGATTGCACCACTGACCTCATCTCGTCCCTACCGTTAGGCGCGACAATAGTCGGTGGTGACTTCAACGCAGTTCCGAATCCCCACCTTGACACTGCTTGTGCACCCTCCGCTGTAAGGACCGCGCATGCCAAACAACTGACAAACTAGGCGGACTCCCTGGGTCTGTGCGACGCTTGGAGAATTTGGCATCCCCACTCCAGGCACTTTACCCAAACATCGGCTGCACACCGCACCCACGCACGTATAGACATTATATTTGTTCCCCCTACTGACTGCCAAACGATCAGGGATATCACCATCCTTCCTGGGGCATCTCGGACCACTCACCCGTTCTTTTGCGCTCTGGGGATCCCCCTAGCTTGCACCGCCCACCTGGAGGATGAACGCATGGTTCCTCCAGGATGAGAAGTTTAGAGAGGCGATCGGGGTGGAGCTCCAACAGTACTTCCTCACCAACACGGGCTCTGTCCCTTCCCCGGGTACCCTGTGGGAAGCAGGCAAGGCCATCATCCGTGGCTTTGCCAAGGGTCACCTGAAGAGTATACGACAAGCCCAGACTAACCAGATCACCCTGCGAGAGGCTCAGGCACTTGTTCTCAAACGGCGTCCCCCTTAGGAACGCGACAAGACTCAGGAGAGGCAACTTATGCACCTGAAAGGCGAAATCAGACAACTCTAGCTAGATGCTGCCAAGCTCTTGTGGAGATCGTCTATAGCGAGGGTGTATGGCTGGGGGGAAAAGAATGGGAAAATCCTACATAGGCTAGCTACATATCCCATGGCTAACCGTATAATTCCGGAGATTAGGGAGCTGGGCGGCGTGGCCCATCGGTCCCCGCTGGCCATGGCCCAAACCTTTGCCTCGTATTATCACGATATATACTCCGCGCAGCGCCCAGCCACATCCTTCTCAGACTTGCTCAACTCGAGTCGCCTTCCCCTCCCCCGTCTCAGCGCTGCTGCATCCGCAGACCTAGACCTCCCCATTACCCGTGAAGAAATCAACGATGCCATCACGTGCACCTCACCGGGTAAAACCCCAGGCCCGACGGTCTCCCACAGGAGTACTATGCTGCCTACCATGAGACGCTCACCCCACACCTCCTTGACTTATTTGCCGAGGCCCTCGAAAAGGGCTCCTTCCCCCCTGAAACGGATGTCACTACCATTGTTGTTCACCCCAAAACACAGCCGCTTTCATCTAAGTGTACTGACTACCGCCCTATTTCACTCATAAATACAGAGATTAAAATATTCGCCGCAGTTCTCGCCCAACGGTTGAAGCCTTATCTCACCGTCTTAATCCACCCTGACCAGTGCGGATTCATGCCGCTGTGGGGGACTAGGCACTGTCTTCGGCGTCTCCATCTGGCCTTGGCAAACCGCCAGTTACTAACCCCCTACCTGGCGCTCCTTCTCATTGATTTTGAGAAGGCCTTCGACTCGGTGGACTGGCGGTATCTGGACGACGTGCTGATCGAGATGGGCTTCGGTCTGCGATTTCGTAATCTGGTGAGGGTCCTTTACTCTCGTCCTCAAGCCGAGTGCTCGTCAATGGGGCACTGTCGGAGGCGTTCCCTATTAGAAGGGGAACGAGGCAGCGGTGCCCCCTCTCCCCTCTTCTTTTCACTCTAGCGATGGAACCCCTAGCGAGCCTCATCCGGTCGGTCGACCAAATTCAGGGTTGGAAATGGCCCAGCTCGGAAGAAGACAAAATTGCCTTGTACGCAGACGACGTCTTACTTTTCCTCGCGGAACTGGTCCAATCTGGTCCTCACTGTCTCCAGGCGCTGCACGCCTTTGGGCAGGCTTCAGGGTTGCGCCTCAACCCTAACAAATCACTTCTAGTCCCTCTGCACTTAACCAGAGACTGCTTTGACTGGCAATCCACAACACCCATTAGGCAGCAGTTCTTTAAGTATTTGGGGATCTGGGTCACATTGCTCCCTGACCTCGCTTGGTCCCTCAAAATAACCCCGCTAATGAAGAGAGCTAGGGAAGACCTTCACAAGTGGCAGACACTTCCGCTGAATCCCCTGGGGAGAGTCGCTCTGTTTAAAATGATGATTCTCCCCAGGTTCCTATATGTCATTCAAAACACTCCCTTCCACTTTCCGCTGGCTTGGTTCCGGGAACTAGATAGCCTCACCACTAAATTCCTCTGGGGCGATAGGAGACCCCGCATAGCCTTGGACCGATGCCGAATCCCACCCTTTGATGGGGGCATGGGAATGACCAACTTGTACCTATAGTATCTGGCGACTCGATTACTCACCTTTCATGACTGGTTCAATGGGGGTGGTCAGACCCGGCATACAGACTTGAGCTGAGTGAGTTGGGGCTACCTAGCATCCAAACCATGATGTACGGGGGGCCCATACCCAGAACTTTGCCCATGGTGACTCACGCTGTTCTCCTAGCCTGGCGAGCAACCCTGCGTCACACCCATTAGACAGGCAGACTGACCCAGTACACGCCACTCTTGCAAGGCACGTGGCTCGGAGAGGTCAGCGCCCTGAAAAGATTCCAGGCCTGGGATCTTATTGGGATTTCCCAACTTGGGGATGTGGGCCGGGGAACACATACGCACCTTCCATGATCTGCAGGCCAGACACTCCCTACACCCGTCACAATTCTATAGATATTTGCAGCTGCGTCACTCCCTCCACTCACACCTACCAGAAGGCACACCGATACTGGAGTACAGCCCTCCAGAAGTGCAAATCATGACCGGGAACCTGGGACGGAGGGGCATCTTGCGTATCTACCGCTCTCTCACCAACAATACCCCAACCACACTAGATCAGCTTAGAAGCCAATGGGAGGGTTGGGTGGGACCACTTGAGGAAGAAGACTGGAGGGATGCGCTGATGGTGCCCAAGACGATCCCTGCCTCAGCCAGACTCCGTCTGATCCAACTATACTATCTGCACACCGTATATTTAACTCCCGCGTGCCTCCACAGCGCTGGCCTGAACCCGACTGCATCCTGCACGCGCTGCGACCACGACCGAGCAGACTTCTTCCACATGGTCTGGACCTGTCCCCTCCTAGGGCGGTACTGGGAGTGCATAGAGCAGGAACTCACAGAGGTCTTGGGTTGGGTGGTTCCGCACAATCCGAGGCACACGCTCCTAGGGATCACGGACGGCCTGGATGGATCCAGGAACGATAAATTGTTCTTTAACATGGCTAAGATCGTAGCCAAGTGGGACATAGCTGCGGCCTGGAAGTTTCCCACTCCACCTAGTTTTGCGAAGTGGCGCAAGGGGGTGGACTGGTGCGCAACACAAGAGAAACCCTTATACGAAGCACAGGGATGTCCGAATAAGCATCAGAATGTGTGGGGCAAATGGGTGAGCCAAATAGAATAGATGAACACCCCTCGTTTATTAGTCTGTACCATAGGGGACCCCAGGGGTCATGCACTGTCATGGTTTGTTGTCCAAGCAAATGTGGCGCTTCTTATCAATGCAGAAATGTACTGTACTGCTTGTATGTTTACCCTTACCTATAACCAATAAAATCGTTTACTAAAAAAAATAATAACAGTAGCTTCAAAAACATCCATATCTCTCCTAACACCACCAGGAAACAATCAAGTTGTTGACAGAGTAGAGCATCAGCACCCCCCCTTTAGTTTCCCATTTCATTGAAACTGCGACTCCAGCATTCAACCTTGAATATCCCACCATCCTGTTACATGATAAATGGAAGGTGTCCTTTGACCATTATTTCTCTGAGTCTGATGCCGGTTTTCTCCCAGCAGGCCTTGCTATCAGTCATCTAATACAAACAACAAACCTTTCTGTAGCTAATGAGAAGCATAATAACACACCTGCAAAAGGAAAGAAACACATACTTTAATTGAGGCCTATAAGCAGGCTAAGTTAACTCAAAGAGAATAACAATTATACATACATATATATTAGAAACAACGGTTAAACATGGATATGCAAACATGATTACATGAATCAACTAATCAACCTAAATATGTTTAAAAATTGATTTGATGTTCCCTGCATGTCAATATGTGTACGCGCTCTGATACCTGTGATGGTCTTGTTCGCACTATAAAAAACCTTCAAAAAATTTTTTAGAAATCGGTTCCTAATAACTATAATGATTACGTTCTATCAGTTGATTTAAATACATCACACACATTAACGAAATTGAGCCACACATTGTATATGACTGTCACATATGAATATATAAAAGTATAATTATAATTAAGGCTCCCATTTTGCTGTTTTTATGGATTTTTACAGATAATTACAGACAGAAAACAAAGTGTTTCCTGTCTGTATTTATTTTTAAAAGCGGAAAAAATGCAGAAAAGTGAGCTTCTTGTGGGTGACTCTCCATGCTATTTTTTGTGATTTCTAGGACAACAGCTGAGCAGATAGGCAGCATGGGAAGTTAAAAATAGGTTGAGATTTCTCTAAATGCAGGTGTATGATAACATATATTTGTATTATAATGCTCATATTTACCTGAAGGCTTCTCGCAAGAAATGCGCATGCGCGTTTGCATGCGCAGTTTTCACCAGGATTACCCATACGGCGAGGAAGATGAGGACTGCAGCCCGGGAGCCCTAATTATAATGCATAGAAGGGTGGAATTTAAATTATGTTACTTCACAACAAAGTTACATTCGAAGAAAAGGATGGGCACAAACTGGTTTGAGAGCCAAGAAACCAAACACAATGCACAGTTGCCAGACAAGGTATTTTTAATTGTGCTTGGTTAAATACTGTCTCCGCCCTGGAAGTTCTCCTCTGCCATCTTGCAATGGGAAGTCTTTGCACTGGTATTCGGACAAAATATTGAGTTCAAAATATCGAGACAGAAATATCAAGTTTTTAATATCGTGATCCACAAATATTGTGATGCAGGAATATCGTTGACAAGAATATCGATTTTTTAAGGTGAGTAATATCGATGTCAAACATATCTATGTTGGTAATATCGTTTACAAAAATAGAGTGTAAAAAATATTGTTTTTTAATTCTTTCTGTATTTTAGTATATTTTTAATTGTATTTGTTATAAATTGCTTGTATAATTATTGTTAATATTTTTAAATATAGTTTGTAAAGGTTTAGGTTCTTTTAAATGTAATTCAACTGTTAATTGTAATTTTAGTGTCGTAGCAGGTTGAGGGGTTTGTAAGGGTACAGGATGGGAAGTAAATTAATGAGAACTAATTAATAATTCCATTTAAATAATAATAATTATTTAATTGATAATTAATTATGTAAATTGTGTAATTAATGTATTTTTTAAGTTTTATTTTAGGTGTCAGTTGTGGGATTTGTTGGGGTAAAGGGTGGGAAGTAAATTAATGATAAAAAATTAATAATTCATTTGCATTAAAATGAATTATTTAATTGATAATTAATTGTGTATCTTGTGTAACTAATACATTTTGTAAAGTTTTATTTTAGGTGCAATTTGTTGTATTTGTAGTTATAAAGGGTGGGCAGTAAATTAATTATAATTAATTTGTAATTAATTTAATTAAAATTAATTGTTTAATTGATAATTAAGTTAGTAAATTGTGTAATTATTATATTTTTAAGATATTTTTTTAGGTGCAGGTTGTTAGGTTTTTAGGGGTATAGGGTGGGAAGTGAATTAAGAAATAATTTATTTTTAATTAATTATTAATTATTTAATTGGTAATTATGTACATTGTGAAAATATCATATTTGTTAAGTTATATTTTCGGTGTGTGTTCATTAGTTTGTAGAGGAACTGGGTGGGAAGATAATTAAGTAATAATTAATTACTAATTAATTCTTAGTTCTAATTGAAATATTTAATTTATTTATACTTTTGTAAAGAATGTAATAATTTATTTTTATATGTTATATATTAGCTGTGTTTTGTTGTGTTTGTAGGAGAATAGAGTGAGAAGTTCTCTAGGTAATAATAAATAAAAAATATTTAATCATTTATTACAAATTATTTTATTTTTCACTTAATATGTTAATTGTAGTTATACTATTTAAAATGCAACTCCGCTTTAATTGTTGATTGTGATGTTATTGAGAATATAGGGCCTCATTTCGACAAGCCTTTGGTGGCGGTCTGCCCAATAGACAGGCCGGTGGGGGTGAAAGACGGCCACCTCCGACAGGATCCAAGATCCCGTCTGGGTGACAGTCGGAATCCTATCCCTACAATGGAGGCAGTGCCTACTCAGGCTCCGCCGTAGGGATTAGGATGTCCCTTTCCGACTGCCTTTTCATGGCGGTCCGGCCACAATGAAAAGGCAGACAGAAACGGACTTTGGGGGCCTCAAGTAGGGCCCCCGACCCAAGTGGGCTACTGCTTAGTGGCCTTGGGGGCACATGTAGTGCCCCCCCACACATCCATGCACCATGTGCCAGGCACCACATGGTGCCTGGCACACTGTGCATGAATGTGCACAAAGTGCTTTTTTCAACTATGGCCCTTTTCCTGGCCCGCAGCACTAGCCACAGAAGAAAAAAGTACTTTCCGATTGCCGTGCTTGTGGCCACATCGTAATAAGGCGGGTGGGACCGCTGACTCATTATTGGATGGGCACCTGCCTGATGCGATGGCGGTTGGCGGTCCGACCGATTGCCATCGTAATTAGGGCCATGGTGTGGTATTTTGATTAAATTAATAATATTTGTTTTAATTGATAATAATTATAAAAAATCACTATAATTATGTAATTAGTATACATTTTGTTAAGATTTCGACATATAATTTATATATTTAGAATTTTATGTTTTTGGTTATTTAATAGAGTTGTTAAAATATGTTTTTTGTTTGAGGTGAACTACTCTCTCTCTACTGTTGCACAGACTGGAGTGGGAATAGCACATTTTACCCCTCCGGAGTCCAACGCTTTCCCTACCGTTGCATCTACTGGAGGGGGAATAGTAAATGTTCCCTCCTGAGTCCAACGCGTTCCTTACTGTTGCACCTACAGGAGTGGGAATAGTAATTTCTACCCCTCCGGTGTCCAACATTTTCCCTACTTTTCCACAGACTGGAGTGGGAATAGTACATTTTACCCCTCCTGAGTCCAACGCTTTCCCTACTGTTGCACCTACTGGAGTGGGAATAGTAAATGTTAGACCTCCTGTGTCCAATGCTTTCCCTCCTGTTGTACAGACTGAAGTGGAAAAAGTAAATGTTACCCCTCCTGAGTTCAACGCTTCCCCTACTGTTGCACCTACTGGAGTGAGAATAGTACATTTTAGCCCTCCTGAGTCCAACGCTTTCCCTACAGTTGCACCTACTGAAGTGGGAATAGTAAATGTTAGCTCTCCTGTGTCCAATGCTTTCTCTTCTGTTGCGCAGACTGAAGTGGGATTAGTACATTTCACCCCTCCTGAGTCCAACACTTTCCCTACTGTTGCCCCTACTGGAGTGGGAATAGTACATTTTACCCCTCTTGAGTCCAATGCTTTCTCTACTGTTGTATTGATTGGAGTGGGAATAGTTTATTTATTATTTCTAGAGTTTTCTAGCTTTGTTACAATTGTCTAAATATATATTATTATGTGTTTGTGTATTTATTTTTATAATGTTATATACATAAATGTATAGTTTCAGTAATACGTATTTTTGTTTATTGTTTAGTTTTTGTGTATAATTAAATTGGCAATATTTTGAATGTTTTTGTACTTTATTTGTTACATTTTTATTTCTTTTGTATGTGTAAGTAAAATAGATGTTTGTTTCGATATTAGTGTAAAACAATATATTTTTTTCGATATTTTTGTACTTATTTGTATATGTATAGGAAAACAATATTTTTGTGCTCGATATTTTTGAAACAATATTTATGTTGCACGATATTTCTTGTTTCGATATTGTGTCAGAGAACCCTTTGTACTTTCTAATGGGACAGGTCATTGGAAGAATGCTAACATTTATTGGACTTCTGAATTTGCATTGTGGGTCTCCAAAGTCACCATGTCTTCTTCTAATGCCTGTCTAGTTTAGAATGTGCATACAAATTATAAGATCTCCTTACAGCTTTGAAAGAGTGGGACTGTAACACACTTCTGAAGATCTTTAAAATCAGGAGCCCTATTACAGGTCTATTACAACAAAAAATGGGAAATCAGGATATCATATTGTTTAAAGTTTTGTGACGATCTACCTCATGTTTCTTACATTTGATCTATTTGTTACCTACAAATTTGGCCTGAGCTAAGCGAAAATGGAAACATATCAAATTAATTAAAAAACGTTAGAGCTCTTGCTATTTGAAACATACATGAATTCTTATACATGTATATAGATTTTGAAAAAGAGGGATTTCAAGCATGTAGGTCATGTTGAAACCAGATGTTATTGATATAGGGCAGAAACACATCAAAATCAGTAATGAGAGTATTCTGTTATATATTTCCACTTATGGCTATGAAACACAAGAACTGTTGTACTGTTCAGATAACCATTTGTTTTCAGCCTTGAAGAGCAATTTATATTACTGAATCATCAGTATGATGCTTCTTTGAAGAAAAATTTCACAAGATGAGGCATTTTATGATCTCCTTGCAATGCCGTAGCATCACTATTTGTGATACGCTGGCAGGTCAAACCGCAAAATCATATTTATGGGGGCCCAACAAAGCCACTTTGTGTGACTTTGAATGTCCTCATAGATATGGAGTTAAGAAGGCCCAAATCTCTGTGATGCCTTACTCTGTACAAGGGAGGAGTTCCATGGGCATTCAATGGGTGTTCCCACACAACACCAATGGATTTTGATGCTTCCCCAGATTTACGATCAGCTAAACCTTCCCTAGGGGAGGCACATCAGGGTAAACTAACTTTTTTTCTCCTTGTTTTTTTTCTCTTTCTATGTGTGCTGCATTCTGCAGCACACATAATAGAGTAAAAAGCCTCCCAGGATTGGTTTTGTGCAGGAAGGTACCCCTTCCTGCACAAAAACAATCCTGCAGACAACCCAGGCACCAGGGCCAAATGGGCCATAGCGGGTACCAGGAGTTTCCCCGGTGGGCTGCCACGGTGGGGGATGGTTTTGGACCCTGGGGGGAGTTTTTGTTACCGGGGGCTTGTTTTGTATAGCTGCTCTATCATCCCCCTGTAACAAAAGCAGCTCCAGTGATTTCCATACGCACCCCCCACTACGCGGCCGACCCGACTCAATTGCCAGGGCCGGTTTGCGTCCCAGTCCAGCGCTGCCAGGCACCCTTGCACTATGGTGCAAGGGTGCCTGTGTTAGTGCTAGGCTACTGAAACAGCATCAGTGCAGGGGTAAAAGACGGCATGCAGTGTGTTGAATAAACACAGTGCATTCCTGCCCTTTCACTTTGACGTAAGGCAGTGCAGGAAGATGACTTGCTGCACTGTCCTACGCCAAATCCCCATACATCTGCCCCAAAATTTTTCATTAAAATATCTTGGAGCAAACATAAAATAATCCATATTGAACGTCATGTTTTTTGTTTAATAAACATTTTACATATGCATGTGCTTGGTATATAGCAAGAACAAACAAAATGGTTCCATAGAACTCTTTTGTTAACCAGTCAATAAAACTCTCTTGTTTTAAATTTTGTATCCATTTATTCTTCACAATAGCTATAGTATATAATGTATAGACAAAATAGGTGCAGGCGGTACAATGTTTAAAGGTACAGTTATGTGCAATACTTACAATGATACATATATGCAGATGGAATGTCTTAGAATTCCATAAAGATCAACAGTTTCATCTATATTCATTGAATACTGTCAACAACTGATTGAATATCAGACAAACCGATTAAAATGTCAATGTTTCAACCCTATACACAATTTACAAGAGTCTCTTCAGGACACAAAGCAGGCCGTCTGGCACAACAACCTCCAGGCAGTGTGCATCATATATGTACAGTTGTGGTTAAAGTTAATTGGCCTCTGGATCCCAACTTATCACTGTGTGGAAAGAAAATTCCTATCACAATCTGTGTGGGCATCAGCCTGCAGCACGGAATGCTCAATGCATCTGCAACCAAAAGATTTGAAGTTTTCAAAGCTTCAAAGCTTTACACTAATTTGCAAGATCACATTGACGCCTACATGTCCAGGAAACTGTATACAATGTAGGCAGGGCCTGTGCATCTGATTTTACTTGTGTCCTAGCAGCACTTGTTGTGGAAACTACTGAAGTAGTGCTAAATAGAAGGCCTTTTGCATGCCATTACAGGATACGTGCAGTCAAGTTTAGAAATATGTTAGATTAGAAGTGTCATCAAATAATGTAATACAAAGCACATAAGAATTTATTAGCAAGAGAAGAACAACAGAGCTCAATTTGGACTTCAAAATATATGAAGCAGGTACTCCACTTTTAAATGTTTTAAAAACAAATACATTTTGAACAATGTGTATATGTACACCAGAAGAAACAAGTTTGTAAGCACAAATTAAATGTATTACAGAATGAGATATTTCTCTCAAATATAAATAGATTAAATCATATTATTAATAAATCTAAAAATATAAACAAAACAAAAAGACGAAACATATGTACAGGATCACAATTCCATAAAGGAATCTTGCCTCCATTGTTAGTGGCATCCAAATTACTGCCTCACAAATAAGACATGTTACTCCATGAACATACATATGGTAGGCAGGCACATACATTTATGAATCAGGGCAAGGGGTGGGCATTTTCTTCAGGGGTTTGGAAGGAATAGGGGTGGTTTGGGTTTGTGAGGGAGGATGAAAGGTAGATGGGGTGGTGTAGAAGGTGTGGGGGAATTAAAGGGCACAGGAGCAGTTGTAGTGGGGCTGGGTGTGTGTGTGTTGTTGTGCAGCTGAGAGTGAGTCCGAAGTTTCATGGTGATGTGTGATTGTGCTTTAGGGTGTGTGCTGTAATGTTGTTGAAATCTTTGATTGGGATGAATGTGTTTGTTTTGTGGATGTAGGAGCTTTGGGTGTGTGTTTCCAAAGTGTTTTTGGGTGATGTTGTATGCTTTTCTGAGGGTTTTTGTTTCTGTGTTGTTTGCTTGGGTGATGGTGTGTGCTTGTCTGAGGGTATGTGATTCTGTGCTGTTTTCTGGGTAATGGTGTGTGCTTGTCTGAGGGTTTGTGTTTCTGTGTAGTTGTTTGGGTGATGGTGTGTGCTTGTCTGAAAGTTTGTGTTTCTGTGGTAGGGATTGTTTTTGTGAGGGTGTGTGTTTGGATGAGTTTGTGGTGGTTGTGGAAGTGGGGATGTTGTGGGATTTGTGGTTGTGGTAGAGGTCATGGTGGTGGGTATGGGTGTGGTGGTGGTTGTGGTGGTGGATGTGGTGGTTGTGGTGGTAGAGAATGTGGTGGTTTTAGAGGGTGTGTAGTGGGAGTGGTAGAGGGTGTGTTTGAGGTTGTGATGGTAGTTTTGGGTGTGGTGGTGATTGTGGGTATGCTGGTGGGCATGAGTGTGGTGGTGGTTGTGGGTATGGTGGTATATATGAGTATGGTTGTGGGCAAGGGTTTGGTGGTGATTGGTTGGTGTGGGTGTTATTGTGCTTGAAGGTGTGGTGATGGTTGAGGGTGTGACGCTAGAATGTGTGTCTGTATGTGTATGTTTGTTTGTATGTTTTTTCTTTGGGCTAGAACTGCCTGTGTATCTGTGTGTTTGTGTGTGGTATGAGTGTGGAGATAGTAACTGGTGCTGAGACATAAATGTTTGGTGGGGTTATGTTAGAGGGAGGATGGGTTAGGGGAGGAAGTATCTTTGGTTGGATGGAGGCAGTGATGTCTGCCGGGGGTCATAGACATGCCATATCACTTTATATAGCACACACTGCACTGTGGATGCCATCCTGGAAGGCCCGTAACTGGGTTAACTGGTAACTGACCCCCTGGATAACAACCAACAGTGCAGTCTTGCCAATGGAAATGAAGTGCAGCACATCCAGAACCTCCTCAGACATCACTGCTGGATTGACTGGGGCACGAGCACAGGTGCCTGGGGTGACAGAGACCCCAACCTCTTTAGGGGCTGGGTGTTTGCCAACATTGGGAGGACAGTAGGGAGGATGCTGCTCTTCCTGGTGGTGGTGGATAATGTAAGTCCCTGAGAAGGTCTTGGGTCCACCACCACTTGGGGCTTGCTTCCTGTGATGGCCCTCTGAGTCCGATGAGGTTGAGTCCTCCTCTCCAGCCCCATAGCCCTTTGTGCCGCTGTGTCCTTCAGTTCCGGTGATATCACCTTCGAACTCCCAACTGACATCTACTTCCCCAACTCAGTGCCTAACATCTCCCTTGCTTGTTCTGGAGGTTGCTAGTAACTGAAAATAAAAAATTATGAGCATACATGTACCTGAGGTTCATAACATACAACCATTTGTCAAACCATTTCCAAAATTGCAACCATTGATCTCCTGTGCATAGCACAAATGTATCATGACACCATGATTTTGTGGACAGCATGACCAATGACCAGTGCAGCAGTCTTATAGTAATGTCTTTGTCACCAGCAAATATAGCTAAACATGCATCTTTAAATGTTGATTTAGCTCTATCAATCATGGTTAAGTCAGTGCACATGTATGTACACAATCTGTGACTTCATTTTAGTAGTGCTCCTTTACCACTTCCGATGGGGCTCATTTCAGTATAATTTGTATCAATAATTGATGCCTACATGGCCATGGCTATGTGATTGTTTTCAATATGAACACTTATTAGAACATGTATCCTTTTTCCAATCCTACATTTTCTACAATGCTTACCATAAGTTACCCCTGATGACTAATATGCAGGGCATTGTCCAGGCTGATGCATTTGAAAATGTATGAGCATATAGCAACCACTTCAATCTCCAGCTGGATGTTAATGCTGGGGTTATCAAAAGGAGTGTGCCCAAACTATACTCTGTGGTTCGAATCTATTCTAGAGTAATAGTGGGACCCAAAGGGTGTGGGTTACTTGTTTGAAGAACACAATTTCTTCCAGCATCCTTATAAGACACTTCCACTAAATGTTGGATTTTGATCTAAAATCATATTAATGTAGTGACCAAACCATCACAAAATGTGCCTACATGCCTTTTTTAAGAAGTTGTGTTGTTTTGCATTCTTTGTTTCAGGGGACAGCAGTAGATGCCCCATTTCGACAGTGTAACCTAACGTCAAACCACGTTCCAGGAGGATAATGTCCCACCAGGTACCTTGGAAATGTAATATATATTTGGTCCTTGTGAAAGCCATCAACCCTTTAGGCGCAAGTAGGCTGATACTTGTCAAATCCATTTTGATCACCCTTTGGATGTGCAGGGAAGATTAATTGTCTCTATCACATCCCAAAGTTATTTTAACCTTGCTACCATCCCAGCTTATGATTAAAAAGGACATTCACTCTGAGGTTGATAGCAATTTTATCTCACACTGCACAGATCCCACCATGTCTCTGAGTCAAGAGGAGTCTAGAGACTCTACCTTCAGGTGGAAGCAAGACCTTATGATGATGCATTTGACTATTAGTACTTCAGTGGAGACAAAATACCACTAAAGGAAAATAGTCATTGATGGTCTCACTATTATTCCAGAAGAGATTCTAACCACAGAGTATGGTTTGGGCTCACTCTTTTTGATACCCTTAGCATGAATCTTGGAAGCAGAGTGCATCCCAAGTTTAGTGCTTCTACCTCCCTCTATTTGATTTTTCTGAGGACACTAATTTAATGGTCATGTGTATAACTACTATACACAGAGCATAGACATATTCATTTGTTACCTGCAGGGTTTGTCCTCTATTAGTTGACTCACAACAGTTGGATACATGAGATTGCTTTGCGTAGGCTAAAAGTGACCATCCTGGCTGTGTGGGTGTGTGATCGTTTGCCAGGACACAATACCATGTACACTTAGTAATCTTAGACACTTAGGGCTTGATTACGAAAGATAAACTTACACTTTAGTGTAAGTTTAGGTTCTTTTAGTATTCACAAACTAATTTGATGAGCAATATCTCTAAGACTGCGGATTTGCCACACTTGTGGTGAAGACTCAGCACATCAAGAGATAGGTATGTCCTAACTTTTTATGTGCGTAGTTTCTGTCGCAAGTATAGAGATTACATAGTCATAAAGATACTACTCATAAAATTAGTTTGTGCATACCAAAAGAACTTACATTTACATTAACGTGTAAGTTTACCTTTGTGATGCAGGCCCTCAAAAAAGCATCTATAGCTCAGTTGTGTTGTTACCATATTAATGTAATAAGCTGGCAGGACAAATGACCAAATTTATACCAGAGACATAGATTCCTTGTAGACATTGTACACTTTTCCTACTCTGAGAACATCTGTTTTAGTTATAAAGTCTATTTATTGTAACATTTATTTGAGAACCTTTACAATATCACACACCATGTGTTCATAGCAAACATTGCACAGAAATGTGTCTCAATTTACCCTCGGAAATATTTCTTCATGGACACGTTTTCCTATTCATTTGTCCAGAGAAACTACACTACATATGTATTTGGGTCTAATAAATATGTTTTGTTGTAAACACCTTCTTAATATGTACATATCTGTTATTTCCATGTCACAAAACATCATCAGACTATGGAAATGACACAGCCATGAGTGAATATAAAGAAATAGGTATACCAATTCCACATACTTACATATTATATACTTACACCACCATGTTTAAATGTGTTCTCAATGCTGCACTGCCACAATATATACTCCTACATATGTAGTTGATCTACAAAACAAAATGTTAATTCATACAACAGCCCACACACAGAACATCAAATATACTCCCTTGTTGCTTCTCAATGGCCTTCAGCCCACCATCAAGCAGGGGATAAGCCACAAGCAATATGCAGGCCAATAGGGGGGTCAGGGTGCACCTAACCTGCTTCTGCTGCTGGGAGGACTTCCCCAGCTTGACCTCATCTACAATCTTGGTCCAGAGTTCTGCAGGCCCTCCTTTCACTTAGGTCAATGCAGGCTTTTGCGCCTATAAACCCCTAAGGTCCCCACTTTTTATGTGATGGCCCTCCTGATGCCTTTCTTGTTATGTGGGCTGACCTGAGATATAAGAAAACATAAACATTGTAGAACAGGTGTTAGCGGTCTCACCAGATTTAAATTTATACCTTCCAAACAACCAACTTTTAGCAAGGACAATTTATAGAAGACCACTTTTAAGTCTTTTGGCAACATATGAATGGGGCATAGCACTCTCTGCTTGTTGTTAGGGTGACCAGAGATAGGGATTTTTGTACCTTTAATATCTTGCACCCGTTTGACAAATGTACGCTAAACTTTGCAGACCTGCAGCCCCCATTTCATTATGGGAGGACTAAACGTTTTGTATCGTTTAGTCAAGGGGATGCAAAAAAAAGGGGTGGTTCCAAAAAGGGCTTCAAATCCAATGCATTTTCCATAGACGTTTGTATTTTGCATAGTGCAAAAACCGTCAGCTAGATTTTTGGGAAATTTGACAGAATTACATATTAGGGGGCACAAATTATTCTGATTGGTACTACAGGTAAATAAAGTAAGTAAGTGTTAAGTTATATGGTTTTTCAATGTAATACCTTGATATCTTGTAACACAATACTACTAAAAGTAGCAAGGAAACCCAAAAAATAAACTAGACTGCATATGTAAAGTTTCAGATTTACTACTCGAACAACTGAAAGACCCATTTATGGTCACATGCTAATGGAAACCTATAAACAAATACATAACAAATAGAATACTTCCTAATGTATACATATTTATTTGCATGCCCTGTGGCTCACAAAATAAAACTGTCCCAACAAGTCAAACAAAAACATCTTTCTTATGGACCCCTGTGCTACAAAATAAAAAATTGACCCAGCAGTAAGCCACACAAACTACTATTTGTAGGGCATGATATTTGGCCATTAGGAAAACAATAATGTTCTCACTTTTTATAACAACGAATGCCTTTCATTCCCTTTGACCTTTACATGTAGAACAATCCTACTAAACATAGCAAGGAAGTCCAAAATAAACTAGACTTAATATGTAAAGTTTCAGAATTACTACAGAAACAACTAAAAGACACATTTATGGTCACATAATGATGTAACCTAATGAACAAATACAATTGATAAAAAGATAGAAATCACACTCTGTAGTTACAGTTAGTGGGCCTGATTCACAGAACTAACTTACGTCAAAAACGTAAAGTTAGTACTTTTTGGTATTCACAGAATACACTTACTCATTTTGGTATTCACAGAATGCACTTACTTATTTTGGTATTCACAGAATGCACTTACTCATTTTGGTATTCACAGAATGCACTTACTCATACTAACTTTATGTCCACACTCGGGCCGGAGATTCCGGCCCGGTGGTGGAGATTCCGGCCCGGAGGTGGAGATTCCGGCCCGGTGGTGGAGATTCCGACCGGTTGTGGAGATTCCGGCCGGTGGTGGACATTCCGCCACCGGCCGGAATCTCCACAACCGGCCGGAATCTCCACAATCGGGTCGGAATCTCCACCTCCGGGCCGGAATCTCCACCTCCCGGCCGGAATCTCCACTCACCGGCCGGAATCTCCGGCCCGCGTGTGGACATAAAGTTAGTATGTTTCAGTTTCAGTTTCAAATAGCTTTATTCGACAAATTAAGTCATAAAAGCATATAGGAACCATCCATCATAAAATACATGACCTAAAAAGAATATTTTAAAATATATACAGTGTTGTAAAAAGTAATATATTAAAACCAACTTTTAAAACATATAGCATGTACATTTAATAATACATTAAAAAGACCTTCCCTTCAGAAATATTTATGATTACAAGACTTGCAGGGCAGCTCTTAGTATAACTCGCTTATGCATGTCGTAGGTGATTTGATCTTAGGGCCCACGACCACCCTAGGTATTTCGCCATTGCTATGACAACAGGTGCTGTAGTATCCAAGCGCAATATTCTTTCAGCCTCCTGCGCCCTTCTTGTACCTATGAGCTTACAGATTGGCCGTAACCAAACACGGCGTGGTCTTTCGTATCCGACACAGACAAATAGTAAATGCGTCAAAGACTCAACACTATCTTTGCAAAAAGGACAAGTTTTATCACTAGATACTTTCCATCCCGCAGTAAAGCTCTCAAGGGTAGGGAACCTACCCTAAACTGGAAATACAATTTCCGGTCCAATGGCTTTGTAATGAGGTCCCAATAGGACTCCATCCTCGGGGTGGCTTTGAATTCCAAAAAGAACCAGTCAAAGTGGAAGAATCACTGGATCTAAAAACATTAAAATAAACCCATTCCCAATATAACTCCTTCATACATTGTTTTGAAGGGAAGACAGAATTTTCTGGATCATTCCACAACTGGATCATGCCAATATTAAATAAAATATCTCTAACTGTCCGTAGCCACTTTATTGAGTGAAAGGTGTCGGCTCTAATTATATCCAGAAACCCTGCTGCATAACCTACAAGTTCTGGTACACTCCATACTCTACGCCAATACAGTAAAGGACGCAGTTTCGCTAGAGCTGCAATCGGTTTTCTCCCAAATCATTCAATAATGGGCACATTGGGGTGCTTTGGCGTAGTTTAATAATATTCCTCAAGAATCTATTTTCAGAGGATGTAAGCACCACCAGATTTTCACAGCCCCACAGCTCCGAACCATAAAGGGCTGAACTAATAACTTGTGTGTTGTAAATCTCCAGGGCAGGACTTATGGGTTTTGTATATGATTTATTATATTCAAGTTGAACCGCCCCACGAGTTGTCTATGCTTAAGGGATGCCAATTCTATCTGATGATTCCATTTCAGATTATTTTGGATGTTAACACCCAGATAAGTGAACTCTTTTACATATTCTAGCGGTCTATTATTCATAACAATTTCGCCCTTCGATACCTTTTGTGTATTAAATGCCATCAATCTTGTTTTCGACACATTAACCTCTAATCCACGCAATAAGCAGAACTCCTCAAATATTTTGAGGGCCTTTCGCAGTCCGCTAGGGGTCTTGGAGATGATTAAAGTGTCGATCCATAAACAACAGTATGGGGATTTTTACTCCAGCTAAACTTGGGGCATCCGTAGGGGTAGAGCTCATACTACTCACTATTCCATTAATAAATAATGAGAATAGTGTCGGAGCCATCACACAACCTTGTCTCACCCCTCTTTCCACAGGGAATGACTCAGACACTTCATCTTGATTCCCCATCTTATCTTAGCACTATTCTCAACATGCAGCCTAATAATAAGTGACAAAAGCTCATGTGGCATCCCTAACTCATGTAGCACCTTCCATAGTTTTGCTCGGGGAACTAGATCGAATGCTGACTTGAGATCAACGAACGCGGCGTATAATCTACCCTTACCTAAAGTAACAGTTTTCCAATAAAGCAAAACAAATCTAAACACCTGATCGATGGTGCTGGTTAATGCCCTAAACCCTGCTTGGAAGGGAGATAAAACATTGAGCTCATCGATCCAGGTCTGTACTTTATTCAATACCAATCTCCCCGTAACCTTTTGCATACAGTCAATCAGACTGATTGGCCTGTAATTCCCGGGCATGACCTATCCCCTTTCTTATAGACTGGTATAATTATTGCTCCTCTCCAGGATTCTGGTATTGGCGCCCCTGAGCGATAGCATTTGTCAGCAAGAGGATGTAACGGTTCCACTTGTCTCTATCATAAAGGAAAACATCCCCCGGTATGCCATCCGGCCCTGGTGCTTTTCCCGCTGAGATTGCCCTGAGTGCAATGTTGACCTCTTCCTCACAAAAGACTGGGCCTTGATATGGTGTAATGGTGAAGCCACCTTCATCATGGACTATTTCTGAGGCATACTGGGGTCTAAAGTGAGTCACCCAGTCCTTTTGGGAAACATAATTCAGGGGCTGCTGAGCCTCCCCTCCCCTCCCCCATTTGTAGACGTTCCAAAATTCCTTGGAATTTTTAAGGCACAGGCCACCTTAAGCTCAAGCCATCTTTTGTCATCCCAGCTTCTCTTCGCTGAAGCCTGAGTTACTTTGTAAACACTTCTTGCCTTACGTACTACTATAGGGTCTCCTACCTTAATGGCTTCCCTAACTCAAGCCGAGCTTCTCTACACTCTTTGTTAAACCAGCGCTCACCTTTCTGTCTATAGACCTTTTTTTGTCTCCCTGCCTAAAAAAATAGGTGCCCAAATCAGCAAAAAAAGATTATGAGTACTTGTTATTTCGTCTAGTCCATTAGAACTTTTCACCTTCCTTTCGAGTTCGGTGGTAGCACTATCCACTCCCTTCTTTATACAATCTAGTAATTCTGGTGTTTCGATAATTTGAGCCCATTTAAGACGTCGCATATCGTTTGAACAACTAACTTCATTTGCCACATTACTATCACTAGATCCTATTTGTGTCTTAGGCCCCCACAGGTGGGTAGTTATGCACAGCGGATTGTGGTCACTTTCCTCCCTATCAATAACTACCATATCGTTCAAAAGATGCCATAGGTCCAAACTCAACAATACATAGTCAATTCTACTGGAGCTGAATCCATTATTAAAAGTCTTGGCTCCAAACCTATCGGAGTGCGTACGCCCATTGACCGCCCTCAAACCCCTTTCCATACAGATAGTATTGATTTGGATGACCACATCTGTCCACTTTCTTATAGGATCCAGTTCCAGCTTCGGGATGCCCCAGAAAATATCTACGTCATCTAGGTGGTTACCTCCCTCCTGAACTAGAGGCTCGAATGTCATGTTAAAATCCCCAGCAATAATAGCTTTAGTAAATTCCTGGTAAGAATCTAGATGAGCGTCCAAAACATCCAAGACTCCTGATGTCTTGCCTCTTGTGCCCCGCACATAGATGTTATAGATATCTATTATTTGACCTGCACTCAAAATCAGCCTAACTACCTGGATGTCTTTACTTTGGATTTGGATTTCCTTTATAGTTAACTGAAGATTTTGTCGCACCCAAATGGTCAAACCCCCAGATGGCCTCCATTTTTCTCCCCTGCAGGCTGGTGTGTGATAGTTTAAATACCCTTCACAATACAATGGATTCTCTGCCCAGGTCTCTTGAAAAAGGCAGATATCATATTCTCTAATGAATGCATGCCATTCTGGGGAGACCATCTTTTTGCTCAACCCTGCAATGTTCCATGACAAAATAGAATTCTTATAAGGTGAAGTATTCCAAGTCAAATCCCCATCTGCAGAAGGATGGGACAAATGACCCTCCATCAAACTACTAACAGCCTGAGCTGGGCTGGCTAAATTTAACATGGAAGTCTGTGTCATTTCCACTGTTGAGACCTTAGGGTGCACAGAATTACCATTCTCATACACTTCATTTACTAGCAGTGTAGGAGCTTTATTAAGCGGTGTAGATTGGGCCAATTCTGTCACCCTATCTTGCGGGCACACAGGGTTCTTCCTTATGGTAGAATTCAGGATTATACGGTCTTGTTTTCTTAATGCTGAACCCTTAGTAAGTCAATCATTACTATCCAACGCAGAGCTCCCTTTCAAATTAGTAGGCCTTTCTTTTGCCAAACAGTTGCTGTAATCATTCGGAAGGAAGCGTCTGAACTGGATAGCTGAGTGGCCTGGTGATGAGGTACGAAACTCAAGTGTAAAAAGATTTTCTACTAGCTCTACACTATTCATTTGAAGTTCAATACAATCGAAGGGATGGGTAGGTGAGGATAGCCTACGTGCTGAAACTATGTCATCCCTAATTACAGATCGGCAACCCCTAACATGCCTTATCCAGTGAATAGCCTTGTTGATTACCGACTCCTATTTTCTATGCCTCTTCGTACGTCATATTTTGGTACATTGGTCATTAAGATTCTGTTAGGGTTGGGAGTAGGATATGTGTTGGATATATTCTTTACCACAGCATCATGCTGGTGTAAACTAGGCTGATTAACCTTCTGCTGCTGTTCCGCTAATCCAGGGGGTTTCTAGCAGGTAATGCAAGTGCCCTCCTGTCGCCCAACATCCTAGTACCAATGCAGTTACTTGGGAAGGTATTCGGTAAACTATTAAACATCAACTGAGGTCGTGAGTTTCGACTGGCATTATCTAACTGGGGAGAAGGCCTACTTAGGCTGGTATTACTATCTAATGTCAATGCTGGCCAAGTGCCTATTTCCCTCCCTGGAGTATCTCCTTGTTGGCGCGCTGTATGACAGTTATTATCAGCATTCCCTATCCTAGTTGGGTTAAGTCTAGCACCAATGATTTAACCAGTAATGTTAATTCATCTATCTTATCTAAAGTTAGTATGAGTAAGTGCATTCTGTGAATACCAAAATGAGTAAGTGCATTCTGTGAATACCAAAATGAGTAAGTGCATTCTGTGAATACCAAAATGAGTAAGTGTATTCTGTGAATACCAAAAAGTACTAACTTTACGTTTTTGACGTAAGTTAGTTCTGTGAATCAGGCCCAGTATTCCCAAAGATAGTAATTCCTCAAATATTTCCTCCCAAATAACTTTACACCCTTTTGAAGAATCACCACCAAAATGTCCAGACCTTTAGCATTTTCTACATTTTGATATAATGTACAATTTTGTGATGAATCGGTAAGGGGGTGCAAAGATAAAAGGGGGTCCCAAAACATGTTTTCCACCAATACAGTTTCCATAGATTTTTGTATTTGACGTAGTGTGAAAATGGCTTAATGGATTCACATAAAATTTGGCAGGATTATAAATTATGGTGCAGATATGATGCTTTTTGGCTACTGCATTTAAGTGGGGTAAGACTTTTTTTAAGTTGTAAGGCATTTAAACTTAGTGATATCTGTCACTGCCGTACTTATACGGAATTTCACAAACATTTGTGAAACTATTGCAGTACATGACCGTAAACTTATTTAAAAATATATTAAAAAATGTAAATACATTTCCCTACCTATTACACTTTATAAAGTGGTAATAGGTAGGGACCTACTACTTACCTATAACTAAGGCCCCGAAACTGAACACAGCCAAAGTGTAGTAAAGACAATATGGGTGCCTTCTCATTCTAAAAAAAAACAGCCATTACCCAATTATATACTGCCTTGTCATTGCAATGTACCACTGTATACTGCAAAGTTATCACAGTATATCATTGCCCAACATATAAGGCCTTGCTGTAGTATTGGCTTGTGGTACCCTTGCATCACTCATGGTGTTAAATGGGCAATGGAATACTTTAGATTAACAGAGGAACACAATGCTACCATGTGTGACCCTGCCTTGATAGGTAAATCTGGAGAAACACAGGGCAGCACAATTCACTGTTTTAAGTTACTCTACACACCAAAATCTACATTGTTGCTATATTTCATATACATCTATATGTCATGCCACTGTAGCCACTCCAGTATTCGCTATTCCACTCTGCACCACTCTACTCTACGCCTCTCCACTGTATAAGAATCCACTGTATGCCTGTACACTATTGCACCGTACACAACGCCACTGTACGCCACTCCAGTCTATGTCGCTTCACTGTACGGTCCTCCACTAGATGCTACTCCTCCATACACTATTCCACTATATGCCATGCTACTTTACACCACTGCACTCTACTCTATTCCACTGTATGCCACTCCAGTGAACACTACTCCACTCTACACCCTGACAGTGTATGGCACTCCACTCTACGCCATTTCATTAAGCACTTTTCAATTGGATCCCACTGCATTATACACTACTCGACTGTACGTTACTCCACTATACACTATTAAACTCTATGCTGCTACACTGTACAACACTCCACTCTGTGCTACTCCACTCTATGCTATCACACTGTATGAAACTCCACTCTATGCCTCTTCAGTATGCGACACTCCACTGTATGCCATTGCTCTATTCGCTACTCCAGTATATGCTTTTCCACTCTATACCATTCCACTGTATGCCATTCCACTGTATGCTATTCCACTGTATGCCACTCGATTGTATGCTGCTCCACTCTATACAACTCTAGTGTATGCCATTCCCCTCTGCAACACTCAATTTTACGCTATTCCATTGGATGCCACTCCACTGTGTGCTATTACACTCTACCACATTCCAGTGTACGCCACTCCAGTGTACACCACTTCACTACACACCACTGCACTGGATGCTATTCCACTCTATGCTGTTCCAGTCTATGCCACTCTATCGTACACCACTCTACTTCACTCTACTTCACTCAACACTATTCCACTGTACGCCACTGCACTATAAGCTACTCCAATCTACGATACTCCAGTGTAAACCAATGCACTCTATGCCACTCCATTCTCCACTAGTCCATTGGATGCCACTCTGTTCTACGCCACTACACTATTTGCCATTGCGCTCTACCCCTCTACTGTATACTACTCCACTCTACGCCATTCCACTGTACGCCATTCCATTCTACTCTATTACACAGCTTCAGTCTTTGCCCTTCTACTGTATGGTATTACACTCTACCCCCTCTCCACTGTAAGTTACTCCACTGTATACGATTGCACTATACCCCACTCCACAATACACCACTCCATTCTAAACCACTTCACTGTAAGCAAATACACTATACACTATTACACTTTACAACACTCCAATGCACTCTACTACACTATAGACTATTACACTCTACAGCACTCTAATGTACGCCACTCCAGTCTACGCTACTCCACTTTATGCCACTCCACTGTATAGTACTCCACTCAATGCCACCCCAGTGTACATTCCTACACTTTATATAACTCCACTTTAAAAAAAACTCTACTACACTCTATGCCACTCTACTAGACTCTACTCCATTCTATCCCTTTACACTCCAAATTTTCACTCAACTCTATGCCTGTACACTCTATTTTACAAAGCTCTACTCCACTCTACCACAATTTCCAAAACTCTATGACACAGCACTCCACTCCCATGTATCAGATACCACTCCAATGTATGTGTTTCCTTGACTTTACGCTATGCCTCTCCAATGCATGTCAACCCACTCTACATCATCCACTGTACCTTACTCCACTCCATTCCACTCCACTGTATACCACTCCACTCTACACTATTCCACTCTTTGCCACTCTACTCTTCTAAACCCCACCTTATAGTATTCCACTGAATGCTATTCAACTGTATTCTACTCCACTTTACAGTAATCCACTCTATGCCACTACAGTGCACGCCACTCCATCCTATGCTGCTCCATCGTATTTCACTCCCCTCTGCTTTCTGTAACTACACGTTATGAAAGTCTACCACACTTTAAGGCACTATATGACATTCGACTCCACTCTATCACTGTACACATTACTGTTCAACTCTAATCTCCCCAACACTCTATTCCACTAAACAACACTTCTCTATGCAACACATAACTCAGCTCAACTATATGAGATATTACTCCAAATTATAACATTTTACTATTTATGCTATGCGAGTAAACTCCACTCCATGCCACTCTACTCTACGGCATGCCAATACACTCTATTGTACATTACTCCACACTATGTTCCACCACTTCACTCAACTCTACTCTATGAAACTTTACCTCACTCTACGCTACTATACAACAATCCACTCTACACAGCTCCAGTGTTTCACACACTACTGTACTCTATGCAACTCCACTCTACACTACCCCCTCCAGTGTACTCAACTCCACTACACTACACTCTACTACACTTTATCCCACTCTATGCCACTGTATTATACTCGCTCTACATGACTCCACTCTATGCAACTGTGTGCAACTCCACTCTACAAGACTGTACTACACTCTCCTCCACTCTCGACCTATGCACTCTACGCCACTGTACTACACTGTTTGACACTCAACAACACACCACTCAACTTGTCTCTATGATACGCCACTCCACTATATGACACAGCACTCCGCTCTATAACAGTCTCCTCCCCTGTAGTCTACGATATACCACTAAACGATACTACACTCTATGACACTCTACTTTACCCTACTCCACTCTAAAACACTATAATCTCTGATCTATAACAGTCTATGATACCCTACTCTACTGTTTGACATGTCATTCTACTGCAGAGTCCACTGCTCCAGTCTACTATACTTGACTCCACTATATGAGACAACATTCCACTACACTATATTACACTTTGCTACACTGTATGATATGCTACTACACTCTACTCTACTCCACTCAATTTCAATCTACAATACTCCATTCTATGACAATAGACTTAACAGCACTCTCCTCCACTGTAGTGTACTACACTCCACATAGCAACTCTTCACATTTACCACTGGAATTTACAATTTGAAACACATTTTTATTTAAGAAAAAAAACATTAATATATAATGAAAAAACTAAAGTTTAAAGCTTAGTTATAGTTAAGAAAACGCATTTTCACCATACAAACCAAGTCAAAACTACACAAACTTAAAAATTCTAAAGTTATTGTTATAACTTTTATTTACAATTTATCTACCACCTTCAAATTATTATAAGTAGCTGATCATGTTACACGCTCTTTTCAGCTTGCTAACCAGACAACACTAACTATAACTTGCCACTCTACCATGCACTGAGTTCTCACAAATAATGATACTTCACTGTACAACACTACACTGTACGAGAGTCTCCGCCACTCTACTGTACGACACTACACTCGGCAACACTGAACTATGCAACACTCTACTCCGCTGAACTACACTCACCATGAAACATCAGACCAATGCTGTCTCATCCTTCTGCTTCCACACACTCCGCATGCTCAGAAAGATTTTCAGATGAATTCCCGTCAGCACCAGGAAAACCGTCACTCGAGCCCTTGTCACCAGCCGTCTTGACTACGGAAATGCACTTCATGCTGGAATCACCTCCCAACTCCTGAGGGACTTCAGACAATACAAAACATAGTGGCCAGACTCATCCTCAACCTCCCCAAGTGGACCCACATCAACCCCCACCTCAGGAACCTTCAGTTGCTCCCCATCTAGAAGAGATGCCATTTCAAGATACTGACACACGCCTACAAAGCCCTCCATGACCATGGATCAGCATACATTAAACACCGCCTGCACTTCCACTGACCCTCAAGACACCTGCACTCTGTCTCCCTCACCCTCACGCATACTCCACTGTATCCGCCAAAGCCACAGTGGAAGCCGTTCCTTCTCCTACCTCACCACCAAATCCTTGAATGACCTTCCCATTCACCTTCGAACATCACCATCTGTCACGGTATTCAGAAATGGACTCAAGACCTGGCTGTTCGACTGATCCCAGGGAGACCTCAGCACCTGGATACCATCACAGGTGATTAACCACACTCCACAGATACTGACTGATTGATTCCACTACACTCCACAACACTCTGCTACACTCAATGCCACTCTATGGCACTCTACTCGATGACACTCTACCACACTCCATTTCATGGCACTGTATAACACTCCACTGCACTCTACGATACTCCACTCCACGATACTACACACCATGTCACTCCACTGTATAACACTTTACTTCACTGTACACTATGTCACTCAACTCTACTCAACTCCACTCTATTCCACTCTACAATACTCTACTCTGAGACACTAGACTCTATGACACTCTCCTTCACTGTACTGTACTACAGTCCGCTTTACGGCACTCCAATCAATGACACTCCACACTGTAATTAGAAACAAATTTATATTAAAAAATAAAAAACATTAACATACAATGAGGAAAGCACATTTGCAGAGTGGTGGAGAAAGGTTGTGGGCCTCGACCATCTCACAGGAATCCTGTTGTGCTGTACTTACTGGAGGTAGTAGGAGGACTTCTGGGCCCTCAAGAACCCTCAGCATCCAAGAGGACTTCATCCCCCAACCAGCAGTGCGTCAGGAGGTAAGTTTGCAGGGTGGTGGAGAAAGGGGGCGTGGACTTCGAAGACCTCTCAGCAATTTCATTGTGTGGGACTTACTGGAGGTAACAGGAGGGCTTGTTGGCCCCCAAGGACACTCTAGAGCCAAGGGTACTTCTTCTCCCAACCAGCAGTGCACCAGGAGGCACGTTTGCAGAGTGGTGGAGAAAGGGGGTGTGGCCTCAAATGTCCTCTCAGCAATCGTGCTCTGTGGGAAAAAAGGAGGGCTTGCTGGCCCCCAAGGACCCTCAGCATCCAAGGGTACTTCATCCCCCAACCAGCAGTGCACCAGGAGGTGCATTTGCAGAGTGGTGGAGAAATGGGGCTTGGCCTCTGAAGACCTCTCAGCAATCCCTCTGTGTGGGACTTACTGGAGGTAACAGGAGGGCTTGCTGACCCCCAAGGACCCTCTGGAGCCAAGGGGACTTCCTCCCTCAACCAGCAGTGCGCCAGGAAGCGTGTTTGCAGAGTGGTGGGGAAAGGGGGCGAAGCCTCAAAAATCCTCTCATCTGTCCCGCTTTTTGGGACTTACTCAAGATAACAGGAGTGCTTGTTGGCCCCCAAGGACACTCTACAGCCAAAGGGACTTCATCCCCCAAACAGTTATGCCCCTCTGCCAGGCAGATTTTGGCCCCAGGCATCTTTTGTTTATTATTTTTTTTTATCTGACCTCTATTGTGGGTGCCCCATTCCCACCCAGGGCACCCACTCACCACTGATGAAGACCGGGGGGGAGCCTGAAGGCCCTCACGTTCCCTGCCAGCTCCTCACCTCCTGCAGCAGCCAGCATTGCTTTTACACATAGGGAGCTGCTGAACATGCAGCTTCCTTTGTGCAAAAACAATTGTGCTCCACTTACAACAAGCAAGAGCATTTTTAATGCTCTCACTTGCTGGAAGCAGAGCATAATTTGCTATGGCTTGGCGGGAGCGGTAAAGCTCCGGCCAAGCCATTGCAAAAAGCTATATCCCGGGTATGGGCACCCTGGTATATAGCATTAGCTGCCCCTGGGGGGGTGGTGGTCCCCAGGGACATCTTTGGCTCCAGGAGGGGGGCAGGACAGCCCCCTTCCTTTTTAGATTTTTCCCCAGGGAGGTGGTGGTCCCTGGGACTGCGGGGGGATACACGCAGCCCTCCCACATTCAATTTGAGAAAAGCCCCAGGGAGGGTGCAGTCCCCAGGGCTGGGGGCATCCCCACTTCCCCCATTCATTAAAGTTAAAGCCTTGGGGAGGTGGTAGCCCCTAGGGCTGTGGGGTCTCCACTTGGCCCGCTGCAATGTTTTAAATTAAAGCCTGGGAAGTGTCAGTCCCTGGGGCTGAGGGGGTCCGCACAACCCCCCCATTCCTTCAAATTGAAGCCACAGGGAGGTGGCAGCCCCCGGGGCTTCAGCGGGGTCTGAGAGGCCCCCATTTATAACTAAATAAGCCCCACGGAGGTGGTGGTCCCCAGGGCAGCTGGGGAAGCTGCATGGGCCTCCCCCTCATGCATTTGTAACCCAGCCCCAGGGAGGTGGTGGTTCCGGTGTCAATATTAGTCCTTAGATGGGGGGCATTTGCACCCCTCTCCCTTATCAAAAAAATGCCCCTGGAACCTGGCCCACCGGGGGGCTGATAATTAATGAAGCGCGGTAGCCTGTGCTTCATTTAATTATTTATTTTCAGCAAGATCCATGGATAACGCTGAAAATATTTTTAAATGCTTTTTTTGGCCCTGCTAAGTCCCTGTGGGACCCCCCAAGAGGCCTAGGGGTTCAGGGTATTTCTACCCTGCCCCCTTTTCTTTTTTGTTATTACATTTTTTCTGGGACTCGGCTCAAGTCGAGTCCTAAGATGGCTACCAACACTTCCTGGTTTGCAGTGCTGGTAGAAAATCAGATCTCAGCACGAGATTGGGATGGGTTGCGGATCCTCATATATAAAATTGGAAATTTCTTTAAAGTACTCTGCAACTACTGAATGGATTTAAACCAGTTTACAAAAAGGGCACTTTCCTGACCAACAGCTACCTTTCTGCCAAACTTGGTGTTATTCCATACAGCAGTTCGGGCTGTAGCCGTGTCTAAAGTTCCCATGGAAATTAACATGGGGAAAACATGTTTTTGGAGCCCCCTTTTTCTAGGCCCCCACTTGATGGATCACCCCAAAACTTTCACGACAGCAGCTGAAGTGAGTGTCGAACTAGTTTTGAAAATTACGTGAGGATTCGTCAAACAACACCACAGTTATTGGCAAATGAAAAAACGTTCTTCCTATGGAAAATACATCCTAACTATAACTACCTACTGGCTACCACCAGTACATATACACACACATCCTATATCACTTTTTTGTGGGGTTTTGAATTATATGTGATTCTCAAATGTACTGTTAATAAGAACAATTCTTCTATATATGTAATATTCAATTGCAAAACAAATAAAATATAACTACCATTTGCTAACTACTACCTATAAATAGGTATGTTTTCTCATTTGTAACAATATAAATTGCGGAAAAGGTGTGTTCATAACCTATGTATATGTATTTCCACATTGCCTGTGTGTGCCTTACTCTCTGCCAATATGTATCTCTGTTGAATAGTGTGTTATTAGTGTAATGATATACTAAACAAAAATTTAGAAAATCAAACACTCTCACCACAACCTTTTAAAATTTGTAATTACATTGTTAGCATATCTGCCTTGTAATGTATCCAATTTTAATATATATACAAGGTAATATTGCTCAATCATGACAAGTCACCACGTAAGCGCATTGCACATCTATCAGTGACTGATATATTTCTGCATGAAATTCATTTTTAGTAAAGTTAACAAATGCAACCTAACTGAAGCACACAGCAATGTAAAAGTGAACAAAATGTGAATAGCTACTTTTATATCAATCAAGGTACATATTGTTCTTCTGAAGTTTCTTTAACATGTGTCACATTTCAACAATGTCCAAATGACACATTACAGTGCTATCTGTGAAAAATAAAATTGTGTTAATAGATGGAATAATATGAGTAATAATGTCCTTACCTGTCTGTGAGACAATTGAGTATACCGGGACAGGACCTCATCAGTTAGCATTTTCAACTCATTTGGAGAGCAGTTAGGGGCCCTATTACCAGTAGTTTCCTCCGTTGTTGCCAACAGTTCTGGTGGAGCAGCAAATTGAGAGGAGGTCTAAACAGTACCAAAGCTACAAGGCAAGTGAAAATCTGTTAAAGAAGGATAACATTACTGCAACGTATACATGTGTCAACTGATGTATTCCATAACCATTGATATTGGCAAAGCAATCAACCTACATTAACCTATGGGTGTGTACTACGTTGCAGGAAGTTACACCTATAAGACATACTATTTCCACCGGTCATGACACAGAGGTCAGGCACTCGTCATTTGCAGAGGGAATACTTGACACATAAGAGAAAAATCCCTAGCAACAATTAAAATGACGTCTTATGTGGCAAAAATGCAGTTAAACTTGAAAAGATGCTTTTTTCATTTTCTATGTGCAATGGCGTGGAGATAACTGTATACCTATTTTGTGTGTGGTACATTTTCAACCTCTGTTGATGGATTTTAAAATGTATTTAAAAAACAAATTAACAGGAAAAAATCATACAAAGGGAAAAAAATAATCTTCTCCATGTCTGATGTGATTTAACAGAATTAAATAAAATAGGGCCTTCTGGGAATATTAGTTCTTTTTTATTTTCCCTTTCATTATAGTGGGGAATACATTACAAAATGTCTAATGAAACTGCTATTTTGCCTAAGGCAAACACACAATTAGGGTAACATTTAATACATATGTATGTATCGTAACATGAGTGTAGGCATCAATAACTTCATAATGTTTTTGGCTTCTAATAGTGAAAATAGTAAGGAAAAATGTGTTATATTATTTAATTTACATGTATACTTATCTTTCTAAATGTTGTCTTTCAGAGACATCTTCAAAGCCCACAGAACAAACCAGCCTGAGTGCGTGCACAGCAAGTGATAATTGTCTGCCCTTTTCCTGACCTTGCCACCATGCAAGAACATGAAGCCATTAGGATATGTCACCAATAACCGGCAAACTATCTTGGATTTATGGCATCAGCTTGAGCCACAACTTCTGTCTCAACCGCAATCTTACCTCAATCATACCACTGGTGAAAACTATGGCAGTTCTCCATTTTGCTGCCACATGCTCATTCTAACACACCATAGGAGACTGTAATGGCATGTCCAAAGCAAATTTTAGTGGTGTACTGCAGGAATTCATGGCAGCGATGCCTACCCATAGTAACAGCTTCATCTAATTTCCAAGTAATGCTGATGAGTTGAACAATGTGGAAGCATAATTAAATGCCTTGTGTGTCATTCCACATGTCATAGGAGCCATTGCTGGGATACACATTTACTTCGTACTCTCACTCAACAGGGAGCAAGTGTACTGCAACAGGAAAAACTTTGATTCAATAAATGTGCAGGTGGTTTGCCTACCTGATCTGTACATCACTAGCATGTGCGTAAGCTTCCCTGGATCCACCCATGATTCTTTTATTCAGTGCAGTAGCAGCATACAACAGCAAATGGCACGACTCAGAAGTGAGGGCTGGTTGTTGGTAAGTGCTCTGTGCAAATATATGTGATAATCGCATGAAATTGTTATGTCAACCTTGCTAACTTTCCTAAAACTTAAATTATGTTCATATTTTATGTTTTGTAAGAGGCTCAGCATATCCTAATAGACCTTGAGTGTAACCACCACTGAGAAATCCAACAATGCCAGGGGAATTCTGCTTCAATGGGATACATGGTAGAAATTGTAGCTTGTTATAACGGGCTTTTGGCCTCCTGAAAGCTAGATTCTATTGTCTGGATAAGTCTGGCAATGCCGTCTTCTACTCATCTGAGAAAGTTTGCAAGATAACAATGCTCTGTTGTGTGCTGCATAACATTGCTCTGCACTGGAACATTCTGTTCATCCCAGATGATGACTACAATGAGCAGGCCCAGGGTGATGTAAAAGAATAGTGAAATGAAGATAACAGTGTTGAGGAAGAAGAACATGATTTACGGCAAGATGTCATTACAACTTCTTCTAATGAAGGTAATTATCAGTTCATGATCATGAATGTAAAAATAACAATCTTGGTTTACAGGTGACAGACTCCTGCAGTCTTTGGTTAGTTAATATGTTTAAGTTGTTGTCCACATAAGGTGTTTTTCAATGGTTGTGTGTACTACTATGATTACTACATGACATACTGGAAATCCTTGAATATGATACTGTCACTCTGTTAATACCAGCATGACAAGAGTGTTTTTGAAGTTGCTACATTGTGGTACAGTCTTTTTGAGTCCACTTAAGTATTACATTAAGTTTACAAATTTATGCTGGCATTCTTCTTTTCCCATAGGTCTACCTACAATGTCATCTTCAGTAGCACTTCTAAGACACCATGGGAGACTGCAATCGAATATCTAAAGCAACTTTTAGTGGTGTACTACAGGAATTCATTGCAGTGATCCTGACCCACTGGAAAACCTTCATCTAATTTCCAGTAATACTAATGAATTGAACAAATTGTAAGCATCATTTTACGCCTTGGGTGTCATTCTACGTGTCATAGGTGCCATTGATGGGACATTGATGGGACGCATGTTGACTTATTGAATGGACAAGTGGTGATGGTTGTGAAAGTTTTGCATGTTGTGGTACCTTGTATTTTTCTAATATTTAAATATGTTGCCACTGCTGGCATCATTGCAGTGTGTGTTTCGATAAATGGCTGATACTCCTGTGTGAGTATATACATTGTAATGTGATGGTAATGAAATATACCTAAAATGTGAAAGCAGCATATATTGTAACAAAAGAAGAACAGAACTGCATAGTTTTATTAAATGCAATACATCCTTTTTCATTCTCAAAAGCATCAAAGTGTGGGCCATTTTTGGAAATAAGCTGTGAACTTGATTTTAAATATGACTATTGAACCATGAATATTATAAAATTATGTATGTAGATTTTATTTGAAAATGTAACATATGAACCTTTAAAAAACATTTGACAAAAACAGCCAAGAGTACTACAATAAACTATGTAAATGTTATAAAAAGATTACATTTATTGAAATTGATTCATATAATGATTAGAGTGGGTTAAGAAAACCAAGAAAAATGGTCAAGCTCTCATAAATAAAAATGTAACTATCAAACACAGGTTAGACTATCATGACGGATGAGATCTTCACGGGTCCAGTCACAATTATTTGGAGAGCATGTCCAAAATAAAGAATGATTCCCAGAAGGCAAATGTGTTTTAAGAATTGTCCCAAGAGTCAATATTGCAGGTTCACAGGAGGAAATTACTTGTGCCTCTTGGTGGTGGTTTTGGGTTTTTTGACCAAAATATCTAGTTTTTAATATCGGGACACAGAAACATCAGAAAAACAAATTGTGTACAAACATATTGTGATGAGTAAATATCGTTGTTAGCAATATTGTTTTTCTAGGTATTTAATATTGATGTTTAATAATATTGGTTTTTTTAAATCATTTTTGATAATATAGTTATCAGAAATATTTTGTTCTGAATATTTTAATGTGTTTTAGTGCATATATTAATTTTATGTGTTAACATTGTTTCTATAATTGTTATTCATTTTTAAATATATAGGGCATCATTTCGATGCTGGTCAGACTGCTGGCCACTATTACAGTGGTCAAGAGACCTCAAACAAGCATGCGGGCGGTCCAACTGCCATATCACTATACGACTGCCGGCCTGGTGGTCAGAAACTCATCGGGGCATGCTGTGGCCGTGGAAAAGGGCCACAGCACATGTTGACACCGTGCAACACCTCCTGCATGTCCTTGCACAGTGTTCCATGCACTATGTCATGCATGACACACAGTGCACCGAGGTGTCATGGAAGGGGGGCACTACATGTGCCCCCAGAAACATTTTTCCAGGGGCCGGGGGCCCTGTTTGGGGCCCCCAATCCCTTTCCCCCAACCTTTGCATGGCAGGGTTTTATATATATATATATGTATTATTTTCACAATAATACATTTTAAATATTAAAACATTTATATATTGTAAACTAAATCATTTCTTTAATTATGTTACACTATATATATATATTTATATAATCATAAATGCATATATGTGTTTTTATATAATTATATATTTATATATACTATTAGATGTATATTAGATGTATATTATATTAATTGTATATTATATTATATTATATTATATTATATTATAATATATTATATTATATATATATTGTAAGTATAATTTCCAAATGGGAAGAGATAACTGGTTAATGTTTGGTGTCTCAGGAATCCTAATTTATAATCCTAAACAATGGAGATGTCGGATTTTAAATTAAATTCTGAAAATGCCTCTTATAGAAAGTTATACCAAAGGGGATGATGGACGGAGCGTTAGAGCAAATCAAACACTCACCCCCAGTCAACTGATCTGGGTTTAATCCATCATCATTCTTTAGCTCACTCCACCACCCCAGTTCAGACATGGCCATATGCAAATTAGTCTGACCCTGTGCCTCATGGGAACAGTCCAGCCCGAACTGCCAAGCCATATCTTCCCTGGACCGGAAACAAGCATCCTGGGACCGGTTTCGGGTTCAAAACCCTCATCAGCCAGGCTATCTTGAATCCAGTGGCAAAGTGAGCAAGGGACCCACGTCTGGGCATACCCTGCCAACTTAGGGCGAACAAAGCGATACCAAAGGGGATGATAGACGGAGCGTTAGAGCAAATCAAACACTCACCCCCAGTCAACTGATCTGGGTTTAATCCATCATCATTCTTTAGCTCACTCCACCACCCCAGTTCAGACATGGCCATATGCAAATCAGTCTGACCCTGTGCCTCATGGGAACAGTCCAGCCCGAACTGCCAAGCCATGTCTTCACTGGACCGGAACCAAGCATCCTGGGACCGGTTTCGGGTTCAAAACCCTCATCAGCCAGGCTATCTTGAATCCAGTGGCAAAGTGAGCAAGGGACCCACGTCTGGGCATACCCTGCCAACTTAGGGCGAACAAAGCAATACCAAAGGGGATGATGGACGGAGCGTTAGAGCAAATCAAACACTCACCCCCAGTCAACTGATCTGGGTTTAATCCATCATCATTCTTTAGCTCACTCCACCACCCCAGTTCAGACATGGCCATATGCAAATCAGTCTGACCCTGTGCCTCATGGGAACAGTCCAGCCCGAACTGCCAAGCCATGTCTTCCCTGGACTGGAAACAAGCATCCTGGGACCGGTTTCGGGTTCAAAACCCTCATCAGCCAGGCTATCTTGAATCCAGTGGCAAAGTGAGCAAGGGACCCACGTCTGGGCATACTCTGCCAACTTACAACTGGCAGTTCGGGCTGGACTGTTCCCATAGGGCACAGGGTCAAGACTGATTTGCATATGGCTGGGTTCAAACTGGAATGGCATGGTGAGCAAAAAAACGATGGATTTAGGCCCAGATCTCTGTACTGGGGTGAATGTATGACAATGTTCTGCATTCTGTCCATCAATTGTTGTTTTTGCATTTGTCACCCCGAGTGGGACGGGTATGTCCAGACGTGGGTCCCGTGCTCTCCATGCCGCTGGAGTCAAGCTATCCTGGCTGAAGAGGGGTGAAACCCCGAAACCGGTCCTAGGATGCTTGTTTCCAGTCCAGGGAGGACCTGGCCTGGCAGTTCGGGCTGGACTGTTCCCATAGGGCACAGGGTCAAGACTGATTTGCATATGGCTGGGTTCAAACTGGAATGGCATGGTGAGCAAAAAAACGATGGATTTAGGCCCAGATCTCTGTACTGGGGTGAATGTATGACAATGTTCTGCATTCTGTCCATCAATTGTTGTTTTTGCATTTGTCACCCCGAGTGGGACGGGTATGCCCAGACGTGGGT
Source organism: Calotriton arnoldi (assembly GCA_963921515.1). NCBI lineage: Eukaryota > Metazoa > Chordata > Amphibia > Caudata > Salamandridae > Calotriton > Calotriton arnoldi. The sequence continues at coordinate 77,344 of CAWUFW010005546.1, read as the reverse complement.
CCCGTGCTCTCCATGCCGCTGGAGTCAAGCTATCCTGGCTGAAGAGGGGTGAAACCCCGAAACCGGTCCTAGGATGCTTGTTTCCAGTCCAGGGAGGACCTGGCCTGGCAGTTCGGGCTGGACTGTTCCCATAGGGCACAGGGTCAAGACTGATTTGCATATTGCTGGGTTCAAACTGGAATGGCATGGTGAGCAAAAACGATGGATTTAGGCCCAGATCTCTGTACTGGGGTGAATGTATGACAATGTTCTGCATTCTGTCCATCAATTGTTGTTTTTGCATTTGTCACCCCGAGTGGGATGGGTATGCCCAGACATGGGTCCCGTGCTCTCCATGCCGCTGGAGTCAAGCTATCCTGGCTGAAGAGGGGTGAAACCCCGAAACCGGTCCTAGGATGCTTGTTTCCAGTCCAGGGAGGACCTGGCCTGGCAGTTCGGGCTGGACTGTTCCCATAGGGCACAGGGTCAAGACTGATTTGCATATGGCTGGGTTCAAACTGGAATGGCATGGTGAGCAAAAAAACGATGGATTTAGGCCCAGATCTCTGTACTGGGGTAAATGTATGACAATGTTCTGCATTCTGTCCATCAATTGTTGTTTTTGCATTTGTCACCCCGAGTGGGACGGGTATGCCCAGACGTGGGTCCCGTGCTCTCCATGCCGCTGGAGTCAAGCTATCCTGGCTGAAGAGGGGTGACACCCTGAAACCAGTCCTAGGATGCTTGTTTCCAGTCCAGGGATGACCTGGCCTGGCAGTTCGGGCTGGACTGTTCCCATAGGGCACAGGGTCAAGACTGATTTGCATATGGCTTGGTTCAAACTGGAATGGCATGGTGAGCAAAAAACGATGGATTTAGGCCCAGATCTCTGTACTGGGGTGAATGTATGACAATGTTCTGCATTCTGTCCATCAATTGTTGTTTTTGCATTTGTCACCCCGAGTGGGACGGGTATGCCCAGACGTGGGTCCTGTGCTCTCCATGCCGCTGGAGTCAAGCTATCCTGGCTGAAGAGGGGTGAAACCTCAAAACCGGTCCTAGGATGCTTGTTTCCAGTCCAGGGAGGACCTGGCCTGGCAGTTCGGGCTGGACTGTTCCCATAGGGCACAGGGTCAAGACTGATTTGCATATGGCTGGGTTCAAACTGGAATGGCATGGTGAGCAAAAAAATGATGGATTTAGGCCCAGATCTCTGTACTGGGGTGAATGTATGACAATGTTCTGCATTCTGTCCATCAATTGTTGTTTTTGCATTTGTCACCCCGAGTGGGACGGGTATGCCCAGACGTGGGTCCCGTGCTCTCCATGCCACTGGAGTCAAGCTATCCTGGCTGAAGAGGGGTGAAACCCCGAAACCGGTCCTAGGATGCTTGTTTCCAGTCCAGGGAGGACCTGGCCTGGCAGTTCGGGCTGGACTGTTCCCATAGTGCACAGGGTCAAGACTGATTTGCATATGCCTGGGTTCAAACTGGAATGGCATGGTTAGCAAAAAAACGATGGATTTAGGCCCAGATCTCTGTACTGGGGTGAATGTATGACAATGTTCTGCATTCTGTCCATCAATTGTTGTTTTTGCATTTGTCACCCCGAGTGGGACGGGTATGCCCAGACGTGGGTCCCGTGCTCTTCATGCCGCTGGAGTCAAGCTATCCTGGCTGAAGAGGGGTGAAACCCCGAAACCGGTCCTAGGATGCTTGTTTCCAGTCCAGGGAGGACCTGGCCTGGCAGTTCGGGCTGGACTGTTCCCATAAGGCACAGGGTCAAGACTGATTTGCATATGGCTGGGTTCAAACTGGAATGGCATGGTGAGCAAAAAAACGATGGATTTAGGCCCAGATCTCTGTACTGGGGTGAATGTATGACAATGTTCTGCATTTTGTCCATCAATTGTTGTTTTTGCTCTTATAGAAAGTTGGCATTGTCTTGCCATATGCATTTGGTGCCTGTAGTCTGTCTCTGGTCACATGACTGGTTGTAGTTGGCAGATGGGCTTTGTGTATTCTTCCTAGACAGCCACACACAATGGGAGCTTAGGTGTGAATGGATGGGCCATCGCTGGCAGGATGGGAGGGAGGAGCTAGGCCCAGCCTCACTTACACATGAATAGGATGTGTACTGTCTCTATACAAAGAGCTGCACACCCACTGTAGATAGTCTGGAGCCAGGGCCAAGAAGGCAGGGCATCTTGCACTTCGAAGGAACCCCCCTGAAGTTTCTCCCCACTTCAAAAGCACAACTGTGTATAAAGGAAGGACCTCAGACACCACCACTTCAGTACACTTCTGGACGTGTGGATACTCTGCCAGGAAGGACTGCAGTGCTGCTGAAGGATTGCCATGCTGCTGCACTCCTGTTCTGCTGAACTGCTTCCCTTTTGCCTGGGGGAGAAGAACTGGGCCTACATCTCATGAACCCAAAACCCAGAGTGACTCCAAGGGCTAGTTGGATGGCCTTCTACTCTGAAGCCACAGGAACATAGCAGGCTTCCAACAACCTTGCATCTGCACCTGGACTCTGCCATTTGTGAGTCTACCCTGCCAAGTGGTAACACCCCAGTCTTGGACACTTGGAAGTGGGCTTAAGGTGCTTTGCTAGACTCTGTCGATCAAGCAGAACTGATTCATCTCCTCTGCTGCATGGCTCAACCCCAAGCAAAACCAACACTTCTCCTCTGCTAAATGGTTTTGACCTGTCACAAATATTTGCATCAGCACTGCAGCCCGCATCACCTTCCGAACTATTGCTGCACAACTCATCCTCCGCACAGGCCCTCATATCTCTTGCTGACGGCAGCCTCGATGACAATGATGGACTCTGCATCACAGCCTCACAGCTGCTTAGAACCGACTCCTCGCCCTGACTGCATGAGGCATCTCCAACTTCACATCGCAAGCCCCCTCGACGGGATCCTAGACGTCAATGCAGCTGGAACTCGCACCACAGCCTCGCCACTTCTCAGAACAGACGCATCTCTCGGCTGCACGATGCATCTTTGACACGGATCCACACAACCCTTCACATACCAGGAATTAAGATACTATGTTCAGCAGGCCTAACTGGGTCCCAGTAGCCGGCCTGTAGTCCATCATGGTCAGCCTGAACTTGTAACTTTGTCCCGGTCCTCCACCACCAGATATCCACAGTTGCCACTTTACACCTTTTGGTGCTATTTTCTTTAAAAACTTTAAACTCCAATATCTCCAGTTCTAATTAAGCTCTATTTTTAAACCTGGCGTGAGATCCTTTTTGTTTGGCATTTACAATGTTTTACTGTTTAAAATGTTGCCCAAATACTTTACACATTGCCTCTAAGTTAAACCTGACTGCTCAGTGCCAAACTACCAGGGTGTTGACGACAGGTTAATTTGGGGTTTGCTTGTGCCTTACCCTGTCTAGAATTATGGTTGTTGCTTGACCAGGGCTCACACCCCAGTCAAACAGTAACCCAATTTCTGCCCGAGTTCTAACTGTCATTACAGGAGCCATGACTGGGATGCACACTGCATGTAGATTGTGAAGTTGGCCCACAGGAAGCAGTGATGAGCTACTGGCTGTTGCAGAGGGGAGACACAACAAGGGTGGTATAGTGGTGGCAGTCAGAGTGAGAGTCACTGTAGCACCCTGTTCAGACAGACCTGATGGACCAGACTGCTCCTTATCCAGATCAGGACGAGCAGGAGTTCTGTCCTCACTGAGGGCCTCTGCAGGAATTTGAACAGTGGTCAGAGTTGGAAGTGTAGTTTCAGGACCTTCAGCTCTGGGAGCTGGTCCTACAATATGATATGCTATGATTATTGTTAGTACATCTGTGTGTAATAGTGTAAGTGTCATGGTAAGTCTCAGCCTTTTTACACTCATAATGCATATTTACAAAATTTGAAAGTTGAACACTTTTTATAAACATCTTAATTTTTGGTATGTTAAGGGAGAATACAGTTAAATACATCTTTGATTATAGCATCTGTTTACACTTTTTTCAGTCAGACTTTGAATCACAAAGTTTTTCTAAGTATGATGAAGTAATATGGTAAGAATATCTATCACATCACACTTTAGGTCATCTGCCTAGAGTGATATCCAATCCTTTATCATCCCTCATTTTCCCTTACTCAACCAGATATTGTCTTTGTTATTTTAAATTTGAAAACTACATCATATTAATTTGACATTTATATTATGAGACTTAGCTTGTACAGGAAAGCAACCACATGTGAATGTTTCAGATTATTAAATACACAATAGGTGCTCGGTACACATAAAAATACATTGCCCATTATTAGGGTAACTCCTGTTGTGTACTGCACTAAAGAATGACTCCATGTAGTTTATTGTGAAATGGAAATGGCAGCTTTAAACTGCACCTACGTGCTGCAATGTCAGGCTTGAGACATGTTTAAAGCGCTACTTGAGTGGGTGGCACAAAAGGTGCTGCAGGTCCACTTGTGGAATTTAATTTACAGGCTCTGGGTACATGTATTACATCTTTACTAGAGACTTACAAGTAAATTAAAATTGGCAATTGGGTGTAAGCCAATTTCTCAATGTTTTAAGGAGAGAGCACAAGCACTTTAGTGCTGATTAGTAGTGGTAAAGTGCACAGAGAGCCAAGAGCAAACAAAACCAGTTAAAAGAACAGGAGGGTGAAGGAAAACAGTTTGGGGTCACCTTGCAGAGAAGGCCAAGTCCAACAGTTTTGTAATAACAGCACTTTTCTTACACATAAATAGTCATTATTATTGTTTTACCACTAATGATGAGTACAAGGGCCATACAATGAAAATGACATGCATTTTCTTACTTTATATGTATGTGCAGGAAATTAAAATTACACACAATGGTTACTTGTTAAGTAAGTATATCAAATGTGTGCAGTAAGTACAAATATATGGCTGTTTTGATAATGTTCTGTAAAGAAAATGAGGTTAATAGATGTTGAGACATTATAGTTTTGTAATTAAGGTGGGCTCCACAAGCACTTATCAGAAAATTTGCTAGACATTTTTGTGAAAAATATATCTCACTTAAACATTTCAGGAACTTAAAATACACAATTCCATCTAGTGTACTGCAAAGAAAAAAATGTATAGTTGGTGCCTAATATAATGTGTTTGTACTTGCCTGTCTCCACTCCACCTGGGATACCTACAAAGCCTTCTGTGTGTAGAATTCTATGTGCCTTTTCCTCCCAGGGCAAGAGGTGCATAGGCCTGGGCGAACCACCTCCAGTCTTCTGCGTTGCTAGGTGGGCTTTGGAAGCCAGGGATCTTACCCTTCCTCGCAGATCATTCAAGCACTTCCTGATTTCCTACTGTGAACGACTGCTGTTAGATACAGCATTCAATCTTGAGACAATTCTATCCCACATTTGCCTTTTTTAGTAATAGTTTTACTTTGGATAAGGGCTCCAAACAAGTGGGGCTCTACCCTAATGATCTCATCCAACATGACTATCAATTCTGTTGCCTGGAATCTGTTGTTTCTTCTCCAAGCCATGGTTTAAAAGTAAAAATTAAGTATAGGTAGGGAAATAAAGTAACTGTAGAGTAAATGAAAACATAAAAATAGGGGGAGCAAAGTAGAGTTACAAAAAAAGCCTAACTGCTGCTGCTTGCTTTTGAGAAATGCAAAGCATCATGGTATGGCAAGGGCTGTGTTTTATAGTGGGCTCTGCAGGTGTGATTACTTACAACATTACTATCAGGAGTGTGACTTACGCCCCCCGTCTTAAAGACACAACACTATACCACAGTAAAACTTGTCCAGGAGTTATTTATCTGACAAAACAGCACTGTGAGCGTGTCCTGATGAGGGCGATATATCAATTTGGCAGGTGAAATCCTGCCACACCAACGCCAACAGAGTTGTACCTGACGGCAGAGAATTGATCAATGTCTGCGAGGTGGGACAACTATTATGACAGGTCTACCTCCGCCATGACTGATGGTAGTTTTCCTGTTCAATATATAAATCGAGATGGAGTTACTCTGCCAGGCCAATGAATGGATTTAAAACTGTTGCGGTGGACGAACAGCCCAACCACCGAGATATAAATTGGGCCCTAAGTCAGAAAGTAAAAATTTTGAGTGGGCAAATCATTTGGTGCATCAGCCCTCTGTCCCGTAGCAGATGGCTTGAAATAGTGCCCAGCTCGCAGTCAACCATGAACTTTTTTTTTTTTTATTGGTGCTTAACTGTTTTAAGCCTTTTTACCTTAAATCTATAAACATTCACATCACTGGTTCCTTGGCATCTTTCTCCTCATTAGATTTTAATCTAATTTTATTAAATGGATTTGAAGTTTTACTGGGTTCTGTTAATTTGGAATTGCTGGTACTGTTTGAACTTAGGTACTGCTTGAAATTAACACTCATGTCTCTGGGGAAAGCCTGCTGCTTCGGTCATATCTTCAATGGGGTGAGAAGAGATTCTCTAGGAGCTATCTTTGGCCAAATCCAGACTGTGTTTATTAAGTTGGTAGGGGTCACCCCCTTCAACATTAATAACCCAATTTCTGACAAGGTGATAACTCCTATGTCAGGAGCAAGTGATAAATGATTACTTTTCACTGGAAATATATAGGCAGGTGCTCCTTTTCATGTTGTGTACTCGGCAACACAATATTGACGGCGTCCGCATATGGGGAACACAGAATAACGTGTTCACACCGGAGTTTTTCAGAATCACTGGATCAATAGGAATTTTACTTAGGACGCTTGAAAATACAGACACCCTCTGTGGGTTGGAATTATCACCACGGAAATAGGATTCATACTGAGAAGACTTAGCCTTGAAAAAGTCGCGGGAACAATTCCCATGTACGCGACGAAACACGTGTCGGCTGTGTCAATTGGCTGTGTCATTTTGGAGACCTACTGAATTAAAAGAGGAACAAAAAGAAGAAACAGAGAGTATCTGTCATCTTTGTGAAATTTGTGCCTACTGTTTATGCACTACTTAGCGTGTTTTTTCACAGATCTATGACGAGTGCTGGGGAGTGTTAGTAGGTGCTCCTTTTGGCCTGAAATGCAGTACCATGTGTGGATATATCTAAAGTAAACAACAGAGCATACACAAATAACGTACATAAAGCAAGATAACATTCCAAATAAAACATAACAGGGCATACTGTTGTATTCCGCTTTAGGGGTCCGTATATAGGTTTTCCTGAATCATGTCCTTATATAGGCACAATTCGCATTGCCCTTATATAGGCATAGAATCCCTGTCCTTATTTAGGCATTAACCGTGCACTCCAAATACAGGCATGGTCACCGACATCCGTCCACCGTAACGTCACAACGAGTTCTTAGAAACCAGACCCTTAAGCTTCGGGAGTTCCCCTAGCACAGGACTATTGATTTCTCCAAGAACTCATCTATTATGTATGAACCGTTATACCTTAAGGGTTCATTCCTGACGTCTTCCTCTGTCCGACTTCATGTCAATGCTAACATTCCAAGACACCTACCAGGTATAAATATACCTTCCCTTGCCCAAGCAAGTTAGAGGAGACCTCGACTTCAGAGGAGCCCGTATCCTGGCCTGACGCACTGAGAAGACGCTGTCATTCCTGCACGCAGACAAATCCAGCTTCCAGTGTTCTGACTCCCTTCGCGGGGTGTTAGAGTTCCAGATCCGGCTAGAGATTCACACCTCTCTCATTCTCAAGGTATGGAGCTGACTAGAACCTAGAGGGACTCTTGGCATATCATACTTGGCATACTAGACTTAAACATACTCTTAGTATACCAGACTAGAGAATACTCCGCCTATTTCTACCTCTCCCTACACCTAGACCAGGTTAGGTACATTGGGGTAGAACTAGTTTAGGGACGCATCGTATGAGTACTCGCATTTTTAGCTCATGTTATTTATGTACGTGAATATATGCTAAAAGATAATGCTAGCGCAGTATTATTTATTTCTACTGCTTACACTGTACATTATTTATCTTGCATACTGTCTTGTGATCATAACAGCACATATCTCTTACAAGAGAAACAAGACTGTTCAATAAAACCTTTATATTGAAACGCCCGTCTTTCCTTTCTGTGTAACTCTGTAGAAACTAAGCATGCACGATGGACTGAGTGAAACTCTTATCTATTGTTTCCACGATTCTGAGACGTGTTCCGATTCTACAGGGAAACAAAAGTTGTCATGTTTTTCGGTTGCCAGAAACTACTCCCTTCTTGTTCTCAAGGAGTTTCTAGTGGCCTCTGAGCTAGCTGGCACAAGTAATTAAGTTTAATATACTCGATAGGGACATACCGACCTTAGTCCTATGTCAAGCCTATAGGTTATATTATTCCAATGCGCAGAGCCTATTAGGGAAAAAGGAACTACACTACAATACAACAGCAACACAGTCAAAATACAATAAAACACAACTACTTTAGAACACAATAACATTACATTGCAAAAATGCAGCACAAAAGCACAGCAGCACGGAAAATAGCAGAACACATCACCAATGGGGTAAAATGCCACAAACTAATATGAATTCTTGTCACACATTACCACCTCTAAAAACTTGTGTTCATGATATGGTGGGAAAAGATGTTTGCGCCAAGCACTGCCTTAAGTTACCACCAAGGACTGGAAATAGCAAGAGTCCAAAATGTTTTGTGATCCACCTCAAGCAGTCCTGAATGTTAGATGTCATAGGTCTAGTAGGTGTTGTGCTATGAATCGTCCCATTGAATACCCTGTCTTGCTCTACTCTGCGTTGATTGCTGGAATTGTGTAGAATATTGTGCATGTCCACAACCGGGAGCTGAAAGCTAGTCTAGTATCATTGTGTATGCTGAGCAGTTAAGAGTGCTCATTCCGCAGGACATTCTGTTTCATGCTATGTATATGACATTCATCAGCCTCTTTTGAACAGGATACCTTGATACGCACAAGAGAGCGTATATGAATAATCTAAAAATCACAATTGTAATTAACACGCACCACGAATGGGGTTTGTTTATTCTCGGTATTGCCAAAGCAAAAATCTCTAGGCTGAAGGGATGTACAACTTTAGACGTAAACCTTGATTTCATTTTCCCTGTGAATCCAATCTTGCATTGTGCAAAGCATGTGATTTATTCACTCTCCTATTCATCTTTCACCATAAATGAAAATACAAGTTTAGTTTGGATGAAGGTCGAACATTTTTCTCTCTCTCCCACTTCATAATATTTCATTGTGTAGAAAGGAAGGTCAAAATGGCAAAGTATGCCCCAGAAATGTCTCCTTAGCTTGTAAATACTCAGTGGATTGGGACTTCTAACCACACCAGGTCACAGTTCCTTTACCCACCACTGCTTTGCCCTGCCTTCTCCCTGTCTGCATTCCTGATTCAATCATTTGACAAATTACGTTTTCCTACATTTTCCCTAGGCAAGATTTTTACTCAAAATACAAGGCCACTTTAAATTCAGCTACTTAGCTTGACATCTGGCGAGATACATTTTAACATTGAAGCGGTGGACTACAACACACTATTTTTCGAATGCATATTATCTGAGGTTTGGCTAGTGGCCACCCTTTTTCAGCAGAAGGCTTAGGGAGCTATAGCAACTTTTTACAAATGTGCTGTTTCAGTCTTAGCCCTGTAATAAATGCCCATCTGGAGCGTTAAACAATGTCCTCACAAATGTCACAAAAGTCACATTTTAGTTAAGAATCATAAAATACGTTATCCAAGGACTTCTTCCCTTCATTACGTTATCTCTGGTACAACTGGACAGGTGTCTGTATAATTACAGGTTTGTAGTTGTTTAGTGTATTTAAGGAAGATGTTTTATTGTTCTGCAGTTTGCTTGTGTTAACATCATGAAGGCGCTTCTGTAATCATATGGACATAAGGGGACGTTTGTACAGAGTTTTGAGTTTTGAAAGAATGAACAAAGGTAAAAGGTTTAGGGAAATGCGAACGTTCCCTAAAACAGCATCACCTAACATTACAGGTCCATCGGCATTAAATAGCCACTCACAATGAGGGGCCAATATGCCTCATCACTGTTGCATCACTGGAAGGAGAAAGTATGAGCCGGATGTTGATGGCAATGGGATTCAAATATCGGACCTTGTTTAATGTGACTGGTGCTCATGTCAAGCAGACCGAGTTCGTGTTATTTAAAAATGGAAAGAAAAAAAAAACAGAGTCCCTATCACGGACGTGTGCACTTACGCAGAACGGAGTACTCGGCCTTTTTCTGGTTGTATGTCTACAAACTTTCTGAAGCTCTCTAAGTGAGGGCTTGTGTTGATGACGTAACTCAGAAACAGAGGCATTTCGGTTTCCCAGCTGCTATGTCTGCAGCTCAATTGCTAGCCCGCAAAGTATACGAGTTAGTTGAATATGCATATAGACAATCCTGGATTTATAGCTCAGTTCTGCACCTGTGTGCCTTTTTATGGTATGGCCCGTCTCATGAACAAGCGGAGCATGTAGCTGTGCGTTTGCTTTTAATAAAATCGGGCTGCGCTTGTAGTTACTGCTCTGTGCTTCTGAGCTGTGCTGTCTGTAGCTGATGCAGTGCCCTGGAGAGTTCCATAGAGATTGTGAATGTGTATGTGATAACGCCGATTCTTATCTAATTATCTATAAGAACCTTCTGGTCGCCAAGATCTTTTTACCTGTTGAATAGTGTAAAGGAGAGAATCTCATCTGGTTATATATCAGCATTCATTTTGTCTGAAAGGACCACTGACTCCGAATTCAAGTTTGAGAATTTATTATCGCCAAAAATAACTGAACGTGCAAGCACCTCAACACGAGGTTAAAGAGATAAATGGGCACTAATACAAATAATAATCTACGCAGGAATCTCATCCGACTCAGGATAAGGAGAATAGAAAGTTCTAGAAGGATCAACCAGACTATGATTGCTCCAATTTCTAAGTTGCTCTTCATTGGACTAAACAAGCTTAAAATCAATTGCTGTCCCTACACTAACGCTAAGTGACATCCCTGCATAACGATTTTCCCAGGCAAGAGTGAATAAAAGGTGTCAGCTGTGAAGACTTCCTAAGAAGTGCAATCACATAGTACCTAAGCTCAGCTCTGTGCTTCTCTCAGGTCTCCCCTACCTCTTCTCTAGCCTCCTCCCTCAGGGCACTATCCCTAATACAAAACCACAATACAATTGTACACGCCTTTGTCACGCCTTCTTGGCCAGGTCTTCTTTCTTGTGCTTTTCCATCGAAACGGTTACTTCATCCTGGACGGTTGCGATGACCTTGAGTCCCAGGCACCTTCTCCGCCGAAAGTATCATCCCTACATTCCAGTTCACTCCCCGTACCATGCCTCCCTCTCTCTAGCTTTCGAAAACAAAGAGTTAGTCTTACTAACGAGACATGTGTCCTTGCACCTGCAACAAAAGATACTTTCAACAGAAACCTTCTACTGTGCAAATTAAATCTACCGTTTGTGCCCAGAGAGCCTTACCAAGAGAAACTTTTCTCGGCCTACAATATAAGCTAACATAAGAATATACCAGGCCTCCCTAAGCATATATGTAGTCAGGCCTTTACATATAATTTTTAAACACACATCTTACTTTTCCCTATAAGCATTTTCATTACACTTCATATGCAAACAATGAATTACATGTGCAACTTTAATATGGTGCACGTTTAAACTACTGCAATTACATTACACACACGAACTAATTCCTCTATGCATTATTTTCACACAATTCTATAAGCATTACATCACATCATTATCCTAACACCATCATGCTACTGGGTTCACTTTGTCTCAGCGAACTATTCATTCTTTACTAAACATACATGACTATGAAACTAAATATACGAATATGTCTGAATACAAGTGGGTGCGGCCTATCAGTGATTATGATGCACCCCTACAATTTCACAAGAACATTTCGCTCTATCATATGTAGGCATTGAGGTTACCGTCAGCAACAGGAGTACAACCTGTGTCTGCCTACCTATTCTTTATCTGGTCCAGATATTTACAAAGAATTCAGTAGTATGGATTATAAACATTTCAAAGCTAACTGGGCAATTATCCTTCGGCTGCTGACCAATTATATTCCGGCAGGTGCCTTCATCAACAAATGCAAATGACATTTGCCCAGATTGATCCAGGCAAATACTGGTTAAAACTACACACAACATTTCCAAGTCAGCAGTGCAAAGAAGCGTGTAATCTGTCTCGCTCACGAACGGCAGAACACCCTACACAATTCAGTTCAATTTCCATCAATACATACCAGTTGTTTGACGCCCGATGCACAAAGGTGGGCGCGCGGGCAAATTTATAGAGAGAGCCGAGACAGACCTGAACCAGGGCAATGGCATGGGAAGTCAGAGCCAACGCAGGAGCCGAAGAAAAGCAGGAACTGAGCCGTCACAATATTTGACATGCAAATAAAAATATGAGTAAAAAAAAAAAAAAAAAAAACGGTTAGTTTTTCAATTTTTAAGTGAACCAATTAAAAAAGAATACATGATATTAGTTTGGCATTTAAAAAAAACAATGTTTCTGAACATAAACTTGAAACATTGGAGAATACCTCTTACTCTGACGACATTGCCATGAGTCAGCCAAGAAAGATATCAGCTTGACATATGTACTGTACATAGCTCAGTATAGTTTGTTATACGTGGAGCAGCTTTATTGCCTCCGTAACTATACACAAGTGATCTTTCTCTATAGCACCCATCCTGAACTCTCAAATACTCTCGAATTGGGTGCTTAAGGGAAATGAGGCTCTGTGAAGTAAAATAAATTGTCTAGAATCACACAGTCATGTCAAGTGAGGAAGCTGGGATTTGAGCCCGGATTTCCTTGCTAAACATTGTGCATTTTGGCCTTGGGATGGTCTCCCATTTAACAACATTCACACACTGTTGTTGAACGTCCTTGATGGTTTGCCCCGTCTTTTGAGAAGAAATATATCTGAGGAGGAATACAGAGAGGGTTTATAGGCAAAGGATCAACTTCTTTGCTATGTGAAGTGGAGCTGTCAATGCCAGATACCACTTTTCACCCGATGTATTCCTGGACATGGTTGCTGACTGGGAGCAGGAGTTGGATATACCTACAGGACACTCCCAGGCTATCCAAGGATATGTCAAAATACTTTCTGAACTCCATTTCATGGACACTGGATATTTCCAGAAGATCTCCTCTGTCAATGTTGGCATCTCACAGACAAGTCAGCCCCTATGCTTCATCAAGTACGTAAATGAATCAGAAGCGTGCACCCGTTTATCACCATTGAAATACCAGCATGTGTAAAGCGCACAGCTACCTCCGGAGAGGTGTCCAGGCGCTGGGGGCCATCGGGAAGATTAAGCGAGCTATTGCCCAGAGTCACAAGGTGCTGTGCTAAGCTGCCGCCGGCACCGGGATCGAACCGTGAGCGCCTGTGTTCTGGAGTCATCCACCCTGGCCGCTGCACCACACCTCTTCACATTCCACAGTCACAGGCAGGAAGAGAAACTTTAGAAAGGAAATTTTATACTTTGCCCACTTCTGCACCCACGTGGCACTTCAGCCACCTCACAACACAGTATACCTTTTAAGCAACAGACACCGCTGGCACCTCATCAAAGTGCATGCTATCTGTGATCCCTGGTGCTACTTCACTGTTGTGTACGCTGTCTTTCCTGAAAGTGCACACAACAGCTAAATTGTCCGGCAGACACCTCTTGCATGTTGTTTGGTTACAGGGGATTAAGGTGACATGGGGCTTATTGGTTAGGAGCAACACCTCAAATTGGGCCTATATCTGTATCGGGGGCATCATTTCAAACAAAAACAATAATCACTATAACACAATACAGTCACATTGCTCTGACATGCACTGTATGTAGGCAGGCCTGGTGTAGGACAATTAAAGTAGACACCACATTATGAAAAAAATCACATTTCTTTTTTGCAGGTTGTGCGGGTGTGCTCTCTCTCCGCCTTCTCCTTAGTTCCTACTGATGTCCAACCAGAGTAGCTCAGCAGAGGCACAATAGGGCACACATACATGCACAAGCACTTTTGGGGACCTCAGTTCAGATGTCTTTACCATATGAGGGGTGCTGTGTACTCCCCAGAAGTTGTGTGAGAGATTGTTGTAACCTGTTGGGCATTGCACAACATCACCATCACCAGAGACCCAGGGTTGGGTACAGAACAGATGTCAGGGTATGCAGGTGTGGGATTCGCTAGTTAACTCCTTTTTCTCTTGAGCTGGTAGTCTAGTTGCTGCACTTATGGGGTTGGGCAGCCTCTTGTCACTGATTAATGATGGATGTGTAATGCACTTCCCATAAATACCACCCTGAGACAACTCAGTTCATTTAGCTTAATGTCGCCAACTAGCATGTTATGCTAAAATTAAAAAAACAGTTGACTGTATATTTTCCCAAACAAGATAACACTAATTGAGACCAATATCTTATGAGCTGCACTCATGGATTAGGAAAAAACATTCTAAAATCATAATTAGCACACATATTCCAAGTACACAAACCATCCCTGCTTTAATTATGTTACAGTCTCACAATTGGAGGTATTGTAGTACATATAAGCTGTCTCCTTTCAGCATGTGGAGCCTCTGCCTCATGTCCGAAGGTTCTCTTCCACATGCGGTTTGGAGACTTAAGACTCAGGGCGAAAGCTCCACACTCAAGGCCAGGATCACCGCCTACCACAAACAAACCGGAAGTGATACCTAGGATGATAAAGTGAGCCATTTTATTTCAATTCTGAACCACCCTCTCATCCATTCACCATCCTGCTGTTCTTTTGCATATTCTTGCCACGAATGTGGCTGAAGGGTTTGAGAAGAAGGCGCTCCACTTTTTCAGAAAGTGAATTAAACATCTCTGAGGGGTCACTGAAAAGTAGACTTTAGCTTTAACACCGACTGGATTCTAGGGGTGGGTGGAACTCGTGGAGTATCACTCCACGGAATTCCATGGAGTTACATAAAAACTCTGCAAGATTTCACAGAGTTTTGCGAGTACGCAGAATTCGGCATATTGCACTGCTTGCACTGATTTTTAGTGCCGAGAGCTTAATGCATGCTGTAAAAAAAAATTGTCTAATTTTTTGCATAAAAATGGCATCAATGAATGGTTTGATGTGCTAAAGTCACCATCTTCCAGGCTTTCAGGAACATTCAGAGCTGAACAAAAAAACTATTTTTTACCACAGTTTTGGCATTTTTCAAAGAGGTAGCCCATTTTTCCTATTTTTTGTGCTTTCAACCTACTTCCAGTTTGTGGTGCAAACTAGCATGAAACCCATGGGTGATCCAGGAGCGCTGTATAATTCTTAAAAGTAGAGAAGATTCCAAATTCAGAAAGGGGTCACATGTGTAGATCCATCAAGGTTTTCCCGAAGAAAGTAACAGTTGAAATAAAAAAAATATTGAAATTAAGTTGGAAAAAACTGCCATTGGTGACTACGTTCTCATCTGTAACTGCTTGTAACTATGGCAGATTTTCAAAAGGAAAATACTCTTACGTCCTCTAAACCCTTCTGGTTGTGGGGATGTATAGCGTTTGTACGTTCTCCAAGAACCCAAGGTAGCCAGAGCCAACACCTGAGCTGCACCTTACAATGGTTTTTCATTGTGTACCAGGTTTAGAGCAATTCATATGGTTAAATATAAGGAGTGAAACATGAGTGTCAAATAAATAGACACCAAATACAGAGTTTATGAGCAGTGGTTATTTGTATATCTCTGAAGTTGTGGGTACCCTTACTACCATGTAATTCAGAGGGCAATTCTCAAAATGTCTTCTTTCTTAGACACTAATTTACATTTGGAAGGCACAAATGCAGTGAAATCCAACTGGTAATATTAAATATCCTACTATGCTATGTTCCCACTTATCTTCTAATAAAAATGGTACCTCAGCTGTGTGGGTAGGCCTAGTGCCCGTGACAGGAAACGACACGTAACGCAACATGGATTCATCAAATTTTTCCACCCAAACCTGACACGTTTTTTGCAAATTGGGTAGCTGTATATTTTGGGCCTAGCTCAGCCGGCACCCGGGGAAACCTAGCAAACCTGCATATTTTTTTTAAACTAAACATCTAGGCAAATACAGGATGGGGTGACTTGCATGGCTTTCACCAGGTTGTTTTACCCAGAATCCCTTGCAAACCTCAAACGTAGACTAAAAAAACAAATTTTCCTCACATTTCTGTGATAGAAAGTTCTGGTTTCTATGGGGAGCCGCAAGCTTCCTTTCATCCACCAATTTCCTAAGTCTTTTGATAAAAATGATACCTCACTTGTGTGGATAGGCCTAGTTCCCGCGCCAGGAAAAGCCCTAAAACGTAACATGGATACATCACATTTTGCCACTCAAAACTGACCTGTTTTTTGCAAAGTGGGTAGCTGTGGATTTTGGGCCCTAGGCAAGGATGTGGAGACTTGAGCAGCTCTTTCCAGGTTGTTTTATCCAAAATCCGTTCCAAACCTCAAACTTTGGATAAAAACCAAATGTTCCTTAGATTTCTTTGATGGAAAGTTTTGGAATCTGCTGGGTGCCACACACTACCTTACACCCAGCATTCCTCTATGTCTTCTGATAAAATGGTACCTCACTTGTGTGGGTAGGCTTAGTGCCTGCAACAGGGAAGGCCCCAAAATACAATGTGGAGACATGAACATTTCCTGTCACAAAAACAATGATCTGATTTGGCAATGGGGTAGCAGCGTTTTTTTGGTGCCGAGGAACGATGGCCACCCAGGGAATCCTACCAAACTCAAAAAAGTGGGGTAGAAGTCATATTGGGACAAGTAGTGGAATGCTCGGTGGTAGGAAATGTGTGGATTTCTGCTGAATCTGGAAGTTTAACGTCACATAAAGGCAAGGCAAATGTGCAATTTTAGGCAAAGTTTAAGTATTGCAGGGCATTGTGGGTAAGAACATTTTATGGGATCCACACAATGCATACCACACTGGACTCCCCGAGATGTCTAGTTTTCAGAAATTCTGAGTTGAGTAGGTTTCCCCAGGTGGCAGCTGACCTGAATCCGAAAAGTGTAGTCATTCAGCATACAAGTAGGACAATATTGGGACTTAGATCACTCTACTACCCATATGTATCAAAAATAAAAATGTCCCTTCTTGCCAAAAAGATGGGGATGCTTTGGTCCCAAGGGGGCAGAAAGACTGCTGTGGTCATATTGAAGGTGGGCACTAGGTCCAATGTGTGGGCAGGCAACCCCCACAGCATGTATTAATAAAAAAACTCACTGGTGTCTAGTGGGCTTTCTGCCCCTCCCATAGGAGCAGATTGGCATTAAAGACCTCTTATCTACCTCCTGGTGGGCAGAAAGAATGTTGCAGATCATTTGAGTGGTGGGGTGAGGCTCATTGATAGGCGGGCCACACAACCCGTTTCTCCACAAAAACAAATACCTGGTGTCTAGTAGGCTTTCTCCACCCCCGGGCCTGAAAGACTTTTGGTCCTGAGGAAAGGGGGGCATTAGCCCATTGCAAGGGTAGCCACTCTCCCTCCAAATACAATCCCTGGTGAACTAGTGGGTGTTCTGCCCCCAGCAGGTGCAAATTGGAGGACATTGCCTCCTATCTGCCCCCTATGGGGGCAAAAACTCTGCGGAGGGTTGTATGGGTAGGTGGGAGCTAGGTACAATGCCTCAGAGGGCTGCCGGATCAATTTTGCCTTTAAAAAAATCTATAATGTGTAATGGGCCTTCTGCTTCCCCGGGGGCTAGATTGGAGGTAAGAACTTCCAATCTGCCACTGGGGGGGGACAGAAATACTTTAAGGAGTGGTGAGGGGTGGAGCATTGCCAGGGAGGCTGCACCCCCTCCAAATATAATCCTTGGTGGTCTAGTGGGCTATCTGCCCCCACTGGGGGCAGATTGGAGGAAATTGCCTCCTATCCGCCCCAATGGGGGACAGACAGACTGCTGGGGGTTGTATGGGGCTAGGCCCAATGCCTGGGAGGGCAACTCCCACTGAGTCTGCCTTTAAAAAAGTTCCTGGTGTCTAGGGGACTTTCTGCCCCCAGGGGACAGATTAGGGATAAGAACCTTCAATCTGCCCCCAGGGGGCAGAAAGACTTTTGGGCCTGAGGAGGGGGAGCACTAGCCCATTGCTGGGGAGCCAACTCCCTTCTCCACATATGGTACCTGGTGGTCTAGTGGACACTCTGCCCCCTGCCGGGGCAGATCATAGGAAATCACCTCCAATCTGCCCCTGAGCAGAAAGACTGCTGGGGTTATTTTAAAAGGGTGGGGGCTGGGCCTGATGCGTGGGCCGCCCCAACCCATTTGTGCCCCTATGAAAAATACCTGGGGTCCAGTGGCCTTTCTGCCCCCGGGGTCAGATTGGAGGAAAGAACCTCCAAACTGCCACCAGAGGGGGCAGAAAGACTTTTTGGCCCGGGGGTAGCACTAGCCCATTGTGTCCTTGGTGTCTAGTGGAGTGGATCCCTGCTTCGGGATCTCCCTCCTGTGGCAATCCCGAAGCAGGAATCTACTAGGTAAAGGTACCATTGGAAAAGGGAGATTCTCCCCTTTCTAACTATGCCTCTCCTATCTGCTTCAGTGCTCGGGGCCTGAGATAGGCTCTGAACACTAAAGCAGTGAAAGTGAAACGAGCTGATCGGCTCATTTCATGTTCACTTTCTCTGAAATGACGTCAGCATGCCACGCCCGCCGATCATCATTTCAGAGAAAATATTAAAATTGCATCAGGAGTGGGGAAGCTCCTCCCCAGATCCTGAGGAAAAATTAAATTAAAGGAAATCGGTTTGGTGCTCCCACCAGAGGGATTTCCTGCCTCATGTACTAGGATGGCCTGGAGCCATCCTCAGCACACAAGCATGGGTGCGGAGGATGACCTGGAGTTGTCCTCCGCACTGAAGGGGTTTATAGCTAAGGATGGGTGGAATTCATGGAGTTTCACTCTACCATGAAAACTCCACGAGATTCCATGAAGTTCCGCAAGCAGGCGAAATCGGCACATCACGCTGCTCATGCAGATTTTTAGTGCCAAGAGCTTGATCCACGCTGAAAAATCAGGGCGAATGGCACCATGTAGCACACCAGAGGGTGCTTATTCTTTGTAAGTCATTCGAGTAGATTTTCTCACTGCAAAACTTCCCGACGGCCTGCATTGAGAAAATCTAACCGGGTGCAGTCTTGGCATCCAAAAATCCTGCTAGGAGACACCAATTCTCACCGACGCCCACCAGTTTACCGTTGGTGAGCTTCGCAGAAGAAAAAATGTCACCACGTGGCGGTTGGAGGAGTTTTGCTCGAACTCCACGTTACAAGCATAACGCAGAGTGGGCAAAACTCTGCGAACTCCACTGGCGTAGCAGAATTTATCGCCCACCCCTATTAATAGCATTCATGTTTATTGTTTGTTTTCTCTGCCTTGACTATTGATCTGTTTTTGACATTATGGAAATGTTGGAATTTTGTATCTTTACCTTACTTTTTAACCACCATACATTTGCTAACTTTTACCTTCACAGTTCACAAGTTTGTGAATAATCTGTCAAATGTTTGTTTGATGCCAAAATGTTTTAGTCCATTTCAACCTGCTTTAAAATGCTTTGCAGCCTGGTGAGAAAACTGTCTCCTTTCAGAGAACCAATGTGTGGAACCTGTCATGAACATAAATTTCCAATAGGTTAAAATTGATTTTTGACATTCTTCAACTATTACCACTCCTCTCACCTCCTTTGAATGACTGATTCCATAGCTATATTGTGAATTTTCAATTTTAAGGAGTTCAAAGTACCAATACTTGAGAATGAAAGCACAGGATAGTGAAATGCGTGTTAAAGTTTCCACATTGTCAGTTAAAATAAGTAGATTTGCCTTATTGATCCAATGATTTTTTTCACATTCTTTTTCAGTGGACTAGGCTGAACACCAAACATTACAACAGGAACAGGGGCAAGAACATAGGGGCACATGCATCAAGGTAGGCTTTTGCGATTCCTTAATTGCGATTATTAAGGAATCGCAATTAAAATCGCAAAAGCCTATGCATGTAGGAATCGCTATAAAAATAGCGATTCCTAAACATTCCTTAATTGCGACTCGCTAATTGCGAGTCGCAATTAAAGAATACCTCCCATTAATTCCTATGGGCCTAGAGGCCCATAGGAATGAGTGGAATACATTCTCAATTAGCGATTCGCAATTAGAGAATCGTAAATTGAGAATGCAATTTCAAGGGTGCCAGGGTGTCAAAATGACACCCTGTTGCACCTGAAGTGTGATGTGCACCATGTTGCGCACACACATGCCCCAAGGGCATGTGTGTGTGTAACCTAAAACTAAAAATGCATTTTAGAGCATTTTTCGAAGGTATTGCAAATTACAGACAAGTTTGATTTGTCTGTAATTTACGGTCCCAAACTAGCGAAATCGCTATTTGAAAGTGCTTCTAGCATTGCATTTAAGGAATCGCAAATTGCGATTCCTTAAATCTGTCATAATTAGAGTCGCAATTAATTGCGAATTCTTAAATTGCGCATAAAACTACTTTCATGCATCTCCAAAGGCCAATTTGCGATCGCAAACGGCCGATTTTTGCGATTCGCACCGTTTGCGATCGCAAAAACCTTTGATGCATGTGCCCCATAGATCCTTATCTTGGAAGTGGGCATGACCACTTGACAAAACCAGCGAGGAGGAGGAAGAACTCATCCCCAGCAGGGGTTGTGTGCCCACCTAGTGAGTTACATCTTCTACCTCGAAGAGACTACATGCAGAAGCTGGACAGTCACCTGGGGGGCAATGGATATGGGCACCACATGCCTGGGGGAAGTTGTCCTTGGTTCTCCTTCTGGCCTCGAGCAAGACCAGCTTATGGTGTCCCAAGAGCAGGTCCCAACACCATCTGGTATATGAACACAGAGAGATGCAATGGTGCACTTTGCAGTCATGCAGTGACCTGATTACCTCAACAATACAGTATACATAAAATGAGGAACCCTCACCCAGACTTTTGTGGTATGCTTCAACATAGGCAACATCATCCCACCCCAACAAGATGGTACTACCAGGGTGGACTCAACCACAGTAGGATGAAGTTCTTAATAAGAAATACTGGATAGTCAAGGGATCCAAGTTGTTATATAAAAATGCCATGAGGTAAACCCAAGAAAAATTGCTTTAATTGTGGGTACCAAGAAAAAGAATGATATGTGTGTTATGATCCAATCATCTGCATTAGTGTCCAACATCATCTGGACCTACCCAGAGCCCTCCTTAGCTCCTGAGTCCCCCATTCCATCTATGCCTCCAACTGAACCCCCTTTATAAACTCTTTCTCCCAGTGCCTGCCCAGAAGAAGTTGAGTTGAGGGACACATCTGACTTTGACACCCCACATCCCTCTTGTGGTGCCTAATCCCTTCTCTGGAATCTCTGTAAGTGGCTGCTTTCAAGGTGGCCATGACACCAATTGTAAAGTTCAGGAGTCACTCTCTCGGGACACCTGGGACTTAACTGGGGAAATCCGGATGCTCTGAGAGATGGTTTCTAGGCAGCTACAAACGTCATGGGCTGTCATGACTTCCTTGACAACAGCTATAATGTCTTGTCTGCTTCCCCAACCAACCCAACCCCTGTAGTCCCATCTCTCACATCGTCTTTGATCACTGTTTCCCATGCTACCCTTCTGATTCATTCTTCCCATGAGTGTCTGGTCCTGCACGTCAGAGGAGGATCTCAACATCATGGTTAAAACCGAGCGTGAGGATGGCCAGTAATTTTTGCGTACACGCCAGGAGCCTAATTTGGAAACACACTCTGGCTTTTTGGTCTTACTTTATTTTCATTTTGGACAGCAAACTATTTTCCTTGTGGACTATGGACTTTTTTTTTTCCTCTTTGCATATAGACTGATTCCCTTTACACTTCATAATGTGTTTTTATTATTTTATTATTTACCCAACTGCCTCCAAGTTAGCATTTCCCTCTAAGTCAAAACTACATTTTATTTCCTTTTGGCCCATGCCCAAGTACAGTTTTATTTTCCCCAATATATATTTTTTTCTGGTTGAATTTTTATTTTGAGATAAATGTATATACATCTTTTGAATTCAAACAGAAATCTCTTGCTTGCATTTACAAATCATACTGTATGATGTATTGTATATCAGACAAAGGAAAGATTTGGTTATTTGGAAGATGTTTTCTATGTCATAATGCAGTTTTTAAATGCCATACATACCAGTACTCTGTTTGATAAATGCAACATAAAATATTCAGCACAGATGAAAGGTTGACACAGGTTTGTGTTAGAAAAAGTGTACATATTTTTATTAAACATAAACTGGTGATAGTGAATGTGTTCAAGAGTGAAGACTGGTATTATGAGTGTTGTCACCCACTCCTCCTCCTATGCAATGCTGGTGGTGACTTGTTTGAGACTGTGCTTGTGTTCTGGGCAGGTGGCGGAGTGGGTAGAGTTGGCGTATTTATTTGGCTGTTGTCTCTATCATCTTTATGGCCAAGGCATGGTGTCTTGCACTCTCTTCCTGAAAATAAATGTGTCTTCTTGGTGCATCTTTGCCATGTCTTGGTGACATTTCACAGCATTATCCAAGGCGTGGGTTCGTCCGCAATCATCTGCGAGAGTCCTTTAAGTGAGTCTTCAATCTTATACTAAGTAGCCCTCATAGCACTAATATCCTGCTGCACATTTCTTTGTTTCTTATAAAACGGATCCTTCCAATGGCCAACCTTAGCCCATGCTAACCCCCCCCCTGCATGCCTGGTCATCTCATATGACAAGCAGGTTGACCAACCATAGGGAGGTGTGGCATTTGGGTGGTTGTCGAAGGAGGATTCATAAATGTGTCGTACGGCTTGTACCTAAGTGTGGTAAAACTGTGGGTTTGTCTGCCAACACAAACTTTGGGATGGTGTGAGCCTGATTCCCTGCACCCCCTCAGGAGATGTTGGCCTATAGTCCTGCTATCTCAAGTGCACCACAAGAACCCCTAACCTTACAGGGTAAGAAATGTGTATGCAACCCGGATCCCCCAAGGAAATCGTGGTAACAGATCTAGAACCTTTTTGTTTGGGCTCTCATGCATTCCCAAGAAGTACACAAGAAATACTCAGCAAGGCTTTAGAATATTTATTGTACGTTGTGAATCTTGCCTAAAATACATGCACTGCGATTGTGAGTAGAATGAAACAGATTAGCATGATTAGCATTACAAGAACAGTGAAATGGATAAACATTTCCGCCATTGTGCTAAGCAGTGTATATATGCCGACATATAGGTACTGAGTATGTGCGTACTCCTAACAAGCGCTCTCTAACCTAGTCTTGCCTGAGGTGGGTCATCTGCCAAATCCCTGCCAGGTGAACTAACTCCCCATTACCTATGGGTAAGTGTCATTAGGCTGTCATTCTTGGTGTAGAGCTGGACATCCCTCGTGTTGGTACATCGGAATCAGCTGAGCTGGAATTCCGGCATGTTGTAATCCCACAGTATCAGCTGAGTGTTCCTCTGCCTAATCAAGGAAGTGGTCATGCATTTATAACAATATAACCCATATCGCCAAGTCAAAACCCCTGATTTGACCGTAGTTGTTTACTCTAGTTGGATATTGGTGTCGCCAACCAGACAAATAACAAATATGACATTTGTGCAGTGAACTTTATCCCTCATACTAAATGTTCAAGGTTTCATGATAATGTATCCACAAAGTCGAAATGAAAGCAATTCAGATTCAGAGAATGTTATCCTACATTTACATGCACACAAATGTATATCAAAAGTCATTGTGTATAAAAGATAAGGCAATTTAAGAAACATGAGCATGTAAATGGTGGTGTTTCTGCTAGGCCTATCCAGACAACTTGGCAAATGTAGGATGCCTGCTCCTCACCAGGAGTGTGCTTTGCTGACCCTCAGAAGATTGAGACCAGACTGGAGATGCACCTTTAGGGAAGGAGTGTGTAATAGAGACTTATAGAGAGACCTGTGATTTGAGGGCTGTGTGTAGATGACCACTGCATAGGTGGACATACCATCCGTGGCTGCGAAGTTAATCATTGGGAACTGGCAACTAGCAGAAGGGATTTAGAAGGAACACTGATGCCCAGCTGTGACGAGGCCATATTTAAGAAAATGATAGTTAATGTAGGGTTGTTAGTGAGTTGACAACGCTGTGTATGGATGTGCGCGAGTTATAATAATTTGGTGGCCGTGCGTAAATTATAAATTTAAAATATAACTATAACTTTAGAATTTCAAATGTTTGTGTAGTTTAAGTATGGTTTGTATAGAAAGAATATATAAAGTTATAGAAATTTGAAGGTGGAGTGTTAATTATAAATTGAAGGTATAGCTCTAACTTGAGATTACTAATGCTTGTGCAGTTTTTCTGGGTTTAGTATAGAAAGAATAAATCACGTTTTCCTAACTATAATTAAGCTTTAACGTTTGGTATTTTTATTAAATTTGTATGTTTTTTTATGTTGTAAACAACTATTTGGTAACAAATCACAAAGTAATTATCATTGGTTTTCTTTTAATACAGTGGCTTGGAGTCGCATAGAGTAGATTGGCATACAGTAGAGTGTCATAGAATACAGTGGTGCAGAGTAGAGTGGCATAGAGAAGAGTGACGTAGAGGGAAGTAGGGTAGAGTGAAGAGGGGTACAGAGAAGTGACGTAGAGTAGAGTGGCATAGAGTAGAGTAGTGTACAGTTGAGTAACATAGAGTGAAGTGGGTTAGAATGAAGTGGGGCAGAGTGGAGTGGTATACAGTGTAGTGGCGAACAGTGGAGTGGTGTACAGGGCCTTGGTGAAGAGTGGAGTGGGGTACAGTGTCATGGCGTAGAGTGGCATAAAGTGGAACAGCATATAATGAATTGATGTAGAGTGGAGTGGCGCAGAGTGGAATAGCATAGAGTAGAGTGGCGTACAGTGATGTACAGTCGAGTAGCCTACAGTAGAATAGCGGAGAGTGGAGTGGCATAGAATGGAGTGGCATACAGGTAAGGAGTGTAGAGTGGAATGGCGTAGAGTGGAGCGGCCTACAGTGGAGTGTTGAAGAGTTAAGTGGTGTAGAGTTGAGTGGCATAGGGTGGAGTCGAGTAGAGTGGCGTGCCATAGAGACGAGTGCGGTAGACTAGGGTTGCATACAGTAGAGTGGTGTAGAGTGGAGTGGCCTACAGTGATGTGTCGCAGAGTAGAGTGGAGTAGAGTGCAGTGGAGTGGAGAAGAGTGGAGAGTTGTGGAGTAGAGTGACGTGTCATGTCATAGAGTGGCATGTCATACAGTGTGTTACAGTGGAGGGTCATAGAGTAGAGTGGCCTAGAGTGGAGTGACATAGACTGGAATAGCATATAATGGAGTGACGTAGAGTGGAATAGCATAGAGTGAAGTGGCATAGGTTGAAGTACAGTCGAGTGGCATAGAGTGGAATAGTGTAGAATGAATTGGCATAGAGTGGAGTGGCATAGAGTAGAATAGTGTAGAGTGGAATGACATAGAGTGGAGTGGCATATTGTGGAATAGTGAAGTGGCATAGAGTGGTGCTGCGCTGAGTGGCATACAATGGAATAACGTAGAGTAGAGTGGTAGACACTGAAGTGACATACAGTAAAGTGGCATAGGGTGGAGTAGCAGAGAGTTGAATAGTGTAAAGTGAGTTGTCATGGAGAGGAGTGACTTAGGGTTGAGTGGTGTATAGTGGTGTGTGTAGATCGGAGTGGTGTAGAATGCCCCGGTTACTTACCGGTAATCTTCATTACCCCGAGTATTGTCTTCCTCGCCACATGAGTAACAAAGTGAGCTTCAGCTCTACACCAGAACCCTCCAAAGCAAAGTTAGCATCCCATGCCTCCCATCCCTCCCCAACATGGCCGACCCTCGTCACCTCTGACCCACCGTAAGAGGAGAGCCGGCCCATCCCTCTACCTGAAGAACTACCAAGCCCAAAAACCAATGAAGCCGATAGCACAAAAGGGAGGGAGGGATGGGAACTCATGTGGCGAGGAAGACAATACTCCGAGTATTGAAGATTACCGGTAAGTAACCAAGGCATTACCTCCTCATAAGTCTTCCTCGCCACATGAGTAACAAAGTGAGCACATACCCAATCCAAGCAGCTTCATGTCACACACAAGAACCCACTGACAAGTAGGAAATGCCAAAGAACCAGGTTTAATCCAAAACAGCACAGATTGAAGGACAAACCAACAGGAAAAAAAAAAAAACAACAGACAGGCCAATCAGGAGCTAGAAGAACCAGCCCCGAGAACCACCTCAGCAAAACCCCTGCAGAAGGACCATCCAAAACCACCTGGTAATGATCCATGAACATGTGCGGGGAGGACCAGGTCACGGTCCGACAGATATCCTCGATAGACAAACCTTGAAAGAGGCTCAAGAGACAGAGAGACTCCGGGTGGACCGAGCCTGAACCCGGGCCGACAACTTAGACCCCTGAGAACTGTAGGCCAGCAAGATAGCCTGCTTGATCCAACGACTTAAAGTGGATAGAGAAGGTTTGTGACCAGACCGCACCGGACCAAACGTCACAAAAAAACTGTCACAACAACAGAAAGGAGCAGTCCGGTCCAAATACAACAAGACCGCCGGACGGACATCCAAAAGAGAGAGAGGAGAATCCGCCTCGGACTCCGAAACCGGAGGGAACGAGGGCAACACGACCTCACAGGAGCGGTTGACAACAGAAGGAACCTTGGGCAGAAATCTCGGGTCAGGGCGTAAAACAAGACGATCCGGGAGGACTTGCAAGAACGGAGGAGAATACAGAAAAGAGCCCAGCTCCCCGATCCAACCAGCCGAAATGATAGCCACCAAAAACACAACCTTCAATGTGAGGAACTTCAAATCCACCGAACCCAAGGGCTCAAAGGGAATGCCCTGAAGGGCTCGTAACACCAATGGAAGATCCCAGGATGGAGCCAGGCAAATAGCCCGAGAACGCTGCAAAAAGCAACTCCGAAGCAAGTGAGACACCAAATGATCCAGACTGTCCATCACTGGACTGCGAAAAGCCTGTAAGGCTGCCCACTGAGCCCGTAGGGTAGAAGAAGCCAGGCCCAGGGAAAACCCCTCAGCAAGGAAATCGAGGACCCTCAAGGGATCCACAGACACAGGGTCAACCCCCTTCACCACAAACCACAGAGAAAAGGAAGTCCAATGGCAAGAATAAGAAAGCAGAGTAGCTGGACGGTGGGAACCCTGAAGCAAATCCACCACCTCAAGGAAAAAACCCTGCGCCAGCAAGTTCACCCTCTCAAGAGCCAGGCCTGAAGATGAAGGCTACACAACACCCCCCAGGAGCGGTGGGCCCCACCAGGGGTAAGGGAGATCCGGAATCGCCCAGCACTCCTGGACAGCTAATTCTTCAGAAGAGGAAACTAAGGTGGGCGAACCCAGCCGGGAACCACCAAGAGAACAAACGCCCTGTCCTGGCAAATCTTGCACTGGACGCACGGAATCAAGGAAATCGGGGGAAATGCATACAGCAGGGAGTCCCACCAATGGAACGAAAATGCATCCAACCACCATGCCCCCTGGCAAGGAGGAAGAGTGCAGAAGCGTCGCAGGAGAGCATTGAACTTATCCGCTAACAAATCCACCGTCGGGTTCCCAAACCGGAACTGCAGCTGACGGAACACAGACACCCTCAGGGAAATAGCAGCCATCGGCCGAAACACCCTGCTCAGGGAATCCGCCACGCTGTTCTCCCTCCCCAGGAGATACACAGCTCTGAGGGACAAGACCGAAGCCTCCACCCAAGACAGGAGCTCCTGGGCCAGGAGCCAAAGAGAGCAAACCCTGCAGCCCCCCTGATGATTGATGTACCCCATCACCACCTGATTGTCTGTCCAGACCACAACATGATGACCCCAGAGAACCTTTGCAAACTCCCGAAAGTTGGAGGAGCAACCCGCCTGTAGATGATCCCACCGACCCTGAACATACCGGGAATCCAAGGTCGCCCCCCAGCCCAGGAGGCTGGCATCAGTCGTGACCACCCTGGATGGAGACCCCAGGAACGGAAGACCCCTGGAGAGATGGGACTACCCCAACGACCAGCCCAGATCAGCATGAATCTGCGGGGACACCATCACCGGGAAGTCATAATTCTCTGAACAGGGAGCCAACAGGAGATGGTTCACCAATGGGTACAATTGGAGGCGAGCACACGGCAGCACATTGATGGTCGCCGACATTAACCCCTGAACCCTCAACCACTGATGTACAAGGGCATAATCCTGACCCAGGAGACAACCCAGGTCCCTCCATAGGGTATTATTCCACTCCACTGGCAAAAAAAACATCCCCTGGACCATGTCCAGGTGACCCCCGATGAACACCAAGTCCTGGGACGGTGACAGGTGAGACTTCTTGAGGTTGATCAGGAAACCATGGGTGGACAGGACTTTGCAGATCCTCTGGACATGAAGAGTCCCCTTGGAAAAAGAAGTGGCAGAGATCAGACAGTCATCCAGATAGGGAAAAACCCGAATCCCCTCCCTGTGGAGGATCCCAACCAAGGGGGCCAAAACCTTCATGAAGACCCTAGGGGCTGAGGACAAACCAAAGGGAAGTACATGGAACTGGAAGTGGTGACCCCCATGCAAAAACTGGAGGAAACCCTCGGATAATAGGTGGACGGGCACCTGGAGGTAGGCATCCAGGAGATCCAGGGAAGCCACCACCTCCCCATGAACCAGCAGCGGGAGGATCTCCTGCAAAGAGAGAATCTTACATTTTACATGGGGAATGAAAGAATTAACCCACTTCAAATCCAGCACTGGCCGAAAGTCCCCAGACACCTTCCTCACGAGAAACAGGATGGAATAAACACCCAACCCCCTCTGAGAAGCTGGAACAGACCGAATGGCCCCTTTTGCAAGGAGGTCTAGGATACCGGCCATCAGAGCCTCCCATCTTCCTGATGTAGAAAGCAGCGGGGTGGAAAGGAAAGCGTCCTGAGTGAGGGTGTCGAACAAGATCGAGTAGCCCTCCCGGACAATCCATAGGGCCCCCTTGTCTGAGACGGAGGACTCCCATGCTGTGATGAATTTCAGCAGTCGTCCACCCACCGGAGCCCCGACATCTGGGATCCGAGGACAGTCAGGACTTGGGAGCAGGGGTCGAGGTAGCTGGCTGGGACCGGGATTTGTTGAAGAACGGGGTGCCCCGGCCGAGAACTTGACCTCAAAAGGGCAGGCCTCCCCTGGGGGTAAAAGCAGGTGCAAAATATCTTTTGGGGCCAAAAAAACGGTCACAAGAGGGATGGATGGGAGCCAATAGTTTCCTGTCCTGTGTGGATTTTTTAACCATCTCCTCCAGGGAAGCGCCAAACAGTTATGTCCCTGAAAACGGAATCTTCATCAGGATCGCCTTTTGGGCCTCATCCGCTTTCCGGTGACGGAGCCAAACCTGGCGACGGGCCTGGATAGCCGCACCACTAGCAGCGGCGGCCCCCAAGGTGTCGAAAGATATATTAGATAACAGCCGTCTCTGCTGCTTCATGATCGCCAGAGTAGGGAGGACGTCAGCCCCCTGTTCCAACAGCTCAGCCAACGATTGGAAGTCTTTTAACAGAGAATGAACTGTGTAAAACAAATAGGCGGAAGCCCGGATGGAGAAGTTAGCTGCCGCATAGGACCGCTTAGCAGCAGCTTCCACCCTCTTATCGACCAGGTCCAATGGAGTTGCATCCTCAGAAATGATGGACCCCTGAGAAGCCAGACCAGCCATGAGAGAGTCAACTTTCACGGAGGAAGGAAAATCCTTCGCAAAGTCCTGGATGGCGTAGCGTTTCGACAGATAACGCTGAAAAGCCTGATTCTCCACCTCCTGCCATTCATTGTCAATCACCTTCTACACCGAAGGATGCAGAGGTAGAGACTCGGCCTCCTTGCGCTGATACTGCATGAAGAAATCATCTGACAGCTCATCGACCGGAGGAACCGGGAAGGCCATGTTATCCTTGATGTGCTGCAGGACTTCTCTCAACTCCTGGCCCTGCACATAACGACCCCTGAGGTTCTCCTCTTCCCCCTCACCCTCATTGCATAGGGGGGGTCCAGTCATTGTCGCTTAGGGGGAGGAAGGGCCCTGTCTCCCATCGCGCTCCTCAAAAGCTGCAGCCACCCAGCCTGGATCATGAATTGAATAGTTTGCAGTGATAATGACTCAGCTGGAGGCTGGGAGCTGGGCCCCGCCACCACAGGAGGATCTGCACCCTGCTCAATGCTGGGCAACCACAGAAATGAAATGCAGGGAGAAAAGGGCAAACGCAACCACCAGATATGGGATCCAGGAGGAGTGATGCCTCACACCTTAAATATTAAACCCTGTCGTAATTGTGAGGTGATCAGGCAAAAACCTCACGGTTAGACCGTCGCCTAGGCAACCCACTGAAGCGGGAAGCTGGACGTGCGTGACTCCACCTCCCAGGAGGCCGGATAGGCTCAGGAGACGGACTGTCGTAAAATCATCTACTGCTGCTACTACAAGGCATGCGGCTCTCGACCCTCCCCCTCCTGCAGCGTACGCAGATTGAGCCGGTGCAGAGAGGGAGGCGGAGCACTCTATGACCACACCGACCGATGATCCAAGGCCAGTCCGGGAGCAAGTGTCCAGGTAAGCCAGGAGAGCGGCGTTTCCATCTACCAGCCCCAGGCGGTCTTCCCAGCTTTAAGACACAACCGGACTGGGATTTGTTGAATCAGCTCTGAGAAGCTGGAACTGCCATTGGACAGCCCCTGAGCAGGAGCAGGAGCCAAGATAATGAGGGAGAAGAAATCTCCCTGTCCCGGCTCCAGATTTCAGGCGTGGTTAACATAGTCAACGTAGCTGGCTGCAAGCACATGCGCCGTGGTTGTCAGCAGTGTCCGTAATGCTCAATCTCGAACCTGCCATACATGAACATCGAGAGACAAGGCCTCAAAGCTGTATCCGACCTGCACTACTACGGGCGGCTCACCCCCGCACCCCCTTGGATCGCTAGAGGAGAGCCTAGCCCACCCCCCAGAGAGAGGGAGAGGGGGAGGGAAGGGGCAGACCCCAGTAAATGGGCCTGCAGGATCAGGGCCTCTAGCCAAGGGTTGTGGATCCTGCTGGAGCAGGACCTCAACTTACCTGCACGCACACTTGAAGAGTCCAGCGCAGAACGAAAAAAATAGGTAGTGGGATAGGCCGACTCTCCTCTTATGGTGGGTCAGAGGTGACGAGGGTCGGCCATGTTGGGGATGGATGGGAGGCATGGGATGCTAACTTTGCTTCGGAGAGTTCTGGTGTAGAGCTGAAGCTCACTTTGTTACTCATGTGGCGAGGAAGACTTACGAGGAGGTAATCGAGTGCCATAGAGTAGAGTGGCATAGAGTGGAATGGCATAGAGTGGAGTAGTGTAGAGTGGAGTGCTGTAGAGTGCACTGGCATAGAGTGGAATAGCATAGAGTAGAATAGCATAGAGTGGAGTGGCATAAGGTGCAGTGGCATAGGATGGAGTGGTTTAGAGTGGAGTGCCATCAAGTTGAGTAACTTACAGTGGAGTAGCGTAGAGTGGAATAGCATAGAGTGAACTGGCATGGACTGGAGTGGCATAGAGTGGGATAGAGTAGAGTGGAGTACATAGAGTAGTGTAGAGTAAAGTGGCATGGAGTAGAGTGGTGTAGAGTAGAGTGGCATCCAGTGGAATTGCATAGAGTGAAGTGGTGTACAGTGGATGGGCGTACAGTAGAGTGGCATTATAGAATGGCATAGAGTTGAATAGCAGAGAGGGGTGTGGCGTACTGTAGAGTGGCATAGAGTGGAGTGGTGTAGAATACAGTGGCGTAGAGTACAGTGGCAGAGAGTGGAGTGACATAGAGTGGAATAACATAGAGTGGAGTGACGTAGAGTGGAGCGGGGTAGAGTGGAGTGACAAAGTGTTGAATTGCATAGATTGGAGTGGCGTACAATAGAGTGGCATAGAGTGAAGTGGCTTGGAGTGCAGTGGCGTAGAGTGCAGTGGCATAGAGTGGAGTGGGGTAGGGTGGAGTGGAGTGGCATACAGTGGAGCGGCATAGCATAAAATGGAGTGGAATCGAGTGGATTTGTGGTAGAGTGGAGCGGTGTAGAGTGGAGTGGCATAGAATGGAGTGCTGTAGAGTGGAATGGCACCATGTGGACTCGTGTAGAGTGGAATGGCAAAGAGTGGAGTGACTTAGAGTGAAGCAGGGCAGAGTGAAGTAAGGTACAGTCAAGTGAGGTAGAGTAGACTGGCGTAGAGTGAAGTAGGGTAGAGTAAAGCTGGGTACAGTCAAGTGGTTTAGAATGAAGTGCATACAGTGTAGTGGAGTGGCGTACCATTTAGTGGCGAAGAGTGTAGTGGCATACACCATTATGGCATAAAGTGGAACAGCATGGAGTGGAGTGATGTAGAGTGGAGTGGTGCAGAGTGGAATAGAGTAGAGTGGAGTGGCGTACAGTGACGTACAGTCAAGCGGCATACAGTGAAGGAGAGCAGAGTGGAATGGCATAGAGTGGAGTGGTGTAGAGTCAAGTGTTGTAGAGCTGAGTGGTGTAGAGTTGAGTGGCATTGGGTGGATTAGCGTAGTATCATAGAGTTGAGTAGAATAGAGAAGAGAGGCATACAGTAGAATGGCATAGAGTGGAGTGTCATAGAGTGGCGTGTCATAGAGTGGAGTGAAGTAGAGTGGCGTGCCATGTCATAGAGTGGCATGTCATACAGAGAGGAGAGTGGCAGAGTAGACTAGTGTATAAAGGAGCGAAATAGCATAGAGTGACGTGGCGCAGGCTGGCGTACAGTCGAGTGGTGTAGAGTGGAATACTGTAGAGTGGAATGGCATAGACTGGAGTGGCATAAAGTGGAGTGGCCTAGACTGGAATACTGTAGAGTGGAGTGGTATGGCGTGGAATGGCATAGAGTGAAGTGGCATAGAGTGGTGCTGCGTTGAGTGGCTAATAGTGGAATAGCACAGAGAGGAGTGGCATACACTGGAGTGGCATAGAGTCAAGTAGTGCAGAGTGGAGTGGCACAGAGTGGAGTGGCGTAGAGTGGAATATCTTAGAGTGGAGTAGCATAGAGCGTAATGGTGTAGCGTGGAGTGGTGTCCAGTGGAGTGGTGTAGAGTGGAGTGGCATAGAACAGAGTGGCATAGAGTGAAGTAGCATAGAGTGGAGTGGGGTAGAGTGGACTGGCGTAGAGTGGAATAGCATAGAGTGGAGTGGCATAGAGTGGAGTGCATAGAGTGGAGTGGCATAGAGAGGAGTGGCATAGAGTGGAGTGGCGTAAAGTGGAGTGCATAGTGTGGAATAGCATATAGCGGAATGGCGTAGAGTGGAATAGCGTAGAGTGGAGCAGCATACAATGGAGTGACATACAGTAGAGTGGTGTTCAGTAGGGTGGTATAGAGTTGAATAGCATAGAGTGGAGTGGCATAGAGTGGCATGGAGTGGAGTGTCCATAGGGTAGAATGGAGTGGAGTGTTGTGAAGTACAGTGGTGTGTCATTTCATAGAGTGGTGTTTTGTACAGTGTGCTACAGTGGAGAGTCGTAGAGTGGAGTGGTGCAGAGTCGAATAGAGCAGCGTAGAGTGGAATTGCATAGAGTGGAGTGGCATAGGCTGGTGTACAGTTGAGTGGCATAGAGTGGAATAGGTGGTGGAGTGGCTTAGCGTGGAGTGGCATAGAGTGGAATGGGGTAAATGTGGAGAGGTATAGATTGTAGTGACATAGAGTGGAGTGGCATAAAGTGGAGTGGCCTAGACTGGAATAGCGTAGAGATGAGCAGAGTAGAGTGGAGTGGCAATCCATAGAATAGTGTAGAGTGTAGTGGCATAGAGAAGTGCTGTATTGAGTGGCGTGCAGTGGAATAACATAGAGTGGAGTGGTACACACGGAAGTGGCATACAGTAGAGTAGCATTGAGTGGTATGGCGTAGTCGAATAGCATAAAGTTGAGTGGCATAGAGTCGAGTGGTTTGGATTGGAGTGGCTTAGAGTTGGGTGGCGTAGAGTGGAATAGCATACAGT
Organism: Calotriton arnoldi; assembly: GCA_963921515.1. Lineage (NCBI taxonomy): Eukaryota > Metazoa > Chordata > Amphibia > Caudata > Salamandridae > Calotriton > Calotriton arnoldi. The sequence goes on along the minus strand of CAWUFW010005546.1, from coordinate 43,312 downwards.
AAAGTAGCATAGAGGGAAGTGGCATAGAGTGGAGTGGGTACAGTTAAGTGCATAGAGTGGAGTGGAATAGAATGGAGTGGTGTAAAGTGAAGTGCCGTAGAGTAGAGTGGCATAAAATGCAGTGGCATAGAGTTGCATAGCCTAGAGTGGCATACAGTGGTGTGGCGGAAAGAAGCGAGGCATAGAATGGACTGGTGTAGGGTGGAAAAGGATTTGTGTACAGTGGAGAGGCATAGAGGTAAGTGGCGTAGAGTGGAGTAGCGTAGAGTGGAGTGGTATAGAGAGGAGTGTCATAGAGTGGAATAGCATAGAGTGGAGTGGCAGAGAATGGAGTGGTGTAGAGTGAAGTGGCAAAAAGTGGAGTAGCATAGAGGGGAGTAGTGTAGGTTGGAGTGCCTTAGAGTGGAGTAGTGTACAGTAGAGTGGTGTATGGTGGAGTGGCATAGACTCCAATTGCATAGAGTGGAGAGGCGTAGAGTTGAGTGATGTAGAGTGGCATGGCACAGAATGGAGTGGTTTTGAGTTGAGTAATGTACAGTGTAATATCGTGCAGTGAAGTTACGTTCAGTGTAGTTGCATAGAGTGGAGTGGAGTGAAGTGGAGTGGCATACAGTTAAATAGTGTAGAGTGGAGTGGTGTACAGTGGAATAGCATAGATTGTAGTGTTCTAGAGTTCAGTTGCTTAGAGTCGAGTGGCATAGTGTAGAGTGGCGTACAGTCGAATAGCATAGAGTGTAGTGGCATACAGTGGGATAGCATAGATTGGAGTGGCATAGAGTGGAGTGGCTTAGAGTGAGGTGATGTACAGTAGAATAACATAGAGTGGAGTGGCAAAGAGTGGAGTGGCATAGAGTGGAGTGCCATAGAATGAAGTGGCTTAGAGTCGAGATATGTAGAGTGGAATGGTGTAGAGTGGAGTGGTATACAGTGGCGTGGCATACAGTGGAGTGGCATAGGCTGGTGTACAGTTGAGTGGCTTAGAGTGGAATAGGTGGTGGAGTGGCTTAGCATGGAGTGGCATAGAGTGGAATGGGGTAAATGTGGCGAGGTATAGATTGTAGTGACATAGAGTGGAGTGGCATAAGGTGGAGTGGCCTAGACTGGAATAGCGTAGAGAGGAGTAGAGTAGAGTGGAGTGGCAATCCATAGAATAGTGTAGAGTGTAGTGGCATAGAGAAGTGCTGTATTGAGTGGCGTACAGTGGAATAACATAGAGTGGAGTGGTACACACGGAAGTGGCATACAGTAGAGTAGCATTGAGTGGTATGGCGTAGAGTTGAATAGCATAAAGTTGAGTGGCATAGAGTTGAGTGGTTTGGATTGGAGTGGCTTAGAGTTGGGTGGCGTAGAATGGAATAGCATACAGTAAAGTAGCATAGAGGGAAGTGGCATAGAGTGGAGTGGGTACAGTTAAGTGCATAGAGTGGAGTGGAATAGAATGGAGTGGTGTAGAGTGGAGTGGCCTAGAATGGAGTGGCTTAGAGTGTAGTGGCATAGAGTGGAATGGCATAGAGTGGAGTGGTGTAAAGTGAAGTGGCGTAGAGTAGAGTGGCATAAAATGCAGTGGCATAGAGTTGCATAGCCTAGAGTGGCATACAGTGGTGTGGCGGAAAGTAGCGAGGCATAGAATGGACTGGTGTAGGGTGGAAAAGATTTGTGTACAGTGGAGAGGCATAGAGGTAAGTGGCGTAGAGTGGAGTAGCGTAGAGTGGAGTGGTGTAGGGAGGAGTGTCATAGAGTGGAATAGCATAGAGTGGAGTGGCAGAGAAAGGAGTGGTGTAGAGTGAAGTGGCAAAAAGTGGAGTAGCATAGAGGGGAGTAGTGTAGGTTGGAGTGCCTTGGAGTGAAGTAGTGTACAGTAGAGTGGTGTATGGTGGAGTGGCATAGACTCCAATTGCATAGAGTGGAGAGGCGTAGAGTTGAGTGGTGTAGAGTGGCGTGGCACAGAATGGAGTGGTTTTGAGTTGAGAAATGTACAGTGTAATAGCGTGCAGTGAAGTTACGTACAGTGTAGTTGCATAGAGTGGAGTGGAGTGAAGTGGAGTGGCATACAGTTAAATAGTGTAGAGTGGAGGGGTGTACAGTGGAAAAGCGTAGATTGTAGTGTTCTAGAGTTCAGTTGCTTAGAGTCGAGTGGCATAGTGTAGAGTGGCGTACAGTCGAATAGCATAGAGTGTAGTGGCATACAGTGGGATAGCATAGATTGGAGTGGCATAGAGTGGAGTGGCTTAGAGTGAGGTGACGTACAGTAGAATAACATAGAGTGGAGTGGCAAAGAGTGGAGTGGCATAGAGTGGAGTGCCATAGAATGAAGTGGCTTAGAGTCAAGTGGTGTAGAGTGGAATGGTGTAGAGTGGAGTGGTATACAGTGGCGTGGCATACAGTGGTGTGGAATAGAATGGAGTGGTGTAGAGTGGAATATGATAGAGTGGATTTGTGAAGAGTGGAGTGGCATAGAGTTGAGTGGCGTAGAGTGGAGTGTCATAGAGTGGAATAGCATAGAGTGGAGTGGCATAGAGTGGAGTGGTGTAGAGTGAAATGGCACATAGTGGACTAGTGTAGATTGTAGTGGTGTAGGTTGGACGGGCATAAAGAGGAGTGACGTATGGTAGAGTGCGGTATGGTGGAGTGGCGTAGAGTTTAATGGAGTAGAGTGGAGTGTTGTGGGGATTCTGCTCATACACAGAACTATGCACAAGAAAACAGGACCTCAGTAAATAGGGGTGTACCTCCTATCACCTTAGTACCCAAAATCCCAACCGACTAGCAATAGTGTCTCATTCGGTCTCCTACAAATATCAGGAAGCTACGAATGTTTAGACAACCCAGAACACGAGCACTCCTGACTCACCTCAGAGTCGCGGGAACAAGACACTCTTTCACTCGCACGCACTTGTCCACAATAAAAATAATCAGAGTCACTAAATAAGTTCAAAATGTTTATTTTGACTATAGTGATCCGTGATACAGTATACGAACCACAACTAGCAGCAAAATGCATAAAGCAAGAATCATTAGCATTGTTACAATACCATAGAATATAAAAGGAGTCGTCATTTTATAAAGACTGTGAAAAAGGCTAAATAACTGGGCCTAATCCCCCTCCTCAAGGCAGTAAGAAGTTATTTTATATAACAGAAGATCTCTAGGCATTATTAGCAGACCCCTACCTGAAAGCCTAAACCCAAGGGTTTACATCATAGGAACAGCAGCGCTCAGCCGCATGGAACGGCTTTCTTCGAGTGTGTTTCAAAAACATGCAACAACGTTATATCAAAGCACGATTCTTCACGCATTGCAGCTGTTGGTTACATGTTTGTCTAGGTAATAGGGACTGACCAGAACAGAATAACAAGAGACATTGTTGACCGACCTTGCACATTATGTTCAGACAGAATTGAAGGAAGGCTGAGAACGTGAAAAACAATCTGTTATCATCTACAGGGCAGAAGGCAAAGTGTCGCAAAAACAAACACTTAGCAGAGGCGTGCGCAAAAGCAGCAGCATAGGGCAAGCAAAACTCATGCTAACTTAGCAATGTCGACAATGTGTCTTAGGGCTATATAACCCCATATAACACCCCCTCCCCTGGTAAGTCAGTAGTACATAGACAGAAGAATGAATACAGAGTTCAAAAAGTCAGTAGTACATAGACAGAAGAATAAATACCAACCAAATCGGAGAAAAGAAAAAGGGGAAAGTTCGAAAAAAAACTAACAGCACTTTGAGCTTGAAAAACGAGTCTGTATGCCAGACAGTGGAGCAGGGACGAACCAAGAAGTCAATCCATAATATCGAATATGGTAGTTTGTAAAACGCAGGAGGTGGTGGCGCACGCTGAGTATCGTCCTGTAATTGTGCAACTATCTAGGCGGTGCACAAGGTGAGGGAAAACCACAAAAGCCCTCTGACCAGTGGACCAAGGTCCCAAAAGTACAAACAAAGCCTTTGCACACGCTACAGTGTTAAAAATCATTACTATAGAGTAAACTTGAGGAAGCACATGAGAATTTGTGTGATGATTCTTCTTGATTTTATTCAAACAACTGGTCCAGCCAACACGTGTTTCGTCCGAAGGGAAATATCCCTGGACTTCTTCAGGGCTGGAAATGATACAAAAAGCTTATTTACAGTGCTAGTGGGGAAATCCCATGAGTAACATGGTCATGGAATAGTTCACACATTTGATGTTCTGTGACACACGTGCGTCAATGTGTTGAGTTCATAGAGACATGTGGTCGACTTCATGGTGACATGCGGGAACCTTCAATGTGAAGGCAATTATTGGTGGAGTGTCAGAGGACTAACAATAAGTATGTGTCTGCCGATAGTGAAGGAATGACACATCATTTGTATGTGAACAGCTGAGAAAATGTGAGAGCATGCAAGTGTTTTGTGTGCATGCTTGTGTCATGCTTGTGTGGAGAAGTGTGGCTCAATGGTTAGAGCGGCAGACCCTGATGCAGAGATCTGGCCTGGGACCAGGGTTCAATTCCCGCCTCGGCGGGTCTTGGGCTCAACTTCCTCGGACCTGATAATTCTCGCCTCGGTGCCTATTCTAATCATGGGTCCCACTCTGCAACTCTGGGCAATAGCTTGCTTAATCTCCACAACGGCCCCACCAGCACTGGGATGCCTGGCTTCACCTTGGGGGTGCCCAGGAGTGGACATTTCACAGGGAAAAGCCACGAAGGGTTCCACAGCGGTATGCGTTCAGCGCCAGGAAGCCTCAGGGTAGCAGTGCGCTTTACAAGTACAAATTCATTCATTCATTCATTCATGACTGGCCGATTGGGAGTAAAGAGCGAGATACGGTTGCTATGGGAGAAGACTCCTGATTAGACTAGACCAGCAAAATCTGGTTGTGGAAGCAACATGCGGTAGAGATGCAATCGGAGTGAGCAGACCACAGCATTATAAAAAGTGTAAACCGAGTGTGACGGATGGTCGTGAAGACAGAGGGGGGACGGTGGGGGTAAGGGGGGGCGGGAAAGGCAGGAAAAGGAAAAAAGGAGAGCGAGTGAGAAGGCGGGAATAAGAAGGGAGGGATGGGGAAGGGGAAGGGACGCATACCTGATATGATAGCACAGTAACTGAGACCTGTGGAAATCAATGGGCAGAACCAATTAGTCTTAAGAAGGTAGAAAAATCCGTATGGAATGTACTATGATAACACGTACAAGAGGTAGACCCTCACCTATAAGCCGGTGATAATTCCAACCCGGCCGGTCACGGGTAATACCACAAGATCCTTGTAAAGTGAAGGTGACTGAATCTGGAAGAGAGTGTTGAAGGGTAGCTCGATTATTGAGTCCATCGCAGGTATAAGGAGGTCTAGAATACTGGTGACCATGGTCATGAAAGCATGTGGGAAACTCACCTAAAAAACCGGTATACTCTCCTAACCGGTATGTTGCTGAGAAATTTCAATTAGTGATAATGTCGCGGTATTCTGATTCTAATCTGTTGAGATAAAGTAAGTTCAATCACTAAAGGTGAACGTAAAATAATAGTAAAGGTCTGATCTGCTGTGGTCTGGTAAGTATTAGTAAGCCGAGGCCACTTGCCTTGGGGTTCAAACTCTCTCTACAGAGTGCATCACGATTAGGTCAGCTAATCCTTAAGCAATTATTTAGAGAAGGCCAGATCATGCCTAGTCAATCCGTCATTCTGTGAGGATAGACAAACAGGATTATTATACCATTACGTATAAAAACCGTTAGGAAAGCCAGGGCAGCTGACTAGATAGGCTGCATACTTTCATATCAGCGTGCCCAAGTTTGAGGGGAGAAAACGACGAGGTAAATACCTTCCAGCGAGTACGCTAGGACCGTGGCTGTATTCCTCCCGGGAGCGTGTAGAAACCGGATGTGGTTTCAAAAGCGACCCGGAAGTGCTTAAATACTGTCATTTTGACAAAAACTAGAACGTACACCCTGGATTTCTGTAGATAATAGTGGTGCACTAATGGGCTGCGCGCAGGGGTTCCAACAGAAAAGGAAAAGGAAGGGTATAGCGTGTACTGTGTGCCAGTGTAGTTTAGAATGTTTAAAATTACCGGCAGCCATTGTGAAGTTCCGCGAGATTGTGGGAGACGTGAGAAGGTAAGTAATCCACCACGCCATAAGTGAAATAGCAAAACATCGTATATACAGTCAAATCGGCAAATGCAAGTGCGTGCGCACATTTCAAAGCGCTCACAGAGCGATGTCTGCTACATGTCATTCAAGGTAACATGAGTGGAGGTTTTGTAGTGCCAATGGAGCAATGTATATTTAAGGTGCATCATATCAACAAAAACACTACATAAAATAGAAGATTACGATATATCATTCATGGCGATAAATATGTCAAGCATTACATATAAGAGAAGATAAACAGACAGTCATCAGAATTGCACCAAATCATGGAGATTTGTACAGCGGTGATGGCCACGGCAAAAGAGTGAAACAAGATCAATACGTCAGTGTCATGGTGTCAGTTTTAGGCGGAGAGAAAATGTAACACCGAATATCAGTGCTGAAAAGCGATGAAAAAACACGATGAAAAAACAAGGGGACACGCATAGTGTAAACATCAATGCTTTTCACAGTGGGAAGTCACTAAAACACTGGATATAAATGATGAAAAACGACGAAACACAGGAGGACACACATCATGGAAACAGCAATACTTGTCACAGTTGGAAATCACCGGAAAGCAGTCATACGCATGATATGGTATGTGGAATCAGTGTACATGTCGCAACACCAGATGCATCATTTTATACAGAAATTAATTCCCTAAGAAATAGTGGAGCTCATGGTCGCTGTTGAGTCCCAGCTCAACCGTTCTCAAGTGCATGATCCATGTGGCCTCTGCGCGTCTCAAACGTAATTCCCTGTTCCCACCTCTGGGAAGTCAATCCATGAAGGTTTGGGTGCAAATGAATGCAATTCCTTCCAATAGCTCATAATTGTTATTGGTGGAAAAATGGAAAGATATCCAATTAAGTAAGTCGAAGGAACAATCATGTTCCTCACAAACAGGAGCATCCAAAAACAGAAAAGGCAAACTTGCGTGATATTCAATGAAACTTCGTTGTAGGAAAGTCTGCGCAGCCGCACAGATATCCCATTGATCCAAGATTCCAAGTAAAGCTGCACATGTCATTGGACCATCCACAGAACAAGTCACGTCATGAGCCTCTAAGGGACCCATCAACCGGCTGAAATCAGGGATTGGACACCACGTGTTTGATAAGCAAAGTTGCATCGCCCAGGAGAAATGACACCGTTTGCAATGAAGCACTGGTTGCACGCAAGTAAAGTAGGCAAAGCGGAATGTCAAATTGTAACTGATGCCAAGCGTTGCTAAAGGCACGCATCCAAAAGCCTCATACAGGTGATCACGGTACAGATGAAGCTGGTCCAGCCTGTGCAGAGCCACAAAGTGAGCAGCCATTACGAAACACAAGAAGGAGAAGCAGGACACCAGCTGCGAGTGCCAATATTAAGGGGAACCCTCCGAAGACGCTGGAAAATATAGAATGAATAAAAGCCGGAATTACCCCGAATATAGTTTGAAAGGAAGAGACCAGGCCAGACCCCACACATTTAAAAAAATGGGCAAGGCCTGTCATATCAGAAGCATTAAATATTTGGTGAATTAACTCCTCAAAATGAAGTGGGAGGTCAGTGTTAAGAAGCGACTGTATCTCACTCGAGGTCCGAGCCACCTGCAGTCTGAATGTTTCACGGGAGGAAGTGAGGGCCACCTCCTGTTGGAATAAAAGGGCTTTGAGCCTGCTCAACTTGTTGAACTCTGTTTTCAAAGTCGGAATGGAAGGCCAAAGGGAAGAATCTAAACTCCCATGCGGGGGCGGGAAAAGGACATTGCTACAGAAAGTTACGCGCTGGGAAACAGTTACCAAGTATGGGACACCCGCCTGCAAACCACAGCAGTCTTGATTGTTTAAAATGAGATAGCTGCCGTTAGTAAGCAATGTAAAGACAGGCGTGATGGATGGTACTGGGGTCCCTTTCAAAAAGCAAGCTAGATTGGGCGCTGACACGTTACACTCACCGTGCAACTTAACGTGTTTGCACACAAGAGAGTGACCCAGTACTGAATCACACTCCTCCCCTGTGAGGAAAACTTCTTTATCCTCCCTCAAACACCGATAAGCAAAGGGCAGGACCCATAATTCATGCAGAAAAGCAGTGCCAAGCGGTTCAAAGCGGCCAACAGGAAAGTGTTGCATACTTGATTTAAATTGAAAAAGTGAAAAGGGCAAAGTGATAACGCCATGAATTAACCAAACAGCAGAGTCCGTTTCCGCTACAGAGAACGGTAAAGGCTCCAATTGTTCAATATGTAACAGCGTATATACAGCATCTTTCATGGACATAAACTTCTGTTTATCAGTCAGGTTAAAAGGCAAAAATAAAGCACTGGAATTCAAATAATCCCAGGGCACTTTACCCATTTTCAGTGTCTGCAACGTCCAAGCAAATTGCATGACCGATTGTAACTGATTCTCACCATGATATATACCAGAAACATCACTTTGCACAATATCTATTACAGAAGAAACAATATTGTCTAACGTATAAATGCGTGAAGAAAGCGTATTAATGCTGTTGTCTACTACAGCAAGTACCTTTTCCAAGTTCGCCCGGTCAATTTGACACAGACGGAAGGCGGCTTCCATCTGTGAAAGTTTTCAAATTTCATTGTAAGAGGCATAAAGAAATCGCTTGGCCCTTGGATTACGTGGGCCTAGGAGAAAATCAGCCAAATCTATATCGTTTGATAGGATTGAAAGGTGCTGTTTGACAGATGCAAAGGTAGAGTGTTCCAGCCACTGCTGGCACAATTTACCTACCGAGTATGTAGTCACAGAATGATGAGGTGGATAACGAGGATCAGGCTTAGTCTGAAAGAAACCAGGTGTAACATTGTAGAAACGCAACTGGCATGCATTAGCATTAGATTGCCACAACAACCATCCCAATGGATCAATATCAGAAACATTAAAGGAGGCATTTTGAAGGAGAGCCTGCAAAGCCTCCATGGTGTAGTTATTATGTAACCGCCAATCATTATATTCAGCTAATGACGGAATTGAGGGGGTATTTAGGTTTTTGACAGTTGCAAGGCCATAACAGGGTGTTTGGTAAATGGTGTCATTTAAAAACAGCAATTGAGTCGGGATCAGGCAGGCACGATGTAACGCCTCAGTGCCCTGAACCTGCCATGGCTTCGTGCCCCAAATTGATTTGAAATCTATAGTCTGTTTCCAATGGTCATAACCGTGTGTGGCCAACTGCGTTCTAAACGAATTGGCATAAATTAGTTTAGTGTGGGATAACAGGTACTTCGATGTAGGGGATCTTTGAAGCCTAAAATAATAGGATTCAGGATTGGTCAAATCATAGTTAGTAAAATAGGTGAACTTATCCCTAAGCGTTTTAGAACTCCCCTGTGTGGGAGTTGGACAATGTTCCCATTGGGTAAAATTAAAAACAGGTCTTATGGTGTTCGATTTGTGTAAAAAATGATGCCCATAATGTTGATAGCAAAAAGATCACCATAATTGGCAGAATTTAAATACAAATCCTCAGCATCAAAGGCAGCATAATACTTTAAATCTGAAAACAATGCATGAACGGCCTGCACATCCCAATCATCCGAATGTATGTCCCGTGTCACCACATCTCCTAATGAGACGCGAAATACGTACGGAACTCTAAGGACCTCTGTCGGGCCATGGATTTCATAAGCCACTTTGTCCCAAACAATGCCATCATGAACAGGAAAAGCTGAAATATTCACAAAACTTTTGTCACGTTTCATGATATGGTACGATGTGTGCGGAGCCAAAGTTCCATTGACCATTTTTACTGCAGAGCGTTCAGAGAGATAATGGCCATTTATAAGTAAAAAGAACACTGTCACAAATCCAATTGACATGAAGAGAAATATCACGATAAGTACCAACCAAATGTAGGTCCATGGGGGAACGAAGTATGTCTTTTTGAACCAGGAGTAAAAGATACGCAACTTAGACTTAGGTGCATCAGGCAAACTGGATGATGAGGAGGACGAGGCAGAAGAAAGGTGTGCCGGTTCTCCTTCACAGGCACTCACTGGACTTGCAAGCAAAGGTGAAAGCGTTGAATCGACCATTCGTACTCGTGGGCTAGATGGTATCTCACACACGGAATCAGTAGCCGGAAAAGGACACACAAGATCCATCACAGAAGATGTTTGTCACATAGGCTGAAGATCAATTACAGCGTCCATCATATGAGCAGACATTCTTGTGGCAGCAGGTGACGACAAAGTTAACGGTGCTAAAGATATTGCGTTGCACGAAACAGTAGGTGTCACACTATTCAGGATCGGCCACACGGTGTAACTTGACATTGTCCACTGAGATGTATCTGTTGTCTTTGCGACCTGGCAATAGTGGTAGAATGACAGTACGAGTACCCTTCAGTCCAAGTACAGAAACCGGAGCACGATAAGAGGGACCCAAATTCTTTTTGTTTTCAATCTTCTCCCGCACTAGATCTCCAACTTTAGGAAGCCAACCGGTAACAGGAATCAGTTGTGCATCAGCAGGCGAAGATGGTAAATGCTCAGTTGCCAGAGTATCACAGGACTTTTGTAGATCCTGTAACATAGCAGAATGATTATCTACGTCAAACTTAGAGGCAGCCGCCACGATGTCCAGACCATCAAGGTCAGGAACAAACATGTGAAAGCCAAAGAGCATTTCGTAAGGTGTCCGCCCACCCAGAGATCTTCTAGGGAGATTATTTAATGCACGTTGGACCCCATACAAGTGGGACAGCCAGTCCCTGCCAGTACCTAAGACTCTAGCTGTCAAGGATTGCTTTAAGTCACGGTTCATTCGCTCCACAACTGAATTGCCCTCAGGCCTGTATGGAGACGAAAACTGCACCTGTACCCCCAACGACTTCATTGCATCCTTGTAAGCCTTAGAGGCAAACGCTGGACCTTGGTCAGAATGGAAGGTATCACAGGCAAACATCCCGATAAAGACACGCAAATCCCTGATGACATTTCGAGCGTCAGCACTACGTTGTGGCCATACCCACAGGAATCGAATGCACGAATCAACCGCAACCAAGATATACTTGTATGCAGTATCAGAAGAAAGAGGACCGCAGTGATCAAGATAGACACAGCCAAAAGGTCTATTAGAAATACACAGCTGTGTTTGTGGTGGACGTGGGACTGTAGAAGTCTTGATTTGTTGACAAACATCACAGCAAAGAACATAGTTACGAGTCTGTTTATATAAACCACGCCACCAGTAACGTTGCTGAAGAATAGTGACTGTTGCCGACACACCAGCATGTACAGAAGCAATGCCTTCGTGTGCGGCCTTGATCAAAGCTTGTCTGTGGTCAGAGTTGGGAATCAGCCGATCCCCAACTGAAGGAATGGTAGCATAAGGAACCTGTTCGGGAGTTACATGATAAGAGTATTTAGAAGGGAAACCCGCAGGATAATTACTTCCCTCCCTAGTCGCCGCGACCGCTGCCAGAATCTCATTATCAACCTTAGTCATAGATCTTGTAACTGCTGCTACGGAACACATGGCTACTGCAGACTTGGCCGCTTCTTCAGCCAAAGAATTACCAAGAGCGTGTGTTCCGATATGCTGGTGGCCAAGAGTGTGAATAACATGTGTGAGAGGCAGACGTTGTTTAAGATCTGCCACTCGAACCCAGAGCGTTTTATGCTTAATTGCGCTGCCTTTAGAATCGCGGTAATCATTTTGAGACCAAAAGAATAAGTTGTCATTGAACGACTGGACACAATAGTAAGAATCGCACACAATAAGAGTATTCACAAGAGGATCAGCAAACTCCAGAGCTAGGACAAGAGCACGCAGCTCGGCCAATTGCGCCGTGCAGTCTCCTAGTGCCTGTGTGTGCACAATGGATGACTTAAACTCTCCATCTTCAATGGAGCCAGCCACAATAGCACAAGCCGCTGAATAAGCATGTTTGGAACCCGTGGCCGGTTGCGCCGAGCCATCGGTATAAATGATGCATTTGTATTCACACAGAGGAAGAAGCGACAAAGGAGGAGGATGAACAAATTCATACTGCAAAAACTCCTGAGTCTGAAGAGATGGATCAAAGACAAATGTGACATCCGAAGACGTCAAAGAAGTAGCCCACTGAATCCAACGTGGGTGCAATGCTTTAGAGTTAGGCACACTAGCTTTAGTCACCGCTTCCAAAGCAGGGAAGGGAGTGACCATAAGAATGCGTTTGCCCTGCGCCAGTGAGCGTTCCTTTAGAATCGCCATCTGCACTGCCGTTAAGATTTTTTCTACAGAGGAAAACGCATTTCAGCCGCAGTGTACAAGTGTGATTTGTATGCAATAGGTACTGTGTCTCCTTCATTGAACGTTAAGTACGTGAAACCCACTGCACCAGAAACTATACGTATTACCAGGCTGGTGGTATTATCACGAGTCATTAAGAAGTTAGTCGCAAGCAAATCCGCCTGCAAAGACAGCAGAACGGAAGTATGTTCCGGAAGCCAGCTGGCAGAAGAGAACTGAGGTTGTATCAATGCATAAAGCGGTTTGATACGCTGGGCATAATCGGGAATGTAGGTCCTCCCGAAGTTCAAAAAACCCAGCAGGGACTGTAACTTTTTCAAAGAAGAAGGTGGTTGCAAATGTGCACATTTTTCTAGGAAGTGAGGTGCTAGACTCTTTGCCTCATTATTGAGCTCGTAGCTCAAAAAGAGCACTGCCAGATGGGCAATGTGTGACTTTGCAAAATTAAATTTGTAACCGTAGTCAGCAAAAGACAATATTATGTGGTCGACTCGGTCAAGATGCGGGGCGAGGTCGTCGTCAGTCAAATAGATGTCATCAACATACGACAAGGCCTCAGGGTAAATGTCATGCAACAAAGACACAATGCATGCCGCAAAAGCACCCGGGCTATTCTTGTAGCCCATTGGCAATGTTGTGAATTTTTTCGGATTTCCGACGGCACTAAATGCTGTCAGGTCACCACTCGCACGGTCTAGATTGTGACTGTAGAAACCATTGGAACAATATTATTCACCAGCGCTGAACTGTGTGTGTTTTGCACCGCAAAGGTGCAGCAATGGCTGTTCAAATTTCTATAATCCAATACAATCCGAAAAGTACCATCAGGTTTAGGGACAGTAAAGAGAGGATTATTCATAGGTGATACACATGACTCAATGACCCCCTGATACTCTAATTGTCTTAGAATGTCACAAACCGAAGCTTTCGCTTCACGTTTGATGGGATATTGAGGTTGAGGTTGTGGCATAGAGCGCAATGGTATTTCATGAGCCGGCGAATCAACGTCCCAACCCACCTGATTGCGATACACCGCTGGGGCTAAGGCCAAAGCCCATTCCTCCGCGAAAGCCTGCGCTTGTTCCTCAGGGACACAACGTGAAAAACTCGGAAGTATCACATCTTCCCCCCGAGAAGCGGATAACACAAAGGGAGGAGGCCAATCCTTCTCCGCCAATAAAATGTCATATGTAGCGGTTAGATTCTCCCAGAACACAACAGTAATGGGACGCAGTATATCACCTTCAATTTGGAAAAGGACTTCGTGTAGCCTATCTGGGGGGGCAACCCAGGTAGCTGCAGTCTCAATGGTAACAAATGTGTAAGTTGGTGTCACATCCAGACAGGGACGTAGAGCCTCCCTGACTATGGTAACTTCCGCCGCGCTGCCGAGCAGAGTCACCGCCCAAGTCTGATCCAGGAGTCGCGTCCTCACCGTCTGTGGCATATCTCGCTGTTAAAGCGGCAACCTTTTTCTTTTGAAAAGGAGGACGGGTTCGTGCGGAATCACCCTGCTTGTCCTTGACTTCAAACTGTCGAGGCAGTTCACGAAGTTGTGACGCAGGTTGACTTCTACCCCGATCCTGGCGATCCCCTCCACCGACTTGTGAGCCTGATGTTTCCTGTAAAGAACGAGGAGAACGCTGGTCAGGAACCTGAAATCTTTCAGGAGACTTAATTTTAGCGCGATCGCGCAAGTCATAAGTACGTTCAGACGCATCAGGGGCCGGTGAACTGGCACGCGAACCCTGTTTCTGTTGTTGGGAACCCTGTTTCTTATTTCTTTGCCAATTCTTTTTAGGAAAGAAAGGGCGCCCATCCTTGTCAGGCTGGGCTTTCTGTTGTATTTGAGACTGCGTTTGTATTTGAGACGTAGGCTTATTTCCCAGACTATTGCGGCCTATGGTTTTGTAAGCCTTTGCAATAATCTTTGGCAATTCTCGTGGTCTGTCAGGCTCCGCGACCGCCTCTAAGTGGGTTGCTACTTGAAAGCTAACGGCATCGCCCTTGACATTCGCAAGGATCATATCAGCAACCACGTCGAACACTCCCACCAGTCTCATCCCCAGCTCAACAGCCGCTTCTGCACCGTGTTCATCTTGAACGCGTTTAATCACAGAGGGAGTACGGTCATGGAGGGGGTGCCGAAACACATAGAATATACCGCTGCAAACACCCTGCCCCAGGTGTTACAATCAGCCAATTCGGGAACTAAGTCTTTGGGTAAACTAATAGTTAAGATCCTGTGTTTATCCACAGGAGTGGTATTAGGAAAGACAGCTTCTATCTGTCCAAATTTCTCGGCAAGCCAATAAGGAAATTCATCCTTATTCTGTGGGCGCTTGCCCATGACACAATTAACTATAAAGGGACTGATGGTTACGCCACCAGGACCCGCAGGTTGCACCGCAGCGCCAGGTGGTCCCACCTGGACGGTGCGTGTTACGTACCGGATTACAGCTCTATAGACGCGTACCAACGATGTATGTAGGATACGGAGCTCCTCGAGTGTAGCAGTTGTAAAAGCACGTGGGTGTGGGGTAAACCCAGCCAAAACGGGCCATGTGGCCCCATCTATAGATAAAGGGCCTAAATGGACCACCGTTAATGGGTGAGGAAGGGCGCCATTAAACCAAATACGGTGTTGCCAAGCTGTAAGCGGAATCTCAAGCGCTCTATAAGGCTGATATTGCTGAGGAACGGCGGTGGCAGTATACGTTGGAAACAAATCATCAGTGCCATCCACCGCCAGAAAGGTGACCCAAGAATAAAAAACTTCAAATTGGTGAGCCGGATCGGCTTCCACCACAAAAATAAGCGCGGCCCCAGCATCAGGGACCGCATAATGAGTCAAGTGCGCCCTCAGCGCGGCTCTGCTATGAGCCGGAATATCAACTACAGCCATTATAGAGAAGACAGCAGAACAACTTAAAGAGTGGCAGCGCAAACTCGGGTTATAAGAAAAGATATACCTTTTAAAACTTCAAGCTTGAATAAACCTATAAAAACGTCAATATAGGAGGCTACTCCATCACAGCTGTCTCCGGAAACAGAAGTGAGGGTATTGTGGACCAGCACGATCACTACTCAAGCGTCTCGCAGATAAGAACCAGACCAAGCGTTGGCGGCGCCATGTTGTGGGGATTCTGCTCATACACAGAACTATGCACAAGAAAACAGGACCTCAGTAAATAGGGGTGTACCTCCTATCACCTTAGTACCCAAAATCCCAACCGACTAGCAATAGTGTCTCATTCGGTCTCCTACAAATATCAAGAAGCTACGAATGTTTAGACAACCCAGAACACGAGCACTCCCGACTCACCTCAGAGTCGTGGGAACAAGACACTCTTTCACTCTCACGTACTTGTCCACAATAAAAATAATCAGTCACTAAATAAGTTCAAAATGTTTATTTTGACTATAGTGATCCGTGATACAGTATGCGAACCACAACTAGCAGCAAAATGCATAAAGCAAGAATCATTAGCATTGTTACAATACCATAGAATATAAAAGGAGTCGTCATTTTATAAAGACTGTGAAAAAGGCTAAATAACTGGGCCTAATCCCCCTCCCCAAGGCAGTAAGAAGTTATTTTATATAACAGAAGATCTCTAGGCGTTATTAGCAGACCCCTACCTGAAAGCCTAAACCCAAGGGTTTACATCATAGGAACAGCAGCGCTCAGCCCCATGGAACAGCTTTCTTCGAGTGTGTTTCAAAAACATGCAACAACGTTATATCAAAGCCTGATTCTTCCGCATTGCAGCTGTTGGTTACATGTTTTGTCTAGGTAATAGGGACTGACCAGAACAGAATAACAAGAGACATTGTTGACCGACCTTGCACATTATGTTCAGAGAGCATTGAAGGGAAGGCTGAGAACGTGAAAAACAATCTGTTATCATGTACAGGGCAGAGGCAAAGTGTCGCGAAAACAAATGCTTAGCAGAGGCGTGCGCAAAAGCAGCAGCATAGGGCAAGCAAAACTCATGCTAACTTAGCAATGTCGACAATGTGTCTTAGGGCTATATAACCCCATATAACAGGAGAGGCATAGAGTTGAGTGGCGTAGAATGGAGTGTCATAGAATTGAGTAGTGTAGAGTGGAGCAGTGTACATTGGGATGGAGCAGAGTGGAGTGAGGTAGACTGTAGTTGCATACAGTGGAGTGGCAAAGAGTGGACTGGCGTAGAGCAAAGTGACATAGAGTGTAGTTGCACACAGTGCAGTGGGGTAGAGTACAGTGGAGTGGCATACTGTGGAATAGCATAGAGTGAAGTGGCATACAGTTGAATAGCATAGATTGGAGTGGCATAGAGCGGAGTTGCTTTGAGTGAAGTGGCATACAGTAGAGTAACATAGAGGGGAGTGACGTAGAGTGGAATTATGTAGAGTGTAATAGCGTAGAGTGGAGTGGTATAGAGTGGAGTAGCGTAGAATTTAGTGGCTTAGAGTGGAGTGGCATAAAGTAGAATGGCGTAAAGTGGAGTGGCGTACAGAAAAGTGGCACAGAGTGGAATGGCATAGAGTTGAATAGTGCAGAGTGGAGAGGCATACAGTGGAATGGTGCAGAGTGGAGTGGCATACAGTGGAATGGTATATAGTGGTGTGGCATAGAATGGAGTGGTGTAGAGTGGAATATGATAGAGTGGATTTGTGCAGAGTGTAGTGGCATAGAGTGGAATAGCATAGAGTGGAGTGGCAAAGAATGGAGAGGTGTAGAGTGAAGTGGCACAAAGTGGACTAGAGGGGAGTAGTGTAGGTTGCAGTGCCTTAGAGTGGAGTAGCGTTCAGTAGAGTGGTGTCTGGTGGAGTGGCGTAGAGTCACATTTCATAGAGTGGAGAGGCTTAGAGTGGAGTGGTGTAGAGTGGAGTGGCGTAGCATGGAGTGGTGTACTGTGGAGTAGTGTACAGTGGAATAGCATAGAGAGGAGTGACATAGAGTGTAGTTGCATGCAGTGAAGTGGTATAGAGTGAAGTGGTGTAGAGTGGAGTGACGTAGAGTGGAGGGGCATACAATGGAATAACATAGAGTGGAGTGGCATACATTGGAGTGGTGTAGAGCCGAATAGTGTGGAGTGGAGTGGCATAGAGTGGAGTGGCATGGAATGGAGTGGTATAGAGTGGAGTAGTGTAAAGTAAAATAGCGCAGAGTGTTGTGATGTAGAGTGTAGTTCCACAGAATGGAGAGGCATAGAGTGGTGTTGCGTAGAATGTAGGGGCGTAGAATGGAGAGGCTTACAGTGGAATAGCATAGATTGGGGTGGCAGACAGTGGAGTGGCATACAGTGGAGTAGCGTAGATGTGAGTGGTCCAGAATGGTGTGATGTAGAGTTGAGTGGCATGGAGTGGGCTGGTGTTGAGTGGAGTGGCATAGAGTTGAGTGACATAGAGTGAGCGGCATACAGTAGAGTGGTGAATTGTGGAGTGGCATTGAGTCTAATAGTTTAGAGTGGAGTGATGTAGAGTAGAGTGGCTTAGAGTGGAATAGCATAGAATGGAGTGGTGTAGTGTAGTGTGGTGTACAATGTGGAATAGTCCAGAGTAGAGTAACGTAGAGTGTAGTTGCATAGAATGGAGTGGCATTGAGTGGAATGGCCTACAGTGGAGTTGCATACACTTGAATAGCATAGAATAGAGTTTCATACAGTTGAGTAGAGTGACATTCAGTGGAATAGAGTAGATTGGAGTGGCATAAAGTGGAGTGACATCGATAGAATATTGTAGATTTAAGTGGCATACAGTAGAGTTTCATAGAGTGGCGTAGAGTGGAATAGCGTAGAGAGGAGTGGCATGGTGTAGATAGGAGTGGCGCAGAGTGGAATTGCATAGAGTGGAGTGGCGCAGAGTGCAGTGGTGTAGAGTTCAGTGGCATAGAGTGGAGTGGTGTAAAGTCGAATAGCTTAGATAGAAGTGGCATGGCGTAGATTGGAGTGGCATAAAATGGAGTTTCATAGAGTGGAGTAACATTCAGTGGTACAGTGTGGAGTGGAGTGGAATAGAGTGGAGTACAGTGGAATGCAATGGCTTACAGTAGAGTGACATAGAGTGGAGTGGCATAGAGTGGAGAGGAATAGAGTGAAGTGGCATAAAGTAGAGTAACAGAGCGAAGTATGGTATAGTGGAGTGGCACAGAGTGGAGTGGCATAGAGTGAAGTGGCATACAGTAGAGTAACATAGAGTGAAGTGCTGTATAGTGGAGTGACATAGAGTGTAGATGCATTGAGTGGAGTGGCATAGAGAGGAGTTGCGAAGAGTAGAGTGGTGTAAATTGGAGTGGCATCAATGGAATAGCATAGCTTTGAGTGATGTAGAATTGAGTTGCAAGTGGCATACAGTGGAGTAACATAGAGTGGCGTAGATTGGACTGGCGTAGAGAGGAGTGGCATGCAGTGGTGTGGCGTAGAATGCAGTGGCGCAGAGTGGAATTGCATAGAGTGGAGTAGCACAGAGTGGAGTGGCATAGAGTTGAATGTCATACAATAGAGTGGCATAAACCGGAGTTGTGTAGGGTCGAATAGCATAGAGAGAAGTGGCATGGCATAGAGTGGAGTGGCATAAAATGGAGTGTCATAGAGTGGAGTAACATTCAGTGGCATAATGTAGAGTGGAGTGGCATAGAGTGGAGTGGAGTACAGTGCAATGCAGTGGCTTACATTGGAATAGCTTAGAGTGGAGTGGCATTGAGTGAATAGTGTAGACTCTAGGGGCATAGAGTGGAATCGCATAGATTGGAGTGGCATACAGTACAGTGGCATAGAGTGGAGCAGCGTAGAGTTGAGAGGCATAGAGTTGAATGGCTTAGAGTGGTGTGGTGTAGAGTGGGGTGACATGGAGTGGAATAGCGTAGACAGGAGTGGCGTTGATTGGAGTGGTGTAGAGTGGAATATCATAGAGTGGAGTGGTCTAGAGCAAAATAGGGCGCAGTGTATTGGCATAGAGTGGAATCGCATACATTGGAGTGGCATACAGTGGAGTGGTGTACAGTGGAATAGTGTATGGTGGAGTGGCATAGAGTTAAGTGGCATAAAGTGGAGTGGCGTAGAGTTGAGTGGCTTACCGTGTATAGCGTAGAATGGAGTTCTGTAGAGTGCAGTGCAATTAAAACAGATGTAGCGTGAAATATGCTGAACAAAACATATGTTGATGCAATTTTGCAGGAGTATAGATTTTGGGGCGGAAAGGGTTCTTTTTGGTAGCAAATCTAAAAGGGTTAAGTAGTGTTAAAGTTATAAGGCACCAAACATTAGTTATATATTGGGCCACGGTATACCACAGTGACTCCACCATATACATATGGTACATCCCAATGGGAAAACAGTATATGATTGGGTAAGAAAAGCCCTTATAAAATTAAAAGGTAGCCATATTGTTATGACCACAATTAGTCTGCATTCCAGTTTTTAAGTGTAACTATAGTGTACTGCTTCATTATAAGTGCACAGGAAGGAATAAAGCTGACTTGGTAAGTATATAAAGGTAATGAAAAGTAGTTTAATTACTTAATATATTTAAAAGAAATATTACGGCTTACCACACTAGTATCTAGAAAGTACGGCAGTAGTTCCAGAAACAGATAAATAAATAAATATGCAAAAAACTTCAAAATACACTGTGGTACACTACATTTATTTATGAAATACAGTGCAGTACAATGTATTTTTTTTCTACCATTTTTTTAAAACTTTCCAGGTAGTTCTGTGGAAATTGTATATTTTATTAACCCCTTCGTGCCAAGGTCATAACGGTTATGTCCTTGGCTGTGGTGCTGGTGTGCCAAGGACGTAACAGTTACATCCCCGGCACACCAGCCAGAAATTCCTCTGCTGTAAACAGCAGAGGGATTTCCTTTTCATTTTTTTTTAGTCTTGGGAGGTGCTGTAGATCTTTCCAAACCTCCCAAGGCATTTTTTTTTAAATGTAATGACGTGCTGAAGTAATTACATTGAAAGTGAAACTGTTTCACTGCTTTAGTGCCTCTGGGGCTATATCCGCCCGAGCATCAAAACACACGGGAGAGGTATCATTGAAAGAGGCAGGATCTCCCCTTGCCAATGGTACCCTTTCCTAGTGGATCCCTGTTTGGGGATTGCCGCAGGAGGGCGATCGCCAAGCAGGGATCCACCAATAGACACCAAGGAGGGGAGAGAGGCCCCTTGGGCAAGGGCCTTTGCTCCCACCAACTATTTTGGGCACTTTAATTCTTTCTGCCCCCTAGGGGCAGATGGGGGCAATAGCCCCCGAACTGCTCCCCCAGGGAGCAAAAGGCACACTAGGCACTAGGGATTATTTTGATTTTAATATGTAGGGATGGGGCTGCCCAAAATAGGCATGCTAATGCCCCCACCCTCCAAAAAACAAAAGGGACAGTCTTTCTGCCCCCCCCCAGGTCAGATGCCCCCCCCCCTGGAAGGCGGATCGGGCAGTAGCCCCCACTAGGAACCAGGGATTTTTTAATGCAAATTTAGGGGTGGGGCTACCCTGTAGGGGCATTGTAATGCCCCCACCCCACCCACAAATAGGCACAGTCTTTCTGGCCCCTGGGGGGCAGAAAGCCTTCTAGGAACCAGGGATTACATTTTTATGAATATTTAGGGGTGGGGGCTGCCCAGAACAGGCATGCCAATGCCCCATCCCCCCAAAAAATAGTCACGGTCTTTCTGCCCCCCAGGGGGCAACAGACCCTGCTCTGCCCTATGGGGGGTCAAAAAGCCCACTAAGCACCAGGGAGCATTTTCTTTAGACAGAGTAGGGAATGGGGCTGCCCAAAATGGGTATGCCAATGCCCCCACCCCACTCAAAACAAATGGACAGTCTTTCTGCCCCCTTTGGTGGCATATGGCGGCAATAGCTCCCAATCTGACTCCCCCAGGGGGCAGAAAGCCCACTAGGAAGCCAGGGACTATTTTTTTTAGAAGTTCAGTGATGGAGCCTGCCGGAATCAGGATGCCAATGCCCCCCAAAAATAGCCACAGGCCAATAGGTTGATAGGCACCTGCAGTTTTGGTTCTGGACTCGGCGGCCATCTAGGGAAACTTAGCAAACCCAGACATTTCTGAAAACTAGACACCCTGTGGCGTCCAGGGAGGTGTGGCTTGCGTGGATCCCAAAACATTTTCTTACCCAGAATCCCCTGCAAACCTCAAATTTAGCAAAAAATGTAATTTTCCTCTCATTTCTGTCTGGGATTATGGTGCCGACTCCTTGGTCTCTCGATAAAAATGATACCTCACTTGTAAGGGATTGGTAGGTGTCCCTAGATGGCAGTCGAGCCCGGGACCAATAACGCAGATGACTCTCTTGCAAAACCAGGTAGTTTTGCGATAGATAATTGATGTATCCACAATAAGTTTTGGGCCATTTCCTGTTGCAGGCACTAGGCCTACCCACACAAGTGAGGTTCCATTTTTATCAGGCAACTTGGGGGAATGGTGGGTGGGTGGAAGTGTGTGGCCCCCTGCAGATTCGAGAACTTTCCATCACAGAAATGTGAGGAATATATATTTTTTGACAAAGATTGAGTTTTGCAAAGGGATTCTGGGTAACAGAACCTGGTGAGAGCCACAAAATTCACCCCATCATGGATTCCCCTGGGTGTCTCATTTCCAAAAATGTACAGGTTTGCTAGGTTTCCCTAGGTGCCGGCTGAATTAGGGCCCAAAATCCACAGTTAGGCACATTGCAAAAAAAGGGTCAGTTTTCACTGGAAAAATGTGATGTGTCCATGTGCGTTTTGGGCTCTATCCTTTCACGGGCACTAGGCCTTCCCACACAAGTGAGGTACCATTTTTATCGGAGACGTGGGGGTATGCTGGGTGGGTAGAAGTTTGTGGCTCCCCACAAATTACAGAACTTTCCATCACAAAAATGTGAGGAAAATGTGCTTTTTTTTTTACAAAGTTGTGGTATACAAGGGATTCTGGGTAACAGAACCTGGTGAGAACCACACATTTTCAATGGGAGACTTAGGGGAACACAGAATATTAGAACAAGTGTTATTACAATTATTTTTTCTATGCATTTCTCCCTTCCAAATGTAAGAGTGTGTAAAAAATAAGTCATTTTGAAAAATTCCCTGTAATTCACATGCTAATATGGGTATCCACAAATTTAGAGATGCAGAAATAACCACTGCTTCTAAACTCCATATTTTGTTCCCATTTCAGAAATACATAGGTTTCCTTGATACCTAGTTTTAAATCTTTATATTTTACTAAATGAATTGATTGCTGTGTACATGGTACAAAATGAAAAAACATTGCAAAGTGAAACTCAGTTATTGGCTCTGGGTACCTCCTGTTCCTGGTGTACCTACAAGCCTAATATATCCCTGCAATAAGAAGTGTCCCGCAGACATAACGTAATATTGATTTAAACAATCTACCTTAGTTAGAAGAAGTTACAGGTGAAAATATAGGCACAAATGGCAGTTTTTTAAACTCAATTTCAATATTTTTTTGTTTCAACTGTTACTTTCTATAGGGAAAACCTTGAAGGATCTACACAAATGACCCCTTGCTGAATTCATAATTGTCTCTACTTTTATTAAATGTATAGCTTTCTAGGATCCATTATTGGTTTCATACCTGTTTCTACCATAAACTGGAAGGAGGTTGAAACCACAAAAAACAGGAACATTAGGCTAGATCCCAGTAAAATAGCAAAACTGTGTATACAATTTTGGTTTTTCTGACAAAAGTCTGCCTGTTCCAGAAAGCTGGGAAGATGGTGATTTTAGCGCCACAAATCCTTTGTTAATACTATTTGCAGGGAAAAAACAGACGCTTTCTTCTGCAGCACATTTTTCCCATTTGTTACAAAAGAACCAAAATGTAGCTATATTTTGGCAAATTTCTCAGTCCCCTACAGAGGAATCCACAAACCCTGGGTACTGTTAGAATCCTCAGGATGTTGGAAAAAAAGGACACACATTTGGTGTGGATACCTTATGTGGACAAAAAGTTATGAGGCCCATGTAATTTCTGGATGTTTTAATCATATTCAGCCAGCTTCTAGTTGCTTTGGCTGGGTACAGTGAGGCACTGGCCACAAGGGGCGACCAACCTCCCGGTGCCTATGGCTTTCCACTATGCACAGAGGAGGGTTGCAATGACCTGGCCCTGCGCCGAACCTCATACGGGCACCAAGCCTCCAGCTGCGCATGGCCTTCGGTCATGTGCAGTGGGGTGTTGGCCACACGGCCTGGCCTCTGGTCAGGTCATGCTTCCAACCTCACTGAAGCTGACCAACAACCTGCTGCACATGGTCTTTGCGATACAAAAGGGGATGATGGACGGAACGTTTGAGCCAATCAAACACTCACCCCCAGTCAACTGATCTGGGTTTAATCCATCATCATTCTTTAGCTCACTCCACCACCCCAGTTCAGACATGGCCATATGCAAATCAGTCTGACCCTGTGCCTCATGGGAACAGTCCAGCCCGAACTGCCAAGCCATGTCTTCCCTGGACCGGAAACAAGCATCCTAGGACCGGTTTCTGGCATTCCAGCCGTCATCAGCCAGGCTTGCTTGAATCCAGTGGCAAAGTGAGCAAGGGACCCACGTCTGGGCATACCCCGCCAACTTAGGGCGAACAAAGCGATACAAAAGGGGATGATGGACGGAACGTTTGAGCAAGCCTGGCTGATGACGGCTGGAATGCCAGAAACCGGTCCTAGGATGCTTGTTTCCGGTCCAGGGAAGACATGGCTTGGCAGTTCGGGCTGGACTGTTCCCATGAGGCACAGGGTCAGACTGATTTGCATAGGGCCATGTCTGAACTGGGGTGGTGGAGTGAGCTAAAGAATGATGATGGATTAAACCCAGATCAGTTGACTGGGGGTGAGTGTTTGATTGGCTCAAACGTTCCGTCCATCATCCCCTTTTGTATCGCACATGGTCTTTGGCCGAATGCAGTGGGCTGTTTCACGCAGCACCAGGCCTTAAGCCAGCCCCTGCGAGCGAACCCCACTGGGCTGTACAACCCCACTGCACATATCCTTCAGACATGCACAGTGAGAGGTTAGCAACAAAGCCTGACTTTTAGCCATGCCCTGCACTCAACCCTGCTGCTGACGGCCACTGCCCTCTGTGCATGGCCTTTGGCTGTGGGCAGCGGGAGGTTGGGTGTAGGTCCTGGCCTCTGATCAGCTCCTGTACCCTACTCAGTGAGGGTGTCCAACATTGCTGTGGGCAGCCAACCACCCCCGCTGCACATGGCTTTAAGTTATGCAGCAGGAAGTTGCCCACAGGGTCTGGCCACTGCTTACTTCACAAACCAGACCCAGTGGCCAGCTCCCACAGACATCCATCCCATGTGGATACCCAACTGCCAACAGCTTGCCAACTCACAATTTATTTTCTTTTTTTCCATATTTTTTAGGTATTGCGATACTTCTGTGGTACTGGTTGCTCAAGCTTCACCTCTATGCTACTGCACTGCTGAAGCTTCATCCCTGTGCTACTGAGGTATCATGCAAGCTTCCTCCATGAAGCTTGCACAGTACTGCAGTATTTCACAGTAGGGCCATGCTGGGCCACATGGGAGTACCAGACTCTACCTGCAACCCAATTTGTTTTTTAAATATGTCCTCTAGGGATGTCCCTCTGGACCCCCACAAGTGCCTAAGGGTTAATGTGTCCCTACCCTGTACACTTATACTCATTTTCAGGACACAGGGACTGGTTCCCTGAGTCCCCAAGTCCTGTAATGGCAGCTGCAACAGTGTCTTCACAGTTGCAGCCAGCCAATCAGATCGCTCCGTAATGCAGAACCAAGACCTGTTTCACAGTACTTAAATTATAGAATGAGAAAAAGCTCCCTCAACCAATTGAAGGCTCTATTTATTTAAATTTCAGTACCGTGGGACTCCAGTGGGACCAACTGCCCAGATATACCTAACATTTTATCCCTACACGCCCATCCCGAGCATCTTGCACATTTCTCACAAATTCGCCTTCTGAGTAAAGTTCTAATTTTTTGCCAGATTTGGTGTAGTTCCATTCAACTGGAGAGCAAATTTTCCTATTATAATTAACATGGGAAATTACACTTTTGGGGCCCCCACTTTCTTGCTTGGCCCTGCTTGATGAATCATTGAAAAACGTTCCATGAAGAAGCTGAGGTGAATTAACTTTTTTTGGAAAGTTTCATTCAGATTCGTCAAAAGGCACCTAAGTTTATTTGAGAAACAAAAACACTTTTCCTATGAAAACTCCAATATTATTATGACTACACAGTGGTGGGCATCAAATTGGGGCTGATTCACAGAACTAATCTGAGATAAAATCCTAAACTTACTACTTTTGGTATTCACAGAAGGCATTTAGTAGTAGTAAAGTTAGGACTCCTAACTTTACTACTACTAAACTGAGACAAAATCCTAACTTTCGACTTTCGAGTGATCACAAAAGGCATTTAGTAGTAGTAAAGTTAGGAGTCCTAACTTTACTACTACTAAATGCCTTCTGTGAATACCAAAAGTAGTAAGTTTAGGATTTTATCTCAGATTAGTTCTGTGAATCGGCCCCTGTGTCGTTATTGTAACGTCAGATTTTCCATAGGAAGAGTGCTTTTTTATGCGCGGAACCACAGTACAATCCAACAAAGGTCTGGCACATACCAAATGCACCAAATATTGCCATACTCCCAAAATGCTCAGAACTAGTGGGAAATTTAATGTGTTTCACATTAGTACTGTTAGCTATTATTGCAATATGGCTCATTTAAAAAAAATAGAGTTATATGGAAGAGAGATTAGTTCAGTGATTCTAATTCATTTTCAACCTTGCTCCCCATATGTCACAGTTTGAATGTTGACTATTAGCTTACTTTCCCATCTTTCTTTCATTGGTGTTGCATATATGTTTGTCCTATAGTGTAAAGATACTGTCTGCGGGAGTCTAGTGTATGCATCCTTGAGATATGAATTCACTGCACTGCATTTCAGTTTAGGGGCACTAAAACCAGCAAACTAAATCCTTACAGTTATCAGTCCACCACATTACTCTCATGCACCACTCTTCATGCATCTTAGGGCTATGAACCCACCACATTGTAGCCAATCCTCATGAAACTTACCTAGATCAAGTGGTTTTATTTTCAATTTAGATTGGGAACTTCCTGGTATAGAAAAACAATTGTAACTGTACAGTCATTCTCTGAGTGTACACAAAGATCTTAAGACATCAGTGCAACTAAATTAGAATATGGATTAAAAATAGAAGAAAACTTGAGGAAGCAATAGGAGGCAAGTAAGGTTCAACAATTTGAGCATGGAGAAAAAGGTGGCACTCTCCTAGCATGGAAATCCAGAGCTGACTTAAATAGAAAAAGTATAAAAGTCCTAAATACCATCATCAGCCAAATCAGAAATCAGACCAGAGAAATTGAAGAAGTATTTTTGAAGTTCTATTGAGGCCTTTATCACGAAAAACTGTCACCAACTCCAATATTGGTAAGGTAACGGTTGAGGGATATGGATTTGCCTGAATTAACTAATCAACAAAATGAGGAATTTAACAGTGCTATTACAGAGGAAAAATTGAGATAGAGTTTAGAAAGGATGAGCAAAGGAAAAATGTCCTGAGTCAATGCTATTCTGGGAGAAATTTATGAAGGGTCCAGGAAATAATAACTTCTTTTGTGAGAAAATTATTTAATTTGCTTTTAGAAAAGAGTTTGATGATCTTAGAGTCTTGGAATGAAGTAATAATTACCATCCACCTAAAACCAAACAAAGTCCCAAAACAATGTGAGTCACATAGACGAATCTCTTTAGTAAACAAGGACTGTAAGGTCTTTTCGGGAAGAGTGCCAAATAGACTAAGTAGGGTTGCTAGAAACCTGATACACTAAGATCAAAAAGGCTTTATACATGCCAGGCAAATGGCATAGTTGGTTCATACATTAGTGGGTACAATAAACATAGCAGAGAGAAAGGAAATGCCACTAGCTGTTATAACAACTGAAGAGGCAAAAGCCTTTGACAGAGTCAATTGGGTATATCTACGGAGCGTGATGGACAGGCTGGGAATTAAGGGAGGCTTTGTTAATGCAATACAGGCCTGATGTAGGAAACATTCCACAAAAGTGTTGTTGCCATTACTATTTGACTTTTAGATTTAATCTCTAACTCAAAATATTAGGTCAGACAAAGATATAAAACCAATCAAGTGTGAAAGGTTCATTAACAAAATGGCATTGTACACAGACAGCCTAATAAAATTTACATCTGACTTAGAAAGACCATTGAAGATAATCAAGAAAACAACTAAATGTTTTGGTGGGATGTAAGGATACTTGGTAAATGAAGCAAAGTCGTAAATAATGAAATTGAACATAGTGGGTAACGCTGCCCATATCGGTGATGAGACAAAAAAAAATGATGGAGAAACATCACTCAGGAAATCACCAATATTCCAAAGAGAAACATAAGAATAGTAGTTAAAAAGATAGATAAGATAATTAAGGTTTGGGAAAATATTAATTAACAATATGTTGGTGAATAAATTGTATAAAATTGCAAATCTTCCCAAACGTAACATGGATATTTAACTGTATCTCCTTACAAATCGAGACAAAAGAAATGACAACATTGTAAAAGTAAAATCAATAGTTTCATCTGGAATTCTGAAGGTTCAAGCCTCTCTTAGAAGAAATTGAGGATAAGCTTAGTTATAGGGGGACTAGGTCTACCTGACTTTCAATAGTATTATTGGACCTTCCATTTTCAAAAGTTGTAGAATATTAATTTCTTATCCAAATAGCTGAAAGGGGGGACTCATGTTTCAGGAAAAGACAGATTCCATTTATTGAAAATGTTTTTATATAAGTTTCCTTCTATGAAATACTTTAAAAAATGTAGCTATTAAATGTAGCAGCAAGACTGTGCTATGATATCAGGACCCTTGTGAAGGTGCCATATTCTGATAGCTTGGCACCAATTTAGGATTCGTCTGGGACATCAGAATTCTTAGAAGCTACCCATGAGAGCCCCCTTAAAAAAGAAGGCAAAGAAAAATGGAATTGTTGGAGCTGGCCCTCTCTGCAGGGTCACTCCCAAACATTTTGCCTTTTTCCCTCCATTTTTTTTGCTTAATTGCTTTTTGTTGGCCTTAGGATCCAGTGCACTTTACAACTGCTAACTGGTGCTACAGTTATTGTGCTCACTCCCCTCAAACATGGCAAAATTGGCCTACAGCTGATTGGCACATTTAATTTACTTATAAGTCCCTTGTAGAGTGGTATATCATATACTCAGGGCCTGCAAATTGAATGCTACTAATGGTGGCCTGTAGCACGTATTGCGCCACCAACGTAACTAGCCTCTTAAAACATGTCCCAGTCCTGCAATTGCAGCCGGAATGGAGTTTTAAACTTCAAAAAAAGTCCCATAGGGCAGTGTGCATTGTAAATAAAAGGCTGGACATGCACATTGACGTTTTGCATGTCATGGTAGTGAAAAACTCTTAAATTCGTTCTTCAGTACTGTGAGGCCCACCTGTCCCATAACATTACATTGGGTTGCCTTTTTACATTTAACAAGTGCTAATTTTGTTTGGGAAAATGTGAGGATTTCATTTTCTGATGTCTATAAAATTGTAATTACAACATATCTTTAATGGTAAAGTTGGATTTTAAAATACAATTTTGAAAATGCCACTTTTAGAAAGTTGGCATTTTCCTGCCCTCTGCTCTTTGGTGCCTGCAACATGTACGAGGTCACATGACTGGGTGTAGTTGGCAATTGGACTTTGTGAATTTCTCCCTGACAGTCACACAATAGAGGGATTAAGTGTGCCTAAATGGGCAATCTGCTGGCAGGATGGGGGCGGAGCTGGGCACAGTCCCACTTTCAGCTAAATAGGCTGTGCTCTGCCTTCACACAAAGGACATTGTCACCACTGTAATGTCTCTGTAGCCAGTTTGGAGCCAGGTCAAGGGAGTCAGGAAATTAAAAGCACTTCAAAGAGAAACTTCCTGAAATTTCTCCTACTTCAAAGAAGGCACCAGGTATAAAAATAGGGCCCTCAAACCAACTCTTCAGTTTACTTTCTGGACCTGCGGAAGGACTGCTGCTGCTGTGGCCTGCTGTGTGCTCCACAAGACTGCTTTGCTGCACCTGGAAGGACTGCTTTGCTCTACCGGGAGTCTGCCTTGAACCCTCAGAGGCCTGCCACGCTGTTTGTGCCCTGCTTCTTCACCTGAACCCAGGACTACCAGAGTGACACCAAGAACTAGTTTGCTAGCCTCGTGTTCAGAGCCACAGTGACATAACAGCCTCCCACCATCTTGAACCTGCACCTGGACCCCGTTTGGGTGAGTCCTAACCCCCCTAGTGGTGCCTCTCCAGACCTGCAACCCTGTTGGTGGTTTTAAAGGTGCCCAGATAGCCAAAATCCAAAACCTTTTGGGTAAAATCTGCTCTGAGAACTGGGACCACCTGCTTGTCTATCCGCCCATGAAGCATTGTCGGTCTGCCAGACTTTGCGCCTACTCCCGCTACGTTCTTTTCTGCAGCAGCAAATCCTGTTCAGAAGTCCTTCACCAAAGGGGTTATCCAACCGCCTGGAACTCTCATTGGCTACAGCCTCCTGTCTTGCCCCGCTGGAGATTTAAAACTTCCAAAAAAGTGACTAAGTCTGATTGTAGCAATCTTCACTGCGACTTTCTCCAGTGGCCCCCCAATGACGATGCTCCCTCCTCGGACACCACCTTCATCCTTGCCCTGTTGAACTTTACCTTCTCAGAACTTTGTCTTCAAAATTTCTTCTAAGTCCAACTGAAAGCGCTGTCCGGGCCCCATCCACTTCTTGTATCCAACTCACAATCCATTGCGGTCAGCCATATTTTTTTTACTTTGACCCTGTCTTGCGGGTCTAGATGTCCGCAATTGGTGCTTTTATCTTTTAGGTGCCAATTTTGACTAACATTTTAAAAATTCATGACTCCAGTTCTACTGATTGGATCTTTGTTATTTTGGTGTCAAATAATTTATTAAAATGTACTCTATTGATTTAAATTGGTGTGGGATTTTTCTTGAGTGTTTTCACTTTTCTACTGTTTGTGTGCTGCATAAATACTTTACACATTGCCTCTAAGTTAAAAATGACTGCTTTTTGTGCCACACTACCAAGAGTTAAGCACTGGTTAATTTAGTGACTTTTTGTGGTTCACCCTGACATGGGTTGTGGCTGTTGCTTGACCAGGGCTAACATTCCAGTCAACCTGCACCCCAAGGGGCATATTATCAAGGGCCTTATCTCCGCTTTTTTGGCTTTAAAAGCCAAAAAAGCGGAGATAATGTTTACACCCTATTAACAAGGCAGTGCTAACATGCATTAGCGCATGTTAGCAGTCTTGTTACCGACGCCTCGCTTTGTATCTCTAATGAGATGCAAAGTGGGCGTGTTGTGTCAAAATAACACAGAAAATGTCCCTAACTGCACTTCTCCATATTACCAAGCCGGCCCAGGACACCCATAACGAAAATAAAAGCCGCGCTAAGCGCAGTTATCGCCGTAACCTAACGTCTGCAAAATGTCAGACTTAGCTATATTTGTAAAGGGAGGTGGATTCTGAGGCTGAGTCCACATCTCCCTATTAACAAGGATTCCCTTATCGCCGCATTTGTATCGCTGGATTTCCAGCGATGTCCCCTTATTTTGCCGCTATCGCTGGATTTGTAATCGCTATGGTGATAAACGTTGATGATATCACGTTATCTCAGCGATTCAATCCAGCGAAAGCCGGAGATACAAAGAATAGCGCTAATCGCGCTCAGCGATATTTCTCGCTGTGTGTTGTTAATATGCCCCCAAGTTCTTAAAGACACAGCTTATAAACGACAGGAAGTTCCTTCTTTGAGAGATTTTGAATGAGCAAACTGGAGGACTACTATCTAGACTGGCCTATGTCCAACTTATGTAATGGTGTTCACAATAAAAATGGAAAACAGTTACTCTATCCAACATGGAGTTGGAACTACAGAATGTGGACTTGAGCACAAAGGATATTTCAACATCGTACTCAGGACTAATGGAAGCAGTCGACACTTCTTTAAATGCACCTTACATAACCTTGGAAAGAGATTTGCCAGCACTGAAGCTTGACAACCAGTGGCGAGTATCTTTAAGCACATTGTATGCTAAAATACAGGCTGCATCACTTAGAAGGAGCAATTTGTTAACTCTTCATAA
The DNA here is from genome assembly GCA_963921515.1 of Calotriton arnoldi. Lineage (NCBI taxonomy): Eukaryota > Metazoa > Chordata > Amphibia > Caudata > Salamandridae > Calotriton > Calotriton arnoldi. Next base: position 11,731 of record CAWUFW010005546.1, on the reverse strand, counting down.
ATTATATTGGACTCCTAAGAAGATATCCAAATTTGCCAGGACTTCAGAGCAAGAAAGAGGGAGATGTAAAAAAATGTGATCAGCAACAGAAGAATGACATGCATATTTGTGGAGTTGTCCTATGTTGAGTAATTATTGGAACTGTATAGCTAAGAGTATCTTTGACATTTTTCAGCAAGAGGACAAGGTAAGTCTATCTCCTATATTATTTGAAATGTTGGTTAAGGAGATTATGAAGACAAAGTAGAAATGACAAGAAGCTATTGCTATTTATGCCTTTCGTTAGGGACGAGATTTTAAAAAATTGGATTATTATAATGCCTCTCACATACAAAGAGTGGTTAAACATAGTACATTTTGCATACCAGATACATAAGAAATGTTCAACCAATCAAAACTCATCATTTTGGGCATACATAGATAATTGGATTAGTCAGAGGACGGTCTAACGATTACACCCAAGTAATACTCTAGGATCACAGTGGTGGTTCAAATGAGTCAGGGCTAGGATAGCCCTGTAGGGAAGATAGAGATGGGAAACAGCATCACTGCCCATTATATCTTCTGGGAGTCAAATAGTGTCTGGTGTACACTAACAGTGATATGAAGATAACAAAGACAGTTGCCTGCTCCCTATGAGCGCTGGTCCTTAGCTGCTGTCCGTACGTGGGAGCAGCACCTAGGTGAGCAAATTGTCGCAGTGCATCCTATGGGCATCACATTATCACACTTCACTATATTCTAAGGATACCAGTATTGCTTCCTTGGGACATTTACACATTACACTGCAACCTGGGAGACTTAAACCATCACCTTCATCGATGGGCAATAATTCATCACATTGCCCTACATCATATGACCACTCTACTCTATCAATGGTAAAATAATCCACAACACTCGATCATAGATGCACTGATAAATTGCACTGCAGCCTAGGAGCATATCTCGTTCAAACTGCAGAGCTTCTAAACACTCTATTCCCCCACAATGCACACCTGGAATGCACATACTTAGCACACATCCTCCATTGTGCACTCAGAGAACATTAAATCTACCATAATGTAGAGTATCCTTGGAGCACCAACCGGCCACAATGCACAACATTGTATAAATAGGGTTTCACCACTTTTCCCCCTATGGATCCTAAAACACCGACACACAAAGTAATCTACAACACTGCACACTGGGAACACCACTTTTCACACTTAACTCACACTTTTAGATGCTAACTGCACCACAGAGCAGCATAGTGTATTAATTCACCGTACAGCACTCATTCCTAGATACAAATACTAACCCAGCACGCAGACTGTGAAACCAGTCACATTAACCAAGCACAGCATCTGAAGTTTACATGTAATGGCCCGTGTGACGGTCTCCACTGTCTCACTCCTGGTCCGCAGGGAGAGAACACACCATTGTGCACCATGGCACACACAGAGCAAGGAGCACAGGACACTGAGCTTCCCAAAAGAGGATATTTAAAGCTGCATGGAATCTCTTTCCCAGGAGACTGTAGATTTCAACAGCATGCTCTTGCACATTTTTCTTTATTCTCCACCCCAGCATTTTACTCCTTCTTCTTGCATTCCATCTCCTTCTGAAATTAATGTTCTTGGTCTTTTTGCAGACATTTACTCCAGCAGTTCTCCCTGCTGATAGACTAGATTTCTCAGCACTATTTATTCACGCCACTTTTCTGCTGTGTATAGAAATGTTTGCATATAAGCAACTGTTCAGGGCCCAAAACTTTTCTTTGTATTCTGCTACTGGTGTTGCTCAATGACAGGAATGCTGAATACAATGACTCTATACTCCTGCTTCCACCTTATACATCTTTCTTCCATCTCCCTACATTTCCTGTCTGTTTATTTACTGCCCATGGTCAAAGTCTGATCATGATAAATATATCCCGTCACCATAATATGTGCAGATTCCCACCACTTGCAACTACCTGCATAGATCAAGCAGTAGTTAATTCTGAGCAAGTTTCCATTCGCCGCCTTGGGACTATGTGAGGATCTCATTGAGTGTGGTGCACAAACACTGAACGGTTCCATGCATTTGTTTTCCCCGAAATTGTGCTGTCTGCCACACGTTCATGTACTTGGAAAATCCACGAGTAAGCTAATGAGCTGGGGACCACAATACTTAGAAACTCAGAGCTATAATTGCAGCTCTGTGGTTCCAAGATATGCTGTCTGCAGAGCACGCACTAACTTGGAGAAATTCCAAATTTTGTGCCATTTAGAAAGTCCAATTGTATAAAAATAGATGCACAGCTGTGCCCTACTGGTAAGCACACATACTACGACCCCCATCATAATCCATATTCTTCTGCTGCACTAACGCAAAAGATGTCTACGTACTTTCTTTTTGTCTGTCTACATCTCATATATTAACTCCAAAATGCTTCCAGTTAGTGCAGGTTCTGTTGTGAGCAGAACTCAGAAACACCAATAAGCAATTACTATCCTCAGTGCTTAATTTGTGCTGGTGGATTCTGGTGCTCAGCACCAGCACTTAATTGTCAGCACCGGCTAGAAGTGACAGTCTACCACATGGTGGTGCTGTCTTTTTAAATTTAAGATGGACCCAACAACCGTGTTTATTGAGACATTATACAATGAAATGAAAATGAATAATACCAGCCTCTCATGCCATTATTATAGCTTTGGGTGGCCTGAAATAGTCTGAACTATCACAGTTGTAGGAGTGCGATGGTTAGGTGTTATGCTGGTACTATCATTGACAGCGCTGGCAAGGTATGGGTGGTGCAGGCTGCAGTGACCTTCCGAGAAGGGCCTTGGCACTTCATTTTTTAAAAATTAAGCACTGACTATCCCTTGTTTCTTCGGGTTGTAGTCTGCAGCCCATGCACTCATAGATTTTTAGAGTTAATGGGCTTGATCAACAAAACATTTTTGCCTGGTGCTACTTAATCAATGGCCCTGATGCTAAGTGAAGGCAGTGCTTGCTCCAAACATCTATTACCACTGTATTACGAAAGCAGATTTTGGGGTGTGGTAAAGTGTGACAGGAACTTTTGTGCACATTGTGACCTTGACTGGTAGGTCGCTCCCCCACCACACAGCTCCGTCTGTGTGCCCTGCTGCTGCCCCTGATTGTGCTCGTTTTCCTTTCTGTGCCCCCTTGCTGCCCCTCGATTGTGCTTGTTTTTCCTTTCTGTGCCCCCTTGCTGCCCCTGATTGTGCTCTGTTTTTCCTATCTGTGCCCCCCTTGCTGCCCCTGATTGTGCTCGTCTTTCCTTTCTGTGCCCCCCTTGCTGCCCCTGATTGTGCTCGTTTTTCCTTTCTGTGCCCCCCTTGCTGCCCCTGATTGTGCTCATTTTTTCCTTTCTGTGCCCCCTTGCTGCCCCTGATTGTGCTCGCTTTTTCCTTTCTGTGCCCCCCTTGCTGCCCCTGATTGTGCTCGTTTTTTCCTTTCTGTGCCCCCTTGCTGCCCCTGATTGTGCTCGTTTTCCTTTCTGTGCCCCCTTGCTGCCCCTGATTGTGCTCTATTTTTTCCTTTCTGTGCCCCCTTGCTGCCCTGATTGTGCTCGTTTTCCCTTCTGTGCCTGTTTCCCGCCGCTGCGCCCCTGCGGCCCCGCCCCCTCACTGCCCATTTGCTGACCCATTCCCTGCTCCTCCTTCCCACCTCCCCATTTATGGCGGCCTAAGGCAAGCCCGTCTGCGCCCGTCCACGCCGTGACCGCGCCCAGCGGCAGACCCCCTGGTCCGGGCATCCCCCGCGCCCGCCACATCAACAGACGCCGATACGACGCCAGCACCCTCCACGCACTCAACCCTGGAAAAGATCACGCCTGCTACCAGGCCACCCCGAAGCGCACCCAAGGGCCCTTCACCTGCCGGAACTGCAGCTTCACCAGCACCCGCCCCGCCAAACCACCGCCCAGGAAAGAACCCAACTACCTCAGATGCATCCTCCTCAACACCCGCTCCGCCCGCAAACACGCCATCGAACTCTGGGACCTTCTCGACTCAACCTCCCCAGACGTCGCATTCCTGACGGAGACCTGGCTGAATCCCACTTCAGCCCCCGACATCGCCATTGCCATCCCGGACGGATACAAGATCACCCGCAGGGACCGCACTAACGGAGTCGGAGGGAGGCATCGCCATCGTCCACAGGAACACCCTCAGAGTCTCAACCAACACCGACGACACCCTCAGCACCGCCGAACACATGCACTTCCAGATCCACACCGATCCCAACACCACCCTCAGAGGAACCCTCATCTACAGACCCCCGGACCCCGACCACAGTTCAGCGATTCCATCGCTGACTTCGTCAGCACACACGCCATCGCCTCCACGGACTACATCCTCCTCGGGGACCTGAACTTCCACCTCGAGAACAACAAGGACACCAACTCCACCACCCTGATCGACAACCTCGCCACCCTCGGACTCAGACAGCTCGTGACTACACCCACCCACGCCGCCGGCCACACGCTGAGACTCCATCTTTCCGCAAGCCCACACGTCTCCTTCAACCACACCTCCGAACCCCACTGGACTGACCACCACTGCATCCACTTCACCTACAGGAAGCCCACCACGCACCACCGCACTGAACAAATGCCTCCGCCGCTGCTGGAGCAGAGTCACGGAAGACCAGCTAACCACAACCCTCGCCCTGAGCCCACCCGCCGAACCCTCCGACCCCGACACCGCCGCCCGCAACCTCAGACAGTGGATCGACGACTGCGCCAACACCCTCGCCCCGCTCAAGAATCCGCCCAACAGCCACACCAGCAAGAAAGCCACCTGGTTCACCGAAGACCTCCAGGCCTCCAGACGAACATGCCGAAAACTGGAGAAGATCTGGCTCCACGAACGGACAGCGGACAGCTACGCCGCCCACAAGAGCGCCACCCGCAGTCACCATCACCTCATCAGATCCGCCAAAAGGGCCTCACTCAAAGACCGCCTAGACAACAACGCACACAACAGCAAAGAGCTCTTCAACATCGTGAAGGAACTCTCCAACCCCAGCTCCAACACCAACGACATCCAGCCGTCGCGAGACCTGTGCGACTCACTGGCCACCTTCTTCCACCGCAAAATCGCCGACATCCACGACAGCTTCAACACCACGACCGCCCCGGCAACCACCGAGACCACTGCCCCCGCAACCACCAACCGCCTGCTCTCCTGGACCAACATCAACGACGAGGACACCAGCGAGATCATGAACACCATCCACTCCGGTTCACCGCTAGACCCGTGCCCTCACCACATCTTCAACAAAGCCAGTACAGCCTTCGCGCCCCATCTCCGGAAAATAATCAACATCTCCTTCAAGACAGCAACCTTCCCGGAAAGCTGGAAGCACGCCGAGATCACCGCCTTACTCAAGAAACCCAAGGCAGACCCCAAGGACCTCAAGAACTTCCGACCCATCTCTCTGCTCCCGTTCCCCGCGAAGGTCACCGAGAAAATCATCAACAAACAACTGACCCGCTACCTCGAGGAGAACAACATCCTGGACCCTTCCCAGTCCGGCTTCCGCAGCAACCACAGCACCGAAACCGCCCTCATCGCCGCCACCGATGACATCAGGACCCTGCTAGACAACGGAGAAACAGCAGCCCTCATCCTCCTGGACCTATCAGCCGCCTTCGAAACGGTCTGCCACCACACACTACGAACACGCCTTCACGACGCCGGGATCCAAGAGAAGGCCCTGGACTGGACCACATCCTTCCTTTCCGGCAGAACACAAAGCGTCCGCCTCGCCCCCTTCCGATCCAAGGCCACCAAGATCATCTGCGGCGTACCCCAAGGCTCCTCCCTCAGCCCAACGCTGTTCCAACATCTACATGGCACCCCTCGCCCACGTCGCCCCGACAGCACAACCTCAACATCATCTCCTACGCCGACAACACCCAGCTGATCCTCTCCCTCACCAAAGACCCTCACACCGCCAAAGCCCACCTCCACGAAGGAATGAAGGCCGTCGCCGAAGTGGATGAGGACCAGCCGCCTGAAGCTGAACTCGGACAAGACGGAGGTCCTCATCCTTGGTTCCAACCCTTCAGCCTGCGACGACTCCTGGTGGCCAACATCACTGGGAACAGCCCCGCCACCCACCGACCACGTACGCAACCTAGGGGTCATCCTCGACCCCACCCTCTCCATGACTAAGCATGTCAACGCCGTTTCCTCATCCTGCTTCAACATCCCTCCGAATGCTCCGGAGGATCTTCAGAGTGGATCCCCACCGAAACAAGAAAAACAGTCACCCAGGCCCTCGTCACCAGCAGGCTGGACTACGGAAACGCCCTCTATGCAGGAACGACGGCTAAGCTCCTGAGACGGCTGCAACGCATCCAGAACGCCTCTGCACATCTTATCCTCGACATCCCCCGACGCAGCCACATCACACCCCACCTGAGAGACCTGCACTGGCTCCCTGTCAACAAGAGGATAACCTTCAAGCTCCTCACCCACGCACACAAAGCACTCCACAACTCCGGACCAGCCTACCTCAACAGACGACTCAGCTTCTACACCCCCACCCGCCAGCTCCGCTCGACCAGCCTCGCCTCGCCACAGTCCCCCGCATCCGTAAAACGACCGCCGGCGGCAGATCCTTCTCCCACCTCGCCGCCAAGACCTGGAACACCCTCCCCCACCAACCTCCGACAGACCCAAGACCTACTGGCCTTCAGAAGACTCCTCAAGACCTGGCTCTTCGATCAGTAGCAGCACCACCCCCCTCTTCCCCCAGCGCCTTGAGACCCTCGCGGGTATGTAGTGTGCTTTATAAGTGACATGATTGATTGATTGATTGTAGTATTATCTTGTGGTTGTGATGTGTTCTGTTGTTTTTGTGCTGCTGTGTTTTTTTTTTGTGCTGCCTTAAGGCAATGCAATTCTGTTGTTTGGTACTGCAGTTGTGCATTGCATGACTTTTTCTCTTTTGTTGTGATGTGCTCTGTTTTAAGTGTCTTGTTATGTTACTTTGTGCATGATATTGCGTTATGTGTTGCAGTTTATTTCAGAGAAGGCAACAAACGCTGCTACATTTCTATCCAAATTAAGCACATGCCTTAACAGTTCCTAATAGCTACCACTGCCCAGTGGCATAGCTAGCTGTTGTCACTGGGTTTGCCGCCCGCGGCTGCATGAAGAGCAGGGGGGGGGTGCTGGTGAGTCCCGCGATGGCTGCCTCGCACGGCTGTAGTTAGGAGCGGGGGGGAGAGACCGCCACCCCCAAAACTCGTGCCGCCCGGGGCGTACCGCCCCTATGCCACTGCCACTGTCTAAGGTGATACAATTCCTGTCAGCCCAAACTGTGTCTTGACTTAACCGCACCCCCATGCTCACATCATGTGATATGGCCCAGTATGAGATGAACATGGCAACATGAAACACACATATTATTTCTGCATTCTGCAAGCAGTAAAGTGGATCACGGTTGGTCTTGTTGGATTTAACCACTGCTTCCTAGCTGAACCTTTGCAGTAAAATTTTTAGCAAGGGCTGATTTATTTGTATTGACAGAAATTTGTGAATACTCCTTCTGATTTTTTATTTATGAAAAGCTGTCTCAATGTTTAAGAGAAAGTAAGGACATAAAAGGGTGTTTTCAATTAAATGATCACATTCAGCTCCATGTAACAGAACATGATTATTGCATCGGAAAAAAATATATAATATTCTGTCGTTGTAAGTGTGTAAGTCCCTGCGTGTATTGTGATTTGTAATGACAAGCTTTTTTTCTTCCTATTTCTATTTTCACGCATGGATGTAAGTGCGATTACATCTTGTTCTGTCATACTAGCATCTAATTTCTTGATTTGCATGTCTCGAGTCAATGTTGAATCCTGAGTGTTAAAGTTTCCTAATTAGTATGCCATAAAAATTTAAAATGTACACTTCTTGCATTTGTGCTCAGAGTACAAATTTGAAGATTATATTGTTCCACCATCAGAAAAACAAATGGGGATATTTTGCATTGAGGTAACTTCTGCAGTATATTCGATGTATTCTAGTTATGACTTTGGGAACGGATCTGTTAGCAAGTTTCATGTATATGGCTACATTTGTAAGGGCACAATGATTTAAAGTTGTAAAACAGCTAGAGCCTGATTTAGATCTTGGTGGATGGGTTACTCTGTCAAAACATGACAGATACCCAATCCACTAAAATATAAATCCCATTATATCCTATGGGAATTATATTTCGGTGGATGGGAATGGGATTTATATTTCGGTGTATGATATATCCGTCACCGTTGTGACGGAGCAACCCGTCTGCCAAGATCTAAATTGGGCCCCTTGTGTTTTGCAGATCTCTGCTGCATAACTATAGAATTTTGTACCCCATGGAATTGTGGTAAGCGTTTATGTTACCTATACCAGTTTATCCGGCTACACATAAATCTCATGTTTGAAATAAATTGAAATACATACAAAAACACACAGCGTTATAAGTATGAAAATAGCCTGCAGAACATACCAGCTGTCCCATCCCACCCATATTTGCCTAATCTGACGCTACATAATCAGGAAAAACACTGCTTGTTGTGGTACTGCTCTGACACATTACTCTTGTCCATGGAGGAGGATAATTCACCACGTGACAGTGCGGGCCAGTGTCAGAGTGGTTCTGAAACCAACACCCACAATCCTTATTGGCTGTCCACCTTGCCCAGCTCACCTCCTCTCACTTAAAAAAAAAAAACATTTTGGAGTGTATTACCTTAACCTGGTGCTGCCTAATTTGCTACACATGCCAGGTAAATGCTGCTCATTATTGTACTCCACTAACACTAAATCTAGGGGCTTTGCGTGGAATCATTGTTAATGCAAGTGTGAGGGGTGGTCTCAGAGCAGATCTGAAACTAAGACCCACTGGCCTTATTGGCTGTTCCTCTTCACCCCTCCCACCTCCATTCCAGAGTCACCCTAAGGAGTTTTGGGGCCACAGAAAAAATATATGTTGGGGTCCCCTAGCGAGAGCAACTTTGAAAACGCATGATGCCAAATTATAGTGAATATAGGTTAAAATTTCAGTAACACCATCACACAAACACAGTTGAGATCTGTTTTGTCCAGTGCCCCAAAAATCCTTAAGATGGCACTGGGTGTAGAGAGACACAATCAGAGGTAAAGGCAGGAGGAGAGAGTAAGAAGGTTTTTATAGAGAAATAGAAGAAAGAGATCAACGTCTAATACAGAGAAAGTTCCCCTTTTCAAGTGGTCCCTTGGAATATGGTGCCCTGGGCATCTGTCTATTTCGCTCATGCCTTAAAATGTCTGTGCTCCATTGATGTAATTAGTTTGCATTTTCTACCAACAGAGAACCGTGACCAAGCTAAGTGTGCCAAATGCAGAGGCTGATTGACTGCTGGGCTAAGGCTTGGGCCAAGTAAGGGGCAGGAACTTAACACTGTCAAGAACATTGATCTTTAGAAGGTCACCTTTACATGCTCGGTGTAGGCGGTGGTCATTATTGTTTTTCAAATAAACTGACCTGCCATATGTGCACCATTAGCCATAATGAAAATGGATATTTTGTGCCCAGTTTATATCTTGGGGGAAACATCGAAACCGTGAAAAATCGGCATCCCATCTATCGGCCGTCGAAGCTGTTTTCCTGTTTGATTTATATGTAGGCGGGTTGAAATGCCGAAACTCTGTGCATTCTCCTCCATCTCTGTAACATGCAAACTACTCCATCAACAAAGTATTTGGTGAAAAGTGGCTGACGGCTGCATACCAGCGACAACTTCACTCACCCAATCAGGATGTTGTTTAAAGCTGGCGTAACCACGGTGGGGTGGATCAAGCAGGGAGGTTGGGAGCAGGTGCGGGAAGGGGGGACGACAGGTTATTAATAATTTAAAAAACTTACCTGACTCCTGCGTCCGCCTCCCGCGTCACGTCACTCCTGCTGGCCTTTTCTTCCTGAGTCCCAGCAGCCCCTGGGACAGACTCCCAGCCAATCCCTGTGCTGCAGAGCAGCACTGGAATTGGTCTTAGCAGGCAGGAAAGGTGCCCCGCTCAGACCAGGGAGTCTGCGGGGGTGCTCAATGCAGTCGAGCTGGAGAAACCTAAGTGCGCATGTGTGTTTTGGTTGGCCTGAGACGGCCGGCCAAAACACACATGAGCACTTAGGGAGTGCACACGCACTCCTCCTCTACCCTCCCATGCCCCGCCCCTCCATGCACAAGCTGGCAAACAAAAAATAAATTGATGCTAGAGCATCAATTTATTTTTCGTTTGCTGGCAAGGCAGTGGGGCGACGCTCATCCGCCATTGAAATTGGGGTAAAGAAATACTACCTATCTTTCAACTTCAATATTCACCATGAATTTATTGTTGCAAGGATTTGCTTAACTGCTGCTCTTTTTGGATGACATAGCAATTTAGTAGTTTGTTTTATCCATTCCCTGTTGCACGATTGTATGTCAATAATTTAGTAAGTAGACATTTCAATATTTGTCCACAATTGCATAAATTAAGGTGTCAAAAATACGTTAATGTATAATCTACATTTGTAAATGTTGTAATAGACTTTTATTTACACATCCTTACAGAGAATGTTGTCATACAACAGTTAATATAAGTTGTAAATGTGTAGTGAGCTTCCTTCACCATGGCACAAAAAGCACATCACATATGCAATGTATATGTCACTACTTGGAGACTGTGAGATAACAAACACATTTTAAACTACGTCTAAATTTATTTCTCACACAGAAACTTGTAAGAGAATGTCAAAATTACCTTGTATTGCATTTGACATTCCATATCACATATGACAAGATAGTTCAAATGCAATACAAATATCTGAAATAATACTGTGGTGTAGTTTATAATTAGCAAATAATTATAAATTGAGCCATTTGCTTACTGACCTTTATACCTCTCAGCCTTTGTTATAGTGTTCATACATTTGTAACTACTTACTGCCTGTTTTTAATGTTTTTAGTGTTTTTTAATCAGGGACTCTGATGACTTATCCCTCAGGTAACTAGTGGTAAAATGCATATGCTTTCAGCTGAAATTTTTTAAAAATATTTGGCTACATTTGCCACATCTTATGTATTTATAGTTTGCTATTAAAATGTAACATCATGTACCCAAGCCATAACAAGTCAATGCTACTTATGAACCAGCATTGTGCCACCCACTTCGATAGCCCATATACATATGTTATAAGTCTGCCATTACAACGTTTGTGCATTTGTAAGTAGGTGTTTGTCAATTTTTTAATAAAACAATTGCCATTCCAAAACAAATAACTGGTGTGATTGCTACACCATCACATTGATACTTCTTGTAGCTTGTGTTTGTTTGGTACCTCCTCAACCCTTTACCCAGTTGCTGATAAGTGTACGTACAATGTACTTGGTTGGAACTTCGGATGTATGCTGTGTAAACTATTAGCTATGAGATGTTAATGTATTTCATATACAACACATAGCAAAAACATTGACTTTTGTGAACCAAACTTTCATATATCGATAATGTAATTGTCAATAACCAAAATAGTTCAGTACCTTCTATATGTGTCAAACATGAAACAAAATATGTAGAAAAGTATCATTTATTTGCAATAGAGATGCTTCTCCGTACATAGAAATAGTAAATAATAACAATGTAAACAAAATGCAAAATAATTGTGCACCCACTTTAGTTATGTTGTCATAGCTACATCTATTGCCTCCTAGGTCCAAGCAATACAAAACATG